>JAPQVY010000155.1:10397500-11684166 GCA_028535165.1 Quercus tomentella
TGTGTTTAGGTATTTGGAGATAGGAGCAGCAAGATAGACATATTTTCTGGATATGGAAAGTGAGAGAATGAGTATAAGATAGTAATGGTGTTGTAGTGTGTTTAGCAAAGTTGCTGGGATTTTCTGCTGGGATGTATGAGGGCTTATAAAGGGCATTTATAAGTTAAGGGCTGAAGAGTTTAGTTCCTAATTTAGAAACTAAAAAACTCAGAAGCTCCGAACTTCATTAAGAGCTTAAGAAGATAATTAGAGGTAGAGAGAATAGAGAAGTTTGTGAGAGAGTTGTTCTCCATTGGTGTCCTCCCTTTGAGGTGTTGATGGGGAGTCCTCCTTATAGCTGAGTTTAAGGGGGTATTTGCAAAGAATATCAGCCAAAATTTGTCTCAATTAACAATGAATCTTCAGAAAATCCATCCTAAGATTTGGCCAAAAATGGTATGTTTAGGTTTATGGTGTTCTTGCTGTTTTGGGTAAGAGCTAACGGGGAAAGAGCAGCATAAAAGGAAGGTATTTTGGCAAGAAAAAGATAGTTATTTTAGTTGGTTTTGATTTTAGCCAAATGTGGAAAATCAGCAATGCTAAGGCTGCTAGGTCAGCTGTTACATCTGTTCTGAAAAAGTTGTCCCAGCTGTCAGGAAAAGCTGTGACAGCTATCATGAGACAGCTGTCACAGTTGTCATAAGACAATTGTTGCTATGGATAGAAGCATTTGAGGCCAGCTAGGTGATTTCAGACTGCTGGATAAGACATTCAGCATTTACTTCATAGATTTGGCTGAAAATGGTAAGATCTTTTTTAAGGGTGTCTTGCAATTTTGGGTATAGCAGTTGGTTGTTGGGAATTTAGCATTAAATGATTGATGATATCACTTCCAGCCAGGTGTCAAGTGCTGAATACACTGCTGGGGTTTAGTTGAAAATGTTTCTTTTTTCGGGTGTTTGTGTTTTTGGTCCAAGGTTCTACTACAACACATTTTAGTAGGTAATAAAAGGATTGGTTGAAAGTTAATGAAACTTTAGAGATTTAGTTAAGGTCTCATTGTGTTGTGACTTAATCTTGGTGAGCAAGAAGAGCATTAATGCTCTGCTCTGGTAGCTGACAGAGAAATATATGGTCTGATTGTGGCAGATAGTTGTTGGGTATTAGAGATATCATGAATATTTTGCATATAGTTGGAGATTAAAGATAGCCAATCGGATTAGGCCATGTGTTTGAGTTGGATTTTAGCTGAAAGTAGTAATAAGATTTATGTAGAATAATATAATGAAGTTTCTAAATTTGTATAGCAACAGCTAGGGATTGAATGAACAGTTATTTTCTCAGCAGTTAGATGGCTGGAGATATTGAGTATTTGTCACATGATGAATATTAAGTTTTAGAAAAAGAGTAATGAGGAGTCTTATCATTTTAAGTGCTATGTGATAAGAGATAATTACCATATGTTACCCGCTACACATAGACTCATCAGAGTTCAGAGAGTTGGAGAAGACACGCTAAGCAACATGTATCTTTTATTAACTTTAAACCGCTGAAACTTTACTGAACATACCTCTTGACCCTCCAAATCACGATTCCCAAAATTTTCCCAAAGAGATTTATGAGCTTGGGTCATAAGCCGAAGATGAGATGATGTACCTCGGGTTTTGTTGTCATTTTGTGTAAGTATGGGCTCTTGTTGAAGAAGCTGCTTGCCATGAGTGTAAGAGAGGTAATATGGGCCGTGAGTTTTGATTCATTACTTAAGCCGATCCATATGTTGATGTTGATGATGTCATGGGTTATGATCCAAATTGATGAAGAGGAAATGTGGACCATGAATCCACCTCTTGAAGTAAGGATCTCGCGGGTCATGTGAGCTCAATCCATGAGATATAAGTTTATTTTGGGTTTTAAATAGATTTATCTAAAAAATCAATAATATGTTGATGTGGCATGGGTTGCCAATGAAATAATGCCACGTGGGCCAAAAAAAGAGTCCTCAACAAACATTAAAACTACTCAAACACACCTAAATTTACATCCAATTTTACAACATGTTTATGTGTCAATTTGTGATTAGATTATAACACTTACACATAAGACAATCACGGATACTTGTAACAAAATGAATTAAAATGCACCAATCACAAAATAACACAAAAGCATTTTGTGAATTTGGATATGTCTTTGGGTGTATTTCTGAATTTTTTTTACATCATTTACTTGCAAACTAAAACAAGATTCCTTTGAAAAACTTGAATTTTGTCCTCACATCTTCCATGACTTCGCCAATGCTTGAACCCTACATTGAATACCTTTAGAACATCCGAGCATCATCCAAGATTCCTTCTTGGATGATGAGTTTCTAAACTTGTTTTCCCCGATGAACGAGAGAGTACGAATAATAGCTATAGCTTTTTGTTCGCCCAACGGTCTTAACATAAATGTATTGATATTAATTACTAGTGTACCTCAATTATTGGCCGGCATTGAGTATCCGTCGATTCCTCCAACTCCTTTACCTACCCCCACAAATTATAAAAAAAAAAAAAAAAATCGATAATATTAATGTACCCGATTGTTGGTCTGTTCATGAGCTTTTTTTTTTTTTGAAGTTCACGAGCTAGTCTTCTCTCTCTCTCTCTCTCTCTCTCTCCCTTTTTTTTTTGAAGGCATAATTATCGTTCTAACTAATAAACATAATAGCTTTTCTAAAAAAAATAAAAAATAAAATAATAGTTCTCTCCACTCTCCAGTGCCCTCTAGGACCTGCACTGAAAAGACCTTAAGATCTGTGATTGTTTTCTTTTTGATCTTTTATCTTTCAAAATCTTCAACATTAATTTGTGTTTGATTCTATTTTTATATTAGCTATGTTGTCTATTTTAGTTTGGAATATGTGCATTGTTATATGCCACTCAAGTTACATTTAGTGTTTTTAAGTAATGCTACACTATTTAATTTTTTTTTTATTTCATTCAATTTTAATAAATTCATTATTAGATTATATTATATCTTCATTTATTTTCTAAGCTTGCAAAATTTCAAGACGTTCAAATATTAATAACTATTGTAACTATCAAATATTTAAAGTTTAAGTTTTTGTAATTTAAAATGATGCATCAAAGAGATTTATGGATCAAATCATATACTATATAATAAAAGTTGGGCTTAGAAGTCGTGGTTGCGCCAAGTGACTTCACTAAATTGCAGAATTTTTTTAGATTTTTCAATAAATTCATTCACTTAAGTTTTTAGATAAAAATAAAAAGTTTTTGATCTTTATCAACTTCTTTGGATAAAGTAACAATAAGTGTTCTAATGAATTTATTTTTCTTTTTCCTTTTTAAAAAAAAAAAAATTATAAAGTAAGAATTTTACTAGCTTACGTTAGTTTTTTTTTTTTGGGATAAACATTTATCCTACATCATCTATTTCCTAATCATAAAGTAACAAATTTAAAAGTATTATTTTTTTCTTAAATTTTTTTTCTTTTGGAATAAATAACAAAAAATAGCTAATATTTATTAACTTTAACATAAACTAAAAAAAAAAAAAAATTCTAATAACAATCTAATAACATTAACTATTTTTTTGGGATAAAGTAAGAAAAAAAACTAATATGTAATTAACATAAACTTCTTAATTATGTAAACTTTTTTTTTTCTTTTGTTCATATCAAGCTATCAACTTCTTCACAACTTAAAATTATCTAATATAAAAGTGGGGGTATATATACGGTTTGGTATATTTTTCCCCTATCCTTTAAGTTTCTTGATGTATTCTTTCCTTCTCATACTTATCTCACCTATGAAACTTGCATGTATGTATTTGCCTTCTTCTTTTTGTTTTTTCATAAAATTCCCTTCTTTATTTTTTTTTTCATCAAATTGAATATGTTTTGTGTGTGGGTTGCCTTTTGTTTAAGTTATTTTTGTTAACTTTGATCTAATTTATATGCTTATTATGGTCTTCAGAATCAATTGTCTATCTTCCATGAAAACTAACAAATTAATTTAACAAAAATCTTAGTCACTTTTTGAAAGATTTGTTTTCCAATATGTGTAGATCCCACAGGTAGCCATGAGACCAAGATTTGAGCATCCAAAACCATCATAATGAACATCACTCCACAAAGAATGGAGGCAAAAAATTGATTAAATATAAAAAGGGTGATGTAAAAATAATGGATATTTAAGGTGATGTAAAATCTCCATGACTTCGCGGCCTCCCTCCTTGTTGTCAAATTTAATTCAATTTTCATGTGAGTATCTTTACTTTCACTCTAATTCTAGATTTTTTTTAATGTTTAGAAATTAATATTGTTTGTAATTGTTGAATTCAGAGTTTCTTTGTGTCTATATATTTATGTGTGTGTTATTGTGAATTTTTCTTTCAATTTTTTTTTTTAATTTTATAAATTTGAGTAGTTTTAATTTGTAAATTCAGGATGATTGCTTGGGGTTAAAGTAAAAATATTAGGTCAATTTTAATCATAATTCATGTAATTGTAGGGTGTTAGATGTTGATATTAATTTTATGCTTATTTACATTAATTAACATAAACATCTTAGCATGTTTAGTGTTGATATTAATTTGACATTTTGAGATGCAAGCGCTTCATTATAATTAAATATAAATGTAATTATGCCGGTATGTTATTATTATTTGTTGTTCCTTACCCTACTTCACCTTAATTGTTATTTGAATAAGTAAAAGTTATGTCTTAGTCCGACCGGTATAGCATTTCTCTTCAATCATTAATTGGTGTTTCTCAATTAAATTATTAATGTTATAAGTTTATGACCAAAATCGTGCAAAGCCCAGCCCATTTACTAAAAACTTTTAGAAATTTAAAACTTGCCATAATCTTTAAAATATTTTTACTATTTTATTTGTTATTAAATTTAATTATATTATCAAAAAATATATATTTTATAATTTATATATAATTCTTTTATTAAGCCGTGCATCGCACGGGCATAATACTAGTAGTAAATAAAGTTTGATTGGCATAAAATTTGGCATGCATGTTAAGAACATATAGAACATATAATTCATCAGTGAGATTTTCAAATTATTATTCCATAAAAAGATATTAAATGTTGTACATTATTTAAAATTACATTATGTGTAACTTGAACTCATCATATTTTTTAAAACTAAAACAATAAAATTCATGCATTTCACAACAATTTAGAACGAGAATTTTATGAAATAGTTCAATATGAAGAGCATTTATCAGTCAGATTACTAACAAAAACAAACAAAAGAATTAATATAAAAATTAATTTAAACATAAATTACCAATTTTTTTTTTTTGAGAATGCTAAAATAAAAATTTTGAGACATAAAGAGTTAAAATGAAATCATCCCAAAGACTTTTAGGGCCAAAAATAAACCACAATAACTTGTTATTTTATTTTATTTTTATAGGAGAAATACCAAAGAACTGCCACCACAAATATAGAGCAATACATATCCTTGAAAAAGACTCCAAGTCCCACGAACTACCGTGCCTTAACCCTATCCCTCAAAAAGAGAAGGTGTGCATTACCATAAGTTTATTTTATCAGTGTATTTAGGGTATGTTTGGATACCGCTTATTTAGTTGAAACTGAAAACTTATTGCTGAAAGTACTGTAAATAAATATAAAGTTAGTTGAAATAGTACAGTGTGCCTATCAATAGTACCAAAAAGTGCAGTGGGGCCTATGAATAGTAGCAAAAATAAGCTGAATAGTAAAATAATTATAATTTTCCATCCCAATCCAAACGCACACTTAGTTTATTATGTAAAAGTATAAAAATGTTATCCAAAAATAAGTTCAACCAAACAAGTTTTAGACATGTCAGGACTCGGGAGCTCATTGTTGAGACTTGAGAGATCGGATCCTCACCCAGCCTAGCTGGAAATGATTCACCTGCTATATCCCTTAATTTAAAAATTTCCAGAAGCACATGAAATGGAAAACATTATTAATAAGGTCAATGTCTTCCCAATTAATAGTACTCACCAAAAACAAAAACAAAAATGTCATCTATGACTATGACTCTATAACCCTATAATAAATTTCCTTTTTTTTTTTTTTGTTTCTCAAAAAAAAAAAAAAAAAAATTTCCTTTTTTTGATAGTAGCATGTGGCTATTTTTTTTTTTTTGTTGGTAAGCGTAGCATGTGGCTATGCGGCTATGCAACGCAACAATCTATATATTTCACAAGTTTATGGTCAGAAATTATTAGAAGCACATTTTTGGTCTAGACTAGTAATACAACATACAACCAAACTAACCTACCATAGCTACCACCTAATTCCTATTCTGATTGCGACGAACCAATAAATTTCTAACTAGAAATTATTGCTATCTATTTTAAATTTGCACTTTACAAGTTACAACGACTATACCCTTTATATACTTGGCAAAAAACAAACGAAACCCGTTATATTTCATATAGAATTTCTTATTGTGAAACACTAATAATGCATTAGCAAAAAAGAGAAACACTAGTAATGCATGCACGTGCATTTGATTGAAACCAATTGACTTCTTTCTTTTGTTTCTGAAATATTTTTAGTTGGGTACCTTCGTTTAAAGCCAAATTCTGCTAAGAAAAGTACAAACATGGAAGACAATATTATGAATTTAGTTGTGTTTGGAGTCATTTCATGGTCAACAATATTTCTGTTGACAAGGAGGGTCTTCCCTAAGCTTTCATTTGATTTCTGCAACCGAGTTGTTTCAACGATTCATGCAATTTTAGCTGTAATATTAGCCTCTCTCACTGTTCAAGATTGGAGGTGCCCAGTTTGTCCCTTGGCTTCAAAATCTTCTCCAGAGCAGGTAATCTAATACTTTAGTTATTTCATTCTTCCATTGTTATGAGGTTGTTTTCTTTAAAATCTTTTAGAATTTTGCACACTTTAGCCACTCTCTTTTTGAGAACTTGAACAAATTCTAATGAGGGAATTCCTTTTGGAGAGCCTAGTTTAAATTCAGTAATTGTTGTGTTTTAGTAACTCTCATTTTGATGGTGGGAACTTGATTGCTGAGCAGATGCAAACTCTAGCAGTAACCCTTTCCTATATGATCTATGATCTGTTATGTTGCCTCTTTGACAAGCGAGTCAAATTGGACAATTCGATCCATCATCTAGTCAGCATTGTTGGAATTGGAGCAGGCCTAATCTATAAGAAGGTATTAATCTTTACAATTTTTTTTTGGGTTATTTTGGGCCAATTATAATGTCTTCCTATGGGGTTTTGACACCATATTAGCATATGTTTGAAACAAAAGAAAAGAAAAGAGAGCAAAAAAAGGTGGTTGAAATTAATATAATAAAATTTACTAAGAGCTTTACAACTTAACCAGTTGGCACATTCTGATGACTTAGGTATGAAAGCTTTGATTCTCAAGATTCTCATCTAAGCATGATCAAATTATTAATCTAAAAAAAATGATATAATTTAGGTTAAATAACTAATTTGGTCTTTTTTTTTTCTTTTTTTTTTAATAAGTTACTATTTTGGTATTCAATTATTGGTTAAAGTTTAATATGATCAATCAACTAATTGATTGTTTTAATTTAATCCCTCAACTTTTAAGATCATATCAATTTCCCCTTTGAGTCTCATGTCCATTTAAATTTCAATGAAATCAATCATTGAAATTGATTTATTAAAAATTTTTACACTTTTTATAATAATCTTTTAACTTGTGTTCCATTTTACATATTATCTAATTTCATTAAAATTTAAATGGAGAGGAGATTTAAAGATGAAATTTACTTGGTTTTGAAAGTTTGGGGACTAAATTAAATGACACAATAAATAGTTAAGGAACCAAATTGAACTTTATCCTATATATTTGAAGGAAAAAATTAGTAATTTAGACTAGGTTTTAAATTTTATACCTGTAAAATTGTAAAAGCTTTCCTCTTATAGGTCAGTTCCTTAAATTTAATTTTCTTAGAAGAAAGACAATGGCTTTATCATTTCTACCAATCCACTGCAAAAAGTTTCTTGGGCCCTTTTTTTTTTTTTTTTTTTTTTTTTTTATGGAGTTTCTTGGGCTTTTGCATGCTTAACCAACTTTACCAAGTAATATCACACATTTTTTTTCTATGTAGTGTGGATCAGAGATGGTCGCGGCATTATGGATAACCGAAATCTCCAGCCCTTTCCTCCACTTGAGAGAGCTTCTAAAAGAGTTTGGTTACAAAGATACCGACCTTAATTTTGCTGCTGATGTGAGTTCAAATTCTTGGGGGCTCTTACCATCTTTTATATAGTTTGTGCTAAGGGTAGAACTTGGTTTTGCAATATTAGTATTTGTAACATGTGTTTACACGTGGAAATATTCAATGGTAGTGACAATAATATAGTCTTACCTAGGTGAGTGAGCTAGTATTTCACGCTGAGTATTATAAATAGTTCACTTGACATTAAAATTAAAAAAAAAAATTTATAGTTACTGTATTTAAGTTTTACCCTAAAATTTATAGTATTCTTAGCATCATTCATATCTGAATGCAACCCATCTAAATACACTAATCAAATGCTGCCAAACATCACTTTTTGAATGGACCATATAAATCATGGTCATTAGACTCATTACTAAGTTTGGAATTTGCACAGATTTTGTTTGCAATGATATTTACATTCGCTAGGATGGGGTGTGGGCCTTATCTCATGTACGTGACTTTGGCAGCTAACAATCCATTTCTCATAAAGGTATGCTACTATGCTCTATGTAGCGATGAATATAAATATAACTTGTATGTAAACTTGTTTTCTTTGGTAGTAACTTCCTCAAATAATTCATGTGTGTTCATCATGTTGTTTAGGCAATGGCATTGGGCTTGCAACTGGTCAGTGCCTTCTGGTTTTACAAAATCGCAGCGATGGTGAAATACAAATTGACAAAGAGGACTAGTAAAAAAGTCGCGTAAAACCTATTTGAACCCAAAAACTGTAGTGCGCTATGGCAGAATATTGTGATCATCAAGAATTCAAAGTTCGTGCCTATGGTCAAACTTGTCAGCCAACCGTATTGCACAAATCATTTATGTAGATAATCAACAACTAAGAATTCATTTATCACACATAAGAAATAAGGTTAAAATCTTGAAATCCAATTTATGCCTCTTATTAAGTTTGAGTTAATATTTGTCTTTTTTTGTAACTTTTAACTTTTGGTAATTTCTTCAAAAAGTTCACATTACTGTCAATGTCGTCTTTTCATATTTTGTGTCAACTACCCTTTAGATGATGTAGTTTTGTTTTTGTTTTTTTAAAATTTTAAAAATGTATCTTTGTTCTCTCTCTCTCTCTCTCTCTCTCTCTCTCTGTGTTGTGGACATCTTTTTTTCTTCATCACCTTTTTGTTCTCTTTTCCCCTTTTTTAGCCATTATGATCTCCTTCATCCTTGAGCGCCACCATGTAGTTCACAACAAAATCCCAATCCCTTTAATTACTTGCTCTTCACCCCAATCTTGATTTACAGGTGCTCGAGAGACGAGAGTAGGGTTATGATTATAATGGTTGCGATCACTCATGTGGACAAAGTAATGGTGTATAAAATTTATTCAATGAACATTAGGGCATTGAGTAATAGGGATTTAATGGATTTGGGATTGTATCTATTAGTGGAATTAGGTATCTTATGAAACGATTCTATGTGAAATCCACATATGCGTGGGTGCGGGTCTTATATGCTTTGAGAGGGAAGTCTCGTAAATATATTTTTCTAAGTTTTAATACTATTGTTGTTAAATGCAAAATACATTAATATATTCCATTATGTAAAACTTAAAAAAATGGGAAAATACTTTTGAATAACATATGCAATATTTAACCTTCAAATGTTACTTTATATTCTTATAAAATAATTATATTATATTTTCCCATGCATCTTTGTGACTATATTTTTCCACACAAAGATGGATTAATATTCTTAAAAAATAATTATATTACATTTTGTGTGAATTTGCGACTAGTATAATGTAAAGTATATGTAGACAATAACAATCATGGCCGGTACAACTATTTAAATATTAGTTCAACCAAATTCAGATGCTATCTAATTTTCAGTGGCCTAAATAATCCAATCTCCACATTACATCCTAAGTGAAATAAAGCCATTATGAATAATCCATTTTCACTGCATAGTTGTAGCTGATATTCTGCACAACAATTGGTTGGAGATTCAAAAACATGACTCTAAGAAAATAAAGCACAATGTTCTTCCTTTCAAGCGCAAAATTAGCAATAAAATAAATAAAGAAAACACTGTCATGACATTTTGAGTAGGTTGATCATTTCCTTGTTTAGATGGATGCAAGCTAAATCCCATATACCAGACTTGTAAAGGCACAAATGTCTGGAATGTCCAATTATGCAGTAGGTAGCACATTTCCAGACAGATGGAACAAGATGCACTGCCCAAACATCCATGGCTCTGAAAGTGAAATGACACAATGCTAGTCTTTTCCAAAATCAGCACTGTAGTGGGCACTAGATTCAAGCTTCTTTGCTTCATTCAGCTTCCGCACAGCCTGGGACAATATACACAGATGAAACAGAGGATATATCAATGCTCTTAAATTTCCTAAGCTACATGAGCCACAAATACAATTAGAATTAGCATCATAGCAGAAAATGATGGAGATCCCAATGGGAATAAGTGGACAGAGTGAAGACAATGAGTTGCTCCACAGAATTAGAATAAAGTTTCGAACAAAGTAAAAGGCTTACCTTCATGAAATCTTCATGGATGACATAATCCCGTTCTGCTCGGATTGCTGACATTCCAGCCTCAGTGCAAACATTTCGAAGATCAGCCCCATTAAATCCCTAAGACAATTCACAATAAATAAATAAATTAGGAAGCTGCAATAATTAAATGAAAAAAAGCACCAGCCAAAATCACTCACCTCTGCAAGCTTTACAACAGCTTCATAGTCAATTTCACCATGTTTGGCAATTCCAGCAGCATGAATCTTGAGGATTTCCATCCTCGATTGCTCATTTGGTAATGGGATCTCAATTTTTCTGTCCAGCCGCCCCGGGCGAAGAAGTGCAGGATCAAGAACATCAGGACGGTTTGTTGCCATTATCATTTTGACCTATAAAAATATGTAAAATAATTCAATATTATTTCAGCTGAGCAAAAGAAAATGCTTGAAGGCTTGAAGAATCAGTTAAAAAGATGTACTGTCAGCACATGGAGATTTACACTTAACAAACACATGTTATATGCAATATCAAGGTCTACAAATTTTACACTACCCCTCAACAAATACAACCAATACGATTCCACCAAAATCCAAGTCCATGTAATATACAATGGATTTTTATTGGTGGACTTCAACAACCTAATAAAAGAATGTTCAAATTACTATTTATTTTTTATTTTTATTTTAATAATTGGTTCAATACATTAGGTTTTCCTATACATTCAAACACATTGTTACATTAAATTTAGTAATCCTTAGAAAAGTAACTTAGTTTGTGTTTTATTGATTAATACAACTGTGTTTGAATTTAATTAGAAAACTTAATATATTACATCTAAATAACTTCATCTAAGTTTACTTTTTAAAATTTAAAATATCCCTATCATCATTCATTCATGAATGCAACCCATCTAAATACACTAAACAAATGCTGTCAAACATTCACTTTTTGAATGGACTATATAAATCAGGGTCATTACTAACTTTGGAATTTGCACAAATGTTTGCAGTAATATTTACATTCGCCAGGATGGGGGGTGGGTCTTATCTCACTTATGTGACTTTGGTTGCTAACAATCCATTTCTCATAAAGGTATGCTACTATGCTCTATATAGCGATGAATATAAATTTAACTTGTCTGTGAACTTGTTTTGTTTGGTTGTATCTTCCTCAATAATTCATGTGTGTTCATCGCATTGTTTAGGCAATGGCTTTGGGCTTGCAACTGGTTAGTGCCTTCTGGTTTTACAAAATCGTCGCGATGGTGAGATACAAATTGACAAAGAGGACTAGTACGAAAGTTGCGTAAAACCTATTTGAACCCAAAAATTGAAATGGGCTATAACAAAATATTGTGATCATCAAAAATTCAAAGCCCTGCTCTGTGGTCGAACTCGTAGGCCAATCGTATTGCTCAAATCATATATGTAGATCATAACTGTGATGTTCCAACTTGAATGATTGTGTGTGGATGTATGATGAGTTTTACATCAGACATTTATTGGATAGATCTAGACTTTATTAATAACTATAAGAAGCCTCAATTATGACTAGTCTTTTTGAGGTATAACACAAATGTGGCTAGGCTAGCGCTTTTCCTTGGGTTGTGCATTTTATTGTATTCCTAGACTTTTTAAATTAGTACTATTTTTCTTTAGAGAAAAAATAGTGCTATTGACATTTTTTTTTAATCTATCATTAACAATTTGTCACATAGACTTTATCGTGAAATTTTTATCAAAATGTTGTGCCCATAACTTGCATTAAGGGAAAAAATAATTTGAACAGAGGTGTTACTATTAATAATTAATGAGCATAATAATTACAAAAAGAAAAAGATAAGTCTGAATAAAAATTTATTGCAAATATCTATACAATCGAAACTATTAGGGTGTGTGATGGTCACTTCACAAGTAAAAGTGTTTGTAGGGTGTGGAGGGCAAGGGTTGGGGTTCAAGTCTCCAGGAGAGAGTTTCACACATATATATACTTTGAAGTCAATACCAAATATTCATTTAAAAAAAAACTCAATTTCATATCGTACTTTTTAAAACCAACCCTTTTTTAAAAGGAACAACTGAACCAAACTAAACCGTAGTTCAGTTCAGTTCTAAGTCAAACATAAACGCTTTTAACCATAGTTCTTAAACCCAGATTAGAGGTTGACCTGGTTTATAAGTTGGGTCATTGGGTCACTGGTTCAACCAGTGGGTCAACAATCGAACCACAAGGTTAAATAAAAATATTTCAAAAATTATATATATAAATATATATATATATATATATATATATATATAAGTTTGAGAAATCATAACATAAATATGTAAATTAACCCAAAAAAAAATGTATATGCCTAAATTAAACTTGCTATTATAATTCATGTAAGGACCAGCTTCGAATCCTAAGCCCAAAAGATGAACGGACTTAGGCCCAAGGAGCCCAAAACAATGAATTTGTAAAGAGTGGATCGAAGAACTGGGTTTTAGTGAATTAGACAAACAATATGGTAGATCTTGATGACAAGAGAATGAAAATAAACAAGCTTAGACTTTGAGAAAATCATCCTCGGCCAAGTCCGAGGAGACTGATTCTCTTCTATTAATACTCAAGTTAGGTGACAAGTTTTGTTCTAGAGTGCTACAGTGTTTTCCTTCCTTTTTTCCCCTCCACCTCTATGGGGAGGCTCTTGCGTTATATAGTTCCCTTTCGTTGATCTTGGCCTTCCATTTGTTGATCATCCAGGCCACCACTTGAGTACTTGTCGCATCGAACAGCCTTTCTGGCCCTCTGTGAGTTGGGGTAGCCAATGCAACACTGTTCAGGGGTCTTCTCCACATAAATGAGGTCAGAAAGTTAGCTGCAGAGCATTCAATGCGGTGACAACAGCTTTTTCTCAGATACCTCTGAGCCTCCATCCCTCTTGTACGTTTATAATACATGTCCCTATCAGTAGAACCTCCTGGAAAGCCATTCTGATTGACAGGACATGCATTCGGCCTGTGCTTCGTCTGTTTGAGGATACGTTTCTCCTCGAACCACCTTTCCCAACATTTCTGTCCATGTGTTACTTACAAGACTCTGAGCTTAACACCCCTGCTAATGTTTATTAGTCCTTGGACCAATAAACATTCTCGGCCAAGGCCCAAGGCCCAGTATATGATTCTGGGCCCTTATCCCTACAATTCAAAATCAAGGTTTCACAAGTAATAGCATTAAAAGTTCTATAAAATTCACAAGCAAAATAAATCATTGTTATAAGATTGCAACAAAACTTTTGCTAAATAAAATTTTATTACATGTCTTTAAATTCTACATATTAAAAAAAAAAAAAAAAAAAAAGCAAATCTCAAACTACGTAAATAAAAGAAGAGAAAAAATATGTTAAAGACTTATTAAAAAAAAAAAAAAGCAAATCTCAAACTACATAAATAAAAGAAGAGAAAAAAAATATGTTAAAGACTTAAACTTAAAGCAATAAACAAATAAAACACAAAAAAATGTAAACAAAAGAAGAGAAAATAAGATTTAAACAATAAGCTATATAACATATACTAATATACTCATACCTATGTTTATCTACGTGAAACGAAAAAGTGATTTGTTCATAGCAAAAAATTGATGCATAGCTACAAGTTTGGGGAACTGAAACTGTGAAAAGTGATGGGTAGAGTAATGTGAATCGGCAGAGAAGTGATAGAACGGTGCATTTTTTATATTTCTTTAGGTTTTCTCTTATTTAAATTACCATGTTATCACACATTAAACAAGTCAATGGGATGGACCTATTAATGTAATTTTGCACAGTTCACAAACTTAGTCAGGTCATTAAAACCCATCTGGGTCATTAAAACTTAGCTGGGTCACATGGTTTGCTTAAAACCCGCTGGGTTTTACCGGTTTTGACTAGGTTTTATGCACATCTGATCCAATTGATAACCCGAACTGGTCTATGTACTAAGTCACTAAGTTACTGGTCCAATTGGCCGGGCCGAGCTAGGTTTACTAACACTGCTTTTAACTGCCCTAACACTATGTTTGGTACCTTCAAGAAGCATGGGCTAAGGCCACCTTGAATCTAGGTTGGCCCAATATCGGCCCATTTTGGCTGATAACCAATCCAGAACTCTTTTTTGGTTCATGGGCTGTATTAGTATTAGCCCAGCATAATGTATTCCATTGTTCATTTTTTTTTTTTTCATACATTCATTCAGCTCAGTCATCTGTTTGATTTTTCTTGGTTGGATGCTTTGGTTGAATAATATGATATATTGAAAATCCTAAGATTAGCAATAGAGGGTTGTAGATCAAGTTGTCAACTGATCCCCTCCTCTTTTTTTAAGAAGTATTCAATTATTCATTTAGAAAAAAATGTTAACAGAAATGGTACACAAGATATCTTATCCCAAAACTCTAATCTAAACTGTTTTGTCAAAACATTTTGGTTATATATATATATATATATATATATATAAACTGAGTATGTTCAAAAGGGTATTCTTTTTTTCTTTTGATTCATAAGGTTTTTTCTCCTTTTATTGTCTATGCAAATTGTTGTTTTCATTCTTTGTTTAATAATGAATAAGAAGGAATTGTTAGCATCATAATTAAATGACAAGTGATGCCAAGGAGAAACAATACGCCCTGTAAATATTAGACGATCACAACAGTAATAGTATAACTGTAACATGCTCAACATGTGATGATGAGAGGACAATTTCTCATTAAATTAACCATAAGAGAAGTAAAGTGCACTAGTTATTAGGTTATCATAATATAAAAAATAAAAAAATAAAAGAAATCAACATGTGATGATAACTCAACGTATAAATGTCATAAAATATTAAGGATAGGGTTTCATGCATTATAAATAACTGTAAAAAAATTTTCAAAATCTCAAGTATAAATAGAGGCTCATATCCCAAAATGTGTGTTTTTTGTTGTTGTTGTTGTTAATTTCACTTGTATTTTGTTAGTTCAGCAATATGTGTAGTCTTGTTAAGGTGTTAATGCAAGTAATAACTTTGTATCTTGTAGGTTCTTGTTAATTAGATCTATTACTTCATGTTGTTGTAATTTCTACGTCCTATTTGGAAGTTAGTTTCGATAGATTAATTTCATTGTCTTGTAGCTAGGGGTGGAGCTACATGTCTGAGTGAGGGGGGGGGGGATGGCCCCCCAAAAATTTTAAAAATATTTTAGTACTATATATAAATATTTAACAATTTAATTATTAGCCTACAAAAATGGAACTTGGTCATCTCGAATATTTGAGCTAGTCCAATCATGCTCTTCAAAAAATTGTTCAACTGATCTAGTAGTTATAGAGAAAGTTTTTTTTTTTCCCTCACATTTTTTATTGTAAAATATGTTTTTGTGTCTGTTAAAGTTTTGGATCATTCATGTCTTTGAATACTTCATTAGTTTAATTGAAATTTTTTTACTCACTTTGGTTGACAATTTAGTAACTTATATTAAAAATGAAAACTTTAAAGATTCATTACGAAAGATACTAAATTATATGTGTAGGGATAAAGGCCCAAAATTGTATATTAGGCCTTGGGTTTTGGCCGAGGACGTTGATTGGTCCGAGAATGAATAAACAACAGTGAGGGTGTTAATTTCAAAGTCCCATAAGTAACATGCAAGTAGAAAGGTTAGGAAAGGTGGTCCGAGGAGGAGTGTCTCCTCGGATAAACAAAGCACAGGTCAAATGTATATTCTATTACTCAAAGTGACCTTCTAGGAAATTTTGTTGAGAGGGACATGCATCGTGAACGTACTAGAAGAGTGGAAGCTAGGAAATATCTAAGGAAAAGCTGCTGCCACCACATTGAATGCCCTGCAGCTAACTTTCTGGCCGCATTTATGTGGAGAAGACCCCTAAACAGTGCTGTCTTGGCTACCACAACTCACGGAAAGCCAGAGAGGGTGTCTGATGGGACAAGCACTCAAGTAGTAGCTCTAATTATCAACAAGTGTAGGATCAAGATGATCCAAAAGGAACTATATAATGTAAGAGATCCTCCATGGATAGAGAATGAGAGAAAAGGGAGAAGAAAGCACTGTAGCAAGCAAAATTGTATTTGTAACTGTTTCCAATTAATATACACTAGAACTTACCTCCTCGGACTGGGCCGAGAGTGAATTTATTTAGGTCAATCCTTCTGGCTTTTGTTTCATTATCTTTCAAACCTATTTTATCCATTGTCCAACTCATTAGGGCCTAGTTCTCCAACCCACTCTCTACAAATTTATTGTGTTGGGCTAACTGGGCCTATATCCCTTTATATTTTGGGTTTGAGCTTCAAAACGTGTCCCTACAATATGTGTGTATAGATATATGTATTTGTGCATGTTTATGAAAGTTTGTATAAGCTAATAAATTAATATCATAAGTTGGCCCCCGCAAACAAAAATTTATGGCTATGCCCCTGCTTGTAGTGTAGGTAGTTGTGTTTTACTTAACGTAATTGAGTAGTTATTTTCATTGATCTAGTTATAGTCCTTTGTGTTAAGGTAGAGCGGTCCCGTAACCTATTAGAATGAAGTCAAATTACAAAATCGTTGGTTTTTTTAAATTTTTTTATTTTTTATTTTTAAACAATCGTTGTGGTTTGTGGCCAAATCGACCCATGAATAAAACCTAAGTTTAATTCTTCAATCCTCCATATAATTTTTTCTTGAAATGCAGTCAGCAAAACATTTTATCTAATCATATTCTTATTTCTTAATAGAGTCAAATTTATTTTAATTGCTCCAAAAAATTCAATTAAGAAAGATAACTAAAATAATCCTATCATTGTATGTCCACTAGATCATAAATCATATTCAGTTCTAGTTCAAAGGATATATAAGATTAAGGACAAAGCTTATTTCTTGTATCCTGTTTGCAGGGAATACAATGCACATGTGCATCGAAACAAAGTTGCACCACCAAGCCTAAACCATCAAAATTAGCCTTAATAAATGGACAACAACCATTGAGGTTCATAGGCTAGTATTGCTATTGAACCTCTTATTATCCGCATTGATTATACTTTTTTTTTTCTTTGAAGAGGAATCAAAATCCCCCAACAAGATAAGGAGTCTTGTAACTCAATTGGTCATTTTTAGTATTTCTAACGAACGCATTTAAGATTCATACTGCCAAACTTATTGTCACTGTCATATTATTACACACACATATATCATAAAAAATAAAGGAAACTAAACCCTGGGATCGCACTTATTAATGGGAGTGGCACCGAGGCACCACTTGGGCCATAGGTTCAATGGTGATAACATTTTTTTGAATAAAAAAAAACTAATCATTTTATTCAATTTCAGAATTTAATAACATTTTCATGCATAAGTACAAATAGAAATTTGAGAATTTTGCTAACTAAAATAATATATTTTTGGGGGAAGGGTCTCTTTTTTAAATCCTCTAATTTTCTCTACTTTTAACTTAGATATAAGACACATAACATTTTCGAAATTTAATGGTCTTAAAAAAACCATACAAAATTATATAAATGTCACAAATTCGATTCTCAAAAAAAAAAAAAAAATTGTCACTGTGGGGTCATGGGCCTAAAATTCATACAATGGGGCGTGGGGCTTTGGTCGAGAGCGTGGTAGTCTGAGTCCGAGGAGGAATATTTCCTCGAACCAGCTAAAGCACGGTCAGATATAAGTCCTAAATAGTCAGAGTGACCTTCTAGGAAGTTCTAAATGATAGGAACTCAAGAATATCTAAGGGAAAGTTGTTAACACCGCATTTATGTCGACTAAGACCCCTGAACAGTACTACCTCGGTTATCGCAACTCACAGAACGCCAGAGAGGGTGTCTGATGGGACAGACACTCAAGTATAGGTTTGGATGATCAACAAGTAGAAGGCCAAGATCGTTCAAAGGGGACTATATAATAGGAGAAACCCACCATGGAGAAGGGGCCGGGAATGAACAGAGAAAGTACTGTAGCAATCTCAAGAACTCCTGTAACCATTCTCATTCAATATTTACTAGAACAAAACTCCTCTGATTGTGCCGAGAACAAACTTTCTTTGATAAACTTAGTTCATCTCTGATTGATTGACATGAACACCATATTAACTGTTATCCATGCACTAAAACCTAGCTCTTTGACCCACTCTCTACAAATTTATTGTACTGGGCTCACTGGGCTAAGATCCCATACATTTTGGGACAGGTCTGAAAATCGTGTCCCTACAATTGGCGCCGTTTGTGGGAAGAACTTGTGCGAATAGTGAGTACAACAGTTAAAGATGGTAGGATCAGGCCCTCATCAACAGGAGCCCGCCTCGAGAAGGCTCAAGAAATGACGCTATGGTGAAGGCGTTGAATCAAATCTCCAAATCACCCTTCACGCGCAAAATAGAGGGGGCTAAACTTCCTCGACGATTCCATCAGCCCACGTTTACCATCTACAATGGTCGAATGGATCCTGTAGAACATGTGAGCCAGTTCAACCAGAGAATGACTGTTCACTCTAAAGACGAAGCCTTGATGTGCAAGGTATTCCCATCCAGTCTGGGGCTCCGCAACGGGGCTAATTCAATGACATATTTATAAATGTTAAACCAAAACCTTAGCTACGTCGGGTCCCTCAGACCTCCTGTTAAGCGGTTAAACAGAACCTTTTGAAGCGGCTAAACAGAACCTTAGCTATGCCGGGTCCTCGGACCTCCTGCTTTGAGAAAATTAGCACGCACTGGAATCTTTTGAAGCGGTTAAACAGAACCTTAGCTATGCCGGGTCCTCGGACCTCCTGCTTTGGGGAAATTAGCACGCACTGGAATCTTTTGAAGCAATTAAACAGAACCTTAGCTATGTCAGGTCCCTCGAACCTCCTGCTTTGGGGAAATTAACACACACTGACATCTTTTGAAGTGGTTAAACAGAACCTTAGCTATGTTGGGTCCTTCGGACCTCCTGCTTTGGGGAAATTAACACACAATGGCATCTTCCAAGTGTTTAAACGCAAACTTAGTCATGCCTGTAGTCTTCAGACCAGATGCTAAGGAGAAGTTAACACTTAAGGGCAACTCTACAAGTGTTTAAACTAAACTCAATCATGCCTTGGTCCTCGAACCAGATGATGAGGGAAGTTAACATTCAATGGCATCTTCCAAGTGTTTAAACTCAAACTTAGTCATGCCTGTAGTCCTCGAACCAGATGCTAAGGGGATGTTAATACTCAAGGGCATCTTTACAAGTGTTTAAACGGAAACTCAATCATGCCTCGGTTCTCGGACTAGATGATGAGGGAAGTTAACACTCTATGACAACTCTACAGGTGTTTAAGCTGAGCCTCAGCCATGCCTTGGTCCTCGGACCAGATGATGTGGGGAAGTTAACATTATATGCTATCTATTTGTTTCTCACTAAAGTGTCAAGACAAACCCAAGATCATAACCAACTCCTCAGATTGGTAGCTCTGAAAGGAGCAATTTACAGTACAAATATGGGGCGCGTAAAACGGCACTCCCCCGAGTGTAAATCAAAGGATCAAGTAGGGCTCACTCATTAAAGAATTCAAAACCCCACTTTTCTCCTCGGATGAGAGGAAAAAACCGGATTTTTGAGGGGCTATTGTGGGATCATGGGCCCAAAATTCATATAATGGGGTGTGGGGCTTTGGCCGAGAGCGTGGTAGTCCGAGTCCGAGGAGGAATATTTCCTCGAACCAGCTAAAGCATGGTCAGATATAAGTCCTAAATAGTCAGAGTGACCTTCTAGGAAGTTCTAAAGGATAGGAACTCAAGAATATCTAAGGGAAAGCTGTTAACACCGCATTTATGTGGATTAAGACCCCTAAACAGTACTACCTCGGTTATCGCAACTCACAGAACACCAGAGAGGGTGTCTGATGGGACAGACACTCAAGTATAGGCTTGGATGATCAACAAGTAGAAGGCCAAGATCGTTCAAAGGGGACTACATAATAGGAGAAACCCACCATGGAGAAGGGGCTGGGAATGAACAGAGAAAGTACTGTAGCAATCTCAAGAACTCCTGTAACCATTCTCATTCAATATTTACTAGAACAAAGCTCCTCTGATTGTGCCGAGAACAAACTTTCTTTGATAAACTTAGTTCATCTCTGATTGATTGGCATGAACACCATATTAACTGTTATCCATGCACTAAAGCCTAGCTCTTTGACCCACTCTCTACAAATTTATTGTACTGGGCTCACTGGACTAAGATCCCATACATTTTGGGACAGGTCTGAAAATCGTGTCCCTACAGTCACATATCCCACATTAACTAAAAATAAAAGAGATTAAGAGATTTAAAATCATCTCCTTTGTATTGTTCTTTCTTTTCTTTCTTTTTTATAATTTTTTTAGAGATACAATAGAATTTTAACCTAGAACATATGCCCAATAAATGATTACTTTTTATCATCAGACTAAAACACCAATTTACTTTTGGTGCATAAAAAGTGAAAACTTTACTAATCTTTTTTTTAGTAGAAAAAACTTTACTAATTAAGCTAATTACTATAATCACATTATGCTTTTTTAGTTAGACATTAAAACTATTTGGGATAATTACACTTTGCCCACCTGTGGTTTGCCTCTAATTCTATGTGCCCACCCGTGGTTTAAATTTTGACACTTTACCCACCTGTGATTCTCACCGTTACCCAGCCGTAACCCACCTCTCCAATTTCCGTTACTCTAACACAGAAAAGGTAAAAAATAGAGCTCCACACGGATCAAAACTCACTCTCTCCCAAAACTCACTCACTCCCATCCAACCCAACGAAGAACCTATACAATGCAATGCAATGCTAGTACGTGTCAAGTGCTTCTTTAAACAACTTAGTAAATCTGAAGCAACAAAACCAAATTAAATCCAAGAAAGAAAGAAAAAGAAAAAACCCAATAACCAGCAAGTGAGAATCAGACCCAGAAATGAAAAAACATCCAAATTTCTGAATTTCAAATTGATTTTCTAATTTAAGCAAATACCCACAAAAAATAAAAAAAGAAACTTCAGGTTATTAATCCTCCTGCACAATTTACAAACCATTTGACGTTTGGCAAGATCTATATTTTGTGAATCAAAGCGAAACCAAGTTCGTGTCCGTTTGTAAAGCCGAGGATGACGTGGTTGTGTTGGACAGTCAGATTTGTCCGGTTTTCTCAGTCTTCAATCGCGACCTCCTTCTATCTGATCAAAACCCCACCAAAAGTCAACAAATTACCGACGGCCAGGATTTGAAGAACAGAGAAGGAGAAGAAGATGAGGATGTACGGTGTCAGTTTTAATTTGATAGAGATGCTCCTTGCGACGGTCCTTCTATGCGGTTAGGCAACGCCGTTGGCTGATGGAGAGAAGTTGATTCAGCCATGGCTATGGTGTCATGGGTCTTGGCTTGGTGGGTTCGGTCTTTGTGCTTTGTAACCTGGGCAAGGCGTTTGAGTTTGAATGAGGTTCTGTATTTTTTGGAAGAGATGGGTTTGGTGGGCTTTTGTTTTGTGGGTCCTGCTTGGCTGTGGCCTGTGGGTTTGTATAGTTAAGGTGTTTGGGTTTTTGTTGAGGTTGTGGTTTGTTCTTGGTAGATTTTCGGAGTTTGCCTATGGATTTGTGTGGGTAAGGTGTTTGATTTTTGAATGTTGTGGTTTGGGTTCTGCTTGGCTGTCATTAGTTTCTTCTTCTCTTTTCTTTTCTGGCTTTATTTCTTCGTGTAAAGTGTAACTCTTATTTCTTGGGACCCTTTTGCTTTGGCAAAGCATTGATACAACCAGTCAGTTCAGATTGGATCAATCCATGTTTGTGCATGTTCTTCATGTTTGTGTATGTTCTTCATGTGAGAAGTGTTTTGATCTGTTTGGGGTTTTGTTTTTTACATTTTCTGTGTTAGAGTAATGGAAAGTGGAGAGGTGGGTTACGGCACAATAACGGTGAGAATCACAGGTGGGTAAAGTGTCAAAATTGAAACCACGGATAGGCACATAGAATTAGAGGCAAACCACTGGTGGGTAAAGTGTAATTATCTCAAACTATTTAGACACATCCAAACTTACATCCAATTTTACAACATGTTTATGTGTCAACTTATGAGTAGATTATAACACTTACACATGAGACATTCACAGATACTTGTAGCAAAATGAATTAAAATGCACCAATCACAAAATAACTATGTGTTTGGGTGTATTTCTAAATTTTTTACATTATTTACTCGCACACTAAAACAAGATTCCTTTGAAAAACTTGAATTTTGTCCTTACATCTTCGATGACTTGGATTATGCTTGAACTCTACATTGAGGTGTAGTGTATAAATCTAAAAGTGTTTTCTAAAGGAACACCTTTAGAACATCCGAGCATTAATCAAATCCAAATTCCTTTTGAATATGCTTCTTGGATGATGAGTTTCTAACTTGTTTTCTCCGATGAACGAGAGAGTTCGAATAATAGCCATAGCTTTTAGTTCGCCCAACGGTCTTAACATAATGCATTTGATAGTAATTACTAGTGTATCTCAATTATTGGCCGGCATTGAGTATTGACCGTCGATTCCTCCAACTCCTTTAACTACCACCACAAATTTTTTTTTTTTTTTAAATCGATAATATTAATGTACCCGATTGTTGGTCTGTTCAGGAGCTAGTCTTTTTTTTTTTTTTTTTTGGCTGATGTTCATGAACTAGTTGTGTGTGTGTGTGTGTTTTTTTTTTTTTTTTTTTTTTTTTTTTTTTTGAAGGCATAATTATCGTACTAACTAATAAACATAATAGCTTTTCTAAATAATAATAATAATAGCTCTCCACTCTCCAGTGCCCTCTAGGACCTGCACTGAAAAGACCTTAAGATCTGTGATTGTTTTCTTTTTGATCTTTTACCTTTTAAAATCTTCAACATTAATTTATATTTGATTCTATTTTTATATTAGCTATGCTGTCTATTTTACTTTGTAATATGTGCATTGTTATATGCCACACAAGTTACATTTAGTGTCTTTAAGCAATGTTATATTATTTAATTTTTTTTTATTTAGTTCAATTTTAGTAAATTTATTGTTGAATTACATTATCTTTATTTATTCTCTATGCTTGCAAAATTTCAAGACGTTTAAATATTAATAACTATTGCATCAATTAAATATTTAAAGTTTAAGTTTTTGTAATTTAAAATAATGCATCAAAGAGGTTTATGGATCAAATAGTAAAGTTTGATTGGCATAAAATTTGGTATACATGTTAAGAATATATAGAATATGTAATTCAACAGTGAGATTTTCAAATTATTATTCCAATAAAAAGTTATTAAAATGTTGTAACATTTTTTAAAATTACACCATGTGTAACTTAAACTCATCCCATTTTTTAAAACTAAAACAATAAAATTCATGCATTTCACGACATTTTAGAACGAGAATTTTATGAAATAGTTCAATATGAAGAGCATTTATCGGTCAGACAACTAATTAAAACAAATAATAGAATTAATATAAAAATTAAATTAAGCATAAATTACCAAAATATTTTTTTTTTTTTTTTTTTTTTTGAGAATGCCAAAATAAAAATTTTGAGACATGAAGAGTTAAAATGAAATCATCCCAAAGACTTTTAGGGCCAAAAATAAACCACAATAACTTTTTTTTTTTTTTTTTTTCATACGAGAAATACCAAAGAACTGCCACCACAAATATAGAACTATAAATATCCTTGAAAAAGACTCCAAGTCCCACAAACTACCGCACCTTAACCCTATCCCTCGAAAAGAAAAGGTGTGCACTACCATAAGTTTATTTTATCAGTGTATTTAGTTTATGGGTCATGCTAATGTAAAAGTATAAAAATGTTATCCGAAATTAAGTTCAACCAAACAAGTTTTAGACATGTCGGGACTCGGGAGCTCATTGTTGAGACTTGCGAGATCGGATCCTCTCCCAGCCTAGCTGGAAATGATTCACCTGCTATATCCCTTCATTTAAAAATTTCCAGAAGCACATGAAATGGAAAACATTAATAAAGTCAATGTCTTCCCAATAGTACTCACCAAAAACAAAAACAAAAAAACAAAAAACAAAAATGTCATCTATGACTATGACTCTATAACTCTATAATAAATTTCCTTTTTTTGATAGTAGCATGTGGCAATGCGGCTATGCAACGCAACAATCTATATATTTCACAAGTTTATGGTCAGAAATTATTAGAAGCACATTTTTGGTCTAGCTAGACTACTGTTACGCCATTCAACTAACCTACTATAGCTAGCTGCCACCTAATTCTAATTCTGATTGCGACGAACCATTAAAGTTCTAACTAGAAATCATTGCTATCTATTTTAAATTTGCACTTTACAAGTTACAACGACTAAACCCTTTATATACTTGGCAAAAAAAAAAAAAAAAAAAACGAAACCCATTATATTTCATATGGTATTTCTTATTGAGAAACACTAATAATGCATTGGCCAAAAAGAGAGACACTAATAATGCATGCACGTGCATTTGATTGAAACCAATTGGCTTCTTTCTTTTGTTTCTGAAATATTTTTAGTTGGGTACCTTTGTTTAAAGCCAAATTCTGCTAAGAAGAGCACAAAAATGGAAGACAATATTATGAATTTAGTCGTGTTTGGAGTCATTTCATGGTCAACAATATTTCTGTTGACAAGGAGGGTCTTCCCTAAACTTTCATTTGATTTCTGCAACCGAGTTGTTTCAACGATTCATGCAATTTTAGCTGTAATATTAGCCTCTCTCACTGTTCAAGATTGGAGGTGCCCAGTTTGTCCCTTGGCTACAAAATCTTCCCCAAAGCAGGTAATCTAATACTTTAGTTTTTTCATTCTTCCATTGTAATGAGGTTGTTTTCTTTAAAATCTTTAAGAATTTTGAACACTTTAGCTACTGTCTTTTTGAGAACTTGAACAAATTCTAATGAGGGAATTCCTTTGGAGAGCCTAGTTTAAATTTAGTGATTGTTGTGTTTTAATAACTCTCATTTTGATGGTGCGAACTTGATTGCTGAGCAGATGCAAACTCTAGCATTGACCCTTTCTTATATGATCTATGATCTGGTATGTTGCCTCTTTGACAAGCGAGTCAAATTGGACAATTCGATCCATCATCTAGTCAGCATTGTTGGAATTGGAGCAGTCCTAACCTATAAGAAGGTATTAATCTTTACATTTTTTTTGGTTATCTTGGGCCAATAATAATGTCTTCCTATGAAGTGTTGACACCATATTAGCATATGTTTGAAACAAAGGAGAAGAAAAAAGATCAGCAAAGAAGGTGATTGAATTCATTACACTAAAATTTGCCAAGAGCATTATAACTCAACTAATTGGCACCTTCTTGTGTTTTGGGTATAAAAACTCTGACTCTCAAGATTCTCATCTAAACATGATCAAAGTATTAATCTAAAAAAGTATATAATTTATGTTAAATTACTAATTTGGTCTTTTATATATATATAAGTTACTATTTTGATATTCAATTATTGGTTAAAGTTTAATATGATCAATTGACAAACTAATTGTGTCAATTTAATCCCTCTACTTTTAAAATCATGTCAATTTCACCTTTGAGTCTTGTGTTTGTTTAAATTTCAACGAAATAAGTCATTGAAATTGATTTATTTAAAATTTTTACACTTTCATTGAAATTTATTAACTTGTGTTGCATTTTACATATTATCTAATTTTGTTAAAATTTAAATGGGGAAGAGATTTAAATATAAAATTGACTTGGTTTTGAAGGTTTGGGGACTAAAATGCCACAATTAATAGTTTTTTTTTTTTTTTTTTGAGTATGCACAATTAATAGTTAAGTAACCAAATTGAACTTTATCCTGTATTTGAAGGAACGAATTAGTAATTTAAACTAGGTTTTAAAATTTATACTTTTATATCTCTCTCTGAGTTTCCCCTTATAGGTCAGTTCCTTGAATTTCGATTTAATTGTTAATTTTCTTAGAAGAAAGACAATGGCTTTATTATTTCTACCAATTCACTGCAAAAAGTTTCTTGGGCTTTTGCATTCTTAACCAACTTTACTAAGTAATATCACACATTTCTTTTCTATGTAGTGTGGATCAGAGACAGTTGCTGCATTATGGATAACTGAAATCTCTAGTCCTTTCCTCCACTTAAGGGAGCTTCTAAAAGAGCTTGGTTACAAAGACAATGACCTTAACTTTGCTGCTGATGTGAGTTCAAATTCTTGGGGTCTCTTACCATCTTTTCTATAGTTTGTGCTAAGGGTAGAACTTGGTTTTGCAATATTAGTATTTGTAACATGTGTTTATGCTTGGAAATATTCAATAGTAGTGACAATGATGTAGTTTTACCTAGGTGAGTGAGTTAGTATTTCACAGAGTATTATAAATAGTTCACTTGACATCAAAATTAAGTAAATTAAATTGGACATGTGGCACAAAATTAAACAACAATTAGAAACTAAATTGGATTCAATTTAGATTTTGGATGTGCTTTGAATTTAATATAATATATGTGATATGATGTTCCTAATGTTGAGTTTGGATTTTACATATGAATTCTTAATTATGGGTGGGGTAAAATTCAATAAAGGTTTTGTTAACGAGTATCCTAAAGGCACAAATTAAAGGTACAAATTAAAGAATAATAGATAATTAAATACTATCATTCAATATGAGTTGTAATGCATGTTTTTCATGAAAATAAAAAAATAAACTTAACAATAATCTATTGATGTGCATGCACAAATTTATTATGGTTGTATGTGTCTTTCTTGATATGTTTGCTGAATTTGACTTTATTTTTCAAAAAATGTATAAAACCCTCATTTAATAAAACGTTAAATGCACATTAACTTATGCTCTTGAGACATTAAGGCATTCGTCAACAAAAGTTCTAATGGAAACTTTACTTTTAAGGGCCTATTATTGACATCATTTTATTATATACCAATCACAAGTCACAACAGATCCATTAATAATTGTGAAAAAACAAAAATCATAAATTTTTTTGTGTTATTGAATTTATTGAAGCTCCATCCACAAATACCACCAATCTAGTTCACCAAAAGCCAAGTCCTAACAATAAACAATGGATTTTGATTAATGGACTTCAATAACCTAATGAATGTTGGAATTACTTTTTATAATTGGTACAGTATATTAGGTTTTCCAATTAAGCTCAACCACATCGTTGCACCTTAGAAAAGATAACTTGGTTTGTGTTTTATCAATTAATACAACAGTGTTTAAATTTAATTGAAGAATATAATGTATTATACCTAAATAACTATATCTAAGTTTTACTCTAAAATTTAAAGTATCCCTAACATCATTCATATTCTGAATGCTACCCATCTAAATACACTAATCAAATGCTGTCAAACATCAATTTTTTAATGGACTATATAAATCATGGTTATTAGACTCATTACTAAGTTTAGAAATTGCACAGATTTTGTTTGCAGTGATATTTACATTTGCCAGGATGGGAGGTGGGCCTTATCTCACTTATGTGACTTTGGCTGCTAACAATCCATTTCTCATAAAGGTATGCTACTATGCTCTATATAGCAATGAATATAAATATAACTTGTATGTGAACTTGTTTTGATTGGTTGTAACTTCCTCTAATAATTCATGTGTGTTCATCATGTTGTTTAGGCAATGGCATTGGGCTTGCAACTGGTCAGTGCCTTCTGGTTTTACAAAATCGCAGCGATGGTGAAATACAAATTGACAAAGAGGACTAGTAAAAAAGTCGCGTAAAACCTATTTGAACCCAAAAACTGTAGTGCGCTATGGCAGAATATTGTGATCATCAAGAATTCAAAGTTCGTGCCTATGGTCAAACTTGTCAGCCAACCGTATTGCACAAATCATTTATGTAGATAATCAAAAACTAAGAATTCATTTATCACACATAAGAAATAAGGTTAAAATCTTTTTTTTTTTTTTTTTTTGATGGGAAGGTTAAAATCTTGAAATCCAATTTATGCCTCTTATTAAGTTTGAGTTAATATTTGTCTTTTTTTGTAACTTTTAACTTTTGGTAATTTCTTCAAAAAGTTCACATTATTGTCAATGTCGTCTTTTCATATTTTGTGTCAACTACCCTTTAGATGATGTAGTTTTGTTTCTGTTTTTCTAAAATTTTAAAAATGTATCTTTGTTCTCTCTCTCTCTCTCTCTCTCTCTCTCTCTCTCTCTCTCTCTCTCTCTCTCTGTTGTGGACATCTGTTTTTCTTCATCACCTTTTTGTTCTCTTTTCCCCTTTTTTAGCCATTATGATCTCCTTCATCCTTGAGCGCCACCATGTAGTTCACAACAAAATCCCAATCCCTTTAATTAACGGTTGCGATTGCTCATGTGCACAAAGTAATGTTTAATAAAATTTATTCAATGAACATTAGGGCATTGAGTAATAGGGTTTTAATGGATTTGGGATTGTATATATTAGTGGAATTAGGTATCTTATGAAACCATTCTATGTGAAATCCACATATGCGAGGGTGCGGGTCTTATATGCTTGCTTTGAGAGGAAGGTCTCATAAATGTATTTTTCTAAGATTTAATACTATTTTTGTTAAATGCAAAATACATTAATATATTCCATTACATCAAACTTTAAAAAAATTAGGAAAATACTTTTAAATAACATATGCAATATTAAACCTTCAAATTTTACTTTATATTCTTATAAAATAATTATATTATATTTTCCTGGGACTACATTTTCCCACACAAAGATGGATTTATATTCTAAAAAAATAATTATATTACATTTTGCGTGAATTTGCGACTAGTATACATGGTAAACGTTTCTGTAGATAATAACAATCATGGCAGGATCAACTATTTAAATATTAGTTCAACCAAATTCAGATGCTATCTAATTTTCAGTGGCCTAAATAATCCAATCTCCACATTACATCCTAAGTGAAATAAAGCCATTATGAATAATCCATTTTCACTGCATAGTTGTAGCTGATATTCTGCACAACAATTGGTTGGAGATTCAAGAACATGACTAAGAAAATAAAGCACAATGTTCTTAGCCCAAAATTAATAGTAAAATAAATAAAGAAAACACTGTCATGAGAATCCTCATTTTGAGTAGGTTGATCGTTTCCTTGTTTAGATGGATACAAGCTAAATCCCATATACCAGACTGGTAAAGGCACAAATGTCTGGAGCGTTCAATTATGCAGTAGGTAGCACATTTCCAGACAGATGGAACAAGATGCACTGCCCAAACATCCATGGCTCTGAAAGTGAAATGACAGAATGCTAGTCTTTTCCAAAGTCAGCACTGTAGTGGGCACTAGATTCAAGCTTCTTTGCTTCATTCAGCTTCCGCACAGCCTGGGACAATATACACAGATGAAACAGAGGATATATCAATGCTCTTAAATTTCCTAAACTACATGGGCCACAATTACGATTAGAATTAGCATCATAGCAGAAAATGACAGAGATCCCAACAGGAATAAGTGGACAGAGTGAAGAGGCTGTGACCTCGTCCAGGACAGAAAACATCACAATGGGTTGCTCCACAGAATTAGAATAAAGTTTTGAACAAAGTAAAAGGCTTACCTTCATGAAATCTTCATGGATGACATAATCCCGTTCTGCACGGATTGCTGACATTCCAGCCTCAGTGCAAACATTTCGAAGATCAGCCCCATTAAAGCCCTAAGACAATTCACAACAACTAACTAAATTAGGAAGCTGCAATAATTAAATGAAAAAAAGCACCAGCCAAAATCACTCACCTCTGCAAGCTTTACAACAGCTTCATAGTCAATTTCACCGTGTTTGGCAATTCCAGCGGCATGAATCTTGAGGATTTCCATCCTTGATTGCTCATTTGGCAATGGGATCTCAATTTTTCTGTCCAGCCGCCCCGGCCGAAGCAGTGCAGGATCAAGAACATCAGGACGGTTTGTTGCCATTATCATTTTGACCTATAAAAATATGTAAAATAATTCAATATTATTTCAGCTTAGCAAAAGAAAATGCTTGAAGGCTTGAAGAATCAGATAAAAAGATGTTCTGTCAACACATGGAGATTTACACTTAACAAACACATGTTATATGCAATATCAAGGTCTACAAATTTTACACTACCCCTCAACATATAATGTGCAACATATATATATATATATATATATATATTTATAAGTAATAAAATTCATTGATAGAAAAACATATAAAAGGTCAAAGCACACGAGGTGTGTAGTAAGGTAAGCATGAGAACAAACAGAACAAACATATAACATGCAATATCATGGATATATGATACCTTGCCCAACATAAATCAAGTGAATCAATGCTATTTAATTCCCTGCAATCTCCAAACCTTTAACAAAAACTTATACGTGAAATCTATCTTTTCCTATACAAATCAACTATGGAGGAAAAATTTTAAAATTAGGTTAAAAAGGCTGCCATGCAATGGCATGATTTCATAAGAGCTACCCCCTCACTCACCTCTTTTTAACTTCCCCACCCCCCAACCAAAATATAGCATGAATGTTTATGTGAGCAACTTTAATCCTCTCCAAAACTGGGTTATAACCACGACATACCTTTCCAAGCTGATCAAATCCATCAAGCTGATTAAGTAACTCCATCAGTGTTCTTTGAATTTCACGGTCAGCACTTGTCCCCTCACTGAAACGGCGCCCACCAATGGCATCAATCTCATCCATAAAAATGATGCAGGGCTTCACAAACCCAAAAACAAGGCAAAAGAGAAAAATTACTCCCTCATGAAGATGAAGTATATATGAAGAAAAAATTTCACAACACAAATGATCTTACCTGGTGATCGCGTGCATATCCAAACATTTCTCGTATCAACCGTGCACTTTCCCCAATGTATTTATCAATTATGGCACTTGAAACAACCTATATCCACATGAAAAGTGAATGCAAAAATTATAATATATCATTAGCAAAAATCACAAAATAAAGCATACTCAAAAGTATTGGTACATGTAACAAAAACTCACCTTTAAGAAGTTTGCATCTATGTTACTTGCAATAGCTCTAGCTAACAATGTCTTGCCAGTACCAGGAGGTCCATAAAGAAGAACACCCTGAAAAAGAAAAAAGGAACACAATCCATTCATCTAGGCCTCTTAATGAACATTATTCTGCAGCAATGTCAAATGAATATGCTGCCCATGAATATAGAAAAGGGTTGGGGGTGGAGGGGGGAAGAAAAAAGAGTAAATTTAGTAACCTTAGGAGGTTTGATTCCAACTCTGATGAAGAGCTCAGGATTCATGAGGGGCAGCTCAATAGATTCTCTCAATTCTCTGATCTGATCAGATAAACCACCTACAGCAGAGTAGCTAACATTACCAGGATCTTCATGCAGCATGTTATAAACAACTGGATCAACCTGTCAATTCAAACAAACAGCTATGAACAAAGAATCTTACAAGACCACTGTTATTTTCATAACTATGATATTAGATAGTCGAACTGCAGAAACATCAGTGCCATCAACTACTAATATTTTTAGTTAGCATTGCAATCCAACAATTTAACTTGCCATGATAACTTACTTCACGAGGAAGAGCCCGCATGATAGTGAGTGTTGTCATATCAAGAACCACTCTTGTTCCAGCAGTAAGTTTTTCCTTGTCCACTTTACTACGGCAGCCAACAACATACCTGGGCCCACTGCTTGCTTTAACAATCACTGAAACCACAAGCAATCAAGTTCTACAATTATTAACCAACTCTAAAGAACACCTCAACCCAAAAAGTATGTAATAAGAAAGATGAGGGAGGAAAAACAACTCCCAGACAAGCAATTTTTGCATTCTATTTTTTTTAATAATATTTTTATTGAAAAAAACAAAAACCCACTTCATGTACATAATAATTAACACAAAGAAGTCTAAAGAATTACAAAGAAGGGGTATTATGTACATAAGTGTAGCAATCCTATAAATTCAGTGATGGAATTACTATAATACTATTGGTAAAGCAAAAATCTAATAAACAATGTTAGCAATTGAATCCCTGAAACAAATTATGCGTACAATACATCAAATAACTCATGTTTTCGTATATGAAAATGTATCAAAAAATGCAATTACACAAGCCAAGAAAAATGATTTTATGTTCAAAACATATGTGAGGAAATTCTAATAGGTGCCCGGTGCAGTAGCTTATTCAAATTCATCACAATCTCATAGCACAGCTTAAACTCAACAAATCATAATACACAATGCTGCTACACATGTCAAATCTTAATGCTGCTAAAATAAGGACCTAAATGGGGGAGTGAGGCGGGGGACAAAGGAGAACTTACAGCGTTCATTGTCGAGGGGCCTGAGAACTTCTCCAATGATCTGCCCAACACTTTGAAGCGACTTCAAGTCATCTTCTGTTTTATTGAACTCCTTCTTCGAACCTCGCAAATTCTCCCTCACTGCAAATTCATTCATTATTCCACCTCAACGTTAAGGCAAGCTTTAAAAAAAGTGCATAATGGTTTACAAAACAGAAAACTTCATAAACACAAACGAAAACAAAAGAAAGGTTCAAATTTGTTCAGCTAAATAAGTAAAATTTTCCATCTTGCGAACTCAATTGCTTGAAACCATAGATCCTTGAAGTCTAACATATTATAAACCGTGAAATTAAACACTAAGCATATCAAAAGCACAAATTTTTAATTCCAAAACCCCTACGTTTTATAGTGAAAATCACAAAATTGAATCAGATTCAAAGATAATCGATGATGAATAGCTGAAAACCCTAAGAATAAAGAACTTCCCCAAATCATTCGAAGCTAATAGAAGACTGAAACCCTAGCTATAATCCGAATAAGAAAAACAAAGCTTTTTTTTAGATTTAGATTGAAGGGATAAAAGGAAAGGAATAAGGGTTTGGAGAGGGAGAGAGAGAGAGACGGACCAGATCGGACTCGGGATTCGAGTTCCTTGTGCTGGAGGAGTTTCTTGCGGTACTCGGCCACCGCATTACGGCGTCGTGTTGCCTCTTCCGCGTCGCTCATCTTCGCACTTTTGAAAATAGAGAATGCCCAACTCTGAAGAAATCGAACCAAGCTGGTTTTTAACTTGAGAAAGAAGTAGCCTCTTCACTCTTTGTGCTTCTCTAATTCTTAAAATATTGCTAAGCTGTATTGTATTTATCGGAGAGGAGAGCACTCCAAAAGAAAAAGAAAAAGAAAAAGAAAATAATAATAATAATAATAGCTGATACAGCTTCGGTTTTGCGTGGTTAATTTACCCCTCTTCTGCGTTCTTACAAAAAAATCAACCAACACGTCGTCGTATGATATGGGGTATAAATAATTGTATAAAGAAAGTTTTCTATTGACAATTTAATTAAACTCACCTTATTTTATTTTACCAAAATAAATTAGACTTAATTTCTATCCTTTTATTAAAAAAAAAAAGACTTAAAACTAACTTCTTCTTCTTTTTATGTATTTTTATTTATTTATTTTATATAAATAAATAGTAGGAGATCGGTAAAATTTGAATCACAAACATAAAACACTACCAATGATGTCATAATCATTAGACTATCACTTAAATCCAACTTGATCAACGAAACAGATTGGAATATAGGGGCGGACCTCGTTTTAAGATTTAACTAGAGTATGTACCATGTTAAAAGTTTTGTAACTCAATTAATATTTTATAGTATTTTTAATGAATTGTTCAAATATCTTTCTAACTACCGAATTACCAAATAAAAAGAAAAAAAAAAAAAAAATCAAGGCCTTGCCAAACCTGACCCAAAATGCCAAATTGAGCCGAATCAGGTCAGCCCTTCCCTGTAACGTTGTGTTGGGCCCAAGCCTAATTTCAGAAGGACCATAGACTAATGAGCCAGGCCCAGTCAACACAAGGCACTTTGATTCGTGAAAATAAAAATCCCGGAATTACTGGACGGTCTGGACATGTAGGTTGTATTTGACATTGGTTGAAAATGTAATTTTTTTATTATTTAACTTATTTTTGCTACTATTTAGTTTATTTTTGCTACTATTCATGAGTCTAACTAGTTTTAAGTTTTATTTATAGTATTTTCAGTAAAAAAAATTCAGTTTCAGCTAAATAAGTTATCTTCAAACGGACCATAAGGATTAATGTCAGCAGAAAAGAAGGGAACTCACTGATAACAGTCATAACAGTAGGAACAAGGAAAGCAAAGCAAGCATGTTGATTCTGCCATCCACAACAAGTGTTAATAAGGAAAGGAATAACTCTGCAATACATTAATATGGCAATTTTTTTTTTCAACTTTCAAGTCGAACATATGTCCATTGTGGGAAGATCTGCAGTTCATGGACTGCAAACTTTAGTGCACTTATGCTCACAAGAACATAAATTTCCGGTCAAAACAGTTTTAACAAGCAAAATTTTCAACAAGAAACTGCCATAAGTTTTTCCAGTGTCCAGATATACTTCAATGATCCTATAAACAATGGAGGAAACCGACTATTATATCACAACTCACTTTGACTCATCTATGGAACTTCCTACATAAAATACAATGAACTTTCATGTGTATGAGATTTGTCATTACATAAGGATTACATCCCAACAACTCTGAACTGAAGTGGAGAAGAAAAACTCTCATTTGATTTAAGTGGAATGGCTCTTTGCCTTCTGAAGAACATCCTTCAAAACCAGAGCAATTCTATGTGACATGTGGGGTTCCAGAAACCTCTCCTTCACCCTCTCATATCCTTTCTTTCCCATTGTTAGCCTCCTTTCTACATGTGTGGCCAATTTGACAATGTTATTTGCAAGAGGTGTCACACCTTCCTTTGCAGCAGGATGCAACAAACCTGTTGTCCCATTCACCACTATTTCCATGGTGCCTCCAGCTGCTGTGCCCTGATAATATTGTCAGTGACAAAAACAATGATGTCAATTGGAACATGAGAAGGAGAAATCAAAACACAAACACACACATATGGGCATTAGTGCACACATGGAGAAGATGATCCAACCAAAAACAAGAACACAAAACATTCCATTCTTTTTTCCTTTTCTTTTTTTTTTCTTGGTAAGTTTCACACACACCTAAGGAGTTTTGAACCCATTCTATCATATGGGCATTAGTGCACACGTGGAGAAGATGATCCAACCAAAAACAAGAACACAAAACATTCCATTCTTTTTTCTTTTTCTTTTTTTTTCTTGGTAAGTTTCATACACACCTAAGGAGTTTTGAACCCATTCTATCATATGAGAATAATTTTCTAGAAGGGGCAATTATCAGCAAAATTATATGAAAAATCAAAAGATAATAAGCTTGATATTCGAGTTTTTTTCAAAGAAAATAAAGCCATCATACTGTACAAGTGCAGTTACAAGGATCTATGCAGTTAATAGTTTTTAAAAATGTATACTGTTTCCAAAATAAATTCCTAAAACAGGGCAAAAAGAATGGTATAATTATAATATGACAAGAGAGGGGTAGACGATGAAAAGATATGAACAAATAAAATAAAATAAATAAAAACAGACTCAATCCACATTTGATAATATATTTAATGCAAGCAAATGCCAAGCAGTTGATGAGCAAAACAGCCAAAATAATTGATGATTGACAAACACAATATGAAAATAAACAAAAATGAAACTAAAACTTTGAGGAAAACGGAAGTTTCCACTCCAAATGATATAACATTATATTATTTTTTGATAAGTTACACACACACCTAATGAGTTTTGAACCCACAACCTTACCCTCCTTTTTTTCCCTTATTGGTAATTACACATGTACCAAGTGGGTTTTGATCAATGACCTCACCCTTCACCTTGCTCTTACATTGGGAGGATTTGCCATTTGAGCTAGAACTTATTGGCCAACCTCACCCTCCATGTTGCTCTTGCAAGGGAGGATGTGTCATTTGAGTTGGAACTCATCAGCCTAAGAAGACAGTATTTAATTTACCATAGTCTAAGTAAAATGCAGAAATTGTTGGAAACGAAGTCATATCATGTGATGAAGACTTACCAACACAGGCAGCTGAAAGGCCATTGCTTCAATGGTTATCCTCCCAAAGCACTCTCCTCGGGCCTACACAGCAATTAGTTTAAACATTTGGAGTGGAGCACAAAACAAATAGAGTCCATGAAACAAAAATAAAAGCAAAAGAACACTAAAATATGAAATAAAAAAGAACAACGGAACCTAAAAAACGGTGATTTTCAAAATGCAGCTTAATTAATATGAAACAGGGCAACCAAGATTTCTTATTCTTCTTTGTTAAAAAACATGGGGGTAGAAAAATGCCAAATAAGATAACAAAGACATCAAAATAGCATGGAATAGCCAGATTCTCACATATTCACTGCCATTAGCATTTTTTTTTTATTATCATATTGTCATGTTTCACATAAACAATAATTTTACACCACATATAGAATTGAATAAATGCACATGATCAGAAAGTAGAGATTTTGCCCCTTTTTTTAGTTTTTGCCTTTCTTCTATTGCAAGGTTTGAGTAAACAAGAGATCCTAGTTATATAAGCCCTCCGTAGAACACATTTCTGCAAAGAAGAAAGCATAGCAATGAAAAGAGGATTATGCACACTCTAGTGAAAGAACACCCCCCCCCCCCCCCCAACCCCCAGGTGTGAGGCCCAAAAAGGAAAAAGAGAGATGATATGCAACAAACATTTCAACTTGTTGCCTTAGTCTAAATTTTACCATAGCAAATTCTCCTGTTTTTTCCTTTTCATTTTTTTACACAACAAACTAACCTGCCTCAGATTGAATTGAACCAAAGACTTTACTTATGGGAGATGGGATGGCAGTTAGTTCAAGGGCCATTTGCACTTTAGCAAATATTCCTTGGTGGAAGAGTGGGGGTGAGGACCAATGAAAAAGCAGTTACAATGATTTAAGTACTTACAACAATCAAGTATCAAATCAAGAGTGTAGGTTTCAATATCAGTAATAAAGGTGATCAGCAGAAAGAGGAAATAATAAAATAGAACATAAGAACTGTCTCCTACATGAATTAACATGATATATTTGCAGAAAGTACCTGGGAGTTCTGAACAAGAACATCAATAGAAGCCAAATAAGGAGCTACTGTCAGGGTTTTGTTGACAAAGTGAACACGGTCCTGAATTTTTTTCTCTAGTACAAAGTTCCGCAGTTCTGTCTCGAACTTTGTTTGAGCATTCATGTCACTTCCCACTATTACTGCATGAATTGGTGGCACCTGCAGTTTCTTCTCTTTAATAAGTTGCAGACTTTCATGAAAGGAACGAAGAAATAGATCCTGACCTTTCCCACGTGAAACACCTGTTATATCATGCATGTTGCTCAGAAAATATAAATTTTAAATAGTACAGTCACAAATGGATCTAACCGAGGGTAGTGTATTGAAACAAAGAACCAATTTGGAAACATAATGCAAAAAAGTTAATGTAATATCCAAGTAAACAAAAGATGCCATCCTCACATAGTAAGAGGGGGAAATATGATTACAATTAGGAAAGTAGGTTTGACTTCTTTGCAAAAGCAGAATGTTCAACAAATAGGAAGAGATCACAAATTACCAATTTTAACTCCAAACTGAAAAACCATGCACAATAAGGTTCACGTTCTGCTATTGAGAATCAAGAACATCCTTAAAGAAACCTTAGTGCTTGGAAGAGACACATTGTTAATTAGAGCTTCATTTATTTGCCTCACCATAACACCCCCACTACCATACAAAAAAGAAAAGAAAAGGAAATATAGGTGCATCTTAAAGCAATGATGTAAAAGTAGCGACAGATCTCAAGAAGATCATAGGCACGCAAGCAACAATAAATTTATGAGGATATGCAAAATATGCATTAAAGAACACAGCTAAATATGCATTAAATACAAAAATTCACACGACTATCCAAAAACAGTGCAGTTAGTTGGCTACCAATCACAGTCGCAATGCAAAATGTCAAGTTAGTAAGAGATGGACTCTAATCCAGCTTAATTACAAAAAATCATCTATATACTAAGATTTCTCCAAAGAAAAAGTGTGGAATATTTTGCAACCAAATGACTTACTACTATACTACTTTTCACCAATCAGACTAATGAAGGAAAACATATTTATCTTATCCACAGGGAGAGCATACTGTTTATGATGGCAAAGATTAGATCTTCATTCCGCACTCCAAGAGACTCTCGAACATGCTCACGAAGAATTCTCTTGGATACACTATCTTCAGCAACCTCCATTAGTTCCTTGCTATTTCCAAGGTGCACAACGTAAGTTTCAGGCATTTTAATCCTGTAAAGCATTGGCAGGGACATTTATAAGAAAAAGCTCACTTGCAGAAAGCATATGAAAGTGTATTCTATCTATGGAATCGGAATTACATAGAATAGGTAGCAAAAAGAGTTTACCAATTCTACATTACATGCTATATCAACAAAGCCTATTATAAAGTATAAGTACATGTTCAGTTATATGTGCCAAGAGAACTAAGTCATTCTCTCTGAAAACCTTATTAATGGCAATGGTTAGTGAAGATTACCCTGAAGATGCTCTCCACTCAAAGTAGCATGCTAATGTACAGCAATTAGACGAAGTCTTAGTAATGTTTATCCACTGGTTATTATATTTTCATCAAATTTATTTGCTTGGTTTTATTTCCAATCAATTCTGCTATGAAATTATTTGATCAGAAGAAGATTATGTATGTCTTACACCTGAATTGATGTACAACTTTTATTCTGATACTCAAGTTATTAGACATTAAGTGCTAACATTTAAGAAACTCGGTATGGGATATAGCACTCTGTAATGCATTTATGACATTTCAGAGTGCAAGAGTCCTGGATTCCCTTTCATATGGCCTCTCTAAAGGTAAAGGGTGCATTTTTGATGAAGCCAAATTATAGCCGGTTAGCTTTGTGATCTATTACTCTTCCTTGCTAGATAATCTCACCCCTTGCAAGAAGTTAAGAGAAATGGGACCTAAAACAATGCAATGAGTTGTGGAAGAGGAAATATGGCCTAATTGTTGGGATTGCATAAAACATCTTAATGAGACAAGTTGAGTGAAATAAGCATCAAAGAACTTGAGGATTGATTGGATAGATAAACATGAAACACATAGTATATACTAATTGATTCTAGTAAAATACCCTAAACGCTCTCGGGTTCTGTTCTTCCAGTATTCTGCAGTTGTATGTGAATCAATCATGGCACCTGCAACAAAAGGGAGGTGCTTAACATACTCCACTTTGAAATAATGCCCTCTCATTTCATGAATCCACCACAAAACCTTTGGAAGCACATGAGGAACTTTTTCCTTGAGAACAGCATCCAGCCATTTCCCAGCAACAGCAGTATTTAAAATAACCAAATCAGCTTTAAGAGCTGTATCTATAGCTTTTTGACCCTTCGCAGATAAGACCTAAAAGTATTGGAGAATTCACAATTAGATGGCTAATATTTTAGTAGCACAACAGAACGCCAGTTTCTTGGTCACAAATTAGAAGAAATGAAGCAAGGCAACAAATATGAAAGCCATTAAGAATAAATAAGTCAGAGTAAAGTACAGAACATGAGGAGTGCTTTCTCTTGAAAGCCGCCTAAAAGCTGAATACTGAAGTATGTAAAAACATAATTCCTTTTGCAAGAGAAAAAAGAATGGGAACCAACAAAGGCCTGACTATTCTTCATTTCTGTCTAGCTCGAGCTATAAATCTACTGGCAGAAACATCATTTAGGAGCAACTATAAAGTCAAGATACAAAATCTATTATACACATGTTTACACTTATTGCATGATGTACTGAAAGACTCTGAGAACTGTGCCTCCACTAACTGATTCAGCTCATAATTCATAGTGAGATTAATAACAAAAAAATAGGCATTATGAGAAAGGAACCATGAATCTTGCCATAGATAGCAGTCCACTGTAAAACCAGCGATAACCCACTAAGCAAAATTCTTCTACAACAGCAGGAGGCATCCAAATATAAACTTTTCTTGTATAATAAAATTCTATAAAACCTTTTATAGATAGACCTGCTCCACTATTACAAAGGGTTCATGGGACAATTATGTCAAAGCTATGACTAACTAACAAAAGCTTTACAAGTATCCAGATGGAACAAAGCAAAACCATAAAACAATACATAACACCCTAAGTCCCACATAAGACAATTCTTAACAAGAACTTCCATCCTTCAAAAAATAAAGGAGTACATTGCATTGCAATTGATATAACAACCCTTAACGCTATATAGCACATGATTCTGTACAAAACCACCTAATTTTCCACTCACATGAGCTTCTCCAAACTTCAATCTGACATTGGATATAGTCCTATGCGCTCTAACTCTCAATGTCATGACCTGAGGAAGCGCTAGCCACATCTGCGCCATATCCCCAAATGGACTAATTCAATTTACAATTAGAGTTCCTCGTAATCGCTTACATAGCCCAAACCCACATAACACAAACATAACTCAATATTCAAACACACACACACACACACACTTGTGCACCAAACCAAACAAAAGCCCCCTCTTCTATGAAAAACAAATCGATTTTGAATTTTTCTTCTCAAAATGAAAGAGCAAAGCTAATGCTAGAAAATACAGCAGAGTATGAATTTGAAAATGTTACCTTAACCCCTCTGTCCAACATTTTATGCTCCAAACTGTAAACGACGTCGTCTAGCTCCACCGGTTTCTGGTTAGTTATCCACACAACCTCCGCACCCACACCTCTCAGCAAAAACGCTAGCTCCATTAACAACAACGGCCCACCTGAAAATTTAAATTACATTTAAAAAAAAAAAATAATAATAATAATAATTAATTTCATTTTCCGAAGAACCAAACGGAAAATAACAATGTTACCAGAAAGAGAGAGCTCGTGGGAAACCAAGAGCACGAGTTTCGACTTCATGAAATCTAGCGGATTCTGTGCGGCTTTTGAGTGAATCTGAGCGTTTGTAAATTTGTCTTTCTCTTCTTCTCCAAAACGATTGTTGTTGATAACAATGCTATTACTTGTAGCAGAGCTGGTACTGTTGGTGGCGCAGGAATCGATCGAGGTTCTGGTGAAGAAAAGCATTGCGGTGAAGAGCGAAAGCAGAGCGAGAATCAGCAGCGGCCACCGCTTCTTCTGAATCGCCACCCACGCGCTCTGCTTCCCCATCTCTGACTCTGATTTCGCTACAATATACAATCTCGTCGCATTCTAGAAGTTTCGGTTCCGATCTGTTATCTTGAGAGAGTGTGTGATTGTTTAAGAAGAAAATGTAGAATGATCACTGGGCAGTACAGTAGGGAGCGTAAGTTCAGAGGAGAGGAAGATTAATTTAATGCTTCGGCATTTGAAAGAAAAGATGAGATATGAGTTTCTTTTCTTGGGCTTTGAAATCAGCCACATTTATCTTGGACCGGCCTACTTAATTTTTTCACAACTTTTTCTCTACAAGGCTTGCTATTGATTGTTTTGAGTATTCATTTTTTTTTTTTTTTTTTTGGTTAAAGAGTATTCATTTTTTAAATAAGGAACTATTTTTCTACTTTTTCATGTTTATTTTTGAAAACATCATATTATCTATTTTAAACTATATTTTATTAAAATATAATTTTTAAAATTTTTTTATTATTTATCTTTTTTCACATACAAGTACAACAACCACCATCTTTTCTTTTTTTTTTCATTCTTGTGATACGTAAAAAAACTAATAAAAGACTAAATGTAAAATGAATAATGTCAGTATAAATTTATATAATTATTGTAAAAAACTTGTAAATTTACACAATTATATATTCATTTGTGTGGGTCATTTTTAGAGAAAAATATATAAATTTTACATATTCTTCTATCATACACTAAAAAAAATGAGTGCTCTAATTTTTCTTTTTTATATTTAGATACTATCAAAATTGTGGTACTAGAAGGTTTCACATTAATTTTCATGATTTTAGTTTAAAAAACTTCCCACTCTTTTTTATATTGATACTATCGAAATTGTGGTACTAGAAGGTTTCACATTAATTTTCATGATTTTCATTTAAAAAACTTCCCACAGTGCCATATTGGGTTCTCTGACTACCAGCTATATGCAAGATTATGTTTTTTTTTTTTTTTTTGGGAAACATTTTGGCAATTTCATGTTTTGCTTTATTTGAACTTACTCATTTTGATGTTGTCATATGGGATTCAAAATGGGTGCATATAATGGTTTTTGATGTGAAGTATTCTTTTAGCGAGGAACAATACTCTTTTAGGGAGAAATTAATATCTTAAAAATCCAATTATTGTATTGATTTTTATGTGAGTTGTTATTGTTAAGCTAAATTACAAATTGCACTCTATTATTTTGTAAAATTTAATTTAGTCCTCTAATTTCAATTTCAGTCAATTCAGTTCTCTAACTTTCAACTTTGTTTAATTCAATATCAATATTCCTATTAGGCTCCGTAAGGATTTGGTCATTAAAGACCCTCAAAACGACATAGTATCAAACAAAGTTGAAAATTAACTACATGAGAGGTGTATTAATCTTATGAGGAGTGTTAGTTGGTAAGATAAGAATACTAACTCTATTAGGAAAATTAGTTCTATATTGAAAAAAAAGAAGAAGCAGGCAAGTCTCAATCCCTATAAATAGAATGGTGGTGTAGCTTTGTTTAATATGTGAGAGCTCGAAGACCTTTGTCTAGTGAGAGAAATAAAGACTTCAGTTTTCTCTAGCGTGTTAGTGTGTGGATATTTCTAGGTGTATTTGTGAGTATAATTGTAAATAGTAGATTTTGTTTAGCGTTGGTTGTCATAAAATTTGTCAAACCAGATTAACTTTTATACGTTCTCGTGTTTGCCATTTTATGTTTGGCAGTTTCGCTATGCCTTTTCCATAGTTCATTTGGCTCATTTTGATAAGTACAAACTTTTTAAAATATCATTTTCTTTCTTTCCTAGCATAGTTGCATGTTTGCCCGATATATTTTTTAAACACTAGTTTAAGAAAACAAGCTGACTCAAGAATTACATAAAAATAGAAAGATTGACCAGAATAATAGCCAGCTTGGTGCTACTAAAAAGCTCTCACTTGCATTACAAGCATCACATAGCTTCATGCCTTCACCAGAATTAGATGACAATCAACACAGCATAAAGCATTATAAATCGTAGATAATTAGTTGCTCAATTAATTCGGCGACAGTTCTTCCTAACTTCACCATTAAAACCAGTGAGAGGGCTTATGTTGCCCATCTTAACCATAGATTTAGCAAACTGGATGAAGAATAGGCCCTCATCCTCAGCATAAATCTTAACCAATTGCATAGTAGTCCCAGCACTTCCTGTGAAAAGCACTTCATCTGAATTGAGCAGCCCTTTTCCCCACAGGATGTGCTTGAAATAAGCGTTGTCGAATTTTGCAGGGGAGGCAAAGTCCAAGGGAGAGGTGTTATTGTCACCACCTGATCTAGGACAAACTGATTTCAAATTATAGTAGTAGCCCTTGTCAAGAGTCTGGTCAGGTTGGTTGTCTCCGTTTTGGTTGTACAGTCTTTGCTTGAATGACACACACCTTGCTAAACCAATTGTATGGCCCCCTGCAATGTGATAATGAGTAATCATTAAATGATTAAGTTTCAAGACAATTGATAATTTATCATGGTTAGTGTGTTACATCTAAAAAGTCAAATTTACCTGAGAGTGCAACGAGATCAACTTCATCAAGTCCTTGACGGTTGAACGATGTTACAAGGTTTTGGAGGGTAGAGTTTGGCGGGGGAATATTTGTGTTTGAAGCATTTAAGCTTGCTGTCTTTGAGTCCCTTCTTCCCAATGGGACCTCCCAATACGGTCCACCGCTCTGTTTTAACACACCCAACAAACTTAGCAAACTGGTTGGTAAGAAATCCTTAAAGAGTACCAATTCAGAAGGCCATTAGAAATTCTTCTAGTAAAGATAAACCTTTTTCTCCTATCAAGGTCCTTCTAAGGACATATTTAAACAATTATGCAATGACACTATCATTTTCCACAAACTTCAAGTTTCCATTTTCAAGGAACTTATGTCATAAAGTACAGTTGTAACCCAAAAAAAAATAAAAAACTTTAAAAAACTGTACATAAATAAGTTAAATAAACTAGAAAAGAAAATGTTGAAATACTATAGTTTTCCTATAAAGCTTTATAAATTGACGAGTCTATGAATATGACTAGTGTCACGTTAACAAAATTAATAAAAACTAAAACAAAAAGGCAAACAAAGTAGGGACGAAGTTTGAGCTTTGGCTTACTAATAAGATGGAGTCACGAGCAACAAGGGCGAGAATGTCTGCACAAGAGACAGTTTGAGGACATGCTTCTTCCAACTTGGCTTTGATCTCATCAATCACTTCTAAACCTCTAAGAGAATTTTTATTTGGCACAGAATTCTTTTCACTGACTATTGTGGCACTATCATCTAGTAATACTGAAGCGTCGCAACCCTGTAACATTAGAAAGTTGGACCATTTTATGAAAGTGACAAGAAGAAGCACAAATGATTCTAACTTTTAAATGATTTGTTATACTTTTAACAAAAAAGGAAAATAAAAATAAAAAAATAAAAAAGAGAGAGAGAAACTTTTATTCTTCTATATTTTATTAATAACTCTAATTATAGAAAATTATTCTTTTTTTTTTTTCCTTCATATATTTTCATTGCACACAATAAAATAATGTGGGTGGTATGACAATACGAAAACAATGTTGCACTAGTTACAATTTGACACCTCAAAAAAAAAAATGTAAAAGAAATTGTGAAAATGTTTCATATTTTATATGTTTGTGCTTTTGGAGCCAATGGAATAATTCTAAAACCTGGACAAAGCAGTCATGGAAGTGGACCCTAAGCAAAGAAGCAGCTATCCTTGGCTCATTGGCAATGGCTCTCTCCAACACGGACATGACAATGTCATTGGCTTGGGGACAAGAGAACTGATAAAATTCAGGGAAAAGGCTAAAAGACCTTCCACCATGACCACCCCAGCCAATATTGAAGCCAGGGTTAGCTGAGGAGAGTGTGGCCGAGAGGGAAGCTATTACTATAAGACCAAGAGTAACTTTGAAGAGCTCCATTGATGATTCAAATTATTGCTGCACGTTTTACAAATTGCCTAGCCTTTGCTTGCATATATATAGAGCTCAAGACAATCAAATCAACCACTTTCCCTACCAAAATACTCTCACCTAATACGGATGCCTACTGCCGAGGGATTACTAGGTCTAATTGTAAACCTGTTTTTGGGGCACAAGAGTTATGTCACTCACGTGTGCGTCTGTGAGAGAGGACGGATTTGGTTTTGACTCTGGCGTCACAAGGACAAATTTGGATGGATCTGACTTCTACATTATTTTTCCCCTCGTGGAATCTTTCATCAACCTTTTCTAGCTAGCTTTAAATGGATATTAAACACCGTATTTACGTTATTTACTTGAACTGATATTCCTCTCTTTTTTGGGATAACCGAACAAGTACTAGTTGACAAAAAAAGAAGTAAATAATTAGACAGCTGAACAAATGAACTTAACACATTTAAACCCAGAATAATTCAAGACAATACTTAGCTCTAATTGGAATTCTTCCAATCAAGAGACAAGAATGGTTTACCCTTTTGTTTGGTTATCTGTATCTTGCCAACGCTGCTATATTTTTGGGAGAAAAATAATTCAAAAATATGCTACATTTTAATTTCACACTCATTTTCCAAATGAACTCCATTAACAGGAAAATCTGGAACTATGCTAGTTTTGTTTCTTACACTTCCAAAAGAAAACAAAAGTTGGCTACTCTGCATAGCAGATCTTTTGTTTCTTAATATTCAATAGCCCTTCATTCCAATTCAGATTAGTAAAAATGGAAAAGAAAAAAGAAGCATAAAAATGAACATAGAGACGTGGCTGGTTAAGACTTCAAATTGTTTTGTTTTACATATGTTATATCACTGCAAATGGTGAATTCTCTTAATTAATGATCGTTTCCAATATCACTTCAGTGCTCTCTCTCTCTCTCTATTTGATGAGGAGCCTTATTAAGTTAAAAGGCATTTACAAAGTGATTAATATCAAGATTATATCTATGCGGACATGCAAAAAAAAATCTCCTGAACTTGTTTCCTTAACATTTTGATGAATACTTTAATATGATTGTATCTGGGATTCTTTCTTTCCGCACTTTAAATTTTTGCGATATGGTTTATACCCATCCCATGCTAAATTGGAATTTTGCATAACTGAATTAATCAATGAGGATAGTTATTTCTTGCCCATTGTTGGTTTGCTTATTGATGATATTCGCTTTGATGCAAGTTTTTTTAATCAATTACGTTACTCTTATGTAAAGAGAGAAGGTAATAAGGTCGCTCATTCTTTAGCTCGATATGCTTTAGGAATTTTGGATTTTATTATGTGAATGGAAGATGTTCTACCACCTTTATTTTCTGTTGTCCAAATTAACATTGTTGGTTTTCATTAATGAAAAGTCTATGTTTGTCCCTCAAAAAAAAAAAAAAAAAAAATATTGGCTAAATAAAGTTAACTTGAGTCTAAATATCCCAACGTCTTGAACTATCCTAACCCATCCAAACAAAAGTTAGAAGCTTGGTCGGAAAAAAAAAAGTGGTACTACTAAAAAGCTCTCGCTTACATTACAAACAATAAACAAACATCACATAGCTTCACCAGAATTACATGTCAATCAAAACAACATAAAAGCATTTAAATCAAACAGTTTAACTGTTTAAGTAGATGGATTTGGTTTTGACTGGTACTAGCTGCTCACAAGGACAAATTTGGATGGATCTGCCTTCTACATTATTGTTCTCCTCGTGGAAACTTTCATCAACCTTTTCTAGCTAGCTTTAAATGGATACTAAATTAGGAAGGGGCGGGGGCGGCTCTTAAAAATATTGGGTCCGGCTCCCCTCCCGTTTCAAACTCCACGTCATTCTCTCTCAATTTTGTCTCTCTTTCTCTCTCAATTACTCACAAGTTTTCACGGCCCAAGCAAACCCACTAGGCACTATCATACATACACCCAACAGGGCCAAAACCATTGGCAAAGGACGGTAAGGAGTTGTCGAAAATAATGCTAGAGACGCCATCTGAAACGCGTGGCCAGCACATCAAGATCGCTGTTGCAAATACTTAGAAGCTCAACAAATTTTTCTTTGATTTTATATTCCTAATTTCCAACGTCTATGTCTCTCCCTCTTGCTACTGATTTCATCACTACTGCATGATTACTCTTCTCTCTTTTTGTTTCTAGCACTTCATTTTGTGATGTATTTGATGGATAGGTGATTGATTATGGGTGCTGGTATGTGGCTTAAATTTCTTTGATTTTACTGTTATGGGTTTCGCAAGGTTATTCTTGGGGTTTCTTTTTGAGGGAGACAGAGAGACAAAATTTTGAGAGAGTTCTTGCTTTACCTCTTCTGGGTTCTTTGAATTTGTCCAAAAAATTTTGTTTCAATTTGGGTGATGCTTTCTTCTCTAGCGAGATCTGGTCTTAGCTCTAATACTCGGTTAACAGTGATGATATTGGAGAGAGATTGGAGCAAGGAAAGGGAAATAAAGACAAATTATTAAGAAGAAAAAATTGTATTTCATGTGTTGGGTGTATGAGTATGACAGTGGGTTTGCTTGGTCTGTACTTGAGATAGAATGAGAGAGAGCGAATGACTTGGGTTTTTTTTAGCCTTTTTTAGCCTTTAGATTGTTGGTCTGCAAGGTGTCTTTCATCTATATTAAAACGGAAGAAAACATGAGAGTTTGAAACGGGAGGGGAGCCGGACTCAAAAATATTATATATATTTATAATTTTTTTTTTTGTTAGTTTAATATTTTAATTTATTCTTAAATATATTTTTGCACACCCTAACTTAAATCTTATACACCCTTATTACAATTATTTCCAACACTAAGAGTACGAGTAAGTGTTTGTGAACTGTAAGTATCACTCTTTATTATAAACTAGTAAGTTTTCCGCGCGATGCACGGATAATATTGTAATGTTTTATGTAAAATTTTTGGAGGATGTTGTAGATATATTATAGTATATTTATTATAAAACTTTGTTAGTAATGAGTACATCATAAAAAGTAACAATTATAAATTGCACACATATATCTATTATATTTATTTTGTTCAAGTAATGAGCAATAAAAAATAAAAATAAAAATAAAAAAACTTTGAAGAAATATTGTATAATAAAAGTTGATAAATTTTATGTAAATTTTTTGGAGGATGTTGTAGATATATTATAGTATATTTATTATAAAACTTTGTTAGTAATGAGTACGTCATAAGAAGCAACAATTATAAATTGCACACATATATCTATTGTGGGGTCATAGCCCAAATCATACAATTGGGTCTTGGGCCTTGGCTGAGAGCGTGAGTAGTCCAAGTCCGAGGAGGAACATCTCCTCAGATAAGCTAAACACAGATCGGGTATAGATCCTAATGATCAAAGTGACCTTCCAAGAAACTTTAATGATAGGGACGAACATCATGAATGTACAAGAAGGATAGGAACTCAAAAATATCTAAGGGAAAGCTGCTACCACCGCATTGAATGCCCTGCAGCTAACTTTCTAGTCGCATTTATATGGACAAGACCCCTGAACAGTGCTGCCTCGGCTACCGCAACTCACAGAACGCCAGAGAGGGTGTCTGATGAGACAGGCATTCAAGTATAGGCTTGGATGATCAACAGGTGGAAGGCCAATATCGTTTAAAAGGGACTATATAATAGGAGAAACCCATCATGGAAGGGGGATTCGGAAATTAATAGAGAAAACACTGTAGCAATCTGAACTATTCTTATAACCATTGTCATCCAATATACACTAGAACAAAGCTCCTCAGATTGTGTCAAGGACAAACTTTCTTGTACAAACCTGGTTCATTTCTGTTTGATTGTCCTGGAAACTCATTATAATTGTCATCCCATTCACTTAAACCTAGTTCTTCTACCCACTCTCTACAAATTCATTGTTTTGGGCATTTTGGGCTTAAGTCCATTCGTCTTGGGCTTAGCTACAAATCTAGTCCTTACATCTATTATATTTATTTTTTTCAAGTAATGAGCAATAAAAAATAAAAATAAAAACAACTTTGAAGTAATATTGTATAATAAAAGTTGATAAAAGCATATTAATTCATTCCGTATTATTGATTTTTATTATGTGATGTAATAAAGAGCTTCATTAGGAAACCTTTTTTTTTTTTTTTAATTCTTCAATGCTTTGTTATTGCAGTATGGCAATGCTTGTAGAGCTTGTTGAGGGGTATGATATCATAATCTGTTTCTTCATAAATATACACCGTCAATTTTGGTTTAGCATGGCTTGTTCATAATTATAAGTTTGAAAACTATTATTTTATTTCAATTTTGGTAAATAATCTTTATATATATATATATATATATAAAATTATAGTATATTGTTAACCCCGCAACTTGAAATTTGATCCCCAAGTACTTTGTGCATGAAGATGTGTCAATTCAACTAAAAGATCATTGGCAAGTTAACAATCCTAATAGTAAGCAATTTGGATAAAATTTCTGGAAAACATAATCACTAAACATAAAAATTAATCAATCTTATAATTGCTTAAAGAAAAAAAAAATCAACAAAAGAAATATACCCCAAGTGTCTGTACAGTGGTTATCCATACTTTTCTAAAGTCTAAACAAGTAAACAACAGCATATAGTGTGTGTGTGGCTTCTCCATATTACATAGGTGTAAATGCACTTTTAGTCTCTACATTTTGGGCCGTTTCTCGATTTGGTCCTTAAACTAATTTTGCTCCTAGGTAAGTTCCTACTTTTTCATAGTCGTTTTTGAAATGGTCCTTGCTGTCAACCCAGTTACGGAAAATGCTGAAGTGGCAAACGGAATGTATTGTTGGCATGTTAATCGCTGACGTGGCTAATAAAATATTTTATTTGGTATTTTTTAAATGCCACGTCAGCATTTTCTGAATTAAAAAAAAAAAAAAAAAAAAAGCCATGTCAGTTTAATTAAAAAAATAAAAATAATTTATATTTTTCAATTTCAATTTAATTCAAACTAAATTATAAAAAAAAAAACTTTTAAATCTAATTTTATTATTATTATTATTGCTTTCATTATTTTTTAGGTAAGAACCAAGAACATGTTCTTTCCGAATCCAAGAACAATCAAACCCAGAACAAGAGCACAATCAAACCCAGAACAATGCAAAATTTCATACAAAATCCCTATCCTTCACCGAAACCTCCAGAACACGAAAAAATCATCAAACCCAAACCCACATGAGAAAACCAACCTAGAAAAATCATCAAACCTCCAACCCAGAAAAATGTCAAACCCAGAGACCTCCAACCTAGAACTTCATTCTTCATGTTCTTCTCCAAATTAAGACAAACCCACTCAAAATCAATCTCAGCACAAAAAAATTCCAACACAATCAACATTGAAACCTCTAGAAAATCAAACCCATAAATCCAAAAAAATATACAAATCTGCATAAAAAAAATAAAAAAAAAAAAAAACCTAGAACAGTTTGGGCAAAATTTCAAAACACATACAAACCCACAACATCAAAGGCAAAAAAAAAAACAAAAAAACAAAAACAAACCCAGAATTTGCCATCAACAACAACACCCCGCCAATCCACAACACCAAATCCGCCGTCAACAAACCCAAATCCACCATTAACTCGCCATCAAGAGCACCGAATCCACCTAGTCGAGGCCAAAGCCGAGTCCGAGTCACGGTCAACTAAACAGCACAAAAACGACGTCACATTCAATTGAGATGGAAACAATAACTTTCCACCGTCAAGTCTGAGCAATCCGATGACGCCGATGAACAAGCCTTCGTTATTGTGACCACAGCCAATGGCTACATTGTTCACCGAAGCTGAGCCGAGAGTTAGGGTTTCGGTGACTTCGTCACCGACTGTGTACGATCTGTCACCATAAGCGAGATCTGATTGGAGAATGCCTGACTCGCTCCTGAAATGATGGGACCATGTAGATCTTGGTCTTCTTCTTGTCCTCGTCCTCCCGAAGGTTCGAGATCTGATTGGAGAATGCCTGTAAGGGCTAGATGTAACCGAGTGGTTAAGCTGAGAGAGGGAGAGAAAGAGATGGAATTTGAGATTAGTGGTAGAGAGTGTAGAAGATTTTTTTTTTAAAGCTGATGAGGTTAACCAAAAACAAAAACAAAAAGAATTAAAACGATTATGAATTTTTATTTTTTAAGAAATGATTTTAGTTTAAATTAGATTTAAGGTTTTAAAAAAAAAATTAATTTACTTTTTTTTTTAATTTTCTTAGCTGGCTTTTTTTATTAATTTAAATGTTGACATGGCATTTAAAAAATGTTAAATATATTTTATTATTATTATTTTATAAGTCACGTCAGCAAACAGTGCATTCCGTTTGCCACTTCAGCATTTTCCGTAACTAGGTTGACGGCAAGGACCATTTTAAAAACGACTATGAAAAAAAAAAGACTCACTTAGGAGCAAAATCAGTTTAGGGACCAAATTGAGAAACTACCCAAAATGTAGGAATCAAAAGTGCATTTACGCCTATTATATATCATATGTTGGAGAATCAAAAAAATCAGTAATAGCACTGGTAAGATGATTCACAAGCATATGTATATGTGGTAGTCACTATCGAAAGGCTTAAGGTTCAATGTCTCAACAAAAGAAGGCCTAGACACGGGGCATATATTCTCACGAGTAGCTTATGAGTTCCAATGTGGGAAGTGGGGATTGTTTATGACGTGATGTGATCACATTCAGAGAAATGTCAAAGTAATAAAAAAAAAATGACTGGCCCTATTCTCTCTAGAGAGGAAGAAGCAGAGTTAGCTCGCAGTAACAAAAAAGTGAAGGATGTAAGCCACGCCGGCTTCGAGGACCATATGAGGGAAGGCCTGACCTCCTTTCCTTTGAGTTCGGGGGTAGCTAGACACCCTCTGTCTTTCAGGGATAAGCTTGTGGGAGAGATACCCGGTGCGTATGTTCAAACTTTTAACTTTTCTAAACTAATGGAGGCAGATGAGGAATCAGATTCTGAAAGCTCCGATCTTAGAGAGGGCCTTGTTTCTGTTCCGTTCTCTAAAGAGCTCAAGACCCATATTCGGTCTCCCTAGAGTAAAGTCTCATTGTCAAAGTCTATGGAAGAGCTGCTGGGTTTTCTTTCCTTCATGGCCGATTGTTGTCTCTGTGGAAGCCGATGGGGAAGTTTGATTGCGTGGACCTTGGTAAGGAGTTTTTTCTAGTCCGTTTCTCCATCAAAGAGGACTGTGAGGCTGTGCTTAGAAATGGTCCATGGTTTATAGGAGAAAATTTTCTATCCATTAGGCCATGGGAACCAAATTTTAATCCAGCAGAGGCAAACATCTCATCGGTGGCCATTTGGGTGAGGTTGAACGAGCTTCCCATTGAATATTATCGCGTAGAAGCTCTCCAACTCATTGGGAATGCAATTGACAAGGTGTTAGGAATAGATACACACACAGCTAATGAATCTAGGGGACGGTTTGCTCGCCTATGTATTCAAGTGGACATTGGTAAGCCGCTTACCACAGCGCTTCTCATTGGTGGAAACGAACAACCTGTGTGTTATGAAGGAATACAGAGATTATGTTTTTCCTGCGGAAGAATTGGTCACCGATGTGAAAACTGCCCATTTGTTGTTCGAAAATATGATTCTCAGGCGAGGGAGACTAAGGAAAAAAATGGTATGCCGGTGAGCAAAGAAGACGTTGTGCATGCTTCTGACAGCGCAGGTACCACGTTGGGCACATCCAAGGACAGAGGATCATACGAGTGCATGGTGGGCGAGGATGCGTTGGTGGACAATGCCAAGGACATGTATGGTCCGTGGATAATGGTATCACGCAAAAGGAATGGGAACAAGGTGACAAAGAAAATGGTCCCCACTGATCAGAGCACACTAAGGATGAAGGGGGAAGAAAAGTTTGGGCCTAATGAACTTGCCCATAGGGAAGGCAAGAGGAAAGTGGCTATGGAATTTAGCCCGTTTGAGGCCCAAATGGCCAATGTGGTCCAGTCAATCTCCAATGGGCCGAAGCATGCAAACCAAAGTCAAGGACAGCCCCACGTGGATAACAACAGCCTAAGAACTGAGTTAAGCCCCTCTGTTAAGGGTAAGAAAGGAATTGCCAGAAATAGGGCTTCCTTAACTTTGACTAAACAAGTGACAGCCAGCTTTGCAGTTAAAGGAGCGGCCACAAATGCGAGGATTTCCTTAGTAGATAATCAGTGTGCTAATGGGAATGAAACATTCAACTTCAAAGCCAAGTCTAATGGGCAATCTTCGAGCTCTAGTCCTAATGGCCAACAAAGCCGATCTTGTCAAGAGGAGAAGTAGCCAAAAGATCAAGCGGTCATGGAAGCTCGAGCATATTCTGATATTGTGGAAAGTGGGGAAGATGAGCCTTCCCATTCCAAAGCTAACCCAGGAGGGGCAGAGCTTACGACAAGGGGCCAGTATGCGAGTGGGAGTATTGTGGTGGCGAAGGAGAGGCCAGGTATAGGCCATGGTGCGGCTGAGCAGATGGATTTTGAAGAAGACAAAGGAGTGGGCCCTCCTTCCATTTGAGGATCTTCTGTTGTCTTTCATTCCTATGTTAGCTATGAATATTATTGTCTGGAACTGTAGGGGCGCCTTGAAGCCCAATTTTCAAGACTATGTTCAAGATCTTGTTCGGCATCATGATCCAGCTATTTTCGTGGTTACGGAAACTCACATTGGTGGAGCAAGAGCCCGGGATATCACGGATAGGTTACCATTTGATGGTGCTATCCATACTGAGACTATTGGTCGAGTTGGGGGATTGTGGCTCTTATGGAACTCAGACAGAGTTGAAGTGTCTTTTCTATCTAGCTCGGAGCAAGAAATTCATGCTACAATAAAGGTACGCTCCTCTAACTCTAGTTGGATGCTCTCTGCTGTGTATGCTAGTCCTAGAAGTGCTGAAAGACGTATTTTGTGGAATAATCTCTCTAACGTAGCTGACCTTCATAATATGCCTTGGGTCATTGCGGGAGATTTTAATGAGCCCCTTATTGGTGCGGATAAGTTTGGTGGCAGAGTGGTTAGTGTTAATCGGGCTCTGTTATTCAAGGATTGCTTGGATAAATGTAACATGGTGGATCTAGGATTCTCTGGTCCGAGGTTTACTTGGACTAATGGTAGGGAAATTCAGGATCTTATTCAGGAAAGGATAGACAGAATTTTTGTGAATCCGGACTAGTATCTCATATACCCGGAAGCTCGAGTAACACATCTTACCAGATGCCATTCCGATCATTGCCCAGTGTTACTGGAAACAAGGCCTCAAAACAGGGTCCATTTAGAGTGCCCCTTCAAATTTCAAAGGTACTAGCTATCGGATTTATCCTTTCCGAAGGTTATTTCTCAGGCTTGGAGACAGCCCACTCAACTCCATGAAGCCATTAAAAAATTTGCTAATGATGCTACTGTCTGGAATAGGATTCAATTTGGTAATATTTTTTCTAAGAAGAGTTGGGTTAGAGCTCGTTTGAATGGGATTCAAAGGACTATTGCTACTAGGCCTTCGAGCTATCTTCTAGAGCTTGAAAAAATACTCATTCAAGAGTTGGAAGCGATTCTTAATCAAGAGCATGAATTATGGGCTCTCAAATCTCGGGTGAATTGGATGGTGTAAAGGGATCGTAATACGGCCTTTTACCATGTTTCCACGTTAGTGAGGAGAAATAGAAACCGGATTACTACTATTAAAAATAGTGTGGGGGAATGGATAAACAATGAGGCAGAGGTGATGGAGTTTATTCGTAGGGGTTTCTGTGATATTTATTCTTCTTCCCATAATTTGTCTTCTTGGCAGACAAGTCAATTTCAGATAGGGCAGATTAGTCTGAATGATGAGAAAAGAGATGGTTTGTGGTCCAGGGTAACTGATGACGAGATTAAAGCAGGGTTATGGCCGATGAAAGCTAATAAAGCCCCTGGCCCAGATGGGCTTCATGCGGGGTTTTTCCAGCTTTTTTGGCCAATAGTGGGAGAATTGGTGATTCGGGAAGTTAAGCAAATCTTCGCCTCAAGAAAAATGCCGGAGTATTTGAACCAGACTCACATTGTGCTTATTCCAAAAATTCAAGGGCCTAAAACTCTCGGAAATTATAGGCCTATTAGCCTCTGTAACACAGTATATAAAATAGTCACAAAGATTATTGTAGCTCGCCTAAGACCTTACCTGGAGAAGCTTGTTTCCCCTCTCCAATCAGCTTTTGTTCCTGGTAGGAAAGGGATAGATAATGCTATCATTGTCCAAGAATTAATCAACTCGATTAGTAGGAAGAAGGGGACCGTAGGTTACATGGCAATTAAAATTGATCTTGAGAAAGCCTATGATAAGCTAGAATGGAGTTTTATTCGGGAAAGACTTATGGAGATTAACCTTCCCCAAGAATTAATTGATCTAATCATGAGTTGTGTGTTCGGTTTCCTCCTCTGTTCTTTTTAATGGGGGAAGTCTCGAACCTTTCTTTCCGTCGAGAGGAATTAGACAAGGGGACCCCTTGTCTCCATACCTCTTCATTTTATGCATGGAGTATCTTGGACATCTCATAGAGGGGAAATGCAGTCAGAAACTTTGGAGTCCAATGAAAACTTCACAGGGAGGGTTACCTTTCTCCCATCTTATGTTTGCAGACGATGTAGTGTTATTTGCCAAAGCTGACATTGGCAATTGTGTGGCCATTAGGGATGCCCTTTATACATTCTGTAGTAGAACTGGCCAAACAATCAGTGAAGTGAAGTCTCGGGTTTTCTTCTCTCCAAACGTGGATAGAGACAGTAGAGAGTCACTTTGCGAAGTCCTGGGTTTTGCCTCAACCCCAAATTTAGGTAAATATCTTGGGATTCCCATGAAACACCCAGGTTCTCCGCTGGATGTTAACTTCATCCTAGATAGAGTCAAGCAAAAGTTGGCGGGATGGAAGTCTAACCTTTTATACCCAACTAGCCGTACTGTTCTCATCCAAGCCTCGTCCTCAACAATTCCCGCCTATGTCATGCAATGTGCTCTTCTCCCTAACAAAATTCTGGAAGGCATTGACCGGGTTAACCGGAATTTTCTCTGGGGGTCGTCTGAAACAGTTAGGAAAATCCACTGGGTGGGTTGGAATAAGGTAACAAAACCTAAGAAAGTTGGCAGTCTTGGGTTGCAAAGTGCATAAGGTAGAAACATTGCTTTGCTTACTAAGCTGAATTGGAGGCTCCATACCGAAAAGGAAAGCCTTTGGGCTCGTGTGATGAAGGCGAAATACTACACTACTTGAAGAATTAATTCCAGGAACCCGAGTAGCCTTACTTGCTCCCCAACCTGGAAAGGTATTAAAAAAGGCTCAGATTTTTTCCGTCACGGATCTAGGTGGGTGATTGGAAGAGAAAGCAACTTGAGCTTTTGGTATGATAATTGGTCTCATAAGGGTCCTTTAAGGCAGCTGATTCAAGGCCCGCTGCCTTTGGGGGTAACCGAGTGGAAAGTAAAGGATATAGCCTCCTTTGAGGGTTGGAATTGGGATATTGTTCCTTTTGTCTTTCCCCAGGATATTAAAATGGAGATTCAGGCCACCCCTTATGCGCTCGCTGCTAGTAGCAAGGACAAATTAATGTGGAAGGACTCGCCGAGGGGTGATTTTAACATGAGAAGTGCTTATAGTATGGCTGTTGGGGTGGAGCAGTTACCAGATTTCAAAGGAGGTTGGATTTGGAAGCTCCATGTTCTCCCTAAGATTCAATTCTTCCTGTGGAAATGCAACCATAATAGTATTGGAGTTAATGATTGTCTTGCTGCCCGGGGAGTGAACATCGATCCGCTCTGTCCTCTCTGCCGTAAGGAGCCTGAAACTATCATTCATGCCCTTCAGAATTGCGAGAAAGTCAGGGCTGTATGGAACGAGCTGAGAGCAGTGGGCTTTGACAGAGACTTCTTTTCCTCAAATATTGAAGATTGGATGGCGCTTAATGGGAAATCGGACACAGCTCATAATCAAAATTTCCCTCTGTGGAAAATCATTTTCTCTTTTGCCGTGTGGAACATCTGGAAGAATAGGAATCAGTTTGTTTTTAAGGGGCGGTTTCAGAATCCAAGGTTAGCCAAGATCATCACCGACCATGCCTTAGAGTTCTTCTTTTGCGCTGGCCCAGCCAATGGCCTTCGATCTCGGGTAACAAATTTAGTAAAATGGGGCAGGCCGAAAATGGGGTGGATGAAGTTAAACACCGATGGGTCGTCACTGGGAAACCCAGGAAGTGCGGGTGGAGGTGGTGTAATTCGGGACTGGTATGGAAGATGGGTGGTTGGATTCTCTAGGAAGATCGGCGTAACGACTAGTTTACTGGCAGAGCTTTGGGCCATTCAAGACGGGTTGATGCTCTATATTGATCGAAACTTGGCTATGGTTGAAGTGGAATTAGATGCTAAGGCTGTAGTGGACATGTTAGCCAACTCCCAGTATTCAAACAATGCTATTGCGCCTCTGTTAGAGGACTGCAGGTACCTGGTTTCTCATATACCTCAAGTTAGAATTAATCACTGTTATCGGGAGGCCAACAAATGTGCAGACAAACTTGCTAGGAAGGGCGCCAATCAGACTTTTAATCTTATTTTGTATGAAAATCCGCCTGTGGATTTATGCGAGGTTGTGGAGGCGGACTGCAATGGAGTTAGTCTTGCCAGGCAGTGTCCTGGAAATTTTGTTATTCCTTAGTTTCTTTTTCCTTCTGTATCCACCTGACCAAAAAAAAAAAAAAGATGTGATCACATTCTAATATTTCATGTGAACCTTATGTCATTACTCATTACTACTTACCTAACATTTAGGCCTTAAAATATGACACCAAACCATATGTAATTTTGTAACCTTTGAAACTGAGCTTCTTCAATATTGTATGGCTATAATTTATGTAAATTCTAATAATTTGAATTTCGAAATCTTTTCTATAGATATAATAGGATTTAAAATATCCATGACATTTTTTCTATTATAATAATTATTTTTTATCATTAAGTCAAGAAGCCCAAAATATCGGTTTTTATTTTTTATTTTGTTGTGTAGTTAGGAACTTTAGGATTTGAACCTAGTTCCTAATTTGATGATAAAGATTTTATCAATTGAATAGTTATCATATACGATTTGAACCCAGTTTCTCTTGGCTAGGAGTTGTCGCTAAGATTTTCATAGGTACTTGCATTCATATTAAATTTCAATGATACGATAGTTTTTCGTAAATCTTTTTATTTTTATTTTTTTTGTTAATTTTGGAATAGTGTAGCAAAAGAATTACTATAGCATATTGGATTGTGTATATATTTTTTTTCTTCCATATCTTTTTGTCATTTGAAAGTGCATTAAAAATCTTAGCAACTGTGTAATTTTCAAAACCATCCTTTAGATATAATTCATTCAAATGAAGTAGGAAAATCTTTTTTTTTTCTTAAAATTCACTTCAAATTATGTGGGATTCCTTCTCCAATATCAATAGTTTTACAATAATTTAATAATTTAAATAAGTTGTGTCTCAGTTTGTTTTTCAGCAAGATCTCTTGCAGATTTATTTAGGATTTTATCGGCATCTCAATTTAATATTACAAAATTTGTTTTGTCTTGCATCAAAAACTTCAATTAAATCTTGTATCTAAAGTAATTTGTTATTGTATATATAGTAGTTATAGTGAGATGAATATATTATAAATATTTGGATAGTACATAGTTAATTTGAGTACCTCCAGCCTTGGGATAGAGAGACTTGTTTTTGTTTCACATTTTGCATACCAAAATGATTATGATTGTGGTTTGACCTTCCTTCCACAAAGCACGCATGAAATGTAATACCAACCCATTGTTGTATCAATGTTGCTTATTGTTTCAATACTCTAGCAATTCATATCCTGCAATGAACTTTAAATTTAATATGTATTATTTTTTTAATGTAAATAATATGATATATTATTATTTTTTCAAGTAAATGATGAGTATAATTTGAAATGATTAACAAACCTATTTTGAAAGATCTCATTCTATGCATTTTATCTTTGTTATTGTCTTCATATTTTTTAAAGATAAATCCTCCTATGAAAATTATTTTGCATGTATTTTTGGTATTTCTTGTATAGGATCATGTTTTTTACCATTCCTATGATTGAGTTTTTTTTTTAAAGAAAATATTAAGTAAATGGCATTTTGTAAGATAGTATTTGCTATTTATTAGACCTTTTTTTTTTTGTTATTATAAATTTTAGAAATATGCAATTATCAATTATTTCAGCAACCTTAGGGATCTTAAGATTTATATATATTTTTGTTGCACTGGTCGATGACAAAGAGAAGTTGCCTGCATAAATTGTATAGAACATTATTAATAGACAAAAGCGTATTAAATTGAAATTGACAATAAAGGAAGACATGATTTCATGAGAATGAGATTTTTTAGAAGTATCATCCATACATGGGGGAGGAGGAAGAGAGTTTGTAAGTAGGTAAGAGTTTTGGCTTTGATTTAGACATGAGAAGGGTCAGACTTGGGTCATAATATGTAAGGTAATAACTGGGTTTGGCCTTTTCTTAAGGTTTTGTCTATTTTTAAATGGTAGTTCATTTTGTAGAGAACAACATTTGGTCTAATTGTTAAGAGCAACCCATATTTTATATAATAGTAAAAAGAAGTTACTATGATCTATTGGGTAACAATAAAAAATAAATAAATAAATAAATAATTAAAAGAGGTAAAAATGGCTAAATGCAAAATTAAAGCGCCACATGGCAAGACCTCATGCACTCTCGCATGAGGTCTCTGCTTTTATATATAATATATATTGATTTATATTATATGTGTATGAGTGTGTCTAATATTAATTGTGTGCATTACTTTTTGTTATAATGTTATTTGTGTGAATAATGGTGTGTGTGGATATTTGTGTGTATAGTATAAATATAATATAACTTTATATAATTTAATAATTAGGAAATAGAGAGGGTTTATTACATGTGTGTGTATTATTATCATGTTATAATAACTTTTTGTTATAAAGTCAGAAAAATTCAAGAAGAAAAATTGTAAAGTTAGTGATTGTTCAAGCATTTAATTGGTTAAGTAGACAGGTAGTGTATTATTTTATGTATAAATGAGTGTGGTTGTGTGCGTCAATAATTAATACAGAGCCAATGAGAAGTTTATTCATTTAGTTTAAAATATTTTTATAAAAACAATGACAAATTAATAGATAATAACAACTACATAAAAATAAAAATGGTAGACAAACTTACCAAAATAAAATGGTTATAGCCACCCACATTGGCAATAAATACTCATAATAAACTATCATGTAACAATTCAAAATTTGAAAACTTGTAGAAGGAAATTGAAAACTTCATTTTTTTTTTTGGGTCAATAACTTGATATATTCAAGTTCTCTTTTTATTAAAAATTTTTTAATTTAAGTTTCTTAATAACCCCCCAAAACAAAATTCCTGAAGCTGCCACTGGGTAGGAGTGGCAATTCGTGTTCGTGTGTCAGGTTCGTGTCATGTTGACTCATGAATATTCGACTATATTGGTTAACCCTAATTTGACGTATTTATTAAACAGGTCAGGATTCCTCAACCCTAACACAACCCATTTATTAAACGGGTCAATTGTATCAACTAGTTTATCAGATTTTATAAATAAATAAAAATAAAAATAAAAAACTAATTTTAGTATTAACCAATTTGATATGAATTATAAAAAAACCAAACAAATAAATATTTTTAACATAAAATTCAGAACTAATGAGTATCACAAATAATCATTCAAAATTAAAGCATATCTCAATATCACAAATAATAAATCATAATATGTCAAAGAAATTAGAAAATAAACCACAACAACTAATAATACTCTTATTACCTATCAAAAAAAAAAAAAAAAGTTTATATACCTAGGATCTGAAAGGTATATTGATAAAAGGTCATTTGATTAAACAGCTTAAACGAGTTCCATGTGATGGACACTAACCCAACCTATTTATCAAAGGAGTCAGTTGTGTTAACCCGAATATGACACAAACTCATTAAACCTCAACCTGTAACCTACTAATTTCATATCGCGTTGTGTCTGATTCGCAGGTTGTTTCCAATTTTGCCACCCCTAGTATTAGGTTATTTACTTGAACCGATACTCCTCTCTTTTTTGGGGATAAACGAACGAGTACTAGTTGACAAAAAAGAAGTAAATACTTAGACAGCTCTACATATGAACTTAACAGTTAAGAGCATTAGCATTGATAGAGCTAAAATTTTTAGCTTTTAGCATATGAAAAACTCACTTCATCTATTTTAACACATCATTTTATAACACACTCAATATCAATGGTTCTATTTTTTTACCATTTCAATTAAAATAATATAAAGAACTCATTAAAATAAATAAATAAAATCCACCGCAAAAACTTTAGGAACCAGCCACAACCACCACTCCACTGGCCACAACCACCACTCCACTGGCCACAACCACAACCACCACTATGGCAACCATAGCTCACAGCCCCCCAAAAAAAAAAAAAAAAAAAAAACCCCAAAACCCATCACCACTAGCCACCAGCCACAACCTACCATCTCAATCACAACCCACTACCACAACCAAACCCACGAAACCCATAGCCAAAATCTACTACCACCACCACCAACATAACCACACCACCATTGACCACTGATCCCAGCCACCACCATCCACATCCACATCCATAGCTAGCAACTTGATTTTAGCCACTACCCGACCCACCACCACAAACCCACCCACTAACCCAAATGATGATCTCGATGAACCCAAAGCAAGATAGAGAGAAGAAAGGAGAGTGAGGCACTGGAGAGAGATAAAATAAATAAATAAAAAATAAGAAAGAGAAGAAAAAAAAAAAAAACCAGGGAGAGAGAGTGTGTGAAAAAAGAGAGGAAATGGTTTTTTTAATGAAAGGAGAGAGACAAAGAATAAAAAATGAACTCCATTAACAGGAAAAACTGGAACTATGCTAGTTTTGTTTCTTACACTTTTAAAAAAAAACAGAAGCTGGCTATTCGACATACACATCTTTTGTTTCTTAATAATCAATAGCCCTTCATTCCAATTCATCTTAGTAAAAATGGAAAAGAAAAAAAAGCATAAAAATGAAAATAGAGACGTGGCTTGTTAAGACTTCAAACTGTTTTGTTTTACATGTGTAACATCACTGCAAATTGTGATTTCTCTTAGTTAATGATTAGCATTGTTGTTTTGTTTCCTATATCACTTCAGTGCTCTCTCTCTCTCTCTCTCTGATATGGTCTTCGTTTTTCTTGAGGGTATTGGATACGGGGTGGGTGGGGATGAGGAGGCTTATTAAGTTAAAAAGCATTTACAAAGTGACTAATATTAAGATTATATATATGCGGACATGCAAAAAAAAATCTCCTAAACTTGTGTCCTTCACATTTTGATGTATACTTTAATATGATTGTATTTGGGATTCTTTCTTTACGCACTTCAAATTTTTACGATATGGTTTATACCCATCCCAGGCTAAATTGGACTTTTGCACAATCAAGTTGGCTAAATAAAATTAACCGAATATAAATATCCCGACGTCTTGAACTATCCTAATCCATCCAAACAAAAGTTAAAAGGTGAAAAAGGAATGTCGAGAGAGAGAGAAAGTAGGCACTATAAAAAGCTCTCACTTGCGTACATTACAAACATCACAAAGCTTTACCAGAATTAGATGTCAACACAACATAAAAGCATTATAAATCAAACAGTTTAGGTAGATAATTAATTGCTCAATCAACTTGGCAACAGTTCTTCCTAACTTCACCCTTAAAACTAGTGAGAGGGCTTATGTTTCCCAGCTTAGCCATAGACTTGGCAAACTGGTCGAAGAATAGGCTCTCATCCTCAGCATATCTCTTAACCAATTGCGTAGTAGTCCCAGCACTTCCTGTGAAAAGCACTTCATCTGAAGTGAGGAGCCCTTTTCCCCACAGGATGAGCTTGAAATATACGTTGTCGAATTTTGCTAGGGAGGCAAAGTCCAAGGGAGAGATGTTATTGTCACCACCTGATTTAGGACAAACTGATTTCAAATTATAGTAGTAGCCCTTGTCAAGAGTCTGATCAAGGTTGATTGTTTCCATTTTGGTTGTACAGCCTTTGCTTGAATGTCACACACCTTGCCATACCAATTGTATGCCCCCCTGCAATGTGTACTTAGCAACAACAAAAAAAGAAGTAATGTGAAAGCTGAGTAATCGTTAAATGATTAAGCTTTTGGGACAATTGATAATTTATCATGATAGATGTTAGTGTGTTACATTTAAAAGGCCAAATTTACCTGAGAGTGCAACGAGGTCAACTTCATCGAGTCCTCGATGCTTGAACAATGTCACAAGGTTTTGGAGAGTAGAGTTTGGTGAGGGAAAATTAGCATTTGAGGTATTTAAGCTTGCTGTCATTGAGTCCCTTCTTCCCAATGGGAGTTCCCAATCCGGTCCACCACTCTGTTTCATCACACCCAACAAACTTAGCAAACTGGTTGGTAAGAAATCCTTAAAGAGTACAATTCAGAAGGCCATTAGGACTCATTCTAGTAAAGTTAAACCTTTTCTTCTATCAAGGTCCTTCTAAGGATATGTTTAAACATAATAATGCTGAAATACTACCAATTTTACTATAAAAACTTACAAATTAAAGAGACTATGAATATGATTAGCGTCACATTAACAACATTAATAAAAATTTAAAAATAAAACAAAAAGGCAAACAAAGTAGGGATGAAGTTGGGGCTTTGGCTTACTAATACAGTGGAGCCACAAGCAGCAAGGGCTAGAATGTCTGCACAAGAGAAAGTTTGAGGACATGCTTCTTCCAACTTGGCCTTGATCTCACCAATCACTTCAAAACCTCTAAGAGAATTCCTGTTTGGCCCAGATTTTTTTTCACTGGCTATTGTGGCACTGTCATCCAATAATACTAAGGCATCGCAACCCTGTAACATTAGACAGATGGACCATTTTATGCAAGTGATAATAAGCACAAAGGGTTGTAACTTTTAAATGATTTGTTATACTTTAAAACCCCCAAAAAGGAGAAACTTTCATTCTTCTATAGTATTTTATCAATAACTCTAATTACAAAAAAATTATTCCTAATTTTTTTTTTTTTTTTTGACGTGAGTGGGAGTACCATATGAAAACGATGTTGCACCAATTACAATTTAACAACTCAAAAAAATACGAAATAAACGTTTGTATGCCTAGCATCACTCATATTTTATATGTTTGTGCTTTTGGAGCCAATGGAGTAAATTCTATAACCTGTACAAAGCAGTCATGGAAGTGAAGCCTAAGCAAAGAAGCAGCCATCCTTGGCTCATTGGCAATGTCCCTCTCCAACAAAGACATGACAATGTTATTGGCTTCAGGACGAGAACTGATAAAATCCAGGGAAAAGGCTAAAAGACCATCCACTACTTCCACCATGACCACCCCAGCCAAAATTGAGGCCTGGTTGAGCTGAGGAGAGTATGGCTGAGAGGGAAGCTATTACTATAAGACCAAGAGTAACTTTGAAGAGTTCCATTGATGACTCAAATTATAGCTGCACGTTTTAGAGATTGCCTAGCCTTTGCTTGCATATATATAGAGCTCAAGAGATCAAATCAACCACTTTCCCTACCAAATACCCTCGCCTAATATGGATGCCGAGGGAGGACCAAGTCTAATTGCAAACCTCTTTTTGGCACAAGAGTTATGTCACTTGTGTGTGTCTGAGAGAGAGGGATTTGGTTTTGACAATGTTTTTGGTATTACCTGCACCAAGGACAAATTTGGATGGATCTGCCTTCTACATTATTGTGCCCCTTGTGGAATCTTTCTTTCATCAACCTTTATAGCTTAAAATGGTTACTAAACACCATATTAGGTTATTTACTTGAATTGATATTCCTCTCTCTTTTTTTTGGATAAACAAACAAGTACTAGTTGACGAAAAATAAGTAAATACTTAGACAGCTGAACATTTGAACTTAACACAGTTATTAAACCCAGAATAATTCATGAGACAAGAATGGTTTAACCTTTTGCTAGATGGCCTTTTGTTTGGTTATCTGTATCTTGCCAACGCTACTTTTTTGGGGAGAAAAATAATTCAAAATTATGCTAAATTTCACACTCATTTTCCAAATAAACTTCATTAACAGGAAAAACTGGAACTACGCTTGTTTTGTTTTTTACACTTTCAAAAGAAAACAAAAGCTGGCTACTCTACATACAGATCTTTTGACAGATAGGAATATGATACAAGAACCGCCATACGGACTAAATTCAAACTCTCCCTCACTCTCTCTCCCCTCTGCAACAACAAAAATATTATGGCTCCTCAGATGGAACTATATGTGATATCAATGTTCAGGAAAAGTAAAGAAGTATATACATGCTGGAGACTATGATATATACAGTTGCCTCATCGGTGTGAGCAACCTTGCAAACTGCAAGGGAACATACGCCTTGACTAATCTTCCATTTTATTTATATTCCTACAAAATTTTAAGGGGAAAAATAAAAAAAACTAACAGGTAAAAAGCCGATATATGAACAAGGATTAATTTTACTTCCCCACCTAGCTACTCTAGGTTGGGGGATAAACAATAAATGATATTGTGTTAATAAATATGAGGATAGCTGACCCATCCATAAAAGTTGGAACAGAAAACCAACAATTTCTTATTGCTCATTTTTCCTTAACTATACTGTTCAGTCAGGTGCACATATAAGTATTTAACTAAATTTTCTTTCCTAAATCTACCAAGGTCCCTAATTGTCTCCCTTGTCCTCTATCTGAAGGTAACAGCTTGCACTGACATACCAATGAAATAACAACCATTATGTTCCGTAGTATTTTAACCCATCTAAATTGGTGCCCTTTCCCTTCCCCCCCCCCCACCCCAACCCCACTGCCACTAGAGTATACAATGACAACCAGCAACATCCCCTCACCCTGGCCCCCACAAAATGGCAGTCACTTCATTGCGTGTTGCCGTGTTGGATGAGGCAGTGACAATAAGTCGCTGATGCTAGTAGTGGTACAAAAAAAAGGAACTCTTTCTTCTTCAAGCAAGAGTTTCAAAAAAAGAATGGGAGTGAGGCAGAGGACAAAGGAGAACTTACAGCGTTCATTGTCGAGGGGCCTGAGAACTTCTCCAATGATCTGCCCAACACTTTGAAGCGACTTCAAGTCATCTTCTGTTTTATTGAACTCCTTCTTTGAAGCTCGCAAATTCTCCCTCACTGCAAATTCATTCATTATTCCACCTCAACGTTAAGACAAGCTTTAAAAAAAGTGCATAATGGTTTACAAAACAAAAAACTTCAAAAATACGAACGAAAACACAAAAAAGGTTCAAATTTGTTCAGCTAAATATGCAAAATAAGTAAAAATTTCCATCTTGCGAACTATATCTGCACTTAATTGCTTGAAACCATAGATCCTTGAAGTCTAACATATTCTAAACCGTGAAATTACACACTAAGCATATCAAAAGCACAAATTAAATTTCAAAACCCCTAGGTTTTATAGTGAAAATCACAAAATTGAATCAGATTTGAAGCTAATCGATGATGAATTAGCGATGAATAGCAAAAAACCCTAAGAATAAAGAACTTTCCCAAATCATTCGAAGTTAATAGAAAAACTGAAACCCTAGCTACAATCCGAATAAGAAAAAACAAAGCTTTTTTAGATCGAAAGGAATTAGGGTTTGTAGAGGGAGAGGGGGAGAGAGAGATGGACATTGGTAAAAGAAAATGTGATATTAACGATAAAAATAGATGAAAATCAATAAAAAGTTGGTTATATTAACATTTTGTAAAAATATTGTAAAATAGTTTTTACATGTAGTATTACTCTTTAAATAAACTCACCTTATTTTATTTTACCAGAATAAATTAGACTTAATTTCTAACCTTTTAATTTAAAAAAACTAAATAAAGACTTAAAACTAACTTCTTCTTTTTTATGTATTTCTATTTATTTTTTATATAAATAAATAAATAGTGGGAGATTGGTAGAATTTGAACCACAAACACGAGACACGAGACACTGTCAATGATCCTATAATTATTGGATTATCACTTAAATCCAACTTCATCAACAAATTAGATTAGAATGTGTTAGGGTATTTTTTTTTACACCTAATTTTATTTGAGTATTGATGAGGTACAAACTCATCAGTCATTGTGTGTGCGTCTAGATGGAGTCGTTCTTCTGTTTATGTCGTCCTGAAAATAGTAAGATAACTCCCTTAAGGTGGTCATCGGTGTGGTGCCTGCCACAACGTCTCCGTTGTCAAAGTCAGTATCAAGAGTTTTTAGGAAATAACAGAGTATTATAGTAACTAGCAGTATTCTTAGGTGTGTCTATGTACCTTATGTTGGTGCTGGGGGGGTTGTATATATACATCCCTGTAGCCCCTAGCCGTTGTGGCTGTTATGGTGGTTTTAATGCCTCTTTTGGTAACGCCTCATGGTCAATCATGTGAGCTTTGATGGGCCTCCAACGGTCTGTACAGCTGTTCCTGTAACCGTCCGATGCATTTATTTGACTGCATTGAATGGCTTCTTTATCTTCGTCAGTAATGTGGCTTACTTTGTCGGAGGGACTTAGTTGATTCGTCTGTCAATGCTGCCTCGTTGGTTTGGATGAGATCGTCTAGGTAAGTTGAGTTCGTCAATCCCATCAAGTACCACCTATTTATACCGCTAATAAGTTATTGAGTTTTCCCAAATATTTCTTGCTCTATTATTATGTTAATCACAAATGTTTTATATCTCATAATCTAAATTGAGTTATGATATAAAATATCATAAAAAAGCCCAAAAACTCATATTTTATCCAATATTATTATCATTATTTAGCTAAGCCTAAAACCGGCCCTATGAACCCAATAAACACATCATATTCTATTTAAAACCCAAGAATATTTATGCTTGGCAATATTTGAAAAGCTCATGATTCAAGTCCATGGCAAAACAATTTTATCAGTGGAATTCAAATCCATGATCAAAGCCCATGATTTAAACTCATGGCAATTTATTTATCCAAAGCCCAATTTCTCATTGGCAACATCAAAACCCAATTTTCATTGATAACATCAAAACCTAATTCTCATTGGTAATATCAAAACTCAATCTTCATTGGCAACATCAAAGCCCAATTCTCATTGGCAATATCAAAGCTCAGTTCTCATTGACAACATCAAAGCTCAATTCTCATTGACAATATCAAAGCCCAATTCTCATTGGCAACATCAAAACCCAATTCTCATTAGCAATATCAAAACTCAGTTCTCACTGGCAATATTTAAAACCCAATTCTCATTGGCAATATCAAAGCCTAATTCACATTGGCAATATCAAAAGCTCAACTTACATTGGCACTATTAAAAACCCAAGTTAACTACTGGGCACTATTTTATCAAAAGCCCAGGATTATTAATACTTGGCAAAATACTATATCATAATTATTTCACTTAAAAGTCCAATAATGAACAATACTTTAGATTCTTAAACCTATTACTATAATATTACAAGCTCATGGAATTTATGAATTATCTATTCTCAAAACCCATGGCAATCATCTTATAAAAGCTCATGGAAAGTTATGATTATTAGACCCATGACATTTATTTCATATTATAAACTCATGTTCACTATCTATCTTACATCACAACATTCATAATATTTATTACCAAAACTCATGGTAATTATTCATCTTACATGTCCATTATGATTATCTATAGAGTAACTCATGAAAACATCACATTATTCCATTATAGTGTTTGTTACCATGTTTATTTAAAACCCATGGTATATATTATTCTCAAGAAAAATATTGGAGATCATTATTTAAAAAGCCTCAAATAAAATATCATTTACAAAATAATCCATGGCAAAGATTATGAGAAACTATACAAGTTGTTATTTAAAGCCCATGAAAATTAATACCCAAAATCTATCATAAATATTTCATAAAAGCTAATGGATTCATTTATTTCTACTAACAACTAAAACCCATGAGGAGTAAAAAACTCATGGCAAAGCATGTCTTTAATGCCCATTTTGTAGGCCCAAGAATCTCATGAAGTAGGGAACAAGCCCAAGCAAAGAAAGGGCCATGTGGCCCAACTAAAAGTGCTGAAATGGAGAAGAGTTCTAGCCCAAAAAGGTCCCCAGCAAGAGGCTTGAAAGTGGGCAACTAGCCCTTGTTCATCCCTAATCAAAAAACTACTAGAGACTCCTACAAGAGAACCAAGTCTTTGAGGATGAACTAGGGGCTGTTCCATCAGCTTTCTGCCACCTTCTGCCTGACGTGAACAGTGCCCAAGGGCTGTTATATCAGCTGAAGTCTAAAGAGTGATGGAACTCCATCATCTTCCTTTAGACTGCACCTCCAGCAGAAGTGAAGCTGAAACCAAATTATCCAAACTTCAACAAATTGATACTATAAATGTTAAAAACATTCAAGACATGATTCATGTACCAAGCCCATGAATCATAAAGGGGAAAAATTGGGAACATATGGTTTGGAAGGCATAAAGGGATCTCCAGCAGAACCCCCTGAAGTGAACTTAGAGTTTGACACTTGGCTTGGGGTGTTGAATCTCACTTCTTGAAGGACCAAATCTCAGTTGCAGCATTAAGATTCGTTCTTGATACACGCCTTAATCCCATTGGCCGAACACAATCTCAGCAATCTTAGCATTTAATGCAAGATTACCCCAAACACTCCAAAATCCCATCATTACCCAAAGAAGCAAGGCAGCCCCAAAAGCAAATCTCCCATTTTTAGGCCAAATCCAGGTTATTAATTCAGCTATCAAGGCTCCCCTGAATCAGACCTACGTTTTTTGGATTCTTGTTCATTAATACTTCTCTAAAGCTCCATTATAAAAAGATACACACCTCAGCCCACAGGAGGGGAGGAAGCCCCTCTAAAAATTTCTGTCATTGACTACACTCTACAAAAATTCAATCCCTATTTGCTTTCTTTAAGCTTCCCCAAGCTCTCTTGAGCTCATTCACCAATTTTTATTGCTACTTATTATAATTTATTGCTATACTACACCATGATTAATATCATGATTAATGCATTATAAAAGTTGTATTAAGAATGAAAGTGATATTACTCAAATGACATTAGCTAATGTGAACCATTGTGACAATGTTATATTCCTAATAGTGTCTGGTTTATTCATTCATACGTCATAGGTTGAAACTCTACCTCTAAAAAAAAAGTCTACTCATTCATCATTGTTGCCTTATATAAATTCACCGCCCCAGTTCTTATAATAATAACTAATCTTTTCCCATTTCTCAAAAAAAAAAAAAAAAAAAAAAAAAAAAAAAAAAAAAAAAACTAATCTTTTCCCATGCGTTATTCTTTTTTAAATAAAATATATAAAATATTTTTTGAGAGAAAATATATATAATATTTTAAAGTCATAATCTCAAGTATTTATAGTTTATCTACAATGTGTGTACTAATTTTTATAATTTGATTTTCTTCTTCCCTTTTATGTTTTAACCTATTTTATCCAATCTTTCAAGTCGAAAAGTGACTTTATTAAGTCGGGGTGTTTGTGGTGGTGTTAGTGAGATTAGAATTTGATTAATAGTTTTAAATTTCTCAATTTATCTATATTTTCTAAATATGTCATTCTCATATCATTTTCAATTAGGTGATAGGCTTATTTTTTGAAGTATAAAGAAGCAGATACTAAATAATTATATTGAATATATATATATATATATATATATATAGCCTCTTTATAAATGCCTCTCTTTTTCCACTAATAAAAAAAAGATAAATTTAACAAGTCTTAACCGAGTATAAAATATAGTTTAAGCATAAATCGTATGTCTTATTTAAATGAAATTCGAAGTTTTTTATTTTTACTTTTAAATTTTTTTTGCACATTTTCTAGTAGCTATATAAAAAGCACCAATGCCCCTACAGTAAACATTTGGTTTATTGAGTCCCTTTATCTGTTTTTTTTCGAAGTTTTGAATAGTTGCTACAGTGCCAATTTGGTTTGTTCAATTGGCACTGTAGCTACAGTGCTTTGGTTTCAACCTCTGCACTGTTGCTACTTTCTTTTCTCTTTCTTTTTCTTTTTTTTCCCGCTGCTTTCTTTTCTTTTCTTTTTTTTTTCTCTGCTTTTTCTTTTCGGTGTAATGTCGTCCTGTCCACTCTTTTATATATATATATATATATATATATATATATAAAAAGCTGTTATTTTTTATTTTTTTATTTTGAGAAGATATAAAGCTGTTAGTTAACACAATAAATTGTCACAATATTTTTGCAATTGTTGATATGTTAATTCCTTATAGGTAAAAATAAAATATCATATTAGAATAATTCACAACTAAAACTAAAAGTATTATGAAAAAAGAAGTACTACATCCACAACATTTTTCGCAACACTTTCACAACGTTGTTCATTAGGCTTTTTTTCTTTCTTTTTTTTTTTTTTTTTTTTTTCACAAACCACAGTACGCCAGTTTTGGTTGTGCTGTTTTTGTCTTTTCTTTTAAATATTTATATGTGTATGTATAGTTACACTGACTTAACAAATTTTTACAATATTTTCACAATTATTGACAATTTGCACTGTTCATTGGCCCTTTTTTTTTTTTTCATAATACGCTGGTTTTGCTTGCGCTTTTAAATATTATAAGTGCATACACAATTACGCAACAAATTTTTACAATATTTTCATCATTATTGAGGTGTCAATTTTTTAAAGGTCAAAATAAAATAATAAAATAAGATACTGAGACCAATCACAACTAAAACTAAATGTATTATGAAAATGTTATAACATCTTCTTCTTGTCACAATATTTTCACAATCGCGAGATCTCAGTTCCTTGTAGATCAAAATAAAATAAAATAAAAAGAAATGCTATGTCCACAACATTTTCACAATAATTTTGTAACAAATTTTATGTGGCAAGGTATTTTTGAAGGATAAAAAAGGGATATCAGTAGTGGGTTCAATTTAAAACCAATAACAACTTGTCATTTATAATTTATTCTAAAAATGTTATGGATGTAGCATTTCTCTCAAATAAAATAAAAATATATCCATTCGGATCCTAAAAATAAAAGTATTGTGAAAATGTTTTAATATTTTTTTGTATTCTTAGACTTCTTTTTTAGTATATATAGTCAAATTGGGTGAACCAAAATTCACTGTACATTTCACGCACAATTTTCTTGTATTGTCTTTTTATTTGTTTGTTTTTTAATACATAATTTTAAAACCAGTAATAATTTTTTACTTAAGATTTGTTGTGAAAATGCTGTGGACGTAAAAATTAAATAATAAAATATCAAACTGGGACCTACCACAGCTGGAAATAAAAAATATTACGAAAATGTTGTGATATTTTGTTATATTCCTATACTTCTTTTTTGTGTGACATTTTGTTGTATTCCTAGGCTTCTTTTTTATTTAGTCAAATTTAGTAAGCCAAAACTCATTGTTTCAGGCACAATTTTCTTCAGTTGGCTTTTTGTTTTATTTTTAAATGCACGGTTAAAAGTGGTTAGCCCAATTTAAAACCAGTAGCAACTTACCACTTAAGATTTATTATGAAAATATTGTAGACGTAACATTACTCTAAAATAAAATAATAAAATATCAGACTAGGACCCACCATAGCTAAAAATAAAGGTATTGTAAAAATATCGTGACTTTTTGTTGTATTTCTAGACTTCTTTTTTGGTTTATTCAATTTGTTGAACTAAAATTCATTTTTTAATGCATAATTTTTTTAGGTTGATTTTTTTTAATACATTGTTTCGTTTTTAAAAAAAAAATAAAAATAAAAACACACACACACACACACACACACACACAAAAATTGATGAAGTAACACTTTCCTGCTTTATGTTCGGGGTAGTTGCATTCCCCCCTTAAACTAAAGTTGAATAATTTCATCATTTATATTTTGTAAATGAGCATATACCCCTATTGTTTCTCTCTTAGTTAAACCCTAACAAAATCTTATAATTCCTAAAATATTCCATTGTGCAATGTCTAATATACTCCTACTAAATTTTAATGTCCCAAAAAATTTCTTTGTGTATTTTGAATTTTATGTGGTAGACGGGTAGTCATCTTGGAAAGTTAGAATGATGATATACGGTGTTCTATTTGTTACCTAGAGAACACTAATTTATTAAGTTTAAATCTTCAACACTTATAATTTTATCTAATAGAAATTTTGATGACATATGTCTTTTGTTATTTGTTCTTTTTTTAATTTACTTTCCTGCTTAAAAGGGTATTCATTAAAAATAAGTAAGCTAAACATTGTAGTTAAACTCATAAAATAAGATAATAAAGAATGAAATATGAAGAACAAAATCTTCATTGTAGATGATTGCAAATATTTAATTTAATGAAGATCTTCAAAAAAATTGTAGCATATATTATCATTCATTGCGAAAATTTAAATATTGTAGAAAGATGATGACATTCATTATCATTATTTGTAGCATTTTTTGGTGAGTAGATATTAAATTTAGTAAATAAGTTCTAAGAAATTGTTATAGTACGTAGATATTCAAATAGTTATTTTAAATTTAAGTACATGATTTCATACTTCTTCAATAAAAAAAATCTATATTAATTTTCTTACTAAAGGGCCAGCACATGCCTTGCACGTGCAACCCACACTAGTATTATTATAAAAAGTTGAAAATCTGGCTTTAAAAAGATGTATGTGTGTGGCATGATTAGTGGGAATAGAATTTGATTTTTTTTTTTCACCCTTTTTATTCAATTTTTGATATATTTTGAGAATGTAGTTTTTTTTTTTTTTTTTTTCATGTGGGCATATGTGTTAGGTTGTTAGTGGGAATAGAATTTGATGTGCAATTTTAAGTTTCTCTCTTTTCTCTTTCTTTCTTTTTTTATAGACAATTGGATTTAAGTATATGACATATGTAGTATGATAATTACTCTTTATAATACCAATTGATCTAAAATTCACAATTTTATTCTACTAATAATAATAAGGCTAAAATGCAAAATTGACCCTCTAAGTTTCACATTTTTTCATTTCAGTCCTCTAACTTTAGTTTCGGTTAATTCAGTCCTTTAAGTTTCAAAAGTGTTTCAATTCCGGCCTTCCACTAACTTTTGTTAATGCTGTACCGTTAAGTGCATTTTTTTTTTCTTCTTCAGTTTTTTATATTAAAAAAATGCACAAAACTAATTTAATTTTTTTTTAAAAGAAAGAAATTAAGAAATCCCAGAACACACCACAAACCCAGCACATAAACAACAAAAAATTTCTTTACATTGATCACTAAAAAGAGGAAAAGAAAAGAAAGCAAACTCACTCATGTCGTGTAAATTAGAGGGAGAGATCAAGCAGAGAGTGGCGGAGACGGCATTGGTAGAGAAGATAGCGAAATTGACACCGCCATCGCGAGCGGTGGCACCAAACGGCATTGGAGAACCTTTATACACCTCGAACCGCACTGATTTCGGCTTCTCCTTCACTGCCACAGCAGTGTCGACCTCGGCTCCACCACCGCCACTTTCTCTCCTCACATTCACAATCTTCAATTGAGGAGGACCAAGACCGCTTCTCTTTTGGTTTCGGAGAGTAGTAGTAGTACTTAATACCAATCGTCGAGAAGTTTCAAGAGGATTCTTGAGAAGTTTAGGGGTACATGATAGTAAGCGTGAAGTGCATTGAGCTGTTAGCTCCATTTTGGTTTAAAGCTCAGTGAGAGTGAGAGTGAGAAGGGGACAGAGGCATAGGCATCTGATCTCAAGTCTATGGAGCTCGTTTTGTTCTCCGATTTACACGACGTGAGTGAGTTTGCTTTCTTTTCTTTTTCTCTTTTTGGTGATCAATGTAAAGAAACTTTTTGTTGTTTGTGTGTTGGGTTTGTGGTGTGTTATGGGATTTCTTAATTTTTTTTTAAAAAAAATTAGTTTTCTACATTTTTTAATATAAAAAATCGAAGAAGAGAAAAAAAAAACACTCAACGGTAGAACATTAACAAAAGTTAGAGGAAGGCCTGAATTAAAACACTTTTGAAACTTAAAGGACTGAATTGACCGAAACTAAAGTTAGAGGACTGAAATGACAAAATGTGAAATTTAGAAGGTCAATTTTGCATTTTAGCCTAATCTATATATATATAATAATAGATGAAGCAGAGAGAATCTCAAATTACAATTCCAATTAGAGTTCTAATTTTGTGCCAAGTGTCTAGATTTATCCTTCTAATTGTTTAATTCAAATCTGAAATTGGAGTCCAATTTCACCTCCCCTTCTAGAAATCTGTGTTCTACATTTAAATGTTGTGCTCTTTTTTTCTTTTTTTTTTGGCTAAATAGAACCTTTTGCTCTTCTTTATATATCAAACACGCCTGTTTTACAGGTTCACCTCCCCTTCTGCCAAAGCCAACAACGACAACAACACCGATCTCTTCACCTCCTTGATCTCAGACATCAAATCCTACTCTGGCAACGACCCTCTTCTCGCATGGCTCCAATATGCCTCTCTCTTTCTTTGTGGGTAGCTCTTTTAATGGTTTTAAAAAGTAAGATTGTTTGGCATTTTGTATATACAGAGGGATCAGAAAGATGAAGGATTCGCTGCCTTCGCAAGTACTGAACGAGAAGCTGCCACGGTTTTTGCAGAAGTGCGCGCAGACCTTCGATTCCGATCGCCGTTACAAAAACGACTTACGGTACCTCCGCGTTTGGTTACAGTTGGTATTTTACTAATCCATCGCTTTTTCTTTTTTTCTTTTTTTCGTTTTCTTCTTGATGATTTCGATTCTGGGTCGTTGGGTTTCTTAGAAGTTGTTTGGTTCCTGTGGAAATGAAGGGGAAAGATGTGAAAATCAAATTTGGATGCTCTTTAGATTTTTTTAGTTATCTAAATGTTGTGAATTTATTCATTTATTTTAGTGTGTAGATGGGTTTTTGTGGATGGTCTGAGAGCGCTTTTTTTTTTTTTTTTACATTTTCTTATTGTTGATTTTGATGCTGGGTTATTCGGCTTTTGTTCAATTTCATAGCCTTTGTTTGGTTCCTGAGTGAAAATGAAGGAAAAGTTATGAACATCAAATTTGGAGTTTTAGTAAACAGAAGGGTTGTTTTGGGCTAAGTTCACTAGCTTTTTTTTTGTTATTATGATTCTCTTTTGATTTATGACATATCATCTTCATAGAAGCGAGGGAGTTGATAGGAGTTAATCGTGAATTGAAAAATGCCAATTTCATTGTCTGCATCATAATTCATAAGTAATTATTTATTTATTTATTTTGTGAGTAGATGGAGTTTGCGGATGATCCAAGAGTGATTTTCATTATCTTATGGATGATTTTGATAATGGGTCATTCATTTTTTGTTCAATTTCATAACCCATTCCCTTTTTTTCAATGAATGCTATGAAATTTGAAAGGCATCTCTCAGGATCAATGATGAATGCTTTTCAGTTGTGACTATTCTTATTTAATATTTTCTGGTTATTCGGATTTTTTGATTTCAAGTATTTTGGATTTATATCTGTCAATTCCTTTCTCTACAGAGATGAGGTGGGTTCTTTCTAAAATCCTTGATAGCTCTTTCTCTCGCTGTCAATGGCAGACAAGAAATTAGGGTTCTTCACTATAAAAGAAGAGGATTATGGAGGCATAAAGAGAGGGGAGGCACGTACTACTACAGAAAGAAGGAGCACCAAAGAGTAAAACCTTTCTTTTATTCTGCACTTTTATTTAGTTGCTTTTCTGAAATTTAATAATTTGTTAAGATAAAGAGAGGCTGGAACCACTACCGGTGAGTTTTTATCTTCAATTTAAGTTTGTTTATTAATTGTGATTAGGTTTTGATATTCACAACCAACCCAATATCAGATTGCTGGAACTGCTACAAGTAAAATTGTTTATGTTAATTTTGTGCGTTTAATAGGATTTAGGTTTTGCTATTTTGGTTGGTTGGTTTTGATTTAAGAAATTGGTTTAGATTTTGTATAGTCAAAACCTAATATAGATTCCTTTCAATATATAACCCTCTATATATTCCCATCAGTGGCCATAGAAGAGTGACCACTCTCTAACAAACTGATTTTATTTTGGTTTATTTGGAAATATCTCATGTCTCATTCTTTTAATGTGTTGTGGCTTATAAGAGAAGAGCCAGTTATGAGGAGAAGTTTGTTGATTCTATGTAGAAGAAAGCTAAGGTAACAATTCCTTGCTGATTGTTCTCTGCATAATCTGCCATCTAATTGGTTATCAATCATAGAGTTCAAATACTTTTCTAGGTTTTGTTTTATAGTTCTCAAGTTTCCTTTGTTGTGGCAGGAGGAAAAAGGTTGAATTTGCATCAAAGAGATTCTTGGTATTCTTTCGTGGACTTACAGATTGATTAATTTTGATAGCAACCAGATTCCAAGATCCTTCAAAGGCAATGATTTTTTAAGATATAATATTTGGTTCCGGTAAATTAGCCTGTTTTCTATTGAAACTAACAGAATTTGTATTGCTCTATTTATTTATTTGGTTGGTTGAGAAATTCTGTTGATGGGTTTTGTTGGTGAGAATTTCTACGCTGAATCTAAAATTTAATACTAAATATTAAATTTGATGTTCACTTCTTACTTTTTTTTTTCTTGTCCTAATTTCGCTGTCTCATTGACAGGCTTCAAGCGTAGGAATGGTGCACACAATCTTTCATTAATAACTATGCAAGTTTGTATTAATTTCATGTGATTTTTTTATTTTTTATTATTTTTATGATAGTTAGATATTTATTTGCTTTATTTCAGATTATGTTTGATATCTATTTGCTTATGAATGATATCAGATCTGACCCTCACTTAAACAAAACATAAGGTATCGCATTCACAAAACTTAACGTAAGGTATCCTATGCTTTCTTGCTTTCTGAGAAAATTTCATTTCCATTCCATGTGTTTGTCTCAGGTTTTTGTTTTGTGTGTCTTTGGGTTAATAAGGCAACAAAACTAAAGTTTTTAAGGCTGTCTGAGACTGTCAACAACATCACATAATGGTAGCTTAAATTCTTCTTTCATTGCTGATTTTTTTCATTTGCTTTGATTTGTAAATGACTGTGTTTTTGGAGAAGTGAATAATGACTCTAAGTTCGTTACATTTCATACTGATTGTACTGTTGATTGCCTGAATGGAAGTATATAAGTAAGATTTCCCTAATTTAAATGCCATTGTGATTTTTTTGTTTTTTGTGATGCACTTGAAGCATAGAGTTTCTTTATTCAAAAATTGATAGTTGATACTAGGTTAATATTTCTTCTTATTATACTCTATGGGTTTTGTTTTCCCTTTACTACACAAACACAAACAAAATTCCAATATGTTATTTATTTATGTAGTTATCCCAGATTTTTAAAATTTGGGTTGCCAAACATAGGTGTATATGATTTAGACTCAAACCTTAAATAACTACCATTTGTTGTGATAAGATTGTATAGAAATTATTCACCATAAATGTGTATTATCCATACTTCTAAGAGGATTGGCTCTGTTCCTTCTATGCCTACTTAGATAAAGTGGATGTGGTTTTGTAAGGTGCCACTAGGTGCCATCATCAGAGGTTCATTTGAGACCAATTGTGAGAATTTGTGGTATAACAAAATTTGAAAATAATTATATTGAAAGTTAACACAAATCTATCTTTTAGATTTATTGGTTGAAGAGCAATTTCTTCAAAATTGGTTGGCACCGATAAGCAAGAGTTCAATGCAGATGTTGGTCATTTTGGAGTAGGAATTTGTCATGATATATGCTTCTCTAAAGTTGCTACATTCCTGTCAAGGTAAGCAAAATACTAAAATTTTGAACTGTTGTAGAGATTATAAACAAAAGAGACATGCCAAATCTGCCTTCAATTAAAATGTCAGGTTTTTAGGAGTTATCTTGCAACCATATAAAGTATTTTCAACCTTTCATTAGGTTATCCCACTTGGAAGACCATTTTTTAGTTATTATTACATGTGTTTTGTGAAATTTCATTAGACATGTGATATGTAATATTTAGTCTCGATTCCCACTTTATCTCATCCTATTATAGATTTGCATCTCCTCTATAGGACTCAAATATCACATTGGATTCTTGCTTATCACAAGTGTAGACTATGTTGGTAAGGTATTGCTTGCTTTGCTGAGCTAAGTTCATTTTTTGAAGTTCATTTTTTGGAGTTCATGTAATTGTATTTTTTTTTTAAACTTCATCAGTCACAATTCTGCATTGTGTGCTATCCGAACATTTGAGTTAAATAGTCAATATTATCTTGGTTTGAGAAAACCCAAGACCTAATCAGGGTGGCCAAGAGCTTCCTTAGTCTCTGTATTATTAGGTGCACCAAGAGCTTTCATGTCCTTTTATTTCTATTTTTGTAGGGATCACTATTTTCATTCTTTAGATTGTATTATGAACTTTCATTATTGTTTTAATCATTTTCAGGTGTGGATTTTGAGATTAAGTTGCTCACAATTGGTGGGAGAAGATTGAAGCTTACAATTTGGGACATAGGCAACTGCTGGAATTATTTTGAATTATAGTTTCATTTTAATCTTTGATTAATGATGCTTTTGGAAGTGATAGTTTATGCTAACATGTAATCTTTCTCTTCTTTCAAGTTAGTCATTGCTTTTGGTGCATAAATAGATTGTAGAGCTATTAACAATAGATGAAAGATATGTATATATGATTTTTAGTTAGGTGAACTTTTGGATTTTAATAGAAACATTTAACCTTCGGATGTTGAAAAAACAAGATGGTAAAATGTTCTGTAAATTTTAATTTTGTGAAACTGATCAATGGCAATTTGAAGTGTTAAAAGAGACAACAATATTGACTTCGGCTTGAAATGTACTCAAAATAAACTCAAGGACAGCATATTAGACATGTCTATTGGGGAAAAGTGCTATCTGATGGCATCTCCACTAAAAACTGTGAATTGCAACACACTTCTGATTCCAATATGCTATTCATGTCCAATTTTATTAGAAACTTTTGAAGAAAGTTCCATTAATGTCCCTTTATATATTTTAAATAATAAAATGCAATATTCTCTTTTTTCTTCACTGTAGCATCACTTAAATAATAAAATGCAATATTCTCTTTTTTTATTCATTGTTTTATCTAATGCTATCCTATGTATGATAAACCAAAAAGAAGAAGAAGACCAATAGCATTACTTAGATAATAATATGCAATATATATTTATTATTGTTTTATTTAATTCTATCATCCGTGTGATAAACCCAAAAAAACAAAAACAAAACAAAAACAAAAAAAAATTGGTCAATAGTATCATTACAATTAACCAGTCCTGTGCAGTAGCACGGGGTTACATACTAGTACTAATAATAATAAGAGAATAAATGTCATAATAATATTGATTTATGAATTATTTTTAAAATATTTTATAAAAAATAATTATTAATTTTTTTAAACAGTATAATAATAACAACAAAAAAGTTTCCAGGTATTTATTAATTTTTATTTTATTTTATGAACTGGAATATTTATAAGTTCAATGGGAACTTCCGCTGCTTTTTAAAGTTCTCATATATCATTGCAGGTTCTCTCTCCTCTCTTTATGTGGGCTTCAAATTCCGTGCTTAAAGTAGAGATGTATTTCCATTTAATTTCCTATGGATTTCCTAAAGCTTACTTGACATCAAGCGTGACAATTTTATGCAACAACTGTTTTTTTGAGAAGAGCTACCCCGAAACCGATAGCCAATTTGCCTTCTTATAGGCGTAAAGAATGGACAACCAATGTTAGTTCGAAACCTGTTAAGCAATAGCTACGAGTATGCTGTTTCCTTCTCCCTTAAAAGTTACCATGGCTTTTGAGTGAAGTTGTGGTGTGTCTTTGTGTTAGAACCCATTTCCCTCTCCCTTTTGTGTGTGTTTGTTTCTCAAAAAAAAAAAAGCATGCAAAAAAAAATATATAGTTTTGTGAAACTTAAAAAATAATTTATTTATTTTAACAACTTATTTTACAATATACTCAATATCAATGACTTTATTTTTTTTTAGCAACTCATTTAAAATAATATAAACAACTTATTTAAATAATAATAAATATCCACCACAAAAATCAACACAATAGCAACAGCCACCTTCGTCACCACCACCGTTGCCCCACCAGCCATAACCACATACTACAGCGAAAAAAAAAATCCAACCACCAACAACCTTCCTCTTCCATTTCTCAACCCGCAACCACCAACCATCGAAAAAAAAACACCCACAATTCAGCCAACCTTCCTATTCCACTTCTCAACTACAACCACAAACACAATACAACCTAATAGAAATCAAACAAATCGACCCACAATCGAGCCATTGAAGCATAGTCACTGTGACCCATGACCCACAACCCAACCGGCCAAATCGACCCACGAACCAATCAAAGCACAGTCACCCACAACCCACAAAGCAATCGAACTACAATATATTGAAGAGACCCACGGCCACACCATCGAGCACAACGACACCTCACAAATCACAAAATCGACAACCCTAAACCCATGAATCCTATCTCCACGCCAATGCCCACGAATCTAATCTCACCTCAACATCGCTGTCCATAATCCGATTTCACATGGGCTGGGGCTGGAGCTTAAAGGAGAGAGTAGAGGATAAGTGAGAGAGGAGAAAGAAAAGACAAGAAAAGAAAAATATATGCATGTGAAGTGAGAAGTGAGCGTGTGGGGAATCAAAAAATATTTTTTGTTATACCATCCAACTATAGTGAGCTGTTAGAGATAGCAGCCCACTATAGCACTCAAAAAAAAAAAAAAAATAGCTTAAGCTTCTTTGCTATAGTGTGTGTTTTTGATGTTTTGGTTGCTAAAATGACTATTTAATCATTTTAGCAACCTTATTGTGAGTGCTCGAATATTTTAACAAAAATTAGGTCCAATCTCCTCCATATTTGCTTACCCAAACCATTTTGAGAGATATGCATCCATGCTTTAGAAAAAAAAAATGTATAGGTACAAAAGCATATAGCTTATGAAATTTGGGATGTGCTTGGTTTTATGGTTTATTTGGATTGAGAGGGAGGGATGAGAAGTAGAGTAAAATTAGCTGAAAAAATAGACTAATAGCCGGTCAATTTTATTCTACTCCCCTCTCTCCCTCAATCCAAACAGGCCATTAAAGTTGAAAATATTAAACTTATCTTAATATATCATATACAAGCGCAATACATGTGCAAAACAAAAAATAGAAGGAAAGAAATAGCCTTTAAAAAATTGGAAAAAAGTATTTTGTATTAAATGATACCATGTCATCCATATCAAAATACAATAAACAAGAAACATGTACACAAAAATAACTACCTACTAACACATGTCTTTTAGTTGTTAGTGGGTTAGTTATTTTTTACTGATATGTCTTACATTTATTGAATTTTGATACCGTTGACATAGTATTATTTGATACCAAAAATCTTCTTAAAAAATTGAGGTAAAAACATAAATTTGTCAATTTTCATATTTATATTTTATTTTTATAGGTAGTTAAATAATGGGACCCTTATCTTATGATCAGATCCTTGCTGATGTTGTGTTAAGGACATATTTTGTGTAATTGGCTAATCTTTTGACAAAACGCACTTTACTTGTATTTGGGTAGATCTAGGATGTGTTTAATACTTCAAGAAATATGTTGTTCAAGTCTAGTATTAAAGCTATGAAGATTGGACCAAGAAACAAGTGAAGAAAAGCTGTTCATTAAAGCTGGACAGATAGCTCGACACCTGCGGATAGATAGCTCGACAGATAGCTATCTATCGAGGTTTAATGAGGCTCGACAGATACTATCTATTGATGTATCTATCAAGGTTACGAGAATTCAGATTTTCAGATCTGATTTTCGGCCCATGCTTATGTATTTGTGTAGGGTTTCTTTTCTCACAACCTTAGACATATATAAGGCTTATTTTAGAGGTCGTCACATATGAGAATACAAGGAGAACATATGCAAAAGGTGACCGATGCCTTATTCTCTCTAAAAGAAGCTACTGCGTCTTTGTGCCTTAGGGTTTTGTAACCAAGTGCTTCTTGATTTTTATTGTTGATGAAGTGAAGAACTTTGCAGTCAACATTCTTCTTCCTCAAGTTGGTGAGTTAGTCACGTACTGGGAGCCGTGCATCATTGGTTAGTCACGTACTAGGATCCGTGCAAAAAGGGTGGTGTTCATATATTGAAGAGTTTAGAGGTTCTGAAACGGTAGAAGGTTTCTACTGTGAGTTCATCTACGGGGATTGTAGAGTCTAGGGACAAATGTTTTGTACTAGATTTGAAACTTCTCTTTACTATAGTGGATTACTTTTCGGGAAGGTTTCCCCCCCAGGTTTTTTACTGTGAAACTAGTTTGTTTCATTGGTTTTCCTGGGTCATCATATCTTGTCTTATTTATTTTTTCACTGCATGATTTTGACATGATATTGATGTTAGTTTGTTTTAACAAGGTTTATTCTTAATAAATCTAATTAATAACTTGGGTTTAAAACTTGTTAATTCTATCAACTGGGGTCTAAATTTCCTAACAAGTGGTATCAGAGCGGGTACACTCTGATTGGATTAATTTCCTAAGTGTGATCCTTGACTCCTGTTATCATGGATCGTGGACAATCTCTTTTGATTTCTCCTTTATTTGATGGAACTAATTATGTGTATTGGAAAGTTCGTATGAAAGTTTTTTTGCAGGCTCTAGGTGAATAGGTATGGCAAGCTGTTGAAGTTGGCTGGATTAAGTCAAAGGAAGCGTTGGTGGATTGGTATGATGCAACAATCATAGCGGCAAATTTCAACAGTAAGGCCTTGAATGCTTTGTTTTGTGGGGTGACCAATGAGGAATTCAAGAAAATATCATCCATGGAAGTTGCCAAGGAAGCATGGACCATTCTTAAGACCACTTATGAAGGTACCAAGGCAGTAAAGACTGTGAAGTTTCAAAAACTCAATAGTAGTTTTGAAGAAATAAGGATGGAGGAGGATGAGACCTTTGATGAGTTCTATGCTAAACTCAAGGATATTGTGAATTTTGCCTTCAACCTTGGAGAATCTATAGCAGAATCCAAGATTGTTAGAAAAATCCTTAGGTCCTTACCTGAAAGATTCCATGCCAAGATCACTGCCATTGAAGAAGTAAAGGACATTGATCAAATTCCTTTGACTGAGCTTGTAGGGAACCTTCAAACCTATGAGATGGGATTAGGTTTAATGAGAAAAGGTGGAAAGAGTAGAAACTTGGATCTTAAGGGTATAGAGGAAGAGATTGAGGACTCTGAAGATGAAGATGAAATTGAAGATGAAGATGAAGATGATGATGAGGATGAGGATCTAACCTTCATAACTGATGAGATTATCAAGCTTCTTCAGTTCAGGAAGAAGGATAAGGACAAACTTCCGAGGAAATCTATATCCCCAAGAAAGGGCAAGAATGAGAAACCCCTCATCCAATGCCATGAGTGCAAAGGTTTTGGTAATATGAGGATAGAGTGCCTAAACTACCTTATAAAGGAAAAGACCAAGGAGTCAAAAGATAAATGGTTGGTTGTTACTTGGAGTGATACTGAAAATGACTCTTCTGATAAGTATGTGGATGAATGTAGTTACGTTATGGCCTTTGCTGCCTCAACCGATAAGGTGATTGTGGAGAGTGCTAGTGACAGTGAGGATTCTTCTGATGATGAAGTATCCAAGAAGATGACCCTTCAGGAAGCCTATGATAAGCTATGCACTGAATTTATAAAATCTGAAAAGACTTCTCATCTTTGTTGAAAAGAGCTTAATGGGGTAAAAACTGAAAAAGCTGATCTGTTAGTTAAACTAGATGAGACTACAAGGTTAGTTGAGACTCTTGTTGTGGAGAATACCTCATTAGAAGAGAAGGTCAAGAATCTTAAGGTTGAGCTTAGTCAAGCTAGAACTCAAATAGAGAGGATGTCTAGTGCAAAGCTTGATGAGGTATTGAGTGCTCAAAAGCCTAGTTTTAATAAGACTGGCTTAGGATATGTTGTTTCCTCCAGCCCCTCCTCTTCCGTGGCTTCTAGATCAAAGACTGTCTTTGTGCCCCAATTTGAGAAAGGTGATAAAGGTATGAAATCCAAAACTAATATGGCTAATTCTAAATCCTTTGTTGGATCTTATGTTTGTCACCATTGTGGTGTTTTCGGACACATTCGTCCCAATTGCTATAAGTTGTATCCTCAAAAGCAAGTGTCCAAACGGTCACAGGTTTCCTCTCAAGGACCTACATCTTTGTTTGAAGAGTTATTAAAAGTTTTGAGTTTTTTAATTCAATTTCAGGAGAATTTTAATTCTTCCATGTCCTTTAGTAGACATACTAGGACACGTGCCTTTTCATCTTCACGGCCAAAGATTCATGCTGTGTGGGTGAGAAAGGAGCCTAAGACTTAATTGTCTTTTTTGTTTGTCCTCTACTTTAATTCTTTCTATCTAAAGTAGGACTCTTTTGGATTGATTTCTTATTTGCTTTTGGAATCATGCTTTCATGCATCTGCACTTTTTTATCATGCCTTCATGCATTTGCATCTTTCTTTTATTCTTTCATGTTGTTTGTCTATTTTTCTTTGGTTCTTTAGTTTTTATTTTGTTTTGTTTTCAAAATAAAAATAAAAAGGAAAAATCAGAAAAATACAAAAACAGTGTGTGTTTTGTGTACATTGGTACTTGTGTACCTTGGATGGCCATTGAAACAAAATTTTCTAAATTTTGTATCTTTTGTAGCTTAGATGAGCATCTTTATGCACAACTAAGTAAGTGAGCTTTGTGGCTCGTGTTTGTGATGAGTAAGATTAAGTGATCTCTTGTACTTAACATTCGTATCACTCTTTTTGACGGGAATGACTAGAAAATCCTAAGAGAAAGACATAAATAATCATCTCACCACTGTTGCCCGTCAATCATGAAATGACATCTGTATGTTTCGGCATAGCAAAAATGCAATGTCAATGATATTTGTGTGCTTCGGTATAGCAAAATTAGAATGTCAAATGTTTAACATCATTGGGTATTTCTTTTTTATTTCTTATATACCCATGCGTGATTTGCTTAAAGGAAAAATATGCAAAGAAAAATAAAAGCAAAAAGAACAAAATGCTTTATATATGATTGCAAGCGTGTATACTAGGAGATGTGGGAGTTATAGGATGTACCTCGAAGGTGATAGTCTTCATCAAACAGTTATGATTATGTGTGAGTTAAAGTGATTTTCTCATATCTCAAATCGTCATAACATGTATACACTTATGCAATCTTGCGATGTTTTTCACACACAACATGCAATATTCTTTGCTACTCCAGATACATGTGCAGGTACAATGTGATTTGGCCATCACAAGGTTTACATGTGTTAATGTATACTCACTAAAGTGTCTTAACTTGTTTTTGAAATATAAAATTGGTTAGACTTGTTTAGTGTGTGTGTGTGTTTTGGGATCTATGTGCTTAACAATTTTTGTTGAGAGATGTTTTTGAGAGTTCAAAATGATGTTTGGATCCTTGGTTGAGTTGCATGTTTGATTGCATTCATGATTGCATTCATGTTTGTGTTTTTCTCTTCTTTGAAAAACTATTTTTAAGTAGTCTCGACAGCTCCTTGACACCTCTCGATAGCTAGGTCAATCGATCGAGCAAATTTTTGTCCCCTCGATAGATGCTCGATAGCTGGTCGATCGATCGAGGTTGGCTTCTGCTCAATTGTATCTCGACACCTCTCGATCCATCGAGATTTTTTTGCATGCATTAATTTTCACATGTTTTGCATCTTTCTTTTATCTTGTCATCCATAGCATCTTGTTTCATTATATTCATGCATTTATATAGATTCTTTGTACCTCCTTGATCATCTTTGATCATCTTTATGTTTCTCGGGTGAAGTTTTTTAACTTCTTGTACCCTTTGTCAATCATGACAAAAAGGTGGAGAAATTGTGGTTTCTTTTTAAGATTCTACATGTTAGGGGGAGAAATAGATGCCCTTGTAAGGGGGAGATGTGTTTCATCTTGTTAGGGGGAGTGCTTACCTCCTTCTTGTACACCGGTCTTGTGACCATGTTTATATATATTGTGCTTATCTTTGATATATATATATATATATATATATGATGTATGTCTTTTTCACCTACCTCTACATGTGTTGTTTCTTTTCTATATCCATACACATGCTTCTTATTACTTGTATGCAATCTATTATTTCTGTTTCACACAAAGCTGCCTTGATGAGTTTTGTTTAAAGTGGTTCAGAAATACAGGTTGTCAAAGTCTATTTGTCATAAACTCTCTTCTTGCAAAGTTTTTCAAGAGTTTGTGTTAAGATATATTTTATTATATTCAACAAGTGAATATGAGTTAAGTGATTTATGACTTCTCTCATATTTTATTTGTTTGTTATGGTTTTGTTACGGATTGCCAAATGGGAAGATTGTTAAGGACATATTTTGTATAATTGGCTAATCATTTGACAAAACGCACTTTGCTTGTATTTGGGTAGATCTAGGATGTGTTTAATACTTCAAGAAACATGTTGTTCAAGTCTAGTATTAAAGCCATGAAGATTGGACCAAGAAACAAGTGAAGAAAAGTTGTTCACTAAAGCTGGACAGATAGCTCGACACCTGCGGACAGATAGCTCGACAATTGCTCGACAGCTGCTCGATAGATAGCTATCTATCGAGGTTTAATGAGGCTCGACAGATACTATCTATCGAGGTATCTATTGAGGTTACAGGAATTCATATTTTCAGATCTGATTTTCGGCCCATGCTTATGTATTTGTGTAGGGTTTCTTTTCTCACAACTCTAGACATATATAAGGTTTATTTTAGAGATCGTCACATATGAGAATACAAGGAGAACATATGAAAAAAGGTGATCGATGCCTTATTCTCTCTGAAAGAAGCTACTGCGTCTTTGCGCCTTAGGGTTTTGTAACCAAGTGCTTCTTGATCTTCATTGTTGATGAAGTGAAGAACTTTGCAGCCAACATTCTTCTTCCTTAAGTTGGTGAGTTAGTCACGTACTGGGAGCCATGTATCATTGGTTAGTCACGTACTGGGATTCGTGCAAAAAGGGTGGTGTTCATATATTGAAGAGTTTAGAGGTTCTGAAGCGGTAGAAGGTTTCTGCTGTGAGTTCATTTACGGAGATTGTAGAGTCTAGGGTCAAAGATTTTGTACTAGATCTGAAACTTCTCTTTACTATAGTGGATTGCTTTTCGGAAAGGTTTCCTTTCAGATTTTTTACTGTGAAACTAGTTTGTTTTATTGGTTTTCCTAGGTCATCATATCTTGTCTTATTTATTTTTCCGCTAAATGATTTTGACATGATATTGATGTTAGTTTGTTTTAACAAGGTTTATTCTTAATATAATCTAATTAACAATTTGGGTTTAAAACTTGTTAATTCTATCAACCGGGGTCTAAATTTCCCAACAAGTTGGAACCCTGCCCTTACCTCAATTATTTGCTTATCAACTCTCTACTCTGGATAGACCAGACACTACTGAGGAAATTGAGGATACTGTCTTCTAGCTTGGCTCTCATAAAGCCCTTAGTCCAGATGGTATTCTTGCTTTTTTCTATCATGAGTACTGGAGCATTGTCATGTTTGATATTTTTAAAACTGTCCTAGCTTTCTTCCACTCTGGATCTTTACTTAAGTCTCTCAATGCTACTTATATCACCCTCATTCCTAAAGTTGCTTGCCCTGATAATGTGAATCAATTTAGACCCATTAGTCTGTGTAATGTGATTTACAAGATTATCTCTAAGCTGTTGGTTAATCGTCTTAAACCTTTCATGGACACTCTTATTACTCCCTTTTAGAATGCTTTTATTAAGGGAAGGATTATTTCTGATAACATTCTCCTTGCTCATGAAATCTTTGATTTTCTTACAAAAAGGAAGAGGAGGAAAAAGTTTTATGGAGCTTTGAAGATTGATATGACAAAGGCTTATGATAGGGTTGATTGGAAATTTTTGAAGGCTATGCTTACTTCCATGAATTTTAGCCAAAATTGGATAAGTGGATTTTATAATGTGTCACCACAGTCCAATATACTCTTCTGGTGAATGGAAGCTTATCTCAAACCTTCAAGCCTAAGAAAGGTCTAAGACAAGGGGATCCTTTATCACCCTATCTTTTCCTTTTGTGTGCAAATGTTCTATCCCTTGCCCTTATTCAAGTTGAGCAACAAAATAAGATCCAAGGTATAAAAATTGGAAGGAATGGATGCACCTTCACTCATTTGCTGTTTGCCGATGACTCCCTATTGTTCTTTAGGAGAGATGATAAATCTATAGACAATATTCAATGTGTTTTACAGTGGTACTGCTCTATTTTTGGTCAGAGCATTAATGTTGCCAAGTTTGATTTATATTGCTCTCCAAATATGCCAAGAGTAGAGCAAGAACACCTAGCCTTGGCCTTAAAGGTCAACCTGGTGATTGAATCTAGTAAGTATTTAGGATTAAACTTCAAACTTAAGGTCAAGAGAGTTGTTGACTTTCATTACTTGGTGGATAAACTCAGCTCTAAACTTCAGGGATTGAAAGCTAAGCTCCTCTTACAAGCTGGTAGAACCACTATGATCCATTCAGCTCTTCAATCCATGCCCTTATATACCTTCTCTTGCTTTAGGGTGCTTGAGAGTATTTGTAATAAGCTTGATGCCATTACAAGATCCTTCTAGTGGGGGCATGATCAAGGGGTTAGGAAATTGCATCTTTTTAATTGGAACAGAGTTTGTCAGCCTAGGAATATGGGAGGGTTAGGCCTTAAAAAGTTTAGTTTGATGAACCAGGACATGCTTGCTAAGCAATTCTGGAGAATTCACCAAAATCCTCAATCCCTTTTAGCAAGAACTTTTAAAGCCAAATACTTCCCTAGAAGCTCAATCCGTGAATGTCAACCCAAGCTGCATCAATCTTGGTTCTGGAGAAACATTGTGAAACAAGATAACAAAAAGTTGAAAAAGGGGAAGTGGTGGGTTGGTAATGGTACAAATATTCCTTTAGACCATCCTACTTGGTTCCAAACTCCTAATTTGCATAACCCAAACCTTATCACAGGTATTGTGGCTGACTTAATTGACCAATCCACTCACTCTTGGAAGTCTGATCTAGTTAGATCCTTGTACCCCCCCCCCCCCCCCCCCTTGTTAGTTTTGAAATTCTAAGCATCCCAATCTCAAAGATAGGTGCTGTGACAGATTCTCTAATGTGGAAGTTCTCAAATTCAGGGGATTTTAAAGTTAAAAAAGCTTATGAGATTCTGTTGGAAGATGCAACTGTGTCAGCCAATGCAAAACTTAGACCCCATAATATCCCTGAAGTTGTGTGGAACATTTTATGGAAGGTTAGATTACCCTTGAAAATCTGCAATTTGGTTTGGAAGGTAATTCATGATAGCTTGCCAACTTTTCAAGCTTTAATGGGGAGGGGAATTCCAATTGTTGCCCTCTGCCCTTTTTGTGACTGTGTTGAGGAGTCTGCTAGCCATCTTTTCCTTCATTGCCATTTTGCTAGAGCTTGTTGGTATGGATCAGCTCTAGCCTTGCATACTTCCTCCCTTCAGGGATGGAGCTAGGACTTTGAGTTAAGGGAGGCGACTCTGACCTCTAGCTCAGCGGCTTCTTAGTCGCTGAGTTTTTATTTATTTATTTATTTTATTTTTATGAGTTTTTGATGTGTGCACCTGCTGGGTAAAGGCAAAATTATTTTATTTAAAACTTTTTAAAGGACCGGTTATTTGTTTGAGTAAAATTGGTTAATTGGACTTAATTTTTTTTAGCTTTGTTATTGGTGATTTTTGTTGTTGCACAAATGTTTTTGGGCTAGTATATGTTGTTTTAAATTTTAGATCTATAAATTTTTTAATGGCCTTTAAAATGAGGAAAGTGCTAGAGGTATATTGTTGATATAGTGAGTGATTATTGGTAAGTAAAAAAGTGATGTAAGTAAAAAAGTGATGTAAGTAATAGGTTCAGATGCGAACTAATAAGAATTTGTACCTCAACAGTATATAAAAATGTTGTAGATAAGTTTGTAACTATAACATTACTCAAAAAAGAATCAAAGATATTGTTAAAGGGGCAAAATGTAATTTTATAGAACAAAATTGCTAAATTTAATGCATGTATATATATATATATATATACTAATATATTTAAAAAAAAAAAAAAAAAATTGGGGGGGCCATTGCCCCCCGGTCAATTAATGCCTCCGTCCCTGCCTCCCTTGGTCCTATGGCAGTTCAGTAGTGGATCATCAATTCCATTATTAGACATAAGAGGTTGGATGAGAGTAGCATGAAAACTTTGTAGTTGATGTTCATCACCCTCTGGGCTATTTGGAACCACAGAATCCGAGTGATTCATGAGGGAGTTACTCCTGATCCAATGAATGTCATTTTAACCACTCAAAATCTGTTTTGCAGGTACCAAGAGATCTTTCAAAATCATTACAGTACTGAACATAGGATATCTAGGCAGAAAATTATGGCTCAAGGTCTTAATGGGCAGTGGAGCATCATCCTCAAGATTTCTGGTGTCAGGCAAAAAAGAAAGAAGAGAGCTGCTTTTGCTTATGAGGCTAGGACCAGGCAGGGTGCAGTGGTGTTCTACGGGTGCAGCAGTAGTGCAGCTAGATCAGTCCCAGGTGTTTTGCTTGAAGGCCTTAGAGAAGCAGCAGTGACAGCTTTTAGGCTTCAGTTCAACCAGATTTTGGTTTTGAGCAATAGTAATTTTTTGGTTCAGTTGTTTAATACAGGCCAATCTTCGGATTGGGAAGGAAAAACCTTGTTTGCTGATATTGTGTCCTTAAAGCATCAGGGTATGTGCTTTTCCTTCCGTTGGATCCCTGCTTTTGTGCTTGCTAATGTACATAATATGGCTGATATGGCCTCCGGTACTCCTATGCACTACCGTTGGCCTCAGCAACTAACTTTGTAATGCTCTGTTTTCTGGTTGATTTATCAAAAAAGTTAAATAATGGGAAATGGGAGGTCTGTTGTGAACCACGGATATAGGACAACACAAAAATTTGTAAGTGTTAAAGCTGAAGGAAGGTGCGTATGGTTTGTTTTGAATATGAAAAAAATGTCTGTATACACTTCAAAACAAAGACAAAAGTCAGTGTAATTAATTTCATAGAACTGAAGGAAAATCAATGCAGTTTTCCCATGGTCTTGAATACTATTATCAAGGATGGACCCAAAGCTGGATGGGGACCATGGTCCCTCTAGATTATTTATTTATTTTATATATATATATATATAATTTTAAAATTACATCCAAAATAATTATACTTAGCCCCCCTAAAAAAAATTAAAACTTGGTAAATAACCCCAATAAAAAAGTTAAGCATCACATTCATTGTAATTTAGGAATTTTCTTATATTTTGTAGTAACATTTGTTGTAGTTTTGGTATCTATTTATTATGTTATTGATGTTGTACTAAGCTTGTTTATTATCACTTCAATTCGTAATTTTTTTGTAAAAATTAGCAGTTAACTTAAATTTTTTTTTATTTACACAAAATAAATACAAATTTGTTTTTTTTTTTTTTTTAAATTGTTTAAACTTTGGCCACCTAAGTTAAAATATTGGTTTTGTGCCTACCATTCTACCTTATAATGGCTTCTGTATTCATCAAAAAAAGTAATGGCTACTGTAAAGTCTAAAAATGATATCCGGGATTCCATAATCACAAAAACAGAGAAATCATATTTCCCGTACTCTAACAGAGATATGGACAAACACATAAAAACAACAATAATATAAATCATATCTCTTACCTAATTTTTTTTTAAAAAACTAAATAATAAAAAAAAGAACAAGAAAACTGCTGCATCATGAAGATTAATGGAAATGTTAATAAGTCCAGCGATAGACATCATACATCATAATAAGCCCTTTAACACATAACTATAGTGACCCATTTACAAATTCTACACACCCAAGAACCCAGTCACCATTCAGGACCATACCATTCTCGCACGGTTACATTGCTTCCTCCTAGCTAGGTGCTACTAATTATAAAGCTAAGATAGAAGTACTATGCAATAATACAAAACAAAAACAAATTGGTTACCAATTATGTCCTATTTTTTTAACCTCTCTTTCACCGCCACTACCGCATTTTAACCATTGGATCATTGAAATTTGTACGAAAAAGTGTAAGACACAACAATTTTCACAATTTTTTTGTTAGAATTGTAATATAGCCAAGAGCCAAAGAATGGTTGGTTAACTGGTTAATATATAAGTAATGGTTAACTAGTTATAATTTACTGAGTCAAAATTGTGGAATAATTTGTGGTTATTAAACTACTCAATTTGTACAGACAATCAACGGGTACTATTCTGACATATGGCACCTGAGTAAAACAGACGAATATCTAGGGATGGAGGTGGCATAAGGTACTTCATAAAGGTCTGTTTGGTCATTTTGTGAGACTTCTAGATGGCTGTTACATGCAGAACACGGCTAGACCTTTTTTTTTTCTCCCAAAAATATGAAAAAACAACCCTAATTTATGGCATTTGGGTTCTCAACCGTGTGCGTTTGGATTGAAATGAAAAATTAAAATTATTTCATTATTCAGATTATTTTTGCTACTATTTATAGGTCTCACTGCACTTTTTAGTACTATTCATGGGCCTCACTGTATTATTTCAACTAACTTTTATCTTTATCTACAGTATATTCAGCAATAATTTTTCAATTTCAGCAAAATAAGTAGTATCCAAACACATCTTAAGTTAAAGTACACAAAAAATTTCACTCCAATAAAAAAATTGACATTAGTGTCTATATGAAAATGAATAAATGTTTGCTAACTTTACTGTTGTGAAATTTGTTGTATTTGTAACATTTGCTATTGAGTTTTTAGTGTTTGACTCTACCCAATATTGTTTACCTTGAAGTTTAACCCAATAGATTTTGGTAACACAACTCAAAAATTCAATTTAGAATTTGAATGAGATAAAAGCAACACTTTAAACACTCTATTATTGAATAAGTGGTTTCCTCATTTTTTCTTATAAAAGGGGTTTTCTTTTCCATAGTTTTGAAGTTTGTTACACAACCTATCCTGTAGAATAGGTAAATTCCACGTAAAGACCAAAAAAATAGTACAAGATAGATTCCACCACCTTATGTTATTCAAACCCCCTTATATCCATAACATAATTGATAGTTATGGATAGGAGGTTTGAATCCTATATTTGTCGCTAAAAACAACACAAAATGTCAATTAAGCTAAAACTCTCGGTCACCGCTTTATGTTAGTTGAAATATAGAAAAAAAGGGAACTGAAAATATGTTAGTACTTATCTTGCTCACTTTCTAATTTAATTCTAATAAGTATTCAATAATTATAAAATATTTCATTCTGTAGTGATTTGGACATTTACTCTTAAAACTTTGATGATAAAATAATAAACAAATGTAGGTTCCTTAGGTTGAAATCAAATATTTGTAATCTTCCAACAAAAAATAAAATGATAACCTAAACTAGGATTTGAAGATTTTCTTGAGTTAGCTAGTCAAGAGTTTTGTAATTCAATAATATTCCTCATTCTCTTTACAAAGAGAACTTGAGTTCAAATCTGTCATCTTTCACTAACAACCCATTTGGTTGGGGTGATTTGAAGGAAGATGGGTTTTTGGGTTATTTTATTGGGAGGAAAAGGATGAGAGATTTGGTTGAGCCTTGGTGTTTTCTTTCTGAGCTCACCTAAAATAAATCTCCCCAATTTGAGGAGAAAATGGGGAGGAGAAGCATAGTTATGGTCAAAATAACTTAACTACCATTCTTCTCACGATTTGGTTTTTTGCCTTTCTCTTTTTAATTGGGCATGATTACCGAATATTTGGGTTGTTTGTTTGTTTTTAAACTAGGCATGAATTTTTTTATCCACGGCATATGACTAAATATATATATATATATATATTTTTTTTTTTCATTTTTCATTTTCTCACTTTTCTTCTAAACCAAATAATAGAGTTTTCTATTTCTCCACTTTTCTATTATTCCAACTAAATACATAAGAGGAAAAATAAAATGTTTTCTATTCACTCACTTTTCATCCCCTAATCATACAGAATAGTGCAGTTTCTATAGTTAATTAGGTTTATGTTTAAACATGATAAGTTTCAATTTAAACCCTCAATGTGTTAAAATAAAAATCCATTTCAGATAATCACTGTTTTGTCTGTGAGACAAGTAATTATCTAACATGTTAAATCTAATTATATGGGTTCGATAAAAATTGTGAGAGAGCCACAGCCATCCTTCACTATTCACATGGTAATATCTAAAAAAAAAAAACTTAAAAATAGAGCCACCCAATTAAAACCAGGCACTTCTTAATTATAGCCTCCTTTCATTCTTTACCGTGGACCCATGGGCCATGGGCCATGGGCCATGGCAACTGAAAAAGAGCTTGACTTAAGAAAGGTCACTATCCTGGGCTCTGTGCCCAGTCATACAAGCAAGTCAGCCGAGCCTGTTAGGAGTCAGAGAGAAATAAAAATATACACAATATATAATAATAAAAAATTGATCCCAATTGCATTAGTGTTAAAAAAAAGAAGTAGATGGTGTAAATTAATAGAGGTACCACACAACCATTTACTCATTCAGCAGAAAAAAAAGAAGTAGTAAATAGATAACATAACTTTTTTTCCCAGCTAGTCTTTTAGGTATAGCATAATGAGAAAAGTTAACAGATGCTCTAAGAATATTCGTTTAGAAAATATCTTTAGAATATGCAAAAGAAAAAAATAATTAATTTTATATAACTTTTTATATTTTTCATAAAATTGGTGTCAAATCTGTCTTGAAATAGTTTATTAACTATTGTCTAAGGATAACGGTTAACAAAACCCTAGAATAATATAAATTACACAATTTTCTCATGAGATTTGTTGAAATGACAGTTCATCAAACATACTTATACATCTCAATAATATCTTTCACTTAAATTCCTATCATTGGTAATAAATTACACAATTCTCTTATGAAATTTGTTGAAATGACAGTCCATCAAACATACTTATACATCTCAATAATATTTTTCACTTAAATTCCTATCATTCTTATTATCTAAACATTGTTTGTGAAACAAGTAATTATCTAAAATGTTAAATCTAATTATATGAGTTAGCTTTGATACTATTTGTCATAACTCAAGAAAAACATTAATCACATATGTGTTATTCCATAAAAGGACTAGTAAGTTATAATTATAAGCTCTTCATAGGTTTTTTTATATACATCTAATGTGGGACTTGGGACAAATTCACACCACACATAGTCATTCAATCCAATATAATCCAATCAAATTCACATAATCTAAAGTATAATAAGCTTCTTGAATTAGTTGTGGTTTGAGTGTTGACCATTAGGTCACGGTTTGGGGGTGATGATCACATGTGGCTTTGCAGTTGCTTTTGAGAGGCTTTGGGCGTGCTATCATGAGGGATGGTTATGGTAGATGGTGGCATCCGTAATTTTTATTTTAATTAATTTTGGATTTTAGTTGTTTAATTATGTTTTTATTTTTTAAAACTTTCTATATTATTTTTGGCACAAAACAGTCTCGATTTTGAGAGGAGGTTAATGGCTCATCATTTATGGATTGGACGAAAGGAACACATTAACATCATTTTAATACTAAATGGTGTAAATCACAGGAACACATTGTAAAAAGTGCTTTCATCTTAACATTTTGATAAAACCGAAAGTTTAAGATGGGAAAAGACATACTAGCTAGAGTCAATAGCTATGAGGCCAAATATTGCAAAACGATGAAGCTAGGACTATTTAAGGAAGCACTGAATGACACACAAAATAATTTTGTGTATGAGAGAGAGAGAGAGATCAAAACATGAAAGTGAGGGAAAAAAATAATTGTTTGGGGGGAAAAATGAATTGCAACCTCATGGATTTTAGAAAAAAAAAATGTTAATATATTAATATATTATCGCTTTTGGAAGTAAAGAGAAATCATCTTGCCGGTTTACAATAACATCTTTTGTGGTTTTTGATATGGAGGGAGGACCTAACATTTTAACTTATGTTATTGGATATTTCTTCACTTTCAACTTAAGTAAAGTGTGAGGCAAATGCAATAGATCCTCCACCATCATAAAGTAAAAGCGAAGGGAGAGAAAAGACGTAAACTATGCTCTATATAGGCAATCTCTCTTCTAAATTAAAATCTTCGTATTGAGAGAGAGTAGTTACTTTAACTGTAACACCCGGAAAAAAAAAAAAAAAAAAAAAAAAGGATTTAAAAGGAAGGGTATTTAAGTAAATTTGTTTATGGGGTCAATTGTTATAATTAACATTGCTAAGGGGTTTTTTTAGAAAATAAGGTTGAAACTCTAGTTATAAATATAAGTTTATTAAGTCAATGTATATGGAGAGATATTTTGAGAGAGGAGACTACCCAGAGGATTGAAGTAGAGAATGATTGACTATGCCTTTGAGGTAAGAGCTTAAGAATTTCTTTCTTGTCAAATCTAAGTATTATTTAGAATTAAAATATTTTTTTAATTTGAGTATTTCGGCCAACAGTGTTACTTTCTTTGGACATGGCTGCATGGGTCTGTTCTGCATAATTTTCTTAAGGGAATAGTTCCGGATTGATGGAGTTTGGAAAAAAAAAAAAAAAAAAGAAGAAGAAGAAGAAAGCTAGAGGCGACAGTGGCATATATATATATAAATCCATAGAATAATCCCCTTGTCATAGCAACGCCAGCTTCTTTCTAATATTATTGTTATTATTATTATTATATTATTAGTTCATTGGTTTGGTAACTGAGGCGTATGGGGAAGTCAGCAAGTGATCATGGAACATGGTCTAGGCGATGCTTTTGACCCTATATGACAATACGTATCCTAGGTTTTATTAGAGGCAGTAGAGGATACATGCAAGGACTTTTACTTTGAGATAATAAAAAGAAATTATTAGATATTTCTAGCAGTTGTTCTGTTGGCCGGATATTGTTATAAGTCATTCTTAAATTATTTGATTATTGAGTAAATGATACCTGCAAAATTGTTTTAGGTGATGATATCTAAGGATTTTTAGAAGAAGTGTTAGGGTGAAGTTTCTTTTGGTATAGCTTTTGGAGGTAAGTAACCTTATCCTAATTGGTTTTATTTTTGCATATTTTAACTACTGAAAATTGTTTACAGTTATTACAATTTATTTCTATTGTATTACTGATTTCAAGTAAAGAATTATCACAAATATATCTGATTACTGAATATATGATGTATTTCATTTAATTTTTTTTTTTTGCCATATTGATTTAAAATAAGAATATAGAAATATCACAAATATATTTGAATATTGAATATATGATTATATATATATATATATATATATATATATATATATATATATATATATATATATATATATATGTATTTGAATAAGATATATTTTTGTTAGAAATTATGATTTCATATATATGATTATGGGCAATTTGACTATGAGTTGATTCTGATACCCAAACCAATGGGGGTTATTCATTGGTACTCTGATACCCAAACTAATGGGGGTTATTCATTGGTATTTTGATACCCAGACCAATGGGGGTTGTTCATTGGTACTTTGATACCCAGACTAATGGGGGTTGTTCATTGGTACTTTGATACCCAAACCAATGGGGGTTATTCATTGGTATTTTGATACCCAGACCAATGGGGGTTGTTCATTGGTACTCTGATACCCAGACCAATGGGGGTTGTTCATTGGTACTCTGATACCCAGACCAATGGGGGTTGTTCATTGGTATTTTGATACCCAGACCAATAGGGGTTGTTCATTGGTATTCTGATACCCAGCCAATGGGGGTTATTCATTAGTACTCTGATACCCAGTCAATGGGGGTTATTCATTAGTACTCTGATACCCAGTCACGGGGATATAACGTGACCATAGTCATAAGATTGTTAAGAATATGAATTATGTTTGAATATTTGACTATTTTGAGTCCTTAAAACTACATTTGTGATTTTGGAAATGTTTGAGTATTTGAACTATTTTGAATCACTAAAACTGCTTATGTGTTTTTGGAACCTATTGTAAGTTATAGCTTTCAAAAATGGAAAACTGACTATTTTCTAAACCATCTATGATATATGTGTAAGATTAAAGTATGTGACCTATGTGCAACTTATTATTTTAAGATTTTGAAACTTCTTCAGTTATTGTGAAAATACATAGTATATTATAACTTTTGAAAACACATATTACATCTTATACTTTACAGATCTATTGCTTGATAGAATTTATTAGGACTTAGGTTACTTATTGAGTTGTCAACTCACCCCCTTTTTCCCCTCCAGTTTCAGATCGTGAAGAATACCAAGTTTTGGGAGTTTTGATGTTGTGTTGTGAGCAGGAAAAGAAGCTTAGTGATTTTGGGATTGGATGGTCTTCTAATAGTTTATATTTATTGGCCAATTGGCATTATGTACATGAGGTTTGGATTTTGTTCCTATTAAATTATTGGAGATCTATTCATAAAGAAATTGTTGAGGTATTTTGGATTTAATTGATTTAATTTTGAGGATAAATTTTAGTTGCTAAGAAGGCCTTGCACACTTGTAAGGGACTTACTTTATAAGCGTGCGGCAGTTGTCACGTGCCTATCTTTTTAGTTGGGTTTGGGGCGTGACAATTATAATGGTATCAGAGCTTAGGTTATGATCTTGTAGACTTTATGCTAGGTTTTGATTTAGAATGAAATCTGTGCCCTAGGTATTACAATTCCAGTTATTGTTTGTGAAGGTTATTAGGTCATAGGTAGTGTTCTTTTGATGACTTGATGAGAAGTGGAAGTGAGGTTCCATCATATGATGATTTGTTAGGTCATATTTGAAGGATTTGATATTTATGTCTATGTGGTTATGCATACCTGACTTATAAAATGAAAAGGAGGATTTTAATTGATATACTTCTATGATCTTATACTAGTATTAAGTGTGTGTATTTTATTCTTGAAAATTTTGTAATTGATCAGATTGGTTATTAAAACTTCCTCTTCTTATTAAAAGGAAAAGAGAGTGAGAAAAGAACAAGCAAAGGAAATTTTCCTACTGTTTTGTGATTGATCTTTTGAAAACTCATTTGATAGTTTTGCCTAATATAGTCGGCCTACCTAAGGTTAGTTTGATTTATAGGGGATTCTCATATGTCTAAGTATTGAATGATAATTTACTATATGCCCTATTCAGAATTTGGAGTGCTTGATCATTTTTTTAGTGAATTGGAAATTTGTAGAACATTATTTGGGGTTAAGGTTTGATGTTAGAGCTATAAGTCCTTGATTTTAGTTTATATGGAGTTAAGAAATTGACGGAAAATTCATAGTGTGAAGGAAAATCAATTTGTGGTTATTTTAGTTCACATTATATTATATGTTATTATATAAATTCTAAGGGTGTTTAAAGAATTCAATAATATATCGGTGGACTTCCTTGGATTCTAATGTTAAGGACCAACTTTCTTTTGGATCATTGTTCTTGTTAGGGTTGACCTACATGGACTACCATAGCCTAATTTATGTGCGAGGTATTCCTTAAATGTTTTTGAGACATGTTCTGTTACTTAGAAATTTAAGGTCCTAATTTTCTTTCTATGGACTTGGAGGATTATTTAATATCCTGGGGAATAAGTTTTAATGCCATAAAAGTAATTCTTTGAATTTTAACTGATAAGAGTTAATGGATTGGCTCAGTTAAAAATAAGGTGGATACAACACAAGAACGTGGCAGTATTGAATTGGACTAGTGAACCATATTTTTGATTGGATATTGAAGGAGTTGGGATGGCAAGAGATTTTATTTTGAAAGACTATTACAATTTGAATTATAGTCAATTGTTGTACCTTTTGTTTTATATTGGCAGATGGTTAATGATTATAAATTGCATTGTACTCTAAGTTCTAGGGTGCTAGGACAATATTATTTACAAGGTAAAAAAAAAAAAAAAAAAGTGGTTTGAGATACTTCATGGACTATTCCCTTCTAGACGATGTACACTTAGAGATTATGATTTCATAATAGGAAATATATTTATGAGGAACCCAACTCTTCAATGAGTTCTAGCCCAAGTATCATCTAGATGTTAAAGGTGAATAAATGTTGCTTATATGCAAAGATAATTTGTGATTAAGATAGATGTTCTATGACAGACCCTTATATCAATGCTCAATAGATTATTTATGAAGACTTTGGAATTTCTATTTTACAAAACTTGAGGAAGAAAAGATATACACATGTATTGTAAATTAGTTTTGAACTTATGAAAGATTGGAACCTTAATTTGGATGCACTACTTAATTTTTAGGTATAGAATTAAATGGATGCTAGCATTCAATGGTCTGTGGTTAATCTCACAATTGTGGATTTTCAGTTGTTGTAATTTTTAGGGACTACTTAGGCCTTGGAGTTTTGTTGATATTAATAATTGATGGAAAATCAGTTATTGGGTTTAATCTAAACGAATGGGTCTTGGAACTTTTATTCATATGGAAAGGAACTTAGAGAGCTATTTGGACTAGAGATATGTATATCTTAAAAGAATCTTATATTTTTTTTGTAATATGGTTGTTCTTAAACTATGGGTAATTGAGTAAGAGATCTTATAGTGGTATTGTATTATGCAGCGGAAGCATCATGGCTCCATTTGCTTTGGAAATTTTTTATTTTACACATCTTGGGAAGGAAAGTCTACACATATGTTGTGAAATAGTTTGAACTATGGTGATGAGTAATAAATTGTATAGATCGATACAATTGTGGCTTTAGAGTAGCGCAGTGGAAGCGTGATAATTGGTTTAGTTTGTGATGAATTTAGAGGACTGAATTCTTATAAGTGGGGGAGATTGTAATACCCGAAAAAAAAAAAAAAAAGGATTTAAAAGGAAGGGTATTTAAGTAAATTTGTTTATGGGGTCAATTGTTATAATTAACATTGCTAAGGGGTTTTTTTAGAAAATAAGGTTGAAACCCTAGCTATAAATATAAGTTTATTAAGTCAATGTATATGGAGAGATATTTTGAGAGAGGAGACTACCCAGAAGACTGAAGTAGAGAATGATTGACTATGCCTTTGAGGTAAGAGCTTAAGAATTTCTTTCTTGTCAAATCTAAGTATTATTTAGAATTAAAGTATTTTTTTAATGTGAGTATTTCGGCCAATAGTGTTACTTTCTTTAGACATGGCTGCATGGGTCTGTTCTGCATAATTTTCTTAAGGGAATAGTTCCGGATTGATGGAGTTTGAAAAAAAAAGAAAAAAAAGAAAAAAAAGAAGAAGAAGAAAGCTAGAGGCGGCAGTGGCATATATATATATATATATATATATATATATAAATCCATAGAATAATTCCCTTGTCATAGCAACGCCAGCTTCTTTCTAATATTATTGTTATTATTATTATTATATTATTAGTTCATTGGTTTGGTAACTGAGGCGTATGGGGAAGTTAGCAAGTGATCATGGAACATGGTCTAGGCGATGCTTTTGACCCTATATGACAATACGTATCCTAGGTTTTATTAGAGGCAGTAGAGGATACATACAAGGACTTTTACTTTGAGATAATAAAAAGAAATTATTAGATATTTCTAGCAGTCGTTCTGTTGGCCGGATATTGTTATAAGTCATTCTTAAATTATTTGATTATTGAGTAAATGATACCTGCAAAATTGTTTTAGGTGATGATATCTAAGGATTTTTAGAAGAAGTGTTAGGATGAAGTTTCTTTTGGTATAGCTTTTGGAGGTAAGTAACCTTATCCTAATTGGTTTTATTTTTGCATATTTTAACTACTGAAAATTGTTTACAGTTGCTACAATTTATTTCTATTGTATTACTAATTTCAAGTAAAGAATTATCACAAATATATCTGATTACTGAATATATGATGTATTTTATTTAATTGTTTTTAGCAATACTGATTCAAAGTAAAGAATAAGGAATTTTCACAAATGCATATGAGCAATGAATATAAGAATTATTTCATTTAATCGTTTTTTTTTTTGCCATATTGATTTAAAATAAGAATATAGAAATATCACAAATATATTTGAATATTGAATATATGATTATATATATATATATATGTATTTGAATAAGATATATTTTTGTTAGAAATTATGATTTCATATATATGATTATGGGCAATTTGACTATGACTTGATTCTGATACCCAAACTAATTGGGGTTATTCATTGGTACTCTGATACCCAAACTAATGGGGGTTATTCATTGGTATTTTGATACCCAGAATAATGGGGGTTGTTCATTGGTACTTTGATACCCAAACCAATGGGGGTTGTTCATTGGTACTCTGATACCCAGACCAATGGGGGTTGTTCATTGGTATTTTGATACCCAGACCAATGGGGGTTGTTCATTAGTACTCTGATACTCAGACCAATAGGGGTTATTCATTGGTATTTTGATACCCAGACCAATGAGGGTTGTTCATTGGTACTTGATACCCAAACCAATGGGGGTTGTTCATTGGTATTCTGATACCCAAACCAATGGGGGTTATTCATTGGTACTCCGATACCCAGCCAATGGGGGTTATTCATTGGTACTCTGATACCCAGTCACGGGGATATAACGTGACCATAGTCATAAGATTGTTAAGAATATGAATTACGTTTGAATATTTGACTATTTTGAGTCCTTAAAACTACATTTGTGATTTTGGAAATGTTTGAGTATTTGAACTATTTTGAATCACTAAAACTGCTTATGTGTTTTTGGAACCTATTGTAAGTTATAGTTTTTGATATATGGAAAACTGACTATTTTCTAAACCATCTATGATATATGTGTAAGATTAAAGTATGTGACCTATGTGCAACTTATTATTTTAAGATTTTGAAACTTCTTCAGTTATTGTGAAAATACATAGTATATTATAACTTTTGAAAACACATATTACATCTTATACTTTACAGATCTATTGCTTGATAGAATTTATTAGGACTTAGGTTACTTATTGAGTTGTCAACTCACCCCCCTTTTCCCCTCTAGTTTCAGATCGTGAATAATACCAAGTTTTGGGAGTTTTGATGTTGTGTTGTGAGCAGGAAAAGAAGTTTAGTGATTTTGGGATTGGATGGTCTTCTAATAGTTTATATTTATTGGCCAATTGGCATTATGTACATGAGGTTTGGATTTTGTTCCTATTAAATTATTGGAGATCTATTCATAAAGAAATTGTTGAGGTATTTTGGATTTAATTTTGAGGATAAATTTTAGTTGCTAAGAAGGCCTTGCACACTTGTAAGGGAATTACTTTATAAGCGTGCGGCAGTTGTCACATGCCTATCTTTTTAGTTGGGTTCGGGGCGTGACATTAACCCTTGCTAGCGCCTATGTAGTACGTACACAACTTGCATGGTGCTCATCTCTAATTGATCCCTTGAGCTTTCTATTTCTATAGGCCTATATTAGCATCAAAAAAATTCCCTAGATTTTTATGATTCCTTGAGTAGACCCATCAATTGGATTGTGTCAATTAACACCCCCACCACCCAAAAAAAAAAAAAAAAATAATAATAATAATAATATGCGAACCTTAAAAAAGAAATAGTTTTTTTTTTTTTGTTGTTGAAAATTTCCTAATTTTGTTTCTATTTATATATATTACTCAATTCAAATACTTCATCTTACATAGCACCGTAGCTAGGTTAATTACCATAACTGTAAAATTCACCTCAATTATTGTTTGTGGACGGTAAATAAGTTTTGTTAGTGTTCGCTAGGTTTTGGTCATTGGCGATGTGAAATGACAATTGACAAATAGGGTCACTCAAAGATTGGGACATTTAGAAAAGAAGTGCATGCAAAAATGACTCAAAGTTGAGCCCCCCCATTGTAAGAAAACTCGAGAAAAGCAGGTTTAATGCTGAAGAGGCACACATGGGTTGAGCTTGAATGCTTGATAGGATAGTCTACGTTTGAGCCTTTGAGGTACACTCTCACAAATCACCATGCGAGGATAGAGTGCCATTTTAATAGTACTTTACCGTGTAGGGATATTTTTTTTATTTTTTTATTTTTGAGAAAACGTGTAGGGATAGTTGGTTTTGCATTTTTTAGGAACAACCTTGTCCTTGTCCATTATGATACTTCAAAGGAAATGGGCCTCCATCGATCGATCCCTCCCTCTTTTTTCCCTCCAATTGTAATAATTAAACGAAAAAGTAAAAGATCCTTTTCTTGTATGATAGCAAGTTGGTAAACTTTTTGTCCACTTGTTCCTTGATTCATATGGTGTGTGCTCTAGAATTTAATTTTGACCGTTAATTGCTGGAACTGGTTCTCCAGCTAGGGGGTAAGAATTTAAAGTTCAAATCTTTTCCAAAAAAATAAAAAAGGGTTAAAAGGAACGAATAAGAAGGGATCTGACGTGAACATGAAGTGATCGCTTAACAATTACTATTAATGTAGTTATCAAGAAATTTTCCCTTTACAATTAGTGAGTGTAGGGGGAGGATTTCAACTTTGGTTTTAAAAAATGGAACAATCAAAGAATAAGAAAATTCAGTTTTTAAAACCATGTTTAGGAGAGAATAGAACAATATTACTGAATCACAAAACTTTAAACAATTAGAATAATAGTTTAATGGTTAAATTCATTATTTTTTAACTTTTTAAATTTTTGAAACAATCAATAATTTATCATCCTAATATTAAGGCACTGTTAAACAATATTTAAAAACTCTTAAATAAAGTTGTACTAACTTATTTTCATGTCGTAGAAATAATGTTTAATAATTAGACTTTATGGAATACCCACCCAAAAGAAAAAGTTTTTTTTTTATAGGTCACCAATGAACTGGAGTCAAAGTTTTCCTCCTTGATGGGAATTGATAAAACAAGCAAAGCACAAATAATAAGTTCATACTACTACACGTTGCTCCTTTCTAATAGGTTCAACGCCTCTTGAAAGCAAAAAAAAAAAAAAGTGTTTTCTATGAGCACTGGCCCTCGCGACAACATCATCAACGAGTGAGACCTGAAAAACCTGTGGCAAGGGTCTTGTGGTGCCGAAAGAATATTCTCTATCTTCAATTTTCAATGATGTTAAGATGTCATTACGTTACATCCTAACTTCTAAATCATCATAAATCAGTGGCGATTTACTCTGCCCCACTATTATTCTGTGATGGTTCTAGTCTTTGTTCTTTTTGTTTCATTTTCTTGTTTCACCTAAATCGTTTTTTTATTTTTATTACTAATTTATTTTCCAACTTTTAGAATACAACAATTTTGATCGAGCACGATCGAAAGGCCGGAAAGGTTATTTCCAAAACCTGTTTTAGTATTTTTGTTTGGGGGCAATATTAAAATAACAATGCGCAATCTTATTTTATAATACCTTTGTTTATAGAGGAAAATAGAACAATATAAAATATACTTAACTACTTAAATGGTTGTATCAATTTACAGTTATTCAATTATCGTTAAAGCTTTTCTTCTTAAACTAATACTCTGATCACAACAAACAATAGTACAAGCAATAAAATATTGCATATATAGAGCAATTATTCAATAGCTGAATATGAAGTAAAAATAATAAATTATTACAATAATATCATAAATATATCACAACACCTTAAATTTGTTTGTTTGTTTGTTTTTTTTTTTTTCTTTTTTCTTTTTCCCATTTTGTCTTCTATGAAATAATATATGATATATTTTTGAGTTAAATTTTTTCTTTGGTTGGCAAGTCACACTCACTCTATGTATTTTACATGCTAAAAACCTTATAACTCAACTAATACTTTTTGATGTTTTTAATGGAGACTTCCATTATTCAAATCACCCATCACTCAACTATTGAATTAATTAATTTTTTTTAAAAAAATTTTCATTTAACACATTAGTTAAAAACTCATTTTTGTGTTATTCCATTCTTTACAAGATCATCATTTTTTTTTTCTCACTTATAAAATTAGAAGGTTAAGTAATTATTTTCTAATTCAACTTAAACCTTTACTGATATTTTAAATCAATAAATTGAAAAGGTAATATTTGAAGTGATTTTATATATAACATATGGCTCAAACTTTTTTTTTTTTTTTTTTGAGGAAAAACATATGACTCAAACTTTAAGTGGTGGCTTTGGTAAGTGATATTGTAAATATGGACTCTAATTAACTACACAATAAAGAGGACTTGAATTTGAGAATGGATGACTTTGACAAGTTGTAGTATAACTTAATAATAATGTAAAAGTATAAAATTATTTATAGTTTTTAAAGACCAAGAGTCAAGGACTATAATTAAACAATTTGTTTCTTTGTTAATTAGTTGTAGGCCGTTTATGAGGGAGGGGGGACCTTTGAGTTTTTTTTTTTTTTTTTAATAATAAAAAATATCCATAATTTTATTTGGGAGGGAGCTTGTTTGCACACACTATACACCTAAGTGAGCCTATAACTTCTTGAACGGTTTATGTCCTTTAAGGTATCGATGTTTCAGAGTGATCAAACAAGAAATACCACATATTATATATATGAGGATATATATATATATATATATATATATATATATATATCATTGTGAAGAAGAGTTATAAAGTTTGGGGGCTTGAGTGCCTATAAGTTACTTTTAACTATTCTATTATCTTCTTTGGCCCAAGCTAGAACCATTAGGCCCAATACACCAATATCCAAAAGATTATAACCTTGTTGTAAGTGGTTTGAATTTTCTCTTTTAGGGCCCGTTTGGTTGGAGGGGTGGAAAAGTGAGAGGATAGAAAATATTTTATTTTTTCTCATTTTTGTTTGGTTGGGAGTGGAAAAGTAGAGGGATGGAAAAAATAAGTTTGAATAAATTTACTCATATACCCTTGCTAAAAAATGATGCCAAATTTAAATTAAAAAAAAAAGTGACAAATAACCACACAAAAAAGAACAATCACCCAAAATTTTTTATAAAAATAAAAAACATGTTCCAAAAAAAATCACATCTAGTAAAAAAAAAAACAAAACTATCACGCCCAAGCCCTAAAAAATCAAAAGAAAAAAAGAGAGGCAATGTTAATGCCCAAGAAAAAAAAGTGACAACTGGCAACATGATTGCCCAGAAGAAAAAAAGAAAAAAAAAAGGGCAATGTTGTTGCTCAGGGAAGAGAAAAGAAAGAAAAAAAAATGCAACTTAAATTGAGGGCATTTGTGTAAAGTGCATCTTTCAACACTTTTCCCTCCTCATTTTCCTTCCAAATTGGGAGGATAAAAAAAGTGGACCCTGAGGGAAATTTTTTTCCCCTATTTTCTGTCTCTCTTTGTTTTCTTTCCTCAACCAAACAATGGAAAATGTCATTTTCCACCCTATTTTCCTCTCCCTATTTTCCATCTTCCCTGTTTCACCCCAACCAAACATACTTTTTCAATGATTTATACAGTGTTCTGAAGTGCAAAAAAAGAGGGGGCAAAAAAAAAAAGATGTACAAATAATATCAAAACAAATCCATTGTCGAGTACAACCAGTCTGCCATTGTTCTTTAATCTCTCTTCCTTTACTACTAGCCAGTATCTTCTGGAGAGAGAGAGAGAGAGAGAGAGAGAGAGAGAAATGTGTTGGTCGGTTTGTAGGGTCAGACAAGGGTCCATGTTAGCTTTTTGCAAAAGGGGGTCCCATACAAGTCCTATTGATTTAGTTTTCCAAAGCAAATGGGGTGTTTGATATATGTGTTTGAAAAGATGTGTTTTGTTGTTTGAAAACATGTGTGGAAATACGTGTGGGTAAAAAAATGTATGAAAATGCGTGTAATGTTATTTAAAAACTGAAAATTTTTGTTTGAGTAGGTGTACCAAACCCGCCCCCAAAAAGTTTTTCACACTTTTTTCTCTTGCTTTATCTTTATTGGCTGGGTTTGGGTTTTTCTTTTCGTGGGTTGGTTAGAAAATTTCTTTCACCATTCATTAATTTGATAGACTCTCCCATCTTGAAGGCATTGGTGATTGGCCTAACCACGCAATAAAGTACAACATTCCCCGCCCCAAAAAGTTTTTCACACTTTTTTCTCTTGCTTTATCTTTATTGGCTGGGTTTGGGTTTTTCTTTTCGTGGGTTGGTTAGAAAATTTCTTTCACCATTCATTAATTTGATAGACTCTCCCATCTTGAAGGCATTGGTGATTGGCCTAACCACGCAATAAAGTACAACATTTTAATCCCAAAAGACTCATGCATATTGTGTAAACTACAATTTCTAATTGCCACTACGATAATTATAATAATAAAAAATATTTTAAAAAAAAAACACCAATATACTTGGTTCTTATCTAATTTTGAACCAAGACTGCTGGGTTAAATAATCTTCAATTAAACTTCCAATCTCAATGAAGATGAGTGTTCTTTTTCAACTACCATCTCTCACAATTCTATTTCAATACTTCTTCTCTTTACTAGTCTAACAAAATGCAATGAATAATTGAATATAACCATGGTCAGTTTATAAATTTGGTCAATTACTTTTTTGCTGAATAAAACTGGCCGGTCAAGTACGTATTTGGTTGCTTTGACGAATGAGTCTGCAAGTTACCAATATATTCCTACGTACATACAAAAGCAGCATCCAATCAAGTCTCACCCTTTATCACCTTCCCAACTCACTTCTCAAAAGCAACTAGCTAGGGTTTTTTTTTCTTCTTTGAATGCGACTGCTTATGGAAGAATAGGTCTTCAAATTAAGTGGATTTTTCACCTTAAGGGTAAAAAAGTATACAGTGCCTTTGTTTTATCTTTCTGGCTCTATGTTACATGCCAAACTTATGTCTAGGGGTCTTTATTGGCTCTTGTAAGATTGCCTTAATTCTGAAGGCAACCATCAATGTCATATAAAGTAACCATATCTATAATATTGCACATGTGCAAATTAGGGGTGTCAAATAGGTGGGTTTGGGGTGGGCATAATTGGGTTGGGTATATAAAATCCATTCACCCATTAAAACCCATTTAATTAATTGCTTTTAACACAAACTCAACCCAACCCAATTATAATGGGTAAACCCCAATCCACCCAATTACCCAATTATCAAAATTACCAAAATGTCCTTAAAGTAAAAAGGACCATGTGGGGCCGGGGAGCTTATGATCCGGCCCACACTTTATTAGGGCTCAGGGTCCATGCCGAGGAGGGTATGTGCCGAGGACAAATGGGGAAAGGCCGGTGTGTCTATTGGAACAGCCGAGGATGACCCTGTCCTCGGCACTACAGGACTTCAAGGGGAATAGCAGCGTCTCGGTGATGGCTATCCCCAAAAAGCCCCCAGAAGAAGATACGAGTAGAATGGGACCCACGTTGGGGGTACGGTGCGGAACTGGTTCAGGATAAATACGTCCTCTTCGCATTTAATGAACTCACCAGCGTCCTGACCGTGTTAATGAGAGAAGACGCCTGGTCAGGGTGACTTCGATCGTCGCAACTAATAGAAAGCAAGATGGGACAGTCGATGGGACGGGTACAGAAGTTAGCACCTGCCTGACCAACAAGTGGAGGACTAAGATTAACCGAGAAGGGCTATATAATGTGAATGTTAACACACCAAAGAGGAGGTTGGGAAAAATGGCCAAAATCAGAGCCTCTCAGCTCACCTCTAGGAGAAAGACTCCCAGAGCGTGCACGATTTATTTACGTATGAACACGATTTATTTATGCATGAACACCGCGGAATACCACCGACTTGTGATCAAGGCCTAGCCTTTCAAACCCACGCTCTATAAGTGATATTGTTTGGGCCTTTTTACGTACGAATCCAATATCGCTTTGGGTCGTTCCAAATCGTGTCCTTACAATTGGCGCCATCTGTGGGAAAGGCTTGTGTGTTGGCACAAACGGTAGGTCGAAATAACCCCCTTGTCACTTCTAAACAGCCGGTTGTATTGTTTTAGCGTAAAGTTCCACCAGGGGCTATGTCTCTTTATTAGGGGCTGCGCTTCGTAGTGTCATCATCACGGATGGTTCTAGGGGCTTGGCCGAGGGGCTAATTCCCCGTAAACCAAGGTCCCGTGCCATAACCGAGAAGTTAATTCCCCCAAATACTTATCAAAATCAAGTTTTGAACAGAACCAAGGTATTGCATGGTCCTCGGACTCAAACCTATGGGGAAACCAACAACTTATCAAAATCAAGTTTTGGACAGAACCAGGGTATTGCATGGTCCTCGGACTCAAACCTATGGGGAAACTAACAACTTATCAAAATCAAGTTTTGGACAGAACCAGGGTATTGCATGGTCCTCGGACTCAAACCTATGGGGAAACCAACTACTTATCAAAATCAAGTTTTGGACAGAACCAAGGTATTGCATGGTCCTCGGACTCAAACTTATGGGGAAACCAACAACTTATCAAAATCAAGTTTTGGACAGAACCAGGGTATTGCATGGTCCTCGGACTCAAACCTATGGGGAAACCAACTACTTATCAAAATCAAGTTTTGGACAGAACCAAGGTATTGCATGGTCCTCGGACTCAAACCTATGGGGAAACCAACTACTTATCAAAATCAAGTTTTGGACAGAACCAGGGTATTGCATGGTCCTCGGACTCAAACCTATGGGGAAACCAAAAACTTATCAAAATCAAGTTTTGGACAGAACCAGGGTATTGCATGGTCCTCGGACTCAAACCTATGGGGAAACCAACAACTTATCAAAATCAAGTTTTGGATAGAACTAGGGTATTGCATGGTCCTCGGACTCAAACCTATGGGGAAACCAACTACTTATCAAAATCAAGTTTTGGACAGAACCAAGGTATTGCATGGTTCTCGGACTCAAACCTATGGGGAAACCAACAACTTATCAAAATCAAGTTTTGGACAGAACCAGGATATTGCATGGTCCTCGGACTCAAACTTATGGGGAAACCAACTACTTATCAAAATCAAGTTTTGGACAGAACCAATGTATTGCATGGTCCTCGGACTCAAACCTATGGGGAAACCAACAACTTATCAAAATCAAGTTTTGGACAGAACCAGGGTATTGCATGGTCCTCGGACTCAAACCTATGGGGAAACCAACTACTTATCAAAATCAAGTTTTGGACAGAACCAAGGTATTGCATGGTCCTCGGACTCAAACCTATAGGGGAACCAACTACTTATCAAAATCAAGTTTTGGATAGAACCGGGGTATTGCATGGTCCTCGGACTCAAACCTATGGGGAAACCAACTACTTATCAAAATCAAGTTTTGGACAGAACCAAGGTATTGCATGGTCCTCGAACTCAAACCTATGGGGAAACCAACCACTTTAAGGAAACTTAGATACTAAGCAGGACCTAACACTACACGTGATTACCTCCATTGAATGAGGATCAGACATGGGCTCAAAGCTCCATAGGTGCAGGTAAGCTAGTGTTTTGAAATATGATTCTAAATATATAGCATGCACAACTATTCATACGTGTTAAGATAATTGGTTCAAAGTTCATAAATAATAGTAAGTATCAACAAGGGCAACTAACCAGTAACCAAAAGGAAAAAGGAAGAAAAGAATTTCATATACGTGTTCAACAGGTTCAAACTACTAGCAAATTACGAAATTTTCAAAATAAAAAAGAAACAAGTTAATCGTTAAACTAAAAACAAATACGAAGCCTGGCCGGGGTTTCTACTTCTTTAACTCTGCATCGGCCACGTCCTGGGAAGGAGGAACGGGATCAGCTCCGGTGCCCTGGAGGACAGTCCCTTCTGGGGAAGACTGAGCAGGATCAGTATCGGTACTCTTGGGGACCACAGCAAGGGGAGTCGTCTATAGGGGCTGAGCAGGTATGGCTGGCTCCTCGACGATAGGCATCTGAGTGCCAAGCACGGGCTCAGCAACCTCTTTGGGTACCTCGAGATCCGTATGCTGAGATGCTTCTATCACATCCTGAAGCTCTCCTTCTTTGAGCGGCTCCACAGGAGAAGCGCCAACTCGTACGGTTTCCGATTGAGTGACCCCTTCCTCATGTTGGTCGCTCACAGTTGCGGAGCTGGTGGAGGTGGCCTCGCGGATGGCTGTAGGGTAGAATATGTTCTCCGCTTTCCACAAGTCAGATGAAGCATTCACCCCAGCCCGCTTCAAGGCCTCTTCCCAAACCTGGGAGCAGTAAAGTCTGCATACTCCAGGAATCTGGGCTTTAAGGACGGCTTGGGTTTCAGCTACCCCCGCATTATAACCCTCATCCTCGGCCGTTTCCTTTGCAGCCTCAGCCTCGTTTCTGGCAAACTCGGCCTCCTGCTTGGCCCTTATGGCCTCGTCACGGGCATATTCCGCCACACCTTTTTCATGCTCTGCCATGGCCAGTCTTTTATTTAAGTCCTCGACTAGCTCTTTAGCTATTTGCAACTGATCCTCGGCATCTCGCAGACGTTTTGTTTGGTCCTCAGCTTGTTTTTGGGCGCTGGCTAAACCCGCCGAGGCGCTATCCCTTGCTCGGTTCGCCTCTGTTAGGGCAGTCTTGATCTTGGCGAGGTCGTCCTCAGAAGCTTTGAGAGTCCGCGTGGCCACTAAGCGCTTGGAGCGTTCGATCTCGGCCGCCTTACTTTGATTGTTCACCTCTTCCTCCATCCTATAGGTGGCCTAGAGAGCCTGTCAAGGGAGATAAATACATCGTAAATGACAAACCGGGAGTGGGAGTTAACAAAATTCTAGGTTTCAAGAGCCTTACCATGCCCAAGTACCTCTTCGTACTAAGGAAGACCTCTTGCATCCTCATTTTCTTCAGCCCATCCAAGTCGGTGGGAAGCAGCATGGCTCTCCCTAATGCGTCTGCCACATAACCACCCTCGCCATCTCCAAGGTCCCTCATGGACGCGGTCTCTAGTAATGGACCCCCGTGGAGCATTGGGGCGGGAAGCCAGGCGCTTGGCGAGGATTGGGCCTCGATGTCCTTTCCCTTGCTTTAGGAAGATTGGGACTCAGTTTCTTTACCCTTGCTTTGGTGCCCAATCTTCAGTTGTTTCGTACGAGGGGCTTCCTCCCTCTCCTTAAAAGGTTGGGATTTTCCCCCATCCATGGTGTCCTTGCCCTTGGGGCTCCTCTTTCTCTTTGAATCAACGCCTTCCGGCCGAGGAGGCAGAGCTGCTTGGGAAGGAGCAGGAAGTTTGAGGCGGGGGGATTGTGGTTGTGACTTGGTGGAGGACGATCTAGTTTGGATGGTCTGGGGCTGAGGTGGTGGGGGCGGAACATTAGATTGCGGCGTTCCCTGCGCACCCTCCCCCGGTTGACCCTCTAGGAGTTCGAATAGGCTGGGCTGGGGCATTCTCTTGGATCCCATCTCGGCTTGCGAAGAGGTACCTACTGACGATAGTTCCGCCTCGGACAAAGCTGGGTCACCTAAATCACCAGAAGGATCCTCGGATTGGTTGGTTAGGTCAAATACCCCAAACCCTTCCTCGGACCGATCTAACTCGCCTTCGTCCTCCGCTACTTGGTGAGACGAGGAGGGACCCACCAGTGGGATGCTTTCTGGGACAGATGGTCTTTCGGAGATTAGAAATCCTGTCTCGACCACGGTGATTTTTGAAAGCTGAGGACGGTTGGCGCTGATCACGTGCCTAGGGTCGCCAAATGACTTCTGAACAGGAGGGTACCCTAATATTTTGTGAGCGGCTCGGACTTGACCATCTCCGTCATTTACAAAAACCGCCGCTTGTAGAACAGTCTCCAAGTCCGCCCGGTTAACTAAGTGAAAATGCCGTTTATGAGCATGTGAATCTACAAAAGAAAAAATATATGCATGGTTAGTTACCGAGCCACATCAGATTAAAAAAGGTGCAAAGGGTCAACGCCCTTCCATTCCTTATACCCCACCTGGTTCTCCTTCTACCACGGGGCACGGATCGCCATCATGCCATTCACCAGAGACGATGAGGAAATCCTTGTTTAATCCCTTGTTAGAATCGGGAAGGCACTGGATTAGTCGAACCCTGTCATCCCTCGTTTTCATGTAGAATGATTTCCCCTTCAAATGTTGGAGGTTATAGCACCAATTCACGTCATGGTGGGTCAGTCTTAGCCCCATCTTTTCGTTTAGTGCATCCACGCAACCCAAAATCCTAAACATGTTGCCAGCGCACTGGGTGGGGGCTAATCGGAAGTGCCTGAGGTAACCCCTCGTCACCGGCCCCATAGGGATTCTCATACCCCCCTCTACAAAGGCGAGGACGGGAATTACTACCTCACCCGTTTCTCTCTTATAGTGCCACTCCCTCATCTTACAATGCCTTAGACTTACGTTGGGAGGACTTTTGTAATCGGCGATGAACTTGTTCATCGCCTCTTCTGTATCGACTAATTTCCTTAGTCTCGATTTAACCCTCGATTTAACCATTTCTATGATTTACTAAACAAACTCAACCAGCAACGGGAGAAGGAAAGGAACCAGAGGAAAAATAAACCTAGAAAAGAAAAAAAAAAACGAGTTAATGGAGGCATGGAACTTACATAAAAGAGGAAAGACGCTTCAGACAGGCTTTTTGTGCTGGAGATAGACTCGAATTTGGGCGAAGGTTCAGATGAACCCAGGGTACACACGCTGGAACTCTTAAGTGCAAAACTGAAGAGGCGGACCCGTTCCAAAAAATCATTTATACTTTCTAGGGTAACTACACAAATTTTCCCGCCCATAAAGACCAAGGAATTACCACCGTTTGATTTTCATCATGCCGTTGAACGTGGGAAACACAGAGCCGCCCGCATTTAATGAGGCCACGTCTCACCTTCCAACTGCACCAGGAACGTGTCTCGGGCAGATGAAAAGTCTTGGGAACCAATAAGTGACAAGGATTGACAGGCATTGACAGATATCCGATGTCATCAAAAGCCTCCTATCCGTCCGAAGAGTCGGATAGCAGGATTTTGAGGGGCTATTGTGAGGCCGGGGAGCTTATGATCCGGCCCACACTTTATTAGGGCTCAAGGTCCATGCCGAGGAGGGTATGTGCCGAGGACAAATGGGGAAAGGCCGGTGTGTCTATTGGAACAGCCGAGGATGACCCTGTCCTCGGCACTACAGGACTTCAAGGGGAATAGCAGCGTCTCGGTGATGGCTATCCCCAAAAAGCCCCCAGAAGAAGATACGAGTAGAATGGGACTCACGTTGGGGGTACGGTGCGGAACTGGTTCAGGATAAATACGTCCTTTCTGCATTTAATGAACTCACCAGCGTCCTGATCGTGTTAATGAGAGAAGACGCCTGGTCAGGGTGACTTCGATCGTCACAACTAATAGAAAGCAAGATGGGACAGTCGATGGGACGGGTACAGAAGTTAGCACCTGCCTGACCAACAAGTGGAGGGCTAAGATTAACCGAGAAGGGCTATATAATGTGAATGTTAACACACCAAAGAGGAGGCTGGGAAAAATGGCCAAAACCAGAGCCTCCCAGCCCACCTCTAGGAGAAAGACTCCCGGAGCGTGCACGATTTATTTACGTATGAACACGATTTATTTATGCATGAACACTGCAGAATACCACCGACTTGTGATCAAGACCTAGTCTTTCAAACCCACGCTCTATAAGTGATATTGTTTGGGCATTTTTACGTATGAATCCAGTATCGCTTTGGGTCGTTCCAAATCGTGTCCTTACAGACCAAATTACCAAAATATTTTAGTTTGCATTTTTTGACACATCAACATTTTAATTTAAAAAAAAAAAAAAGCCACGTTAGAAAATTAAAAATAAAATTTTGAATTTATAATTTTTTAAAATTTAATTAAATTAATTTTTTTAAATCTTAAAATCAGATATTTGTATCTGGGTTGAGAGAGAGAGAGAGAGAGAGAGAGAGAGAGAGAGAGAGAGAATGATCTAGGTTTAGAGAGAGAGAGAGAATGATTTGGATCGAAACCGACGTCTGCTCCGTCTTACTCAACCCTACCTTCGGTGCCCTCTCTGGCCTCTGCCATGGTGGCATACTCGTTGACATGACCACCTCCGAACCCTCTCTCGCCACCGAGATATCCGCCGCCACTTCGTCCAAAGACTACTTCTCCATCAACGCACCAGTATCCGACAGCAATCTCAAGGCTAAAAACGGAAGGTTGGCGATATTCGTTGGAGGGGACGAGTTGGTGGTGAAACGTTTGAGTCCACTTTTTGCCCTCCTTGGTAAAGTTAATTACATGGGTGCCACTGGAAAAGGTCAATTCGCGAAACTAGCAAATCAGATAACGATTGCTTCCAGATTTTTTATTATTATAAACTACGTTTTATTCTTCTTATTCTTCTTCTTTTTTTTTTTTTTATTTTTTTTTTTTTATTTGTGACTAATATTCTCTTTGGTTGGGGAGAAAATGTTGGAAAAGAGAAAAAGAATTTGTATATTTGAGTTTCAAATGTTCTCTTAAATTTCTTAAATATTTGGACTCTGTTTGGTTATCGAGAAAATCACAGGATGGTTAATTTTCATTTGTTTAGTCCATATTTTTTATTATTAAAAACTATGTTTTATTCTTTTTTATTTTTATTTTTTAATGGGAAGGGCTATGTTGAATTTAAGTATATTATTTTTGGGTTAAATGGGGTTCAATGGGTTTTTAGTTAAAACCCAATAATAACTGGGTCTATTTGGGTTGATGCCCATTTAACCCAACTAATAATTGGGTGTGTTTGGGTTCAATTAAAGTGGATGAGTTTGGGTGGGTAAATGAGTTTAGGCTTATTTTGCCATCCTTAATGCAAATATATATTCACATATCCCTTTAGTTATGTATGTAAAAATGTACATTATTTTAAATAAATATAAGTAAATACTATATATACGTGTATTCGTTTTGTTTTTCTTAATTTCATACAACCTTTCATGATCTATGAGAGTAGAAATAATAAGTCAATGAAGGAATTATGAGAGAACAACTATAATAAAGTGTAATTAAATTGGAAAGTGTAATTGCACACAAAAGATTGACCTAAACCTCTCGCCCTGACAATGGAAAATAAAATTGAAGAGCTCCTAAGCATTAAGTCAATTAACACACGGATGAGCTTACACTAGCAAAGTTTCACTTAGGTTATTTTAAACAACCTGACAAAGCTAGAAAATTTTTAATAAAATATCAGTGTAAAATGTAATTTCCTAGTTAATCTAACCTATTAATTAAACCTGACCCAGGAATGGCTTAACGAACGAAACTGCTCTACCAGGGCCGTAATTTTCAAAACACTGGTTGGTGTGAAAGGAACCCTTTTTTTTTTTTTTGGAGAGAAGATACCAACATTTTTCAAGTTTTATCTGTCTAGAGAGAGCACCAAGATTTGCTTAAGGACTTGCAGATAATTGAGAACATATTCTATGCTAGAATAATGCCCTCTTCTTCTACCAACTAATTAAGGGGAGGGCTCTTCGAGTTCCTCTCTTTTTATTATGGTTCCCTTCTTTTCCGTAAAATATGAATATTAAGTATTTTCTTAAAAAAAAAAAAAAAAAAAAAAAACAGAGTTATTGAAGATTCGTACGTTGCTATTATTGCATGCAATTTATGCGAACGGTCAATCGGAACAATAGTGGAAGATCCTGAAAACTGAAAAGCACTCACATGAGGGTGGGTCCCACACTTGTTGGACCCACCCTCATGTGAGTGTGAGGATTCATGCATCCGAAACACCTTAAATTTTCTCCCAAACTTGGCTTGCTCAAAAGAAAAAGTAGTCCAAACTTGGCTGCTGAGTTTCTTTTTCTCTTTCCTTTTTTCTCTTTTGAAATACTCATTAATTAATGCTAATGTGAAGTTATAGGCATGTGAAACTAGATTATCAAAAGAATAGGCAATGCGAAACTAAAATTAATGAGAGAGAGAGAGAGGTGGCTTCAGAAGCTGACAAAGAATCCTACACGGCTACACTTAACACTAAGGATCCGTTTGGATACCACTTATTTTGCTGAAAACACTATAGCAAAATAATTTTTAAATGTGTGAATAGTACCGTGGGATCCATTTTTAATGAAAAAAGTTCCTGAAAAAAGAAGTTTGTGGGTCCTGTGAACAGTACACGGGACCCACTGGTGTGCACTGTCCACCGCTTATTCTCTAGTCAAATGTCTGTCACTGTCCCGTGAATAGTGACAGACAACATCTTCACGTGCTTCTCAATTAAAAAAAAAAAAATAGAGAAAGAAAACGCAAAACATCAGACGCTGGCCTTTTTTCATCCATATCCAAACGCCTTCTAAGTCTACCTTTTGATTACGACTAAATATATGTCAACTCCAAGCATTTTGAAAAACACTCTTTTCAATGTTTGTATTCTTGTTAGAATAATCATTTCTATAATCAACTCCCAAAACAATTAAGTAATAATCCTCTCAAAATATATGTCAAATACTCAAATGATGATATGTATAAAAAATATATAGAAAAATATAATATTATAAATTTATTAAAGTGATTTTGGGTAAAATGTACTAATAATGAGTGTCTAAATTGTGTTGTATATATTATTCACATGTCTTATAAATTATTGAGCACATGGTATATGATTTGAAAAAAGAAAAAGAAAAATATCTCAAAATAAAAATAGAAAATACATTTTTCTTTTACGTTTATGATATATATTCTCATTCTTAGAAAATGATCCCTTTGTATGGTATAACCGTATAAATGGTTATAATAATTTTTTTTAACAAAATACATATATTTTTCCAACTTTGACTATTTTTCGCACCCTACACGTTTTAATATTATTTTAATCCTAATCATTTGATTTAGGATTACTTTAATCACACCACTTTCATCTATTGCTCTTTAAATGTTATAATTATAATTATATATATATATACATATGAGATGGGTTCAAGTTACACCTGGTGTAACTTCACAAGAGTTACACCTTTTCTGGACCATTAATTTGTATTAGATCTAAGGGTGAAAAAAACACTCATAGTCATGTATTTATTGTTCCCTAGAAATTAGTAACTAAGTCATTAATTCTTCTTATTAAAAATAGAAAAATAAAAAACAGCATTAACTCTCTGTTCTCCATCATCATCTTCTCCCCCTCTCTCACATGGTCTTGAAAAGGAGTAAAGTAGCTAACATTCGTATGATGCAGTGATTGAAAAGGAGTAAAGTAATGTTGCAGGGAAAGGTCAGTTGTGATGTTGCTTTGGGGAAAATTGTTTTTATACTTGTGAAATTATTTTTCAACTGGACCAAAAAACACTCAAAAATACATAAACGATTTACAATTAATAAAAAATAATTACAAGATTAGACCATACAAATAGCTCCGGCTTGTTTGAAAAATATGATTTTCTACAGGCTTTTTCTTTTTTTTTTTCCTTCAGTTTTTAGATTATACAAACAATTGAAAGAAATCCAAGGAAACAATAATTTTGATTTTTCTTTATCCCCCAGCTTTGTGGGCCTTACGGCCTGAACTATTTTTGTCCATACACCATAACACTTATTATTATCATTTGCTAAAATAGGATTAAAGCATTTGGGCAGAAGCGTTCTTTAGGAAGAAAGGTAGCATGCTAATTAAGGTGGCTTGTATAATAATAATAATAATAATAATAATGAATATTTGGGGTTAGCCTGACAACTTTGTGTTTCTTGTTCTAGAGCGATTTGCCTTAGATCTTAGTTGGGTATACAATTTAACAATTGTATAATTAAAGGTTTCCTGAAAGTACATAGAACACAAAGACTGCGTGAGAGAGGGAGAGAAGATGAAGATAATGATGGAGAGCAGAGAGTTAATGCTGTTTTTTATTTTTCTATTTTTAATAAGAAGAATTAATGACTTAGTTTCTAATTTCTAGGGAACAATAAATACATGACTATGAGTGTTTTTTTTCACCCTTAGATCTAATACAAATCAATGGTCCAAAAAAGGTGTAACTCTTGTAAAGTTACACCAGGTGTAACTTGAACCCATCTCTATACATATATATATATATATATATATATATATATAAAATTAAACTCAATCATAGCCTTTAAAGAAGATTTTTTCTAACTCCACTGTTAATGATGCATATATGCATTTTTTTTTACAATTCAATAATTACAATAATAAATAGGGGCAATTTTAACCCTAATTTTCTTAATAAATGAAAATATATTATGTTACTGAGCTATAAAACACAAGTTATAATTCATGCACAAGTACATATGCATCTTCTTCTCAAAAAAAAGAAAAAGAAAAAAAAAAGTACATATGCATCTAATTCAAGCACAAGGCGCTTTCCAATGTGCCAATAATATACCATGAGACCTTAGCGTTTACAAACAACAATAACCAAAAAAAAAAAAAAATCAGAATATTTTTGTTCGTGCCATGAATATAGGTATCTAATTCTAAAATTCTAGCATTCCTTCATCATGATTGCTGGACAAGATGAAATTTGTTGGAAAATGAGAAAAGTTACGATAAACATGTTATATTAAATTAATAAGCTATTGATACTAACACTAGGCGCTAGTCCTAAAAAAACAAAGAAAGAAACACACACACACACTAGGTGTTAGTGTCACTCACGGGATTCACATGGCAGATGAGTCTTCCTCGTATCCTAGCTAGGTGAATGCAACTGACTGACACTTTCTTTCATGTTTCCTTTAGGACATGTCAACCATGCCACCTTAAAACAACCGTAACATTTTATTTTTTTGGAGCTATGCTGGTGTTATAACTTGTGGTATAATTTGTGATATAACTTGCTTATGTGGCAAGTTGTGATTGGTGGAAGGGTGATGATGGGTCTATAGACAAGTTATGGCACCAACACTAGTCATTTTTTTTGTGGAGTTAAACCTCAAATTTATTCAAATATGGGACTTATTGATGAAGAAGAATATTTAAGGGTATAAAATACATTAATACACTACAGATACTGCGTTCCCTTTATATGCAAAGGTAACACAAAAATATCAATTTGGGAATGGCAGCTCTAAATGGCTGTAAATAAGAGAGAAGGGAAAGGGAAGTGTAACAAGAGCAGAACATAACAGATTTTTAGCACACATCACTTTTTTTTATTAATAAAACACACCTACCCAACATAAACTACTACTAGATTACATGAATTTGTACAATCATCTAGCATCGAAATGTTTTTAACATTACACGGTAAAAGTTTATGCAGACCAGCTTTGTGACCATAATGTTACAAGAACACACCTATGTACAACAAAAAGAGGCCACCTATTATACAGACAACAGAGCTTTAAGCTCATTGACAAGCTCAAGAACAAAATTTAGTCATATAATGCCTTTACAGCATAGCATTATGCATGATTACCAAGATTATTATTTGACTAAAACTAAAACAAAACATAAATAAAATTGACTCATACCAAAACAAAAAAAAAGGCTTCATCATCCAAAGCAAGACAACTTTCCCAAGCCTCCCAGCAACACCACGCAAGAAAAGACTAGGAACTGACCTCTGCATTAGATGTAGCCGCTTCAGGATGGTAATGGAGTATTTCTTTCCACATCATCTCCCTTATCACATGGTTTTGGCTGAGATCACAAATGACCTATAACAACCTCATATTGAGGCAGTGGTTATCAATATAACAATAAAGCATGAATGAAGTTACCAAACTCAGGAGTCAAATGCAATAATAACAAGCACCATTTATCATTGAATTAAGAACACTAGAAAAGCAACATGGTTTCAAATCGCAAAACCAACCTCTTTAGATAAAATTGCAAAACAACTATCTTAGAGGTATCAGTCTAGATTTAATTATACCTATGCAACTCGTACTACTGCAGCACATCATAACTTTTACTACATCCTACGGTTTGACTTATTTACAAAAGAAGAATGTTCAACAAATGAGAAAATACCAGCACAATGAGATTCATGTACTCCTATTGAGAATCAATAGCGCTTGGAAGAGACACATCGTTAATCAGCGCTTCACCATAAGAGGTTGGTCTAATCATGATTATAATCAGGACCATCTGCGTTGGTATAGTTTTCAGGTGTTAATGAACCGACAGGCCCAAGAGTCTCATTTGCGGCTTTTGCTTGCAAAAGCAATCCGCTGGAAAAGAGAAGCCAAAAGAAAATTAAGGGGGTGTTTGGTAGAGTAGTTTGAGAATTGTTGTTTGAAGTTTTTTGAATATGTGTGGGTGAAAAAGTGTGTAAAAAAGTGTGTAATGTTGTTTAAAATATGAAAATATGAGTTTGAACTCACTCACCAAACAGTCCCTATGATTGCCAAGATCAAACAAATTATAATCAGTCTGGAGCTTGCCATGTAGCTGTGAAATAAGAAGAAGAGAAAGTTGAGTACGATTAACTTAAAAACAAACACAAAAAGAAAAGAAATTGAGGACCTCAAACTTCTAAGTAACAGAAAATGTCTCAAAAACAATGTAGGTCAACCCTAACAAGAACAATGATCCAAAAGAAAGTCAGTCCTTAACATTAGAATCCAAGGAACAACAAAACAACACAACAACAAAACTTTCAAAACTTGTTATTTTTTACAATCTTAAACTGGAGAGAAACCTTACAAACTCATCATATATCTTTATATTAAGTGTGAATTTTGAAAATCTAACCGTTAGATTGTATGTTCTTATTTCAAGAAGATCAAATATCAATTGTTATGTCATCAAATAAATGTTATAATTTCAAGTTTTTGTGAACTAAAGTTGTATATAAAAAATAAATTTAATTAATAACATCTAATTGAAATGAAATTTAATATGTTAAGAATATAAGAAATGTGAAATCTAACGGTTAAATTTTTAAAATTCACAAAAAAAAGAAATATATGAGAAGATGGAAGAGTTTCATATTCATTACAGATTGTAATACAAAATTTTCAATAGGCTGAAGAAAAAAAATACAGTATAATAAGGTCAAAGAAACTAAACAAGAAGGGCTGCTGGTGGCTTACCGTTGGTTTGCCGTGACTGGTGAGCAAGCGCTGCTGCCTGCTGCAGAGGCAGCACAGAAGCAATCACAGAGGCGAGAGCGAGAGAGACTTATGATTGAGAGAGAAGATGAATTTATACTAAAACCCTCGCATAAAAACGACACCGTTTTGTTTTTGTTTTTGTTTTTTTTTTAAAAATAGCGTATTAAGTATTTGCGAATCTTTGTTAGCACATTGTTGAACTGCAAAAAAGTCTAAAGCAGCGTATTAAGTATTTTCTATTGCTAATTGCTATTCAATTTAAGTAATTTTTGTAAGCACTTACCTTCTTCTTTTTTTAATATGTTCTAAGATTTCATTATGTCATCTAATATTATCTAGAATTTATTTTCCATAAAGAGTACAGAAGTAAATTTTGTAAGCACTTGTCTTATTATTTTTTATATGTTCTAAGATTTCATCATGTCATCTAATATTATCTAGAATTTATTTTCCATAAAGAGTATAGAATGCTTGACACAAAATAGTAGTAGAATAAAATGAGCTAAAAACATGAAGAAGGAGAAGATTAAAAAAAAAAAAAAAAGAAGGAAATTTGAGTTGTGTATGACTATATTTTAGTAACTAACCGACCTTTGTTATTTGATGGCATCGTTTTTGGATTAGCAGTGTCTTTATGCATTTGTGCTGGAGTGTATATATAATTATGAAAAGTGAAAAAATAAAAAAGTTAAAAAAGTATTTGCAAAGAAAAATGATATGAAAAATACACGACTAAGTTTATTGCTTTTGATTCTCCAAAAAAAAAGAAAAAAGTTTATTACTTTTATTTGTATTTCACAACAAATTTATTATGAAATACATGTACGCAATCGAAGTACATGAGTTTTTAGTCAAAAGAAATAATTATTACAAAATAAATGTATGACCATATTTATTACCTTCATATGTTTATTGTTTATGTGATCTTTTGTCCGAATGATTCTTGAATGGTGTTTTTTTGCCTTTTGGTGGCTGAATGTACACCTTTCTTGTCGTTCATTCATAGTGGATCTTCGTCTTTATCTTTGCACCCCTTGAAAATGGTGTTTTTTTGCCTTTTGGTGGCTGAATGTGCGTCCTTCTCATCATTCATTCATAGTGGATCTTCATCTTTATCTTGAATCCCTTGTTATTTCAAGGTTGTTCAACTATTTAACCCAAAAAGAAGAAATTTATGCATGGCAAACAACTACTCAAAACCAATGTATGGATAAATAATAATAGTTTTTAGAAGGAAAAAAAAAAAGAAAGAAAGAAAAGGACTTGCCTGTAGATCTTGTAGATCAGTTTCTTGAATGGAGTTTCTTCCTTTTTTAATACTTATCATATATATATATATATATATATCACGTTTTTGCAAATTTGCAACAGCATTAACCAGTGACATTTTGTACCCAAAACAAACGCGCTACCAAGTTGCGCTACATCCCTTTCAATTGGGTTACAGTGTCTTGTAGAGAATACCCATATTGTTTTCCACATCTTTATTTACTCCATTTCTATACGAAAATTATCTTGTCATTTCTTCTTTTTGATCTCATATCCTGGTTCATTGAAGTATTCATAATTCAAAAAGATTAGTTTTACTTGGAAACAAATTTATTGCAAAATAAATGTACACAACAATTGAAGTAGATGAGTTTGTAATTTGAAACACATGAAAAAAGAAAAGTTAAAAAGTATTTTCAAAGAAAAATGATATGAAAAATGCACATGACTAAGTTTATTACTTTCATTTGTATTTCACAACAAATTTATTAAGTTTATTACTTTCATTTATATTTCACAACAAATTTATCATGAAATAAATGTAACAAATTTATTATGAAAAATCCAAATGCAACAAATAAGCCTATTCAAATCAACGTTAGATATGCATCTTTATGTCAAAGAAAATGATAAGACAAGGCACTGGCACCCAATGACCCAACCCAATCAAACACCAAATTAGTGTTTATTGTTACAACAAATCGTTGGATAATATATAGTTCTGTAAAGGCACTAAAAGAAAGTTTACAACAAGTCAACAATTCCTACGATAAACTCTGTACTTTAAGGTCTGATAAACCACAGGAACTGGGGTGAGTACCACGATATTTATAGGTTGCTAATAAAAGTGTTGAATTCATGAATTATTATAAATTTACAATTTATTATTTTGTTTGTCTACCATTTATCGGGGACTATTCCAACCTTCAGGCCCATGCAAGGTATCACTGCAATGTAATGGGCCAATGGCAAAATTTAAGGGCCCAAAAATTGAAAAAAAAATGTTGTAGAACTACTAATTTTATTAACAAGAAAAAGTAATTTAACGTGACAGTAAATATAATTTGTATTGCATCAACAATAGGAACAAGGTGGACTAAATAAAACCAAATGGACCGAATAGAACCAAAATAGATAAAATGGACTGAACGGGACCAAATTGGACCGAATACGACCAAGGTGGACATACGGGACCGAATAGAAGTAATGTGGACTGAATAGGACCGAAGTGGACAAACATGACCGAATAGAACCAAAGTGGACAAAATGGATTGCATCAGACCAAATTGGATCGAATGGCCCGAATAGGACTGAAGTGGATCAAAGTGGACAGAATGGATCGAGTAGGACCAATATGGACCGAATAGAGCCAATGTGGACTGAGTGGACCGAATTAGACCGAAGTGGACAAAATAAGACCAATGTGGACTGAATCGACTGTATAAGACCGAATAAGACCAAATGGACCAAATAGTACCAAAGTGGACAGAATGGACCGAATAGAACCAAATTGCACCGCATAGGACTAATGTGGACAGACAGGACCAAATAGAACTAAAGTGGACAAAATAGACCGAATCAGACCAAAATGGACCGAATGGCCTGAATAAGACTGAAGTGGATCAAAGTGGACAGAATGGACTGAATCGGACCAATGTTGACCGAATAGAGCCAATGTGGACTAAGTGGACCGAATTAGACCAAAGTGGACAAAGTGCGACCAATGTGGACTGAATGGACCGTATTAGATTGAATAAGACTAAATAGACCGAATTAGAATGAATGGACCGAATAGGACCAAAGTAGAAAGAATGGACTGAACAGGACCAAATTGGACCGAGGTGGACATACTGGACCGAAGTAGACCAAATAGAAGTAATTTGGACTGAATAGGACCGAAGTGGACAGAATGGACCGAATAGAACCAAAGTGGATAAAATAAACCGAATCGGACCAAAGTGAACCGAATGGCCTAAATAGGACGTGGATCAAAGTGGACTGAATAGACAGAATAGAACCAATGTGGACCGAATAGAGCCAATGTGGGCTGAGTGGACCGAATTAGACCGAATAGGACAAAATAGGACCAATGTGGACGGAATAAGGCCAATGTGAACTGAATGGACCGATTAGACCGAAGTGGACTGAATAAGACTGAATGGACCGAATACAACTTTAGTAGACATAATAGACTAAATAGGATCGAATAGACTGAATAGGACCGAATTGGACTGAATAAAACTTTTGAATATTTATCATTTTTATTGCATTTTTAGATTCATATTTCTAATTTCTAATTTTTTTTTTTTTCAACTCAAAACTAAAGACTTAGCCCAAATTTAATAAATTTCATATTTTTCAACCCAAAAATGAATAAATTTTTTTTGAGCTAAACTTGAGTAGAAAACCTCAAAAAAGAATCAAGTAAAGAGCCAATTAGTCTAAAATGGATTGAAGGGGGACTAAAATTGACTAAGTGAACCGAAGTAAACCTAATTGGACTAAATATAAATTTTTTCATTTTTAGTAAGAACAAATTATCTTCAAAAAATTTTAAAGAAAAGATTATACATTATATTACAATACAAAATTATTATTTATTTCCACGCATCGTGTGGATCTGCAACTAGTTTGCTATAAAAATACAACCAAAATTGTGATAATTTTTAACGTTAATCACCCAAGGGAGTCAATCTCGTACCGGTTTGACCAGTAGAATGATATATTTCGGTATCGATCAATACCGGTGTACCGTTTCGGGTTTACCGTTATTTTTTATATTTATAAATATGTGTGTGTGTGTGTGTGTGTGTGTGTGTGTGTGTGTGTATTATAATAAATATAAAAGTTTATCATAAAACATTACCTCAATTCAGAACAAATTATTCATGATTTTAGACTTTAGCATCAATTAAAAAAAAAAACACAATATAAAAAATAGAAAGCTTAATTGTTCATTGCATATTAAGAAAACAAATAATACTAATAAGTTAATGCAAATAAGTTGCCATTCTGCCCTTACAGAAATTCAAAAATTACAAAACTTAAAAAAAAAAAAAAAAAAAAAAAAAAAAAAAAAAACTTTTTTTCCTGTACTGGCCGGTACGCCCGGTACCGACCGATATTGTCCGAAATTGGCCAATATGGCCGGTATTTAAACCGGTATGAAACGTTGACGTTTTGATACAAGTATACGTACTAGGATGGTACATATCGGCCGGTACGGTATCAACTAACTTGTAACCACCACCCAAAGAACCCAAAGAAAAGGAAGGTACTTTATGAGAAGAAAATGGTAAATTATGTCAAACAGAGGAAAAAAAGAAAAGCAAAGGGATCCAAGAATTCTAGTGGTTGGCTGCCTCAAATTTTATCAGATTATACAATTATTGTATGATATAAGTTTCAAGACTTTTGAACTTTTATGTCTTATTTTTAGCATGTTTTTGCTTTTTAGCATATTTTTGCAATTTACTTATTTGTGTATTCATTCTATATATATGTGATGAGTTTACATGTTAAAAATTATTAATTTTAAAAAAATAAAAAAATAAAAAAGATCATATACTCTTCTATTCATCATAATTTGAAATTACTAAATTTTCCAATAAAAAAAAAAATATATATATATATATATATATATATATATATATATATATATATATATATAAAGAGTGTGATGATATTTATACTAAAAAAATTATTTTACCAACAAAGGCATAAATCTCACCACACACACTGTTTTTGTGGTTAGAAAATAAAACGCACTGTAATTATTGAACACTTTTAACCTTTTTAAAAAAATAGAAGAGCTTCAGTATATTTATATATTTTTCAGAACCCAAAACGCCTTAAAATGCTATGCCGGTACAAAATATTCGGTTATGGACGAATCAAAACGGGTAAGGAACGGTCTGCTTCAGTTCTGTGGGGTTTCGGTTCTCATTTTTTCACTATGGGTGTTGATACATATTACATAGAGAGACAGAGAGAACTCAGAGAAACATCAAAGCATAGAGAGAGACAAGGAGAAAAAGAAACATCAAAACTTATGGCTTGTTTGGATGGAGGGGGGAAGGAGGGGGAGTGGAGGGGAGTAGAGTAGTGTTAGCTAAAAATAAGCTAATTTTGTGCTAAATCTACTCTACTCTACTCCCCTTCAATCCAAACGGACTATTAGGCTTCGTTTGGGAGTTCATAAAGAAATGAAATGGAATGGAATGGAATGATCATAAGGGAATGGAAAGGAATGAAATGTATTTAAGTAAGAGAAAAGAATGGAAAAGAATGGAATGGAATGGAATTAAGTAATCTTGATTGGATGTTTTAAAATAAAGGAATGGAAATGAATGGAATGTAAGTAATCTTGTTTGGGAGCAACATGGAGGGAATGGAATGGAATCATTTTATGACAATATTACTATTAGACGCCTATTTTAAAATAAAGAGTTGAATATATAGGGGTATTTTGGGAGTTTTAGTAAAAAAATCATTAAATCTAATTTCATTCCCTCCCATTCCTCCCAATTTCGAGAGGAATGAAAATTTGAGATTTTAAGGAAATAGAGAGGAATGAGTGTTCCTTCCTATCCATTCCATTCCTTCCCACTTAAACTCCCAAATAAGGGAATGTGCTTTTTATTCCCTCCATTAAAACTCCCAAATAAGGGAAGGGAAGAATATTCTAAAATTATTCTTTTCATTCCTTTCCATTCCATTCCATTCCATTCCCTCCTCCCAAACAAGGCCTTAGAGAGAGAGAAGAGAAGAAAGAGAATCAGAGAGGGAAAATTATTAGGTACTCACGAAGTACTATAAATGCGCAGTCCCCCCCTCACATGAATAGTGGGGTCCCATCATGAATTTAATTAGTGGGATCTACCATTCATGTGAGAGGGGGACTACGCATTTATAGTACTCCAGGAGTACACAATAATTTCCCATCAGAGAGAGAACTGGCCTGCGAGATGTGTGGATGTGGTCTGTAAATGGCAGGGATGAACTGCAGTGGTTTCCATCTCAATCCTCTTAGATCTCCCACTTTCTTACACAAATCCAATGCAAAAGGATATATCGTTGATGCAGAGAATTGACACAGAGACGGTGGTGGAGACACGTTGTGGCCGAACTCCCCAAAAAATTTTTGAAAAAAAAGTTGAAATATATGGACTTTTATACAAGGTTATCGATTTCGTACTGTAACGGCTGGTACGGCCGGAATATACCGTACCGGCCAGCAATCCGGTACGCTCAACCCCCCTGTTTCGTACCGGAAAAAATACTGGCCGTACCGGCCAATTTCGGGCAATACCGACCGGTACAAAAAAAAGTTTTTTTTTTTTTTTTAAAAGTTTTGTAATTTTTGAATTTTTGTTAGGATAGAATGGTAACTTATTTACATTAACTTATTAGTATTATTTGTTTTCTTAGTATGCAATGGTAACTTTTAAGCTTTTTATTTTATTATTATTTTTTTTCCCTTTTAATTGATATTAAAGTCTAAAACCATGAATAATTAGTTCTGAATTGAGGAAATGTTTTATGGTAAACTTTTATATTTATTATAATATATATATACACAGACACATACATACATACATACATACATATATATATATATATATATATATATATATATATATATTTTATAAATATAAAAAATAGCGGTAAATCCGAAACAGTACACCGGCATTGACCGGTATCCGAAATATATCGTACCGGTGACCAAACCGGTACGGCCTCCGGTACGGTATTGACATCCTTGCTTTTATATGAGTTATCCCAATTTTTTAGAAAGAACTTCAAGTAGATATCCTTTTGGCCCCCAACCTTATCCGGTTAGTTTTATTTTCTTTTAAAGTTACAATTCTATTAATGATCAGTGATATATTTCAAATATCAATAACTTAAATTAACTGGATATTTTTCAACTTATGATAGACACATAGTTTTTAACAATTATCTAAGGAAAAAAAATTCAAAATTTTGCTCATCCCTCATTTAAAAGAAAAGAAAAAAAAGAACCATTCCATCTGGCTTACCTTGGCGTTGATGGCAGAGATGGCTGTGTTTCTGTGCATTCTCATCCTTAAAAAATTACACCACCACAACACCTGACACCTCCAGTAAATCTACAACTGAACTGATATGCAACCCACCTTGAGCCCACAAGTGAGTCTTTTGACTCTTTTCTCAATTTCAGTCCTTCCTCTCTTCTCTTTTTACATTCCGGTTTTATGAATTACAAAATTTAAATTACCACAATATTCTTCTTGGTACCACTTTTTAAAGAAAAATGAAATTAGAAATTGTTTTTATTGAATAGGTTGAATGAGTTACAAATTTTATCTTTTTGTTTTACAATAGGGTTTTTGTTTAATAAGGGGTGTTTGGTACTGTTATTTAAACAACAGTTTTCAGTATTTAAATAACATTACATGTATTTTCACATATTTTTTCACCAACACGTATTTCCACAAAACAATGTTACTAGAAATCTCTTACCAGACGGACTCATTTTTTCACTTGTTGTTTGGTCTTGTATTATTTTTGTTTGGTTTATATTTGTTGTTATTTGGGCTAATATTTATTCTTGTTAATTAAGTTTAAAAAAAAATATATTAAGAATTATATTTGAGATAGAATTAATATTGGACTAATACTACATCCACAACATTTTTACAATAAATCTTATGCAAAAAGCTGTTATTAGTGGGTAAAAAATAATATTAGTATTTGGCCCAAATTAGAATTAATAACAACTTACTACATTAGATTTATTGTGAAAATATTGTTAATGTAGTAGCACTACTCTTATTTTTGTTGAATCCAAATTTTTGTAATTCTCAAATCTTCACATTTTTTATTAAGATAGTCATAGTTAGTTTAGTGTATAATATTTTTTTTTATAAGTATATATATATTTTGTGACCACTGACTTGCATGTAGTAATAATAATTATAAATGAGTAATTATAAATGAGCAAGGAATGGCTTTATTTTCGGCCTACGAACCTGGTCTGCATCGACTCTGTGGGGATTGGGTTTTCATTTTTGGTTTTGGGTGGCGCTTGTATCCGTAGCCAGTAAAGTAAGAATACGGATACATGTCTAATTTTGAACATGTGTTTGCATCTTAACCTTGAACACGTATTCCCATCCGTGTCCAAATAAAACTGACCATTGGACGCAGTGCCGTTCTTTTTTTTTTCACTGTGAGTGTTGATAAACACACAGGGACAGAGAACTCAGAGAAACATCAAAACATAGAGAGACAAAGAAAAAGAGAAACATCAAAATATAGAGAGAGAGAAAGTAAAGAGAAGAAAGAGAATCAGAGAGAGAGAACTGGCCTGCGAGATGCGTGGGAAGGGCGAAGGCGTGGGTGTGGGTTGTAAATGATGGCCGGGATGAACTGCAGCGGTTTCTATCTTAATTCTCTTAGATCTCCCTTTTACTTGCGCAAATCCAACGCAAAAGTTATTTCGTTGGAATTTCAAGGGCTGAGATTGAGATTTGGACTGGGAGAGCGGAGACCTTTAGAGACTTGGCAAAGGGCAGATCAGCTTAAAGAAGCTTTGCACAAGTTTTCGCCGGAGACGTTTAGGAGACTTGACGAAGGCAGATCATCTCAAAGAAGTTTTGCACTGGATTTGGGAAAGTTCTTGTGGACAAATATGAAGGAGATCGTCAAATAATGAAGACAGACCGTCTCAAAGAAGTTTTGCATGTTAGATCAGCTTTATTTTCCAGATGTTGCTAAGAAAGATGCTTTCGATTTCGTAATGGCCGTTTGGTCGATCCTCTCTTTTTTGAGTGGAGACAGACAACCACCAGCATGTTCGGGTAAAAGGAGAGTCGGAAGCTTATTAGCTTTGGTGATGGGGTCATCACTAGCTTCGGTGATCCGCTTATAACAAGTCAGTATCAGTATCAGCTTATTTGGAATGGTAGCTGTGCTGATCTGCTCATTACAAGTCAGGGTCCCGGGTTTGAAAAAGTTCTTGTGGACAGAAGAAGGAGATCGTCAAATGATGAAGACAGATCGTCTCAAAGAAGTTTTGCACCCGGATCAGCTTTATTTTCCAGATGTTGCTAAGAAAGATGCTTTCGATTTCGTAATGGCCGTTTGGTTGATCCTCTTTTTTTTGAGTGGAGGCGGACAACCACCAGCATGTTCCAGTGAAAGGAGAGGTGGAAGCTTATTAGCTTTGGTGATGGGCTCATCACTAGCTTCGGTGATCGGCTTATCACGAGTAAATATCAGTATCGGCTTATTTGGAATGGTAGCTGTGCTGATCTGTTCATTACAAGTCAGGGTCAGCGGACAAATGAAGGCAGATCAACTCAAAGAAGTTTTGCACGGGTTTGGAAAAAATTCTTGCGGACAAGTGAAGCCAGATCATCTCAAAAAGAAGTTCTGCACTAGGTTTGGGAAAGTTTTCAAGCGCACAACTGCACAAGGTTTGGAAAAGTTTGGCAAATCATTTCAAAGAAGTTTGGCCCTAGGTTTGGGAAAGTTTTCGAAGGGCTGAGATTTTGGTTGGGGGAATAAGGTGGAAGGAAAATAACAGAGGAGAAGGAAGAGGGGGGAATAAGGTGGAAGGAAGATGACAGAAAATTTTTAGAGATGGGGATCAGGCATTTTGCTCCGGGCGATACAAAACTTGAGGGATGCCAGGATGCTTTCTCAGTAAGAAAGGCAAAAATAGACCTGTCTGATATGTGTGTAAAAATATGCATAATCTTGTTTAAAAATTAAAAAGATGTATTTGAATTCGCTTATCAAACGACTTGACTTTTTGTTCTTTGCTATAGGCTTACCATGACTTTATGAGATTTCCATCATGGACCCACCACTTGATTTTTGGTGTGGCAAGACTTTTGATGACTTTTGGTGGGACAGGTACCAGAATTAATCTCATAATCAGTATAATGTTAACAAATGTCTTTAAGGTACTGGTTAAGAATTCAGTTAAAAGAAATTTTTATAGAAAAAGAAAAAAAATTAATATTTTAACAACTTTTTTTATTTTCTATAAAAATGATGTCAAAATTTTCCTAAAATAAATTCTTAACCAGTACTATAAAGGTACTCATTAATATGACCCTTCAAATAATAATAATAATTTTTCAAAAATAATAATAATAATAATAAATATAATAATAATAAGATTTCAGTATTCTTTTTTTTTTTTTTTTTTTTTTTTTGTTTAAATAAGATTTCAGTATTCGATACGTTAGGTAGTGGCGTTAAGAATAAAAAATTTATAAAAAAAACGCGTTAGTTCGCGAGTGGCTAATGAATTGTAACGAAAAGTGGAATAATAATGGGTCCCATGTTACTTGGCATACTACCTTTGTGGTTTGTATGGCATGCATAGAAATTTCGAGCCAAGAGAGCGCTTGATTTGAAGAATAAAAAAAGTGGTGTTTATTTGTCTGAGAATAAATTAAGTCAGGAGTTGGCGTAAAAATGTGTTTTACGCCCGTCATGCATGACTCACCACGTTACCAAACCTTTTTTTTTTTTTTAAGCAAAAAAGATTAAGCTTAAGCCTTTCTCCCTCTTTTCTCTTCTCTCCTCACATGATCTCTCTATCTCTGAATCAAACCTACGACCTCCATGGCCAGACCTTCAAAGCTCAACACAAGCCACCAACACCACTGTCTTGGTTGAAATTCCATGGTTCAACCAATAGTCGCCGTCGCGAGCCACGCTAGGGTGGCCCTATTTTCCCTCGGCTTCTCTCTCTATCTCTATTTCTCTTTACCTTTTTATTTTTCTACTGTTGTTCTTTGATTTGTGGCCGAAAGTTTCTCTTTTTATTGCCTGCATGTTGTGGATTTGGGGATTTGGTTTCTTTTTGGGGTTTAATGATTTGGAAAAAGAAGGGATTTTGATTTGGGTTTGGGGGGTGTAAGAAAGAAAGAATTTTTGTTTCGAGTTTTGGGTGTTCAAAATGTTGGATTTTTGGCTTGGGTATGGCTATGTTTTTGCGTTGGGATTTTGGGACTTTATGTTTTCTAGGGCTGGATGTGTGTGTGCTGTGTTTTATGTAATGCTTGTGAAGTGTGAACATGAGTAAAATCATCACATGAACACAGCACATACAGCGGTGGCGGCTATTGGTTGAACCATGGAGTTTCAGCCATGGCAGTGGTGTTGGTGGCTTGTGTTGAGCTTTGAAGCTCCGGCCGTGGAGGTCGTGGGTTTGATTCAGAGATGGAGAGATCGGGTGAGGAAAGAAGAGAAAGAGACGGAGAGAGGCTTAAGGCTTAATCAATTTTGCTATAAAAAAAAAGTTGGTGACGTGGTAGGTTAGGATTGGCCGGTGTAAAACACACTTTTTACGCCAGCTCCTGTCCTCATTTATTCTCATAAAAAGTAGTTTAAATACAGTCCGGAGCTGGCGTAAAATACTGCTTTTACGCCAGCCAATAACAACATGGCATGTTTTTATTTGGCTGACGTAAAACAAAGTAGTTTAAATATGGTCTGGAACTGGCGTAAAATACTGCTTTTACGCCAGCCAATAACAACGTGGCATGTTTTTATTTGGTTGGCGTAAAAGCAATGTTTTACGCCAGCTATAAGTCCGAATTTCTTTGAGTTTAAATTTGGTCCGGAGTTGGCGTAAAATATTGCTTTTATGCCAGCCAATAACAACGTGGCATGTTTTCATTGGCTGGCGTAAAAGCAGTGTTTTACGCCAGCTTCGAACTAAATTTAAACTCTTTATCTTTACTTTTTTTTACATGTCAAACGGAGTATACCATTAGCATATTAGATACTGGCTGATAAAATTTTAAAAAAAAAATATTTGACATTTTAAAAATATCACATTAGCATTTTAACCAATAAAAAAAGCCATGTTAGAAAATAAAAAAAAAATAAAAAAAACATTAATTCTAAATTAATTAAATAATTTTTAAAATCTTTTCATTTTTTTTTTTGTAAGAACATAAGAACTTGTTATTATTATTCTTCCCCAAATAAAAAACATAATCAACTGGGCCCACTCATGATCAAACTCAACAAATTCTAAAACAATCAACACTAAAACTTCCAGTAAATAAAACCCCATAAACCAAGCAACCAAACCAATCTCCAGCAACCCATAAATCCATAAATTTTCTTGGAAAACAAACACACAAAAAAACCCCAAAAAAAAAAGACCTCCATAGTCTCTCCAAAAAAAACAAAAGCACAAACAAACCCCCCTCCCCCCCCCCCCCCCCCCAACAAAAAAATACATTGAAATAAGAAATAGAAAGAAGAAAAAATTTCACAAAACACACTTGCCTATAGGGGTGGCAATTTGTGTTCGCGTGTTGGGATCATGTCATGTCGACTGATAAGTATTCGACTATATGGGTCAATCATAACTCTAACCCGACATGTTTATTAAACGGGTTAGGATTTCTCAACCCTAACATAACCCATTTATTAAACAGGTCAGTCGTAGCGACCTTTTTATAAGATTTTATCAAAAAAAAAAATAATAATAATTTTAGTATTAACCAAAATGATATGAATTATGAAAAACCAAATATATATATATATATATATATATATATATATATATATATAATTCAGAACTAACGAGTAACTGCATTACAAATAATAATCCAAAACTAAAACATATCTCAATATCATAAATAATCAATTATAATATATCAAAGAAAATAAACCACAATAACTAATAAGTCTATATACCTAGGGTTTGAAGGGTATATTGGTAAAATATCATTTAATTAAATGGGTAAGACAGGTCAAACAAGTTCTATAAGATGGATACTAACCCAACTCATTTATTAAACGGGTCAGTCGTGTTAACTTGATTATGATACGAACCCATTAAGTCTCAACCCATAACCTATTAATTTCATGTCGTGTTGAGTTCACGGGTCGTGTCCAATTTTGCCACCCTTACTTGCCTATAAGTACTAGCATCTTTCCACCAAGGTGGTCTGGTTGGGCATTTAAATAAGAAAAAGAGAGAAGTAAAAAAAGGAAAAGGAAAAAACCCAACACTTTTGTTCTTAACTTCTTGTTTCTTTTCCTTTCATATCTCTCTTTCTCTTATTCTCTTAATCTTTGACTTTCTCTCTCTCTAAACTTGACCTTCTCTCTCTCTCTCTCTCTCTCTCTCTCTCTCTCTCTTGATTTTCTGATCGGATGGTGGTGGTGGGTTTGATTGTTTGATCAGTGGTTTTTCTGGGTTTGAGACTTTTTGTTTGGGTTGGTTGTGTTGTATTTTTGGATTGATTTAGTACTTTGTGGTTTTGGGATTTGATGATTTTTCTAAGGTTTGAGAAAGTGGGGGCTTTGAGATTTATGATTTTGTTTTTGAGCTGAATTTTATAGGTTTTTTGTGTTTTTGTTCCCCAAGAAAAAATTTCTAGGTTTGCTTGAAAATGGATTGTTTTCTGGGGAAGAACATATGAACGATCATGTTCTGGGGAAAGAAGAACATGAATGTTCTTACGGAAAAAAAAATGTTTAAATTTAATTTAATTAGATTAGTGTTTAATTTTTGAAAAAATTTTGATTTTTCTGATCTGGCTTTTTTATTAATTTAAATACTGAAGTGGCGTAGGTTCCAATTAGCTCAACTGGTAAAGTCTCTGATGGTTGAATAAGAGATTTGAGATTCAATTCCCGTCCATACCAAAAACTAATTGGTTTTTGAGCTAGCAGTGTACTCCATCGGTCACACATTAGTTTTTATTTTTTTATTTATTTTTTTAAATCTTTAGGAATAAAATAATGCTTCAAAAAGTAGGGACCCCCCTAATTTTTTACTAATTTTTTTAAGGTAACTACTTTTTTCTCCACTCCCAGGTACGGATTCTTCTTCTTATATTCCCATTAAAAAAAAAGAAAAAGAGATAGATATTTTATATAAAATATAATATAATAAACTAGTGCTTTCAAAAAAATAAAAATCAAAAACTAGTATAAGTTTGATAGAAATATATAATATATCATATAAATAAAATAAAATAATGGAAGACTTGATTGGTTTTTACTATAATTAAATGACTACTATTTGTCTCTATTTTAGCAACTTTTATTTGAGTAATACTAGGGATATAATTTTTTTTACAAAAAATTTTACAAACTGTTGATGTGGTGAGTGATTATTGGTAAATGAAAAAAGGACGATCATGGTGGGCTTAGATAAAAACCAATAAGAAGTTGGACACATTAATAATTTGTAAAAATGTAAAATAATTTGTGACTGTAGCATATTTTATTTTAATTATAACACTGTGAGGGTGTTTTTTTTTTCTAGCACTCAGGCCCAAGGATCCTGGGCCAAATAGTTGTAGTTCGGTGGACTGGGTTTTGATTTACCACAGCTAAAGGGCTGTTTAAGAATCAAGTGGTGCACAGGGCATACTTCCTACAATACACATAAACTAACAAACAAGGATATTTGTATTGAACAACATATCAAAACAGCAAAGTAATGCAAAAGCAAACAGTAAATGCACAAAGTAATGGTTAGGGATCCTCAAATCAATAGGGAATGTTTTATTGAATTTTCTTTATTATGATTACAGTGTGCTCACTAAGACGTGATACAAGGTTCAAGTAAGTTCAAAAATTACAATCTTAGATGGCTATTCAAGCCTCTAAGACTTGCAAAGTTTGATTCTTTTTGAATCCGAGTATGTGCTATAGTGGCTTTTTCTGGGATATCGGGAAGTAATTTACTAATTTCTCTGAGTTTTCTTCTCGACAGAACTTTCTCAATGATTCTTTTGTAAATTTTTCTCTGTCCCTCTTCGCAATCCTTCCTCCCTTTTTATAGTGTTATTCTGGAGTCCCGGAGAACTATTGATTCCCCTGTTTTGCCCCCTAGGTACCAGAGCCTGTGTTGTGCCCATTGCCCAGAAGGTTCAGTTTTCCCTGTTCTTCATTCTTTCCTTCCTTTTAGTCTTGTTTCTTTGAAAGTCCGTGGCTGACTACCTATTTTGGAGTGTGTTGAGGTCATGTTCTTCACGGTTTAGCTTTTGGCTGTCCTTCTTCTTTATCTTTTTTCTCAAATGGGCGGAATCCCACTCTGCCGGTTTGAAAGTCCTTTGCTGTTATTCCCTTTTTATACCCCTTCGTTCTGGTTCCCCGAGGTACCGCCCACTTGTGCTATGAGAAGTCACTCCAAGTTTTCTTCTTTTCTTGCTGGATCATTTGGTACCTGAGAAGGACGTGCCCATCCTCTGTTTCTTGTGTTCTTTTGGCTTTTTCCTTTGAGCTATCTTAATCCTTTCTTGATTGTATTACATGCCTCGGGGATCTCGAGCCTTTTGGCAGTCTCTGAGGATCCCACTCAGCTTTCTTTTCACGCTGGTAAGTCTTCAATCTTCTGATCTAGGCTTCTTTTCTTTTTCTTTCTTCTTTTCTCATAAACTTCCGGGCTTGTCTTTTTTTCTTTATGTCTTTTGGGTTTCAAGCCTTTTGGGCTTACCATTTCTTCTCTTTTTCCATGGCTCCCTTGTGCTTATTTCTTTGGGCTTGGGTGCTGTGATTTTTTTGGACCTTAACATTTAGCCCCCCGAGCTCGTGGGTTGCCTGAAGCCCACGCGTGAGTAATTCAGGGTTTCTTAGATTCTGTAGGATTTTCTTTTAATTATCCCTGGGTTCCCTTCTTCCTTCTTCAGGATCCGGGCCTTTCCTGCTGCTTTTTAGTTATCCTAGTCTTTTTTGCGTGTTGTGTTTCTTTATTTTGCAATTTCCCCTTTGCGCGGGACGTGGTAGTTGACTATTTGGAGTAAAACTTCCTCTACCCACATTTTTCGTTCCCCGTAACTTCCATTAATAACTGCTAATTAATCTCTTTTTCAAAATTAAATATTTTGGCAACTGGCGCGTCTTTCTATACACTGTCTTCTCCAACTGCTCTTTGTGCCTTTATTGCGGGCATTTCACATTATCTCTTTGCTTCCCTGAGTCTTTCATTCTTAGGTCTCTTTTCTCTCTCTTCAACCAGTCTGTTATTCCCGTTTCCTTTTTCCATTCTTCCAATCCTCCCTTCTTCTCATCATTCCCATTACTTTAATGGCTTCTTCTTCTTCTCGAAAAAGAAGAGAGCGTACCCCCAGCCCTTCTGAAGGTGAAGGCTCTTCTGGTTCTGCTCAGAGCGAATCTCATGAGGTCACTGAGCGCTTGGCTTTTCCTCTACGGGACCCCTGGTACTCTCCTAGTCTATCTTTCCCTCAGGTGTCTCATGGTGAGGCCCCTCCGTCCCCTCATGATTGGGTGTTTTCTGGTCAGGCGGGTTTCGCTGGTTCCGCTCAGGTTCCAAACCCTAGAGAAATTTTTGATCTTCAGATCAGGCGGGGACTTCGAGAGGCGGTGCCTATCTTTTTTGATTTCGTTCCGGGGAAAATCCAAGGTTAGCCCATCTGGGTGGATAAGGAACTATTTGATGAGGAGTTCGTGGGTCGCCTGGAACGTGCCGGGATCCTGAAAGCGGTGGCAATTTCCAGGAATCTTGAGGGTTTGAGAGACGCTAAGGGTCTCAGGCATCTGGTACGCCGTTGGTTCCCTTCTCTTCATACCTTTTTCTTTTCTGTTGGTGAGTTGACAATTACCCTGGAGGATGTGGTCAACAACTTCCTTCTCTCGGTATTTGGGGATGAGAATCCTTTTGACATTAGTCTTTCTGAAGAGGATCTCGCGGTATAAAATAAGTTGTTTAGACATTTCAGTGGTCGCACTGCTTCTCCTGGTGGTAAGCCGGCCAGGATGGGGAGATGGGTCATGCCCCTTTCTCGTGAGAAAGATAAGGAAGTCAGGCGAGCTGGTTTCTTGGTATTCTGGCTTAGTAAATTTCTGTTCAGTGAGTTCCCGGGGTACGAGGTTAAGTCTACTTTCTTTCCGTTAGCAATTAAGTTGGCTTGAGGTGCTTAGTACCCTTTAGCCCCTTTGTTCTTGGGCCATGTCTATTCCCAATTAGATCAGCTCCACGGAGATGAAGCCGAAGGCGATTCTTGTTATGTGATCACTTCATCTCTTCACTGTGCCATTCTCCAGATATTTATGTGAGATCGTTCTTCAGCCACTTTGGCTAAGTGCAGGAATTTGAAGTTTGTGAAGGACAAATTCCAAGGATCCCCTGATATAGTTAAGGGTCTCTGTGGTAATTTGACTGATACTCTTCCCATTATCTTTCATTGGATTAGTCTGAAAGGTGGTGGTCTCAACCTGGTTGAGTTGTTTGATCAAGCAGGAAATTTACACTAGAGATCTCCTCGGGAGTTTGGTCCTGGCTTTACTTGCGACTCTGTGTTGTCTTCTTTTCTAACTTCTACCGGAAATACTTTTAATTTGCGCTGCGGTGATGAGGGTAGTTTAGCCTACCTGACTTGCATTAGTCCCTTTTGGCTTCCTGTGCCTTCTTCAAGCGGCCCAAGGTATACTCATTACTCGGCACACCGGGTACTTCGACAGTTCGGTTTCGACCAGGATATTCCCCCAGTTTTTAAGGATATAGTACTGTCTCTCCCCTCTTTGGATCCTTTTTTAAGGCTACAGGCCTTCTCCTATTGGTCGCGGAGGAGCCCTCAGCTTGTAGTGCCTAATTCCCAGAGAGGAGTTTTTACCTCCAATGGCTATACTAGCTACTGGAGGAGAATACAAAAATCTTTTGTTGATTACGTTGGCTCTGGCACAATTAGGGAAACCCCTAATCTTAGTATTTCCTCTACTCCAACATCCAATAAACGCTTATCCCTGCCCACTGCTGGGATTGTTTCTACTACTGTAAGTAGTAAGACGGGGTTTGCGGAATGGCATGCCTCCAGGGGAGGCTGGGTAACATATGCACAAGATTTTCCAGCAACTTGGTCGGGCTGTGGTCTTATTATTGGTACTTCTTTCGGGGTACCCATTAAGAAGGGTGCAATAGTGACAATAGGCGCTGCCACCCCCGCGGGTAAAGGCAAGGAGATTAGGCCGGAAAAATTGAAAGCAGTTGATGTTAAAGAAAGTACAGAGGGCATGAAGGCTGGTACTGAGGCAAAGAAGAGAAAGACTGGGAAATCCCAGAAACAGTTGGTGACTCCGGAAGAAAAGGAAGTCGGGCAACCTTTGGCTACAAGGACCCGGAAGAAGACTAAGGTAAAGTCTTCTTTTTCCCAGGTTCCTGTGACTTCTTCAGTCCATGGTCCTTTGGGATCCTCTAATTTTGTATCTCAGCCCCCTTTAGGACCCTCTAGGCGTACTCGTAGCAAACAAAAGACCCTCAAAGAATCTGTAGAGAGAGAGAGAAGGGCAAGACCTCTTTCCTTCTTCTCCCTTTTATATTTGTTACTATTGTTGCAGTCACTTCCTCCTTTTAGCTAATGAGCGGTTGTTTCCTTTGCAGTCCAAACGCAAGTCGGACTTCAAGAAAGGTAGAAGTCGTCGTCCGGTGATGATATGGTATGGCCTTTCCTTATTCACACCTCTCCATTTGCTCTTATTCCTTTCTCTGGTACTGTGTGTTTGGGACACCTTGTTGTCTTCACTTATTATTGTTTGTCTTCCCCTTCTCTTTTTTTTTTAGGTGGAGGTGTCTCCTCCCATGGCTGGTAGGGTTTTGGAGGAAGAGACGGTTATAGCCCTTTCTGTTGCATTTCCCGGTATGGAGGAGGAATCCCCTAGTGGTGGCATGGCTGAGGAGACCGGGCAGCCAATGCAAGGTGTCCAAGTTACTCAAGATCCCAAAGCTTCCTAACTCCCTGCATCCCAAAGTCCTCAGCTTGAGCGGACTCCCAGTCCCATCAGAACCGTGTTTCCTCAGACAGTGTTAAGTAAAGAAACTTTGGGAGGCACGCCTCTATCTAAACAAACAGGTGAGCCATATTTCCCTTTATAATAGTGTTTTAACTCTATTTTTCTTCTTGTCCCCTTTTTCTCTCCTTCCCCTTTTTGAGTTTCTTCTTTCCTTTCTCCTTTTAGGTCAAGCCAGTGTAAGGTCTGTTCCCAGCGTTGCCTCTTCTTTGGAATCAGAGGATTCTGAAGGTGAGTGTAGATCGTTCTTACTGTGTTTCCTTTTCTTTCTTTCTTTTCCTACACCTTTTCCCCGCCTTCTTCTTCTATGGCGAAGCCCCCTGCATCTCCACCTTCTCTTAGCTGTTTCACCACAGTTTCCTCACCCTTTCTTCAACTTGCTTTGTGTCCTTTCCCAGAATCTTCTAAGAAACCAGAGGAGCAGGAGGAGGAGGTTCCATCTCAGGAGGCTGATACTGGTTTGCTCTTTTTCCTTCTCTCTTTCCCCCCCTTTTTTTTTTTCTTTTTTTGCCACTCCCCTCTTTTTTTCTTGAACTAAGTCTGTTTTTTTTTGTGAGTGTTGATACAGGTGTTAGGGATTCTGAGTCTGTTGTTCCTGAGGGAGTTGTGAGGTCCGTTCAGAATGCTGATCTTCAAACAAACCAAAAGGCTGAAGGTTCTCCAGTTCCTGCAGGTGGGGATACAGTGATGAGAGACGTTCCAGGAGTGGCTGCTTTAGATCTTGATTCAAGGCTTTCCACCTTCTTAGCTCGTTTTAATCTTATGGAGTTCAACAGCCTTCCTGCTAGCCACTTCTATTCCTTTGGGTCTTCTTATGGCAACTTCGTGCGTTTCTCCATGCTTGTGGAGGGTCTGCCGTTGCTAGAAAGTTTGCTCAAGAGTCATGGAGACTTCACTAGCGGTTTTAGGGGAGGTGTTTTTCTGGGTAATATCTTGATGGAATTGCTGTGTGCTGTGCTGGTTTCTTTGAGAGATTCTTCTGTAGACTCCTTATCTGAAGAAAAGCTTTTGGAGTGGAGGGGAGTGGTTCAGGACCTTTTAGAGGCCAAGTTCAACCTGTCCTTCTTGCTGGATCATTTGCGCCTGCTGGCCCGCGTGCTGTTCCAGAGGCAAGCTTCTAGGAGCATAGATGCTGAGATTGCTGCTGCTGAGGAGACTCTGGCTCGTGCTCACAAGGCTTTGCAAGATTTGAAGGTCAAAAGGCAGGGGATTCTTTCTTCTTTGGCTGTGCCTGTTATTTCTCCAGATGGCTCCCTGTTGGCCGGCCTCATTTCCTAGCTTTTCCCCTCTCCCTTTTTAGATGCGTATAAACAATTTGGGGTTGTATAAGTTTCTTTTTTTTTTTTGAACACTACCTCTTTTTTTTTGCATAGATCTGTGTTTGTGTTTCGAGGCTACTTCTTTGCATTTTAAAACTGTTTCTCAGTGTTTGTGTTTCAAGACTGCTTCTAATTTCTCTTAATAGCATGTGGATTTGCTTGTTTCCCTTTGATACATTGCTTTTCTTTCCCCTCTTTTCTCTTTTTCTTACTGAGTCCTTGGCCTTGGTTCCTACAAACCTTACTGTAGGTCCTGGATCAGGTACCCGGTGGTTACTTTGTTGCACAAGTACCGAACTGGGTACACTGGGTATCCCTTTTGTCAAGTGCTAGGCTAGGTACCCGGGCACTTACTTTTGCCTGTGATCCTAGACCATGCACTTGAAACTATCTGTGGGGTATTTGGAATCCTCTGTGAGGTGGATCCTGGGTCATGTGTCAAAAGGTATTTATATATATATATATATATATATATATATATATATATATATATATATATATATATATATATATATTTTGGTCTTGACCCAGATATCCTTCCTCAATTCTGTCCAAACTTGGACTTTGCAATATTTAAGACTCAAAGGCTGAAGGAAAGAAAACTTCATTAAAATATGGTCATCATTTAAGGAACATAGGAAAAGTCATTAAAGATAGTACGGACTACAGAGTGTCATTCTATCATAGGTTCCTGAACAAAATCATTTAGACAAGAATTCATAACAAGAGCGAAGAAATGATAAAAGAAAAACACTTAGCGAGTTGTGAAGTTGGCAAAAGGATCCTGGCATGCTGAGACCCCTTCTTTCTTATGCATAGTATTGTTTCAGCCATTTCTCGTTTATGGGTTCTGTCAGGACTATCCCATCTTTTTTTGTAAGGTAGTAATACCCACTTTCATGAGTTGTCCTGATGATGTAGGGTCCTTCCCATTTTGGGGCAAATTTGGAGGGCCCCGGCAGGTTCCTCCTTACGTGTTCTGCCATCCTTAGTACCAACTGCCCTTCAGTGAAAGTTCTTGGGCGTACTGCTTGTGCATATGCTCTAGTCATTCTTTGCTGGTACCTCTAGCTTCTCTTCTTGGCTAGTTCTCTTTCTTCTTCTACCCCTTCCAGATCTGCCAATCTCCTTTCATTGTTTGCGTCCTCGGTTTCTTCTCGGCTTTCTTCAAGGACCACTCTTGGTGTAGGGACAACTAATTCCACAGGGCTGATAGCTTCTGTTCCATAGACTAGGGAAAATGGCGAAAATCCCGTGGCTATTTTTACAGAGCTCCTGCATGCCCATAGTACATCTGCCAAATGGTCATTCCATTTCCCTCCATAATCGTGCTTCATCTTTTTAAGGATCTTCAGCATCACCCTATTGGTTGCCTCAGCTTGGCCGTTTCCTTGTGGGTAGTATGGGGTAGACCTTCCATGCTTGATGTAATATGCCTCAGTCAACCCCTTCATGTCTTTGTTTATGAATGGGGTCCCGTTGTCACTGATCAATCTCCTGGGGATCCCGAACCTTGTAATGATATGTTCTTGAACGAAGTTTGCTACGGCTGCTCCAGTGGCTTTTTTCAAAGGAATGGCCTCTACCCATTTTGTAAAGTACTCTATGGCTGTTAAGATCCATATGTAACCATTGGATGGAGCGTTTATAGGCCCTATGAGATCGAGCCCCCAAGTGTTAAAAGGCCATGGTGTCGTCATATCCTGCAACACATTTGGGTGAGTATGGATCGCATCTCCAAGGACTTGACAGGCGTGGCAGGTTTTGACTAGCTCCTCGGAATCCCTTTTCATCGTTGGCCAGTAATATCTCAACAGTAATAACTGCTTATGGAGCCTTCTTTTTCCCGGGTGACTCCCACAATCACCAGAATGGACTTCCCTGACTACTTCTCTAGCTTCCCTTGGCCTCAAGCATCTTAGGGGATCCCCACTGTATCCCCTTTTGAATAGGATCCCGTTCTGCAAGAAGTACCTGTCTGCAAGTTTCTTAAGCTGGTGGGCTAGTGTCCTGTCAGTTGGTAGGATCCCTTGAGCCAAGTATTCTATGAAGGAAATTCTCCAATCTTCTACAACAAACATAGCATAGCTTTCTTTCTTATCTATCGCAGGCCGACACTCTTAACATTTTTCCTGTATAGTTGCTGCCTCTTTGTTCATATTCGGCCAGTAGTATCCCATGCGTTGCATTCTTCTATATAGGCTGATCTTTTCTGCAATCCCACAGGCTTGGGTATGTAGTTCTTCCAACTTCAACTTTCCTTCCTTCTCATTGATACACCTGGATAGGATTTCCCTTGGCAGCCTTCTGTACAATTCCCCTTCTATCAGAGTGTAATCCTTCAGTTCTTTGATGTTCCCTCCGGGTCCTGCCTTTTTCATTTTTTCTTTGACTTCGCTCCTTCAGTCCCACTGCTTGAACTCTCCGGGGTACATCTCTTGGAGGATCCTTATGATAGAATGTTTTTGCTTTCCTATCCTTACCAGCATGTCCCTTCCTTTGAATGATATTTGGGATCCCAGGGTGGCGAGCGCATCAGCAAACCTGTTTTCACTTCTTTGAGTGTACTCTATGCTAAAGGTCTGAAATTCCAGCTCTAGCCTTTGCGCCCAAGTCCTGTGGGCTGCTAAACTTTGTTCTCTTAGCGCAAAGTCACCTTTCACCTGGGAAACTACAAGATTGGAGTCTCCCAATATTCTCATATGCTTTACTCCTATACTGAGTGCTATAGTCAACCCGGTTAAGTACGCCTCATATTCAGCTGCGTTATTAGAGCATGAGAACACAAGCTTGAAAGACAAGGGTATGGTGTCCCCATTCTCACAGCTTAGTACGACTCCTACCCCATTTGAAGTTGTTATAGCTGACCCATCGAATCTCATTGTCCATTTCTTTCGTGGGATCTCTGTCACTGCCACCTCACTCGGGATTTCTTCACTCAGTGGGCTTTCTTCCTTTCCTGGGAACTGAGCCAGCAGATCTGCTATGGCTTGGCTTTTGACAGCCTTGGGGGTTCTGATGCCTATGTCATATTGAGAGAGCAGTACTAGCCATTGTGCTATCCTTCCCGTGAGAAGGGGCTGGTGCAGGAGTGCCTTAATGGGGTGGGAGTTAGTCACCAAAAGGATCTGGTGAGCTGAGAAATACCTTTTCAAACTCTGGGACGCGTAGATGATTACTAGGCAGGCTTTCTCTATTCTGGGGTACCTGGTCTCGGCGTCTTTGAGTGTCCTACTTATGTAATAAACAGGTTGCTCGTTCCCATAGTCATCTTCCTGTGCTAGCAAGGCTCCTATTGCCTGGAAGTTTGATGCTAAGTACAGTAACAGAGGTCGCCCACGCACTGGCGCTTGGAGGGTGGGCAAATGATTCATGATCTGTTAAATCCTCTGGAAGGCCTCCTGTTGTTCCATTCCCCAGGTGAGCTCAGTTCCCTTTTTCAACAGTTTGGATAAACCCGTCGTAACTGAAGCTAACCCAGGCACAAATCTCCTAATATAGGAGACCCTTCCCAGGAAGCTTTTGAGCTCCCTCACCGTTGTCGGTCTTTTCATTGTGGCAATGGCAGTGGCTTTGGCTAGATCTACACTTATGCCTTTGTGATGTACCAGAAACCCAAGAAATTTTCCAGCAGACACCCCGAAGGCACATTTCATGGGGTTCATGCGTAGTTTGTACTTCTTGCATCTTTCAAAAACTTGCTCAAGTACCCGAAGGTGTGTCCTGTCCTAGTTTTTGATTTGACCACAATATCATCTACGTAATCCTCCATCTCCTCATGCATCATGTCGTGAAAGATAGCTGTCATGGTTTGCTGGTACGTGGCCCCCGCATTTTTGAGGCCAAAAGGCATTACAGTGTAATAAAAGTTTTCGATTGGAGTTCTGAATGCCGTTTTCTCTGCATCTTTGGCAGCCATGCGAATTTGGTTGTACCCACTGTACCCATCCATAAACGAGAACATAGAGCTTCCTGCAGCTGAATCTACAAGGAGGTCGATATTGGGCAAACGGAACTCATCTTTTGGACATGCCTTATTCAGGTTGCGAAAGTCCATACAGCAACGGATCTGACCATTTTTCTTTTTCACAGGTACTATGTTGGAAAGCCATTTGGGGTGCTGGATGGGTTTGATAAAACCAGCTATTAGTAGCTTTTTGACTTCTTGAATTATCTGAGCTTTTACCTCGGTGTGGAAGACCCTAGCCGGCTGAACTACCGGTCTTACTCCTGGGTCCACGTTAAGAGAATGAATTACCAATCCCGGGTCTAAACCAGGCATTTCATCATAGGTCCATGCGAACACATCTCTGTACTTCTGGAGTAAGGCCACCAATTGTTCCCTTTCTTGTGCCATCAGCTGACTACTAATAAAGACAGGCTTCTAGGATCCCAACTTGGCTCTCAAATTTATTTCCTTTAATTCTTCCTCAGGCTTAATCTGGGCTTCCTTGACTGGTTCCTCTGGGATTTCTTCTTGGGCCATCATGCAATCCTGTGGTCTAGGACCTTTCTGCGTGATGCGTTTAGGTCCCGCGCACCTTTATAAGCGATAAATCAACCTTCCTCCGGGTTCTCGCACGACCACACATTCTCAGGATCCTGAAGAGCTGAGCTCCCTTTTTTGCCTTTTTCTTTCCAGAAGATTTCTCAGGTCACGGGTGCCCTTTCCTCCTTCTTCTTCGTCTTCCCGGATAGGTGCTCCTGGAGTACCTGGTGTAGGGCTCTCATCATCTGGCTGTAGCTCATCGTAAAACATTGTTTCTGCAAAGTTCACTTCTCCCTGGCTGAAAGGGTTACGGTTGGCAGGGATCCTCACAGGCCCCCCATTCAATCTCCCTTTAATGCACTGATGGTACGTAGAAGGAATAAGGCGGTGTTTATGGAGCCATGGGCGTCCCAACAGTACATGGTAGAATACCTCTACGTTAATTACATGAAACCTTGTCAGGGCCACTATGGTCCTACTCTCAAGGCCAGCTGCACGTACCCTTCAGTTGATTCCACCGACCCTCCAAATCTTGTTATCTCCATGGGAGCCCCCAGGATCCTTCTGTCAACTAGGCCTACAGCTTCCAAGGTACTCAAGGCTATGAGGTTGAGTGATGCCTTTGTGTCCACCAATGCTCTTCTGACTTGGACATCATTTATGGTGGCCATTAGATAAAGGGGCCTACGGTGGTCTGGATGCTCAACCTCCATGTCCTCATTGGTGAAAGTTATTACATTGGTTGTTTCCAGGAAAGCTCGACTAGCATGTGACTCTACTGTGAAACATTCTATTCCCGAATTTGTTGCTATACTCATGAGAGACTTTATGGCCACCCTTCTTGCTTCTGGTCCAAATCCCAGTTGGTTGAACAGTGACCTGAACTTGGGATTCTTCTAGAGGGTCCTGACTGTGCTTGGGTGGAAGGATCCTTCAAATTCTCCTGCTTCTGCCGGGTTCCCATGGATTACTACCGCTACCATCCCTTTCCCTTTGTGGTTAGGCAAGGGGTTCCTCTGCACTTCTGACTCCTTCTGAGTGAGCTCCAAGGTTCCTTCTCTTAGCTTTTTGTGGAAGAGTCTACGGAGGGTCCAGCAATCCTTGGTGGAATGCTTGACATAATTATGGATCCTGCAAAACAAAGGGTTCTTCCTTTCTTCTTCAGTTGGCGGCCCGGACATAGTGAATGGCCTAACAACTCCATCTTCGATCCACTTGTCCAGGACATGGTTTAACTCCTCAACTGTACATGGGATCATTGGTGGTTCCTCAAACACCTTCCCGTCAGGCCTCTTCCTTTTCTCTCCCACTGATGCTGTCATGGCTTAGGATACCGGCATCCTTTTTGTCCTCATAGTTTGTGCTATCCTTCTAGTTCTCTGTAACAAGTTAGCAAACTGTGCGATGCATAGATTTTCGAGGTTGAGCTTGTAATCGAAAAGCATGTTGGATATACAAGTTTCTACAAGTTCTTTTTCTTCGTGGTCCCCATACCAATCTAGGGACACATCTTCAAACCTTTTAATGAACTGGACGGGATCCTCCCTAGGCCTCTGCCTTACCATCTGGAGGTTTTGGAAAGTGATCTTGTCTTCACCCGGGGAATACTTAGCACAGAATCTCTCCATCATTTCATCCCAGGTTTTAATGGACCTAGGTCTCAGCGTGGTGTACCAAGTGTATGCCCTATCCACTAAGGATTTAGCAAATTCTCTTAGACATAGTTCTCTGTCTCCTGCGTAGGGGCCCATAGTGTGAATGAACCTATTCACGTGTTCCACAGCGCTTCCATTTCTTCCGTCAAAAGGATGGAACTTTGGGGGTTCATACCCCTTGGGGTATGGCTTGCCAAGAAGTTCTAGAGGGAACGGGGGATCCCAAGAGAATTGTTTGGGGATCCCCGAAAGCTTTTCCCTTTCATGCTCCAGGAGGGCACTGACATCTTCCAGTGTTAAGTACTGGGGGTTGGTTCTCCCTCCCACTGCTGACCCTCCTTCTGGTTAAGTTCTGTCTTGGTTACCAATAGGGGGAACATTGTCTCTGATTTCCTGTGTCCTGCCTTCTTTAAGAAGGCGAACTTCTTGCTCCAGATCTTTCAACATCGCTGTCATCCGAGCCATGGGGTCTGGTTCTTGCCTTGCGTGCCTTTGTCCTGACACGACCTCCTGCTCTACCAGGGGTACCTCGCCTCTCTGTCTGGAAGCTACCTCGTTTTCTCCCACGGGCTCAGAGGCCGCGGGTGGCATATTAGTACCTTTGCTGTTCCTTTGTCTTGGAGGCATGCTCTCTGAAGGGATTGCTTCTTCCCTATTCTTTACCCAGTCCCTAGCGGAATCGCCAAAATGTGAGGGTGTTTTTTTTTTCTAGCACTCAGGCCCAAGGATCCTGGGCCAAATAGTTGTAGTTCGGTGGACTGGGCTTTGATTCACCGTAACTAAAGGGCTGTTTAAGAATCAAGTGGTGCACAGGGCATACTTCTTACAATACACATAAACTAACGAACAATGATATTTGTATTGAACAACATATCAAAACAGCAAAGTAATGCAAAAGCAAACAGTAAATGCACAAAGTAATGGTTAGGGATCCTCAAATCAATAGGGAATGTTTTATTGAATTTTCTTTATTATGATTACAGTGTGTTCACTAAGACGTGATACAAGGTTCAAGTAAGCTCAAAAATTACAGTCTTAGATGACTATTCAAGCCTCTAAGACTTGCAAAGTTTGATTCTTTTTGAATCCGAGTATGTGCTATAGTGGCTTTTTTTGGGATACCGGGAAGTAATTTACTAATTTCTCTGAGTTTTCTTCTCGACAGAACTTTCTCAATGATTCTGTTGTAAATTTTTCTCTGTCCCTCTTCGCAATCCTTCCTCCCTTTTTATAGTGTTATTCTGGAGTCCCGGAGAATTATTGATTCCCCTGTTTTGCCCCCTGGGTACCAGAGCCTGTGTTGTGCCCATCGCCCAGAAGGTTCAGTTTTCCCTGTTCTTCATTCTTTCCTCTCTTTTAGTGTTGTTTCTTTGAAAGTTCGTGATTGACTACCTATTTCAGAGTGTGCTGAGGTCACGTTCTTCACGGTTTAGCTTTTGACCATCCTTCTTCTTTATCTTTTTTCTCAAATAGGCGGAATCCCACTCTACCGGTTTGAAAGTCCTTTGCTGCTACTCCCTTTTTATACCCCTTCGTTCTGGTTCCCCGAGGTACCGCCCACTTGTGCTATGAGAAGTCACTCCAGGTTTTCTTCTTTTCTTGCTGGATCATTTGGTACCTGAGAAGGACATGCCCATCCTCTGTTTCTTGTGTTCTTTTGGCTTTTTCCTTTGAGCTGTCTTAATCCTTTCTTGACTGTATTACATGCCTTGGGGATCTCGAGCCTTTTGGCAGTCTCTGAGAATCCCGACTCAGCTTTCTTTTCACGCTAGTAATTCTTCAATCTTCTGATCTGGGCTTCTTTTCTTTTTCTTTCTTCTTTTCTCATAAACTTCCGGGCTTGTCTTTTTTTCTTTATGTTTTTTGGGCTTCAAGCCTTTTGGGCTTACCATTTCTTCTCTTTTTCCATGGCCCCTTTGTGCTTATTTCTTTGGGCTTGGGTGCTGTGATTTTTTTGGACCTCAACAAACACCTAATAGATTGTGATTTAATTTGATAATCTAGCTAGGTCTGTTGACAAATTAAAAACTATTATAAAGCATTTAACTATTTAGACCATTTTAAATATGGGAAATGTTAACGGATGTCTTAAGTTAATGAACTATTTTAGGAAAGTTTTCATGGGAAAAAAAAAAAAATGTTTTAACAACTTTTTCTATTTCCCATAAAAGTAGTGTTAAAACTTTCCTAAAATAATCTGTTAACAATTTCCCTAATGGTACCCGTTAATCAGACCCTTTAAATATTATGGTTAAAGTATATACATAGTAGATTCTTACTAAATCTAAGTACGAAAGAAACACCCTCTCATGTCACTAATGTAGAGTTATTAATGGCCAAATCAGCAACTTTTACTTAAATTCCTCACATTTAATGTCTCATGCTAATCAATCATCTTCCCCTCTCCTCCCATACCAATAAGGTGGTACTGTTAGATTACCCCCCTTTTTTTTTTCGGCTCCTCATCTGTGTCCATTTTGGTTAGAAACAAGTTAAAATTCATGTATAGTCAAAGAAGCGGGTAGGGTTAGAATATTGGGGTTTTGAAAGATTGGACATTGTTATTTTTAGTTTTTATTATAGTCGGTTTATTTTTTTTCTTAGTTTGGTGGATTTGAAATCTAACCAGCAAACTACCCATGGCTCCACCAATACAATAAAAATGAAATTGAAGAGTAGATCTGGAACTGAAAGATCAAAATGAAAATGGACATATATGGTTTTGGGTTTTGACAAAGGATGTAAGAAAAAAAATATAAATGGAGAAAAAAAGAGGGGAGGGAAATTTATTTAGGTGGACAGCGGAGGAGATATTAATATAAAGAGAACACTGAAGGGGTGGGTCACTACAAGATTCTTGAAAGCATCTAGTACATTTCTTTAATGGATTTTGGCTAACAATAACAAAGAATGATTGATGACGAAAAGAGGAGGCTTCCTTTCTTGATCTGGACTTGTAATTTCTTTTTTGTTTCCTTCGGTTTAATTCTTATCTCTTCAGTAGAAAAATGATTATGAGGAAGAGCTAGATTGAGGTTGGAGTGAGATAAAGAAATCGCTTATCTCTACTGTGGTGAAAAATTACTCGTTGGCATTGCCACCAGATTTGTAAGGTTTTTAAACCAGAAGGTTTATAGGGATAAAATATGAGAGAGAAACAGGAGGAGGGGGGAGAGTACTGGAATGCATAGAGAACTTGCTTTGTTTGTTCCAGCGATAACTTATTTTTAGAAAATGAGTCATTTAAAAAAAAGTATTTTGTATAAAATTATCTTATTTTCTTATATTTTGTAGCAACTTTAAATAAGTTGAAAAATAATCTCTTAACTTCTTTTATTTAGCTTGGTATAAGATATAATTGTTTTCTAAAAAAAATTTAATGGAAAACAATATCTAAAAATAAGCCATACTTTTTCTATTGAACAAAGATAGTTTTCATTTAACTCATTTTTTTTTTTTTTATGCTATCAAATACTAAAAAATATAGAAACTATTTTTACACAAGATTTTTCATTGAAACAAATGGAGCATAAAAGAAAAAGGTGAAACTAAAGAAAAGAGAGAGAGAGAGAGAGAGAGAGAGAGAGAGAGAGAGAGAGAGAGAGAGAGAGAACTGTTGTATTTAGAGAAATTAATGTGTGGGCAAATAACTCATTAATTTTTAGACTGAGATATTGATAACATAGCATTGGTTTGTTTTTCACCGTAAAATGAAGATCTAGGGTTAAAAAAAAAAGTGTAATTTTTGTGAAGTTACACCAAGTGTAACTTGAACTCATCTGTCGAACCGTGAGTTATGCCATTCCACCTCAAAACCAATTAGTGATGAGGAAGACATACTCAAATCTTTTATAGCCTTCGACATCACATCACGCTGGCCTATTTTTAGAGTGGTTGTAAGGAGTCAAAGAATCTTGGTTTTTTGCTGTAATTCTGAGGGCACACAATAATATTAGGCTCCTTAAATTTAATGTTTTACCATAGGAATATTATCTGGTATATGAGTCACTTTTCTATAAGGAACAAAAATGCCGTAGTAAAAGTAATGCATACTAATATTGTTTTCTATTAAATTCTATGTGAAACATGGACTTATACCTGCAATTGAGATGTTGTTTCCAACTATGGAGCATAGGTACTGTGTGAAGCATATCTACAATAACTTCAAAGTTAAGCACAAGGGGTTGGAGTTGAAGGATGCATTATGGTGATGTGCAAGAGCCACAACTATTAGGGAGTTTGAGAGAAGAAAGAAAGAATTAAATGATCTAGACCCTAAGGCTTGGGAGTATCTTGCTAACATCAACCCTGCCCAATGGTCTAAGTCTCATTTTATCTGCAGGGCATTAAGTGACTATTTAGCCAACAATCTGAGTGAATCATTCAATTCCATGATTTTGAAGGCTAGGGACAAGCCCATCTTAGCAATGTTAGAGTGGATTAGAGTTAGACTAATGACCAACCTCTATAAAAAGAGGAAAGGTATAGAGAAGTATGTTAGGAAAGTGTGTCCAAATATTCAAAACAAGTTAGAGAAGTTGAAACTAGAGAGTATACCTTTTTGTGCTACACCATCTGGTAGGTTCATGTATGAAGTTGATAATGACCGTGAAAGGCATGTGGTTAATTTGACAGGACATGCAGCTGTAGGATATGGGATTTAACTAGACTGCCTTGTAAACATGGCATTGCTGCTATTTTTAAGAACCTAGAGAAGGTGGAAGATTATGTGCATCCTTGCTACTTAAGGGAAACATATCTTCAAACTTACCAGGAGATTATTCAACCAATGTCTGGCCAATCAGAATGGGTTTAAATTGGACATGCTACTCCTGTTGCCCCTCATGTTTACAAGCCACTTGGTAGGCCTCCCAAGCTAAGGAAAAAAGCCCCTGACGAGCCAAGGAACCCATATAGGGTATCTAGAATGAACAAGACTATCAAATGTGGGAAGTGCCATAGAGAAGGGCACAATTCAAGAGGTTGCAAAGCTATCGTTACTGGTGACACTACATGGCAGAGGAGACAGAGGCTTCAAAAGGATAAAGTTGTAAGTATATTTAGAGTTCAACCCTAGTCACTTCGTTTCTTACTTCATATGTTTGTAAGCTGTCATTATTGCTGTCATATGTTTGTAACTTGTACTGTTGTGACATATGCACAGGGAGTTAATTCTGCAAATAGGACCAAGAAGAATGTTACTGAAGCAACGCCTCAAACCACAACTCAACCTACATCTTAACTTGCATATCAACCTTTTGCTGACACCTCTAGATCTCAGCCTTCATCCTCACAACCAGTTAACAAAGCTTCAACTCCACAAGTTGCCTCTAGGGCCTATTGGTACTCTTCATCTAGCCAACCAAACTTTCATGCACCTAGAGAGACATGGGATTCTAGACCATCATCATCCCAGGTATTTGTGAGAGACCTCGACAAAAGTGTCCCTCAAAAAAGAGAGATTCTGGTACCTTTTAGGGCACCTCTCTTTTTGGGTAAGTGGTATGGAGTCGCCACTTATTTTTCTTTATAAAAAAAAATAAGAAAAAATACTAATTACAAAATACATGATTGAATAGTTCCATTCATTGATTGAATAAAATTACATATCTGAAAGAAAATTAAAAAGTTACATAGTTTTGGGTCCTAGTTACAATCTACCAAATATTTACATGGCTTGTCGTCCTAGTTACATTCTACCCAAAACAAACAAAGATAACGCTAGATCTACTAAACCAAAAACCTAAATCCGGAGGCTAGGTTACAGAATGGGAAGGTGTTAGGCACCCATTCCGCCTAGACAGAGTTTGGTCTTCTAGACTCTTGTGACCAATGTACTATGTTATGCATGTCATGTATGATATGTTGAACATGTGAAACAAAACTTAAATCACAAAAATTTATTTATGAATGAAATCTTTTCTTTTTTTAAAAAAAATCAGATCTATTTTTATTGTTAAAAAAAATTGATTTTAGTTTGTCAAAATATTAGATTTGTTTTGTGGGATGTAAAAAAAATGGTTTTTGATGATAAAAATTTAGATCTGTTTTGTTATATTTAAAAAAGTGATTTTTGATGACAAAATTCAGATTTGTTTTGTTAAATGTTAAAAAAAAAAAGATTTTCTAAGAAGAGAGTTTCACTCATAATCCAAATTTATGCAATCATGAATTAAAATAAACATAAACACAGTAATACATAATCTCTTTCTTTATTTCAACAATTTGCATGTATTAAGAAAATCAGATTTGCATCTTAAGAAAGATGCAAATCAGTTTTGATTTGAGAAAAATTTAGATCTGCATCTCATAAAGATGCAGATCTCTTTTTGTTTTGAGAAAACTCAGATCTACATCTAAGGAAGATGTAGATCTGTGTTTTTATTGAAAAACTCGGGTCTACATCTTATAAAGATGCAGATCTGTTTTTGTATTGAGAAAAATTCAAATCTACATCTTATAAAGATGCAGATCTGTTTTTGTATTGAGAAAAATTCAGATCTACAACTTATAAAGATGCAGATTTGTTTTTGTATTGAGAAAAATTCAGATCTACATCTTATAAAGATGCAAATCTGTTTTGTTTTAAGAAAAATAATTGTTCGCATGCAAATTTATTGACATTCAAGAAAAAGATTATAACAATCACATAATAAACAATCATGCTTTAACAAAACAACAATTAACACTTCATGTTATGGATATTTGTAAAAGAAAGAGATATTAACATGAATCACAACATCACAAGAAAAAGGGTGAAGGAAACAACCTCTTGTATGAGCACACTTTGTTCTTAAGAGGATGTTTAGGATTCAAAGAAATTTTTTCAATTCTCTTTGAAACCTAAAAACCCTAATTTAAGTAGCAACATTCAGAGAGGGGATCAGAAAATATGGGTGGTTTGAGAGTCAAAAACGTATGCCTCTTAGAGCGTAAAAAAAAAGGAGCTGAATTATGAGGTTCAGTCTCTATTTATAGAGGCCAGAAGACTCTTAAAAATAGGTACGGACGATTAGGGTTTGAATCCGAACGCATCCTTTTGTGAAAAGATCGAAAAGGGTATGCATAATCGTCACTCGAAGGCTGTTGGGCCAAAGCCCACATCAGGGAAATTCAGCCCTTTTAGAGTGCCATTTGGCACTCCAAAAGTGCCGAATTGGCCCTATGGCTCCGAATGCACTTTCGTGTTTGGGTGCTGTTTGGACTCCTCTTCTAGGGTTTTTTGGTCGGTCCTTGTACCTAGACTCATTTTCATCCTTTGTCTATGATTTTTCATCTCTTTTTTGGATAATTCAGGATATTTAAGAACAATTATCTTGTAGATAAATACCCTAAAATAAATCTTGATAAAGTTTAGATTTTCCACAATTTTATTGTTATCCAATCATCCATTTTATTCCCATGCATGCATCCCTATTTTAAACACTAATTTTTGCGACCGTTAGAATCTCAAGACCATTTTATGATATGCAATGAATGAATTGATGCATGTAATGCAAAGACAAGTTGATGCATGTAATGTAAGAACAAATTGATGCATGCAATGCAACTATGCTTTTTGGGGTACATGGATTGGTCATTCAAGTCATTCTCCTTGATTAAATCATCGGTGCAAAATTGAGTGTCTACAGTATTGCAGCTTTATTTATATAATTTTTGTCTTACCTTACCATCAATTAACTTGACTGTGATGATGCTTTTGTAGCCTAGAAGTGGTGTTGCTAGTGTAGCTAGTGTGGTTGGTGCATCTGCTGTTGTTGGTGTAGCTAGACAAATAAATGGTGGAGGTACTACTATGGGTACTAGAGGAAAGGGCAATATATCACGTGCTACAAAATCCAAGACAGTAGGTGGTAAGGGCAGAACATCAAGACCATCAAAGTTTCAACTAGTTGGTGGGAAGGGCAGTACATGATGACCAATAAACTAGAAGGAAGCTAGACTAGATGTTTTGTTTTTTTGTGGTCCACATACCTAGTATAATTAGTAGTTTAAATGGTCAAGTGCCAAAATCAATGTTTTATGTTTTGGTTAGGAGATGTGTTTGTCTATCTTTTGTCAAACAATGTTTTTACTTTTGGTTATAATCCTGTTATTAAGGTGGAAAGGTTGTAATATTTTGGTAATATATTATTGTGTTATGTTTTGGCATGTGCCATTTATGATAGAATGATTAATATCTTGGTAATATATTAGCTTTTGTCAATGTGCTAGGTAATGATAGATTGGTTGTGTTGTTAGCTGTTATGGATGAATCATTAATATTTTGGTCATATATTGCATATATCAAGTTTTGGCAATGTGCCAGGTAGTGAGGGAGTGGCTGTGTTGTTAGCTGATATGGAAGAATTAATAATATTTTGGTCATATATTGCATTTATCAAGTTTTGGCAATGTGCCAGGTAGTGACAGAGTAGCTGTGTTGTTAGTTGATATGGAAGAATTACTAATATTTTGGTCATATATTGCATTTATCAAGTTTTGGCCTATGCCATTTTTGACAAGTTTTGGCATGTGCCAATATTGTACTGTTATGAACATTCCAAAATGTTTGGTTATGATAGTTGAGTGCCATCAATTTACAAACACCATCAATTTATTACCAAAGTTGTTATATTACAACAATACAACTTACAAAATGACCATTTGAACATTCAATCTACAAAATAGTGAATAACCACACACTAAACTAAGCTCAATGGTCCAGCCAACCTCAACAAAACAAACACATAACCATCATGCTAGACCTAAATCTATTAAATTCTGTTTTGTTGATTGAGGCAAAACAAAAAACCAACATTACAAATACAAAAAAATCCCCATGACACCATTAGTGCAAGCTTGCACAATCTCTCATTATCTCTTGCCCTCATTGCTTTCTCCCTAGCTTCTACATACTGTTCACGAGCTTTTATTTCCTTCTTAGGTGCTTTTTCTTCCATTTCCCTAGCTGACTTTTCCCTCTGAAGCATGGTAAAAATGAGTTGTTGTAGAATAAGTGCCACTTGATGAAGACATTGCATAAGTTGCTCAAGAAACCTTCATTGAAATTACTGCAATTTGAAAAAAAAAAAAAAAAAAAAATTCCCAATAGAATATGCACATTTAAAAAAAAAAAGGTCTTTGTTTCGTATTTTTAGCAATCATCAGAGCAATCATTAATTGAAATTTTCAACTACTAAAATTCCCATTAGTTGAAATGAAAGAATAATACTTGCTGGAAATAAAAAAAAGAAGTTTCACATGTTTCTACCAATTTCATCCACAATGAGAACTCAAGGCAATGTTGATTGTGATTGTAGAATAAGTTAGCATAATGGCAATTCTGAATCAGCTGTAATGAGGTGATTTTGCTAGAGAACATGGAAATGGAAGCCTCCATAAATCATGTTTGGGCAATGAATTGGTTTCCTGGAGTTTGCTGGACCTAGAAAGCCATCCTTAGAACATGATATGTTTTGCTTAAAGAATTTCAGCAGAACAATTCAATCCATAAATGCATGAAAAATTCTGAACCATGAATACATGTATGGTAATGAAGCAAAATCTAGAATGTCAATCCCAGCTCTTTTTTCTTCATATCACTAGTTATTTCACCCCAAATTCAAATGATATAATGCGAAGAACAAACAACATGAACTTACCATAGAAAGAACAAATTTTTTTGAAAGGTCAAAACCATCATCATTTGTAATATTCCTCTGTTTTCTCTATAGATATATGCACTTTGTCATCCCTTGTGATAGAATTAAAGGTAGCTATAATGTATCACTAACAAACGGAAACCAAAATTTACAATAAGAGGAATATAGAGAAATTGGGAAAGCACAACATGTGTTTTGTAATTCTAAAACACAACTCTGTTATCTGGTCGCAGAAATTGGGAAAGTTTTCCCATAGAATTGACCAATGTCATGGGAGGCAACCACATGGGAATGGACCAATGTCATTTTTTTTATTATATAAATTGGAAAATTCTACAAGAAAACAACTGCAAATAGACCAATGCAAGAGCCTTATGAGAAAGCAATTCAGTAATTGATCTTCGACTTATTAACAAGACAAATATGAAGGAGCTTATGAATGTTTGGTTTACGTGGTACACTAGGAACCAAGAAATCAAGTAATCTACCAGCAATTTAAAATTAAAAAAAAATAAAAAATCTACCAGCAATTTTTGAAAAAGAAATCAAGAACCCTAACTATCAAAATCATTCCTGTTGTTTAAATCAAGAGAGAAAATCTTCAATATCCTTCACATGGGTTTTGATCGGATTGCCATCTTCTCTTGATGTTGAGAGTTTCACGGATTGATCTTGATGGAGTGGATCACAATCTTGAACAGAGGGTGTACGGGTAAAGGAAAGCTTTTTTTTTTTTTTTCCCCCTCAAAGGAAAGTGTTTTGACTCAATTGCTATTGTTTTTGTGAGTGGAATGGTGTTAGAGTAACGGCAAGGTAGAGGTGGGTAACGTTTGGTTACCGGATCAAACTACAGGCAGGTAAAATGTCATTTTTTTTAACCACAGGTAGATAAAGTGTTTTTTGGGCAAACTATAGGTGGGCAAAGTGTAATTTTCCCAAAAATTAAAGACTCGTGACTAGCGGAAAAATGAATTGATTCGGGAAGTGGAATAATGGATGAGCTGAATTTCTACTCTTTGTGGTCCCATGTTGATGCCTTGGAATATTGGATTTCACATTCTTGTTGAAAATAATCTAAAAATTGTGGCTTAAAAAGTTTTGTGAACATGTTTAAAGTATTCATAATGTAAAAAATTTGTTTGGTATCATGTTTCAAATAAAATATTTTAAAATGTAAAAAAATATAATTATGTGTTTTGTTTGTGTATGTATTTTTAGAAAAATTTGGTAATTTTTATGACAATAACAGTGTTTTTAATTGAAGAGTGAGAAACTCCCATGCTTTGTAGCTAAAACATTTACATAAGTCTTACCATTTTAATATTTCAATAAAAATTTATCTAAACTCTACCGAAATAAGCGTGCATCAACCTCACTACATTAACTAAAGTTTTTAAAGATGATATTCTCATTGTTACATGTAGTGAGCCTCTATTCTCATTACATTAAATTTAATGTTGATAAAGTATTGAAGTTGATATATGTCTATGAAACAATAGATATCTAAACTAGCAAAAGTGAAGTTTTCTGAATTAGTTTAGTTAAATATTTGAGGAGATTGATATAAATGCTCTTAGCTATGCCTCTCTCCCTCTCTGTGTTATAGGATCCAACAAACCAAAAATCTGCAAAATATTTAACAAAATTACACCCAAATCAACCAAAATTGAGAATCTCTCCTCTTTTTATGTCTATTTTCCTTCTGATTTGAACATGCTAACACACAAATTTACAAAAGAAATTCAAAATAGTTCACAAAATTTCAATTTGAAAACTGAAGAGAGAGTCAGTTGAGAGATAGCGTGCAAGAAAAAAAAAAGAAAAAAGAAAAAAGAAGAAAGAGAACTTGCAAGACAAGAAGAGGCAAAAAAATAAAAAATAAAAAGAAAAGAAAAGAAGACAGCGTGAAGAGAGGGGGAAAAAAAGAAAGAAAAAGAATAATAGTACGCGAGAGAGAGAAAAAAGAAGGTCACGCCAGATAGAGAAAAAGATAATTCGGTTGTATCTTATCACTTCAGTGGGTCTCACGACTTTTTCAAAGTAAACAGAACAATGACTTTGTTGTCAAGTAGAGCAATCATTGAAATTTTCAATCTCATTCATTAAATAAAGAAAAGGGTGTTTTCAATAAAGAAAAGGTGAGATTTCAGTAGTCATGGCGTTGGATAGCAATAAAAAATTAAAGGCGTGCAGTCCGGTAGTGGGAAAGTGAATTGGGTCGGGAAGTGGAATAATGGGTTAGGTGGATTTCTACTCTTTGTGGTCCCATGTTGTTGCCTTGGTACACTGACAAATTTTTTTTTAGTAATTTGAATTGAACACTGACTTTGTCGTTTTGCAGATAGAAATTTCGAGCCACGAGGGTTTTTTGGTTTGAAGAAAAAAGGTGGGGGGTTTCGGGACCCATCACAAAAAATTTGTTTGATTTACCCGTTAATTGGGGGTCTGGCTTTTCTCTCTACTAGAATCCTCATGTTTTTTTTTCAGTTTTTGTCTAGATGAGAACACGTGACAAATAACACATTCTAAGGTTAAAAAACACCCGTCAATTATGAATTTTCTCACAAATTTTGGGTCTTTCATTCTCTCTTTCTTTTCATCTCTCTGCGTAAGATCAGACCTTAGGTAAAAGTGAATTCTGAATGCTAAGAGAAAATCCAAGATTTTTTATTTTTATTTTTTTGGACAAGACTCAAGTTTGCTTTCTTTTCAATCTTATTATATAATTGAACCTGAGAAAAAGAAAAAAGCATGGAAGGATAAAAATCAATGTGATAACGTGTTGGGTCTTCAACCAGCTCAAATCAGCAAGAAATATATAGTAAATTATGCGGCCAAACAACTGCTCAAAATAATAGAAAAAAAAAAGATAAAACAAAATAAAAGAAATTAAAAACAAGATGGAGATAAAACATACATTAGTTTTACGGATTGAGATCAATTGCAATGGCACCTAATGCAATAGCATTGAATGGTTAAAATTGAGAGTCGAAAAAGCAACTTTTAATCTCAACTATTGAATAAAATAAAGTAAAAAATAATTAAAAAGTTAAAGTTAAAAGTGAGTGTGGTAAAATTTTTGTGAGAGAAGAGAGGGATAATTGCATGATGCAATTGTATAATTGCATCGGATCTCAATCCATAGTTTTGCAAGTAAAATGAAAATAGCTTTACAAACAGAGGACAATAACCTGCACACCCACCTTGCACAATAAAACTTCCTTGGCTTTTGGCAAAAAGAGCTTCTATTCTTCTTTGATTTCCTCATCTATTGTCCCACTTTTACCCATTTTTTCTAGGAAGTTATGATCTTGGGGCCTTTGATTCTCAGGCGACTGTGACGATGTTGGAGAGAGAGGGGAAAAACTTATGAGAAAGGGGGGGAAAAAGAGATGGAAAGAAAGAAAGAACGACACAATAATTAAGAGAAAATTCATAGTTGATGTGGTGTTTTTTTTAACCTTTGGATGTGTTATTTGCCATGTGTCACTCATCTAGACAAAGATGGAAGAAAACATGAGGATTCTAAATGGGAGGGGAGCCGAACCTTTCTTAATTTGTATTCATTTTTCATTTCTAGTATCCAAAAAAAGTAGATTTGATTATAGAAAATGAATAAGCTTTACGCCTTTTTTTTCACTCCCCCAATGAGTCTTTCTCTCTCCACATATACCAATTAACAAAGTGCTCTCTCTAGTCCCTACAATCTCTTCACTCTCCCTCCTTTTTTGGTCCCAAAAGCAGTAACCATGAAACCAATTCTTTCCCTCTACTGGACAAAAATTCTCTCTCTCTCTACAAGATCAAATTCTTTCACTCGATCAAGGTTATCAGGATCGAGATCCTACATGGAATTAGTTAGAGGATTCGAGAATCGAATCGTAAGATTGGCATGAGGATCATGATATCCTACTTTCTATTTTTTTTTTAAAAAAAGACCTATAATTATAATTCATAATATATATATATATATATATTGAATAAAAATTGAAAAAAAAAAAGTAATTTTTGATACAAGTGAGTGAAATTACTAATAAAAGGCGAAGTACCAAATTTCAAATATATAATATAAACAAAGTTCAAAATTTAAAGTTCAAAAGTTATATCTCACAAATTCCAAGTTATAAATTAAACAACTCAAAAAATACATAATATTTCACATAAATAACTCAAAGTAAATAACAATGTCAATACCTAATGTCTCACATAAACAAAACAAAACAAATAACAATATTTCAAATAACACCACAAATACACTAAATCATCAAGATCAAAGTTTTGATTATCTTGAATGGATTCCTCAAAGTACAGTTTTATTAAAAAGAACATTCTCGTCATTGTTAGTGGAATTACCAAAAAAAAAAAAAAAAAAATCTCCTTCGTCATTGATGGTCTTTTTCACAATGGCGTCACTGTTGGATTTCTAAGTTTCTCGCACTCGTCTTCTACTGTCTAGTAGTCTAGTCTCTTATCTTCTCTTATGTCTTTTGTGATTTTGTTTATTAGGTTAAAGTGACAACTGACAACTGACGTGAGACTTAAAGTATTATTATTATTATTTATTATTTTTTTTTTATCAATTTGGCTAGGGTCATTGGATTGATCTATCTATTACATTTTTTTTATCAGTTTGAGGCCTTTTGCTCCATTTGGAGGCTCGAAATAAGCACAAAAAATAAAAATTGAAGTTTCCTTTATAGCACAAGATCTTTAGTATCGCTAGGGGATCAAGATCCTATAGATCTTAAGATTTGGAATGGGATTCCATATGGATTTCACTTTAATAGAGATCTTAGTGAGATCCAAGATGTTTGAGGGATGTAGAATTTTAGGATTTTAAGATCCTAAATTCCGGATTGGGATATTAATAAATATGTTCTCGATTGAGTTCAACAATGGATTGGGTTTTTTTGGCACTAAGCTGATTGGGTTTAGTGGTGGTGAATCCAAGTTATGATTGTGATTGTGGGTTTGGTGGTGGATATGGGTGTGGTGATGGTCATGTGGGTTTTGATTTGGGTTTGGGCATGTGTTTGGTTGTGGCTATGGTGATACGTGTGGTGGTGGTTGTGTTTGGGTGCATCAGTGGGGGAAATGGTGGTGGGTGTGGTTGTGGTTGTGGCCGTTTCTCTCTCTGACATAGCAGAAGCCTGAAAAAAGCACACACGATACTTTTTTTGATGGAACATAAACCAAATTGTTAGTTTTTGGTAGTAAACCTTGTTGGGTTAAAATAGATTGACCCCGGTTAATTAATTCAATTACCCAAATTGATTAATTAGGTCAAATTACATGCAAATCGTGGGGACACCAACAAATCACCAAATAACTAATATGCAGTGGAAATAAATGACTCGGTGATTTGTTGACGAATAAGGAAAACCTCTCGCAAGGCAAAAACTCCACCGGGTGAATTTAAGGTCACCACTCCCAAGAATCTACTAATCAATAATCAAGCGGTTACAAGTATGAGGAATCTTACCACTATCTTGGCTTATCCTAAAATACCAACTTATAGTTGAACCTTCACTCCAATACCCAATTGAACTTGATTTTGTAGTAGACTTCTTTGTGTTGCACAAATCTCCAATTTGTGACTAGCTCTTTTGGACGAATCACAGTACGTGACTAACTCCAGCAACTTGATTGATTGTTGTTGGTCGCAAAGTTCTTCATTTCATAAATGATGAAGATCAGGAAGCACTTTGTTACGAAACCCTAAAGCGTACAAATGCAGTAGCTTCAGACAGAGTGTATGAGTTCTAGGTCTCTGTTTCCGTACTTAATGACTTTTAAAATAAGCCTTATTTATGACTAGAGTTGTAGAAAAAGAAAGCCTAATCATTCAAGTCATCATAGGCTGAAATTCAGATTTGAAAATTCTGAATTCATAGTTCTTGACAGATTGAGCTTATGTCGAGCTTCTCCATTAATCCTTAATAGCTACTAGTGTCAAGTTTTAATGAAACAGCTTTTCTTCACTTGTTTCTTGGATCAAACTTCATATCTTTAATGATACCACTTGATATGTTTGAACAACATATTTCTTGATATGTTAAACCCAATTACAAGTTAAGTGCATTTTGTCAAAGGATTAGCCAATTACATAGAAAATATGACCCTAACAAACCTCAAATTTAAGAGGGGTTTCTTGAATCCATAAGGTGATAAATCCGGAATCCACTAGAGAAAATAAGTGACAAAAGTTTGTATTTTATTGATAACAATCTCTCCAAAAAAAACGTTTACAAACTTAGAAGCCTATTTAAAGGTTTTGTAAAACTTGACATATAAGAAAATATATTCTAAAATAACACCAAATTAATACCTAACCATAACATGAACCAAATTTGACTTCAAAAGCACCTAAAAATAAGGAAATAAATAACCTAAACCTAAACCTAAAATAACGAAAATTAAATAAAAATATCAAAATTAAATAATCACAAAAATTAAATGGTAGATTTTGTTCTACATCAGATCCCTCCACTTAAAAAAAACTTGTCCTTGAGTTGATAGTCAAAATTTGAAATCTTCCGCTCCAAATAAACAAATACTTTGAATGCTTTTGTAACTTGATCAAGTTTTGAAATATGCCATAAAATTTCTTCTCGTCTGCCTTTAACTTATTTGCAACATCAATCAACAAAGGGTTGATGATACAATTAAAATTTTCTACTCCAAGAAAATCAACATATTTTATAGTTATCTTCAGCAAATCGACTAAAACCTGTGGATTGTGAGTTGTGGACTCATCCTCATATTTAACCTCAATTGAATCTTCCACATTATTCTCAATAATTACAATCTTTTGATTTCTTTCATTATCCACAATCAACTCAACCTTCTTCTTTTTTACCTCTTCATCAAATTTTGACTAGTAGTATCTTCAAACTTCAATTTAACAACTTGTTACAAGTCTTGATCTTTTTAACCACTTCAAAATTTTCTTTAGAAATTAGCTGCATCTTGTCAACCCTCAAACCTTTTTCTTTTCTTGACACATGAACTTGACTGTGATAATTTTGGTTTTGTAGTTGACCTTTTATGTTTTGAACATATTCTTTTTCTTGTGAATATACAGATTTATAATCAACATTTGTATAATCTAGTATATCATAATAGTCATTAGGAAATCATAAATCTATTAACACCATTTTCATTCTTTGCAAAAAGCGAATTGGATGCTTACCTCGACGTTTTCTATTGATTTGAATGTCTTCCCACCATTCCTCTGCTTCATCGTCCAATTTATTAGATGCAAGCCATACTTTTTATTCATAAAAAATCTTCCAAAAATTAAAATACTCTTCCAAATCAAGGAGCCATTCAATGAAATCCAACTTACACTTATCTCCATCAAAGAATAGAATTTTCTTGTAGTTAGGAGTGCGTCTTTGAATATATTGATCATTATTATTGTGAGATGATTTCCTAGAAAGAAGAGTAGCAATCCCTTGCCAGATTTCACGCTTAATTTGTTGTCTCCCTTCACGAAATTGGTGGAACTCAGCCCTAGTGAGAATTGCGTCTTCAACTTGTTATTGTTGTTGTGGTGGTTACCGTTTTCGTACCCGGATTTTAGCCCATGCTCGACATTATCCCCCAACTGTTGAGGGTATTTTACTCGGTGACGTGTATTTGGTGCAAGAATGCAAAAAGTGTGTGACATGTGTACAACACTAAAGTGTGATGTGTGAATGTGAGCATCTACACCTATATTTATTTTAGGGGTAATTACAATAAACCTATCTGTGGTTTGGCCTAAATTCATATTGTCTACCAATGGTTTGAAAAATGTCATTTTGCCTACTGAAGGTTTGCTCCATTTGTCTCCCGTAACTTACCTCTATTAAAAATGGAGGTAAATATGTATTTTTGCTCCCCCTTTTATGTCTCTCTCTTCCAAAAATAAATAAATAAATAACATACACAAACAAGAGAAAACAAGATCAAAGGTGAGGGTTTTGTAAAAATTAATATTTTGAAACCATGTTCAAACTCCTAGAAACAATTACAAAAATGCAACAAAATCAAACAAAAAACCCACAAATCTTAGCGCTTACCAATAGGATTTGATCTTCTTTTATACCCATAAAAAAATAAAAATAATAATAAATCAGATTTCAAAGCCAAACCAAAAACCCCTCATTCCAACTTTCAAATTATGGTTCCTGTATTTAGTAGTTGTTTATAGTAGTGATTGGTTTTTGTTTATATTTTGATATTTCGCTTGAATCGGTTTTTGTTTTTATCAATCGCTCTAAGTTCATCTTATAATGTTCTTGTCCTAAGCCCCTTGAGGCCACTCTTTGCTCAGAAAGTCAGAATCCAGCATGCTTTTCTTCCTAATGGGAACTTTGTTTTGGAACTTAATGGAAGAAAAAACTTAAATTAATATAAAAAGATAGAGGAAAGTCCCTTTAGGGAACATGTACATATCAGGTAAAATGACACTGAAGGGGAAAAAAAAAGAGGCATTGATTGCTAAGGCCATTCTTTTTTACTTCCTTTTTTTGACAAAGGAGTGTAAAAGACAAAACTCTAGAAGCTATTGAGGAATCTGAAACTCTGAAATTAATTAAAATGAATTGGTTAGTTAGTTTACATTAAGGCTGAGCCTTATATACACGTTACAGTGAAAGCAGAAGATAAAGCTAATTCCAACTTAACTCTAACAAACTATTTTCCTAATCAATCAGTAATTGACAACTGTACACTACTCAATCACTCTCACGTACCACTAACACACGTGCAATCACTTAAGCACAACGACACCGTTTCCTTTCAGCCTCCCTTTCTTCTTCTTCTCATATACACTGTCGTTTTGCCCTGTTTTTTCAGTACTGCAATTCCTTTCTTGTTGTTTCTCCTTGACTGAGTTGTTTTCCTTTGTGCTTTCACTCTGGACTGAAATCTCAACAAGGAGCAAGCTTCAAATATATTTAACGGCAACATTACAACCAGCATGATCACAAGTAGAAACCTCTCTTCTTGGCTTCTTGCCCATTTGAATTTGACTTGGCCCATCTCTTTTGCCATTTCTAGCACAGTTCCTAGTTCCCATGGTTCTATACAATCATGTTCCTTGATGGCTTTGCTGAGTGCATCAATGCAGGTTCTCTGCTAGCTTTCTCAACTTCAGCAATTGACCCATTGACGTTGCCCATCTCATGCTCTTTGCCTCTGGTACACATCCCTCCCAATCTCTTATCACTATAGCAGCACGGAAGTGTTTATCAGATATTGCAGCATCACTTTTAACTCTAAAATAGCCAAGGGAGCTCTTGTCAGTGAATTATCTACCTATCACAGCTAAGTGCTAAGATTTATTGTGGGTTTTTTGTTTGATTTTGTTACATTATTTAATTATTGCTAAATATTAATTTTTATAAAACCATTACCTTTTGATCTTATTTTCTCTTGTTTTTGTATGCTATTTTTGTTTTAGGATGAGAAAGACATAAAAGGAGAGCAAAAATACATTTTGAATGATTTTTTTGTTCCTCTTCAATATCTTACCAAAAACACAAATACATATTTACCCATCTTTTTAACAGAGGTAGGTTACGAGAGACAAACAGAGTGAATTTCAAGTGGGTAAAGTGACATTTTTTAAATCACAGGTACACAAAATGATTTCGGGCCAACCTACAGGTGGGCTTACTGCAATTTCCCTTTTATTTTAAGGAGTCACCACCAATCATTGGGATTTTAAGGTGTGATTGGTTAGCTAAATCTAATTGATTTTATTTTCTAATTTAACTCATAAACTCCTAAGGGCTCTTAAGCTAAACTAGAAAATAAAAGAACGTCTTAAATTAGAACTCAAAGATTTGGAAGTTCAGTTACTTGTAGGGAAGGTGTACGCGTGGGGAAGGTATTAGGCACCCCACAACGCCTATCCAAAAAGATAGTACCATGTTTCAAATATAATCTTAAAATCTCACCATCTAAACAACAACTAAAATATTTGGCATTTGATTTTAAAAAGAATGATATGCATGTACATGTGAAATGAAACAATGATCAAGCTTATCCTAGGGTGACATGTAAAAGAATGACATGTAATCTATCCCAGAATAACATGTGTATAAGGATGACATGCATAATTTATCCTAGAATGAAATGTAAGATCTATTCTAAGATGGCATATGAGAAATGATGTGTATAACCTACCCTAAGGTGACGTGAATGTATGACATGTATATAGGAATCTATCCTAAGATAACATGTGAATGCATGACATTTATAATCTACCCTAGGATGACAAGTTAGCATGTAAGCATGTGCAAAATGAATGGATATGTGAAAAGTTTATTTTTGAAAACAAAATTAAAAAGCATTGCTAAGCATTTGATTGCATGGCATTTTCTAGGAAGACAAATTGTATAGAGAATTAAATATAGCTAACCTTATGCTGAAGCATAGCATAGCATACCAAATGCAGTCTTTGTAATTACTTTTCCAAAGCATTGACCTCATAAAAACAAATTCATTTGAAAATTTTATTATTTTTAAAGGAAAGTCTTTTTATTTTTGGCAAAACAAGGATTAAAAATGGATTTTTGGTGACCCTAAGGGCCCTTATGCAAATTTTGGAAATTTTAGGAGTCAAAAAGTAATTTTGTGAAATCTTGGGGTCAAATTGTAATTTTGGAAAATATGGGGTTAAAGGGTAATGTAGGGATGAAAGGCCCGGGTAAGGATATTAGGCTGTGGGCCGCACCAAAGGACAGATAAGTACTAGTGAAGGCAAGTAGATTATTGGGCTGAGGAAGAGGTCTAATCATAATAAACAGGTGACGTTGTTCGAGGAGCCACTCTTCCTCAACTAACAGAGTGGAAGCTTGAAGTCCAACCACCCATTAAGTACTGGGCAGTGGGCAACCGTGCTTGGGAGGATAAGCTTTAGAGAGAGGTGAATCAACAGGAAATTGAGAAATATCTGGGAAGAAAGCTGCTACCACCGCATTAAATGCTCTGCACCTAACCAATTGTCCGCATTAATGTGGAAATGATACATGAACAGTGACTTCTAGCCTTACAGCTACCCACAAAGACTTCAGGAAGGTGTTAATGGGACAAGTATCAAGGAGATTAGCAATCTGATCTACACGTAGAAGGCTAAGATGAAAGAAGGGAAGGGAGTATAAAAGGGGAAGGATTCCATTACAGAGGGGATCATTAGAAAACCAGAGAAGAAACCACTTTGTAACCAAGAACTTGAATATTTGTATAAGTCGAAGTGAAATATATATAAGAACATACCATTCTCGGACTTGACTAAGGAGCGTTTTTCCTTCTCAACTTGTTTATCTTAGTTATTCCAGTGTCTTAGTTATTCCAGCACCAACTAACCTATTGTGATCTACATTTTAACTCATTGAACGTTCAGTAACTGACCCACTCTCTAACAATTCTATTTTTTTGGGCTTATTAGGCCATTGTCCAAATCTTTTGGGCTGTGGACTAAATTGTGTCCTTACAGGTAATTTTGCAAAATTTGTGGGTCAAAATTTAATTTACAAAATTTTTGTGGTTAAAAGGGTATTTTGGAAAAATTCTAGGTCAAATTGTAATTTTGGGAAGTTTTGAGGTCAAAATATATTTTAGAAAAGATTCGAGGTTGACTTGTAATTTGGAAAAGATTCATTGGCATTATTGGTAATTTCCGATGGGTTGATGTTGTCATGGAGAAATTATAAGGTCCTCGTGATGGACAAGTGACATGGTCCACCATTCCACTAAAAGACTCCCACCTATTTAAAATTATTGAGTCAAAAAAAAAATTTCAATAGAAATTGACTATTGACTCAGTAATTTTAAACAAGTAGGAATCTTTTAGTGGAATTGTGGGCAAGTGGCGTGGTCCATGAAGACTGAATAATTTCTCCTTGTCATGGGGTTAGCTTTAATTTTGTTTCGCGGATTGGGCTAGAAAGAATCTAAGTAAATGGGCTGGGCTTGTCAGGGGTTCAAGCTTGGGATGGGTTGAGTGTGGGTTGGACTAGCTAGACTCACGGAATGGACTAAATTGGACCTTAGTCCACCTGTCCTAAATTCCTTATACAGTATCTTCTTAACCACTTAGAGCATCCACAAAGGAAAGACTGTATGCCAAATGTAAGCCTATTTTACCATTCAGGCCCAAAATCTCCACTCCATCAGAACTTGTAAAATCTAACTATTGCAAAAAAATTTGCAATTATGCTACAGTGTGATTCTAAATGTAGAATCGCACTGTAGCTCAATTGTAAAACCAAAAAACATTATTTTATGCTCTCAACTGTTCTCTCTCATTCTGACTCTCACTTCCTCTCTCTGTCTCTCACAAGTCACAGCTCCTCCTTCCTTACTCCCTCTCTCACATCTCTCTCGTTCAAAGCTTGCACCGGTGTTGGGTTTTGGATTTTGGAGGTTGGATCAGCGTGGATCGGTGGGCTGGGTTTGGATCAGTGGGCTAGGATCGGTTGATGGTGGGTTTGGATCGGTTGATTGATGGGTTTGAATCGATGGATCTGTTGATCGGTGGGTGGATTGGTTGGGTTAATTGTCGGTAGCTCCAATGGTGGCTTCGATGGTGATTTTTTTTGAATGGGTTTGCTTCTGGTTTTGGTTTTGGTTTGATCGTTTGGTTTTGGTTTGGGTTTGAACGTTTGGTTTTGGTTTGATGGTGGTGGCGTTGCTTTAGGGTGGTGGCTCTAATGGTGAGTTTTTTTAAATGGGTTTGATCGTTTGGTTTTGGTTTGATGGTGGTGGCGTTGCTTTAGGGTGGTGGCGTTGTTTGATGGTGGTTTAATTTGGTTTTGGTTTGATGGTGGTTTAACGATGGTGGCGTTGTTTTGGGTTTCTAGCGGTGGTGGGTTTCTGATTTTGATTTTGGATTTTTATTTTGCTATGGATTTTGGATTTTGATTTTGGTTGGATTTTGCTATGAATTTTGCTCAGCAGAGGTGGGTGGTGTGACTGAGAAGCTGGACAGTGGTGGTGGTGGTGGGTGGTTGAGAGAGAAAGAGAAATAGAGATCAGAGAGAGAAGTGAAAAATATTTTTATATTATTTTAATGTGTAATATGGTAAAATAAAAGTTGAGATACTGGGTGTATTGTAAAATGGTATTGTATAATTGATAAAGTGGCTTTTTAGGATGGAAAAATAGGATAGGATGGCATAAACAATTGTGGATGCTCTTAGAACTTAAAAAATACTATTGGACCAAAGACTTCACCCAGCCTTATCTCCCTAATTTCTTTTGCAAATATTCTTTGTTTATATTTTTATTTTAAACCCCATCAGATTAAAAGCCTATAACACTCTCTAACCCTTGACCCTCTTCCTCTCTCAAATTTCTGTAATCAACTCTCTTGATTCAAATCCAGCCCAAGGCCGAACCTCCGTGCCAGTAAAATCCTTACCTTTCTCTTTTTGCAATTGGTAGTGACAACTGACAACCATACGTATTATGTAATATAAAATACATATTCATAAGCTATCACCCTCCATATATGAGGTATATTTCCAACTCTAATCATATGCATCAATTAGAGTTGGCAACAAGCAAGCTTAAATTAAACTTCATAGCATAGAAAAGAGACCATCCATATTGTATATTACACATGTTGAGTTTACCCCTACCGTCAAATAATCATCATTAATCATTTAATCATGTATACTAGTTAAACTTAACCATTTATTTCCACTTACTCTTACATTAGTATAATTTCCTAAATGGTGCGGGGCACCACAATAGCTGCTCGACACCTCTTGATAGCTAGGCTATTGTTGAGCTCTTCAGTTGATTGTTATCGTAATCTCGACACCTCTCAATAGCTGGTGGATCGATCGAGAAAGCTCCTGTCTCCTCGATAGCTTCTCGATAGCTGTATCTGTCGAAGTTTAAAGCTTGACACCTCCCGATCGATCGAGGTTACAAGAATTTAGATTTCCAGATCTGATTTTTGACCTATGCTGACATGTATGTGTAGGGTTTCTTTTCTCACAACCCTAGACCTATATAAGGCTTATTTTAAAGGCCGTCACATAAGAGAATACAAGAAGAACATATGAAAAAGGTGACTAATGCCTTATTCTCTCTGAAAGAAGCTACTGCGTCTTTGCGCCTTAGGGTTTTGTAACCAAGTGCTTCTTGATCTTCATTGTTAATGAAGTGAAGAACTTTGTAGCCAACAATCTTCTTCTAGTTGGTGATTAAGTTGCATACTGGGATCCGCATAATTGGTTAGTCACGTACTTGGGATTCGTGCATCAAAGGGTGGTGTTTATATATTGAAGAGTTCAGAGGTTCTGAAGCGGTAGAAGGTTTCTGCTGTAAGTTCGTCTACGGGGATTGTAGAGTCTAGGGACAAAGGTTTTGTACTAGATCCGAAATTTCTCTTTACTATAGTGGATTGCTTTTCGGGAAGGTTTCCCCCCAGATTTTTTACTATGAAATTAGTTTGTTTCATTGGTTTTCCTGGGTCATCATATCTTGTCTTATTTATTTTTCCGTTGCATGATTTTGACATGATATTGATGTTTGTTTGTTTTAACAAGTTTTATTCATAATAAATCTAATTAACAACTTGGGTTTAAAACTTGTTAATTCTATCAACTGGGGTCTAAATTTCCCAACAACTTATACTCTATGCTGCCCTACATCTTTCTGTTTCGTCTCCAAGAAAAGTCCTTTGTCCCTTACTGTGTGATGAGTCGCCGCTGAAACCACCCACCATTGCTTAAGAATTCATCATTATTATCTCCCTTGATTTCCTTGGTCACTTCTCGTTGGGGCAATTTGCTTTTTGGCGTCAAAGATTTCAGCAAATGAAGCATGCATTTGGATGCCTTTGATTTGAATGACTTTGGTTCCTCCTTTGCTTGTTCGGCCACTATCGTTTGAACTTCTTTTGCTTACATTGGAAGGATGGTAGATGTCGGAGTTGAATATTGGAATTGGAAGAACGGCTTGTTTACACTATAAACAACAATCATTCCTCCCATCGAAGTTCTCCATCTAACTTTTTTTAGACAAAATGTTTGTTGTCATCTTGAAAACCCAAATTATACAAATAACTATACAACGAAATAAATCTTGTGGCTTTTGGAGCAATCAGAACTTCGTATAAAGAAAATTGAGCCAGATAAAGAGACGCTACCGAAGTCCTGAAATATTATTAAAGTTATAACTCGAATTTACACCAAAATCAAACCACATCAACAGGTAACTTTACAACTATGCCACAAGTTCTTCGGACTTACTTTTTGATGCAAAACAAAATTAGATTCTGATTAGTTTTTGAAAGTTCACACTCCTAATAGTAGGTGTTGTTTTAGGCCCTTAATTTTAGTTTTGGCTTGATCAATTAAGGCTAACTAGTAAGTTACTCATGTGATGCACGAATAATATTGTAATATTTTATGCAAAATGGTTTTTGAAAATGTTGTATATGTATTATAGCATAATTATTATAGAACTTTATTAGTAATGAGTTCATCATAAAAAGAAACAATTATAAATTATACACACATATCCATTATAATTATTCAATTAAAGTAATGAGGAAAAAAAACAACTTTCGAGGAATATTGTAGAATAAAAGTTGATATAAAATCTGTTTTTCTCTTTCTCCCTAATTCTAAAACAAAATACACATTCCAAACACCCACATTCAATCACATTATTTACAAAACCCACAAATCTACAACGTCCGACCTTAATATCAAAAATGTAATTGTTGTTGTCACTCAAAATGAAATGCAAGCCCCCCTTCCTTAATTGTAACCAACTCATACTTGTTAGGATTCGATGAGACAAAAATGTTAGAGCTAGGTAGATGTCGTCGAAAGATTGAAGATAAATGAAATTGTCTTTTGCCTGTGTATTTGACATGGGATGACATGAAGGGCTATAAGTAGGTATATATAAAAGGGTAGAAGTGCAACAAGTGAAAATGATGAATTAAAATGTAAAGAGTTTTGTGTGTATGTGTGAGAGATGAAACTTCTTAAAATATTGAATTAAAGGATACAAAGAATATTTATTTTCTAATTAGAAAAGTCTTGAAACATTGAATCAAATGAAACAAAGAGTCAATATTTAATTTGTTCTTATCTCTAATGTGTCATTTAAGAATATTTCAATTTTCTTTGTATAAAATATGCCACTTGGTAGAACCTCATACTTTCCCACAAGAGATATTTGCTTATATATATATATATATATATATATTGATTGATGATTAATTATTAATGCAAAATTTAAATAATGAATCGATTAATCAACCAAACCACCAAACAATTGCATGGATGAACATAAATGTACAATGCAATAATGTAAAGGGCACTAGGAAAAAGAGAATGCAAACCAAAGATAACATCTGATGTATTATTGAAGAGGAAAATCGAAGAACTCGACGTAAAATCTCTCCACGACCCTACAAGCTAGAAATGATCCACTGGAAATAAGTTGGAGTATAAGAATACATAAAGACCCTCCAAGCCTAAACTACCCAATGTACTTGAGTTCTTTAAACTCCAGCTACCAATGGACTTCATGAAGTCTTGTCTCACTAGATTTTCGAATTCCACAACACCGCTCGGTTGCACCACTACTCCTTATCGGCTAAATATGCATTAAGGTTCCAATGCTTCTCAATGAACCAAGACACCCTCAATAGTCAATTTGTGTGTAGGTTATGTTTGGGTATATCTCCTTTCAAGGTATGTAGATTGGGAGAGGGAAGAGAAGAGACTACTAAGGAGTTCCCTATTAAGGAAGAGTAGCTCTCTCTAGAGGTGGGTGTATTTGTTTTTCCATAGAGGTAAAGTGTGGGAAAGAAGGGTATATATAATATGGTGGGTATAGCATGAGATCCAAATTAACAAATTTCTCTATAGTGCCTAGTCACTCGCGGATCACTTGCGGGTTGGCCCTACTTGCAAGTCACTTGCGAGTTACTTTGCTGCAACTGAAGTTTGAATTCTCACGTGTATTCCACATGTCCACTTGCAGGTTGCTTGGTCTTGCAAGTCATCTCGTGAGTTGCAATGTCTAGCTGCTCTTCATGGATTTCTAACCCAGCCCAATTACAATAAAAGCCCATATAATACATAGAATTTATAAAAGAAATTTGACATGGAATATATCCAACATAAAACAAGAAAAATCTCAACTTTAACAGTTTTATAAATACAAAATAAAGCAAAATCAAGGACAAACTCTAAACAATGTAAGATTACAATATATATTAAAATCTACATCAAACTCTATTAAATAGTAAACCCAAGGTAAGCATGTCGAAAACCTCTGACATGGGTGCTCTTTCAATAGAAAGCTCATGGGAAACCTCTTGCATGGTTGGCCTAGATTTTGGATTGGTTGCCAAGCATGCAAATGCAAGCTTTGCTATTGATACCACTTTCGATGCGACTTGATCTTTAGGAGGTTTGAGGCGTTGGTCCAAAGTGTTCTTCAATAGTATATTGTGGGTAGTTGACGTTGCTGTTAATGATGGTGAGAATGATGATGAGAGAAACAAGATAAGGTCTCCTGGATGCTTTCCCATGATCACTTCCAATGCTAACACTCCAAAACTATAAACATCACATTTCTCATTCACTTCCATCTTATATGCAAGCTCTGCAAAATAAAAGGATCTAACTTATCCAACACTTGATATAATACCAAAAAAACCTTAATTATAGTTCATTATACTTACCCTTGTAAATTGCTTTTTATTTATTTCTTTTTACTTGCAACTAACCCTAAACTATTGTAGCATTTGTAATGTGTACCTTGACTTTAAAAAAATATTTCAATCTACACACCATCCAAATTGGAGTCCAAGTTAGTAGTGCGCAATGCAAATGCTCTTATGGTTTAGGGTTGCACGAAGTCAATGGTCTCATTGTTTAGGGTACACATTTCTAGTGCTATTAGAGTTTAGTAGGGATGTGCAGCTATAGACACCCCATTTTTCTCTTATGGCAACCAACCCACCAATCAGCTAAAATTGACTCAATTCAACCTAGTTCAATGGGTTGGGTCTACTTTTAGGGGTTGATGGGTTGGGTTGGGTTGCCAAATGTTTTTTCACAGCAGGTTGGGTCAAGTGTGGGTCAGCAGATTTACAAATCCTCCTAATTCAATCTGACCCATCTATATTTAATATATATTATATGGTTTTATTATTTGCTCTTTTGGTTTGATGAACTACCAACAATTTATAAGATTCTTCTATAAAGAAAAAAAAAAATTATAAGATTATAAATCTACTAATATTTATGCTGATTTGATGCACTAATCAAATAGTTTGTATTGATTTAGTGCTATACTTAGGCTTGCTTAGTTGTTATTTGTGTTGGTAATCTTATAAATTTGTTGTTTTACTACTCAATTTAAAATTTATAAAAAAAAAAAAAAAAAAAAAAAAAAAAAAAAAAAAACTGTCCAATTCGTGGGTTCAACCCAATCCATGTGGATTGGGTTGCACCCTTGTGATGGATTACAAAAACACCTCAACCCGGCCCATGCACACTCCAGATTCATCCATATAATTTATGGTGGATGCTTATAATTAATCCCTTTTTTTTTTCTTTTTTTTTTTCCCCCTTTCGGGGCTAACACACTTGTTTTCCTTCATATTTAATTAAGTTTAGGGTGGATAGGTCCAATAAAGTGATATTTAAACTAATTTAGACAATGTGGTGGAAATTGCCTTTTATTGTTGAATTACGGTGTTGACAGTAAAATTTTGAAGTTTAAAATGCATAACGCATTTATCTAGAGGTATACATGGGTTGGGTTGAAATAAACATAGTTTTATTTGTTTCCTCTGCCATATGAAAATTCTAAATAATAGCACCTCTATAAACAAATTATCAAACCAAAAGATATTTCATTTAGTTAGTAAAATATCAAAATCTCAACTTAGTTTATAAAAAAAGAGTAAATGATAAAATTATACAATGTTTTTAAAAAATATATATTAAATATAGGTGAATTGATTTGAGTTAGGTGGATTTGAGAATCTACTGACCCGCACCCAACCCAACCCACTTAAAAACAAATTGACAGTCCAACCTAACCCACCAAGCCTTAAAAACGGACCCAACTCGGCAGTTTGGATCAAGCCAATTTCGGCAAATTGACTAGTTGACTACACACCCCTATATTTAAATACAAGTATTGTTAGTGCACGTGATGGTGGTGGAGGGAGGGGGTCATAACCCCTGGCTTCTCAAATTCCTCCCTTCCCCCTCTATTTTATTAATAAGAAATTGCAAATATATGTCAATTTTATTTAAACATGCTTTTTATTTAAAAATGTTAAAAAATACTCATTTAAAGTGCTAATGTTTCTTCTTCTTCTTCTTTTTTTTTTTTCCCCCTTTTAATATATTTTTTTTTGGCCATACATAACTCATTAGGTGCATTTAAAGCACATAATTCAAAAATTATATAAGTAAATCTCTCCAGAAAAGAAAAAAAAAATCATTTTTCTTTTACAAAAATGAAAAATTTTGGCCAAAATATAATGTTAGTTTCTAAACTTTAGCCTATTTTAGTCCATTTAATTTAATCTTTTTGTTTTTAGTTCCTTACAAACTTTAAATGATCGTTTTAGCCCCTAATAAATTTAAAAGTGATTTTTTTTTTTTTGGTCTCTAACAAATTTAAAGTGATATTTTTTTAGTTTTTAATGTGTCTAACGAAGTGATAACATGTCAGTTTTTAATTTGCCACATTATGACATTATCTAGGTGACTAAAAGAGATTACTTTAAATTTCATGGACTAATTTTTTGATCAACAATGTATTTGAGCCAAGTCTTTTTTCATTTATATTTGGAGAGTTAGGCATATGAATGCATAGATTATTTTCTTTTTCTTTTTCGTTAGAAGAATATATGCTATGATGTTTAAGAGATTGGAACATGTTTTACGTTGTCATCCATAAACAAAAGAAAAGTTTTTCGTTTAGTTGTTATTTATATATATATATATATATATATATATATATATATAAATTATATTACGTTCTATAAGTTAAGGCATATGAAAGTGACATTTATCATTTAATTTATCTAAAATTATTTGATTGATATACATTTTATGTTTCCAAAAAACCCCTAAGTTAAAATGTTTAAAGAATATTAATTGTGATTACTATAATTTAAAAAAAAATATATGCATAACTTATGAGAAAAAAAATTGGTTTTCTTGAATTATATTGAACCGACTGGATGAAACCTTGTTATATAATAATAATAATAATAAGTATTGATTACACACATACATGCACATGTATTGTATGTGGCAGTGTGAGAAAGGTTTAAAAATTATTGATATATTTAACTTGTCATTTCTGAAATTTTTGAGACTTCACTATTGTTTCAGTGAATTATTAATTTCAGAATCCAGTTTGATATATCATTTCAAATCGAAAATGTTGTAAGGTATTCAAAAACTGATCACTAAGCTATTGACTAAGCAATAATCGAAACATTGAAATGTTTAGAGCAAACCATGATCCTTATATTTGCCCTCACGGTGACCCTCTAACCCAAAAAAAAGAAAAAAAAAAAGGAAAAAATTAGGATAATTAAATGGCTATGACATAGATTATAGTGAAATTTCAAATAATAAAAAAATCCTATGTTACAACTATGCATTATGATTGACACTTTATGTTGGACAAAATCTACTATTTAATATTTGTAATTTATTAATTTTGGTATTTTTATGTAATTTTCATTATTTTAGGCTTAGGGTATTTAATTCCTTCTTTTTAGGTGTTTTTAATGCTTTTTAGGTCAAATTTGGTTCCTATTATGGTTAGGTATTAATTAAAATTTATTTTAAAATATATTTTCTTATCAATCAAGTTTTACGGAGCCTTTTAATAGGTCTCTAAATTTGTAAACGTTTTTCTCAAGAATTATTCAATAAAAAAATTCAGACTTTTCGTTTATTTTTTCTTTGGTGGATTACAAAACCATTTCTCCTTATTGATTTAGTTTATGTTTCATCTAAGAGAGCATCGTATGTACTTTCTTTAAGCTTCCGCTGCATCAACACTACATCAAATGAACTAGAAACAAGTATTTCAAGAGGGATAAGCATATCGATAGGAAAAAAATATTACCTGGAGCCGCATAACCAAATGTTCCAACAAATGAAGTCCAATTGGACGAGTTAGGCTTCAAAAGCCTAGCTGTGCCAAAATCTGAGATGTGAGCAACATATTCTAAATCCAACAAGATGTTCTTGCTAGATATGTCTCGATGAACTATGGGAGGTGAGCAATCATGATGCATATAGGATAAAGCATTAGCCACTCCTTTGACAATATTTGCCCTTCTAATCCATTCAAAATTAACTGCCTCTTCTTTATTGCTCAGTAACTCTTTTAGGCTTCCCCCTTCTAAAAACTCATAAACCAAGAAAGAGTGTTGTGGATGTGAGCAAAAGCCATGAAGCTTTACCACATTACGATGCTTGATTTCTAGCAGAGCATGAATCTCGTTTTCGAAAGCCTTTGCAATGGCAATCGTATTATCCTGTATTGAATGAAGTTTTTTCACAGCAACAACTTGACCTGGCTGCAACTCAGCTTTATAAACACTTCCAAACCCTCCCACTCCAACACAATGTTTGGAGTCAAATTCCTCTGTTGCTTCAAGGATTCTTTCATACACCATTTTCCCATCATAGCTCAAGATTGCAAACATGTTACCATTTTGTGCTTCCCTTGGATTGTTGAGCTTGTTCCTCAACCTCAAGCGCTTGAGAAAAGCATATAGAATCCCAACTACAATCAATGAGAGAACCATTGTGCCTAAGATAGGAACAATAATGAAAATCACAACTCTATTTCGCCTTTTCTCACCAAGATTCTTGCTCCACGTAATGGAAGATGGGCATGCCTTCAAGCTAGAGGCATTACCACACAAATCTTTATTATTTCTTAATGCTCCAAATGAGGCCTCACTGAAGGCTTTATTGTTGGGTAGAGGACCTTCCAAGCAATTATAAGATATATCAACATTGGTCAAGCTTGACATTTCACCAAAAGTGGCTGGAATGGAACCAGAGAGCTCATTATGGGAGAGATTCAATGTTTCTAAGCTTCGCAATTCTCCAAGTTGTGTTGGTATTTTTCCGATCAACAAATTCTCACTTAGATCAAGCATTTGAATAGACTGCATGTTGCCAATCTCAGTGGGAACACTCCCACTAATTTTATTTTTGCTTAAGTTCAAGTTCCATAAATTTCTCCACCCTTGTATTTGTTTGGGAATTGATCCTGTTAAATTGTTGGCTGAGAGAACAAGAAATTGCAAATCAAATAGCATCCCAATTTCCAACGGAATACCACCTGAAAGTTGATTATCACCCAGATCAAGGTGAAACAATGACTTCAATTTTCCTAATTCCTTTGGAATCTGCCCAACTAGATGATTGGAGGAGAGAACAAGTAGGTGTAGCTTGGTGGATCTTCCAAGCTCAGGAGGTATTACACTAGAAATTCTGTTACTGGAGATATTTAAGTTTTGCAAACTTTGACACTGCCCCCACTTCTGAGAAAGTTCTCCATAGAAATTGTTATTACTCAAATCAATATACACCAAATTTGGGTAAATGCCAAGGTCTTCTGATAAATTTCCTGTTAACTGGTTGTTCTCAAGCCTCACACGTACTAAGCTGGTGCAATTTCTCAAACTTATTGGAATGGAACCTATGAAATGATTGTTATATGCTGTGAAGTTTTGAAGCGATCCACCATTACAAACATTTTGTGGAAGATAGCCTGAAAACATGTTTGCCCCCAATTCCAAATACTTCAGATGTGTAAGATTATTAAATTCGAAAGGGATGGAGCCATTAAGTTCATTTTCGAACAACTTTAGACTGGTAAGAAGTTTGAGCTTTCCTATTTCTAATGGAATATTGCCTGATAACCGATTCTCAAAAAGGTCCAAGGTTGTGAGATCCTTCATGTTCCCTATAGAGGATGTGATAGGTCCCGAAAGACTGTTTTCAGCAAGGGATAATGTAGATAGGTTAGTCAGGTTTCCTATAGAAGTAGGGATTGGGCCAGAAAGATTGTTCTTATACAGACTCAAGACATGAATAGATTCTAACTTTCCAATTTCTTGAGGTATGGGTCCAGAAAGTTGGTTTTTGTAGAGGTGGAAAGAACTCAGGTTGCTTAAGTTTCCTATAGAAGTAGGAATTAAACCTGAGAGATTGTTTCCAGCAAGATTAAGATAAAAAAGAGATCCCAACATCCCAATTTCATGACAAATGGATCCAGAAAGTTTATTTGCACCAATCTCTAAAAGGGTTAGGTTGCACAAGTTTCCAATAGATGTAGGTGTCGAGCCCGTGAGGATGTTATTGAACAAAGAGAGCATCCTAAGAGATGTTAGATTTCCGAGTTGATGAGGAATGGACCCAGAAAGTTTGTTATCATAAATAAATAGAACGATTAAGTTGCTCAAGTTTCCAATTGACACAGGGATTGAATCCGTGAGACCGTTACTAGACAAAACTAGCTCATTGAGCAAGTGTAGCTTTCCAAGTTGATGAGGAATGGATCCAGTGATGTTATTATCATAGAGATATAATTTGTGAAGGCTTGTTAGTTGGCATAATTCAGATGAAATTCTTCCTGAGAGATGATTGCCAGATAAGTCAAGGTAGATTAGCTTAGAAAGGTTGCCCAAGTGTGAAGGAATGGTACCGTAGAGTAAGTTGTTGTTGAGAACAAGACTTACGAGACTGTGTAAGGATGAGAAGCTTAAAGTGTGGAGTGTACCTTTTAAAGCAGAATTTGGGAGGTTGATGTGAGAGATGCTGCTAAAGTTGTTGCAAGCAATTCCAACCCAATGGCAAGTGATGTTTCCAACCCATGAATATAAACGAAACTGGCTTTGGTTGTCAAGGCTCGCTTTCCATTCTAGAAGAGCCTCTGCTTCTCTCCCCATCATTGTCGCCATATTGGGAGGTGAAGTTGCAAAGGAAGAAGAAATAGCAAGTTGGGAAGAAGGAGCCAACACAAGAATGATAATGATAGTGGTGAGCAAGACTCGAATTCGAACATTAATGCAATTGGGAAGTGGTTTCTCTGCTAAGGACATCATGACTTTCATAAGTTGGGAGGGTGTAAAATGTTGCTAGAGTAAAGACCATGCAGAAACGAATTGGATGATCAGAGAACAAATGGCATTATGGTTATATAGTCAATAAAACCTGAATTAGAGCTTGACCTAAGTCAATAAAGCCTAAATTTTAGGAGCTTTGTTTTTTTTTTTTTTTTTAATTTTTATTTTAGAATTAGCGTTTCTTAACCAGGGTCTGCCAATGGATCTAATAATTTCTGAGAATTAGCGTTTCTTAAGTCAAGAAAGCATGCATTAAAAAAAGTAGCCATGACTTCTTTAGTATCCATTATTGTGATAGGACTTCCAAAAAATAAATAAATTATCCGATAGTTGTTAAGAAACAAATAAATTATCTGATAGTTGTTAAGAATCTTGTACATTAACTACGTCAGTACATTTTCTTGCTTCATTCGATATTCTATCATTAAAAACATACCACACATGCCCATCCATTAATTAAATTTGACCTTAATGATTTTTCCAATTTCAACAACCCAAAATCAAATAAAAAAATCAAATACCTCCCCCACCATGGCCACGCGATCAATATTGCTGGTCACGTCCAGCCACCAACACCATCATTTTCATTCCATTCCTCCAGCCGTAAGTACTGGAATGGAGCATAGCTACTGTAAAGAACGAACAAGGAAGCCTGTGTCTTTCTTGGCAAAACTAGCTTTTAAGTATTGAAAATGAAAAACCTTGGCATGGGGAAACCCTACCAGTTCTAAGAGCTATTCTATAACTTCTTAATTACTCATTATATCAATCAATTTCTACCGTCTTTACCTCGAAAAAAAAATAAGGGACAACGCTTTAGAAACCAGTAATCAAAACAATAATCAAACGATAGAAAGAGTAACGATATTTCACTAGAAAGAATTAAACAATAGAGGTCGAGTATAGACAGAGAGTCTATTTGAGAAATTACCCAGCCCCCCCGAAACCCATGTTTCGAAGTTTCAAACCCAAGCCAAAATCTTAAATCATAACAACAAAGGGAAACCAAATCATCAAATCAACCAAAGACAAATCAAAAGAGAAACTAACCCAAAATGGGTTTCGGTCATGGTATAAAAAAGAGCGAAAATAGAGTAGTTCCAGGCATCGTGATCGGCGATATTCATGTTGTCACTTGCCGGCGCAGGCGAGGGGTGAGGGTGCTGAGTAGTTGTTGGGTTATTTTCATGGGCGGAGCCATGTTGAAGGGTGGCCCCCCCCCCCAAATTTGAAATTTTTTTAAATATATATATAATTATTTTAATGTTTTCAAAATTTAATCTACAAAAATAAGAGTTGACCCCCCTAAGTATTTGAATTAGTCCAATGATGCTTTAAAAAAAAAAAATTGGTCTAATAATTATAGAGACAACTCATTTTTCGCAATTCTATTTTTTATTGTAAAATGTGCTTTTATATCTATTAAATATATGAAAAAGTTTGGCACCAGATATATTTGAATTTATTTTTTTCAACCTGTTATGTGGCGATTAACAAGTCATTGACTCATTAAAAAATTATTGTCACTAAAACTACACATGAAATGTCTCTTTAGTTGTAACATAATGGGTCAAAGCAAAATAGTCTCAAATATGTTTGGAGCCTAATTTGTTCCTCCAAGTTTTGGATCATTCTTGTTTTTGAAAATTACATTAGTTCAATTGAATAATTTTACTTACATTAGTATAAAATTTGATAATTTTTATAGAAAATGAAACTTTTTAAGAATTTCACTATGAAAATTATGAAAATATATTTTATTAATTTTATGAAAGATAGTCATCAAACATAATTTTGATTGAAAATATTAAGCTCTTTTTTTGTTGGGTGTGTGTATATATATAACTTATCAAATAAAAAAGTGTGTGTATATAATAAAAAAAGCATGTGTATTTATGTGTGTGTATGGGGTTGTCTTGATAAATATATTAGTGTTGTAACTTGGCCCCCCCAAACGAAAATTCCTGGCTCCGCCCCTGGTTATTTTATTTTATTTTGGGTTGTTGAAAAAAAATGGGAATAGTCATAAAGGTAGAATTTAACTAAATCAAAGTCATAAAGGTAGAATTTAACTAAATCGATAGACAAATGATTTGCTTTTACTTTTTAATGGTGGAGTATAGAATGGAGTAAAAAAAATGCGACAATATTTGGCACCAACTTGGTGATGTTGTGGGGCCCTTTTTGTGGTTTACTCAGGTCCAAAAAATTGTAAATGAATTGAACCATTTATAAAGATCTTGAGTTTGGCTCAAGAAAATTCTTATTTATATTTATTTGTTTATAAATGAGTAAAGCTTGAGATTTAATTTTAGGTTTTTTTTAATAAATGAGCTGAGTCCAAGCAAAAAAAAAAATTGTTCATGAATAGACTCGTGAATAATATGACTATAAAATACAAATTGTGCTTAAGCTAATCCATGGTCTTGGAAGCTTGATATAAGCTTGAAAAATAAACTCATATCGTACTTCCTCTTTAATTAATTGAGGTTAAGAACATATGTCTAACTAAATAGGCTTGACAAAAAGCTTCTCGTCCCCTCAAGGTCTCTCTGTAGACTAGAGTATGTAGAAACTTAAAACTTGTTTTCTACAAGCTCTTTAACCTCTATACAGATTGTTGTAGGGGAGTTATCAAGCCTTTCTTTTGTTTTCTTCTAATTGGCTTCAACGATCCAAGATTTTCATTGGTGAGAGCTTAAAGTTTCACATCTTTACAATATATCTCTAGGCATATCATACATGTACAAGTTCTCATTTAAATGAATATTATTACATTTTGTATTTAATTCCAAGGCATCATAAATATGTCATATCTTATTCTTCAATCCATGTGTCTTAAATATGTTTAATAGAGGGAGACTACAGACTTAAGAAAATATCATTTCTATTACGTAAAAATCAACATCTCAAAACCATTTGAGCATATCATTGTATAGGCATTTTTTAAGAGTTTCTAACTCATTAAAATAGTAAAAAAAAATCAAAATATCTCAGGCTGAAATAAATAAACATTGATACCAAAATATATTTGTACTAGTTAAAATTCAAATTTGAGCAACTTAATCGTTCTATAGAAGTAGGAATTAAACTTGAGAGATTATTTTCAGCAAGATTAAGATAAAAAAGAGATCCTAACATCCCAATTTCATGACAAATGGATCCAGAAAGTTCATTTGCACCAATCTCTAAAAGGGTTAGGTTGCCCAAGTTTCCAATAGATGCAGGTGTCGAGCCCGTGAGGATGTTATTGAACAAAGAGAGCATCCTAAGAGATGTTAGATTTCCGAGTTGATGAGGAATGGACCCAGAAAGTTTGTTGTCATAAATAAATAGAACGATTAAGTTGCTCAAGTTTCCAATTGACACAAGGATTGAATCCGTGAGACCGTTACTAGACAAAACTAGCTCATTAAGCAAGTGTAGCTTTCCAAGTTGATAAGGAATGGATCCAGTGATGCTATTATCATAGAGATATAATTTGTGAAGGCTTGTTAGTTGGCATAATTCAGATGAAATTCTTCCTGAGAGATGATTGCTAGATAAGTCAAGGTAGATTAGCTTAGAAAGGTTGCCCAAGTGTGAAGGAACGGTACCGTAGAGTAAGTTGTTGTTGAGAATAAGACTTATGAGACTGTAAGGATAAGAAGCTCAAAGTGTGGAGTGTACCTTTTAAAGCAGAATTTGGGAAGTTGATATGAGAGATGCTGCTAAAGTTGTTGCAAGCAATTCCAGCCCAATGGCAAGTGATGTTTCCAACCCATGAAGATAAACGAAACTGGCTTTGGTTGTCAAGGCTCGCTTTCCATTCTAGAAGAGCCTCTGCTTCTCTCCACATCATTGTCGCCATATTGGGAGGTGAATTTGCAAAGGAAGAAGAAATTGCCAGTTGGTAAGAAGGAGCCAACACAAGAATGATAATGACAGAGGTGAGCAAGACTCGAATTAGAACATTAATGCAATTGGGAAGCGGTTTCTCTGCTAAGGACATCATGACTTTCATAAGTTGGGAGGGTGTAAAATGTTGCTAGAGAGTAAAGACCATGCAGAAACGAATTGGGTGATCAGAGAACGAATGGCATTATGGTTATATAGTCAATAAAACCTGAGTTAGAGCTTGACCTAAGTCAATAAAGCCTAAATAAACATAGACACCAAAATAAATTTGTACTTGTTAAAATTCAAATTTTGGTGAAAAAACATGTTTTACAAAATTTGTAATTGTAAAAGATTTAATGTCCATTAAAAAATCCAGGTTAATGTAAGGATTTGCATAGGTACACTACATATTTTTAGTGGGTATGGTATCCACTTACATCTTTACCATATATCACTTTATTAAAATCCTGACCAGTTAAAATTTGTATGGTTACATCTTTACCGTATATTTCACTTTTTTTAAATCCTGACCGGTAATTGAATTTTATCGAGACACCAGTTACCGATCAAGCAGGTGAAGGTTTTTGAGAAAGATCATAATCGATTTATCGATTTTTTTTGAGATAAAAGATAGAAGAATCGATTTTCTATTGTTGAACAAGTTGAGCATATTTCTATTGTGGGAAGATCTGCTATCATGGACTGCAAACTTTAGTGCACTTTTATGCTCAAAAGAACATAAATTTCCGGACAAAACCGTTTTAACAAGCAAAATTTTCAACAAGAAACTGCCATAAGTTTTTCCAGTGTCCAGATATACTTCAATGATCCTATAAACAATCGAGGAGGAAACCGACTATTATATCACAACTCACTTTTACTTATCTACGGTACTTCCTACATAAAGTACAATGGACTTTCATGTGTATGAGATTCCTCAGGACATCAGGATTGCATCCCAGCTCCTCTTAACTGAAATGGAGAAGAAAATTTCTCATTCGATTTAAGTGGCGTGGCTCTTTGCCTTCTGAAGAACATCCTTCAAAACCAGAGCAATTCTATGTGACGTGGGGTTCCAGAAACCTCTCCTTCACCCTCTCATATCCTTTCTTTCCCATTGTTAGCCTCCTTTCTACATGTGTGGCCAATTTGACAATGTTATTTGCAAGAGGTGTCACACCTTCCTTTGCAGCAGGATGCAACAAACCTGTCGTTCCATTCACCACTATTTCCATGGTGCCTCCAGCTGCTGTGCCCTGATAATATTGTCAGTGACAAAAACAATGATGTCAATTGGAACATGAGAAGGAGAAATCAAAACACACAAACACGCATATGGGCATTAGTGCACACGTGGAGAAGATGATCCAACCTAAAACGAGATCACAAAACAATCCATTCTTTTTTCTTCTTTTTTTTTTTTCTTTTTTTTTTTGCTTGGTAAGTTACACACACACCTAAGGAGTTTTAAACCCATTCTATCATATGAGAATAATTTTCTAGAAGGGACAATTATCAGCAAAATTTTATGAAAAATTGAAAGATAATAAGCTTGATATTCAAGTTTTGTTCAAAGAAAATAAAGCCATCATACTATACAAGTGCAGTTACAAGGATCTATGCAGTTAATAGTTTTAAAAAAATGTATACTGTTTCCAAAATAAATTCCTAAAACAGGGCAAAAAGAATGGTATAATTATAATATGACGAGAGGGGTAGACGATGAAAAGATATGAATAAATAAAATAAAACAAATCAAAACAAACTCAATCCACAATTGATAATATATTTAATGCAAGCAAATGCCAAGCAGTTGATCAGCAAAACAGCCAAAATAATTGATGATTGACAAACACAATACGAAAAAAAAAAAAAATTGAAACTAAACCTTTGAGGAAAACGGAAGTTTCCACTCCAAATGATATAACATTATATTCTTTTTTGATAAGTTACACACGCACTTAATGAGTTTTGAACCCACAACCTTACCCTCCTTTTTTTCTCTTATTGGTAATTACACATGTACCAAGTGGGTTTTGAACAATGACCTCACCCTTCACCTTGCTCTTACATTGGGAGGAGTTGCCACTTGAACTAGAACTTATTGGCCAACCTCACCCTCCATGTTGCTCTTGCAAGGGAGGATGTGTCATTTTAGTTGGAACTCATCGGCCTAAGAAGACAGTATTTAACTTACCATAGTCTAATTAAAATGCAGAAATTGTTGGAAACGAAGTCATATCATGTGATGAAGACTTACCAACACAGGCAGCTGAAAGGACATTGCTTCAATGGTTATCCTCCCAAAGCACTCTCCTCGGGCCTACATAGCAATTAGTTTAAACAGTTGGAGTGGAGCACAAAACAAATAGAGTCCATGAAACAAAAATAAAACCAAAAGAACACTAAATATGAAATAAAAAGAACAACGGAACCTAAAAAGCGGTGATATTCAAAATGCAGCTTAATTAATATGAAACAAGGCAACCAAGATTTCTTATTCTTCTTTGTTAAAAAAAGTGGGTAGAAACATGCCAAATAAGATAACAAAGACATCAAAATAGCATGGAATAGTAAGATTCTCACATATTCACCGTCATTAGCATTTTTTCTTTTTTTATCATATTGTCATGTTTCACATGAACAATAATTTTACACCACAAATAGAATTGAATAAATGCACATGGTCAGAAAGTAGAGATTTGGTCCCTTTTTTAGTTTTTGGCTTTTCTCTATTGCAAGGTTTGAGTAAACAAGAGATCCTAGTTATATAAGCCCTCTGTAGAACAAATTTCTGCAAAGAAAACATAGAAATGACAAGAGGATTATGCAAACTAATGAAAGACACCCCCACCCCAACCCCCAGGTGCGGGGCCCAAAAAGAAAAAAAAGGGAGATGATATGCAACACATCATATGCCAAGGACACCACTGGTAATGCAAGATATTTGAAGGAAAACATTTCAACTTTTTGCCTTATTCTTAATTTTACCATAGCAAATCCTCCTGTTATTTCCTTTTCATTTTTTACACAACAAACTAACCTGCCTCAGATTGAATTGAACCAAAGACTTTACTTATGGGAGATGGGATGGCAGTTAGTTCAAGGGCCATTGGCACTTTAGCAATAGTCCTTGGTGGAAGAGTGGGGGTGAAGACCAATGAGAAAGCAGTTACCATGATTAAGTACTTACAACAGTCGAGCATCAAATCAAGAGTGTAGGTTTCAAAATCAGTAATAAATGTGATCAGCAGAAAGAGGAAATAATAAAATAGAACATAAGAACTGTCTCCTACATGAATTAACACGATATATTTGCAGAATGTACCTGGGAGTTCTGAACAAGAACATCAATGGAAGCCAAATAAGGAGCTACTGTCAGGGTTTTGTTGACAAAGTGAACATGGTCCTGAATTTTTTTCTCTAGTACAAAGTTCCGCAGTTCTGTCTCGAACTTTGTTTGAGCATTCATGTCACTTCCCACTATTACTGCATGAATTGGTGGCACCTGAAGTTTCTTCTCTTTAATAAGTTGCAGACTTTCATGAAAGGAACGAAGAAATAGATCCTGACCTTTCCCACGTGAAACACCTGTTATATCATGCATGTTGCTCGGAAAATATAAATTTTAAATAGTACAGTCACAAATGGATCTAACCTAGGGTAGTGTATTGAAACAAAGAACCAATTTGGAAACATAATGCAAAAAAGTTAATGTATATCTAAGAAGACAATACCAAGTAAACAAAAGATGCCATCCTGACATAGGAAGATGGGGAAATATGATTACAATTTGGAAAGTAGGTTTGACTTCTTTGCAAAAGCAGAATGTTCAACAAATGAGGAAGAGATCACAAATTACCATTTTTAACTCCAAATTGAAAAACCATGCACAATAAGGTTCATGTTCTGCTATTGAGAATCAAGAACATCTTTAAAGAAACCTCAATGCTTGGAAGAGAAACATCGTTAATTAGAGCTTCATTTATTTGCCTCACCATAACTCCTCCACTACCCCACAAAAAAGAAAAGGAAATATAAGTGCATCTTAAAGCAACAATGTAAAAGTAGTGACAGATCTCAAGAAGATCATAGGCACACATGCAACAATAAATTTATGAGGATATGCAGAAGTAAGGGTCATAAAGAACACAGCCAAATATGCATTAAATACAAAAATTCACACGACTATCCAAAAACAATGCAGTTGGCTACCAATCACAGTCGCAATGCAAAATGTCAACTTAGTAAGAGATGGACTAAAATCCAACTTAATTACCAAGAAATCATCTATATACTAAGATTTCTCCGAAGAAAAAGTGTGGAATATTTTGCAACCAAGTGACTTACTACTATACTACTTTCACCAATCAGACTAATGAAGGAAAACATATTTATCTCATCCACAAGGAGAGCTTACTGTTTATGATGGCAAAGATTAGATCTTCATTCCGCACTCCAAGAGACTCTCGAACATGCTCACGAAGAATTCTCTTGGCTACACTATCTTCAGCAACCTCCATTAGTTCCTTGCTATTTCCAAGGTGCACAACGTAGGTTTCAGGCATTTTAATCCTGTAAAGCATTGGCAGGGACATTTATAAGAAAAGCTCACTTGCAGAAAGCATATGAGAGTGTATTCTATCTATGGAATCAGAATTACATAGAATAGGTAGCAAAAAGAGTTTACCAATTCTACATTACATGCTATATCAACAAAGCCTATTATAAAGTATAAGTACATGTTCAGTTCTATGTGCCAAGAGAACTATGTCATTCTCTCTGAAAACCTGATTAATGGCAATGGTTAGTAAAGATTGACCTGAAGGCGCTCTCCACTCAAAGTAGCATGCTGATGTACAGCAATTAGATGAAGTCTTAGTAGTGTTTATCCACTGGTTATTATGTTTTCATCAAATTCATTTGCTTGGTTTTACTTCCAATCAATTCTGCTATGAAATAATTTGATCAGAAGAAAATTAAGTATGTCTTACACCTGAATTGATGTACAACTTTTATTCTGATGCTTAAGTTATTAGACATTAAGTGCCAACATTTAAGAAACTCGGTATGGGATATGGCACTCTGTAATACATTTATGACATTTCAAAGAGCAAGAGTCCTGGATTCCCTTTCATATGGCCTCTCTAAAGGTAAAGGGTGCATTTCTGATGAAGGCAAATTGTAGCTGGTTAGCTTTGTGATCTATTGATCTTCCTTGCTAGATATTCTCACCCCTTGCAAGAACTTAAGAGAAATGAGACCTAAAACAATGCAATGAGGTATGGAAGAGGAAATATGGCCTAATTGTTGGGATTGCACAAAAACATCTTAATGAGACAAGTTGAGTGAAATAAGCATCAAAGAACTTGAGGATTGATTGGATAGATAAACATGAAACACATAGTATATACTAATTGATTTTAGTAACATACCCTAAACGCTCTCGGGTTCTGTTCTTCCAGTATTCTGCAGTTGTATGTGAATCAATCATGGCACCTGCAACAAAAGGGAGGTGCTTAACATACTCCACTTTGAAATAATGTCCTCTCATTTCATGAATCCACCACAAAACCTTTGGAAGCACATGAGGAACTTTTTCCTTGAGAACAGCATCCAGCCATTTCCCAGCAACAGCAGTATTTAAAATAACCATGTCAGCTTTAAGAGCTGTATCTATAGCTTTTTGACCCTTCGCAGATAAGACCTAACAGTACTGGAGAATTCACAATTAGATGGCTGATATTTTAGTGGCACAACAGAATGCCAGTTTCTTGGTCACAAATTAGAAGAAATGAAGCAAGGCAACAAATATGAAAGCCATTAAGAATAAATAAGTCAGTGTAAAGTACAGAACATGAGGAGTGCTTTCTCTTGAAAGCCGCCTAAAAGCTGAATACTGAAGTATGTAAAAACATAATTCCTTTTGCAAGAGAAAAAAGAATGGGAACCAACAAAGGCCTGACTATTCTTCATTTCTGTCTAGCTTGAGCTATAAATCTACTGGCAGAAACATCATTTAGGAGCAACTATAAAGTCAAGACACAAAATCTATTATACACATGTTTACACTTATTGCATGATGTACTGAAAGACTCTGAGAACTGTGCCTCCACTAACTGATTCAGCTCATAATTCATAGTGAGATTAATAACAAAAAAATAGGCATTATGAGAAAGGAACCATGAATCTTGCCATAGATAGCAGTCCACTGTAAAACCAGTGATAACCCACTAAGCAAAATTCTTCTACAACAGCAGGAGGCATCCAAATATAAACTTTTCTTGTATAATAAAATTCTATAAAACCTTTTATAGATAGACCTGCTCCACTATTACAAAGGGTTCATGGGACAATTATGTCAAAGCTATGACTAACTAACAAAAGCTTTACAAGTATCCAAATGGAACAAAGCAAAACCATAAAACAATACATAACACCCTAAGTCCCACATAAGACAATTCTTAACAAGAACTTCCATCCTTCAAAAAATAAAGGAGTACATTGCATTGCAATTGATATAACAACCCTTAACGCTATATAGCACATGATTCTGTACAAAACCACCTAATTTTCCACTCATATGAGCTTCTCCAAACTTCAATCTGACATTGGATATAGTCCTACGCGCTCTAACTCTCAATGTCATTACCTGAGGAAGCGCTAGCCACATCTGTGCTATATCCCAAATGGACTAATTCAAGTTACAATTAGAGTTCCTCATAATTGCTTACATAGCCTAAACCCACATAACACAAGCACAACTCAATATTCAAACACACACACTTGTGCACCAAACCAAACAAAAGCCCCCTCTTCTATGATAAACAAATCGATTTTGAATTTTTCTTCTCAAAATGAAAGAGCAAAGCTAATGCTAGAAAATACGGCAGAGTATGAATTTGAAAATGTTACCTTAACCCCTCTGTCCAACATTTTATGCTCCAAACTGTAAACGACGTCGTCTAGCTCCACCGGTTTCTGGTTAGTTATCCACACAACCTCCGCACCCACACCTCTCAGCAAAAACGCTAGCTCCATTAACAACAACGGCCCACCTGAAAATTTAAATTACATTTAAAAAAAAATTAATTAATTAATTTCATTTTCCGAATAACCAAACGGAAAATAACAATGTTACCAGAAAGAGAGAGCTCGTGGGAAACCAAGAGCACGAGTTTCGACTTCATGAAATCTAGAGGATTCGGTGCGGCTTTAGAGTGAATCTGAGCGTTTGTAAATTTGTCTTTCTCTTCTTCTCCAAAACAATTGTTGTTGATAACAATGCTATTACTTGTAGCAGAGCTGGTACTGTTGGTGGCGCAGGAATCGAACGAGGTTCTGGTGAAGAAAAGCATTGCGGTGAAGAGCGAAAGCAGAGCGAGAATCAGCAGCGGCCACCGCTTCTTCTGAATCGCCACCCACGCGCTCTGCTTCCCCATCTCTGACTCTGATTTCACTACAATATACAATCTCGTCGCATTCTAGAAGTTTCGGTTCCGATCTGTTATCTTGAGAGAGTGTGTGATTGTTTAAGAAGAAAATGTAGAATGATCACTGGGCAGTACAGTAGGGAGCGTAAGGGATGGATCACTCAATTCAAATAAATAACTATATAAAAAGTACAAAAATATCAAAGTGCATTGTTTCAAAATTACATGTTAATCATTTGTCCATCCATTCTCAATTTCAAAATTACATGTTAATCACTGGGCAGTACAGTAGGGGGGGTTGATGGAACCATAAGTTGAATTAATGTGAGATGTGAGATTAATCTGGTAACATACCGTGAGTGGTGATATAGTCAAATGATTCGATAGCTTCAGAAGTAGTTCGATATATGTTTGGAGATAAAACATGTACCAAGTGATTATCCACCCACCTAACATTTTCAATAACAGCATGTCATCAATTCATCTATGTCAAAGGCTATTTACACTACAAAAAAATATGACTTTAGATGCAGCAACATTTAGAATAAAAGTAGGACACAATTCATATAAGAATTAAGAACTCAATTACGCAAAACTCTTTCTTATAGCACCTACAAATCGGTCCTCGGCTCTGAAATCTATTACAAAGTAATTTACAGAAGAAACTAAGAAATTCAAAAGCTTAGAAAGTAGAACAATAAAAAGATAAACCACCATACCCACACCACTCTGTTTCTTCATCACCACTTTCAACAGGATTATCAGGATGAAGTTTTTGGAACAGTTTATCAATTATGTCTGCACAAGTAAAACAAGCTAAATTAACAAAAACAACCACAAGATATAAGAAAGGAACATTGGCGATAGCCTTAAATTTGCACTTAAATCGCAAACAATATAAAAAGGAAATCAAGCAAGACCTGAAGAATCAACCATCTGTTCACCATCAACCTTGAGTATAGGCACTTTCTTGTAATCAGACCACTTGATCTCCTTTTTGTTGATGGGATTAACCTCCACTACTCCGTATGGAATTTTGTAATAATCCAAGAACGCTGAAAGAATACCAAACTCCAAATAAATAAATATATAAAAAGTACAAAAATATCAAAGTGCATTGTTTCAAAATTACATGTTAATCATTTGTCCATCCAGCAGGAGGCATCCAAATATAAACTTTTCTTGTATAATAAAATTCTATAAAACCTTTTATAGGTAGACCTGCTCCACTATTACAAAGGGTTCATGGGACAATTATGTCAAAGCTATGACTAACTAACAAAAGCTTTACAAGTGTCCAGATGGAACAAAGCAAAACCATAAAACAATACATAACACCCTAAGTCCCACATAAGACAATTCTTAACAAGAACTTCCATCCTTCAAAAAATAAAGGAGTACATTGCATTGCAATTGATATAACAACCGTTAATGCTATATAGCACATGATTCTGTACAAAACCACCTAATTTTCCACTCACATGAGCTTCTCCAAACTTCAATCTGACATTGGATATAGTCCTATGCGCTCTAACTCTCAATGTCATGACCTAAGGAAGCGCTAGCCACATCTGCGCTATATCCCCAAATGGACTAATTCAATTTACAATTAGAGTTCCTCGTAATCGCTTACATAGCCCAAACCCACATAACACAAACATAACTCAATATTCAAACACACACACACTTGTGCACCAAACCAAACAAAAGCCCCCTCTTCTATGATAAACAAATCGATTTTGAATTGTTCTTCTCAAAATGAAAGAGCAAAGCTAATGCTAGAAAATACGGCAGAGTATGAATCTGAAAATGTTACCTTAACCCCTCTGTCCAACATTTTATGCTCCAAATTGTAAACGACGTCGTCTAGCTCCACCGGTTTCTGGTTAGTTATCCACACAACCTCCGCACCCACACCTCTCAGCAAAAACGCTAGCTCCATTAACAACAACGGCCCACCTGAAAATTTAAATTAATTTTTTTAAAAAAATTAATTAATTTTATCTTCCGAAGAACCAAACGGAAACTAACAATGTTACCAGAAAGAGAGAGCTCGTGGGAAACCAAGAGCACGAGTTTCGACTTCATGAAATTTAGCGGATTCGGTGCCGCTTTTGAGTGAATCTGAGCGTTTGTAAATTTGTCTTTCTCTTCTTCTCCAAAACGATCGTTGTTGATAACAATGCTATTACTTGTAGCAGAGCTGGTACTGTTGGTGTCGCAGGAATCGAACGAGGTTCTGGTGAAGAAAAGCATTGCGGTGAAGAGCGAAAGCAGAGCGAGAATCAGCAGCGGCCACCGCTTCTTCTGAATCGCCAACCACGCGCTCTGCTTCCCCATCTCTGACTCTGACTCTGATTTCGCTACAATATACAATCTCGTCGCATTCTAGAAGTGTCGGTTCCGATCTGTTATCTTGAGAGAGCGTGTGATGGTTTAAGAAGAAAATGTAGAATGATCACAGGGCACTGGGCAGTAGGGAGCGTAAGTTCAGAGGAGAGGAAGATTAATTTAATGCTTCGGCATTTGAAAGAAAAGATGAGCGATGAGTTTCTTTTCTTCGGCTTTGAAATCAGCCACATTTATCTTGGACCGAGCTACCCAGGGCCGTTTGTCAAAGCATTTTGAATAATGGTGTTTGTATTTTTGAAATACGGTGCGGTGAAAAATTATATAAAATATGTGTAATATTGTTTAAAAACTAAAAATATATTGCTAAAATGCTCTACCAGATGGCCTCTAATTTGTTCACTACTTTTTCTCTACAAGGCTTACTATTGATTGTTTTGAGTAGAGGTGTGCAAAAAACTGGCTGAAATTGGCTAAACCAAGTCCAATTTTTCAGTTTAGTTTTGGTACGGTTCGGTTTTGGTTTGAATTTCTTGAAATCAAAATATTTCGATTTCGATTTCAGTGCTGGATTTTTTCACCCCGAAACTGACCAAACCGACCAATATATAGACATTTATGTAGATTTAAAACATTATAGAGTGAGTAGCTTAGGAACACCCTTTTCAAATAACAATAAATATCAAAAAATTTAGTTAGTTGTCACGTTTTAAAACAATGTTGAAAACTAGCATCTCGAGTGTCTAGAACGGCCAAAATGGCCAAATGGTCATAAAATTCTAACTATATAGTTAGTAGTTCTAGTTTCTAAACTATATTTTTTACTAGCATTTCGAGTCTAAGAGACTCGATTTAGGGTTTATAAATCAAGTTTTTGGAACTCGATTTTTATGGGTTGTTCACGTCTGATATGTGGCACTTTTTCCACGTGGCATCTACATGGAAATCGAGTCTCTAAGACTCGATTTCTAACCCAAAAATAATTATTATTACTTACCCAAAATGTAGAAACAGCAAAAAAAAAAAAAAAAAAAAAAGTGGAAAAAAAGAAACAGAAGAAGAAGAAATGAAGATGCAGCTCAAGCCAAAATCTAATGGAGATGCAGCTGCGACCAGGCCGCGCAGACCCAGGCCGCAGCTGGTCGCAGCGCAACCCAGGCCGCAGCGCGACCCAGGTCACGGCCGCACGCGACCCAGGTCGCAGCCGACCCAGGCCACGCGCGACCCCTGTTTCTGTTTCTGGGTTTTTTTTTTTTTTTTTCTTTCTTCCTTCTCTGATGAACACATATTCTTCTCTGAGTTTTTTTTTTTTTTTTTTTCTTTCTTTCTTCTTTGATGAACAAATATTTTCTGTTTCTTTTGCCGTTGTTGTTGTGGTTTTGTTTGCTTTTTATTTTTAGATGTAAATTGAGTCTTAGAGACTCGATTTCCATGTAGATGCCACATGGAAAAAGTGCCACATCAGACGTGAACAACCCATAAAAATCGAGTCCCAAAAACTCGATTCATAGCCCCTAAATCGAGTCTCTTAGACTCGAAATGCTAATAAAAAATATAGTTTAGAAACTAGAACTACTAACTATATAGTTAGGATTTTATGACCATTTGGCCATTTTGGCCGCCTAAAACTCGAGTTCCAAGATAAAACTTGAGTTTTTAAGTCTCGATTTGTAAGCGGATGGGTTTGATGTGGAACAAATCCACGTGGAAATCGAGTTTTAAAGACTCGATTTCTATAAATTGCATAAAAACGCTGCTATAGGGCTTTAAAATGTCACTATAGGGCTTAAAAACGCCACTATAGGGCTCCCAGAACTTGGTCTCACACTTATAAAAAAAAAAATTTGCAAAAAAACACTGCTATAGGGCTTTAAAATGTCACTATAACGCTTAAAAACGCCACTATAGGGCTTCCTGAACCTGGTATGGGGCACTTATAAAAAAAAATTTTATAGGAAAATGCCACTATAGGGCTTTAAAACGTCACTATAGGACTTAAAAACGCCACTATAGGGGAAATTTTTTTTGCATGGAACTCGAGTCTTAAAGACTCGAGATCTATGTGGCATTTTCAGTCCAAATCGTCCAGCCAAACACTCACAAAGCGAGTTTATAAAACTCGGGTTTTAATATGGATCTCGAGTTTCTAAAACTCGAGATGTTATTTTTCTTAAAACTTTGAAACATTGCCTAACTTACTACTTTGAATCCCTATTAATAGCTATTCTGCACATTCCCTCGTAGCTTAGTGGAATGACGCGCGGGTTTTGGCTACTTGTTCACAAGTTCAAGCCTTGCCTATCCATTGCTTGTATTGGGATTCCATGGGTTTTGTGTCATCCCGTGTTGGTCTTGCTTTTTTTGTTAGTTGTACTGCTTTTGTCTTTCAATAATCTCCATTTGAAGCAAAAAAATCTTCTCTTTTTTTTCTTTTTTTTTTGGTTTTGTTTCTCACATCCCAAACACTGAAACCTGACTGAACGAAATCGGAACCGAATGCAATCGGTCAGTTTGGCATCCCTTCCTTACAAGTCGGTTTCGGTGCTCAATATGTTAAAACTGAAATTCTCGTTTTGGTGCAAAAATTACCTTCAAAACTGACTGACACGAACCAATTATACCCCTAGATTTGAGTATTCATTTTTAAAATAAGAAACTAATTTTTCTATTTTAAATGTTCATTTTTTAAAACATCATACATTAGATTATCTATTTTATACTATATTTTATTAAAATATAAATTTTTCTTGATTTTTTTTTGTTGTTTATCTTTTTTCACACACAAGTACAACAACCACCATCTTTTCTCTTTCTTCATCCTTGTGATACGTAAAAAACTAATAAAAGACTAAATGCAAAATGAATAGTGTCATTATAAATTTGTACAATTACTGTAACAAACTTGTAAATTTACACAATTATACATTCACTTATATGGGTCATTTTTAGAGAAAATTATATAAATTTTACATATTCTTCTGTCATACACTCAATAATATGAGTGCTCTAATTTTTCTTTTTTACATTGATTCTATCAAAATTGTGGTACTAGAAGGTTTCACATTAATTTTCATGATTTTCATTTAAAAAACTCCCCATAGTGCCATATTGGGTTCTCTGACTACTAACTATATGCAAGATTTTTTTGTTTTTTTTTTTTGAAACATTTTGGCAATTTCATGTTTTGCTTGATTGGAACTTACTTATTTTGATGTTGGCATAAGGGATTCAAAATGGGTGCCTACAATGGTCTTTGATGTGAAGTATTCTTTTAGCAAGTAACAATACTCTTTTAAGGAGAAACTAAGGGCCTATTTGGATGGTGAGTGATGGGTATTCCATCACTCATCACCCAAATATTATCACTTAAAACTCATTACCCTATAACTCAATTTTTATTGCTCGAAAATCCCCAACTTATGCCCCATGGCTGTTTGGCCCTTAAACCCAATTGCATTTTCATTCTAAAAACTCAAAACTCTCCTTTTTTTTGTGGGACTCACAGATTGACTTGGTGCAGCTTTTACTGATCGGCTACCCGTGTGAACAAACTAACTGAACCCAATATTACTTCTTATTTCCTTTTTTTTTTTTCCTTCAACACCCAATACCCAAACTCACTGAACCCAAATTGCTCTCAAGCACAGTTCATCACCTCCCTCTTCATCCATTCACCGAACCCAGATTGCTCTCATCGCCTCCTTCCTCCTTAGTCTTTGGTACTATGCTTCTTGATCAAATTGGTGGACACTAGGCAACCACTTCTCAGCCAGGTCGGTGGCCACACTATCCCTTTTAGTCACCGCTTCCAAGGAAAACCTCTCTCTCTCTCTGTTTTTTTTTTTTTTTTTCTAGAAATTTGTTCTATGATTGCGTAACTCTGATGGGTCTTTTTTGCTAATGCCTTTGGAATGGTGTTGTACTTGTTTTTTTTTTTTTTTTTTTTTTTTTTTTTTTTGTCTTTTGGGATTCGGTTTTAATGTGAAGTTGTGAAAAAATCCACTGCGATTATTCAAATTGTCAAGGATTGAAAAGTAGAAAATCTGAATATACTTGTTGTGAAAAGTCAATCTAAATATACTTCCTCCTCTTCTCAGTCATAAGTGGCAGTCACAACAACCACTTTGGTTCAAAGCTTGAAGCAAAAGGTGTGTTCAAATCAATGTTATGAATACCGTTTCGGAGCCCGTTTCAGTTTATCTATTGGAATGAAATATTTCGGTACCGGCCTATTTCGGCGTACCGTTTTAGACCGTTTCGGATTACCACAGATAAATAAATATAAATATATAAAAATATAATATAATGGATTTAATATACTTACTTTTTAAAAAAAATTCTCAAATAAAGTTAGCATTTGGTTATTAAAAAATTATTTGTTGCATTTTTGTAAATAAAGTGAACATGTTGACTAATTACAGCTAAGAACATTCTTGAAATTTAACTTTTCCCATTTCCCAAACCCACCCACGTGAACCTCTCCATCTCTTTATCACCAACTCCATTTATTTCCTTTGTCTCACACACTTCTCAATGTTCTTATTCAGGAGTTTCAACTTTCAAAAGTCTGGAGCCTCACCACTCACCAGTGCTCTGTCTCGGTCTCTCTTCTTTGTTCTAATTTTTGTTTCTTCTAATTCTTTCTTTCTCTGCTGTGTTTGTTTCATTTTGTTCTTCATTATTGTTTTTCATTCTTGTGTTTTTTCTTCTCCGTTTTAAACAGAGACAAAGGCGGTGGAGTTTTTTTTTTTTTCTTTTTCTGGTAAGGCAGTGGGTCGGACATGAAATTCAGGGGAGAAGGCCAAAGATTCATACCGGCCGGATCTTTAATCTCGGCCGGTATTGACCGAAACGGACCGAAACTCCCGAAATAGCCCGAAATGGGCCGAAATTCCACCCGAGGTGGAACAGGGGTGGTCTCTGTTCCGGTTTACTCACCGATACGAAATATTCCGGCCATTCCGGCCGGAACGGAACGGTATTAATAACAATGGTTCAAATGGGGAACATGAAAACATTGTGCTTCTCGGTCAGCTGGAGTGGCAGATCGAAATGGGAGAAGGCAGATTGGTGGGTATGGTATGGAAGAGAGATCGGTGTGCTTGGGAGCTGAAGAAAAAGAAAGTAAAGGAAAAGGGTTTTGTTTGAGAAGAGGTAACACAAAGCCGTTGGTTTGATCAGTATAGGATTTACTTTGAAGTGGTAAGACTCTAACCGTGGGGCCCATTGTTTGAGTGAATTTATGAGATTGCCACCGTAACTCTGTTTCTATAACTCAAAAACACCCAAAAGTTGTTTTCAGTTTTGCTAACTCATTACTCAAAAATCAAAAAATTGAGTGATGGAAACAAAATGTTAGGACATATGTGATTTGATGTTAGGAACATATGTCAACATTTTTTGTAATTGGCTAATCCTTTGACAAAACGCATTTTACTTGTAATTGGGTAGATTTAGGATGTGTTTAATGCTTCAAGAAACAAGGTTTCAAGTTCAAGTGTTAAACCCATGCAAGTCTGTCCAAGAATCAAGTGAGAAAGTGCAGGATTTTAAAACTCGACAGCTAGCATCTATCGAGGTTTAAAAGCTGTTGAAGCCCGTGGCTCGACAGCTAGCTCGATAGTTGGCTATCTATCGAGGTTTATGAAGTTCAGTTTTTCAAGCTGATTTTCATCCAATCCGTGAATGTATGTTTGGGCTTTCTTTTCTCACAACCCTAAACATATATAAGGATTATTTTAAGGACCGTAACAGGTTACGCACAGTTGCACAAGAGCATAATTCCACAAGTGTGAAGAAAAGTGTAACCGGAAACCTAGTTTGCCCTAGTTCTTCTTTCTCTTGAAGATGCTGCTGTGTTTGTACACCATAGGGTTTTGTGACCAAGCAACTTCATGATCTTCATCATGTGATGAATAGAAGAACTTTGCAGCCAATATCCTTCTTAAGTTGGTGATCAAGTCGCGTACTGGGATCCGCCTAATTGGTTAGTCACGTATTGGGAGTTGTGCATTGAAAGGAGAGATTGTCACTACAGAACAAGTCCAATTGGGTATTGGGGTAAGGGTTCAACTGTAGGTTGGTATAAGGTACTGAGATTCCTTTACTTGTAACCGCTTGTTTTGATAATAGTAGATTCTCGGGAGTGGTGACCTTGAAATCACCCGATGGGGTTTTTGTCGTGTAGATTTTCCCCATTCTTAAACAAATCACCGTGTCAATTTATTTTTCATTGCATACTTTAGTTAATTGGTGATTTGTTTGTGTTTCCACGTACAATTGCATGTTAATTTGATTAATTAATAAACTTGGCTAATTAATCATTAATTCATCGCAAGGGGTCAATACATTTTTGGCCTATCAAGTAGTATCAGAGCAGACACACTCTGATTAGGGTTAATCTTTGTTGTGTGATCCATTGACCCCTTTTTGTCATGGATGGAGGACGGTCTCTTATTATACCTCCTTTATTTGATGGAACTAACTATGCATACTGGAAAGTACGCATGAGAGCTTTCTTATAGTCTTTAGATGAGAAAGTATGGCAAGCTGTAGAGATAGGCTGGACTAAGCCTACAGAAGCGCCGGCTGACTGGGATGATGCGAAGATCAAGGTAGCAAACTTCAACAGCAAGGCATTGAATGCTCTATTCAATGCTGTCACAAATGAGGAATTCAAAAAGATATCCTCTACTGAAACTGCTAAGGAAGCATAGACCATTCTCCAGACAACCTATGAAGGAACCAAGGCTGTCAATGATTTAAAGCTTTAGAGGCTCACTACAAGCTTTGAAGAGATCAAGATGGAGGAGGATGAGTTGTTCGATGAGTTCTATGCCAAGCTCAAAGACATAGTGAACTCAGCATTTAATCTTGGGGAAACCATTTCCAAACACAAGATTGTGAGAAAGATGTTTAGATCTCTATCCGAGAAATTCCATGCCAAGATCACCGCCATTGAGGAATCAAAGGATATCGACAAAATTCCTTTGACTGAGCTGGTTGGAAATCTGTAGACCTATGAGTTGGGTTTGATGAGGATAGGGAAATCAAGCAAAAGCATGGCTTTGAAAGCCAAGAGCAGTGACACGGATGAGTCTTCAGACAATGAAGATTCTAAGATGAAATCCTATATCACGAGGCAGTTCAAGAAGTTTATGAAGAATGCCAACATGAAAGGATTTGACAATGACCGAAAGCAATCCAATTCTTCGCAATTCAAGAGTTAAGACAAAGGGAAGAAAGATGCTAGGGATGGCGATCAGTACACTGTACCCTCAGAACCAAAGGGCTTTAGGTGTCAAGGTTTTGGTCATATGAAACAAGAGTGCCCTACATATCTCAAGACCATCGAGAAGAGCAAAGCACTTGCTGCTACATTGAGTGACACTGAACCTGAGGATGACTCCGATAATGAGGATGATGGAATCCTAAATGCCTTCACTGCCACTGTAAATTCTATTGAGGGGATTGTTGAAGATGTGGATGAAGAAGAGGAATTGGTATAGTCTAAGTTTGAGAAGATGGATGAACAAAATGACATCCACACAACCTATGCAAAGTTATATAAGGTCTCAGAAAAGCATGAAAAGTTGTATAGGTTGGCCACCAAGAAGCTCAGTGATGTGGAGCTTAAGCAAGAAGAAATATCCACAAAGTTTGATGAAGCCAATCAGACTATTGGAGCACTAAGATTTAAGAACAATTTATTGGTTGAAAAGACCAAAAAGCTTAAGGCAAAACTGTTCCAAGCTAGAGCACAGCTGGAAAGGACTTCAAGCGCTAAGCTTGATGAGATGCTCAGTCTTCATAAATCGGTTTCCGATCGAACCAGTTTAGGGTATGATTTCTCTTGTCCTAGTATTGCATCTACAAGTACTACTGTTTTTGTTCCTCTTGCTAATAATATTGAAACTAAGAACAATGATGTTAAAAATGAATTAGCTAGTGAGAACATAGACAATGGTAAATCTATCTTAGGAGTACCCTCTAAACTTGATAAGAAAGAGATTAAAAACCCTAGGGCTAAGAATGGAAACTCTCAAAAGCCTAAGCAGAAAAAACAACATTTCTGTCATCACTGCAGCGCAGTTGGACATACTCGACCTAATTGCTACAAGTGGTTAGCAACTCAAAAGAGCAAAAGCATGATCGCGTTGGGAGACAAGAGTCAGTTTCCATCCTCTTTTGCTCCTCTTGGAGATCTTTTCAAAGCCCTTATGTTTCTTTCAAACTTGAACGGTTTTAATTCTTCCCCCTCACCGCCGGATCAAGAGTTTGCTAAACGGAAAGATTCTTCCAAGGTGTGGAAGGAAAAGGGCTCCAAGTGATTCTATCACTTATTCTCTCTCCCCCTCATGTTTTTGTTTTGCATTACTTGTGTGTTTTGCTTTATTATTTTGAGTCAGTCTAGTTTTATGCATTGCTTTGTTTAACTTGTTTTTGTTTGTTTTCTTTTTAATTTTGGTTTATTTTGTTTTTCATATAAAAATTTTATAAAAAAAATTGAAAAATCAGAAAAAATACAAAAACAGCATGTGTTTGTGTACATTGGTACTTATATACCTTGGATGACCATTGAAATTTTTTTTTCTAAACTTTGTATCTTTTGTAACTTAGATAAGCATCTCCATGCACAACTAAGCAAGTGAGCTTTGTGGCTCGTGTTTGTGATGAGTACGATTAAGTAATCTTTTGTTCTTAACACTCGTTTCACTCTTTTTGACGGGAAGGACTAGAAAATCCTAAAAGAAATGCATAAATAACCATCTCACCACTGTTGCCCGCCAATCATGAAATAACATCTGTATGCTTCAGCATAACAAAAGTGCAATGTCAAAAGCTTAACGTAATTGGGTATTTCTTTTCTCTCTCTTATATGCCCATGCATGATTTGCTTAAAAGAAAAATATGCAAAGAAAAATAAAAAGCAAAAAGAATCAAAATGGTTTATATATGATTGCAAGCGTGTATTCTAAGAGATGTGGGAGTTATAGGATGTACCTCGAAGGTGATAGTCCCCATCAAACAGTTATGATTGTGTGTGAGTTAAAGTGATTTTCTCATATCTCAAATCATCATAACATGTAGACACTTATGCAATCTTGCGATGTTTTTCACACACAATAGGCAATATTCTTTACTACTTTTGATACATGTGCAGGTACAATGTGATTTGGCCATCACAAGGTTTACATGTGTTAATGTATGCTCACTAAACTGTCTTAACTTGTTTTTGAAATATAAAATTGGTTAGACTTGTTTAGTGTGTGTGTGAGTTTTGGGATCTATGTGCTTAACATTTTTCTTGTTGAGAGATGTTTTTGAGAGATTAAATGTTGTTTGGATCCTTGGTTGAGTTGCTTGTTTGATTGCATTCATGTCTGTGTTTTTCTCTTCTTGAAAATTTGTTTTTAAGCAATCTCGACAGCTCTTCGACACCTCTCGACACCTAGCTTATTTATCGAGCTCTTCAGCTTCTTTTTATCACAATCTCGATAGCTCCTTGATCCATTGAGAAAGTTTCTGTCTCCTTAATAGATGCTCGAGAGCTCCTCGATCCATCGAGCTTGTTTTTGCTGTGGATACCTTTAGATAGCTGCTCGATAGATGCATCTGTCAAAGTTTAAACCTCGACAACTTTCGACACCTCTCAATCTGTCGAGATTTAAGAGGTTCTATATATAGGGTCTGCACAATTTCAAACTCACTTCTCTCTATCTCTCTCGATATTGTTGTGTCTTCTCACCTCCCAAACACATTTTTCTCACTCAATACTTCATTCCCAAGAGATTTTCGGCCTCAAGATCATCTTCTTTCATTTGGTATGATCTTTTTCACTCATTCTATCATGCATTTCATGTTTTCTGACCTAACTTTTGGGATTTTTGATAAACTTTGGGGTTTTTCAAAATTAATGGAGTTTTTGTGAAATTTTTCGGATGGGCTTTGTGAAAATGGCTTTAAATCATCATGCATTGCATCACATTTGGATTATAACACTGTTTCATGCATTTTAGATGTGTGGTTACTTTGTTGAAATGATTGTGTGTAGGTAGGATTGGATTGGGCTGAGCCCATAGTGTTTTTACTATTGCATATCACATGCTCATGCATTTTCATGCATACCTACCTTACATTCTCTATATTCTTATATATTGATTCTGATTGGTGCTTTTCTGCATGTCTCTCTCTCTCTCTCTCTCTCTCTCGGTTAGTTGCTCTATGGCACTTATACGAAAATCTACTCCGTCCTGGAACCCTCTTTATTTCGGGGCATCCACTCTTCTGATCCTACTCCCTCTCATGTTTGGTTCCGTGATGATAAAGCCCGACAGGACTTTTCGAAGAACTTTTCTAGACGAGGCATTCATTCGGAACGCTAAGTCATTTTGTCAAACTTCTCCAACACTGACCTACCCATTGTCATTCACAGTAGGGGTTAGGAGTCACTATGTGACGTCCCGGTCACTTGTCCATCCGTGCTTATTCAGGAGTTCTACTCCAACATGCATGGATTTGATTATTCAGTACCTTTCTTTGTTACTCGCATTTGAGGTACGCGTATTGTGATCACTCCGAATATTGTATCCGAGGTGCTCCATGTCCTGAGGGTAGCGCATCTTGACTACCCCGATTGTGAGCGTCTAAGGACTGTGTCCAAAAACGAGCTTATATCCTCTTTTTGTGAGTGTCCCTTTAATTGGGGTGATCGTCAGTTCACTTCTTGTACGGCCTTTGCTAAAGGTCCTAGGTTTCTTAACATGGTTATGACTTTTGTTTTGCATCCTTTATCTCATTATGACTCCATTACCGAGCCCCGTGCTAGATTTTTGCTTTCCCTTTTAGAGCATCTTACTATAGATTTTCCTTCTCATTTTATTCTTTCCATCATAGATGTGTTTAGGGATACGACAACCCGTGATAAGCTCATCTTCCCTTTGGCTATCACGAGGATTCTACGCCATTTTTCTGTCCCCTTTCCCGTTTTCGACCACTTCCATGTCATGTGTGCCATAGACACCGCTACCGTTAAATGGAGCGAGATGCAGCTACATTCGAGGCGGTCTAGGACAGCAGCTCCTCCCACTTTTACAGCTTCATCCACATCTGCTCCCTCTTCTTCTACGGGCGGTGTGACTCTCAAGGACATCATGGCACAGCTTGTGTGCATGGATGCTCGCCTCGACACTCTTAGTGATGAGTTGTGTTAGATGAACACCCGTGTTGGTCGTATCGCATGACTTTAGGCTGCCATAGGTGGTTACACTGCTGCTTCTTCTCCTTCTCCACCAACATCTGAGGATGAGGACGATGATGGTCATGCTGATGAAGATGATGATGCTAGCTCTTCTAGTGTTGATGAGATATCTACTTGATGATGATGGTGATGCTGATGAAGATGATGATGCTAGCTCTTCTAGTGTTTATGAGATATCTACTTGATATTCTTACCCTTTGTCACTCATGACAAAAAGGGGGAGTAGTTTTGGATATGAGAATAGTCATACTCATAGGGGGAGGGTTAGTATAGGAGATTTTTGTTAAGGGGGAGTGTTCATATTTTGAGGGATGTAGTGAGGATTTTATGTATCTTTCTCTTTTCTCTTTGTTTTAGATACATTGTTCATGTACCTTAGATCTTTTGATCATGTTGTGATAGCAAAACTTGTACTTGTTGATATATATACATTTGAGGTTGTTATTACAGTTATTTCCAAAGTTATTAATCTCGTTCCCTTCCGGTCGGAATGGCCGGAAAATACCATTCCAACAAGTAAACCGGAATGGTATACCCCTTTGTTCCACCTCGGAACAAATTCCGGGTCATTTCGGAGTGTTTCGGCCGTTTCGGGTGATTTCGGGAAATACCGGCCGAAAATATGGATTCGGCCGAAATGAGTTTCATGTGAAAAAAAATTGACAGAATACAAGGAAAAATCTTACGAGCCACGGTGAGGGAGAAAAATAAAAGGAAGGATGAGGAGGTGAGAAGAAAAAAATCAAGAGAAAAAAACAAAAGGAAAAAGAAGATAAGAAAGAAAAAAAAAATCAAGAAAAGCTCACGGTAATGAGATTTATCATTTATGTATGGCTGTATGCTTCCTCTTAGAAGTTAGAACCCATGTCTTTGCAAAGACTCCATTAGAACCCAGCTGAGAAGATCTTTGAGAAGTGAACTTGAGATGGCGTTTCAGACTTTTAGCAAAGCAAGGGGTAGTGTTTTATTTGGTTTATTGAGTTGACCACACAATCCAAGTAATAAGTAAAAAAAGATGAAATAGTATAAAAAGTAGAAATAGGAAGTCATTGAAAAGACAATCACGTGGGGTTGGTAATTTCTTGGAAGCTTCATATTTTACAATGCCCAACATCCATGTTTATTTACAAAAAAAAAAAAAAAAATCCAATTATTCTGATTTAATATTTTTAAAACAAAAACCATCTAACTACTTGGATAAGTTGATTAAGATTTCTTTTCAAACCTCTCTATTGAGTTCATTAGTTAATGTCAAAATAATTGTAATTATATATATATATATATATATATATATATATATATATATTAGTGGGTACTTCCAAAACAGTATAAAACGATACGCCGAAATAGGCCAGTACTGAAATATTCCATTCCAATAAACAAACCGAAACGGTATTCATAACATTGGTTATTTCACTTATTTCACCTATCTTTACATGTGTTGTTTCTTTTCTCTCTTTATGCACATGCTTCTTATATTTTATATGCAATCTTATATTTTTGTTTCACACTAAGATGCCTTGATGAGTTTTGTTTAAAGTGTTTCAGAAATATAGGTTGTCAAAGTCTACTTGCCATAAACTCTCTTCTTGCAAAGTTTTTCAAGAGTTTATGTTAGATAGATTTTATTGTATTCAACAAGTGAATACGAGTTTAGTGTTTTATGACTTCTCTCATATATTCATTTGTTTGTTGTGGTCTGGTCACGGATTGCCAAAGGGGGAGATTGTTAGAATATATGTGATTTGATGTTAAGAAAATATGTTAACATTTTATGTAATTGGCTAATCATTTGACAAAACGCATTTTACTTGTAATTGGGTAGATTTAAGATGTGTTTAATGCTTCGAGAAACAAGGTTTCAAGTTCAAGTGTTAAAGCCATGCAAGTCTGTCCAAGAATCAAGTAAGAAAGTGTAGGATTTTAAAACTCAACAACTAGCATCTATTGAGGTTTAAAAGCTGCTGAAGCCCGTGGCTCGACAACTAGCTCAATAGATGGCTATCTATCGAGGTTTATGAAGTTCAGTTTTTCAAGCTGATTTTCATCCAATCTATGAATGTATGTTTGAGCTTTCTTTTCTCACAACCCTAAACATATATAAAGATTATTTTAAGGATCGTAATAGGTTACGCACAGTTGCACAAGAGCACAATTCCACAAGTGTGAAGAATAGTGTAACCAGAAACCTAGTTTGCCCTAGTTCTTCTTTCCCTTGAAGATGCTGCTGTGTTTGTACACCGTAGAGTTTTGTGACCAAGCAACTTCATGATCTTCATCATGTGATGAACAGAATAACTTTGTAGCCAACATCCTTCTCAAGTTGGTGATCAAGTCGAGTATTGGGATCCGTGCAATTGGTTAGTCACATACTAGGAGCCGTGCATTGAAAGGAGAATTTGTCACTACAGAACAAGTCCAATTGGGTATTGGGGTAAGGGTTCAACTATAGGTTGGTATAAGGTACTAGGATTCCTTTATTTGTAACCACTTGTTTTGATAATAGTAGATTCTCGGAAGTGGTGACCTTAAAATCACCAGTGAAGTTTTTGCCGTGTAGGTTTTCCCCATTCGTAAACAAATCACTGTGTCAATTTATTTTCCGCTACATACTTTAGTTAATTGGTGATTTGTTTGTGCTACCACGTACAATTGCATGTTAATTTGTGTAAGGTTGAATTTAATCAACCATCTAATTGGCTTTATTCTGTGCCAAATTTGCTTGTATTTCAGCATTTAGTAACCCTGTATTTAGGTGGGCTTGTTGTAAGGGTAGTGAGTGAGATAGAGTGAAGTTTGCTCAAGAGTGTGCAAGAAAACAGAGACTCACGACTTGGCCTCGCGGGTGACTCGCGGCTGCAAGCCGCCAGACGCAGCACACGTGCCAAGCATGCCAAAAGGTGAACAGTCATGCTAGCTGGAGCACTACAGGACAAAACAGGACAACTGGCCATACGGTTATCTCGCGACTGGATCTCGCGACTCAGTCAAGTCACGAGGCCAAGCCGCGAGCCAACCCTGTTTTGAAAAACTTGACGTTTCACATTCTTCTCTCACCTCAGTATAAATACCCCTTATACCCACAAATGAGAGAGAGCTTCCAGAGAGAATTTTGAGAGAGAAACCCTAGAGTAAAACAAGATTGATTCATCTACAATCTTTACATAAGTGTCTCTTCAAATTCCTCAACACTCTTCCTCTCCATTGCCAGACCCTTGAGAGGCTTTTTACCAAAACCTTGTTCTCACCATATCCATTACTGTGAGAGGGCTGTTTGGTGTTCTGGGAAGCAGTTAGGAAGGAACCAATCTTCATTAGTTGATGCTATGGTCTAGTAGCGAAATCCGGGAAGTTAGAAAAGAAAAAGGTTCGGTGCAACCTCGTTGGAGCAAGAAGCTTGGAGGGTCTATTGCTGTCCATGTATCCCAACTATATTTTCTAGTGGATTGTTTACCGCTTGGAGGGCGGCGGAGAGGTTTTACGCCGAGGGCTTCGGTTTCCTCTTCGATAATACATCGCGTGTTGTCTTTGTGTTTGCATCTTCCTTCCCTTTTATCTTTGCCTTTTATTATCTGCTGTGGGTTGTGATTTTAATTTGGCTTAGATAGTTTTTCCAATTCTACATTATAGCTTTTGTTCATTTTCCGCACACTAGTTGTTTGACATAAAGCTTGAATTGGTTAATTTGTAAATTGGGGGTCTAAACGTTCAAGGGTGTTTTTACACTTTTTGAACTTTCAATTTGATTAATTAATAAACTTGACTAATTAATCAATTCATTCATCACAAGGGATCAATACGTTTTTGGCCTATCACAAAACTTAAAAACAAATCCAAATAGACCTTCTCTCCATGGGTCCCACCATATTTTTGAGTGATGAGTGATGGAAACACTAATATCCAAACAGCCCCCAATATCTTAAAAATCCAATTCTTGTATGGATTTTTATGTGAGTTGTTATTGTTAGGCTAAATTACAAATTGCACTCTTTATTATTTTGTAAAATTTAATTTAGTCCACTAATTTTAATTTCATTCACTTCAATCTTCTAACTTTCAATTTTGTTCAATTCAGTATCAATATTCCCATTAGGCTCCATAAGGATTTGGTCATTAAAGACCCTCAAAACGACAAAGTATTGAACAAAGTTGAAAATTAACTGCATGGGAGGTGTATTAATCTTATGGGGAGTGTTAGTTGCTAAGATAAGAACTCTATTAGGAAAATTAGTTCTATATTGAAAAGAAAAGAAGCACGCAAGTGTCAATCCCTATAAATAGAATGGTGGTGTAGCTTTGTTTAATATGTGAGAGCTCGAAGACCTTTGTCTAGTGAGAGAATTAAAGACTTCAGTTTTCTCTAGTGTGTTAGTGTGTGGATATTTCTAGGTGTATTTGTGAGTATAATTGTAAATAGTAGATTTTGTTTAGCGTTGGTTGTCATAGAATTTGTCCAACCAGGTTAACTTTTATACGCTCTTGTGCTTGCCATTTTATGTTTGGCAGTTTGGCTATGCCTTTTCCATAGTTCATTTGGCTCATTTTCATGAGTACAAACTGTTTAAAATGTCATTTTTTCTTTTCTAGCAGAGTTGCATGTTTGCCCAATATATTTTATAAACACTAGTTTAAGAAAAGAAGCTGACTCAAGAATTACATAAAAATAGAAAAGATTGACCAGAATAATAGCCAGCTTGGTGCTACGAAAAAGCTCTCACTTGCATTACAAGCATCACATAGCTTCACGCCTTCACCAGAACTAGATGACAATCAACATAGCATAGAGCATTATATATCGTAGATAATTAGTTGCTCAATTAATTCGGCGACAGTTCTTCCTAACTTCACCATTAAAACCAGTGAGAGGGCTTATGTTTCCCATCTTAACCATAGATTTAGCAGACTGGATGAAGAATAGGCCCTCATCCTCAGCATAAATCTTAACCAATTGCATAGTAGTCCCAGCACTTCCTGTGAAAAGCACTTCATCTGAATTGAGCAGCCCTTTTCCCCTTAGGATGTGCTTGAAATATGCGTTATCGAATTTTGCAGGGGAGGCAAAGTCCAAGGGAGAGGTGTTATTGTCACCACCTGATCTAGGACAAACTGATTTCAAATTATAGTAGCCCTTGTCAAGAGTCTGGTCAGGTTGGTTGTCTCCATTTTGGTTGTACAGTCTTTGCTTGAATGACACACACCTTGCTAAACCAATTGTATGGCCCCCTGCAATGTGATAATGAGCAATCATTAAATGATTAAGTTTCAAGACAATTGATAATTTATCATGGTCGACATTAGTGTGTTACATCTAAAAAGCCAAATTTACCTGAGAGTGCAACGAGATCAACTTCATCAAGTCCTTGACGGTTGAACAATGTTACAAGGTTGTGGAGGGTAGAGTTTGGCAGGGGAATATTAGTGTTTGAGGCATTTAAGCTTGCTGTCTTTGAGTCCCTTCTTCCCAATGGGACCTCCCAATACGGTCCACCGCTCTGTTTTAACACACCCAACAAACTTAGCAAACTGGTTGGTAAGAAATCCTTAAAGAGTACCAATTCAGAAGGCCATTAGAAATTCTTCTAGTAAAGATAAACCTTTTTCTCCTATCAAGGTCCTTCTAAGGACATATTTAAACAATTATGCAATGTCACTATCATTTTCCATGAACTTCTAGTTTCCACTTTCAAGGAACTTATGTCATAAAGTACAGTTGTAACCCAAAAAAAATAAGGTTCCGTTTGGTACGTGTGTTTAAACAATAGTTTTCAGTTTTTTTTTAAATATGTATGGGTGAAAAAGTATGTGAAAATATGTGTTGTTGGGAAATTTAGACCCTGGTTGATAGAATTAACAAGTTTTAAATTCAAGTTGTTAATTAGATTTATTATCAATAAAACTTGTTAAAACAAACAAACAAACATCAATAACATGTCATCATCATGCAGCGGAAAAATAAATAAGACAAGATATGATAACCTAGGAAAACCAATGAAACAAACTAGTTTCACAGTAAAAAACCTGGAGGGAAACCTTTCCGAAAAACAATCCACTATAGTAAAGAGAAGTTTCAGATCTAGTACAAAACCTCTGTTCCTAGACTCTACAATCCCCATAAATGAACTCACAACAGAAACCTTCTACCGCTTCAGAACCTCTGAACTCTTCAATATATGAACGCCACCCTTTGATGCACGAATCCCAGTATATGACTAACCAATTGCACAGATCCCAGTACCCGACTTAATCACCAACTAGAAGGTTGTTGGCTACAAAGTTCTTCAGTTCATCCATACGATGAAGATCAAGAAGATGCTTGGTCACAAAACCCTACGGTGCACATACACAACAACTTCTTCAAGAGAAAGAGATGATCTAGGACAAGAATTTCATCTTCGATCACAATTTGCTTGAACAGAGTTTGCTCAATGCTTGTGCAACTTGTGAACTGTTTGACGGCCCTTAAAACAATCACTTTATATGTCTAGGGTTAGGAGAAAAGAAAGCCTAAAGACACATTCACGGATCCCAAGAAAATCATATTAGAATTCTGAAATTCTTAAACCTCGACAGATAGGAGGTGTCGAGCACACGGGCTGAATAGCTTCCTTAAACCTCAACACATGCTAGCTGTCGAGTTTTAGTAATTCTGCACTTTCAGCTTGTTTTCTTAGACAGACTTGAAGGCTTCAACACTTGATCTTGAAACATGGTTTCTTGAAGTATTTAAGCACATCCTAAATCTACCCAAATACAAGTAAAGTGCATTTTGTCAAAGAATAAGCCAATTACATAAAATCATGACATATGTTCTTAACATGTGAAACACATATGTCCTAACATGTGTAATATTGTTTAAAAACTGAAAATATGTGTTTAAGTTGATGTACCAAATAGGCCCTAAGACTTTAAAAAACTGTACATAAATAAGTAAATATACTAGAAAAGAAAATGTTGAAATACTATAGTTTTCCTACAAAGCTTTATAAATTGACGAGTCTATGAATATGACTAGTGTCACGTTAACAAAATTAATAAAAAAACAAAACAAAAAGGCAAACAAAGTAGGGATGAAGTTTGAGCTTTGGCTTACTAATATGATGGAGCCACGAGCAACAAGGGCGAGAACGTCTACACAAGAGACAGTTTGAGGACATGCTTCTTCCAACTTGGCCTTGATCTCATCAATCACTTCAAAACCTCTAAGAGAATTTTTATTTGGCCCAGAATTCTTTTCACTGACTATTGTGGCACTATCATCTAGTAATACTGAAGTGTCGCAACCCTGTAACATTAGAAAGTTGGACCATTTTATGAAAGTGACAAAAAGAAGCACAAAGGATTCTAACTTTTAAAATGATTTGTTATACTTTTAACAAAAAAAGAAAAGAGAGAGAGAGAGAGAAACTTTTATTCTTCTATATTTTATTAATAACTCTAATTACAAAAAATTATTCCTTTTTTTTTTCCTTAATATATTTTCATTGCACACAATAAAATAAAGTGGGTGGTATGACAATATGAAAACAATGTTGCACTAGTTATAATTTGACACATAAAAAAAAAAATGTAAAAGGAATTGTGAAAATGTTTCATATTTTATATGTTTGTGCTTTTGGAGCCAATGGAATAATTCTAAAACCTGACAAAGCAGTCATGGAAGTGGACCCTAAGCAAAGAAGCAGCTATCCTTGGCTTATTGGCAATGGCTCTCTCCAACACAGACATGACAATGTCATTGGCTTGGGGACAAGAGAACTGATCAAATTTAGGGAAAAGGCTAAAAGACCTTCCACCATGACCACCCCAGCCAATATTGAAGCCAGGGTTAGCTGAGGAGAGTGTGGCCGAAAGGGAAGCTATTAGTAATAGCTTCAATAATAGCCTATTACTATAAGACCAGGAGTAACTTTGAAGAGCTCCATTGATGATTCAAATTATTGATGCACGTTTTACAAATTGCCTAGCCTTTGCTTGCATATATATAGAGCTCAAGACAATCAAATCAACCATTTTCCCTACCAAAATACTCTCACCTAATACGGATGCCGAGGGATTACTAGGTCTAGTTGTAAACCTGTTTTGGGGGCACAAGAGTTATGTCACTCATGTGTGCGTCTGTGAGAGAGGACGGATTTGGTTTTGACTCTGGTATTAGCTGCTCACAAGGACAAATTTGGCTGGATCTGACTTCTACATTATTGTTCCCCTCGTGAAAACTTTCATCAACCTTTTCTAGCTTTAAATGGATATTAAACACCATATTTAAGTTATTTACTTGAACTGATATTCCTCTCTTTTTTGGGATAACCGAACAAGTACTAGTTGACAAAAAAAGAAGTAAATAATTAGACAGCTGAACAAATGAACTTAACACATTTAAACCCAGAATAATTCAAGACAATACTTAGCTCTAATTGGAATTCTTCCAATCAAGATACAAGAATGGTTTAACCTTTTGTTTGGTTATCAGTATCTTGCCAACGCTGCTTTTATTTTTGGGAGAAAAATAATTAAAAAATATGCTATATTTTAATTTCACACTCATTTTCCAAATGAACACCATTAACAGGAAAATCTGGAACTATGCTAGTTTTGTTTCTTACACTTCCAAAAGAAAACAAAAGTTGGCTACTCTGCATAACAGATCTTTTGTTTCTTAATATTCAATAGCCCTTCATTCCAATTCAGATTAGTAAAAATGGAAAAGAAAAAAGAAGCATAAAAATGAACATAGAGACGTGGCTTGTTAAGACTTCAAATTGTTTTGTTTTACATATGTAATATCACTGCAAATGGTGAATTCTCTTAATTAATGATTAGCATGTTTGTTTTGTTTCCTATATCACTTCAGTGCTCTCTCTCTCTCTCTCTCTCTCTCTCTCTCTCTCTCTCTCTCTCTCTCTCTCTCTCTCTCTCTCTCTCTCTCTCTCTCTCTCTCTCTCTCTATTTGATGAGGAGCCTTATTAAGTTAAAAGGCATTTACAAAGTGATTAATATCAAGATTATATATATGCGGACATGCAAAAAAAATCTCCTGAACTTGTTTCCTTAACATTTTGATGAATACTTTAATATAATTGTATCTGGGATTCTTTCTTTCCACACTTTAAATTTTTGCGATATGGTTTATACCCATCCCATGCTAAATTGGACTTTTGCATAACTGAATTAATCAATGAGGATAGTTATTTCTTGTCCACTGTTGATTTGCTTATTGATGATATTCGCTTTGATGCAAGTTTTTTTAATCAATTATGTTATTCTCATGTAAAGAGAGAAGGTAATAAGGTTGCTCATTCTTTAGCTCGATATGCTTTAGGAATTTTGGATTTTGTTATGTGAATGGAAGATGTTCCATCACCTTTATTTTCTGTTGTCCAAATTAACATTGTTGGTTTTCATTAATGAAAAGTTTATGTTTGTCCCTCAAAAAAAAAAAAAAAAAAAAAAAAAAGGCTAAATAAAGTTAACCGAGTCTAAGGCCCTGTTTGGATTTTTTTTTCATCACTTAACACTCCTCACTCAATTTTCGTCACTCATCACTCCTCACTCATCACTTAAAATACCCCAATTTTCTAATACCCACCCATTTGGTTTTTGTTTTCACTTCTCATCACTCAAATATTTCCACCTTTTTGTGGGTCTCATATCTGAGCACTTGGTCAGAGACCCATACATGATTTCTATTAGCCTACCCGCCTCACTCCGCCTCACTCCGCCTTGATCCTATCTTCAGCTCTCACTCCGCCTCTCATAAAATACCATACCAGCTTCGGCAAAGAAAAAAAAAAAAAAAAAACCGGACCCAGATCAGTGGCGGCTCCAGAATTTTTATTTAAGGGGGTCAATAATGGCAAAGTCATGAATTTATTGGCGGGGTAGGCGTGAGTAAAAAATAAAATGGTTATTTTTTTTTGTATATATATATATATATTTTTTTGTATATGTAACTTTCACGTTATATTACAATAATCTTAAAAAACTAATTATACATTTTTATCAAATTAATAATAACTTATTATATAATTTATATTTATAAGTTATATCAATTGAATAAAAAAATATTAAATAAATAAGAATAGTAACACACTTAGGAGTAGGGCTGGGGCCTAGAAGTAAGTGTGAAACTAAGCAAAATAATACTCTAGTAATAAAATTTTGCTTTTGAAGTGTATAGTTTTTTAAATATGCACGCTGTCACTCTCTTGGAATTAGAGTAAAATGTAAAAGATTTCTTAGACTTGCCAATGTGTAGTGCATTTATCAAAATACTTGATCGGACATAGAGAAAAACTAAAAAAGCATAAATACAAATCCAGCATAGAGAAAAACTAAGGATCATGTTTAAACTTATTACAATTGGTTTAACAAAAAATCTAAAGTTAGGGTTTTCAAATTTTTATTGTAAGGGTCAAAAAAAATTATATATAATTTTTTTTTTTTAGGACCAAGTCAGGGGGTTCATTTGAACCCCCTGGGTTGGTCTTGGAGCCGCCCTTGACCCAGATGTGTGAAGAACAAAGCAGATGAAGCCCAACAAACTTTTGTCACCTTTCTCTTCCCCTACGACGATCTCTACCATAATTTGCGGCAGCAGCAGGCATTCCTTTTTCTTTTTTTTTTCCTTCAACCCCCAATACCCACAACGATGATCGAACCTACAGCGATGATTGGACCTGCACAAACCCAGAATTGATGCAGCGACGATCAGACCTGCACAAATGACAAACTGATGCAACGACGATTGGACCTGCAACGATCTCCACCGTCACCACTGGCGGCGAAGACCAAATGGGTTCTGTGATGAAGAACAAAAAAAAAAAAAAAAAAAAGAAAGAAAGAAAAAACCACAGCGAAGACCAAATGGGTTCTATGATTAAGAAAGAAAAAAAAAAGCGCCAGAGACCATCAAAAGAAAGAAAAAAGAATTGAAGGCAACGAACACTAGAGAAAGGAGAGAAAAAAGAAAGAAAAGTGGAGAAGAAAGCAGTGCCTGAGACCATCAAAAGCAACGCCTCACATGTGTTGCTCTAACAGTGGGTCCCTCCATGTGTTTTTAATTACGAAAATGCCATTGGAAACTGAGTTTTGGAAACTAAAAACACTTAAAATGTGTTTTCAGTTTCCTTAACTCATCACTCAAAAATTAGAGAATTGAACGATGAAAACAAAAACTAGAAACAACTGAAAACAAAAACCAAACGGACTTCTCAGCTATGGATCCCACTATTTTTGAGTTATGAATGATGGAAACAGAGTTATGAGTTATAGAAATCATAAATCCAAACAGCCCCTAAATATCCCAACGTCTTGAACTATCCTAACCCATCCAAACAAAAGTTAGAAGCTTGGTCGGAAAAAAAAAAAGTGGTACTACTAAAAAGCTCTCGCTTACATTACAAACAATAAACAAACATCACATAGCTTCACCAGAAGTAGATGTCAATCAACACAACATAAAAGCATTTAAATCAAACAGTTTAACTGTTTAAGTAGATGGATTTGGTTTTGACTGGTATTAGCTGTTCACAAGGACAAATTTGGATGGATCTGCCTTCTACATTATTGTTCCCCTCGTGGAAACTTTCATCAACCTTTTATAGCTTTAAATGGATACTAAACACCATATTAGGTAGAGGCAGGGGCGGCTCTTAAAAATATTATATATATTTATAATATTTTTTTTGTTAGTTTAATATTTTAATTTATTCTTAAATATATTTTTGCACACCCTAACTTAAATCTTATACACCCTTACTACAATTATTTCCAACTCTAAGAGTACAAGTAAGTGTTTGTGAATTGTAAGTATCACTCTTTATTATAAACTAGTAAGTTTCCTGTGCGATGCACGGATAATGTTGTAATGTTTTATGTAAATTTTTTGGAGAATGTTGTAGATATATTATAGTATATTTATTATAAAAATTTAATGAGTTCATCATAAAAAGTAACAATTATAAATTGCACACATATATCTATTATATTTATTTTGTTCAAGTAATGAGCAATTAAAAAAAAAAAAAAAAACTTTGAAGTAATATTGTATAATAAAAGTTGATAAAAGCATATTAATTCATTCTGTATTATTGATTTTTATTATGTGATGTAATAAAGAGCTTCATTAGGAAACTTTATATATATATATATATATATATATATATATATATATATATATATATATATATATATATATATATATATTCTTCAATGCTTTGTTATTGCGGTATGACAATGCTTGTAGAGCTTGTTGAGGGGTATGTTATCATAATCTGTTTCTTCATAATTATACACCATCAATTTTGGTTTAGCATGGCTTGTTCATAATTATAAGTTTGAAAACTATTATTGTATTTCAATTTTGGTAAATAATCTTTTTTTTATATATACATAGTTACAGTATATTGTTAATCCCGCAGCTTGAAATTTGATCCCCAAGTATTTTGTGCATAAAGATGTGTCAATTCAACTACAAGATCATTGGCAAGTTAACAATCCTAATAGTGAGTGATTTTGATAAAATTTCCGGAAAACATAATCACTAAACATAAAAATTAATCAATCTTATAATTGCTTAAAGAAAAAAAAATTTCAACAAAAGAAATATACCCCAAGTGTCTTTACTGTGGTTATCCATACTTTTCTAAAGTCTAAACAAGTAAACAACAGCGTATAGTGTGTGTGTGTGGCTTCTCCAATCTCCATATTATATATCATATGTTGGAGAATCAAAAAAATCAGTAATAGCACTGGTAAGATGATTCACGAGCATATGTATATGTGGCAGTCACTATCGAAAGGCTTAAGGTTCAATGTCTCAACGAAAGAAGGCCTAAACACGTACGGGGCATATATTCTCACGGGTAGCTTATGAGTTCCAATGTGGGAAGTGGGGATTGTTTATGACATGTGATGTGATCACATTCTAATATTTCATGTGAACCTTATGCCATTACTCATTACTACTTACCGAACATTTAGGCCTTAAAATATGACACCAAACCATATGTAATTTTGTAACCTTTGAAACTGAGCTTCTTCAATATTGTATGGCTATAATTTATGTAAATTCTAATCATTTGAATTTCGAAATCTTTTCTATAGAGATAATAGGATTTAAAATATCCATGACATTTTTTATATTATAATAATTATTTTCTATCATTAAGTCAAGAAGCCCAAAATATCAGTTTTTATTTTTTATTTTGTTGTGTAGTTAGGAACTTTAGGATTTGAACCTAGTTCCTTATTTGATGACAAATATTTTATCAATTGAATAGTTATCATATACGATTTGAACCCAGTTTCTCTTGGCTAGGAGTTGTTGCTAAGATTTTCATAGGTATTTGCATTCATATTAAATTTCAATGATACGACAGTTTTTCGTAAATCTTTTTATTTTTATTTTTTTGTTAATTTTGGAATAGTGTAGCAAAAGAATTAATATAGCATATTGGATTGTGTATATATTTTTTTTCTTCCATATCTTTTTGTCATTTGAAGGTGCATTAAAAATCTTAGCAACTGTGTAATTTTCAAAACCATCTTTTAGATAGAATTCATTCAAATGAAGTAGGAAAATCTTTTTTTTTTCCTAAAATTCTTTTCAAATTATATGGGATTCCTTCTCCAATATCAATAGTTTTACAGTAATTTAATAATTTAAATAAGTTGTGTCTCAGTTTGTTTTTCAGCAAGATCTCTTGCAGATTTATTTCGGATTTTCTCAGCATCTCAATTTAATATTACAAAATTTGTTTTGTCTTGCATCAAAAACTTAAATTTAAATCCTGTATCTAAAGTAATTTGTGATTGTATATATAGTAGTTATAGTGAGATGAATATATTATAAATATTTGGATAGTACATAGTTAATTTGAGTACCTCTAGCCTTGGGATAGAGAGACTTGTTTTTGTTTCAAATTTTGCACACCAAAATGATAATGATTGTGGGTTGACGCACGGATGAAATGTAATACCAACCCATTGTTATATCAATGTTGCTTATTGTTTCAATACTCTAGCAGTTCATATCCTGCAATGAACTTTAAAGTTAATATGTATTATTTTTTTAATGTAAATAATATGATATATTATTATTTTTTCAAGTAAATGATGAGTATAATTTGAAATGATTAACAAACCTATTTTGAAAGATCTCATTCTATGCATTTTATCTTTGTTATTGTCTTCATATTTTTTAAAGATAAATCCTCCTATGAAAATTATTTTGCATGTATTTTTGGTATTTCTTGTATAGGATCATGTTTTTTACTATTCCTATGATTGAGTTTTTTTAAAGAAAATATTAAGTAAATGGCATTTTGTAAGATAGTATATGCTATTTATTAGACTTTTTTTTTTTTTTTTTGTTATTATAAATTTTAGAAATATGCAATTATCAATTATTTCAGCAACCTCAAGGATCTTAAGATTTATATATATTTTTGTTGCATTGGTCGATGACAAAGAGAAGTAGCCTGCATAAATTGTATAGAACATTATTAATAGACAAAAGCGTATTAAATTGAAATTGACAATAAAGGAAGACATGGTTTCATGAGAATGAGATTTTTTAAAACTATCATCTATACGTGGGGGAGGAGGAAGAGAGTTTGTAAGTAAGTAAGAGTTTTGGCTTTGATTTACACGTGAGAAGGGTTAGAGTTGGGTAATAATATGTAAGATAATAACTGGGTTTGGGCTTTTCTTAAGGTTTTGTCTATTTTTAAATGGTAGAGAACAACATTTGGTCTAATGTTAAGAGCGACCCATATTTTTTATAATAGTAAAAAGAAGTTACTATGATTTATTAGGTAAAAAAAAAAAAAAAAAAAAAAACTTAATTCAAAGAGGTAAAAATGGCTAAATGCAAAATTAGTGCGTCACATGGCAAGACCTCATGCACTCTCGCATGAGGTCTCTGCTTTTATATATATTGATTTATATTATATGTGTATGAGTGTGTCTAATATTAATTGTGTGCATTACTTTTTGTTATAATGTTATTGTGTGAATAATGATGTGTGTGGATATTTGTGTGTACAGTATAAATATAATATAACTTTATATTATTTAATAATTAGGAAATAGAGAGGGTTTATTACATGTGTGTGTATTATTATCATTGTAGAGACTAGGGCCCAAAATAGTATATTGGGCCTTGTCCGAGGACATTGATAAGTCCGAGAAGGAGCAAGTAGTTGTTAAAACGTTCCCAATTAAAGTCTCAAAGATGGGGAACAAGTGAGAGGATATCCGAGGAGGAAATCCTCCTCGATTATGATGAATATAGTTCACAACATGTACTCCGTCTGTCAGCCTAATCCTCCAAAAAGCTCCAATAAAAGAGACATACTTCATGAACATACGAGAAGGAAGGAAACTTAAAAATATCTAAGGGAAAGCTGCCACCACCGCATTAAATGCACTGCAACTACTTTTCTGACCGCATTTATGTGGAGAAGACCTCTGAACAGTACTACCTTGGCTACTACAACTCATAGAAAATCAGAGAGGGTGTCTGATAGGACAGGTACTCAAATAAGGGTTCGAATGATCAACAGGTGGAGGGTGAAGATGATCCAAAAGAGGATATATAAGGTGAAAGACTCTTCATGGAAAGGGGATCGGGAAAAAGAGAAAGAGAACACTGTAGTAATCCAAATTGTTTTTGTATTCAACTGTGATCAATATATATAATTACGGTCTCCTCGGACTGAAAGTCTATTGATATCAATACATCTTGTTTGTGCCTAATTATCATTTAATTCTATATTAGCCGTTGTTCAAATCATTAGGGCCTAGTTCTTTGACCCACTTTCTACAAATTTATTGTATTGGACTCATTGGGCCGAGATTCCATATACTTTGGGTTTGGGCCACAAATCGAGACCTTACAATCATGTTATAATAACTTTTTGTTATAAAGTCAGAAAAATTCAAGAAGAAAAATTGTAAAGTTAGTGATTGTTCAAGCATTTAATTGGCTAAGTAGACACTTAGTGTATTATTTTATGTATGAATGAGTGTGGTTGTGTGCGTTAATAATTAATACGAGCCAATGAGTTAAGTTTATTCATTTAGTTTAAAATATTTTTATAAAAACAATGACAAATTAATAAATAATAACAACTGCATAAAAATAAAAATGTTAGACAAACTTAACAAAATAAAATGGTCATAACTACCCACATTGGCAATAAATACTCATAATAAACTATTATGTAACAATTCAAAATTTAAAAACTTGTAGAAGGAAATTGTAAAACTTTTTTTTATTTTTTTTGTCGATAACTTGATATATTCAAGTTCTCTTTTTATTAAAACTTTTTTTAATTTAAGTTTCTTAATGACCCCACAAAACAAAATTCTTGGAGCCGCCACTAGGTAGGAGTGGCAATTCGTATTCGCATGTCAAGTTCGGCTCGTGTTGACTCATGAATATTCGACTATATGGGTTAACCCTAATCTGACGTATTTATTAAACAGGTTAGGATTTCTCAACCCTAACACAACCCATTTATTAAACGGGTCAGTTGTGTCAACTAGTTTATCAGATTTTATAAATTAAAAAAAAAAAAAAAAAAAAAAAACTACTTTTAGTATTAACCAAATTGATATGAATTATGAAAAACCAAACAAATAAATATTTTTAACATAAAATTCAAACTAACAAGTATCACAAATAATCATACAAAATTAAAGCATATCTCAATATCACAAATAATTAATCATAATATGTCAAAGAAATTAGAAAATAAAACATAACAACTAATAATACTCTTATTACCTATCCAAAAAAAAAAAAGTTTATATACCTAGGGTTTGAAAGGTATATTGATAAAATGTCATTTAATTAAACAGGTTAAACGGGTTCCATGTGATGGACACTAACCCAACCTGTTTATTAAAGGAGTTAGCTGTGTCAACCTGAATATGACACAAACTCATTAAACCTCAACTCGTAACCTACTAATTTCATGTCGCGTTGTGTCTGATTCACAAGTTGTTTCCAATTTTGCCACCCCTAGTATTAGGTTATTTACTTGAACTGATACTCCTCTCTTTTTTGGGGATAAACGAACGAGTACTAGTTGACAAAAAAGAAGTAACTACTTAGACAATTGTACATATGAATTTAACAGTTAAGAGCATTAGCATTGATAGAGCTAAAATTTTTAGCTTTTAACATATCAAAAACTCACTTCATCTATTTTAACACACCATTTTATAACACTCTCAAAATCAATGGTTCTATTTTTTTACCATTTCAATTAAAATAATATAAAGAACTCATTAAAATAAATAAATAAAATCCACCGCAAAAACTTTAGGAACCAGCCACAACCACCACTCGATTGGCCACAGCCACAACCACCATTATGGCAACCATAGCTCACGGCCAAAAAAAAAAAAAAAAAAACCAAAACCCAAAACCCAAAACCCATCACCACTAGCCACCATCACCACCAGCCACAACCTACCATCTCAATCACAACCCACTACCACAACCAAACCCACGAAACCCATAGCCAACGAAACCCACCACCATAGCCAAAATCTACTACCACCACCACCAACATAAACACACCACCATTGACCACTAATTCCAGCCACCACCATCGACCACTAATTCCAGCCACCACCATCGACATCCACAGCTAGCAATTTGATTTCAGCCACTACCCAACCCACCAGTACCACAAACCCAAATGATGATCTCGATGAACCCAAAGCAAGATAGAGAGAAGAAAGGAGAGTGAGGCACTGGAGAGAGATAAAATAAATAAATAAATAATAAAAAAGAGAAGAAAAAAAAAAACAAGGAGAGAGAGTGTGTGAAAAAAGAGAGGAAATGGTTTTTTTAATGAAAGGAGAGAGACAAAGAATTTTTTTTTTTTTTTTTTTTTTTTTAACAGTAAACAACCAAAGATGACATTTTACAGTAGCAAGTTTGTAAAAATTTTTAACAATAACACCATTGATGTAGCTTAGTTTTTGATGTTTATGGTGCTAAAAATAGCAATTTGGCAATATAACTCCATCAATGCTAATGCTCTTAACACATTTAAACCCAGAATAATTCAAGACAATACTTAGCTCTAATTGGAATTCGTCCAATCAAGAATGGTTTAACCTTTTGCTAGATGACCTTTTGTTTGGTTATCTGTATCTTGCCAACGCTACTTTTTTGGGGAGAAAAATAATTCAAAAATATGCTACATTTCACACTCATTTTCCAAATAAACTCCATTAACAGGAAAAACTGGAACTGTACTAGTTTTGTTTCTTACAATTTCAAAAGAAAACAAAAGCTGGCTACTCTACATACAGATCTTTTGACAGGTAGTAGGAATACGATACAAGAACCGCTATACAGACTAAATTCAAACTCTCAATCACTCTCTCTTCCCTCTGCAACAACAAAACTATTATCGCTCCTCAGATGGTAGTATATAAGATATGAATGTTCAGGAAATGTAAAGAAGTATATACATGGTGGAGGCTATGATATATACAGTTGCCTCATCGATGCGAGCAACCTTGCAAACTGCAGGTGAACACATGCCTGGACTAACGTCCCATTTTCTTTATATTCCTACAAAATTTGGAGGGGAAAAATAAAAAATTAACAAGTACTAACAACAAATGATATTGGGTTAATAAATATTGGGATAGCTGACCCATCCATAGAATTTGAAACAGAAAAGAAAACCAACAATTTACTTATTGCTCATTTTGCCTTGACTAAACTATATATAAAACTAAACTTTCTTTCCCAAATCTACCAAGGTCCCTAATTGTCTCTCTTGTCCTCTATTTGAAGCTAACAGCTTGCACTGACATACCAATGTAATAACAACCATTATGTTCCATAGTATTTTAATTTTTAACCCATCTAAATTGGTGCCCTTTCACCTCCCCCACTTCAACCAACACCCCCCCCACCCCCCCCGGCCGCCGCCACTAGAGTATATAATGACAACCAGCAACATACCCTCAACCTGGCCAACACAAAATGGCAGTCACGTCATTGTGTGTTGCCGTGTTGGATGAGGCAGTGACAATAAGTTGCTGATGGTAGTAGTGGTACAAGGATAAAGGAACTCTTTCTTCTTCAAGCAAGAATTTCAAACCCAAAAATGTCCAGCACACCCGAACAACTGCCCTTTCCTATGAAAAAACCATTTAAAATGTTGTAAAAAGATGAAGATGCCTCCCTGTCCTCACACCTCAATTTCAAGCCTCCTAAAAGAAGTATGTCTGTAGCTTCCATCCTTTTATCTCATTTAGGACTTCATATTTACTCGTTAATATTCAGTAGCCCTTCATTCCAATTCAGCTTCGTACAAATGGAAAAGAAAAAAGAAGCATAAAAATGAACATAGAGACGTGGCTAGTTAAGACTCCAAATTGTTTTGTTTTACATATGTAACTAGTATCATGCCCGTGTGATGCACGACTTAATAAAAAATATTTTGATAATATAATTAGATCTAATAACAAATAAAATGAAAAAAGATTTAATTCAAAATTTAAAATTAAAAAATAAGTTGTACTTGTACACTTAAAAGAAATTTAATTTTTATTTCTTATTTTGATATTTAAATCATTTGTTTTAGTGTTGATTTCATTCAAATGGTTATAAGTTATATTAACCCTAAACCAGCATATGTATCCATATGTAACGTTCTAAATTAATGATAAATAAAAATATGATTCTAACTTAATGTAACATTCTAACTTACTAATAAATAAATATAACACCCTAACTTAAAGTAATTTTTGTAATTGCATTGTGTTTTAGCCTTTAAGAACACATATATTAATTTTTTTATCATAAAAAAAACATAGATATTAATATTACACATGAAAAAATAATGAATTCAATAATTGAAACGGTTGAAAACAAAATTAAGCTAAAACCTCAATTCATTAATGAAAAAAAATCCAAATTTTTGAGCTTAAAAAAAAAAAAAAAAAAAAAAAACAGAGTTAAGTAAAGATAGATTACATAGAAATTAGGACGGATGGATTCTCTCATATCTGATTTCATGTTTGACAGCAGATTTTGCTTTTAATTAAAGAATATAGATTACATGGAACAAAGCACCAAACAAAAGCCCTAACAAATTAAATCCATTATAAAATATTGATGTGAACAACAAATAATCATGTAATAAGAAATTAAAAAATACAAATATATCGCTTGCTATATTGACTTCTAAAAAAAACATTAAAAGGTGTGATCAAACATTGAATTTCAGCCTATCTATAAAACTTGTTGATAAAAATCATATTATATATAATAAAAGGGCAACAAATACACAAAATCTATTCAATTTGATGAAAGAAAAAAAAAAAATAGGGTAGAGAGAAGAAAGGAAGAATATAGCAAATAATTGTAAAGTACGTAGTAGAAATAATGAAACATCAAAAACCTCTGTGTATATATAGTGGGAATTTTAGGTTATGAAGAAGTAGTTTAAGTGAAACTCAAATGCTTTTTTTTTTTTTTTTTTACTTTATTATTAGGAAAAAGATGACATAAGATGCAAATTTATTCACCAAAAAAAAAAATGTAGGAAAAAAAATGCAAGTTCTATGTTTTTTATTTAAATTATATCCTTAGGTAATTCTATTCTATTGATTTTAGGCGTTGTTGATAACATTTTAGATAGACACAACTGCTATAGTTGTAAATGAAATACTACTTTCTTTTATTACTTGATCTGTCATATTTATCCAAAAAATATGTATATATCTATTCTTAAAATTTAAAAATTTATTAAAATTTCTACAATTTGGTGAAGCCACGTGGCGCAACCATGTGGCTTCACCAAATTGTTTGAGTCATCAAAAAGATCTAAGGGCTCAATTCTGCCGCTACCGTCAAGAAACATGGTGTGGGAAAAGTCTTCCACATCAAAACCTTGCAATGCAAAGTCACCACACAATTATTAATCATTCATTTTTATAATAATATTTTTATCATAAGCTCTACCATGATTTATTGCTCTTTATCATCAGTTCAAAACACCAATAGGGTATAAACAGAGTCATGATGTTTACCAAAAATGTATATGTATATGAATTGTTCTTAAGAGAGAAAAGAAAGAGAGACTTACCCCGGTCTTATTAACCTGATCATAATAACACTTGATTTCTTCATCGGTCATTTCATGCTTTACTATATATTCATAAACTTTGCCATCAATTATGACCGTTTTTTCAAACTTACTGCCCATTCCTGCAATCGTAGTCTAGGCCGAATTGGAGATCGGTTTCTGGGTTTCTTGATTTCTTCTGTGTGCAAAAGCGTGAGAGTGAGAATGAAAGGAGATTGGTAGATAAATCATAAAACTGTTGTGTTGTGGAGTTGTGGGTGTGTTGTGCTCTTCTTCGGCCGAAAATTAGTAGTATTTATAGTTAACTCTTGGATGTATTAGACTTTGAATGATAGACAATCTCTTTTCAATTTTTCAATATTTATATTTCCTATATGTATTAGAATTTGAATGATAGGGACAATCTCTTTTTAATTTTTCAATATTTATCTTTCTTGGATGTATTAGAATTTGAATGATAGACAATCTCTTTTTAATTTTTCAATATTTATCTTTCTTTTTTTTTTCTTTTTTTTTTTAACTTGTTAATTGTTATATATATTTGATTTCAATTTCGATTTGATTGTATGGTACGAATTTCAATTTCTATTTACTATATATTAACTATTGGATCTAGCCCAAATCCAAATGCAAACAATTTTAAGAAATCCAACGATTTCAAATAACATCACACACCCATCAAAGAATGTAAGAAAATAAATCAAATAATCAAGTAATAATTTAAAAATAATACTTTTAAATTTGTTACTTTATTATTAGGAAATAAATGATACAAGATAAATGTTTATCTTGCAATTTGGTGAAGTCACTTGGTGCAACCATAATATCTAAACCCAACTTCTATTATATATAATATGATATGATATGATGTCTTTTTTTCTTTGGTAAACACCATATGAAATTGACACGTGCTATGCATTATATTGGACTAGCAAATTGAATAAATAATATTTATAGGAGAACAACAGGCTGTATTGCCAACGCTCTTTATCCTTTTTGGTGGCTTGCGGCCACCATTTCTGTGTTAAGTAGCCTTTGACAGGTACAATGAGTCACCATGACTGCTTCTCCGGTTCTCACATGGTGTCCAAATCCTTCTCAACCATTGACATGTCAACATTATTTTGTTTACTAAATCTTAACCTCTATAGCCTCCTCTACAAGTTGGACAATGATAAACGGCCTCCACAATCTATACCCCCCATGTTTTCTTCCATGAGCAAAGAATCATAAACTGTAACATAATGAAGGGGCATAACAATGAAAACTAACAGGGCCCAGCATTCAGTCAACTCATTTTAAAAAACAAAAGCAGTGTGCACCAGATGCACATGAACTGGAGCAATCAATTATGAAATTTGAATAAACAGGATCAGAGGCCAAATAACAGAAGAGGAAAATAAACTGTCGAAAAGGTAAAATACTGAATAGGACTCGAAGATTAAAATGGTTACAGCAGCTAGAGGGCCTCCTTTGTTAGTTTTTCAGTGAGAGCTCTTTGGGAAGTCCCATCACACTGTCGGTTGTCCCAACCTGCACAGAGCACCACCAATTATCATGCCTTTTTTTTGGTACGTAAATAATGTCGCATGGAGGAAATATTTGGCAGTTATTAGTAACCTAACGGCGCATATATAGCAAAGAAATTTCAAGCTGTTCAGTGGCTTGTATAACTGGAGTTGACTCTGCAGCAAACCACTCACTACTTCACAAACCCAGACCAAGCTAAAGGCAAATCATTTGGACAACATTAAAGCAACTTATCCAAGCAACCTTGCAATTAATTACTTTCTAACAGCTAATATTCAGAGCCAAGAGATAGTTTCTCAAAATCATTGATGGAGGATAAGTTTTGATCAAGACCATCACCCTGCCTAATAGAAAGACAAATTTACTTCCCCTGAAAAATTCTTCAAGAAACCTAAAGCATAATGAACTATAGACACATTGTATTTGCTTTGCCTTTGACGTTCCAAGTTGCCAACCCAAAACTAGCCCAACTTAGATTTTATGAAATGGTGAATTTAATTATTAGCTAGTATTCTGACACTCCTCGTGTGGGCCCAAGCTCCCCCTTAATATTAGGGACCCAATACATAGAATCATAGTTGTCAAAACATGAATCGTATCTTGAAATTGATTTTTAATTTTTTCGTATCATGTATCGTATCGTGTATCGTAAGATACACAAATACTTAATAAAATCTATAAAAAATCATAAATATACATATATAAAGGGTATGTTCATTATAAATTTTGAATATATTCCACTTGTAGGGACTAGGGCCCAAAATAGTATATTGGGCCTTGGGCCTTATCCGAGAACATTGATAAGTCCGAGAAGGAGCAAGTGGTTGTTAAAACGTTCCCAATTAAAGTCTCAAAGATGGGGAACAAGTGAGAGGATATCCAAGGAGGAAACCCTCCTCGGATATGATGAATATAGTTCACAACATGTACTCCGTCTGTCAGCCTAATCCTCAAGAAACCTCCAATAAAAGAGACATATTTCAAGAACATACGAGAAGGAAGAAAACCTAAAAATATCTAAGGTAAAGCTGCCACCATCGCATTAAATGCACTGCAGCTACTTTTCTGGCCGCATTTATGTGGAGAAGACCTCTGAACAGTACTACCTTGGCTACTACAATTCACAGAAAACTAGAGAGGGTGTCTGATGGGACAGGTACTCAAGTAAGGGTTCGAATGATCAACAGGTGGAGGGTGAAGATGATCCAAAGGAGGATATATAAGGTGAAAGACTCTTCATGGAAAGGGGATCAGGAAAAAGAGAAAGAGAACACTGTAGTAATCCAAATTGTTTTTGTATTCAACTGTGATCAATATATATAATTACGATCTCTTCAGACTGAAAGTCTATTGATATCAATACATCTTGTTTATGCCTGATTATCATTTAATTTTATATCAGCTATTGTTCAAATCATTAGGGCCTAGTTCTTTGACCTATTCTCTACAAATTTATTGTATTGGGCTCATTGGGTCGAGATTCCATATACTTTGGGTTTGGGCCACAAATCGGGACCTTACAATTGGCGCCGTCTTTGGGGAAGAACTTGTCTGGTGGTGAAAACAACAATCAAATATGGCAAATTCGGGCTCACATCAAGCAGAATCCATGGCATCTCAACGTGAAAATCCTTTTGCCAATCTTGAACTTAAGAGAGATAGGGAGGGCAGCATGCACGTTACGCACACAAGCAAAAGCCACTCTCGAGTTGGGAGTCATGTCTCTCAAGAACAACACAATAAAGCCATGCAAAGGGAAATTGACTAGCTTAAGAAGAAGTTACGCCATGCACAACGAAAACGAACTCCTACCCCGTCTGATTCCTCCTCCGACGATGAGAAGGATAGCGGTTATCGACGTAGATCAAGGACTCCCCCTAACGAATCCTTCTCATATGAAGAAGAGCATCATAGTGAACGCCGATGCAAAAGCCTCATTCACAGAGGATTGGGAAATGATGCGATGAGCAAAGCTTTGAACCAAATTGCCAAGTTGCCGTTCACGCATAGAATCGAAAGAGTAGCTCCTCCTCGGCGTTTCCATCGGCCAACATTCACCATCTATAATAGGCGAACAGACTTGGTGGAGCATGTGAACCATTTCAATCAAAGAATGGTTGTCTATTCTAAGGACGAAGTCTTGATGTGCAAAGTGTTCCCATCCAATTTGGGACCCATGGCGATGAGATGGTTTGACGGCTTGAAGACGGGTTCTATAAATTCCTTCAAGGAGCTCACTCAGGCGTTTGGCTCCCGTTTTATCACATGTACTAGGGTCCCTTAGCCCTTAGACTCCCTACTGTCTCTGTCCATGCGAGAAGGGGAAACCCAAAAAACATACTCGAATAGGTACTAGGTGATGTACAATGAGATAGAGGGTGACTTTGAAGATGTCGCCATCAGTACTTTCAAGAGTAGCCTCCCAGCTGAGCATGGTTTAAGGAAGTCCTTAACAGGAAAACCAGTCACCAGCCTGCGCCAACTTATGGACCGTATTGACAAGTATAAAAAGGTTGAGGAAGATCAACAACTGGTTAAAGGAAAAGCTAAGGTTATCCCTTAGGAGAGGAGGGATTTCAGGTTGGACCGATTCAATAATAATCGGCCCCGGAGAGATTTTGCTGGACAATCAGGGTCTACCAACACCCAGACCGTTAATGCAGTATTCTGAGAACTAGTGCATCAAGTTCTAGAGAAGATTAAGAATGAGCCATTCTTCAAATGGCCAAATAAGATGGCCGAGAACCCTATGAGACGCAATCAAAGCCTTTATTGCCAATATCATCAGGATCAGGGGCACATCAAGGAAGATTGCAGGAATCTTTGGGATCATTTGGAACAGCTGGTCCGAGAAGGGAAGTTGAAGCAGCTACTGCACCATTCTAGTGGCCAAGCGAGGCAGATAGGTTCGGATCCACGGAGAGATTCTTCTTCAAGACCTCCTTTGGGAACGATCAATGTCATCTTCGCTGCCCCCTGTAGGACCAGTTCCTGTCCCTTCAGAGTAATGTCGGTGGCTCGGCTATCAATCGAAGACAGTAATTCAGAACCAAAAAGAGCCAGAATAGAGGCCCCGTTAGTCTTGGGCTTCTCGACCGATGATAAGATCGGAACTATCCAACCCCATGACGATACTTTGGTGGTAACAGTCAGGATAGGGGGGTACAATATGAGAAGAGTGTTGGTAGATCAGGGAAGTGCTGTTGAGATAATGTACCCCGACCTGTACAAGGGGCTGAATTTGAAACCCGAGGACCTAACAGCATATGATTCCCCACTAGTAAGTTTCGAGGGGAAGACAGTTACTCCAAGAGGTCATATTAGACTGCCAATACAGACCGGTTCGGATGTGGTGGAAGTGGACTTCATTGTGGTGGATTCTTATTTACCTTATACGGCTATTGTGGCTAGGCCTTGGCTTCATGCTTTGGAAGCCGTTTCTTCTACGCTCCACTAGAAGGTGAAATATCCATCCAACGGCCAAGTTAAAGAGATTGTAGGGAATCAATCCATGGCTAGACAGTGCATGGTGGTTGCCATCTTGCATAGGCCCAATACGGAATCCTCGACCTCTACTAAAAGGAACTCATAGCAATTAAGAACCCCGGTAATGTCCAACAATGAATCAACCACGGAAGCGAAATGTGAAGATCTAGAAAAGGTTACTATTGGTGATGATCTGGAGAAGTTCTTTCAGGTCGACTCCCAGCTGCCTCCCTAAGAAAGACAAAAGCTAATCGAATTCCTAAGAAAAAACGTGGATGTATTCACGTGGAATGCTTATGAAGCCCCGGGGGTGGACCCAAGTTTCATTTGTTACCACTTGAATGTTAATCCATCTGTTACTCCCAGAAAACAACCTCCCCGGCCCTCATCCAGAGAGGTGACGAAGCTTAAGCAGGCAGGGGCTATCAAAGAGGTTTTCTATCCTGAATAGCTGGCCAATACTGTGGTAGTAAGGAAAAAGAACGGAAAATGGCGAGTGTGCGTGGATTTCACGGATTTAAACAGGGCTTGTCCGAAAGATCCCTTTCCTATGCCTCAGATAGACCAGCTGGTAGATGCTACTGTAAGCCATCCTCGGATGAGCTTTTTAGATGTCTTTCAAGGATACCATCAAATACTGCTAGCACTAAAGAACCAAAAAAAGACAGCTTTTGTTACTCCTACTGGAAACTACCACTACAAGGTAATTCCCTTCGGCTTGAAAAATGCAGGATCCACCTATCAAAGGATGATGACTAAGATGTTTGAACCTCAGTTGGGCAAGAATATTGAAGTCTATATAGACGACATGGTAGTGAAGAGCAAAGTGGTGTCCGAGCATGTAGAAGACCTCGGAAGCATTTTTGAAATACTGAGAGAGCACAAGTTGCGCCTTAACGCCTCCAAATGTTCTTTTGGTGTGGGATTAAGAAAATTCCTGGGCTACATGGTAACCCACCGGGGAATTGAAGTTAATCCCGACCAGGTTAAGGCGATAAACGATCTACAACCACCTCGGAATCCCAAAGAAGTTCAGAAACTAACCGGAATGACTGCTACTTTAAACCGGTTTATTTCTTGATCTGCAGATAGATGCAGACCTTTCTTCCTATTAATGAATAAATGGAAAGGATTTGAATGGACTGAAGAATGTGCTTTGGCATTTCAGCAACTTAAAGAATGCCTATCTCGGCCGCCTATTATGTCTAGCCCCGAAACGGACGAAATCTTGTTTTCTTATATTGTGGTGGCCCCCCACGCTGTGAGTTTGGTATTGATACGAGTTGATAATGGAGTACAACAGCCAGTCTATTATGTGAGCAAATCACTGCACGAGGCCGAGATTCACTATCTACCGTTGGAGAAGGCTATCCTGGCAGTGGTGCATGGTACAAGAAAGCTTCCCCATTATTTCCAAGCACATACAGTCGTCATCCTAACTCAACTTATACTCAAGGCCATACTTCGAAGTGTTGATTACACGAGGAGGATTGCAAAGTAAGGCACAGTTCTAAGGGCTTTTGACATTAAATACATGCCCCGTACCTCTGTCAAGGGTCAGGTACTGGCAGACCTCGTGGCCGAATTCACTGAACCCTCGTTAGAAGAAATTTCAACAACACATAACGTGGATGAAAAATCGGTTGGCACAGTATCCCTGCAAGAACCTTCATGCTGGAAGGTATATATTGATGGTGCGGCAAACCAAAGGGGCTCTGGAGTAGGGCTAGTTCTGATCTTGCCCGAGAAGCTCACCATAGAAAAGTCACTAAGATTGGGCTTCTCGGCCACGAATAACAAAGCTGAATACGAAACCTTGCTGGAGGGAATGTCCATGGTTCAAAGAATGGGAGGAAAGGCGATAAAGATGTTCTTAGGCTCGAGGTTGATCGTCAGCCAGGTGAAGGGCGAGCTAGAAGCAAGATATAATAGGATGCAAGGGTATTTAAGTCAAGTTAGACATCTGCAATCAGGATTTGAATAATTCACTCTTTTGCACGTCCCCAAGGGTGGAAACACACATGCCGATTCTCTAGCCACGCTGGCAACATCCTTGGCGCAGAGCCTACATCGGGTTATCCTTATAAAAGACTTACGTAAACCCACGAAGGTCAAGGGACCAGCAGTTCATGTTCACCAAATCAGGGCAGGGCCCAATTGGATGGATTCTATAGTATTATATCTGAGAGAAGACATCTTGCCAGAAGAAAAATCAGAGGCTGAAAAGATAAGGAAAAAAGCGCCTCATTTCTGGCTATCCAAGGACCAAAAATTGTACAAGCACTCTTTTTCTAGGCCATATCTACTTTGTGTTCACCCCAAAGCAACAGAACCACTCTTTGAGGAGCTGCATGAAGGAATTTGTGGAAGCCACACAGGAGGAAAATCTTTGTCTCATAGAGCCATCACTCAGGGCTACTGGTGGCCAAATATGCAGAAAGAAGTGCAAGAGTATGTGAAGAAGTGTGATCAATGTTAGAGATTTGCACCAAACATACATCAGCCAAGAGGAGTTCTGAACCCCCTGTCTAGCCCCTGGCCTTTTGCTCAATGGGGCTTAGATATAGTTGGCCCTTTCCCCAGAGCAGTAGGGAAGAAGAGCTATTTGCTGGTCGGCACTGACTATTTCACTAAATGGGTTGAAGCTAAACCTTTAACAAATATCAGAGATGTGGATGCTAAGAAGTTTATTTGGAAAATCATTGTTACCAGGTTCGGGGTCCCTCATTCCCTCATCTCGAATAATGGTCTTCAGTTTGACAGTAAATCATTTAGGAAATACTGCTATGAATTAGGAATTACAAACAGATATTCTACTCCAGCTTATCCTCAGGAAAATGGGCAAGCCGAGACTATTAATAAAGTCATAGTTAGTGGACTCAAGAAAAGGTTAGATGATACGAAGGGAAAATGGGTGGAAAAATTGCCACATATCTTGTGGATGTATTGAACCACACCCCGCAGATCAACAGGGGAAACCCCCTTTTCGATGACTTATGGAGCTGAGGCTGTTATTCCCTTAGAGACAGGCTTCCCAACACTAAAAACCAGCTCATTCAGTCCAAGTAGTAACAATAACTTGCTAGAAAGGAGCTTGGATCTTATCGAAGAAAGAAGAGAAAGTGCGATGGTCCAATTGGCGTACTACCAACACAAACTCAAGCAAGGTTATGATACCAAGGTAAAGTTAAGGCCACTAGTACCTGGTGATTTGGTATTGAGGAAAGTTCTGGGCACTGCGAAGAATCCAGCATGGGGAAAGCTAGAACCCAATTGGGAAGGACCATACTGCATCACCTCTGTGGCTGGTATAGGGGCCTATTTCCTTGAAGACTTAGATGAACGTGTAATACCACACCCTTGGAATGTAAACAACTTGAAAATGTATTATTATTAATGAAATTCTCTTGTTGTGTAAAAGCATTGTGTTCCACGTTACTCAATTAAGTATTAAACAGAACCCAAGTCCTGCATGGCTCCTCAAACCACAGGCTTAGGGGAAATTAATTACTTTTGACATCTGATCAAGTATTAAACAGAACCTAAGGCTTAGGGAAAATTAATTACTTTTGACATCTGATCAAGTATTAAACAGAACCTAAGCCCTGCATGGCTCCTCGGACCACTGGCTTAGGGTCAAAAGTAGGGTAAATTAATTACTTTTGACATCTGATCATGTATTAAACAAAACCTAAGCCCTGCATGGCTCCTCGGACCACAGGCTTAGGGGAAATTAATTACTTTTGACATCTGATCAAGTATTAAATAGAACCTAAGCCCTACATGGCTCTTCGGCCTAGGGGAAATTAACTACTTTTGACAACTGTTCAAATATTAAACAAATCTTAAGATATATCAGGTCTCTCGGACCAAATATTGGGGTGAAATTAATACTCAAAGGCATGTACATAAGTGTTTAAACAAAATCTAAAGCCAAAACAGATCCAAGGCAAATTTAAACTTATATTTATGGGCAATATACAAATTGTTTGCCTCTTTTATTTTCTTTCACATGATATAAGTTTATGAATATCAATCTTCATTACCTAAGATTCAATTCACAACTTTACTCTTGACACTTAATCAGACTATTAAGCAGCATATTATTGTTGGCTTTAATTGAAGGCACAGTAACATCAATTCAATGCTATGTATAAAAATAATAAAAATCAAATTACATGAGGCAAAAGAACAAAGGATGAAAGGAAGAACATTCTCATTAAGTGATAAAGAAAATACATTGAACACATTGACATAATGTCATTAAAAAAAAAAATTAAACTACTAAAAAAAGGAATCCTAAGGGCTAAGCTTTAGCAGAAGGATCTTCCTTCTGGTTTGGCTGGGTAGTAGGAGCATCCTTAGCCTTGGGGTCAGCTTCTTGAGTCTCGGCCTCTGCTTCCTTTGCCTTAGCTGCATCTTTGGCCTTGGCAGAGGGCTTTTTCCCCTTGTCTTTGCCCTTGCCTTTCTCCCCTTCAACCTTCTAGCCTTGGTCACCAACCTGGCTGGATCCCTTTGAAATTTCAGGAAGAGGGAGGGCATCTGGGATGGCCAATGGCTGCTCGGAAGATTCTAGGGTAGGGGCAGGAGGAGAGGAGTCAGCCGGGACCTCACGGATCTCTGGATGATAGTAGACATTTTTGGGCAGCCTTCAAACAAAGTCGGCAGAGACTCCTGCAACAGTCAGGGCCTTATCCCATGTCATGTTGCAATAGTCCCTGCAAACCTCTGAAAGCTCATCGGCAAGCCTTACTTGCATCTCCTCCACACCAAGCTGATACGCAGCCTTCTTCTCAGCCTCGGCTGCTTCCCTGGCCAGTTGAGCTTCTTCCTTAGCCTTCTACAACTCAGCCTTAAGATCTATGACCAATTGCTTTTGTGTGGCCAAATCTATTTCGGTCAAGTGCAGTTTTTGGTGCTGATCATCTGCCTGCCTTTCAACTGTTTTCAAGCCAGCCTCAGCACTTGAATGAGCTTGGTCCGCCACTTTAAGTTTCTCGGACAGCTCTATTTGCTCCTGCCTAGCAGCCCCCAACGATTTCTCAACATCAGCATGAGTGAGGACCTCAACATCGGCCTGTTTACGAGCGTCACGGTACCACTCTTCGGCCACAAAAACTTGTTGAGTAATCTGCCCAAAGACCACAAAGATAATATGAGTTAAAAACTAAAATACAATTTAGTGTCTAAGTTCACAAATGGATAAATTGTTTACCATAGCAAGGTCCCTCTTCAGGGATAGAAAGAGGTCACTCTGTGAAAAGCACCTATAAACATCCATGTCCTTGGGAAGGAGTAGAGGCTGCTCTAGGGCTTCAGCTATATATCCAGCTTGACCCCTTTGAAACTCCCAAACCAAGGCATTCCAAAGAATGGAAGCCCCGTCCACTTCTAGCCGAGGACTCCATGTGCGTGGTGTTATACGCACATCAGCCCTGTTTTGTTCTTCTCGGCTTTCCACAAACTGGGATCTCCTACCTCGCACATCTAGGATCACCTTCTATTGCTTTGTCCCCTTCCGAGGACCCACCTCGCCTTCCTCAAGCGTCTCAGCTGGCCTTTTCTTCTTCAAGTCAGGGTTAGACTTTAGGCTGAGGTCGGTGGGGATCTGTGGAGGAGGAGGGGGAAGATTGGAGGGAACTTAGGACTTAGGGGCTGCCTTCAATGTTGACTCCTTGCCCCTGGAAGCCAAGAGCTCCCTTAAACTCTTATTGCCCTTGTTTAACACCATATTATCTTCCTCTTTGTTGGAGGAGTTGTCTGGGCGGGCAAATACAAGAATAGGAGTGCGAACACCGGAATTTCTGTCTGACTCACCCTCGGCGTCCGTGATGTTGATTAAAGGAACCCTTGGATTATTTTCTTTTTCAAAATGGAATTTGTCTATCTCCTCCTCTAATGATAAACGAGATGAGGCAATCTCCTCTTCAGGAACTGCTGCTACTTCAAGAAGATTTTGTGGAAGTGGTAGTGTCGCTGGTGGAAGGTTTTGTGGAATTGGCAAGGCAACTGGGGGAAGATCCCTCCTAGCCAAAAATCCTGGCTTGGAGATGTCAATCCGAGCCAACCTTGAACTTCCGGCCCTTATTGCTTGGCCTACGTCTTGGAAGATGCGGGATAGAGGCTCATAGTCCAAGATTAGGTGAGCGGCTCGCAATTGTCCGTCCTCGCTCATAAAAATCTCTGACCTCAGAAGGTAATTGAGAGCCTGAACGTTAGTAAAAATGAGCCTCGGAGCAACGTGGTTTTTATCTACAAAAACATCCGAGAAGAAGATCATGGTCAGATCGCCAAAAAAAAATATTTTTCACCAAAAGAAGATTAAATGTCAAGTAAAAAGGGTAAAGCTAAAAAGCCTAAGTCCCCTTCCAAAGGGACTGATCCTAAAGGTACCACACCTAGATCTCCTGCCCGAGTTGGACAATGAAGACCGTCGTTCCACTCCCCTGAGGCAATCAGGTAGTCATCTTTCATACCCTTATTGGACTTGGGGAGATAGGATATCAGCCTGATGACCTCGGACCGGGATTTGAGGTAGTATCCCGCACCGGCGAGCTTGTGGCACTCGTACATGTGAACCACATCTTGCCACGTGAGCCCTAAGCCCAGCTACTCATTCAGGACGTCTACGCATCCCAAGACCCTAAATAGGTTAGGGGCGCACTGGTAAAGTGTCAATCTATGGTTAATCAAATAGTCCCTGGTTATCCTACCTATGGGAAGCGTCATTCCTCCCTCTATGAAAGCAATCATGGGAATGAGGACTTGACCCACATCCCTATCAGTAAGTACTCGGTCCGGGGGACAATATTCTAAAACTACCCCTTGTGGGATATGGTACTTAGCCCTAAAACCCTCCATACCAGCCAGTGTGTCTACTAAGTGCTTGAACCTACCCATCTAGATAAACTGAGAGGCCGAGGAGAAAGGCCGAGAGGAAAAATGACAATATAAAGAAATAAAGACTTACGGGAACTCGTATGTTAATCTCTGAAACTTTCAGAGATTTTTCGAAGACTTCCTACAGGAAATAGCTATGGAGACTCAAGAGTTTAGTACGTTTTGTGAAGACGGGGCGCTAGAATTCTCTGAAGTTCTTAAAGATTTGTGAAGAAAGGAGGAAAAGGGGTTCCCTCAAGGCTTTATATAGAGGGAGAAAATGAGTGGGAGTACTCCCGCTCAAAATACTAGGAGAAATGTCAGTCATTGGATTGGCGTTTCACCGTTGGATGTGGGGGGACATAAAGCTACCTGGAGTAATTAATAACGCCTCGTGTACTACAAAGCGTCATTGACAATTATGATGCATGTAAAACCGCATTTTCACACGTGTAAATCAAAAAATCAGTTGATCTTATCTCTTAAAAATCAAAACCCCACTTTTTCTCCTCGGATGGGAGGGAAAAACCGAAGTTTTGAGGGGCTATTGTAGGGACTAGGGCCCAAAATAGTATATTGGGCCTTAGGCCTTGTCCAAGGACATTGATTTGTCTGAGAAGGAGCAAGTAGTTGTTAAAACATTCCCAATTAAAGTCTCAAAGATGGGGAACAAGTGAGAGGATATCCAAGGAGGAAATCCTCCTCGGATATGATGAATATAGTTCACAACATGTACTCCATCTGTCACCCTAATCCTCCAGAAAGCTCCAATAAAAGAGACATACTTCATGAACATACGAGAATGAAGGAAACCTAAAAATATCTAAGGAAAAACTGCCACAACCGCATTAAATGCACTGCAGCTACTTTTCTAGCCACATTTATATGGAGAAGACCTCTGAACAGTACTACCTTGGCTACTACAACTCACAGAAAACCAAAGAGGGTGTCTGATGGGATGGGTACTCAAGTAAGGGTTTGGATGATCAACAGGTGGAGGATGAAGATGATCCAAATGAGGATATATAAGGTGAAAGACTCTTCATGGAAAGGGGATTGGGAAAAAGAGAAAGAGAACACTCTAGTAATCCAAATTGTTTCTATATTCAACTGTGATCAATATATATAATTACGGTCTCCTCGGACTGAAAGTCTATTGATATCAATACATCTTGTTTGTGCCTGATTATCATTTAATTCAATATTAGCCGTTGTTCAAATCATTAGGGCCTAGTTCTTTGACCCATTCTCTACAAATTTATTGTATTCGGCTCATTGGGCCGAGATTCCATATACTTTGGGTTTGGGCCACAAATTGGGACCCTACACCACTAATGACTAATTTTTTCATCACTTATGTAATAATATTTAATAAGCTAACTAAATAAATTAAACTAGCATGTGTTTATAACATACACATTCAAAATACTTAAATTCAAAAGTGATAATATATTGCAAATGACCCAAAAATAATAATTTATTTTCATCATATTGCCTAATCAACCTCATTTAAGTCAATTCTATCATCATGCTTATAATTTTGCAAACTTATTTCTTCATTAAAATTTTCTTCATCATCATTCATCATTAACATTTACTATCTCTTCTTGTTCTTTTTATTTAAAATTTTTTTTTTTTTTGGCATTCTAGTTTCTTGGACTTATAACAATAATGATAAAAATAAAAATTTATGTTGTCAATTAATATTTTATTCATAGTATATAAAATAAATTTGTAAATATTAAAGTGAAGGGTAAGTATGTACTATGTAGTCCAATTGTAGGAGAGAGAGGAAAAAAAAACTTATGAATATGTTATTTTAGTTGGCTAAATTAAGTAAACGAATATGTTAAAAACAAGTTTAATAACTTGTTAGATTCAAATAAAAATACAAATTTTACCAAAAAAATCTCATTTTAAAGCATTTGTCTATGTATCGTACGATACGATTCATACCAGACACAAACTGTATCGTACGATTCATGAACACTTATGATACGCTAATACGATACAGAACTTTTTACACATGATACGATACATATCGTACGATACTGATAACTATGCATAGAATACTTAAATGCAACCCAACATGCAGAATTAATTATAAAGTGAAGACATAATTTGAAATTAGGACCACTTGCTGTAAGACCAAATAAATTACCATTTAAATCCAAAAGCTTAAGTTGATAGAAAAAGAATGAACTTAATTATTTAATCAATATTCTAAGTAACAGATGCCCAATAAACGGAGAAATTATTAGGTCCACCAAAAGGATTATTGACATGGTCCTCCTTGACCTCTCAACTAATAAAATGCTGTTATTATGCAAATGTGACATCATATAGTAATTTTTATTTTTTATTCCTTGTGCTGATTAGGAAACTCACACATATGTTTACATAAATGACATCACTTCATCGGTCAGAGAGGACCACATCAATAGTCTTCCTGATGTAAATAATAATTTCTCTAATAAACAGACCAAATATAGTCATGTCCAAAACATAACCAACAGTATGCCAGAGATGCATAAATGGCACCTCTTTTGCTTGTAAAAGTAAAGGCTGACGTCATAGAGTTGGGGACTCACTAGGTTAGTGTGGAACTTACCAAGTCATTAGGAAAAAAGAAATTCATTTTATGCAATTGTATTTGGAAGCTCAATATAGAGGGAACCACAATTTTTGACACGAGATTGAGTTTTTCCTGCCTCTATATATTAGGGCTGTCCAACCCACCCGGCCACCCGCCCAACCCGCCTAACCCGCCCGAGCTCGACCCGCCGCCACCCGATCCGACGTCTCCGGTGGTCGGACGCGGGTCCAAACTCTCTAACCCGACCTCACGCGGGTCGGTTGCCGGTTTTACGTTTCAAAACCCGTGCCACCCGACCCGAACCGAAACAATCATCCTCTCCGGCGAATATTACCAATTTTGGACCAAATCCAGCGAGATCCTTCGAGATCCGGTGACGTTCTGGTGTTCCTCAGCTCCGATCCGGCCATCGTTGGTCTTCCTTAGCTCAGATCCGGTGTTATTTGCTCAGATTCACTCAAATCCGGCGAGATCTACTCTCATCCTTCGCTCCGATTTGCTCAAATCCGGTGGTATTGGGTTAGATCTGACTTAGATCTACACAAATCCGGCTATTCTTGGTTAGATTGGGCTCCGATCTACTCAAATCCGGCGATAATCCGTTAGATCCGGTCGGCCTTCAACTCAGATTGACGAAGAGAGATCTTCTCCTCCGCTCGCCGTCGCTCATCATCAGACTCGACCGACCCGACCGTTCGCTCCCCTGAGCCCGGCCGACTCGACCCGTGGTAGTCGGCGGTCGGTTGCGGGTCCGTTTTTGTTCCACCCGACCTGAGCGGGTCGAGTCCGGGTTGAGGCCAAAACCGACCCGGACCGACCCGTGGACAGCCCTACTATATATTATACCTTTTATGTATAATATTAACAATTTTGGATTTCTGTTAATGGGTGCTCAAAGTTAGCAAACTAACATGAACAGTGATTTTACTGTTCAGAGACAAATTTTACTGTTCACGCACTATTCTGTCATTGTTCATCACTGTAGCAATACTGTTCATATATTAAAAAATATTAAAAATAGGTCCCACGGTACTATTTACACATTTAAAAATTATTTTGCTACAGTGTTTTCAATTTTCAATTTTCAGTTTCAGCAACAATAAGTTCATCTAGTGGCCATCCCACGCCCTTCCCAGTGATCTTTAATGGACAAAATATATCAAAAGTGTTTATTTCTTCTGGTCTCCAAGTTAGGATGCCGGCAGCCAACCCAAAAACTTTTTCTCCTTGCTCTAGCAATGAAATAAAAAGAGGTAAATCCAGAAGTTTGACCTATGGGAACTAGATAGCAGGCACACATTTCTTAAATATATGGTGTACCTTGTAAGTTGTACCCTCACATTGGAAAACCCTTGCAAGGTCATCAGCACATTGTGGAAGGAGGCCAAAATATAACAGCACTCTTTTTCATCTTTTTTAATTTTTGTTACTTTTTGTCAAAGCACCGGCACCACATCATAAGTTAATGTCTTGAATAGAAACAAGAAGATCCAAGCCTTAATACCAAAATTTTTGGGGTCAGCTATAGATCTGTAACAGATCACTCAAGGTCAACCACTTGTATTGCAACGTGTTTCTAGCAGGGGATACCCAATAATTACAAAGAGTTTCACAAAGCAATGGTACCTCCACTCGGTCCCCCTTTTTTTGAATCCTGACTTAAGGTTTGTCACAAGCACTGATCCTACCATTGCTGCATGCCCCCAGAATAGTCTGCAATCCATGTTGATAAAATTTCCAGAGATATTAATGTTCGGAGATACAAAATGCAAATTTGCACATATGGGCATAAGAGATATCAGTGTCCAATAAATCTTTCCAGAAGTCCAAAGGGCATAAGCAAGATCATAATGATACAGATACCAAAAAGTCGTGAAGAAATCTCTAGCCCCTAATCTACACAGCTCATGCAAACTTGGAAATGTTCCCATGAGAGTAAAAATACCTTCTGTTCACCCAAAAGTATGCCACATACCATGACATACAGAGATATAGATTCCGTTAATTTAATTTGCCCTAGGCTAATAGACGTTATTTCCATCCTCAGATGATCCATAATAAGCAAACTAGGAATAGGTTAGGATCTATGACAAAGATGTTCCATAAAACTAAAGCAGAACATAAATGTCTAGGATTTTTTTTTTTTTTTAAATCACTGTTTCCTTATACTTTAGATGCAAGACCGTTAAAAATGTTCAGCTCTATACTAGGTTTCTTGATGAATTCTTGAATAAGGTTTATTGTTCAAGAGTTTAGGTTAGAAAAGTATGAATGTTGACAGCTGTTTGGGGATGAAACAGGGGATAACAGAAAATAACATAAATAAAACACTAGGCAATCACACCTAGATCTTCCTAAGCATCACACCTAGGGTTCCTTGGCATCTTCAGAGAAGTTTGCATCTCACAAACAAAGCTTAGCATCTCACAAGCAAAGCTTAAAATAAGCTGCTGAATTTTATTAATCAAAATATTCTGCCATAACATGAATACTAAAGAGCCTTCATATAGACGTTATAGTTATCCTTCTCCTAGTAGGACTTGGACTCTAAATAGCCTATTCCTAGAATGAATAGGAATAGTAATAAAAATTAAATAAAAGACTTAATAATAGGTAAACATAAAATAAGACTCATGGGCCTTTGCTACTGCCAAGGACAACTCATTCCAAATTTCTGGAAATTACCAAATTACCCTTATTCTAATAGAACTTAATTAAAATTGATCCAGTAGCAACTAAACAATAAAATAAGACTAAGCAAAGTCCCATGAGAGTGTCCTATCATCAGAAACATCCCAAATTAAGGCTTTACAAAGTGGGCTGCCACTTACGTTCAACTTTTGTTTCTTTTAATTTCCCACCTGTAGAAAAATAAGGGTTATAGTATGAGGGCAGGAGTGCAAGCAGAAATTTCATAGGAAATTATTGATTGAAAATTTATCCTTGATGTTAATCTTGCAATCAAGAGAATAACAAAATGAAAATATAGAGCAAATCTATTAGAGTGTGTCTGCGTGCGTTGAGTTGGGGGAGAGAGAGAGAGCCTGTTCATGTCACTTTAAAATGTTTCTATGTTGCTGTTGGCAGCCAAATTTTACATTGCTAGAAGTTTGCCCAGCCCTAAGCAGCCTAAATAAAGCCTATAAGAAATAAAGAAAAAAGGTTGGGACCATTGGACCTGGTTCCAACTTCCAAGCCCACAGCTGGGGGTTTTCCAGCAATCAGATTAGTTCTTTTGGTTCCCTCAAAGTTCCAGTTAAGTGCTGGATTTGAAACCCTATCTGTTACTTAAGAATATTGATCTAAATGAATTAGATCATTGCTGGCAGCAGTTGGTTAATCAGAAGATGAAGTCTTAATATATTAGACTCATCTAGATTGGCTGGGAAAGGTCAGTTTCCAACTAACCTCCACCAGCCTATGCCCTATACATAAGAGCCCGCATGACTGAGAAAAAGTACTAAAACTCTGCCGAAAGAAAATCTCAAGAAGTGAAGAAAATATGATTGGAAATAGGAGTGAGTTTGGGTAGCGTTGCGTCAGGTTTACTGTGACCCAAAACCCAACCCAACCTGAAAAAAATGGATCTATAATCAGGTCAGTTTTCCGGGTCTCGGGTTGGACTTTTTTTTTTTTAGGCGAAATATCTGTATGCCTCATTTGAGCCATACAGTCTCAGCCTCCACAGAAACAAAGACATGCATATATATAAAGTTACTACAAACCTCAGCCTCCACAGATCAAATAATGCAAATTTATCAACTGGGTCCTTGAAAAATTGAGCTGATCTTTGTTGGGTAAGTGACTCTCAGCTGATCAGATTGTTAAAAAACTTTCTTTTGATGGGACCATATTGGTCCAATGAAAAAAAAATGAGACTATCCCTTTATTTTGCTTGAACAAATGCTTATATGGACAAGCTCCACAAGTCACCAAGCAATAAAACAAAGAATAGAAGCTACCCAATCAGTCAAACTAGTTGGCGTGCCCGAGAGAGAGTACCAAAGTATATAAGTCGACAATCATCCAATATTGTCAAAAAAATCAATAACAAAACAACCTGAATTCATCAACCCAAATCATCCAATGTCGTCAAGAAAATCAATAATAAAAACCTAGATTCTAAGAAGCAAAAGTAAAACCCAAATCATTACAAAGCATATAAGTTATGGCTCCATCCACAAGCATAAAAGCCCAAATCATTACAAAGTATATAAGTTTTTGCATTAGCAGATTTATTTAACAAGATTTATTTATAATTGTCCAACAAATCAGGCAAAAATCACCCTTTTTCCTTCTCCAAAAAAACAATAATCAGCACGTCACGACCTTCTGCTTAGGACCCCCCCTCTTTTACCTTCAAAACTGCAACGGTAGCTGAAAATCAGTATGATATGTTTAGCAAGATGTCAACCACATGCTGATGTTGATAAAACACTAATTCAAAAAAGGATAAAAAAGACATAAATCGCCAATTAAGATGTGCCAAGTATTGACAAATGCCATCCCTGACATTATTCTGTGCTGCTTATATGTGACACTTAGTGTAGCAACAAAAGAACCCAGCAAAAGAATATATATATATATATATATATATAGTAGAAATGAAAGAAAGATCTGCATACCCATGATGCACCAACCCAACTTATTTATAAAAAAAATAAAGTTCTATTTTTTTTATAAATAACATTTGCAATCCACACAACAATTTCATAAAAAAATTACAGAAACATCAAACCTTAAAACACCAAGGTATTGCATGTAGTAATATTTTGTGTATTGTGGAGAATTTGGCAAAGACAGAAATAATAGAACTTTTGATGCACAAATCAGATTCTTAAGCAATCTATTTTAAGATCTTTGTACGATTGGATGACTACCTTGAATAGTATCACTGCATCATCTTATCTAGAGTTCTTAGATCTTTTCTATCTCAGATTGTTATTACTTAGAAGTGGTTCAAAACATAGAACTCATGAAACCACAAGGCTCAAATTTATAATTTAGGAATCAAAATCTATTAGAGTATACTTTTGAAAACTTCACATATAGCAACCAATAGCTTATAAATACAGCAAAAGAAACATGATTATAACACACTAAACTAACCAAACATAAAGCAAACTACAACTACAGGTGAATTATAAAAATTCCATTTAATAGATAAAGCCTAATAAAATTGGCAAAACAAATAAAAACTTAATCTTAATGTAAAATGTAAGAGTAAGTGAGACTATCAGAGGACCTACAAGTTATTCCTTCCTACCAAAAAGAAACTTTTTGCTCTATTGCTCTCTAACCTCTTCTCTCAGGGATAATACCAAGACAAGTGGTAGAAGTCAATTTTCCACAAACTTAAAACAGGAGGCCAATAATATTTGAGCACATACACCAAAGAAAAGAAAAGAACAAAAAAAAGGCCAATAATAGCGCTTCAAGCAATACAACTAAACACTGAAATATATAAAATCTGAAGATAAATACAAAAACTCACTCTTAATCATGGATTCATTTTGTTGTGCCGTGGATCATGAAATACTGGATCCAGTGGGCCCTTAGAGTTTACAGCTTCAGAAATCCCTTTTGTCTCACCCCCCTTCATGCTTTCTGTTCTTTCAACTAACTCTCTTTTCTGAGGCTGAAGCGGTCGTGATTCAGCACTGACAAAGATCTAAGTCACCAACAAAAGAATTACAAAATATTTAAAATTTGCCATTTCAGATCTTACCTCTCTAAAACCTAGGTTTTTTGTAGATGGTGTGTTCTTGTATTCTTGTAGATCTTACACTCTACCCTAGAGAATGTGTAACATATATATATATATATATATAATTATAAAAAAAATTGTAAATTACACCCCTAAAGTTTAGAGATATTTGAATTTTTACAAGAATCTGAATTTTACCTAACGAAGGTTGGTGTACTTGGATTTATTAAATTGGTAATTTTGGAAATTTTTTATTTTTTTCACTAAGATTCAAGACAATAAATTAATTTCCCTTTTCTATAATTTGCATTTTCATAAAAATAAATAAATAAATTATTATTCATATATGATCCTGATATGAATTTCAAATTATCAGCCTGTGCAATGGGTTGGGCTAATGGGCTGACCCACCCGGTGCTTATGAGCATAAAAACTAGCCCACGGTCTTATCCATTGGGACGGAGGTCATTGGCTTGGGGTGGCAATGGCCCCCCTAAATTTTGGAAAAAAATCAATAGTATATATAGTTACAACAACTATTTCTCTCCCTCCAAAGACACCACATTAAGCCATGAGGAACGATGGACCATATATAACCATTTCGATGACAACCAAAGCTGCCTTGCCAACACCCTAACAGCCCCAAATCAGTAGGAGGCATAACCCAAGATACTCCAAATAAACCCAAAACCAGAGACTATAGATCCATAGCAATGGGACAATGAAGGAAGAGATGGTCAACCAATTCACCATTACTCTTGCACATGTAGCACCAATCCAAAATCCACACCTTCCTTTTTCGCAAATTATCAATCATCAAGCATTTCCCTAAAGCAGCAGACCATACAAAGAAAGCTACTCTAGAGGGAATCTTCTGCTTCCAAATACTTCTCCAAGGCAAACCGAAGTTGAACTGAGTCTCTAAGTTCAACTTCCAAAGTTGCTAGATATTTGAGAAGTTAAAAAAATGCAAGGATTTGGCTACTAATTCAGTTCAGAGGACTGAAAAATCTTGCTCAACAAAAGGACAGTAATAGAGCTATCAAAAAAGAACTGAACAAACACAAACCCAAACAATTTTGCAACCAAGTAATAAGCTTTCTATATACATTTATATATATATATATATATATATATATATATATATATATAAATTAAAAAAAAAAAAAAACTAAACAAATTTGCAACGATTAGATAAAATAAAAAATGCAGAAAAATTCATCAGACGCAATGCCCAACAAAATCATAAACAATTTAAAAAAGAAAAGGCCATACCAAAACATGCCTTGAGTTCGAGGGCTTAGGTGGCAACTCAAAATCCAAGATCTCTTCCTCTGGCACTACTGTTTTCTCAGCATTAGGATCCGGGGAAACCTATAGAATATCAAGCATGTGATTATGTGAATATACAAATGCATTCAACTATCTCTAAGGACCAAAATTATCACAAAAACTTATACACATGCCATGTTGAGAAAAAACAAACACAGAAATCTTGAAAACAATTTTAGCAATCCACTAAGCAACCAAATCAGCCTGCAAACAAAACTAAGCCAAAGTCAATGTAAATATGTAGTTTCGATTAGTCTGCAAGCAGCAATTTTGTTACCTTTTAGTCTATCACGTACCGAGAGATAAAGAGGTGTCTGCGTTTGTATCGGACTCCATTGCTAAAAAAACCGGTCTAATAAAATAACAACTTTTTTAAGAAACTACACTAAAATTTAGGATTTAAAATGGAGTAAACGGCTGGTTTAGTATTTGCTACATTTTAGGGAAAAAAATGTATCAAAAGTGTGTGAGATGTATTTAAAGGGTGTGCTAAATTTTAGGAAAAAAGTTTCCCTAGTAGTTTTTTGCTTTTGAATTTTGTTGAATTACAATTTTGACCTCATTTTTTATTTTTTAAGAATAAGGGTTATCTAATTAGATTAGGGGTATTTTTTGCCGTAAAAAAAAGCAATAACTAACTTTCCGAATTCTCTTAATGTGAGTGCGTGCACAAAGGCCCTTCTATTTTTTGGGTAAATTTTAATAATTTACATATATCATAATTTGAAATTGCTACATTTTTCAATCACAAAAATTCTCAAGAGTGTGATGAGGTGTGTGTGAAATAAGAATCCCATTCCAATAAAGAATGATCTTAAGCTGCTTGTGTTTGAACTTGCAACATTGTCCTGGAATGGTAAGGAAGAACCAAAAAAATAATGAACTTTAAGGAGAAAATTACTTACAAACTGAGTCTCTAAGTTCAACTTCCAAGTTGCTAGATATTTGAGAAGTTAAAAAAATGCAAGGATTTGGCTACTAATTCAGTTCAGAGGACTGAAAAATCTTGCTCAACAAAAGGACGGTAATAGAGCTATCAAAAAGGAACCGAACAAACACAAACCCCAAACAATTTTGCAACCATCTAATAAGCTTTCTATAAATAATAAAATAAATAAAATAAATAAAAAAACAAATTTGCAACAATTAGATAAAATAAAAAATGCACAAAAATTCAGCAGACGCAATGCCCAACAAAATCATCAACAATTTAAAAAATAAAAGGCCATACCTCAACGTGCCTTGAGTTCAAGGGCTCAGGTGGCAACTCAAAATCCAAGATCTCTTCCTCTGGCACTACTGCTTTCTCAACATTAGGATGTGGGGAAACCTATAGAATATCAAGCATGTGATTATGTGAATATACAAATGCATTCAACTATCTTATGTGACACTAATTTTTGTTTGTTAACTTTTTTTTTAAGAAATATTTTTTTACTTTAAACTTTATTTACATTTTTTGTTTTGGTTCGTGGGGCATATTTATTTGGTTTTTTTGGTTAGGGATTAGTTTCTAGTAAAGTATATTGGTAAGATATGAAAATAACAGGGCATCTTAAAAAAAAATAATAATGCTTTTACTTCAATGAAATTGGTATTATAATAAATATAACGAAAATGGATTAGCTTAAACTAAGCCTGTCCCCAAGATTCGATTTCTGGCTCCAACTCTGGCAAACGGGCATGCCCTTGTTTTGGTAGAGAGAGGAGGGGAGTATCCTCCTCCATCCAAACCGGTCACAAGGGATTTTTTGAACACAGTCGGTTTCTAAAATCCTAGGACCCAAACAGATCTAAGTTGTTGGAAGTATTAACATAGTAATTTAAGGAAAAAAAAAAAAAAAACCAGGGGGGCTGTAGCCCAGTCCCCGCAGACATAAACAGAAGAAAAAGAGAACTCAAGAGAAACATCAAAACAGAGAGAGAAAGAAAAGAGAATCAGAGAGGGAACTGGCCTGCAATATGCGTTTATGAGGGCTGTAAATGGATTTCCGGGATGAACTGCAGCGATTTCCATATTCCCTTAAATCTCTTAAGTTCTGAGGCAAAAGCCGTCGCGATTCAGCGGTGAGAAAATAAATAGCCACCAATAGAATCATAAAATGCTTAAAAATTCCCATCTAGGGTTCTTTGTTCGTGTATTCGATACCCAAATTTATGAGGGACTGTAATGAGTATATATAACACCCCTAAAGTTTTGAGGTATTTGGATTTTTACGGCCTGAAATTTTACAATCTGAATTTTACCTAATGAAAGATCCCACTGGGCTACCATGAACCTCAACAGCAACGAGCCCAGTGGACTGTTGGCTACTGGATCATGTAGTGGGCAATGAGGTATTTGGTAATCTTAGATGGAGAGTACATTATTCTAAAAAACCAGACTGGACTGACCGGTTGAACTGGGTTAACCTAAACCCAGACATCAGTCCAATTCTTAAATCCACAAAACTGGGGAACCGTTCGAACTGCAACAAACTGTGGGGTTTGCTAAACGCAGGGACAGAGCTCATTGGCTTGGGGCAGGGGGGGGGGGGGGGGGGGGGGCATAAAGAAAAGAAAAAGGCCCATAAAAAAATTATTGATCTAAAATTCAAAAAACAAATTAGAAAGCCCAAAAATATTAACACAACAACAAAATCAATAATAAAAAGTTAAAGAAAACTTAGCCCAATCAACAAATTTTACCAAAAAATTAGCCCAGCCCTTAAAAATATTTGAAACAAAATAAATGTGAATCTTACATGCCAAATCATTCCATCAAATTCCAAAAAAAAGAAAAAAATAAATAAACTAAACTAAATGTGAGAGACAGAGAGAGTGAAAGATGCACCAGCTGTGAGCTTGAGTGTTGAGACTTGAGCTCTTGACAATGAGTGTCGAACTTGTTGGGCTTATGAACTTGTTGGGCTTATGAGATCTTGACAATGAGTGTCGGAACTTGTTGGGCTTATGAGATCTTAACAATGAGTGTCGGAACTTGTTGGGCTTATGAGATCGAGCAGTGTATGGATGCATCAACGGTGAGCTTCTTAGATCCAACGGTTAAGGGAGTAGAGGTTTAATTGTGATTTGATTTGAGTTCTAGACTTCAGGTAGGTTCAAATTAGAAAGAAGAAAGGGCCGTTTGGTATGTGATTTTGTGCAACCATTTTCAGTTAAATAACATTTCACGTATTTATTTTTATACACTTCTTCCATCACATATTTCCAAATCATACAAACATACAAATAACGTTAGTAGAACGTTTCGAAACATCCCAACAATTTTTTAATTGTGATTTGATTTATAACCGTGATAGCACGTGATAAGTTTTGAAAAGGTTGTATAAAAAATATTTTTTTTCTAAAGCCAAGATAATGGTTAATGGCTGTAACCCACTAACTGTAAATAATAATTTTTTTTTTTTTTACTTGACAATATTTTTTGTTTGTTAACTTTTTTTCAAGAATTTTTTTTTTTTTTTCAAGAAATATTTGTTTACTTTAAACTTTATTTACATTTTTTGTTTTGGTTCGTGGGGCATATTTATTTGGTTTTTTTGGTTAGTTTCTACTTTCTAGTAAAGTATATTGGTAAGATATGAAAATAACGAAGCATCTTAAAAATAAATAAATAATGCTTTTTTTTGTTAAAATAAATAATGCTTTTACTTCAATAAAATTAGTATTATAATAAATATAACGAAAATGGATTAGCTTACGCTACGCAAGTTCTAACACATTTTCATATATTTTAAATAACATTACGTACTTTTTTACACATTTTTCAACTCATACGTATATAAAAAATAAATAAATAAAAACCCAAACAAGATAGCCCAAACTTCTCTCCCAAACACCCCCCGATTTCTGGCACCGTCTCTAACTCAAACTACTCTCCCAAACACCCCTCGATTTCTGGCTCCGTCTCTAACTCTGGCTAAACGGGCATACCCTTGTTTTGGTAGAGAATGGAGGGGAGTATCTTCCTCCATCCAAACTGGTCATAAGGGATTCTTTGAACACAGTCGGTTTCTAAAATCCTAAGATCCAAACAGGTCAAAGTTGTTGGAAGTATTAACATAGTAATTTAAAAAAAAAAAACCAGTGGGCACAAAGAAAAAAAAGAGAACTCAAGAGAAACATCAAAACAGAGAGAGAAAGAAAAGAGACTCAGAGAGGGAACTGACCTACGATATGCGCTTATGAGGGCTGTAAATGGATTTCCGGGATGAACTGCAGCGGTCTCCATCTCAATCCTCTTAGATCTCCCACTTTCTTGCGCAGATCCAACGCATGCTTCATAAATTTAAGAGCTTCGGCCAGAAATTTGGACTGGGGAGAGCGGAGACCTTTGGAGACTTGAGGAAAGAAGTTTTGTTTATTTTTGGTAGAGAAACTCTTTTGAAGCTGCCCTCTTTTTGTTAGAGAGACTTCCCACCATCTGTGGGTGGAGAGAAACAATACAGAAAAAATATACCCTCATATGAGGGATAATTTTTGTTAGAGAGACTTCTCACCAGCTGTGAGGGGAGAGAAACAATACAGAAAAATGAAGGGTCTTACTTACAAGGCGATGTCTTACCTACAAGGTGATGAAGGATCTTACTTACAAGGTGATGAAGGCACCAACTTGTTATTCACCAAAAAAATGAAGGCACCAACTTGTTATGAACGGTATTATACAAAGGTGAATGAAGGTTTCACAAAGGCGAATGAAGGTTTGGGACTGCTGGTCCCACCACCAACTTGTTATGATCGGTATTATACAAAGTTGAATGAAGGTTTCACAAAGGTGAATGAAGGGTTTCACAAAGGTGAATGAAGGTTTGGGACTGCTGGTCCCACCACCAACTTGTTATGAACGGTATTATACAAAGTTGAATGAAGGTTCACGGTATTCCTATTTCTCCCAACCAGAGCTGATGGGACCCACCAACTTGTAAGACCCTTCATTTTTCTTTATTATTTCTCCCAACCAGAGCTGATGGGGACCCACCAACTATTAAGACCCTCTCACAATCAAACTTTCATTTTTTCTGGTGGTGGGTCAGCAGCACTTTCATTTTTTCTGGTGGTGGGTCAGCACTTCATGTTTGTGAATGAAGGCTTGGGACTGCTGGTCCCACCACCAACTTGTTATGAACGGTATTATACAAAGTTGAATAAAGGTTCACAAAGGAGGTTCACGGTATTCCACCACCCACCAACTTGTAAGACCCTTCATTTTTCTTTATTATTTCTCCCAACCAGAGCTGATGGGGACCCACCAACTATTAAGACCCTCTCACAATCAAACTTTCATTTTTTCTGGTGGTGGGTCAGCAGCACTTTCATTTTTTCTGGTGGTGGGTCAGCACTTCATTTTTTTCTGCATTGTTTCTCCCATCGATAGTTTTAAAAATCGGACCGACCGGTCTAATCGATTTAACTAGAAACCGGCCTATAATCTGGTACGATTATAGCTAAAAATTGAAAATTATTTAAAAATCGAAAATAATAAAAAACAGGCCGGTTCAACTGTAAAATCGAAAATCGGTATGGTTGAACCGGTTTTGCAAAATACAGAGAAAATGACTTTGTTTCTCTTGATTTCTTCCCCATTCAGCTTGTCTCATTGGTGCAGCAGTTACTTTGTTGCTGTGAATGATGTGAATGAACAATTTTTCTTCCTCATTTTGAGAATCTTAGATCTGTTGTAAATAAGATTTGGTGAATGAAACTTTCAAATCTGCGGGTAAAATAAAATTTGGAGACGAGGTAAGAGAAGCAACATGAGAAGGGTGGAGGAAGGTATTTTGGTTTGAAGTTTGAACTATTGCTAATTGATATGTTGCAGTTGCAGAGAGATGGAGTGATGGATGGGCTTGGAAGAAAAGGAGAGAGGGAGAGATAGATTAGAGAGAGAGATGAATGAGAGGTTAGAGCATTTGCAGCAATGTAGCTATATTACTATATTTTAGCTACACTAACACTAAAATGATGCTCCAACAGTGGAGCTAAATCTATTTTTTTTAGCTCCACTGCTACAGTGCACATTTATAGATAGATGTGCACTGTTCATGAGAGTTAAAAAACTATTATTTTATTACACCGACTTGATTAAAATAATTCCACTGCACATTTGTTTTTCATTCTTTTCTCTCTCGTTCACTCTCATCTCATCTAACTCTGAAGCTCATCTCTCTCAGACTAACGCCGTCCCAACCGCCCATCTCTCTCAGACCGACGCCGTCCCAGCCACCCATCTCTCTCAATTCACTCTCTCAACTCTAGTCTCTCAACTCCCACCGAAGCTCGACCCAACAGCCATCCCAACCGCTGATCGCCTCAAACCCACGCTGTCCCAGCCGCCCATCTCTCTCAGACCGACGCCATCCCAGCCGCCCATCTCTCTCAATTCCCATCGAAGCTCGACCCACTAGCTGTCCCAGTCGCCGATTGCCTCAAACCCACGCCGTCCCAGCCGATCCACTTCAAGGCAGTTGTCTTTGTCATTTTGTAATGGATGCTTGTGATTTTTGATTTGGGTATAACATCAAATAATGGGTATATGATCAAAGAATGTGGGATTTTTTATTTTGGTATAACATCAAAGAATGTGTTCAATGATTTCTTTTTCTTGTTCTTTCAGTTTATTATTTTAGATGTAATAATTTTTTTGCTGTTCTTGCTCAATGAAAAGTTCTGTTATTTGATCTCAGAGCATTCATTCGTTTTGATTCAGAGCTTCCATGAATGGACAGAATGTATTTATATTGTAATGTATTGAGAATTTTCTGTTTGCAGGAATTTGTTGTGTGGTTTTCTTGTAATAGAAGTTCTTGTGGTCTCTGTAATTTGTGCAGGGAAGTTTACATTTTTTGTTGTCTCTGTAATTTGTTGTGTAGCACAAAACCATAAACAAAAGCACACAAAAAGAATTTATTGTGGTCATTTTAATGAGATTAAGCTACAGGTCAAATTAAGTATTTATGCAGAATCATGTACTATTGTTATAATTCTAAGTGTTTTAAGTTTTGATATAAATGTTAGTTTAAGAATTTTCTGTGTGCAGGGAAGTTTATATTTTTTTTTTCTAATTTTATGGAGTCACGTAGGGACACAGAGTTACGTAGAGATCTAACATATTTCACAGGTATCATGAATGGGGATATAGAAATTGACTCACAATTTTTGGGACCGTCTCAAAATACTTCTGTGTCAGTTTCTGATTCTCCACCTCCACCTCCACCTCAAGTTGAAAATGCCTCTTCTACAAAAGGAAAACGGGGCTCTAACTTTAGTGTAGAGGAAGATAAACTCCTAGTGGTAGCATGGCTCAATACTAGTGTTGATGCCATAAACAGTAATGAACAAACACAAAATACCTTTCGTTAAAAAGTTTGAAAATACTTCATGCAGTACAATACATCTGGTACCACACGTACTGTTATCTCCTTGCTAAGTCGTTGGGGAGTGATTAGTGAAAAGACAAATAAGTTTGCCGGGTGTATGGCTCAAGTTAACGCACATCATCAAAGTGGTATAACCAAAGAAGATAAGGTATAAATTATATTGCAATAGTGTTAATATGTCTATTCACCAATAGTTTGAAGATATTAATCATGTTATATTTCTTTTAATTTTTTTTAGAATTACTAATGCGAAGGCTTTGTATTTAGAGAAGCACAAGAAACCCTTTCTTCTTAACCATTGTTGGCTCATGTTAAAGGACCAACCAAAGCTTGTCAAGCCTAACAATGCTAAATCGAAATCATTCATGCCTCAAACTCCAGAGTCAATATCTATTGGCGAAGGGGATTGTGGGTCCGGATTTGGTGACACTTCCAATTTTGAGAGACCTATTGGTAGGAAGGCCGAAAAGGCCATCCAAAAGAACAAAGTCACTGGAAAAGATGTAGGGGAATATTTGACCAAGAAATTGAAATTGATTGAGGATGTAACTCGATTGGAAGAGGAAAAAATGTTTATTAAGAGGGAAAAACTTGCGATTGAGAAGGAAAGAAGTGAAGAAAAACCTAAGATTGAGAAGGAAAGAATCATGATTGAGAAGAAAAAATTTGAGATGACAGAAAGGTTAGAGGAGGAGAGAATCATGATGATAGATACAAGTGGCTTGATCGGAGCACAAAAAGCTTTTTATGAACAACTCCAAGAGAAAATCATGGCAAGATGAAGTTCACGTAATTAATGGGTTTGATTGTATTTTGGATGTAGTTTAGAATTTTATGTATTTTGTAGTGACTTATGTAGGCCTTTATGTATTTTGGTAGTAACTTATGTATTATGTAGTGGCTTATGTCACTTGACTTTAATCTTAAACTAAATGTATGTGTTTGTGTTATGACTTGAAGTGCAATCTAACAAAGACTTTGAAGTGCAATCTTTTTTATCTTTTGTTAAGTTCCATTCGGTCTTGTGATAGGTATTGATATAATTCTTTGATCCAATGAAACTATTATTTGATCCACTATGAGTGTTACAACCACTATGAGTTATAGCCACTATGAATGTCTATTATATATCTTGTTCTTACAGCCACTATGAGTGTCTTTGATCCAGTTATTTCTATTCATTGAACATTCCTAGTATCATATGTTTGGTTTTGAGATGACAGGTCTTAGAATAAATCTATGAACAATGAGCATTCATAGTATTTCCAAGTTGTTTTTTTTTAGATGTATGTGTTTGTGTTGTGACTAGTGCGTGAATTGATTATATTCATTTTGTTGTGGCTTATGTCACTTGACTTTAATCTTGCATCTATAGTAATAATTGCTTTCCAATTGTCTTGAAGGTTGCATCCATGAATCACTATTTGTTTCGCAAGTTCCTTCTTGATGACTCAGATGAAGATAAGATAATTGAAGAACTTGTTATGGAAACATCACAACCTAAACGTCGTCATTCTATCCGACGTAATCATTTGGTAGGCCATGAGAGACTTTTTCTTGATTATTTTGCTCCCACACCAATATATCCACCCGCTTTATTTCGTAGGAGATTTCGGATGAAGCATTCTCTTTTTCTTCGTATTCAATCTAAGGTAGAAGCTCATGACTCTTACTTTGTCCAAAAAAGAAATAGTGCAAAAAAACTTGGTTTATCTTCATTACAAAAGATAACTGATGCACTTAGAATGCTTGCGTATGGAGTATCGGGTGATTTGATAGATGAATATGTGCGGATTGGAGAAACTACTGCATTAGAAAGTTTGAAAAAAAAATTTATTGTGGTAATTGATGTTTTCTCTGAGGAATACTTGAGAAAGCCAAACAATGAAGACATTGCTAGACTGTTAGCTCATGGCAAACGCTGAGATTTTCCAGGTATGTTAGGTTCAATTGATTACATACATTGGAAGTGGAAAAATTGTCCATCTGCATGGAAAGATCAATATTGTGGTCATATTCGTGAGCCTACTATTATTTTGGAGGCAGTAGCATCATATGATCTTTGGATATGACATGCATTTTTTGGGTTACTTGGGTTAAATAATGACATTAATGTGTTAGAGCAATCTCGTGTATTTAATGAACTTGCTGAAAGACGTGCTCCTTGCAGTACATTACTCAATCAATGATCATGACTATACAATGGGATATTACTTTGTTGATGGCATATATCCAAAGTGGGCAAAATTTATGAAAACAATCCCAGCTCCACAAGGACAGAAGTATAAATTATTTGCAGCAGCCCAAGAGGCGTGTAGGAAGGATGTTGAGCGTGCATTTGGAGTGCTTCAAGCACGTTTCGCAATTGTCCGTGGACCTGCACGATTTTTCCATCTTGAAACACTCCAAAAGATCATGAAAGCATGCATAATTCTCCATAACATGATTGTTGAAGATGAGTGGGATGATAATGAAGTGGTAGACTTGGATTATGAACAAAATGATGGAGTGGATAATCCTCCTCTGCAAGTGTTACGTGAACAAAGTGATGAATTTTTGTCATACATTGAGAGGCATGGATGCATTAGAGACCGAGAAATTCATTTTCAACTCCAGTCGGACCTTATTGAACATTTATGGCAATTGCAAGGTGAGTCGTAGGAACTTTCTTTTTTGTATGTTGAAAAGCATGAATCATAGGAACTTGTGCGAGTGTGTGAGTTTTATTGTAATTTGGTTTGAGTTATGTATGTGAGTAAATCTATAGACTACATTGTTCCTACTATAATATGTGTTCTATTTTATATGTTTTCTTATAAAGTTCATCCATTTCATAGTTCACATTGTTCCAAGATTGCTTCCGGACAATTGAGACGATAATAGACTATCATGATAATTGAGAAATTGTTTTAGTAAAAAACAAAATGTATAAGTATAATTTGGGGTTAAAAAAATCACTTGTTAACACTAGACGATTATTTGCTATCATGTGGTGGCGGCAACGTCGGCGGCGGTGGCAGTGGCGGCAGCGGCAGTAGCGGTGGCGGTTACAGGTGATTGTGATTGTTATTTATTGTAGTGGATATATTATTTATTGTAGTGGATATATTATTTTATTGTGATGTTTATATTATTTTATTGTGTTGAAAGCTAAAATAGATCTACTGCTGCAACATGTATTAGGTAAAATAGATAAAGTAATTTTTGGTAGAGCTAAAAAGCTAAATTTTTAGTTCTAATGTTGTGAATGCTCTTATGGCGTTATGGGAAATTGCCAATTTGGATTATGATGGATTTCTATTAGAAAAAGTGGAAAGGCTGGGAGTCTTGACTTGGGAGAAGTAAATGCCATGTCATAAAAGTCAAAAAGTGGGTGGGTGTTAATTGTTAGTAATGGCTGGGAGAAGTAACCAAAGTGGGGTGGGTTTATTTATTTATTTATTCATTGTACCCGTTTGGATTGCGCGTCTGCGTTCAGCGTTTTGGGTTTTTTTTTTTTGGCCCATGAACAGTAAAATCACATAAATTTATTGTGCAGAGACAAAAATCACTGTTCACGCACGGTAGCAGTACTGTTCACGAATTTAAAAATATTAAAAATGGGTCCCATGGTACTATTCACACATTTAAAAATTATTTTGCTACAGTGTTTTCACTTTTCAGTTTTCAGTTTTAACAAAAATAAGTTCAATCCAAATGGACCCATTATCTCTTTTTCTTTTTCCGTGGAGATTAGAAAGTCTTGTAGCTCTATATTCCTCTTTTAAAATTTTAACCATATTTGTGAACAAATATAGTAAGTTACCTTTAATATTTAAATGATATTTATTATATAAGTTGTGAAAAATTAATCAACATTATAAAAATAAAATATATTCATCATTATTTATTTATTTATATAATTTAAAAAATTATTAATTAAATTATTTATGACGTTATCGGTTTGACCATCAATTGGACCCGATCGAACCAAAAAATCAATAATCAATTTTTTTTTGTTCTTTCACCCTACCCATTTATAAAATCATGCTCCCACACAGTCAGTGGGGACCCACCAACTTGTGAGAGGGGCCCTCTCACAATCAGCAGTCCCACAATGCCAAAGGTAAGGTAATGTTTGGTTTATAAATTTTCATGGCCCCACCCTCTAAGAAAGTTTGTTTGGTTAAGTTTTTGAGATTTTTTCGAATTATAAAAGCTGAGTTAATGTGGTATTTTTGTAAATATTTGCATTTATGTGGGACCATCTCATAAGTTGTCTCCATTAAAGACATGAAACAGAGTTTGAGTGATGCTTTAAACCACCAAAGAGGCCCAAATTCACGCGTGTTGAGATTAGGTATCGTTTGGATCACGTTCACGTCCACGTGTTTTGCGTTTCAGCTTTTTTTATTTTTTGGATCGGCGCTGGTGCACTGTTTTGTTTGATAGGGTTGCTCAAAAAAAAGTTTTGTTTGATAGGTTCGGATGGGACTGGGACATTGGGACGTCTGCTTTTGTGGTCCCACGCACTGACTTTTCAGAACTTTTGAAAACCCCAAGAACTCGGATCCAAGAAACTCAGTAGTCCAATAAAAAATTGACTCAACCCGAACTCGGATCCTAGAAACTCAGCAGTCCAATAAAAAATTGACTCAACCCGAACTCGGATCCTAGAAACTCAGCAGTCCAATAAAAAATTGACTCAACAGAAATTCAAGAGTAAGGGCTGTTTGATAAATAGGTTTAAACTACTATTTTTAGTTTTTAAATAACATTACATATATTTTCACACACTTTTTTACTCACATATATTTCAAAAAATTACAAATAACATTACTCAAACTCCTCTACTAAACAGGTCCTAAAAATTTGAGGATAGAAAAATGGTAGATTTTTTTTTTTTAAAATTTTTAGTAGGTGGAGGGGAGAAGAAAAAAAATATGGTGTGTCTGAGTATTTTTTTCATAAATTTAAGAGCTTCGGCCAGAAATTTGGATTGGGGAGAGCGGAAGTCTTTAAGGTCTGTTCGGTTGGAGGGTGAAAAAGTGAGAGGATAAAAAATAGTAAGAAGATAGAAAAGTAGAAGAATAGAAAAAAAATTTAGGGCCTGTTTGGTTGGTTAGTTTGAGTAATGTTGTTTGGGTGTTTTTTATATACGTGTGGGTGAAAAAGTGTGTTGAAATGTGTGTAAGGTTATTTAAAATGTGTGGAAATGTGTTAGAACTAATCTACCAAACACCCCCTTAATTTCCCTTTTTTTTATTTGATTGGAAACAATGTTATGAATTTCGTTCTATTTCGACCAGAATGGGTGGAATTTCTCATATCGGTATGCAAACTGAAACAAGAATAACCTCTGTTCCACCTCGGATCAAATTCCGACTAATTTCAGCTAGTTTCGGGTATTTCGGTCAATTTCGGATAATTTCAGCCGAAATGCCATTTTCGGCCAGAATGAATTTGGCTTTTTTTTTCCTCTTCAATCTAACCGTATTTTTCACCATTACATGCAACGGTGTTGAGTTTCATTGATTCTATTCTAACCCACAGCATCAAATATAACCAAAAAATCTACAACAATGAACATAATTAATGAGAGAGAGAGAGTGAAAGAGTGAGAGGGGTAAAAAACTGAAGGTGACCTTTGATAATTCTTTGAGCTTGAGGTGGATTACTCATGAAACTTCGACTTTCACAATGTTCACATATTTGCAGCACAAAGAGAATGGGTGTCAGAGAGAGTGTGGTGCCTCGTAAGATAGAAGTATAAAACACAGAGGTAGAGAATTTGAAAACTAGGGGCTCTATTCAGGTAAAAAAGGTGTGGTTAGGTAGGGGTAGATGAAATATTAAATGGGCACCCTAGCAAATAGTGACACGTTTTTCTCTTTAGTCTTTTATGGCAAATAGTGTCCTTTAGGCAAAAATCTAACATGAATTGACAGTTAAAAATAGGAGTACCACTTGTTTAAAAAAAAAAAAACACATTGTTAAAAAAAGGCACCCAATTAATAGTATATAAATAACATTTTTTTAAAGGAATAATCACCCTATTATTTGCTTATTTGTGGTTACTTTGGTAATTAATTACTTATTATTATTTGGAAAATTTGTTGATATGTATATATATATATATATATTGCAACCCCGAAACAACTTAAAACGGTACGTCGAAATAGGCCGGTATCGAAATATTTTGTTCCAGTGGACAAACTGAAACAGCTTTCGAAACGGTATTCATAACATTGGTTGGAAATGGAAAAATGGAAGGATGAAAAAAGTGAGTTTGTATAAATTTACGCATATACCCTTATTAAGAAATAATGTCCAATTAAAACCAAAAAAGTGATAAACAACAAAAAAAATAAAAATCAATCATCTAAATTTATTAAAAAATAAAAATCATGTCCATAAAAAAAATCACATCTAAACAAAAAAAATAAAAATAAAAATAAAAACACTCAAAAGAAAAAAAAAGTACTGGACAAGCCTACCCCAAAAAAGAAAAAGAAAAAAAAAAAAAAAAAAAAGGCAGGCAACGCCTACCTAATAAATCAAAAGAAAAAAGAAAAAAAAGAAGAAGAAGGGCCAGGGGCAGGCAACGTCCAGGTGAAAAAAAAAAAAGAAAAAGAAGGAAGGCAGCGTTCAGGAGGAAAAAAAAGTTGAGAAGAAAAGGAACATAGATGAAGCCAATGTGCATCCACATGGGCATTTTTGTCCAAAAATGATGTCCAATTTCTCCTTTCAGTTTTCTCTCCATTTTGAAAAGAAAACTTGTAGGTAGGTCCAGGGAAAAAACACTTGGACCTCACCATTTATTTTTTTTCCTCCCCACTTAACTAGACACACTCAAAAAAGTTTTCCTCATATTTTCTCTACAAACTGTTTTATCCCTTCTATTTCACTTCTAATGATGTAGTAATCGTTAGTCGAATAGGTTCGTCAAGATAAGTCAACAACCTCGTCTTCATGCCTGCAATTGTCGTGAGAAGAATCCTCTTTTGAGTGGTTACCGGTGTAGTGCCTGCCACAAAGTCTCCAATGGTAAAGTCAGTGTATAGAAGCTCAAAGAAAATGTGAGAACTCAAGATACGTGTATATGTATCAAAATGAATACCTTATTTGGTTTTGAGGAGTGTTTATATATAGCTCTATTACTTCTAGCCGTTGTGGCCTTTATTGTGGCTTTAGTGCCTTTTTTATAATGCCTCTGGGCTCATTAATGTGGGTTTTGATGAGACTCCAACGGCCTGACAGTTGGTTTGTAACTGTTTGAGGTACTGAATCCTTCATTTAATGGCTTACCTTCCTTTGTCCATGACGTGCGAGATGGACGAAGGTGCCTAATGGGTTCGTCAGGGCAAGAAGGTTCGTTGGTCCTATCAGCTGCCCCCCCAGGTTCTATGGTCGTCCTTGCGTGTCATGACGACCACCAGAAAGTGAAAGGTTTCTTGCTTAGACATGACTCTTGGGGTTCCGTTCCGCATTTAATGCGTAGTGGTGGCATCGTACACATCATGGCCACGTGGCACGTTCTGATTGGTGAATTTAATGCCCCACTCGTATGGTTCTTAGGTTTCCCACTGATTTTCAGTTTTTTGTGCCCAGTTTTTAAACTTCCTTTCTTTTCTCTTTCTTCTTCACTTTCTCTTTTCTGCGCCATTGCTGCACTGTGTTTCTCCTTCTCCGAACTATTCTCCTTGCAATTTCCTACACTTTTCCTTTCCGAGGTTGCTCTTTTGAGGTACGACTTCTTCTCCCCTCTTTATTCTTTGCAGCAGAGGTAATCTGTAGGGGTTTCTGGATCTTTTCTTTCCTGTTTTGGGTTTTTAGAACTCTGCCTCTTTTTTTTCTTTTTGTTTTTTGTTTTTTTTTTTTGTTTTGTTTCTTAGGTTCCATGGTTGGTAGCTCTGAAGTTAGGATACTTTGCCCCTCAATTTCATTTCTCTTTGCACGTTTGAGGGCTTTTCTAGGAGTTTCTTGTACTTTTTGCCCTTTAGCTGAATGTTTTGTGTTTGGGGGTAGTAGCTTAGGTGTAGTGTTGGCTGATCTGTTTCCCTTACTCCGTTAATCGGTTGATTGGTTTGAGGATTTAGTGGGTGAGCGAAAAGTGATGTCGGAGGTGAGATCCAGTGAGCTTGAGACAAGGTTGTTGTTTAGCGACGACCCTGTTGAGGTGGAGGAAGGCACTGCGGCATCTGGCCCAAGGGAGTCAGGGCTTTTTCTACCCTCAGGAAGGAGTGTGGCCTCGATGTAGAAACCCTTTCCAAGTTTAGGGATAGGTTTTAGTTCCCTGAGAGGGGTAGGATTCGTCGTCCTCACAAAGAGGAACATGCTTGCCACTTTTCGCTTGGGGAAGTGTGCTTTTATGAGGCTGCTTTCCAGTGTGACCTTAGGTTTCCCGTCCATCCCTTTATCATGGAGCTATTGAGTCATTTCAACATTGCTCCTGGGCAACTTATGCCAAACTTGTGGAGGATAGTAATTAGCTGTATTAAGATATAGCTAGCTTTTATTGAAGGAGACATGATTAGGGTGGACGAGTTCACATACCTGTATCGTCTGAAGGAGTCAAAAGAGTATGGGTACTACGAGCTTGTGCCTTGGGTCAGGAAGGCTAGGATCGTCACCGATCTGCCCTTATCCTTCAGCTATTGGAAGTCCAAGTTCTTTTTTGTGTCTAGGGACGACTAGGAGACCCCTTCCGATGAACTTTGGGGCGACATTCTTAGGTTGCTCCGTCGTTGGAGAGCCCCAAGTCTAGGTGCGTCGTCCTTCTGCAAGTCCTTTTTTCTTCCTTTTGTACCCTTCTATTTTGTGATTGTTGCTAACTCTTTTGTCTGTTGTGTTTACGCAATTAAGAAGTGCCCAAAACTCAAGAGCAGATATAAGAGGTGCGTAGAGGTAACCACTGAGTACACCAAGATGATCGATGACTTTGACGACCTGGTCGATCCAAGAACCTTAACTCGTCATTGTCTGGGTCTAGAGCCTTCCACCTATGTTCTGCGTGCTATAGAGATTGAAGAGAAGAGTAAGTGTTCATTTGCTTCGTTGTTGACTTGGGTCCTTTTTATTTTATATATATATATATATATATATATATATTACAAAGTGTTTTTCTTCCGTAGAGATGACAACAAAATTTAACCAAGAAATGTACTCCAAGATGAGGGCGAAGAAGAATGAGCCCCTTTCCAACCTCGAGAAGAGGATGGTGCGCGTTGTGGAGAAGGGGACTCCTGTCACCCCTGCTACCGCCATCCCTAAGACGACGAGAATGGCTTCCCCAGCTACGTCGGTGGAGGAAATTACTCCACGCTCGAAAAAACAACGTGTGGCAGATAAGGGGAAGGAGAAGGTTGACTCGCAGTTGTCTAGCATTTGGGATGATGCTGGCCTTGCACTAACGAGGGCACGAGATGCCTTCATGACCGACGAGCTCAAGGCCCTTTCTGGAGCGCCTTCCAACGAGTTAGTGGATCGTCACATCCACAAACTCGTCCAGGTAATATACTTAAACAACTTGCCTTTCCTTTTCTCTCTTTTTACATGGTTCTGAAAGTTGGATTTTCCTTTCATGTTTTCAGGGAAACCATTCATATAACCTCGGAGTACTTAAGCCAGGAGGCTAAGGCCTCATTCGCGGAGTCCAAGGTGAAGGGTCTGGAGGTGGAGCTCTCGAAACTAAGGAAAGACCTCATCTCGGCCATGGACGAGGCCAATACTGCCAAGGAAAAGGCGAGGGTGTTATCTGATGACCTGAGGGTGGAGAGGCAGTTGATCCTAGAGAAGGATGAGTAACTCTAGGCTGCAAAGGAAAGGGTGAAGACCATTGCAGTCAAGTCCGTCGAGGCCTTTCAGCAGATTGACGAATACAATACCGTGCTCTTCAGCTGGTACTACAAGGGCTTCGAGCTCTTGCAGTGGTATCTCACCAAGCACCCTGTTGGCATGGACTTGGAGAGCTTAGACTTGGAGGTTGTGGACAAAGAGATGGCTACGGAGGAGGCTTTCCAGGCTGCTTAGGCTGCTGTTGTTGCTCCCGAGGGAAATGCTCTAAAGCCTACTGAAGCTGATGGTGAAGAGGTCAACGTTTGAACTTGTTTATGTCGGATATCTATGTTTTCCTTTTCTTTTTTCCTTTTTGGGTGCCCAGTGTGTTTTTGGGCCTTTTATTCTAATGATAGAACAATATTTTTTACCCGGTGTTTTTGGGCTTTTAATTCAAACAGGATACATTTATGCTTACCTGCTTACTTCCCTGCTTTTGTTAGTTTGTTCTTCATTATGCCTAATACTTTCTGCCTGTATGTGACTCATGCTTTTGCCTGAATCTTCGCTTGTTTACCCTTAGATTAGGAGTTTGGCCAATGAGATTTTGTCAGTAATTTGCATCCGTCTAGGTGGATTCTTATTACTTAGTCAATTTTTAGGTGACTTTCACCCATTTAAAGGATATTGACATTTGGCTTTGTCAATAACTTACATCCGTCTAAGCAGATTCTTATTACTTAGCCAATTCTTAGGTGACTTACACCCATTTAAGGGATTTTTTCATTTGGCTTCGTCAGTAATTTACATCTGTTTAGGCGGAATCTTATTACTTAGCCAATTCTTAGGTGACTTACACCCATTTAAGGGATTTTTTCATTTGAGTTGTCAGTGATTTACATCCGTCTAGGCGGAATCTTATCACTTAGCTAATTTTTTAGGTGACTTTTATCCAATCAAGGAATTGTCATTGGCATCGTCAATGATTTATATCCGTCTAGGTGGAATCTTATTACTTAGCCATTTTTTTATTTGACATACATCCAATAAAGGAATTTTGTCAACTGGCTTTGTCAGCGATTTACATTCGTCTAGGCGGAATCTTAACACTTAGCCATTTTTCTATTACTTCTAGCCTTGTATATAGTACATTAGGATGTTGGCTGAATAGTACTTTTATTGCTTTCTTTCAAATGTGAATACAATCGTCTGTTACATTTATTGGTGATACTTCTTCAAATGTTCAATATTCCATGGTCGTGGTAGTTTCTTCCTGTCCATCGTTTTCAAGTGATAGTTGCCTTGTCTTGAGTAATGGATGACCTTGTAGAGTCCTTCCTAGGTTAGGCCAAATTTCCCCTGGGTTGGATCCTTAGTAGTAGGTGTGACTTTGCGTAAGACGAGGTCTCCTATCTTAAGTCGCTTGAGTTTCACTCTCTTGTTGTAGTATTCAGCCATCTTCTACTGGTACTTCATCATCTTCTAGGATGCTCCGTCTCTTACTTCGTCTAGGCAATCCAGGTTGACTCTCAGCTGATCATCGTTGACTAAAGACTTCTCTTCTCATGCTGGTGATTCTCACTTCGACTGGAATTATTGCCTCGGTGCCATAGGTGAGTCTGAAGGGAGTTTCTCCTGTCGGGGTTCTTGTTGTAGTCTTGTATGCCCACAGGACATTAGGTAATTCTTTTGGCTAAGCACCCTTTGCATCCTCCAACCGAGCCTTAATGATCTTAAGCAGCGTTCAATTCGTCACTTCCGCCTGTCCGTTGGCTTGAGGATGACCTGGAGACAAAAATTGGTTCTTGATCACCAATCCCAAGCAAAAGTCCTTGAAGTGTTGGCTGTCAAATTGCTGCTCGTTATCCGATATGATCATTCTCAGTATCCCGAATCTGCAGACTATGTTTTTCCATACGAAGTTTTGGATCTTTGCCTTCGTGATAGTTGATAGTGCTTCTGCTTCAACTCACTTTGTAAAATAGTTAATAGCAACCAGTAAAAACTTTACCTATCTCTTACCTCGGGGTAGTGGGCCCACGATATCAATTCCCCACTGGGCAAATGGCCACGGGGAGGTTATTGGGATCAGTCTCTCTGCTGGGATATGTTGACTATTTCCAAATCTTTGACATTTGTCGCATCTTTCAACTAACTCTCCTATATCCTTCTGCATAATAGGCCAGAAGTAACCTGTTCTGATGATTTTACTTACCAGGGACCTTGAACTTGCATGATCTCCACAGATTCCTTCATGGATCTCCTCTAGGATGTACTCGGCCTCATTTTCATCGATGCACTTCAGGTAGGGCATGGATAAGCCTCTTTTGTACAGGGAGTCATTCATGATAGTGAACCTGGCCACCCTCTTCTTAACTTTCCTGGCTTTCTCGGCATCTTGTGGAAGTTGTCCATCTTGGAGGAAGGATAGAATTGGGGTCATCCACCTGCTTTCACTTTGGATAGCAAAGGTAAGGATTTCTTTAATGCTGGGACACTTCTGGACTTCTATCTTTAAATCTGTGCTTGTCGGTCTGTTTGGCATCTCCATTATGTATGTGTATTTGAGTACAAGTGTCTATGTGTGCTAGTGTAGGGGTGTGCATGTATTGGTGTAGGGGGGTGCATGTACTGATTATGTGGTGTGCGTGTGTGGCTGCTCATCTGTGCGTGGGAGAGTGCATTGTTTACCTGGGGGTAGTTAGTTAGTTAATGTCAGTTGAGAATAGTTGGTTAGTTAGAGACTTGATGTATAAGTAGTTACAGAGGCATTGATTGAATAATACTTCTAGACTAGATATCTCTCTCTCTCTCTCTCTAATCCTTTACATTTCTTCTATGCTTTGTTCTTGGAGGCCTAGATCCCCTCGAAGTGATCTGCCATACAATCCCTTATTTTGATTCTTAACTTTGGTATCAGAGCCAACCATCACCTCGATTAATCAAGTGTAGCTTATTGAGTATGGGATCAAATGAGTTGCGGCTTTGTGATTGGATCTCGGAAGGGGCGACCTAGAGGTTGGATTAAAATTACTTATAGTTGAGTAGAGCCACCAAAAAGAGAAAGGGCTACTAACGGGTCAGTGTCGCTAGAGTGAGCCATTGTAGACGTCGGCTGTGGAGCGTGGTGGTATGTTATGATCCTAGTGTCCCACATTGGTTAAGTGTAAGCTTAACCATGCATTTATAAGCTCTTGGGTACCCTCCCCTTGCAAGCCGGTTTTAAATGGTGAGTTCTACTTATGAGTTTGTAACATTGTTATCAGAGCTCGGTTGATTCCAATTCACCACTATGACTAAAACATGATCTAATTCCCAAAATATTGAGAAAATCACCACAATGTCCAAGGTTCTTGACTGCCATGAACAGACCTTACAAGAAATTCAGAAGCAATTGCAAACCCTTAATTTGTTTATGCAGAGAATAGCTGAAAATGAAGAAAAGCATCTTAATTCTCCCATTAATGGATCACGAGCTCTTCAAATTGGGAATGCCACCAACTTAGAGTCTTCTTCAGTGTGTACCGTCAAGAACTTAAAGCTGGACTTTCCTCAGTTTCATGGTGAAGATCCAACTTGTTGGATCTACAAGACTAATAAGTTTTTTTCATTCCATGGTACACCAGAGCATCAGAAGGTACTCATGGCTTCTTATCATCTTGATGGGGAAGCTCTCATTTGGTTTTAAGATGCTGAATAGGCTGGTAACTTTGCTAGTTGGGGGGTCTTTATCAGAGCTTTGCAGACCCGTTTTGGTATCTCAACCTATGATGATCCAATGGAAGCACTTACTAGGCTGAAGCAGACTGCCACTGTGGTTTCTTATAAAGTTAACTTTGAAATTCTTTCTAACAAAACAAAGGGCTTTCTGAATCTCATAAACTAAGTTGCTTTTTAGTGGTCTAAAAGATGAAATTAGGTTGCCAGTAAGGATGCTAGTTCCTAAGTCCCTTAATGATGCATTTGGGCTAGCTAAGATCCAAGAAGAGAAGTCTTTCAAACCTATAATAGATGTCAGTAAGCCTTCTATCTTAGGGTTACCTAGGTTGGAGGGCAGGAATGATTCTAAGGTTAAGCTTCCATTGCAAAAGTTAACTAATGCTCAAATGGAGGAGAGAAGAAAACAAGGCTTATGTTATAATTGTGATGAAAAATGGCATTTAGGACATAAGTGTAAAGGGGCAAAGCTGTTTTTATTGGAGGGTTGGGATGTGGATGTTGAGCATTGTTCTGGTGCTCAATTAGTAGAGTTGAAGGATGATGGGGAGGTGTTGGGACCTCAAGAGCAGGTGCAAGTAGTTGATAATGTGGGTGCATCTACTGAGATTACTTTGTATGCTTTGGTGGGTAATCCATCTGCTCAGACAATGAAGGTGAAGGGCATAATCAAGAATCATGAGGTAGTGTCTCTCATTGATTCTGGGAGCACACACAACTTTTTGGATGTTGCTGAGTTGCATACTCTAAATTTACCATTAGATACTCACTTGTTTTACTTGTTAGAAAGGCTGATGGTAGTTAGAGGATGTACATTGATTATAAAGCACTCAACAAGGCCACCATTAAGGATAAATTTCCAATTCCTATGGTGGATGAGTTGCTAGATGAACTTACAGGTTCCACCATCTTTTCTAAGTTGGATTTGAGGTTAGGGTATCACCAAATCCATATGAAGCTTGAGGATGTTCCTAAAATAGCCTTTAGGACTCATGTGGGTCACTATAAGTTCCTTGTAATGCCATTTAGGTTAACAAATGCTCCTTCAGCATTTCAAGCTCTCATGAATGCTATTTTTAGACCTTATTTGAGGAAGTTTATGTTGGTCTTCTTTGATGATATTCTGGTTTTCAGTTCCAATTTTTCTGATCACCTTTCTCACTTGAAGATTATGTTAGAGGTCTTGCAGTCTCATCAGTTATATGCTAAGCAATCTAAATGTGTGTTTGGATGTGTTGAGGTTGAGTATTTGGGCCATATCATCTCTGGGGATGGGGTGAAAGCTGATCCTAAGAAGACCTTAGCTATGCAACAATGGCCAATTCCTTAAAATGTTAAGGCTTTGAGAGGGTTTTTAGGTCTTACTGGTTACTACAGGAAATTTATCAAGAGTTATGGGGCTATTGCCTAGCCTTTAACTGATCTTCTCAAGAAGGATGGGTTTCATTGGACAGACAAAGCTTTTCTTGCTTTCAATAAGCTCAAGGCTGTAGTAGCTCAGCCTCCAGTGTTGGCTCTTCCAGACTTTTCAAAGCCATTCATCATTGAGTGTGATGCCTAAGGGTATGGGTTAGGGGCTGTTTTGATGCAAGAGCATAGGCCTATTGCTTATCATAGCCAGGCCTTGAAGGGTAAACATCTCCATTTGTCTACTTATGAGACTGAATTCTTGCATTGGCCACTGTAGTCAAGAAATGGAGGCCTTATTTGTTGGGCAGGCCCTTCATTGTGAGAACTGATCATCAAAGTTTGAAGTTCTTATTAGAGCAGAGAATTGCCACACCAGCTTAGCAGAAGTGGTTGGCTAAGTTGCTTGGGTATGCCTTCATAGTTGAGTGGCAGATGCACTTTTAAGGAGGTCAGATTATATGCCTATGTCAGGTTAGCAAGATGAGTCTTCTAAGGCTAGCTGTTTGCTACTTCTCTTAGTGCCTGATCCTACTTGGTTGCATATTCTTAGAGATAGTTACTCTCAAGACCAGTTTATGTAACAATTGATTCAATCTATCCAAGCTAGTACTACTTCCATTGGATTCACTTGGCAAAATAATTTAGTCTTCTATAAAGGTAGATTCTTTTTGGGACCTCAATGCCCTTTAAAGACTCAAGTGTTGCAGCTAGTTCATAACAGTCCTATGGTTGGTCATTCAGGTTTCCTCAAGTCTTAGCAGAGGGCTAAAAGGGAATTTTTCTGGCAAGGAATGAAGGTAGACATAAAAGCTTTTATGAGGGAATGTGATGTGTGCCAAACGATCAAGTCTGAGACATTTGTCCCAGCTGGTTTGCTTCAACCTTTGGAGATTCCTACCATTCCTTGGATAGATGTCAGCTTGGATTTTGTTGAAGGTCTGCCTAAATCCCAAGGGTATGAGGTAATTCTGGTTGTGGTAGATAGGTTGACAAAATACTCCCATTTTGTTCCTATCTCTCATCCTTATTCTGCAACCAAAGTAGCTTCCTCGTACATGCATTATATCTTCAAGTTGCATGGTATGCCAGCTTCTATTATAAGTGACAGGGATGCCACATTTACTTCTTTGTTTTGGTCTGAGCTCTTTAGATTGCAAGGAACTAATTTGGCCATGTCCACTGCCTACCATCCTCAAAGTGATGGTAAAACAGAAATTGTGAATAGAAGCTTGGAGCAATACTTAAGGGCCTTCACTCATGACACTCCATACAGATGGGTTGAATGGTTGCCCCTAGCTGAATTTTGGTTTAACTCCAATTTTCATACCAGTTTGAAGTTAACCCCTTTTGAGGCTTTATATGGCTTCCCACCTCCTACATTACAATCCTATGTGCCAGGTACTACAAAGGTGGCGGCTTTGGATACCTTATTGAGTCAAAGGGAAGCTATTCTAGTTACTCTTAAAGCCAATGTAGCTGCTGCCCAGGAGAGGATGAATGCACAGGCTAATAAGCATAGGTAGGACAGAACCTTTGAAGTGGGTGATTGGGTTTATTTGAAGTTCCAGCCCTATAGGCAGAAAACTTTGGCCTATAAGGGTAAGTGGAAGTTATCTCCCAGGTTCTTTGGACCTTTTCAAGTCCTACAGAAGGTGGGAACAGTCTCTTACAAGTTGGATTTGCCTTCTGAAGCCAAAATCCATCCTGTTTTTCATGTTTCATGTCTAAAACTGAAGCTTGGCTAGTAGGTTCATCCCATTCCTACCTTGCCTCCTGTGGATGCTGAAGGTCAGGTGTGTGTTGAACTAATTAAAGTGTCGCAGTCCAGGTCCAAGTCATTGAGGTCTAGGGTCATTACTGAAGTCTTGGTTCAGTGGTCTAGTTGTGCTTTTGAAGATGCCATGTGGGAATCTCTACATCAGCTTCAGTTATCATTTCTCCACCTTATGGGCAAGGTGCTCTAAATAGGAGGGGGTAATGATAGGCATCTCCATTGTGTGTGTATTTGAGTACAAGTGTCTATGTGTGCTACTGCAGGGGTGTGTATGTACTATGTACTGGTGCATGGGGGTGCGTGTATTAATGATTTGGTGTGCGTGTGTGGCTGCTCGTCTGTGCATGGTAGAGTGCATTACTTACCTGGGGGTAGTTAGTTAGTTAATGTCAGTTGAGAATAGTTGGTTAGTTAGTTAGAGACTTAATGTATAAAATGTGTATGAGTAGTTATAGAGGCATTGATTGAATAATACTTCCAGACTGGATATCTCTCTCTCTCTCTCCCTCTCTCTCTCTCTATAATCTTTTACATTTCTTCCTATACTTTGTTCTTGGAGGCCTAGATCCCCTCGAAGTGATCTACCATACAATCCCTCATTCTGATTCTTAACACGGTCCTACTCTTGAAGACGCCTGCTTTGCTATCTCGTCTGCCCCCATATTCTGGCTTTTGGGGACCTGTATGAATTCTACCCAATCAAATTCTTGGGCCAAATGCCTCGTCAGCCTCAGGTACTTCTGCATCCTTTCCTCTTTTACTTCATATGCCTCTTTTATTTGCCCCATAACTAGCTTTGAATCGCTTTGGAAAAGCAGGTTTTTGGCGCCCAATGCCTTTCTGACCCTTAGTCCCGTCAGTATTGCCTTGTATTCAGCTTCGCTGTTGGTGACAGGGAACATTAATTGAACTTCGTACTTTAGCGTCTCTCCTTCTAGGGTGATGATAATAACCCCTACTCCCCCTCTTTTTTGGGCTGACGACCTGTCAGTCTGGATCGTCCATCTTTCTGCTTCGTCCAATGCCCTGTCCTCGTTCGGGATTATGAACTCGACGATAAAGTCTGCTAGTGCCTGCGCCTTGATAGCTATTCTAGGGTGGTACTCAATTTCGAACTGGCTAAGTTCGATTGCCCACTAAATCATCCTTCCTGCGGCCTCGGGCTTGTTCATTGACTTCTTTATGGGTTGGTCCATCATCACTAGGATAAGATTCGCCTGGAAGTATGGGCACAGCTTTCATGAGGCTACAATCAAGGCGAATGCAATCTTCTCGATTTGTAGGTATTTTGGTTCAGCTCCTTGGAAGGCTTGACTAACATAGTAGACTTGGAGTTGGGTTCCATCCTTCTCCCAAATCAAGGCTACACTCATAGCTGTAGTTGATACTGCTAAATATAAATACAGGTCTTCCCCCTCTTTGGACGGGCTTAGGAGGAGTGGATTGCTCAGGTAGTGCTTGAGCTCCTAAAAGGCTTTTTCACATTCTTCCGTCCAGGTGAAGGCTTCCTTCAGCATCTTGAAGAAGGGCAAGCACTTGTCTATTGCTTTAGAGACGAACCTGTTGAGTGCTGCTATCATTCCTGTTAACTTCTGGACTTCCTTCACTATCTTGGGTGATGTCATTTCTAGTATGGCCCACATCTTCTCTGGGTTTACTTCTATCCCTCTTTGGGACACCATGAACCTAAGTACTTCCCAGATGCTACCCCAAAGGCGCACTTGCTGGGGTTCAACTTCATCTGATACTGTTTGAGAGTCGCAAACGTCTCTTCTAGGTCGTCCAGATGTGCAGACTCTTCTTTGCTCTTGACGAGTATATCATCTATGTTCACTTCTATGTTCCTTCCGATTTGTTTGCTGAACATCTTATTTACTAACCTCTGGTAGATTGCTTCTGCATTTTTCAGTCCGAAGGGCATACCTTGTAGTAGTAGAGCCATTGGCTTGCGATGAAGGCAGTCTTTTCCTGGTCTTCTTCTACCATCCTTATCTAATTGTATCCCAAGAATGCGTCCATGAACGTAAGGAGCTTATGCCCCACTGTGGAATCCACCAGCTGATCTATCCTCGGTAGGGGGAAGCTGTCCTTCGGGCAGGCCTTGTTTAGGTCCGTGAAGTCTACGCACATCCTCCATTTTCCATTTACCTTCTTTGCATAAATTACACATGCCAACAAATCTTCCACATTCATCATGATTTTGTTCAACCAAGCCTACACAACAATTTTTTCACAATTTCAAAGCTCCCAAAATTCAAACCAAAATTCATCCAACAACATCACAAATTACCAACATTGCCAAAATTCCATAAGCCACCAACATTGTCCAAATTATACCATTACCAAAAGATACAACACTTCAAAAATGCTCCAAAGCCAACATTACAACATGATCAATTATACAATGCCCCAAATTCCAACAAGATCACACAACAACATAATGACAGTGCCTCAACATGAAATTTTCAATTCCAAATTTCCAAATTTCAAATTCCAAACTCTAAACTTTTTTGAATCAAGTACAATTTTCTTTCAAATAATTTCATACATGCCAATACTCATAGGATCGATAATAGTTCTCCTATACCTTGTAAGATCGACAATAGCTCTCCTACCTTCAAGGGATTGACCTTAGTTCTCCTAAAATTCATAGGATCGACAATAGTTCTCCTATGCATTCTTAGGATTGACAATAGCTCTCATACCTTTAAGGGAATGACCTTAGTTCTCCTAAAACTCATAGGATCGACAATAGTTCTCCTATACCTTGTAAGATTGACAATAGCTCTCCTACCTTTAAGGGATCAACCTTAGTTCTCCCAAAATTCATAGGATTGACAATAGTTCTCCTATACATTCATAGGATTGACAATAGCTCTCCTACCTTCAAGGGATCGACTTTAGTTCTCCTAAAACTCATAGGATCGACAATAGTTCTCCTATACATCATAGGATCGACACTAGCTCTCCTACCTTTAAGGAGTTGACCTTAGTTCTCCTAAAACTCGTAGGATCGACAATAGCTCTCCTATCTTCAAAAGATTGACTTTAGTTTTTCCTTCAAGTTTCAAGTTTCAAATTCCTAAATCTCAAAATTTCAGATTTCAAATTCCAAATCTCAAAGTTTCAAAGTCTTGAAATTTTAAATGAAAATTTCAAACTTCAAAGTTTCAAAAATCAAATGTTTCTCAAAAATAGAATCTTTTGTCAATCAAACTTTCCTTGATAAAGTTCAAGTCAAGAAGGAATAAATGAAGATAACACATTTCAAAAACAAAGGAATCATAACCCTCTCATAATTTAAAAAAAAAAAAAAAAAACTTTTTGCAGGTACATCTCCAGATCAAGGTAGAGAAGCCCTAGATTGACATTTCAACAACTACAGATCAAGGTAGAGAAGCACTAGATTGACACTTCAATAACTCCAGGTCAAGGTAGAGAAGCCCTAGATTGACATTTCAACATTTCCAAGTCGAGGTAGAGAAGCCCTAGATTGACACTTCAACAACTCCAGGTCGAGGTAGAGAAGCCCTAGTTCGACATTTCAACATCTCCAGGTCGAGGTAGAGAAGCCCTAGATCGACATTTCAACATTTCCAAGTCGAGGTAGAGAAGCCCTAGTTCGACATTTCAACATCTCCAGGTCGAGGTAGAGAAGCCCTAGATCGACATTTCAACATTTCTAGATCTAAGAAGCGAAGACCTTGATCGAAATTTCAACAACTCCAAATCTAAGTAGAGAAGACCTAGATCGACTTTCCAACAATTCCAAATTGAAGTAGAGAAGACCTTTGATCGCCATTTCAGAGACTCCAGATCGATGTAGAGAAGACCTTTGATCGCCATTTCAGCGACTCCAATTTCAAGGTAGAGAAGTCCTTTGATTACCTTTTGTCAAGATTGAGGTAGAGAAGTCCTTGGGTCGCAGATAGCTCCAATTTCAAGGTAGATAAGTCCTTTGATTACCTTTTGTCAAGATCAAGGTAGAGAAGTCCTTGGATCACAGACAGCTCCAATTTCAAGGTAGAGAAGTCCTTTGATTACCTTTTGTCAAGATCAAGGTAGAGAAGTCCTTGGGTCGCAAACAGCTCCAGTTTAAAGATAGAGAAGCCCTTTGGTTACCTTTTGTCAAGATCGAGGCAGAGAAGTCATTGGGTCGTAGACAACTCCAATTTCAAGGTAGAGAAGTCCTTGGGTTGCAAACAGCTCCAGTTTAAAGATAGAGAAGCCCTTTGGTTACCTTTTGTTAAGATCGAGGCAGAGAAGTCATTGGGTCGCAGACAGCTCCAATTTCAAGGTAGAGAAGTCCTTTGGTTGCCTTTCATCAGGATTGAGGTAGAGAAGTTCTTGGGTCGCAGACAGCTCTAGTTTCAAGGTAGAGAAGCCCTTTGTTTGCCTTTCATTAAGATCGAGGTAGATAAGCCCTTAAGTCGCAGACAGCTCCAGTTTCAAGATCAGGATTGAAAAGTCTCTTGGTCACCCCAATTGTCAAGAATCATTTCCAGAATCATCAATTACCAGCTAAGTTTGGTATTTTCATTCTTTTTGTCAAAAGATAAGGCTAGTTCTATGTTCCAAGGTTTTAGGTTTGAGGGCTAGGTAGTCTTTGAAAATTCAACCTTAATTAAATCATGGTCGCTAAAATAAGTGTCTTTGTTTTATATTGACATTTTCTTTTCAAGCTCTATCAATGAGGGGCATTATGTAAACACTCAATTTTGCACCCATGATTTAATCAAAGAGAATGACTTGAATGACCATTCATGTACCCTAAAAATCATGATTGCATTACATGCATCAATTTGTTCTTGCATTACTTGCATCAATTTGTCTTTGCATTACATGCATCAATTCATTCATTGCATATTATAAAATGATCTTGAGGTTCTAACGGTCACAACAATGTGTCCGGTTTTCAAATCAGACCACCAGATCGAAAGATATCACATGATTGAGTTTGCACGGTCAATATGCATAGTGTTTAGGTAGAGTCGACCACACATAATTAATTTAAATTAATTTTGATTGGTTAAACAATTAAAATTAATTAAATAATTTTGTGATTGGTTGATAATTAGTGTATAAAATAAGGATGCATGCATAGGAATAAAAGGGATGATTGGATAACAATAAAATTGTGGATAATTTGAACTTTATCAAGACTTATTTTAGGGTATTTATCTACATGATAATTGTTCTTAAAAAAGCCTGAATTATCTAGAAAAGAGATAAAAAAAATCATAGACGAAGAATGAAAATGCGTCTAGGTGCAAGGACTAGTCAAAAAATCCTAGAAGAGGAGTCCAAATGGCACCCAAACACGAAAGAGCATTCAGTGTCCAAGAGCCAATTTGGCACTTTTGGAGTGTCGAACGGCACTCTAAAAGGGCCAAATTTCCCCCTTTTGGGCTTTGGCCCAACGGCCTTCGGGTGACGATAAGGCACACCCTTTTCGATCTTTTCGTAGAAGGATGAGTCCCAATTCATATTCTACACTTCGGGGCTATTTTTTAGAGTCTTTTGGCCTCTATAAATAGAGACCTGGGTCTCATAATTCAACACTTTTTTCTTTCTTTTTTTTTTTATTTTTTATTTTTTCTTTTTTATTTTTACGCTTTGAGAGGCATACGTTTTGAGACTCTAAAATTGCTAATATTTGCTGATCCTCTATGAGATTTGTTGCTTAAATTAGGGATTTTGGGTTTCAAAGATAACTGAATAAGTTTCTTTGAACCCTAAAACATCCTCTCAAGAACAAGGAGTGCTCATGCACGAGGTTGTTGTCAATCACCCTTTCTTTTTCTTATGCTTCTTGTTTATAATGATGAATGCTTTTTTATTTGAGTTATTAATCATTGTTTTGTTTAAAGCATAATTGTTTTTATACGATTGTTATAATCTCTTTCTTGAATGTCAATAATCTGCATGTGAGCAACTCTTTTTCTTAAAATAAAAACAGATCTTCATCTTCATTAGATGTAGATTTGACTTTTTCTCAAAATAAAAACAGATCTGCATCTTCCATAGATGTAGATCCGAATTTTTCTTCAAAATAAAAATCAAATCTGCATCTTCCTTAGATGTAGATCTGAATTTTTTTATAATAAAATAGATTTGCGTCTTCCTTAGATGTAGATCTAAATTTTTCTTCAAAACAAAACGGATCTGCATTTTCCTTAGATGTAGATCTGGATTTTTCTTAATTAAAATTGGTTTGTGTTTTCATTAGATGCAAATCCGAACATTTAAAAAAAAAAAAAAAAAAAAAAAAAACTGATTTGTATCTTCCTTAGATATAGATCTAATTTTTTTAATGCATGTAAAATTTTGAAATAAAGAAAAAGATTAAACATGATTGTGTTTGTGTTTGTTTTATTTAATTCATGTTGCATACATTTAAATTATGAGTGAAACTCTCTTCTTAAAAAAAAAAAAAAAATTCTTTTTCATTTTTTTACATATAAAAAACAGATTTGATTTTTCTGTTATTAAAAACCATTTTTTAGTTCATATGAAAAACAGATCTGATTTTTCTGTTATCAAAAACCATTTTTTTTTAGTTCTTCAAAAATAGATCTAATACTTTTTCAAATCAAAAGACTTTATTTCAAGTGATATACATAGATTTGAATTTTTATCCCCAAAAACCATTTTTTCTACATACCACAAAATAGATTTGGTATTTTGACAAATCAAAATCAATTTTTTTTTTCATCGCCAAAACAGATCTGATTCTTTTCAAAAGAAGAGACTTCATTCATAACTAAATTTGTGTGATTTAATTTTTCACATGTTCAACATATCATTCATGACATGCATAAAATAGTACATAGGTCACAAGAGTCTAGAAGACCAAACTCTATCTGGGCGGAATGGGTGCCTAACAGCTTCCCATTCCATAACCTAGCCTCCGAATTTAGGCCTTTGGTTAAGTAGTGATAGGCCAATAATGTATTAACCCCTTGTGATGAATTAACCAATTAATTAGTCAAATTAATTAATTAATTCAATTTGCATACAATAAGCATGGTAGCACAAACAAATCACCAATTAAGTTAAAATGCAGCGAAAAATAAATTGACACGGTTATTTGTTTACGAATGGGGAAAACTTACATAGCAAAAACCCCACTGGGTGATTTTAAGGTCATCACTCTCGAGAATTCACTATTATCACAACAAGCGGTTACAAGTAAAGAAATTCCAAAACCTTATACCAACCTACAGTTGAACTCTTACCCCAATACTCAATTGGACTTATTTTGTAGTGATAATAAAACCGATCTGCATCTTCATTAGATGTAGATCTGACTTTTTCTTAAAATAAAAACAAATCTGCATCTTCACTAGATGTAGATCTGACTTTTTCCTAAAATAAAAACAGATCTGCATCTTCCTTAGATGTAAATCTGAATTTTTCTTCAAAACAAAACGGATCTACATTTTCCTTAGATGTAGATTTGGATTTTTCTTAATCAAAACTGGTTTGTGTCTTCATTAGATGCAAATCCGAACAAGTTTTATAAAAAAAAACTGATATGATTTTTTTATTGCATGCAGATTTTTGAAATAAAGAAAAAGATTAAACATGATTGTGTTTATGTTTGTTTTATTTAATTCATGTTGCATAAATTTAAATTATGAGTGAAACTCTCTTCTTAAAAAGAAAAATCTTTTTCATTTTTTTAAAGCATATAAAAAACAGACCTGATTTTTTTGTTATCAAAAACCTTTTTTTTTTTTTTTAGTTCTTAAAAAACAGATCTGATACTTTTTTAAATCAAAAGACTTTATTTCAAGTGATATACACAGATCTGAATTTTTATCCCTAAAAACCATTTTTTCTACATACCATAAAATAGATCTGGTATTTTGACAAATCAAAATCAATTTTTTTTCATTACCAAAACAAATTTGATTCTTTTCAAAAGAAGAGACTTCATTCATAACTAAATTTGTGTGATTTAATTTGTCACATGTTCAACATATCATTCATGACATGCATAAAATGGTACATAGGTCACAAGAGTTTAGAAGACCAGATTCTGTCTGGGTGGAATAGGTGCCTAACAACTTCCGATTCCGTAACCTAACCTCCGAATTTAGGTCTTTGGTTAAGTAGTGATAGGCCAAAAATGTGTTGAACCCTTGTGATAAATTAACCAATTAATTAGCCAAGTTAATTAATTAATTCAATTTGCATACAATAAGCGTGGTAGTACAAACAAATCACCAACTAAGTTAAAATGTAGCAGAAAATAAATTTACACGGTTATTTGTTTACGAATGAGGAAAACCTACATGGCAAAAACCCCACCGGGTGATTTTAAGGTCACCACTCCCGAGAATTTACTATTATCACAACAAGCGGTTACAAAGAAAGGAATCCTAGTACCTTATAGCAACCTACAGTTGAATCCTTACCCCAATACCCAATTGGATTTGTTCTGTAGTGACAATAAAACAGATCTAAATCTTCATTAGATGTAGATCTGACTTTTTCCTAAAATAAAAACAAATCTGCATCTTCATTAGATGTAGATCTGACTTTTTCATAAAATAAAAAACAGATCTGTGAGTGCAACTCTCTTCTTAAAAAAAAAAAAAAAAAATCTTTTTCATTTTTTTAAAACATCTAAAAAACAGATTTGATTTTTCTGTTATCAAAAACCATTTTTTAGTTCATATGAAAAAAATAATCTGATTTTTCTGTTATCAAAAACCTTTTTTTAGTTCATATGAAAAAAATAATCTGATTTTTCTGTTATCAAAAACCTTTTTTTTTTTTTTTTAGTTTCTTAAAAAACAGATCTGATACTTTTTCAAATCAAAGGACTTTATTTCAAGTGATATACATAGATCTGAATTTTTATCCCTAAAAACCATTTTTTCTACATACCACAAAATAGATCTAGTATTTTGACAAATCAAAATCAATGTTTTTTTCATCCCCAAAACAGATCTGATTCTTTTCAAAAGAAGAGACTCCATTCATAACTAAATTTGTGTGATTTAATTTTTCACATGTTCAACATATCATCCATGACATGCATAAAATGGTACATAGGTCACAAAGTTTTGTAACTAGGATCCAAAGTTTTGTAATTTTCAAGTTTTTCAAATATGTATTTTTTATTCAATCAATGAAGAGAACAATTCAATCATGTATTTATTTTTTCTTATTTTTTTTTTATAAAAAATAAGTGGCGACTCCATACCACTTACCTAAAAGGAGAGGTGCCCTAAAAAGCACTCCAAAAATCTCTTTTTTTGAGAGGCACCCAATTTTGGTGGTTTCTCACAGATAAATGTGCTTTCGGTATAGGGGCTGAAAAGTTCCTGGGGTATATGATTACGAACCAAGGAATAGAGGTGAACCTTGACCAGATATGTGCTATTGAGTGTCTTAAGCCATCAAGCAACCCGAAGGATGTACAGAAGCTGACGGGGATGATAGCCACTTTGAATCGTTTTGTATCAAAATCGGTGGATAGGTGCCGACCCTTTATCAATTACTGAAGAAGCGGAGGGAGTTTCAATGGACGGAAGAGTGTGAAGAAGCATTCTGGGACCTGAAGAAATATTTGGTCAGTCCACCAATTTTATCTTATTCGGACCCAGGGGAAGATTTGTATATATATCTTGCAATGTCCAAGCATGCCGTGAGTGCAATATTGCTAAAAAATCAAGAGGGAGTGCAGAGACCAATCTATTATATCAGCAAGACGCTAGTCGACCTAGAGACTCGGTATTTGCCTCTAGAAAAGCTGGCACTTGCTTTAGTCCATGCCACCAGGAAGTTACCCCATTATTTTCAAGCACGTACTGTGTATGTGTTAATAGAGTACTCGCTGCAGTCTTTGTTAAGAAGGTCTGACTTTATGGGGAGGATAGCGAAGTGGGGTACTAAGCTTGGATCGTTTGATATCAAATATAGACCTAGGAACTCGATCAAAGGACAGGTGCTTGCAGACTTTGTCGTGGAATTCACCCCTGTAGAACAAGAGCCTAGTGGGGTTTACAGTGTGTTCGTTCTGCCGTGGACGGTGTACGTGAACGGTATATCCAACTCTCAGGGTACGGGAATAGGCATCGTGGTTATGTCACCAAAGGGGGTAAAGTAGGAGCATTCCTTAAGGTTAGGTTTTCAAGCATTAAATAATGAACCTAAGTACAAAGCACTGAATGCAAGGCTTAAGGCCGCATTGAAGCTGGAGGCGGCAGATGTAAAGATCTATTTGGATTCTCAGTTAGTAGTGAATTAGGTTGATGGAAGTTTTGAGGCTAAAGATTCTCGGATGGTTGAATATCTTAGGTTGGTGGGTTAATTGATGGGCAAGTTTCAAAGGGCAAAGGTGATTCAGGTCTCTCAGGAGGAAAATAGGCATGCAGACTCGTTGGCAACATTGGCCTTATCTTTGGATAATTGCGTCTCTCGGTTGATTACAATAGAGGTGTTGCATGAGCCGAGCATTGAACTGCGAGTATGAATCTTGGTATTGTCGTCACTTGGACCAAGCTAGATGGATTCGATTATAGAATTTCTAGCCGAGGATGTGTTGCCGAGCGAGGTTAAGGAAGCCGAGAAAGTATGAAGAGTCGTTGCGCGGTTTTGGCTATCCCGTGACTGGAAGCTATATAGAAGATCATTTGGAGGGCCTTATTTGTCGTATCTTCACCCTTCGAAGGTTAATGATCTTTTAACCAAGTTGCACGAGGAGGTGTGTGGCAGTCATGTAGGGGGTCATTCTCTAGCACATCGCATTATGACCCAAGGGTTCTGGTGGCCGAGGATGTAAAAGGATGCTACTGAGTACATGAAAAGGTGCGAGCAATGCCATAAGCATGCACCGATTATACATCAGCCAGGTAGGAGTTTGAATCCAATAAGCAGTCCATGGCCCTTTGCCTGGTAGGGATTGGACATCATTAGACCATTCCCTCGAGCAACCGGAAATAGGAGATTTGTGCTAGTAGTAGTTGATTATTTTACCGAATGGGTTGAAGTTGAAGCCTCGACGAATATCTAGGACGTTGACGTGAAGAAGTTTATATGGAAAAATATAGTAACACAATTTAGGGTACCTGAATCTTTAGTATCAAATAACGGGTTACAGTTCGATAGTAAGGCTTTTGTAAATATTGCAGCGATTTAGGGATCAAGAGATTTAGGGATCAAGAATAGGTATTCGACTCCAGCGTACCCGTAGAGTAATGGCCAGGCCAAAGCGAAAAACAAGGCAATTGTGAACGGGTTAAAGAAGAGGTTGGATGGTGCAAAGGGTAGGTGGACTGAGGAGCTACCGAATGTGTTGTGGGCCTACCGAACAACGCCACAAAGATCTACTAGTGAGACCCCTTATTCCATGACTTATGGAACTGAGGCGGTCATCCTTGTGGAAATAAGCATGTTAAGTATGAAGGTCTTAGATTTTTCCTTGGCTAGCAATGAGGAGTTGATGACGGAGCAGTTGGATTTACTGGAAGAACGCCAAGAGATGGCTACTATTCAGTTAGCAGACTATTAGCAAAAGATGGCTTGAAGGTATGATAAGAAAGTGAGATCAAGGGAATTCAGCGTTGGGTGGGTACCTAGTACTGCGCCGAGAGGTAGGAAGCACTAAGGACCTTAATGCCTGGAAGCTGGCCTTAAACTGGGAAGGGCCGTACTAAGTTTCCACAATAGCTGGAGTGGGGGCTTACTACTTGGAAGATTTGAACGAGAGACCACTCCCTCGACCTTGGAATGTGTAGAACTTGAAAATATATTACCATTAAGCATGATAGACTAGGGGAAATGCTGTACTCCATTTAACTACTGTTCATACGCTTGTAATATAGTATATTCATATAAGATAAGTTGCCATTATGTAAAGCTTATTAAAAATTTCTAAGGATAGAAACCTAGCCTCGGCCTGACCCCGGTCTCCGACTAGGTGGAAACTTTATTAAAAATTTCTAAGGACAGAAACCTAGCCTCGGTTTAACCCTGGTCACAGACTAGGTAGAAAACTTATTAAAAATTTCTAAGAACAGAAACCTATCCCTGGCTTGACCTCGGTTACCGACTAGGTGGAAACCTTATTAAAAGTTTCTAAAGACAGAAACCTAGCCTCGGCCTGACCTTAATCACTAACTATGTGGAAACCTTATTAAAATTTTCTTAGGACAGAAACCTAGCCTCAGCTTGACCGCGGTCACCGACTAGGTAGAAACCTTATCAAAAGTTTCTAAGGTCAGAAGTATAAGCTTAGCTGTCCCTGATAAGCAGGAGATGATGAACGGATTAAAAAACTGAAGTCTCGTTCTCAGTCTACCCATTGCAAATCCAAATGAATCTCAGGGGAAGACATACACAGTAAGTACATAAGACTAGAATGGCTTTAAGTTATGAGAAATGTTTGCATAGTTTATCTGATTAGAATTAGGATTAATAAAAGAATAATTATGTAAAAAAAAGGAAAATAAGGAGAGGAAAAGCAACCCAAGTTAATTAAAAATAAATCCATTCCCATTGTATTTAACAAAAACTTAAAAGAGTCAAACTAGTTTTAAATATTCAAGCACCAAACATTAGTGACCCAAAAAAAATAAAAAAAAATAAAAGACAAGGAAAAATGATAAGTCTTAGTCTTCGGGGTTCTATGCTCGGAAGGATTGGGGGGTTACGTCCGTGGCCACCTGAGGATCGGGATTCTACACGGTGGATGGTAGCATTTAACCTTCCACGGAAGCAGGGTTGCTCAGATTGTCAAGTTCGATCACCTTGGTGTGAGAGTCAATTTCTTCGACTAACTTCCACATACTGAGGCTATCTTCCTCTTCATTTTGAGTGGGGTTCTGGACAGGAGGAGGATGTAGGGGCTTGGGGTAAGGTATCTAATTAGGGTCCTTGAAGGGAGAGTCCTCAGGGATACCTAGAGCATTTACAAGAGCCATCCACCCTTTCCTAAACCCGTAGTGCCAAGATTCAAGCATGATGGGCTCACTGGAGTTTTCGGTGTTAGCAAACCCCATATCGTAGAATTTGTCTTCACTTTGCACCAAAGTAACCTTTAGGTCGGCCACCTCCTTATCCCTAGCCGAGATGATGCTTTTAGCTTGGGTAAGCTTCACCTTGGCATCACCCAGCTTAACCTCTAAGTCTGCTGCCCTCTTTTCGGTAGCTGCATGGGCCCTCTCATCTTTCGCCGCTCTCCTCTTGGTAGTTGTCAGTGCGGTGACCTAATCCCGTAGAGTGGCTTCAGATACCTCCTTGAGAGCTCTCTCATTTTCAGCCTCTTCCACAGCACCCTTAAGTTGTCCTTCTAACATGTGGGTCATTTGAGTAGCTTGACAAAACAATGAAACAAGGGGAAGAAAGACCGAGTTAAAAGCAGAAATGGAAATAATGTGTAAGTAAATTAAAAGGGGAGAAATTAAAGTTTACCGCAATAGTATGCCATTTCAGCCTGAGGGAGATGGCCTCATCATTGCCCTCAATAAAGTATTGTAGTCATCGGGTAGTAGAAGTGCCTGCCCAAGGTTATCAGCAATCTGATCACCTTGCCCGCTAGCCTAGTTCCGAATGCAGGAGTCCGTGGGAAGAGGACGGTCGCCCAACATAAAGACACTTTGCCAGCTTGGAGAAGTGGGTGCAGATGAGGAAGCTATATTGGAGCCTATCAATTCAGTGGGCCTTGGGGTGGATGGTGGCTCTCGGATAACTAATGGCATGACAATCGAGACTAGAGAGGGGCTTGAGGGAGTATCAGTGGGGCGCTTGGTAGATTCGGAAGCGTCTTGTGGCCTTTTACATCCACAGGGAACAGGAGCGGGAGCGGGAGGAGGTCGTTGTTGGGAGGCCGACCATCCCCCAGGCAGAAAGTGGTTGGCAGTCATTCTCTTCCAGACCACCATTTCAATATCAAACTCCTTGGACTCGGTCTTTTCAACTGGAATGGGATTGGCTGCGGTCGGCTCCTCATAGGAATGTGTTTAGCTCGGCTATGAAATACTCGGTCTGCTAAACCATCTCTAACAGGAAGTAGGGAACCCTTTCTTACTTGTCGGGGACCGAGCCTCGCCAAGTGTCAATCCCTTCGGAAGAAAACCACGAAGACAAGCGTCGATGTAGGAAAGCAGGGGGGCTACCAACAGTGAGTGCTTGCTTGAGGTCCTTGTAGCTTCTGTATGATGGAATGCACTCAAGAATGAGATGGGACGCCTTCAGCTGACCATTGTAGTGCATGAAGATCTTAGAGGGCAGCACAAAATTTAGGTCCCAGGGATGTATGTCATTAATATCTGGCTTGAAACGCTTTGTAACTACGTGGACAAAAGAGAACATATGTGTTAAAAAAAGGTAAATGAGAAGAAATTTTTTTTCAGAATAACATGAGACAATGTAAGGTTATAAAAAGTTGAGGAAGATCCTCGGACACGGTCAATTAAAGAGTAATTCTGAGCAGTGACATCTCTCGCACAAAAAAAAAAAAAAAGAAGAAGAGAAAAGGGTACTGACCAATCTATCGGGGTGAAGTCAAGTAGGTTTATTCGCCAGCAAGCCAGTTGCCACTCACTTTGACGTACTCTCCAACTGAGTTCCTGTTGGAGTTAGGGAGGCACGATATAAGTTGGACTATTGTGTCTCAGAGTTTAAGGTAATACCCTAACTTGGTATTACTGCACATACTGTACATAAAATTGATGTCGTAGTGGTCAAGGTGTAGACCATACAAATTGTTGAGCCAACTCACACAACTCACCAGTCTATAGAAATTCAGTGGAAGTTGGTCGAGACAAAGGCCATAGAACCTAAGTGTCCTAAGTAACAAGGGATCCACTAGAAATCTAACCTCCCCTTCTAAAATAGCCATTAAACGGAAAAACACTACCTGGGGATGCCTATCATTTTCTATATTGCCCTTATGGCAATATTCTATATCTACATCTAGAGGACTGTTAAATTTAGCCCTAAAGGTGGCTAAAGCAGTCTCAGTCCTAAGAAGGTGTGAAAGACCCATCTTCTATGTAAGGAAATATGAGGAGAACTTAAAAGACAAGATAGAGAGTAAGGAACTTACAGTAGGTACACTAAGAAAGATGATCTTGGGGAGAAAGAAAGTGCTTGGGAACTATGAATACTTAAAGAGAGGAGAGAAATAAGAAATGGTCAATGAAGGAGAAGGCCTTAATTTATAGAGGGATGAATTAGGGAAGCATTAAACGAGTTTTAGGTGGGAAAGGCATTAATCCCTCTTTTTGTAACTGTTGCACGTGTGGCCTTGGTACATAAACCGTTAGGCAATGATGACCATCTGATTTGACAGCTTGTTGCCTAACGCATCAAAAGCGTAGGCTATCTTATTTGTAATTAATAACTGATGATTGATGTACCCAAGAAGTGACCGGTTAATTAATGAAGATCCTTGATTCCATCCCCGAGAAGTGGGAAGGAATCAAGGGGGGGCTATTGTACGATCATCGGCCCTTCATTGGGGAGCTCATGGGCTGTAAGTTGGATAATAATTCCCCATCGGGCCTAATCCATGATGCTCAGCAAATTGGGCTATAGACTGCTTAGTTCTTGGGGTCTGAGGTTGCTTGGAGCCCTCTCCGAGGTATCTCGGTAATTCCTTACGGGAGGTCATCGCTGAGCAACATCCGGCGTCTGTTGCAAGTCCCAAGATTGGCTCACTTGTTTCCAAAGTAGGCCCCTTTTTTGTCAAGAATAATCCTAAAGGGCCCCACCTGCACGAAAAACCATCAAAAGCAATCATCACTAACCCATAAAGGAAGGCTATAAATAGAAGGAAAATAGAAGAGAAGGGGGTTAGACACTTGAGGGTGAGGAATCAAAAATTAGTGTCGAGAAGAGAGAATTTGAGAGCAAGCTTGCTTGAGAAGGAAACGGGCAATTGTACTTTTCGTATGGACTCTTGCCCTTAGGAGCTTCCCGTTGTAGGATATCCATGCACCCATCACAACAAGTAAATTGTGAGCCCAGCACAGCAATTAGCCCACTAACCGAGCTGTCTGCGCTACAAATATTATTATTATTTCATCTTTCACTTGTGCTTGCCGTTGGTTTCCAACTAACGGCCATTACCTTATTAAAATAATTGGTATGGATTTGTTTCTAAAATAAAAATTGCTATGGAACAGACAACAAAAAACAAAGAGTGATGATAAGGCAAATATAAATTTTTGCTAGATTTTGCTAATACATCATTACTCACAAAAAATTAAAATAATAATTCAAAGGTTTATGTATTATGTTTTCTTTTTAAGCCTAATTGTTATGTTATTGATATTAGCTAATTATATTTATTGTCACATCATATTATAAATTATAAAGAAAATATACTATAAAAAATGCAATTACCTATGAAAATATGTTTTAATTTGTAAGTCATTTTATTATGTCAATTTCTTTTCTTTTTGTTATACAAAATTATTATGATTTGTTTCTCAAAATAAAAAATGTTATTTATGATTACAACTTATTTTAGTATGAATGCAATGTTTATTGGACAGTTATATCAATAATTTTTAAATGTTATCTTACATAATTGTATTATCAATGTCATCTCCTATTTACAAGCATATCATACATTTATGCTAAATATTCATTTTTTTTTAATTATTATTATGCTAACTATTTCAACTTAGATATAATGATATTCTCTTCTAAACTCATTCTATTGTTTTTCCTGTGTATTGCATGGGTTTAACAACTAGTCTATATATAATACTAGACTCATTACATGCACTTTGTACGTGCAATAATGCTATTTTTTTATTTATTTGTTTTTTGGTTTAGAGTTATAATATTTAAAAGTGATATATATTATATAAATAACCGTTTGTATTTTTTTTTAAGAAAGAGGTAAGGTAACGTGGAATAATGTTTAAAAACGAGATAGAGATAGTGTCTTAAGTTTTAGGCTTTTGGAAAAAGCCTAAAATTTAGGAACAGTAAATTATTCTTTTAGCTAGTTTGTGTTTTTTAATTTAAAATTATTTAATTAAAAGATAGAGGTATTTTAGAGAGTTTAAGAATTTGTAGTGAGGGTATTCTAGTACGCAAAATGTTGAAACCCAAACAAGGAATCCTATTATTAATAATATAGATAAACTGAAGACTTTTGACTATTTGTTGACATTCTTATATTTTTCCACTTAAGTTTTCGTAATCCCACAATTTTACACATAAATTTTAATTAATTAATTTATTAGTTTTTTGACATTCTGTAGGCCCAAAGCAAATTCAGCAAACTGACTACTACTCACCTACTACTAAGTAGTAATATATAAATACTCTTAAAACCCAAACCTAAACCTAAACGTAAGGAGTAAGGCAATGCAAAAAGCAAACATCAAAGGAGGGAAAAAACTCCTTCAATTTGACATCTCAAATGGCCTTTTCTCTATGTAATTTTCTTCTCTCAATCACTAGGTTTCAATGTCTTTATAATTTTTTTTAATCATTTGTAAGATTTTCATGCATTGTTTATCTAATAACAAATTTATCTAGAGATCCTTTTGACATTTAATTAAGTTTTTTATTTTTAGTTTTATAAAATTTTTAGATACAAATAAATATTAAAAAAGACATCTATAAAATAAAAGATAAATTTTTTTATTTAAAGAGTAGAACAGTAAAACCTGATTTCTTAAAAGACACTATTGAAGCTTTACTTATCAATAGATCATCTTAAAGCTCTCAAACTGCAAAAAAATGACAATTAGTTCTAATCAAACAAATAAAATGAGCACTTCTAAGAAAATGTAAAACAAAAAACAAAAAACATTTTAAAAAAGGTAAACTAAAGCAAAGAAATGTCCAGCGAAATACAATTAAAAAATCTAAACAAAAGCAAATATTAAGTGTACACTGTTAAAAAAGAAAAAGAAAAAGAAAAAAAAAAGACAAGATAAGTCTGGAACGTGTTATACAGTACGACCCCATAGAAAAGGCAAAGCCTTTTCATTCATCTCCTTTAGCAAATATCAAACTACCCAGACCCAGTTACCAAGCAATTAAACCCACCAGAAAAGAGAAAATTAGAAACTTAAAGAAAGAAAGCCAAGCTGCCCATGATAGATTGAAGAATTTCGGAAAAGGAAAGACTTTTATTTCACATGTTCAAGAGATTGCCGAGTTTAAAGGGGAGGGGACCTGAATAGCTCTAACTACCAACCGATTCAGGGAGAGATGAGAGGATAGAGCTAACAGCAACTTTGGTTGATTGAGGGAGAATAACTCAAGTAATCAATTTTAATTTTGCAGAGGGTCATGAGATTGTTCTATCTTTTTATTGTGTGCAGGACTAGAATCTAAATTCATAGGCATAGAAAGGAATTCCAAGGATTTTTTTTATAGAAAGGAATTCCAAGGATTTTTTTGTGTGCAAAATAACACAATTTTACTAACAATTTTGTTAAATAGCAATGTTTCCAAACTATTTAGAAAACTAGCATCTCAAGTTTTCTAGACTCGAGTTCACTGTAGCAACTCGAGTCACTAAGACTCGATTTCTATGTGCTGGCAAAGCTGAGGTGGATTAAAATCCACATGAAACTCGAGTTTTAGAAACTCGAGTTCCAGTTCCTGCATTGAGCTCTCGTTTTTCTTTCTATTCTTCCTTCTTTTTTTCTTTCTTAAAACCTAAATCAAAAATTCAAAAAATACCCAAAACCCAAAGGCTCGGGTTTCTGCAAATTTGGTTTAAAGAGAGAGAGAGAGAGAGAGAGAGAGAGAGAGAGAGAGAGAGAGAGAGTGTGTGTGTGTGTGTGTGTGTGTGTGTGTGTGAGAATCCAAAGTGGAGAAGTTCAGTCTGGGCCAGTTTCCCTTGCCTGGAGCCTTCGCCACCTAGGTTTAGTCCGAACTATTGCTTCACTGCCTAGGTTCAATTCTAACCATTGCTTCACCACCTGGGTTGCTTCGTTGTTGCTTCTCTAGTTTGCTGGGTTTTGCATCGTTACTTCTCTGCTGGGTTACTTCTTTCTTCTTTGTTGTTGATCTTTGCGTTATTTCTTTTCTTTGTTGTTGTTGTTGTTGTTGTTGTTGCTTCTTTCTTCTTCATTGTTGATCTTGCATTGTTTCTTTTCTTAACATCTTTGCCTTCTTCTTTCTTCGTTGTTGAAGTTTGCGTTTTTCCTTTAGCAACTCAAGTCTCAAAGACTCAAGTTCCACATGGAAAAATTTTCCACCTTAGCATTTCCAGCACATAAAACTTGAGCCTTTAAGACTCGATTTGCTACAATGAACTCAAGTCTAAAAGACTCGAGATGCTAGTTTCCTAAATAGTTTAGAAACAATGCTAACTAACGAAATTGTTATCATTTTGGGTATTAAATTACAAAAAAAAAAATCTAACTTCCAACCATCTGAAAGAAAGAGTCAAACAAAGACAAAGTGCATGGCTACAGAGAGATAGATTTTCATGCATTGGCTAAATCTTGGTGCTTAATTAATATGTAGACAACATAATTATTAGTGTAAAATTTTCTTCTAATTTTTTTTGTATTTTGGGATTTGTTTTTGGAAGAATTTGTAGATTAATATTTGGGCTTTTTGGGATAGTATTTTGGATTTTTAAGCAATAACTAGGCCTTCTTTCACCCATAGTTAGGGCCTTCTCTTACTTGGGGGGCCTTAGGCAATGGTCTCAGTTGCATCCTAGGTTGGGTTGGCCCTATCCAAATTTGGATAGTTCCACCTCTTTTTTTTTTTTTTTTTTTTTTTTTTTTTTTTTGTGTTTATGATGGTCATGGAGGTTAGCATATATGGATTTTATTTATTTTCCATATTTTCTTCCCATCTCATTACAAATTTCTTCAAATTAAAGTTCGTTTTCAAATTGAAGTTTCTGTCCTGTTTTGCTGGTGTTGGCATCTTTTTGGAAATTAATACATTTTGTGGGGTGATATTTAGATTTGCTTAGGAATTTTAATTCATTTGCTTAGGAATCTTGATTCATGGGGTCTTTAGTGGTTGGCTATGTTGAAACTCTAAAATTGTTTGGGTTCAATAATAGTTAGGAAAATTTGAGAAAATAAATTCATAAAGTGCCGAATTGTAGGAAGAGAGTAGCATTCACACAAAAGGAACTTGGAACTTCAATTATTATTATTATTATTTTTTTATGGTAATGCTACCAATTAATTTAATTCCCAAATTTAACTCTTTCGACCTTATAGTTATTGAGAGCTAATGCAATATATGATATTTAAAATAATTGTTGCATACAAAATATACGCATATTCTTCCTATCAAAAAATATATACACACACATATTCTTACTAAAATATATGTATAAACTATTTCTATTATTTGCTTTCAAAAAAAAAAAAAAACAATTTCTATTAATTAAGGTTTCTTATTTGTATATAAACTAATACTATAAGGATAAAGTTTAGCTACAAATCCAGTTGTAACCTGAGGCTACAAACTGTTCTAATAAATTGACATGTGTAAAAAATGGCATGTGCAATGCACATGATTACTTAAGTAAACTTAACCCAACTAACCTTAGTTAACTACACTACCTATTAAAAAAATAAAAAATAAAAAATAAAAAATAAAAACCAAAAACCTAAAAGAACCTATACGTATAATCTCTCTCTCTCTCCCTCCCTCCTCTCTTTCCCTCTTTCATTGACTTCTCTCTCTAAACCCTAACCCAGAAACCCAGCTCCCATCGATCACCCAAAGCCTCCTGTCTCCACCACCGGCCAACCTTAAATTCTGTAGTCTCCACTGCCAGCCCACCACCTCAAATCCTTCTCTGTCACTACCGCTGGCCCACCCAGTTCCGCCGCTCAAAGCCACCTCTTGTCCGTCGCTCCGCCGCTTCACCAGTCAAAACTAAATTTCCTTTTGTTTTATTTATAGAAAACTAAATTTGCTCTTTTAATTCTATTAATTTTTTCTAAATGAATTGTGATTGATTATTAATGTGAGTTTTGGATTTTCTGGTTTTGTTTGATTATTAATGTAAACATTATCGCTATAGTAGAGTGCTACACAATGCATAACTATGCTGTATCATTCATTTTATTTTCATTCTCTATAAGTGCTCATTTTAGTAAATCTCTGCATCCCTATGTTTCTGCAAGCATTTCTTGTGGTTCTCTAATTCAGTGCCAACAAACTTTGATCAATTAAAAATTTGGAGTCATTAACTTGTCAAGGGAGCTTCTCATTGTAGTCAAAGCTGTTTAATTAATGAGCTTCTCATTAATGAGTATTTGTACATCTACTTGAAAGATGTACAAATATGATGGAACTATTGCAGATTCATGCTTGCATTTACAAAACAGGTTTCATTATAGACCATATAATTCCAATTAGTAGGCTTCTAACTTTCAGTACCTCACTGGATTTTGGAAACTTAATATATGCTCGTAAGGTTTTTGATAGAATTAGCAGACACATTACTTTCATGTGGAACACCATGATAAAGAGATACTCAAATAGCAATGAACCAAAAGAAGCCCTACTTCTGTACCATTAACAGCTATGTCATTCAGCCCCACACAATGCTTACACCTTTCTTATCCTACTTAAAGCATGTTCCCGTATGTTAGCCTTGAAGAAAGCCAACAAATCCATGCCACATCATAAAAACAGGGTTTGGCTTGGACATTTATGCCAACAGGGTGGATTAAGGTGGCTTAACCATAAAAACAGGGAACAAGTGGTGGCTTTGAGCGGTGGAACTGGGTGGGCCGACAGAGAAGACAGAGGAGGGTTTGAGGTGGTGAGCCAGCGGTGGAGACAGTACAGAATTTGAGGTTGGCCGGTGGTGGAGACAGGAGGCTTTGGGTGACTGGTGGGAGCTGGGTTTCTAGGTTACGGTTTAGAGAGAAAAGTCGATGAGAGAGAGAGAGAGAGAGAGAGAGATTATATGTATCGGTTCTTTAGGTTTTTAGTTTTTATTTTTTATTTTTTTAATAGGTAGTGTAGTTAGCTAAGGTTAGTTGGGTTAAATTTACTTAAGTAATCATATGCATTGCACATGCCATTTTTTACACATGTCATTTTATTAGAGCAGTTTGTAGTCTCAGGCTACAACTGATTTTGTAGCTAAACTTTGTCCTACATATAATTGTAATAATATAGGGCATAAGGAAGAGAATTAGGCATATTAGTCAACGTACTGTTTGGTATTTGATTGTTTTTTATTTTTTTATTTTTTAGTATTTGATTTTTTATTTTTTATTTTTGGATTTCCATTCTTCATATGTTATCTATAAAAAATAAAATAAAATCATATGTTATAGTTTATATGCTAAATAACATTAAACCAAAAGTTTCCGACTTTTTAAATCAAATTGGTTTCTTCTAAAAGCCCATGCCATTACCCCAATCCATTAAATATCATTATCTATGTTTTCATACAAAATGTTCATGTTTTGGTTAATTTATGTTTTTGTTATGGGGAGTTTAATGAATTTTTCTTTTATTAAAAATCGCATATTCAATAACTTTTCCGTGCATTGCGTGGATTAGCGACTAGTCTATAAATCTATAAATACTATAAAATCAAAACCTCTGAACTTTTTTTTGACTTCATAAGAGCTTGCCACATACAATTTGATGGTCTCACATTTTTCCACATTAGCCATATTAAAAAACAAAAAAACTTTCTTCCTTCCCCCATAAACAAAACCCGATAAATAGATTTCAAGAAACAAAAACTTTCTCTTCTCATATCTCTCAAACGCAACCATCTTCTTCCCCCAAAACCCAAAACTCAGATCTTGATATTGGTAGAATAATGTAATTTCTAAATTACATTATTCTTAAAAGTTTTTAAGCTAAGTATTTGTACTAGATTAACATCTTGTACATTCCACCGACCAAGGTATGGGAGAATGTCTATGTGGTTGGATCTGGACCCTATATGTGGAGTGGCTGTGAGCAAAGGAAGAGGAAGCATTGGCTACAAAGTTCTATCCTTAGCCTGTGCCAAAGGTGTGACTGCCTTGGGAAGGAAGTAAGATATGCATTTGAGATGGTACTTAAGCACTCACAAAAGGGAGATAGTGACTTTCTAAGGTCATTAACTATAGAAACACCCCTTATTGGTTGAGTGCATATTGGACCACTTCAAAGACACGTGTATCACTTATAGTACATCTGATGTGCCTCTCATTGCCCAAGAGTTGTTTCTCAGGTAGTGGCAAAGTCACCCACCTGCATGCCGCAGTGCCATGTTGGCGTATTCTCTCTCCTCTAGTCACCAAATAGTACCCCAGCTGTGGTAAGATTCAAAATAAGAAAATGATGACTTGACACCTGTCTTTGTACTCAGCCACATTCCTCAGATTATAAGAGGAACATGCAGCTAGACTTTGAGGGAAGAACCCAAGTAAATCTTTTGAGAAGAGAGTAGAAAGTTGATAATATTGGAAGGTAGAAAATTAGGTCTCTCTTTTAAGGAAGAACCACCCTTATTGTACAAGAGTTACCTCTTCTTTTCATATAATACAAAAGCCCCTTCTTGCTCAAACTGTGGTTTTTCATCCATTTCTGAGGGTTTTCCACGTACATCTTGTGCCAACTTTACATTCTTGCAATCACTTTCTTCTTCTCTACACTTTATGATGTCAAAGCTTGCACTTTTGTCACTCATAAGCTTTTTCATTTAGATATACTGTTAGATAACTTATTTTCTCTCCTATATAAGCTCAAATCTAACTTGCACGTACACATCTTAAAGGCAGTGCTAGGTAGTGTTGATGTAGTAATCTAATGCCTTCTTTTATCTTCTGTTGTTAGTGTTACAAGTGAATTTTCAATTGATTTCAAAATAAAACATGATTAAATCATATATCGTACTTAATAGATTTTTCGTGCATTGCACGGTTTAGCGACTAGTCTATATCATATCATATCATATATTATATAATAAAAGTTAGGCTTAGACGTCGTGGTTGCGCCAAGTGGCTTCACCATATTGCAGAAATTTTTTAGATTTTTAGATTTTAAAAATATATGTAATTTTTCTTCTTCTATAATTTCTAAGTTAATAAAATATATCTTAAATTCCGTTCTTATCAACTTTTTTTTTTTGGGATAAAGTAGCAGTTGCGTTTTCATATCAACTACTTCTTTTATAATTCATGTAATTTTTACTTTTTACTTTTTTAACGTGGAGTTGTGAGAGATTTTAGAATTGGGAAAGATATAATTAAATACGTTGGAGATAAAGTTGCTTCTCGTGATACAAATCTTAATTTGATTACAATTGAATTACATTTGTTATGCTTAATATGTCTCCATGAATTACAAATCTTAATATGTATTTGAATTGAAATAAAATTAGATTAACTTTAGACTTTTTGTCTAAGGTTGCAACGTAGTGTAATCCAAACACTTGCATCTATGGATTGGGCTTTAAGATGTTTGTTTCCCAGAAAAACAATGTATAAGGTTTCAACTTGCAATTAAAGAGGTCTAATACATCTTAAATTGCAGCAATATTTATAACTTTTTTTTATAAAAAAATAGATTTTTTTTTTCTTATCTTCTTCTGGATTAAAAAAAAAAAAAAAAGCAATGTGATATATGATTGAGTTAAGGTGATTATTTTTCACACCTCCACAAATTAAGTCTGAATCCAAGAGAAATTGAGTTGAACTAAAACTATTTAAGAATGCTAAAATCAATCAATAAAAAAAAAAAAAAAAACCAAATTACTACACGTAAAAAAAAAAGATATAATTTTTTTATTCTTATCTTCTTCTCCTATAATTTTTAAGTTGATAAAAATCTTAATTTAATTACAATCCAAATTATTTTTTTCATCTATTTCTTCTTAATTTGATTACAATCCAAAATCTTCATCTTCATCTAATCTTTTTTTTTTTTTTCATTTAAATTATATTACTACTATTAGCTACAATTTTTTTGGATAAAAAAAACAGTAATATGATTATTTTTCACACCTCCACAAATTAAGTTTGAATCCAAGAGAAATTGAGTTGAACTAAAACTATTTAAGAATGCTAAAATCAATCAATAAAAAAACCAAATTACTACACGTAAAAAAAAAGGTGATATATGATTGAGTTAACGTGATTATTTTCCACACCTCCACAAATTAAGTTTGATTCCAAGAGAAATTGAGTTGAACTAAAACTCCCTAAGTCTACTCTACTCTACTATTTAAGAATGCTAAAATCAATCAATAAAAAACCAAAATTAAGTGAAGAACTTCATAAGGAAAGATTTGCTTTTTTTTTTTTGGTGAGAATAACTATCTTTTTTTTTTTTTGCATTTCTATTTTTCTACTAACATGGTTCAATTATTACTTAAATTCTATGTTTTTAAAAAAAATTTACATAATACAAAATATCTTAATTATTGATGTATTTTTTGATTTGGTGTTCTTAATTGATTGTCCAGATTATTTCCTCACTTATGGCAATATCAAAATGGCTAGAGAAGTAATTTATATGTAAACTTTTACATTTACATTGCAATACAATTTTTGTTTCTCTTTATGCATTTTTATTTATCTATTTTTGAAATTATTTTGATTGTGGTACCCTAGAAGGTTTAGATACTTATATATATATATATATATATATATTTATTTATTTATTTATAATTTATGAAATTTTTATTTCAGTAAAAAATTTATCACTAAATCTATTTGATATATATATATATATATATATATTTATTTATTTATAATTTATGAAATTTTTATTTCAGTAAAAAATTTATCACTAAATCTATTTGGGATGAAACTCATCTACCATATGAAATTAGGAGATTTATGTGAGAAGAACTATCTTCATTTTTTTTTTTTTTTTTTTTTTTTTATGAGTATCTATTTTTCTATTAACGTAGTTCAATTATTGCTTAAATTATATGATTTAAAAAAAAAAAAGATAATGCAATTCATCATGATTATTGATATTATATTTTGATTTGGTGTTCTTAATTGATTATGCAGATTATTTCGTCACTTATGGCAACATTAAAATGGCTGTGATTGGTAATTTATAAGTAAATATTAACATTGCAGTCTAAATACTTACATTTTTGTAATTTATGGAATTTGTTTTTGGTCATATATGCAAGAAATTTATATATGATTAGCACTTTTGCTACTATACATGTTAGCAAGTATAATAGAAAATTTTTTAAGTGCCACACCCACACACACATAAATTAAATTGCAATTTTACTACTAAGAGCTTTTAGAAATTTAAAACTTGCCATAATTTTTAAAAATATTTTATAATATCTTTTTTTTTTTTTTTTAAACTTACATAATATGCATTTTCCATGTAACTTAATTTTAAAAAATATTTTTACTATTTTATTTGTTATTAGATTTGATTATATTATCAAAAAATTTATATATAATTTTTCTATTAAACTGTATATTGCATGAGCATAATACTAGTTTATATATATATATATATATATATATATATATATATATATATATATAAATAGAGAGAGAGAGAGATGGGTTCAAGTTATACCTGGTGTAACTTTATAAGAGTTACACCTTTTTTTAAACCATTAGATTTAAGTAGATCCAACGGTTAAAAAAAGACTATAATTATTAAAAAAATTCTTATTAAAATCTAATTAATTACCCTTATTTATTACCTTCTAAACCTATCTCTAAACTCAAAAAAAGTTTGACTTCTGACTCTCTCTCTCATTTACGTTTCTCTCTCTCTCTCTCTCTCTCTCTCTCTCTCTCTCTCTCTCCGTTTCTCTTTCTACGTTTCTTTCTCCGTTTTGACATCTCCAGTTTTGGCAAGAATTGAGTAGTCTTTTCCACATCAATCTGAATTTCTTGTTTCTTGGATTCAACCATGTTAATTTCAGGTACTCTTGTAACACTACTAGGCATAAGAGGTTTAGTTGGAGAATCATTGTCCTGATTCATGCCATCCATGTTCTCTGTAAACATCAAAACTAAATACATTACCGATTGATTGCAAATGCCACCATAGAAAGATAAAATTTCTTGAAATCCTTTTAAAAAAAAATTCTTCTTTTTTTCTCTATAAGAATTTTGGATTTATTAAAACCGTATACAGGGGACCTTTTGAAAAAAAATATATGATGACCAACTATTGCAGCTAAAGAAATTCAGTAGTACCAGCTAATTTGACTATATATATATATATATATATTTTTTTTTTTTGTAACTAATTTTCTTTTGTCCTTCAATCTTGATTTGGATTTTACAATATCAACTGTGTTGTTGAACATTTTCTTGCTCTTCTTAGTGACAACACTATTTTCAAATTCAGATTCTTTTGGTGAGTCATGAAGATATTGAACTTTTCTTCGGGTCCTTTTGGATGGCCTAGACAAAAAATTTCCACTATGGACTCCTTCCTTCAAGTAGATTTGTCCAAAAAATAGAAGGTGATTCATTGTCCACAAACTGCATTTTCCTCTCACAAAGTAATGAAAGAAACTGGCACACACTCCACCCTCCTGCACTTTTAAAATAATTGAGTAGTTACTTGGGTCATTGTTGTCACCACTATTAGGCAATTGGGTTGAAAACTCATGGAGTACATCATCTAAAAGTGACTATTCAGATGACATGTTTGAACCTGAGTCTGAGGAATTATAACCATGGAAGTCATCAAGCTTATTGAATAGATAGGGAGCACCCCAATTTAGCAGTAAATGACAAGTATGCGAGCTTATTGAGTGTATATTGCTATTAAGAGCCATACCTTGTGGAGGTGGTGGAGGAGAAAGAGAGGGAGATACGGAGAGAGAGAGAGAGAGAGAGAGAGAGAGAGAGAGAGAGAGAGAGAGAGAGAGAGAGAGAGAGAGAGAGAGAGAGAGAGAGAGAGAGAAACGTAAATGAGAGAGAGAGTTAGAAGTCAATTTTTTTTTTGGGTTTAGAGATAAGTTTAGAAGGTAATAAATGAGGGTAATTAATTAGATTCTAATCAGAATATTTGTAATAATTATAGTGTTTTTTTAACCGTTGGATCTACTTAAATCCAATGGTTTAAAAAATATGTAACTTGAACCTATCTGTATATATATATATATATATATCTAATACTATATATAAAAGCAAAAGCCTTTTCCTGTAATTAAGGAGGTGCTGCGACATAAGAAAAAAAAGCCTACTTTAAATTCTGTCACATTCACAGTTAAAAAGTGATAAATTATAGCGTTTCTTTTTTTTGGTAAATGGCGCATTGAATTAACTAACGAACAACAAGTCTATTACAAAAAACAATGCCAGCTTTATCACTAGCTAGCATCTCACCCACCACATCCGATGGTTCAAACAAAAAAAGAAAATCAGTTAGAACAAGTTCGGCTCCCATCCTTGCAAGCCGATCAGCGTAGCCATACGCTTCCCTAAACACGTGCGCCACCGTGGAGTTAGGGAAAGTTTGAATCAGGTTCCTACATTCAGATAAGAGGGGTTCAAGCATTAGATTAACCATTGAAGGCCTTGAAACAAGCTGCACAATAAACTCAGCATCCATCTCAATACAAATATTTTCAATCCCCATTTGCTTTGCCATGGTGAGCCCGTCCTTTAGAGCCTAAAGTTCTACCATCGTGCTCAATGTGCTGCGCATCTTCCTCACAAATCCGCTTATCCAGTCTCCACTACTGCTTCTCAAAACACCACCACCACCTACCTTAACCGGATTTCCATACATAGTCCCATCAGTATTAAGTTTTACCCAACCGGTTGGTGGCTTATTCCATTTCACTTGGATCTACACTCTACACGGCTTGTTAGGTTCATTGGGGACAATAGCATAGTATTCCACACCTTTCTTAAGGCATTCGAACTCGTACCTTCCACAACTCTACCTGTCTGAAATAAAGCCTTATTTCTCTGTAGGCAAATGGCCCAAATTGCTTGAGGAAACATAATTTTCCATGGCACATAGGGTCTCGGGTAGCTAGTTGAAGTCCCACAAAACTTCTTCAACCACTCTACCAAATTCAAACCAAAAAAAAACTCGGTCATTCTCCTCAAAACCCAGGTCTCTCCACACCGCTCTAGCCACCTTACAGTCTCTAAGAGTATGAATGATAGATTCCGCCCCTTCACAACATAACTCACACATCGGGTCAAGGTTTAACCCTCTTGAACCAAGCACTTCCTTCGTAGGCACGCTATGATGAGTGCATAACCAAATAAAAAATTTGATTCTAGAGGATGTATGGGCTTTCCACACCCATTGATGGGTGCTAGTATCAAGGTTCAAAAGATTAAACCCTTTAGCTATGAGATAAGCAGATTTAAGGGAGAATGAGCCATCATTAGAAAATGCCCAAATTAGCAAGTCTTCATGAGAAGGATTTGCTGCAATAGGGATGCCTCTAATTTCTTGAAGGATTCTGTCAGGGAGGGCAAAAGAGATACATTCCGCACTGTTCATTAGGCTTTTGGCTGAGATCTTATCTTCCCCCACATTCAAAGGGCCTTTAATTTGCTGCCTGAGAGGTCTTGAAGTGAGCCAAAAATTAGCCCAAGCGCTCACACTTTCACCGTTGGCAATAGACCATCTAAGACCCTTGTTAAAGATAACCCCTCCCACCTTGCAAGCTTTCCATATTCGAGAGGTAGTTTGGTTTCTAGAATGTCCCCTCAGTCAAAGCGGGGTGAGGTATTTACAAGTGAGCATTTGAGCCCACGGCATTTCTGGGCTAGAAGCAATACGCCAACAAAGCTTTGCCAAAAGAGCTGCATTCCTTGCTTGCATGTCAAAGATCCTAAGCCTTCCCATATTAGTTGGATTTGTGACCTTATGCCACCCAACAAGATGCATTTTCTTCTTGTCCACAGTAGAGCCCCAAAGAAAGTTTTTCACCAATTTATTCACCTCCTCACATACCTTGGCAGGAAGTTTATGGCACTGCATAGTATACTCGGGTATGGCAGTCACCACTGCCTTAATGAGCACAAGCCTCCCTGCTGGTGAAAGGCATTTGCTTTTCCAGCCATCCAACTTTGCTTGAACTCTTTCCACAACAAAATGAAATTCATTACGTCTCCTTCCCTTGTGAATTAAGGGAAAGCCAAGATATTTTCCAAGGAAATGGGTTTCACCAATCCCGGTAAGGTTCACAATATCCAACTTATCCTCCATGGTTACATTAGGTGAGAAGAATATTTTGGACTTCTCCTTGCTGATTTTCAGACCTGAAAGCTTGCAAAAAACATCCAGTACCTCCACTACAGCCTCTACATTTCTTTCATCAGTCTTGGCAAACAATAGGAGATCATCAGCAAAAAAAATATGGGAGAAACCATGGCCACTACGAGATGCCTTAATCTTCTTCCAACTCCCCTCCTCACACTTCAAATTAATTAAGGTACTCAAATACTCCATACAAAGGATGAATATATATGGCGAGATCAGATCACCTTGTCTCAAGCCACGGGAAGGACAAATTTCCCTAATCTAATCCCCATTAAAAAGCAACGCTGCCAAGGTAGTAGAGATGCAGCTAAGAATAAGCTCCACTGTGTCCGAGTGAAATCCCAAACTCACAAGCATACTCCTCATAAAACTCCATTCCAATCGATCATAAGCCTTCTCAAGGTCTATTTTGATAATCATGAATCCTTCCTTCCCTTTTTTTCGCTCAATTGTGTAGACTAATTCTTGAGCGATGATCACGTTGCCGGTGCCTCTTCCCCCTGAGACAAAGGCTGTTTGGGAGGGAGAAACCAGTGTGGGCATGAGGTGTTTTAGCCGATTAATAAGAATCCTAGTCACAATTTTGTAAATAGTGTTGCAAAGGCTGATCGGCCTGAAATGGCTTATGGTTTCCGGACCAAGTTTCTTTGGAATAAGAACAATCAAGGTCTTGTTAAGATGCTCAGGGATTTTCTTTGTAGAAATTTTTTTTTTTTGATTTCGAATTTCACTGACTCTCCCACAATTAACCAAAACCTTTGGAAGAATCCGGCATGAAGACCGTCCGGTCTTGGAGATTGAAAGGCTTTCATGGACTTTAGCACAAAAAATATTTCTGCATCGGAAGGGGAGATAGCTAAGTTACGGGCTTCCGACTCAGATAAGCAATGCCCCCAAACGGGGATGCGGTCAGGTTCTAAGGCAAGCCTCATGATCAGATTTGTATAACCTTTCGAACCCATTAATAAAGATTTCTTTCGCCCTTTCAATATCTTCTTTCCATTCACCATCAGCTTTCATTATTCGAGCAATCCTGTTATGGCTCCTACGAATGAGGGTGGATAGGTGGAAAAAGGTGGTATTTCTCTCCCTTTGGATTAACCAGTTAGTTCTCGCTTTAATCCCCCATAGCTCTTCTTCCAAAGACATAATTTTATCAAGATCTTTAGACAGCCAATAGTGCATGTTGATCATTCTCTGGCTAGGGCTATGAGCCAAGGCTTTCTCCACCCCACTTAATCTTGCCAAAAGATTTCTTTTCTTCCAAAAAATGTTACCAAACTCCACCCTGTTCCACTCCCTAGCTTTACTGGTAAAGTTAACGATTGCACTGTTGACATTTTGTTGGTTTCCTTCCCATGCATCCCGAACAATGGGAGGGAAGCTTCCATGGCTTAGCCAAATCGGTTGGAAACGAAAAGGCCGCTCGCCAGTTCTAATAGGAGGGTTATCCATTGCTAAGAGCAGAGGACAATGATTCGAGTTAATACGCGCCAGGTGCTTGACATGGGCCTCAGGAAAGAAATACTTCCATTCTGAGTTCGCCCAGACCCTATCCAATCTACCTTGAATTAAACCAGGGAGGTCTCTCTTATTGGTCCAAGTAAACTTAGGACCCGTGAACCCCAAATCAAATAAATTATAGTAGTTCATACAGCCAGTATATTCCTCAACCCTTCTTTTGCAAACCCCATTGCCACCCATTTTCTCCTCACTGCAGACAACATCATTAAAATCCCCCATGATAGCCCAAGGGAGTTTATGTCTATCTGACAACACTTTTAAATTGCCCCACAGTAAGCATCTTTCTCTAAAACGAGGACTACCATAAATAGAACTTAAAAGCCAGGGTTGAGCGTGGGTACTAACCTTGACAATGGAGTGAATTTCCTGCCCCATTGCCAACAGGACGTCCATGGAAACAAAATCAGACCGCCACAGGAGCCAAATCCTATCAGCATGGCCAATGGTTTCAGTGGAATAAGCACCATCAAAAGGCAGTCTCCTAATGATCTCATCCGCCCTAGGACCATCAATTCTGGTCTCCGTAATCACAAAAATCACTGGTTGGTGCCATTCAACCAAGTCCATCACAGTCTTCTTGAATGTGGGCTTCATTGCCCCTCTGCAGTTCCAAATTAAAATATTCATGTTTGGATTGGGGGCTAAACGAGAATCAAAGCACGTTGGTGACGACCCCTCCCTTGTCTCCCTCAAAATCCATACTTGTCTCAGCTCATTCCTCTCCTTGATCACCCTTGGAAATAGGTTCACGACATGCTTCAGAATCCCGAATTAAGCTTGGTTGCTCAGAATATTCAGTGTACATGCTATGGTCGGCATCGAGAACTGGAGGAGTTTGAGCACTGAAAGGTTTCCCATAACCATCATCTCTATTGGTCGCTCCAGAAGTATTTTCCTCTGTGATATCATTAGTTCGAGATGAATCTTTTCCAAAGCACTCAGTGATTTTTCGCAGAGGTGCATCCAGGATCGCTTCCTTTGCTGCGAGGGCGGAATGCTTACCAGGGGCTGAAATTTTGACTTGTCCAAGAGGAAGTGCTAGTACGGATTTGGCGTGGTGATCCAAGCTTCGTCCTCCATCGGCAAGAACCCCAGACGAGCACTCACCTTTGTAAGTGGGAAAATGTTCTTCCACACCTCCATTGCTTCCATCTCGTACCAGCCCATGATGTCTGTTGGGTCTCTCTGTATGCCTTCTATTGTTTTGTCGCCTATAGGAATGACTTTCCCTTTGAGAAAAATCGCCCATTTTTCCACTGCTGTCTCCATTTCCCTCAACCCCAGCTCCGAAATGAAAGTTTTGGCTTAAAGGAGGAAACTTATCATGAAGGGTAGGACCTTAAGTGACACCGTTTTATAGTTTACCCAATTAAAAAAAAAACTAACCGCTTGAAATACACGGCAAAGGCTTGCAATGCCAAAAAAAAAAAAAAAAAAAAAAAAAACTTGCGATACAAAGATAGAAGAGGAAAAAAAAACCTGCAATACAGAGATAGAGAAGGAGAAAAAAGAAAATACCTACGACACAGATATAGTCCACCGTCAGTTCCATCGCCGGGCTCAGACAACTGCCACGTTTACAGTTAAGCCCAACCAAAAGCCTTATCAATAAACCGTTTGAAAGCTTGATCGTTTCACCCGTATAAGGGAAAACAAAAACATAAAAACCCAAAAAAAGGGTTTAGGGAGGGAGATATGTAATGTTGAATTATTAAACAGAGAGACGGTGAGAAAGAGAACAATAGAGAGAGATTCGGTCAGGCATAGATAGGGGAGAGAGAGAAAATCTGAGAAGACAGTCAGGCCTCTGCCACCATCAGATCCGTATCCTCCATCGGTTAGTCTCTTTTTTTTGGTTCTTTAAATTTAGGTTTAAATATGATTTAGGTCTGGGTATTTTGATTGGATTGGATTGGATTGGATTGTATTGGATTGCATTCAGGTTTTGGCTTAGATTCAGTTTTGAGTAAGGAATTTGGGATAGAATGGTTTTTAATATCAGTTATCTGTGTTAGATTTGGTTTTTCTTTTGGATATTTGGGTTAAATTCGTTTTACGTTTATGTGTTTGCTCTAAATAGAAATCTCTGAAGGTCTTCATGAATCGATTTGGTGTTGAAGAACATAGATTTATGTGTTGCCAAAAAAATAAAGTTCTGTCATTTCATTTATGCTATTTTTAATTTTTTGTTGAAATATTTCCCCCTCTTTATATTTTCGTTTCCCATGTCTCTTTTCTACCACTGTTGTTAAGGTTTTTGCAGTATATATTTAAAGTTTTTCATTTGCACTTGCTCTGATTTGAAAAAATGAAATCCTAGAACATAGAGAATAAGAAGGTATTGAACATTAAAATGCTTTTCTTCCTCCACAGATGCCAATCTGCTTCAAGCATTATATCTTTGTGTTTCGGATCCAAAATTAGATCGTACCATTCATCCTTCCTGGCTATGCTCAAGGTATTTCCTCCCATTTATTTTATTTTCCTCTTTTTATTAGATGGGTATATAATATAATCTCTTAAAACCACCATCTCTTTCATTCTCTTAAACTTTTTCTTTAATATATAATATTTTGCATTTTATTTTCCTCTCCTAATATCTACGACAACGAGTATGCTCCTCCATTCTCAACTATGCTCTGGTGACAAGGTCAGGTCAGGTGCTCCACACTTTAAGATTGTGTTTTATTTTATTTTATTTTATGTATATTTGTTATCTCATAAGCTAGAGTGAAAACAATCCACAGTGCGTGTGTCCAGATTTGTAATGGGACCAAATTTGTTAATTTTACTATATAAGTTTGTTGCTTAGCAGTAGCTAACAGAACCACTGGTAGACTTTTTTTTTTTTTCCTTCCCTTGCCTCGATTTGTAATTTATATTTGTTTCTTTATCCACTCCATAATAGAGATTGACCCAATCACCCATCGTTTAGTAAGAGAAATTTGTTTATAGCTATTGATGTGCAATATGATGCATGTAAGTGTGTGCTCACTTAAGGAATCATATATGAAAGATGCATAACTCAGGAAATAATCATGAAGTGGGCTGAGTTATGATTTTGATAAGCTACCTTATAGTTTTTACTTGGCTGGGTCACTTATGATTAGAATATGGGAAGAGCTAAGCTAATGCTGTTTCTAGGAAATTTTTGGAGTTGCTTATTGTTAAAGAGTTTGGAGAACTTAGTCTATCAAAGGATTTAGTTGCTGGGTTTTGAGTTGAATGTATTTGGGGGTAGTTCTTTGATAAGATAATATGCAACAGTGGTTGCAACAATAATGCATGATGTATGTTTGATAAAATGCCTGCCGCGAAAATATTATATTATGTGGAATATTTTGCTAAATGGTTTACTTATTGTAGTAATTCTCTAGAACTTTTTTGAAATCAAATTAGTGTGTGCATGAAATGCTTACTTATTGGGTTAATAATAGTTTGTTAGTGTTTAATTGGAAGAAAAGCTAAGCTTGAAATTAATCCAATCAAACTTATCCAACATAATCCAACATAGGCATTTTTGCAGTGGATGCAACTGCTAGGTCCTAAGAATGGCCTTTAGTTCAAGTTTTGTACAAGTTGCCTCGAGGTCTACTAAAGTTTGTAGCCTAAGATATATGGTTATTTATATTTGTATAATTGGGGCACATGAGGATTGATCTGAAAGTATGTACGTAATCAGCTATATGTGCTGATTCAATAATTACAGAGTATGGCCAGCATGATTGAATTTATGGCCTATAGGACCAAGGTTAGAGTTAGATTTGGGCCTTATTCCCAATGTTAACCATGCAATTCATTTTGTTATGAGTTTTCCTTGATAAGTTGTTGATAGCATGGTCCTTAGAAATCTACTATTTTTAAATTTGTGATTGCCCCTTCCTGCTGCTTGGAATTCATTTGTACAGCCATGTTGTAGTTTTTGAAAGTTTTTGAGCACCATGCTTAGTAGCAAAAAAAAAAAAAAAAAAAAAAAAAATCAATGTTATGCAAAAGTAGAAGTGTTTACGGGTATGAAACTGCTTTGAGTACTGTTTCTTTTTTGGGAGTTTTTGTTGAGAAGGCCAATGATAGGAGGGTTTAAACATTTCCCTGCAATTAAGGCCATTGTGACATGTAGGAAAAATCCCCACTTAAAAATCTTCCACGTATAGAATTTAATTAGAAAAGTTACACTGTCCGAAAAACTCAAAACCAAATATCAAACCCATTGATTCCAACCCAAATGCCGCAACCCAACAAGAAATTTAAAGTCATTCGCTATTTCAACTTCCACATTTATCGTCAAAAAGCGAAAAGATATTCCGTATGAACAAACACATTTACTATTAAAACAAGACGCAGCATCTCAACCAAACGATAAACCCATTCATTCAAGGCAAAAAAAAAAAAAAAAAAAAAAAAAAAAAAAAAAAACCCTTCCCTTCATCCTTTCAATATTCACTCTAAACTGACATCTACTATTCTGCTTTGTTCCGTTTCTTCTTTGCAATATCATATTCACAAGGTTAGCATAGCGTTCTTAATTTTCCTCTTTCATATACTCTTTCTGTTGTGTAATTTAGCAATTTTTTGCCCCCTGAAGGATAAACCCATCGATTCAACCACTTTCTTACCATTTGCATGTTCCGTTCTGAACCAACAGTGAGGAAAAAGAAAACCCAAAATCAGCCTCTTCAGAAATTAAACAGAGTTGTTCTCTTTGGTCAAGAACCAATAGCATCTCTTACAATCTAAACCATTTTGACTATCAAATCCTCCAAAAATAAAATAATTATTGTCCTATAAATACAACTTATCCCATGATTTCAAACTCCATTGTACATTTTTGATTGATCTTTCATTGAACAAATATTGATTCTAGGCTTAGAATATAATTTTTTTTAATTTTTTATTATGCCTTCTAGAACAGTTGCTAGAGAGAGAAATCTGAGAGTCAGCAAGTTTTTTGGCCTTGCATAGAGAGAGAGAGAGGGAGAGAAATCTAAAGGCTGCTGCCACCGTATGGCCAGCGTCCCGCCACTGTCAGACTCAAATTTTAATGATGGGGTTATTCGACAATGAAATGGGCAACAATAGCTTTCATTGGTAAGCTAATATAAATATTCGAATCTTGTAATATATGTTTTGTTGCTTGCTATCGTGTCTATGGTTTTTCTAAATGGGACCCGATTTGAATGTTTGGGTTTCTTTGAAAGCAGATGAAATTTGCACTGTTCTATATATTTTAATTTTGGTATTCTATGTATTCATTTTTATTGCATTCCACATGTTCGATGAAATCTCTTTTGACCTTAATATGTGATGTTTGTATTCAATTTTTTCCGCCTCATACTATGATAAATCTAAATTATTATTATTTTTTTTTCATTTATGAACAATGAATCTGAACAAAAGTTTTCAAGGATGAATGCTAGAAGATATCAGCATGGTGGATAGAATAAATTATCAACCAAATATGATGCAATTGGTAATATTGCATAACATGTACATAGTTTTTTTGTCATATCGATGTGATGGTGTGTTTACTTATTGCAGATAGTATTGCACCACAATTTCAGATGAATAAGCAACAGTCCTCCAAGAACTTCTCTGGCATTTCCTACCCAAAAATCAACCCAACTGTATATAATTGATTGTCTCTACATTAGAAATATTGTTCTAATGTTAATGGTAACTACATTTTAGTACACCCTTGCAAATTGTTTCATAAAATTCTAATGTTATTCTAAAATTCATTTTGTATTGTTCATAGTTTTAAGTTTAATAAATGATGTGTATAATTCTCCCTATAGTACTTACATTACTTGACTACCTAAAGAGTTCACTATTTACATTGGCCATGGTCAATAATATTTCAAATCATTGGCTTCTTTCTCCTCCGAGTTTGTATCAGCTTGTTTTATATTTTCCTTTCGTTTTTATGTAAGTAGTAATATACTTCATATATTATAATTGTTTTCTTAATTTTATAATCACTATGAAATTAGAGGGTGGGAGAGAGAGACTAACTTTGACTATGATATAGGTCAAAGATTAAGGAAAACGTTGGGCAATGATGGCGTTATCCTTAGAAAGAGCATGTAATTCAGTAACTTATCACTATGTTTAGCTATTTGATTCCATGACATTTCAGGTCAATTGAGCCATAAGTCAAAGGAAAAGATTTACTCTGACTTTGATATTGCTTTAAGTCCTTTCTCTTTTGTGTTTGTTTTCTACTAAATTATCTTTATCTTTATATTTATCTTTTTTATAATTCTTTTGTTAGCACTGTATAGATTTTCATTATTAACATAATAAAGCATTGTATTGAAGTTACCTAATATATGTGTTAGATGAAGATGATGTTGCCAGTTTTATTTTTGTGCAGCATGATTTTATTCCTAGGTCACAAATTTCGTGTTTTTGATTATTAATAAAGTCAAAAATTGCCAAAATCAAAAGATGAAAAAAAAGATAAATAAAGGAAAGTCAAAGAAAGAAAAAGAAAATGAAAAATTAACGGGTAGACAAAATAATAGTTGTTATAGGTGTCATAGAAATTGCAAAAATCATCCTGAGTTTGAATCACATTTATAAGTCCTAGAACTATTTTATGTGCCTTGATATTACTCCAACAAATGATATTTTAAGGATTACAAGGAATATTATCATTAGCAGAACCTATATTATATTTTAGTTACTCACTAAAAAAGAAAAACATATTTAGTGGCTTTCTTGGTAGATTTCTATTGATAATTGTTTGTTCTAAGTTTACTTTATGTTTTTACTATCCGATTGTATCTGAAACACCAATGACTTAAATCATAGTGCTAATATCCTATAAACAATTACATCTTTGTTGGGCTAATATTACATCTTTGTGGCATTCTAACTAATATTATGGTTTTGTATTTTCAGTCGAATCAACTTATAGATAAATATTGACAAATGGCAGGTGTTTGTTATAGAGTTGTCACAAATCACAAGAAATGTTGGCTGGGGTTAAAAATGTCTTTGTTTCAACCTATATGTATTAATTCGAAGGATAACACACTCTATCAAGTCTATGAAATTCTATATGTATTATTTTTGTGGTCTTTTAAATTTATGAAATTCTATGTCTGGTATTTTCTGTTTTTGTTAGTACTATGGGTTAATAATGTGACAAAATGAATCTGTAGAACCTTTGAACAATTGGATTTCTATATTGAAATCATGCAGGTTTAATAAGCATTTGAAATTTACAAGAGATGTGAAATGAGACATCTTTTTTCTTTTTTTCCTTTGTAGATAGTATAATACATTTGATTAATCAAATTTTTTTTAATTATTTGTAAGGTTAAAGGTAAAAATTATTTTTATTTTTTATTGTGCAAATTTTTTTTTCATTACTATTATTTCTTCTTGGCTAAAATAGCCAAATACCATTGTTTTTGAAAATATTTTGCAATCTACCATTGTTTTTGAAATATGTATGTAACTCGAGTTCCATACATATTTTCCCAAATAGTGATATATGGCCATTTTGGCCATTTCCTCCTCTCCTGTGAATTTTCTTTGTTAGGTAAACATTTAAAGATGAAAAGTAACCCCCCCAAAAAAAAAAGCCTATGCAATATAAGTTGCTTTGTCAAGAAAATATTTACCAATAAAAATTAAAAAAAGGAAAAAATTCCCGCACATTGCCTGGGTTAAAGGCTAATATATATAAAACCGAAACTTCTGAAACTCCCACAATTTTTCATGTCACCACTATTTTCTTTTTCTTTTTATTTTATGTTTTATTTTAAAAGGCCAACTCTCTCAATCTCTCACGCATCCCCTCTCTTATCTGCTTCTTTCTTCTATCTTTTAGTCACGCTTCACTTTGCTCCTCTCTCAAACCCTAAAATGCCAGCATTATCTATCTCCACTCTAGTCATGTATCTTCTCCACTATTTGGGTATTGGTCACGTTTCCCTACCTTCGGTATTCCCCTCCTAGTTGCTTCTCTACCTTCTGGCTTTCAATTATTTTGAAAAAACACACAGGCTGAAACTTGGTGTATGAATTATATGACATTTCTAATATGTATTGGTGTTATTCGATTTGATTATATTGGTTGAAACTTGGCTATATGATGTTTTTAGAATGACTTGACTATTTAAATTTTATATGACTTTAAAAGGTTTGCTTCTCAGTTGAATGTAGTTCAGTTGTTTGATAAAATTCCTCTTTCAAAATATGCACAATACATGTCTAATATGAGTGTGTATATTGTGTTTGATTCTATTATTTTAAGCATGCATCATTGTTTGTAGTGTGAAACCTAGTTGAAATTTTCACCATTTCAATCAGTCTTTTTTGTTCATAATAAACACACAAGATAGTTTGAAGAATTACATAAAAATTATTACTTTTTTGTTTGATAAGTTGTGGTATTTTATTAATGGAAACGATTAATATATGCTCAAGATAATGAGCATGAGCACATCGTAACATTAAAAAATTCTGCTTAAAAAGATTGCTTCTTTCAGCCTTATTCTGCAATGTTTTATATTCTACAATGTTCTGTTGATCAAATTTGCTGCAACCTAATAATCCTAAGTAGGTGACATTATCTGCCTATTTAGTAAGCCATTCTTTTTCACATCTTTGCTAAAACTTCTATTTTGTGGAGTGCTTTGATATGCTTATCTAAGCAACATTTTGTGCTAACCTCATATGAATTTTCTAATATATGTTGGTGTCGTTGGATTTGATTATATTGGTTGAAACTTGGCTATATGATGTTTCCAAAATGACTTTACTATTTAAATTTTATATGTTAATTATCCTTAATTTATTATTAAGTTGGTGCTAAATTTTATTCAAAATCATATTTTGAGAGGTACTTTTTGGTTTATTTTATTTTTTATTATTCCAATCTTTTGTTAAATTTGATTGAAATAGTAAGCTTATAATTTAATCTCCATTATGATTTCAAATTTAATCTTTCCTGCTACCAGTTTGATAGTTATCGTCATTGAAAGTGTCAAAGTTTATAATTTTAGTACAAATTTTGTAGTTTGTTATTGTGATTATCATGTTTAGTTTTTGCGGAAATATAATAATGATGATTGTGAAAGGCTTATTTCGTTTATTATTTTAATTTATGAAGGGATCTAAGAATATATTCCGCTCTCAAAATGGTTTTTTACCCCAATTGTTTTAGGAGCTCTATAAACTTGAGAGACTCTTTGAAGTTTGAAGTTTCTGAGTATGCTTTTAGTTTTCGATATTAATTTCTGGGGTCTGTGTCAAATTTATGTTTCATCCCCCCTGCCCCCCTCTCTTTTTGTATCATTGTATTATTATTTTATTATTATTATTATTTTATAATGACTTCTGTGTGGTCAGTCAAAAAAGTGGGAATGTAATTTTTATATATATAATTACAGGTTATTTTTGGTAGTGTCATTGGGATTCGGCCTCTTTATATAGCTGTTGGGTCTGATTTTTTTTTAAAAAGATTCTATTGATCATTGACGGAATGCAGTGGCTAAAGTGAGACGTTGAACTAGAATCTCAAATGAATTAATTTGTTGGCTATATCTGTGCTAAGAAGACAACATATACGCTGCTGATTTTATTTTATTTTCAGTTGGTTTGTATTAGTATCATTATATATAGGCGTCAATTTTGGCTAGCACAATGACAAAACAATTGACCATAGATGAAAAGTCGCTATATATAATACTTGAGGGTGGCTAGCACAATGACAGAAATGCCACAAAGTGTTCCTACAAGAAATGTGCAAACAAATAAACACCTACTCTTCTAAGTTTATGAAAATTATTCTGAAGGAAAAATGTTAACAAAAACTTATTTCTTTCAGTAGGTTAATTACTTACTTTCAACAAAAACAATTGTCAACAACTTGCTTTAAGCAACAGACATGCTAGGACAATTAGTGAAGAAATGTATTGGATGGAAGACTCTCCACCACCTGTTGTGGATGCTTTGTATCAAGATTTTTTACATATTAATGAATGAATGAATTATTTAGTTTCAAAAAAAAAAAAAATTATTCCATGCATCGCATGGATTAGCGACTAGTATACTATAAAACCGAAGCCTCTTACCAATATTTAACTTTTATTGACTTCCTTAGAGCCTGTCACATAGAACTTGCAGCTCTCATTTTTTTCCACATCATTATTATTTTTTAATTTGAATTATTATCTAGTTTGAAGTCTCACGCAAAAAAAGAAAAAAAAAGAAAAAAAAGAAAAAAAAAGACAAAGACAAAGATACCTAATACAGAAAAACTCTCTAAATCTCTAAGCTGATCACCTGACGCAGAAAAAAAAGACCTAATACAAGAACTCTCTCGCTCTTTAAATCTCTAAGCTTCCCCCAATCTCTATACTCACGCAGTCTCTTCGATTAAAAAGACTGCAACCAACACCAAAGGCCATCTACATCATAATTCACATAGGACGAAGGAGAAGGAGGTAAGTCCCTTGCAGATTCATAAGTGCACATGGGACGGCGAAATTCTTCCTCACACACGTAAACAGGATTAGGGAATAGTAGTCAACAACTCATGGGCCACACTCTATGATGAAAGACACAATCCTTGAACATTATCTTCACAAGTCTAACAAACTCAAAATCTATGCCCTACACCAATTTATTCAAATTGAAGATTAATAAGTAATTTTTTTGCAAGAATTGAAACTATGGGCAGATTTCAATGACTATATAGTCATGAATTATTCTTTTGAGAGTAACACATATTTCTCTTATATTTCTTTGCTGTTTAGTAATGTGAGAAAAAAAAGGTATAGTTTACCCAAAAAAAAAAAAAAAGAAAAAGAAAAAGAAAAGAAAAAAAAGGTATGTTTTATAGTTTTTCATGCACTTTTTAAAAAGTAGTCTTGGGACACTCTTTTATACAACCTTGAACCACCAAATCTTACGCATATGACTGTTTATGATATTTTTTTCATTGTTTAAAGTTTAGACCCATTAAAACTTATTGCTTGATGGGTTCATGTACTTTTGTTTTTGTTTTTCTTATATTTCTCTTTTGAGTAGTTATATATTTTTTGAATGGTTTCAATGACTATAGGATTTGAATCTTTTTATTCTTTAAAATTTTTTTATTTCTTGGCATTTTAGAAGTTTTAACATCTGAATTTTTGCATTAATTTTTGCAATATCTGAACATGTTTAGTAGATTTCAAAAATTACTCTTTTGAAGGTAACTTATTTTTCTCTTATATTTCTCTATATAAGTTATGCATTTTAGTTCGTTTATTTAGAATCATTAAACAATGCCTTTTTGAATTAATTGGAGGAATTATTAAAATGTAAAATGACTTTCCTTTTTTTCTATAAATGTAATATTTTTTAACAAATTAACTAAGAGTCTCATTTCAATTTGAAGATTTTAATTTCAATTAAGTGCACTCTTTTTTCAAGCTTTATCAATTTAACTAACCTAACCAATTAATAGAAATAATTATTAAGTTTTGTTTTATTAAATTCAGGTCGGTTCCAATTTTTTTCTTTTTATAATTTGTCAAATATATTTTGTAATGAATTATTCTTTTGAGTGTAACACATCTTTTTCTTATATTTCTCTATTGTGTAGTTATATATACTAGTGTTTAACCTGTGCAATGTGCGGGATCATTTTACATATTAATGATCTTTGCATCCAACATAAACTTAGTTCTCATACTTCTACTACATACATTCAAACCTAAATAATTTAGTATATTTAAGTATATAGTATCCAATAGACCACTTGGAGGAACATATGAAATGAGCAACCATCACTTTTATTACTTCCATTGCGTTCAAATGAGTTTAAATGAAGGGAATTCTCTAGAATGCTTCTCTATTTTGCATGCAAAAATGCAATATCTTCAAAACCATCCAATATCTTCAAAGCAATTAAAACTTGGCTTACTTTGACATCATAACTTACTTAGAAATAAGGGGAAACAAATAATAACAATTTATTATAGTGGAAATCATTTAGAAAATAGTGCAAATATATCCAAATGAGTTGGTATAACATCATTGTCTAAACATTTGTGACTAATCTTCAAAGTCGAGTCAGTACATTGGGGAGGATATTCATCAAGGTTTTGTTGTAAATAATATTATGATGGGACATTTGTTCTTAATCTCTGGGGGCCTATTTCTAATAAGCCACTTGAAAATTAAGCAAATCCAAAATATCACTGTAAGAAACAGTTATAGCATCGAATTTGTCAGGAGTTTGATGAAACCTAACACAAAAAATGAACACAATAATTACATAATGGCAAGATAATAGGTATGTAATTTAGATAATATATAAACCATCAAGAAAATATATTAAAAGGCAACCTTTATAAAGAATAGTCCCTTTCAACTCATCTCTATTCAGTATTAATAGTATTATTACAAACTCATAATATGTCTTCTCCTGTAATTCCAATTCACATGAAAATTGCTCTAGGTATTATAATTTCTATTGCAATTTTGTTACAAACCGATTTGGAAGCTGAATTATGATGCGATGCATAACCGATCAGTAAGTCCACATCAATTCACAACAAAAATGTACTTAATGTCTAGTAGTATAGATCATTGTTAATTAAGTTCAATGCATAATTAACCATTATTCCTCACTAAAACAACCACAATAAACAGGACCCAAAAAGATCTAACCTTGGCAATTGAATCCAATACAATTGACACAAAAAAGTGCAGAGAACATTAGATATCCATGCCAATCATTGTAAATTCAGTTCAATATATAATTAATCAAACACCCATTAACCATTATTACTCACATAAACAAACCCAATAAAATACAAAAAAAAAAAAAAAACCCACCTTTATAAAATTTATACCTGGACTATGGCTTGCATAGTACACTTTGCAGTGGAGTTCTCTACAGTTTTGGCTTTCAATAATCTACTCTTTAGTAATCTCACTAACAATCTGCAAAGGTCATTTTATTTTTAAAGCATTTACTAATTTGTTCCAAGCAAGAACCTACAAAAAATGATACACAGAAACAAACTAACCTAAGTAAATTTTTTTTTTAAAAATCACATAAAAGCTTGAAACACACAAATCTAAATCTTAGATGACAATTTCAAACACCATATCTGCCATTCCTAGGAACCACAATGAATCACACCAAACTAAAGCTTATATGACAATATTAGTTAGAGCCTTTGAGGTATGTATCATAATTTGTGTGAGGGTATGAAGGAGCATATAAAAAGTTAAAATAAAAGAAATATCTCTTATTGTTTCTGTAGATTTAACCCAATTTATCACCACTTTTAACCCCATTCCTCCCCTTTTCTCTTTTGGGTATTACAAAAAGTATTGGAAAACTTTAGCCCACAACATTCTCATAAACTAAACATAATTTCACAAATGATGATTTAAAAAATGAAATACTATCAAGAACTCCTTATATTGCCTAATTGTGCTAAGTGCTAACATATCCTGGATTGTACGATAACTTAAAACAATATATTAAAGCAATCGCAATATAATGCACACACAATGAACATGATAAATCAACTCTAACGTTTGTGAAATCACCCAACAGGAAAAACTCACAGATTTGTGTAGAATCAAGTCTTGATAGTCACAAATTTACAATCAATATTGTGGTATCCAAAACCATTGTCGCTGTCCCATATGCTAACACACAGGGGTGTTCGCGGTGCGGTGCGGTGCGGTTTTGGGCCATTTTTAGCACCGCACTTTGCGGTGCGGTTTAGTTAAAACCATAACTGCACCGCACCTTGTTTTTGCGGTCACATGTGCGGTGTGGTGCGGTTTAGAGTTTAGCCAAAACTATAATCGCACCGCACCTCATTTTTACGGTCACATGTACGATACTATGTATAAGATGCGGTTTGAAGTCGATATATTTTTCAAATTTTGGGCTTTTCCTACTCAGCCCAAAACTAATTTTTCTCTTTTTTTGGGCCAAGTTTTAAATTATTGAGTTAGTTTTCCTTTATTTTGGGTTGGCTTTTCTAGTCAACACTTGCTAGGGTTATTAAACTCTTTTTTTTTTTTTTTTTTGAAAACTAGGGTTATTAAACTATTAATAATATATTTAATATTAAAAATAAATAAATATATTAATATATAGAGAGAGTGCGGTGCAGTGCGGTTTGTGTGGTTTTCTTATTATAAAACTGCAAACTGCACTACACCATGCGGTGTGGTGCGGTGCGGTGTGGTTATGCCATTTTGTGGGCGGTTTTGGTGCGGTTTTTGCGGTTTGTGTGGTTTATGCGGTTTGGTGAACACCCCTAACACATACAAAACAGTAAGAGCTTTTGTGTCCACATGGTCTTTTCTACATTAAGTAACATGGTCTTTCATTTTTCATCATCTCATGACTAACACAATTTAAAATAATTCTCACCCAATTATGACTGCTAAACCTTAATAAATGATTTTGTAAATTATTCAAAGGATTAATTAATATGCAAATATTTCTACATTGGATACCATATCCATATGCTTAACTTAAATTTAGAAATACCCTTTCCCTAAGTAGATCTTTTTATATACAATTAAAGTATAATTACTTCAAATTCGTTAGACTACAAAGTACACACAGGCCAAACACAAATATGAATAAGGATTTCCTAAACTCTACACCACAAAACGCAATACCACTTCCAAAATGACAATAAAATGTGACATGCAGGTTAGGAATTAAAAAAAAAAAAAAAAACTGACTTTTCTGAGTTTTTTCTATTAATATGCACACCTGTCAGAATTTTAAGCGTGATTTTTTCCTAACTTGGCAACACCTCCTCCTATTACATGTGATATGCACAGGGTACCCTTCTATTCAAAGAAACCATCTCTATATAGATGCTTAGATTTGAAAATATTTGACCCAATACACTAACATATTCCATAAAGTTTCAATTCCTATGAAAATCAAATGCCTTTATCTAAAATCTGAAATTCCCAAGAAGAGAGAGAGAGAGAGAGGATAGATACAGCCAGTTTATGGTATATTAATAAATGTCCAATTCCATGCAAACCAAAAAAAGAAGACATATTGGACTTCAACCAAAAAGTTCTCTCCATTACACTAAGCAGGAAAAGAAATGATAAAAAACAACTCTTTACATGTATTTAATCTGACATATTTTGTAATCATGTGCCTTGTGTAGATGATTTAATGAATAATACGATTTAATAGATGCGGGTGGTCATCTAAATTGCTATGTAATGTAATTGATTGGTAGAGATCCCTTCAAACAAATTTGGTAAAAAAGTTGTCCAAGAAATAAGGCAGCATATTCTAGCAAACACAATTGCAAAAATAGCACCAGAACAGATGAAAAGCTTTGCAGTTCTCCACTGTTGAGAAACTGAAGCACCACTTTAAAAACCAACAAAAGCTTTTTAATTTCTCAAAGCTTTTCTAATCAATCTAATGAATCACAAAGTCAAGCAAAAAACAAAAGTTAGCATCTTTTAATAGCAATTGAAAGACTACAAATACCTACTTTTGGATCAGCACAGCAACAATGTAAGAAAAGGAAAAATGGAAAGTTTGGAAGGAGGATTTTCAAGCTTGTCATGATTCTTCTCATATAGCAATTAGTTTTTAAAGGATCAAAAGTGTTAGTCCAACTCAAAGACAGCATAACTTCAAGTTCAATAATATGATGGTCATTTTATTACCAATAAGAACTGCCTCAAACATTAAGAACTTCCAAACAAAGTCAATGGTATTGGACATCCTTCGAAATGCCACATCCTTCAAATGACCTGTATTTATTATTTAAGAAAACTTGCTAATAAAGTTATTATGATTTATGAAACCACTTGCAATTATTATAGCCTCACACAATAAATTTTAAAATTTCAATCATAATTGATAGAAAAGATAACCAAAAAAAAAACCTACTCGGACAAATTCCAGCAAGGGAATTCCACAATTGGCTGGAGTTTCGATCGTCCATCTAAAACATACATGATTCCAATATCTTCAATCACCTATCCCGATGATTGCTAACCCTTTTGACGCAATGGACAAACAAACACCACCCGTTCTTTTATGCAGCCAAACTCTTTGCATAAAGCCAATTTTTCAACAAATCCATCAGAATTAGATCCATATCAAGAAAATCATATAATATGAATAATCCAAACAGGAAATAAGCCAGAGAACCATATTAGGGAGGTACCAAAATGTTATCACAACAAAACCAAATAATTTTATTCCCCTCTCAAATTAATTAAAATAAAATCTAAGATTTCTAAATTAAAATTTATTTTCTTCCCCTCATTTTCTCAAAACCTAATAAACAAAAAACCCCATCACAGGGCCGTATTTATTTCCTAATAAACGAAAACCCCATCACAACCAATCAAAAACTATATCTAAAAACTCGAAACTTTTAATTTTCACACACTTTCTCAGCACCCAAACAGAAAACAAACACACACACACAGATAGAGAGAGCAATACCTTAGTACAATGATCGAACACTTTCCGAAGAAGAACTTCATAATTCGAGGGCAACTTCAATTCCCAGAATCAGAGCCACGTAGTCCTCTGGTAAATCGCCCAAATTGGGAGAAAATAGAAGAGAAAAATTAAGAACCAATTGGAATCCAAATATCTACCAAAACTAAAAACCCTAAGAGTGAGAGAGAAAAACCTGAATGGTAGTGGTCCAAAGAGAGAAGAAAGAGGTGAATCAACAGAAAAACTGGTTTTCCAAATCAAAACCCCAAAAAAAAAACAAAAAAAAAAACTATGAAAGCAAACATTAGAAAACCGGGAAAGGCTTAGTGATTTTTGTAATCCAAAATAGGGAAAAAAATATCAAAAAATTGAGAAATCCAACATTTTCATGGAGAACCCAAAAACCTAAAACAAAAAGGAATCAAAACCAAGATCAAATCTAAACCTATCCAACAAAAAAACTCAATAAAAAGTAATATTTCATACCCAAATCTAAAAAAATGGAGAAAAACGTACCGGAGCCGGTTTCGACGATCTAATGGTTGTAGATATATAGCCTAACGGTGTTGATGCCCATAGATTTTTCTCTTTGCTTGCAGCGGTGCTCTAAGTCTGGAGAGGGAACGGTTGACGGCTTACGAACTCTCTCGTTCTCTCTCTGGGGCGCCCTTACAGTGATGGCAGAAGAAATGGGTGGCGCCTTTCTCTCTATTTCTTTGTCTCTCTTTTCTCATGATCTGTCTTTCTCCTTTCTCCGTGTAGCAGTCTTTCTTCTCTTTTTTCTTTTTTTTAAGCGTTTAGTTTCCTTTCCTTTTATACCTAGAGGGCTCCCAAACAGTGTTTTGACGAAGTGAAATGTTATCATTTATCGCATTTAAACGGTGTTGTAACGGTACCAAATAATGTAATGTATCGTTTTTTAATTTATACATGTCAGCACCTCCTTAATTGTAGGAATCTACTTTCTCCTAGCTTCTGCTATTATATATAACTAGTCGCTAACCTGTGCGATGCACGAGAAAGCTAGTGTATAAAGATGTAAGCTATTCTTTTTCTCTTCCTCTTTGCTTGTACATTAGGCTTCCAGTTTTATAGCATCCTATCCTTGATATGAAATATTAATCTTGATATGAAACATTAATTTACATAATAAAAAATAGAAATCAAACATAATTTTAAAATAAAATGAAGAACTAAATCTTTAACATCCTCAATTATCCATAAAATGTATGAAACACAAATTTAAAGAACTACTTAATCAATATTTAAAATAAATTGAAAGACAACTTTAAAGTGTTTTTTGTATTTTTTTCCTTTGTTGCTTCGTAGTAGACACTGAATATGTCTTTTGGTTTTCCTTGAGTACAGATGTTAGCGTGAGTTGCACATTGCTTTTGAATTCTATACCTGATAAGAGAAATGACATATATAATGTTAATATCATATTAGTTATTGTGTATTTTAATATAAAAAGTAAACATTTTCATTTTGTGTACCCCTTGAGATTGGGAAGCATGCCTTTTTGTTGCTATTGTCGCACCATAAAAATTCATCTCTTGATTTTACCTTTTTAGGACATACTTCGCAACAGATAAAATACCAACAAGAATTATCTATCTTAATGTTTATAATCTTTCCCTAACAGGTAAAGATAGTTTCCTAGAAATTGAATTTGATATCAATCAATTCATAATTTTATAGTTAAATTTTGTAAAAGTAGGTCTATATTACATAAAGCAATGTTAAGGACACGATGTTATTGTTCAAGGTTTTCTTTTTTCTTACTTCATTACTAGAGTCCCACATAACTTTTGTTATTTCACTTATGGTTCTTCTGTTGATGTTCATCTCTTCTTGAATTGTCACTTGTGGTTTGAATTGCTTTGGCATTTGTACAATTGGTTGGTTATTTTCCACTAGTCTATTATATTACATAAAGATATTAGACATAGTATTGTAGAGATTGTAATACATTAAAAATGTGAATCCAAATCAATATAAACTCTTGTTCCACTTGTTGACAATAAGTTATACTCTCCTGTAATGCACGGGATTCATTAAAAAAAAAAAAAAAAAACAATTATCTATATATAAACTTATATCTATGGTACAATAATGAATACATTGATGTATATATGACATTGTACAATTCAGCATTCAGCTTGAAATGCAGTGGCCCTTTCTTTCTTCCAATGTAAACGCACTTCATCTTAGGGCTGGCAGAGCCAATTAAATTGACCTTATTAAACACTTTCAATACCATCACAAAAAGGCCATTCATGCATAAAATGTAATGGTCGACGTTGAAACTGAAAAGATGAGCCGGAGAATTGAGATTGCTAATTTCAGGCCCATCAGTGGACCCTCCTATCACATGTAATTATTGGACACTTCTTAAGCAAGGAGGGTATGGACAATGCACAGAACACATGACATTACAACTTCAATATTTATAGGTTCAATTTATTTACAGAGGATCCATTGTCTCTTGAAGGCTTGAAGTGCTAGCTAGAAGTTAGGTTAGCTACCTCTCATTTTATTCTAAGATTTTCGTAGGTCATTTATGGCTGCAACAAAGGGCTCATGCAACTACAGCAGGATTTGAAACACATTGAATTTAGATCAAATATTCATACTTATAACAGTAGAATAATAGTGATTTGTCAGCCATCAATATCACAAAGTTTGTGCTGGATATTTAGTTAGATTTCCTAGCAAATAGAAATGAAAGAAAATATGTTTAAAACAAGGCATTTCCATCACAATTAGAAACCTAAAATAAACTTAAAATCTCAGGTAACCAACATCCAATCGTGCATAAATTTCAATAAGAATTCAGAAATTGGCAGCCATACATGAACCCAGATAAGAATTCACAAAATTAAATCCAACAACCCAATATTTGGAAGCACCTGTCCAGAGCTACACGCCGTAGTTATAATGATATCACGAATGTGCAAAGACTAAACTACCAAAGCCAGCCGGGTATATTATATGTAAAACGGTACTTGTGTTCTGATATTTTCATACCCTAACACTATTTACTACTAATATTTTATATGGCAAATACTTCTGATATAAAATAAACTTAATAAACCAATAATGATATAAAAAGACTCCCACAGATACACACAATCTACTCCAACCCTACCCCAAACAAAAAATCTACAGGGAATTCAATAATCAAATAGAAAATAACAAATTGAATCTGAGTTTCTAGTCAGTTATACAACTTCTTATTTGGTTGCTTACATAATAATTCTGCCAAAGCACTTTGTATTTCAAATAATATCTTATAGGAATTAAGAAACTCCAACCAAGGCTACTAATAATAACAAAAAAAATAAAGAAAGTACAAATCTCCAACCAAATAGAAAAAGGAATTAAAATACAAAATAAGAAAATGTGAGAACCTGAGAGGAGGAGGATATAGCAGCACTGAAGTTTTATAGGTCAAACCACATACTGAGTAACCCCTTCCTGAAATTTGATATATATTAGTACCACACACAAAGCCAAACTACAGGTTTACAAATATTTTCATACTCAACTGCTTTAAATTTCAAATTCACAAATAATAATAAAAATTTCCAACCAAATTCAAAATTATAAACTACAAAATACAATCAACTCTAGAATACAAACCAAATTAAGAATTAATTATAAAGCAAGAAATAAAAATTTCATCAACACATTTTTAATTCCCTATTTCTTTATAATGAAGAGGCAGAAGGCTGGCATTTTAGGTAGCCAAATAATTATTCAACCAAACAGACGATTGAGCTAAGGTATATCGGATATGGTAAAAAAACTAAATAGAAAATAAAGCAAAACTTGAAAATAAAGCAAAACCTGTAGGATTGTTGTCAGATTTTGAGGGTTGGGAGGCTCTTCAATACTATCTTCACTATGAAACCCATTCATATCCACAATATTTTCTTACAAAACTTGTTGAATTTGATTTTCCATTAGTGTTTCCTTGACTTCAACAAAAAAGAATGGAGAGGAAAAAAGGGTTAGGAAATGCTGATGTGGAAAATTGTGGAGAGAGCAAGGTTTTGGTTTTATATAGATATATAGACTAGCGTTTAACCCGCGCAATGCGCGGGATCATTTTATGAATTAGAAAAAAATCAACTTAAAATATGGAAGGGGGTGGATGGTTAGTTGTTCAGATATTTACTTTGCTTGAAGGTACTATGGTTTTAAAATGGATAAAATGACTATTTCTTTTTCTTTCTTTTTTTATAAACAACAATCTTTACTAAAATGTATCTAAGTACACACGGAATATCAAACAAAGGAGTAACTACGCTAAAAATACATTTGTATGAAGGTATCTACATGTTTGGAATCTCTAATCATACATGCCTAAAAATGTTTCTAGATTGTTGGAAAAATAACAATATTTTGAATTTTCTTAATAGAGACACCTTTTTTTTGTGTGTGAATAAAACTATATTGTATACTTTATTAATAATATTATCATTAAGTAACAGGTACATCACTGTCTATTAGACTCATAATACATGGAAGGGACTCCCCTAGCCAATATATTACATCAATATAGTTCTTTGCTTCATATGCTGCTTCAAGGAAAACAACATAAAGAAACTCCTACAAAGCTTTGGCAAACATCTCTGGGCTGAAGTGATCGCTGGAGAAGACATATCTAGGCTCTAAAAGCCATAACAAAAATATAGATAATTTCAAATTTTAGTAGATTTTATAACTAAATGGGATAACTTGCAAAAAAGAAGAAGAAAGCATCTTGTTCTACATATTAAACTTTCACAACAAAATAACAATATAAAAGTGGTTCAATATCAATGGTTTGAGATTAAATTTAACCTCCTTGGTGGGCTAACAAAAAAAAATTTAAATAAAGGAAACTACAGCTACAACTCCTTTTTAATATATATATATATATATTCCAGTACCACTCCTCCATTGAGGAATTTTATCAGTCATGTTATACACAAACCCTTCCCCCAAAAAAATTCCTGACCATTGCTAATATCAATGCAATAAACTCTAACATGAAAGAGTTGGCAAGACCCAAAAAAAAAAAAAAAAAAAAAAAAAAACCACAACAACAACAGAAGGTGGAAACCTTTTATTACATTAAGCAAGAAATTGAGATTGACAGAAAGGAAATATGGAATACCGCTGCTCCAATCACCTCACAAGTCACAACCGTCCTCACTAACCGTACATTGCCACCAACAATGGCCAAGTTGCTCTCGAAGAAGCTTTCGTGTGAACTCAACCATTAAATCACAACGAAAGTTGTCAATACCACCTACAAATAATTAAAAAAAAAAAACTCAAATTATACTACCGAAAATATTTGAGCTTTTCTCTGCGGCCAAACTCAACAATAAAAAAGAAAAAAAGAAAAAGAAAACATGCCGAAAGAAAGAAAGGGAACCTTATTGGAGGCAAATTGAAATCTGAAAAATGAACAAACAATTTAACAAATTCTTAGGTGCAGATTAGAGTCTTATAATCCAAATTGACTTTTGAAACCAACAATGCTTGAACTAAAAGTTATTTGAAAATAAACGAATTAGTAAAACTAAATAAAAATTAAAATGATTCACAAATATATGATCCAATTTTTTTGGAGAGAGAGGAAAAGAGTGACCTTCTTGAAGGAGTCGGTCTTTTGGGCTAAAGTTGGGCCAACAAAATATCACATGTAAAAGAAACAACACTTAATGAATCACTAAAAAATTCAAATGTAACAACAAAACGTCCTAAACAGGTATGTATGTTAAAATGAACTACTTATGTGGTTTTACACTTACAACTTAGTAATTCCAAATTTGCAATTTGAGCCCATATTTGATCAACGTTGCTGGGACAATATTCAAGTGCATATTAATATTATAATAATGTGTTAAGAGAGCAATAAATTGGATTACTTAAGCAAACAAAGTCCAAAAAGAAAATTTTAAAAAGAAAAGAGATGTACATATTAGAATCTGTGCTAGGACGACAACTTGCTGCAAGCTTTCATGAGAAGAGACTTTTGTTTCCTGAAAACCAAAAAAGAAAGGTATATCTGAAATGAAGAAAACACAAAACAAATTAGAAGTAGAAAGTAAAATGAAAATAAATAAATAAAAATTTGTAGATTTTGGTTTACAGATGGTTCTAGGGCTTTTATGCTTTGAAGTTCTGCCTCCAAAACCAAACACAACAATAAAAAACAGAAAAAAGAGATTAAAAAAAACAGAGCATGTCAAATTAACCATTTAAATTATGGGAAAAAATAGTGGGAGAAAGAAGAGATGCTCTATCAAGGTGAAGCGGATGATAGATGGGTGAGGGAATACTATTTGATGTGAATGTCATAGGCAACAGAGAAGATTATAATTTTTATATATGTGTGAAAAAAATGTAAACTTTCTTTAATTGCTAAGATTAACATTCCTTTTTTTTGGGGGGGATAGATTAGCATTCCTAAGATAATTATTTGAATTTTAAAAAATAAAATAAAAAAGGTCGCATCAAATACCAAGCATAAAATTTAAAATAAGAACAATAGTAAAAGCCTTAATATTGTTCACATTTATTTCTTTACCAGTACAATTCCAGCAACAAATGAAGCATCAAATTAATAACCTTTCACACATTTTTTTACTGTTTAGTTTCTAATAAAACCAAAAACTCAAACTTTGCTCATTCAATCAGTCCCCAATTGAACCAAAAACAAATTCCAATTTCCCTTGCCATTCCCTCACTTAATCCTCCATTTTCTCAACAACCAATCAAAAACATCATCGTTTCTAGTTATGCAAACTGAATAATCCCTTGAGTTATACTCTTTAAAGAAAAATAACAAATAATAAAGCATATATAATCACAACTTTCTTGGGAAAGAAATAGAGATGTAAAGCAAGAGAGAAAAAGTGAGTTAGGGCAAGAAGGAAAGAACCAAACAAACAACATCAAAATCTGAAATCTACAGACCGTAACAGAAAATCCCAAAACATCAAAGCAAATATCTAAATCTATACCTATCCAACCAAAATACCCAAAAACTAAGTCATATTAAATATCCAGATATAAGAAAGGGGAAAAAAACCCGGTGGCAGTTTCAACGATCTGATGATGGGAGGTAAATGGCTTGATCGACGGAGTTAATGGCACTTAGATTTCTCTTCCTCAATCTCAATTCCTGTGTGTGCCTGTGGTTTCGGTGTTCTGAGTCTGGCTAGGGAACGGATGGCGGCGGAAAAACTGACAGTAATCGTGTTTTGATTTCTTATGCCCAATCGATGTAGTCTTTACCGTTCTGCCTCTGTGTCCCAGGCCTTATCGCCTCCCTTTATTTCTATCTGTGTGTGTATCGTATTTCTAATTTTCTATCTCTCTTTCTTTGCTTCTTTCCCCATTTCCTCATCGCCTTTCTCTCTCTTTCATCACCTCTCTATTTCTATTTTCGTGTATCCTTTCATTTTAATCGGTTATTTTTTTTGTTATTTATAATGAGAGGCTTTTAAATAGTGTTGTAGCGTTATCGAACAATGTAATTTATCACTTTTTAACTTAAAACTTACATGACAATTTCCAATAGAAATCTACTATTCCTAGGAACCCCAGTGAATCACACCGAACTAAAACTTGCAAGACAATTTCAATTTTACAACCAAAATGTTTAAAAGGAAATAATGGCTACAAGTTTACGAAAGTCATTCACCAAAACTAATGTCTGGGGCGAAGTTTCAATATTATAACCAACTAAAAATTTGTTTCTTCAAATCACTTCTTGTGTGTACTTCCTTGCTATGAGAAAAAAAGTTATCATGGTACCAAATGTCAAGAAAGCATGCAATACCAGATTATCATTAGCTTGCATCCACAATCAAGATATCATTATTAAAGTAAGTAATCGTGCAGATCATAAAAGTTGTATTCTATAACTGCATATATAAAATTCGAAAGTTCATGATATAGAAGTAAAATTAGAAGTCATATGAAAGAATTGCAAGTTGATGGTAAAGCAATAAACTAAACATAAGGATGATCAATTTTTAAATTTGCTTGAATCAACCAAGTTAAAGTAAAGTAATCCATTTGTTTATTTAGAATGAATAGTGTTGCATATATGAGCCAAACAGTAACTTTTAATTTCAAGTAAATATAGGAATTCAATGTGTGTGTCATAGATATAAATACATACACACATACACACCCTAAGAGCATTCACATTAGTTGGTTGGATAATATCAAGTTATCATCAAAGAATAGCTGCCTGCTTAGCCTATAAAATAACATAAAAAATGATATAGCGAATTCAATATGAGATTATTAAGCTCATTTTCATTCAATCATCAAGGTGTATAAAATTTGTAAAATGTAATTACATATGCAGATCATCAAATCCCATATGCAGATATAAGAAAAGAAAGAAAGGAGAAGATAAAAGAACAACACCTCCCCAGAAAATTAGGGGAAAAAAATGATTTCAAGGCTGCCATAGCAATAGAAATTTCACAAACTATAAACAAAAAATTAACCAAAAGATATTAAGATGATACCACTAAAAAGCTGTAATGCACTGGGAATCTCCTTCTCGTCAAACATAACTTCCTTTTTAATTGTCTTTTGAGTCAAATTTCATGTTCTAGATTTCGTTGCTCTCTCTTGGCCCTCCATTCAACGGACTGGCCATATCTATCGTTATATTAAGTCTTGCTGGTAAAACATGAACTCCTAGACAAAAGACTTCAAAGTCAATACTGAACATAGCCCATTTAAGTCTTCTAAATCTTTCATCGAATGCATGGATCATGTATGATCCAAGTGACAATATATATATATATATATATATTTCAGCAAAACAATAGTGACAATATATATCGTTGAGTAAATGTTCAGTCTTTTGAATCTTTCTGTTATCTTTTATTTTTTACTAAATAAATCATTCATCATCTACAACATATTTTTCACAATACTTTTTTTTTTTTTTGGTAACAATTGAGTTATTACTAGTCAGAATAGTAGTAATTCCTAAATCAATAGAAAATGCAACCATTTAAAAAAATAAAAAAAAAACTGTCAGCTTTGACTATAATTCAATCATAATTAATGTCAAACTTAAAAGGAATAAGAGTTTTAGAAGTTAGGAGGTTAACTACTATTCAACAACATTGGCATCATATGACCTGGTTTGCCTCTGTTTAATACTAAGAATGTGACATACACAATAAAAACAAATGAATAAACAAAATAAGCAAAGCTAACAACAACAACAACATATTTAAAAACCCTGCCAATAAACTAAACCTAATAGCTTGAGCAGTACAAAAATTAATAGATACCAAGTCTAATAGAACAATTTTGAATTAAATATCAAGAGGGAAAAAAGAAAAAGAAAAAAGCATTCCAGTAAATCAAAGCCATAAATCAAAAGATAAATAATAGTAAAATTAAATACCAAGAAGAAAAAAACAAAGGCAAGAATAGGAGTGGGTGTACTAAATACGTTAAAATCATGAAATTTGGTGTAAAGATAAAATTAATTCAGGTGTATTCTCTAAAGCTTGAGATCTGAATTAGAATTTGAAAATTGAATTTTAATGCTAAGATAAAAATATAATGTGTGGTAATTCCTCTAAATTTTTTAACATTAGATTACGCCATAAACAACCATCCAAACTCACCAAATGTCATCCAACAGGTACAAAGTACCAGACATGATAGAACATGATAAAATTGCAATGACAATACCAACTTCAATTCCATGTGAAGATGGCTTTCTAGCACCTATAGTGAAATACTTCAATTTAAGTTATATCATCAAAACAGAGACAAAATTGTATCATAATTATATGATTTTGAAATTATGTAGACACAAATAAAATTGAAGCACCACTTCAAAAACCAACAAAAGCTTTTTAATTTCTTAAAGCTTTTCTAATCAATCTAATGATTCACAAAGTCAAGCAAAAAAATAAAGTTAGCATCTTGTTATATTTTAATAATTTTCCTCACACTTTTAATAGCAATTGAAAGACTATAAATGCGTACTTTTGGATTAGCATAGCAACCAAAAAGGCTTTACTTTTACACCAACAAAGAGAATGCCTTTATTACAAAAGAAGTGTAGGACTGTTTTTGCAAAACACTAAGGCATATTTGAAAATAAGAATTCAAATATTTAAAGGTTTCTCATTTTTTGTTTAGTTTACAACACTTAAACAATACATTTTGTCACATTTTAAACCACAATATTTGCAGAAACATATCTACAATTTCATAAAGGCAATAGATCACAAAAGTAATACATATAAAATTTCATATACTTAAAAGAGTGGAAGTTGTCCTTTGCATCAACACAGGTTGAACATTTCTTTTATGAACACTTCGTGGCAAATCTATTATTGCATCGGCCACCCTCAAGTATATAGACTTCCGTCCGTTTTCTCTATGTGGCTTATTGTTTTGCCATTGTGTCATCTGGCATTAGCACCCCATAATTGTGAATAGGTTCTGCAACTGTGAAAGTGAAACTCATCATGAATAAAAGATGACAATGGTGCCTTCATTGTGCAAATCACTTTTATATTAGTATCTATATTTTTGCTTAAAGGATCAGACGATGTTTTCTCCAAAAATTTGTTATTTATGAGAGTGATAATAAGAGATCCCGCAAAGAAAAGATGAACTACACTAAACTAAATTAAATACAGAGTCAGTTCCAAAATTCAAAGAGAGCAACTTCAAGAAACATACACTAAAAAATGACCCTTCTAGTAATACAAATCTGATCATGAAAGAACATCACAAACATCAAATTTAATATTCAGTATTTAGTGTCTACATGAAAAACAAAAGTTTTATGAGGCAAAATGCTCATTAAAAGTTAAAACTATGTTTGCTAGAAAACATAAAAAATGAAACATTCATTTCCATGTGTGTACATTTATCTCTCTCAAAGTGAAAGGTTCACCGGATTGTTTGAAAGAATTTATTCTTTCTCAAAACATACTACCAATAACGATGCAGAAAGAGACAATACAGAATAAAGGAGAAAAAAGGGTAAGTATTTGGCATTAGTATTACTACTCAAACTGATGAACATGGACATCTACCTATTTTAAAGCCACAATTTTCTGTTCTCTACAGAAGTGAAATATATAAATAAATTAGTAAACATCTTTCCTATTAGTAAAGTATTTCCTTTTACCCATAAACAAAAAATAAATCAATAAACAAACTTTTTCCTAAATTAACTACATAGATTACAAATACTCATGAGTCACAGTGCTCTAGGCATAGCTTCTAAAATAGACAAAACCTCAACCACAAAATCTGGGTTGTTCCCATCTTGTAGTTTCTAAATTGTTCAAAATGATCTTTCAAATATCTCATTCTATCACCAACAAAGCCCATCAACAGAATTCCTCTACCGACCCAATTAATTAAATAAAGCAGTACAAATTCTGTTTGCTTCAATGTTTTGGTCAAAATTAAATATTTTTTAAAATGTAAAACTCATTGCTTGTCTTCAAAACTTAAATCTTTCAAAACTAATAAATCGCAGAGAGAAGTTTAAGGCAAAAAAAAAGGATCTGAAATTTCCCAAGAAAGACAGAATTACACAGAACATAACCCACATAGAAATCCAATCTACACAATCATGTGTAGAAAAAACTCTCAAAAATAATTAGTAAATACCCAAAAAATCAAAGAAAAACTGACCTCCTTACATAGATAAGCAGAGTGTTTACGACATTGTAATTGGGTCATAGCAAAACAAATACTTGAGATTATATTATAATCTCACAGATTAGAGAGGCTTTTGACTAAATAGTTAGAGTGTTGGAGAGGTTTGTAATCTTCAAGAATCATAAGAAATATAAGGAACAAAGGGGTTGCAAATTTAGGAATAGAAGGGAGAAAGGGTGTGATGCGGTGGTCATGAAACCAAGAGATGAAGGTTTAATGTAAAAGAAGAGAGTCTGACGAAAGTGTAGCACATTTAGGGAAGGAAAACAATTTGGCTATTTGACCTTCGCAGTTGTTGTGGACTTTTCTTGTCATAATAAGTGAAGAGATTACTTGCTTCCTGAGTACTTAGGCATGAGACATCCAAATGCAATCTCCTCAAGTTTCTTGGGCATCACCAAATTGACAAAGTGAATCAAATTACAATACGAACAATTCAATGTTATAGGGAAATAAACTTTACTTTGAACTTTAAAACTGACTCCACTTTTTTCTCCTTAACTAAACAAATATTGTATGGCAATAAGATCCAAATCCAAATTTGTCTTTTGTGGTCACAAAATTCTGCAATTCACGTTTCCAATGCTTCTTCAACCAAAAAAAAAAAAAAAAAAAAAAAACCATTCATGGACAATTAAATACAGTGTGAGTTCCTGCATACAAATTTAGGCATAACTTTAATGTTATTTTTTGCTAATAAGTAATAACCCACAACCTCCTATTCTTCTTTTCTCTCTTTCTCTCTCTGGTTTAAGGTTTATGTGATTTTGGCTCCAGAAAAAAAGCTGAGAGCAGTTCGGCTTGTTTCATTAGCTTTCTCATTAGGTTTTAAAAAAATGTAAAATTGTGAACTAAAACTCAAAATTCCTTGGTTTGATATATATATATATATATATACATACAGTTGATGAATAGGAAAGCAAAATAAAAAGGGAAAGAAAACACAAAGCATTTTTAATATTTATTTTAAAATATATAGAAAGCCAAAGTTTTGCAACTTGATTGACATTTCTTGAAGTTTCCTAAAACTACCCTAAAAGCTGTGGAAACTCATTTTCCACAAACCACTATATAAAGGAATCTCAAAGCACTATCCCAAAAAAACCAATCCAATGCAAGCCTAGCAAATAAAAAAATTCAGAAATCCTAGAGCACATCTGTGTCTATAATATGATTTTTATCTTGTCTTCAAAACTTGTCTATCAATCTTGGCTAATTTTGTAACTTCAAGTACAAACCTCAAATATGCAATTCAATCTGATTTCCAAGTGAAGATCCTCATGGGGAAAATCTAATGGTTCTAAATCAAAGCTTACCATTCTAAAAAGTATAAGGTCAATTGCACAAATAAGCTTTGCATAAAGGAGTAATAGATTACTTTTGATTTGTCAAGAATAATGCTATAAGAAATTGTAAATGCATCCATATATCAATAATCCACTTTCTCATATGCTTTGACACCAAATGGTCTTATTTAACTTAATTTCACATCACTAACCCAATGCAAGTTCACCAAAGACCACAAAATATGTATATGAAAATCAATAGTTTTAACTTTACATAGATCATAACAATAACTTTAAATTCAGAACTGTTTTTTGTCAATAAAACTTGAGCAAAATTTTAGAAACCTACTAATATGAACTCACGCACAATAAACATAAATATTGTGGTAAACTTATATAATCTCTCAAATTAAACCCTCCAATATATAATTAAACTGCAGTCCAAATAACTATCAAACACCAACCATTTAATTTAGTCCTGCAACTTAAAGATCTGATTCTAGCTACTCTTTGCCCTCAAGATCCAATCTTTCAAAACCCAAATCACTATTCAGACCAGTTCATCCAATCACTTGAATCTTCATTACTTATAACCACTAAAACCCTGTCAGAGTTCTTTTCTTCTAATGTAAGCTAAAAAAACCACAAAAGAAAGATTTTCGAGAAGGGAAAATTTCAAACAATAAAAAGTAGTCCCTTTCTAATAGCAAGAAACAATAACAATAACAAGAAACAAGAAACAAAAAACAGTAAACAGTAAACAATAAACAATAAACAATAACAAATAACAAATAACAAATAACAAATAACAAATAAACAATTAACAATTAACAATTAACAATTACAATAACAATTACAATAACAATAACAATAACAATTACAATAACAATAACAATAACGATAAGCTGTCTAACCACCAGGGAATGTTGAACCACTAAGCTGTCCTTAGCAATGGAATTGAACGTGTGGTGACCCACTATGCTTTAACAGATAAACAAAGCCATTCATCAACAACAACAACAACAACAACAACAAAATTTGAAAATTGAATTTTTTTTAATTAATGTTTCACTTTTTAGTTGTGAACATGAAAAATTTTTAGATCGGTGTTTTTTCCTATGTGTCACAACATCATTAATTGTAGGAAAGCGAAAAAAGAATTTCTATGTTTTTTCCTATGAATTCAAAATTCAGGGGAAAGCAAAAAAAGAAATACAAATCTAACCAAAAAACTGCCAAATAAAAATCAAATGTAATCTAAATACAAAAATCAATAAAACATAAATCAATTCAAATTTCAGGGGCAAACAAAAAAGTACAAATCTAACAAAAATCTTCCTAACAAAAACAAAATCTAATCAATACAATAATTGACAAAACATAACTCAAGAAATTGAAAAAAATAAATGGGAGATTAGGGTAGTAGGTAGCCAAACCTTAAACCTTGATTTAGTAATTCTTTTTGCAGAAGACCCAACGGCTTTATCTGGCACAAAAAATTAGTATTCTACTATTGGAGAAAAAGATGGAAGAGAAAGGAAAAAAATTAATTGGGAAGGTGGAATATAATTATATCAAAACCCTACCACATTTAGAATTTATAATAATTAAAAAAGAAAAAGAAAAAAGCACTCCCACATTGCCACAATTCTACACTCCCACGTTTAGATTAAAAAAAACACTCCCACCCAAAAAATAGACTCCAATTCCCACGTTTAGACTTAAGAAAAGAAAAGGAGGAAAAAATAAAAATTAAAACCCAATCCCTAATTTAACTCGAATACCCTAAACTAAAGCATTCTTACCCAGATACCTTAATCAAAATCAAATTTAATCCAAACACCTAAATCGATATCAATCCGATCAATATAATCAAATCTAAATAATAATTAATCCATAAATTTTAACAATGAAAAAAAAAAAAATTTACCTGTGGAATTACAGGAGTCTGATGGTGGTGGGAGATCGGACTTTTGCGGGCATATGGCTTAGTGAACTCCCTCTCTCTATCCCGGTCTTTTTTCTTTTGATTTGTATCGAAACGATTATCCCTCTTACGAACTCTATCTCACGATTTGGGTTTGCGTATTAGAGAGTGGCAGTGTCAAGAAAAACGGATGATGGTGGCAGATTTTTCTCTCTCCCCAGTCCCCACTCCGTGCCTTCTCTGTTTACCGTTCTGCCTAGGCTTTTGACTTCATCACCTCTCTCTTTCTCTGCCTCTTTCTCCGTGTACTCATCGCCTCTCTCTATCTCTATCGTGGTGCACATCTAAGTTTAACCGGTTAATTTTTTTTATTTATAATGAGTGTCTTTTAAACCAGTTATTATTTATTTTATTTATTTATTTTTATAACGAGTGGCTTTTAAACGGTGTTGTAACGTTACCAAACAATATAATGTATCGCTTTTTAACTTAAACGTGTTAGAATTTTAGATAGGCACTTTTCCTAACGTGGTAGCACCTCCTTAAACGCTTCTACTTTTATATATAGTATTAGATTAGATTAGATATAGATATAGATATAGATATAGATATAGTTTTGTTTAATATTTTTTAGCCTTTTAAAAGTTTTAATATCTAAATTTTTGAGTTATTTTTTTGCAATATCTAAAATTGCTAGGAAAGTTTTTTTTGTAAGCCATTGTACATTCAAGAGATGGCTTCTTTATTAATTTGTAACACAAATTGAAGTCAAACACGAGAAATCCATGCAATGGTGTAGTTTCATAATCAATTTAACATTTTATAAAAAATATTATTTTATTCTACCACACAAACATGTAGGTTCTTGTGTGTAGCATGGGTTTGCGACTAGTCTATAAATACTATACTAGCCTTTGAGCATGCGCTCACGCACGTGCTCAGAGGCTCTTCTATTTTTTTTTTTTTTTGGGTAAAAGTTAATAATTTGCATTAATTATAATTTGGGATTACTACATTTTCTAATCATAAAAAAACTTAGGAGTGTGATGAGTATTACGTGTTTGCAGGTGAAATAATTTTTTATCACACCCCTAGGTTTTTTTTTTTTTTTTTTTATTAGAAAATGTAGTAATTCCAAATTATAATAGATGCAAATTATTAACCTTTATCCAAAAAAATAGAAGAGCTTTTGAGCAAGCGCATATAGTTTATGGTGGGTGCTTATAATTAATCCTTTAAAAGAAACTTTTTTTTTCCCTATTTGGGCTAACACGCCTGTTTACCTTCGTATTTAAATACAAGTATTTTTAATGCACCTTTTTCTCAATTTTTTTTTTTTATAATCACAATCATTAAAAGCGGACGTTATAAATTGAAATTCTATAAAAACAAAAGAAAAAAAAAATGCATGTGGTGGTGGCGGAGGTACGGAGTCATGACCCCTGGCTTTTCAAATTCCTCCCTCCCCCCTTTATTTTATTAATAAGAAAATGCAAATATATGTCAATTTTATTTAGGCGAAAATACACTTTTGGTCCCTACATTTTGGGCCGATTCTCAATTTGGTCTCTAAATTGATTTCGCTCCTACGTTAGTCCTTGATTTCAGAAAATCGTTTTTATTTTGGTCCCTGTTGTCAACCCAGTAACAGAAAAATCTAAGATGGCAAACGGAGTGCCCTACTTGTTGACATGGCATTGATGTGGCCATTAAAATATTATTAAACAAAATTATTTGGCATTTTTTAAATGCCACTTCAGATTTAAATTAATAAAAAATTAAAACAAAAAATTTTTAATTCCTCAATTTTAATTTTAATCAAAAAAATAAAAAAAAAAACAAAAATTTTAATTTTTTTAGTTTTAAAGATTGAATATTTGTTCACAAAAAAAAAAAAAAAGTAAAAAATATTCACATCAGTGATTATGTCCAAATACATTTTGGTCATTACTCATCCACTAGATTCAACTTACTAAAGCTTTCTCTCGTCTAAAATGAAGCTCTCTTTCATCTAAAGCTCTCTCTCTCTGGGATCAAAATCTCTATCTCTCTCTCTCTCTCTCGGCTTTCTCTTTGGATCTGGGTATAGAGAAAAAGATGTTGGTGGGTGTTGGGTTTGATTGGGTTTGCTGGGATTTGGGCTTTCTCTTCTACTTTGATCAGTGAAGGTTGGTGGATTTGATTGGGTTTGATCGGATCTGGGTTTAGAGAAAGAGATGTTGGTGGGTGCTGGGTTCGACTGGGTTTGTTGGTTGGGATTGCAGGGTTTGTTGTTGTTGGTCTAATCGGTGAGCTTTTCTGGACAGGTGTTTGGGGTTTGTTGGAGATTTGGTTTTGGCGTTTGCTGGGAATTTCACATTTTGAAATTTCTTTTTGTTTTTTAAGTTATTAACTTGTTGTGGTATTCGAAATTTCTTTGATTATGGTTTGGTTTGGGAGTGGATGAGTTGGGTGCTTTGCTGGGTTTCTATTCTTTGGATAGTTTGGTTTGGGAGTGGTTTCATGTGGGTTTTCCTGTGTTTGCTCTTGTTCATGTTCTTTGATTTGGAGATATTCATTTTTTTTTTCTTTTTCCTTTGGGTTTGACGTTCATGTTCTTTTATTCTGGGTTTGATGTCATTGCTGGGTTTATTTCTTGGATTTAAGAAGAACATTGACGAACAAGTACTAATGTTTTTACGAAAAAAATAATGAAAGTAAAAATGATAATAATAATAATAATAATAATAATAATAATAATAATAATAATAATATAAAAATTAGATTTAAAGTTGGTTTCGAAAAAAAAATTAGTTTTAAAGTTTTTTTTTTTTAATTTAGTTTAATTTTTCTGAGAAGGCTTTTTTATTAATTTAAATGCTAACATGACATTTAAAATGCTAAATATAATTTTTATTATTATTATTTTATAGCCACGTCAGCATATAACATGCCAACAAAGCACTCGATTTGCCACCTCAGATTTTTCTATTGTTAGGTTAATGGCAGGGACAAAAATAAAAACTGTAAAGTTGTGATTTACGACTATGGTTTTAATTGGTTTTTATTCCGTGCCAAATTTGATTGTAATTATATTCAATCTTTTGTACCTTGTATTTATTGTGGGATTTGATTGTAAGGGTCGTGTGATAGAGAGAGAGTGTAAAGACTCAGGCAATTGAAGCCATAAGATTTTTCGCAGGTATCTCGTGACTAAGCATCCCGCGAAGTGAAGCATATGCCTTGCACATGACTGGAATGCGAAGAGTCAGTACAGATGGAGATAGTTGTGTTTCGCGAGTAGCTCGCGGGTAAGGCATTCCTGCTAGACACCCGCGAAACATTCTGTTTTGCCAGACTGTACTATCTAATACACACTTTCTATACCCACACTATATATACCCTTATTACCCACAAATGTTAATGAGTACTTCTGAGAGAAAACCCTAACCTAAAACCTTGAGAGTTAGAGATTATCATACCCATATATCTCTACACATATATGCTTGTGGATTTCCTCAACTCCTACCTCTCCATTTCCATACCATTGAGAGGTTGATAGCCCAAACACTTACCACACCCTTTCAAAGTGTCAAGTGAGGTTTTGGTGCTGCTGGGAAGCATTGAAAGAAGCCAAGGATGGCAGATGCAACATGGAGCTTGTTGCGGGATCCGGAGAGTTAGACAAGGCACGGTTTCGAGAAGCCTTATTGGAGTAGGAGCTTGGAGGGCTTAGGTATAGCGGGTAGATTAGGCTTGGAGGGTCTCTTGCTAACCCATGCATCCCAACTGATTGTTTAGTGGATCGATTATCGCTTGGAGGGCGGCGGAGAGGTTTTTCGTCGAGTTCTTTGGTTTCCTCTTCGATAACACATCGGCGTGTTATCTGTGTTTGCATTCTTCTTCCCTACTCTTTTACATTTCATTTTACTGCTGTGTTTATATGAATATGTGTTAGAGTAGCTTGTTTGTTTATCCGCTTGCATTTACACTATTCCGCACTTAGAATTAAGTTAGTGTAAAATCTATCAAGCCGTAACTTTTATTTGGGGGTCTAAACAGCTCTTTTGTTTTTAACACATTTTCGAGTTTTCAAAAACGATTTTCTGAAATCAGGGACTAACCTAGGAGCGAAATCAATTTAGGGACCAAATTGAAAATCGGCCTAAAATGTAGGGACCAAAAGTGTATTTTCGCCTTTTATTTTAACATTCTTTTTTAAAAAAAATATATAAATACTCATTTAAAGTGCTAAGGTCCCATTTTTTTTCTTTCTTTTAATATTCACTTTTTTTTTTCCATACATGACTGTACGGACCCAATTTGAATCCCAAGCCCAAGATTCAAAAGAATCTTGGCCCAAAGAGCCCAATACAATGAATTTATAGAGAGTGGGTTAGAAAACTAGGCTCTAATGAATTAGACAACAATTATGGTGGGTCTAGATGACCTGAAAGCAAAGATAAATAGGTTTTATCCAAAGAAAATTGTTCTCGGCACAATCCGAGGAGATCAGTTCTTGTATATATCTCTTTTGAATTTGCTTACAAGTACAGTTATTGTTCCTACAGTGTTTTTCTCTTAATTCTCTGATCCCCTTCCTTCAGGGTCTCCTTTCTATTTTATACTATTTTCTTTTTTTCATCTCCACCCTCCACGTGTAGATTAGGTCGCTGGTGTTGATCCTTGTCCCATCAACACATTCCTGAAGTCTTTGAGAGTAGCTGTAAGGTTGAAAACTACTGTTCAAGTATCACTTCCACATTAATGCAGCCAGAGAGTTAGCTACAGAGCATTTAATGCGGTGGTGGTAGCTTTCTCTTAGATATTTCATAGCTTCCCTTTGTCCTGTGCTTTCATGATGTATATTCTTATCAATAGGATATCCCGGAACGTTACTCTGGATGGTAGACCACACCTTCTGACCTTTACTTTGCTTAGTCGAGGAGGCATTCCTCCTCGGCCCACCTTCCCCAACCTTCTCAATCATAGCTTGCTCGTGGAGTTTTGATTCTTACGTCTTCACTATCGTTTATCTGTCCTCGGACTACTATGCATCCTCGGACAAGACCCACGACCCAATATATACTCTTGGGCCCTTTATCCCTACAATAGCCCCTCAAAATTTCCTTCTTTTGCTCCCCAAAAAAGAAAGAGATTTTGATACTTCAATCTTAATTCTGCTCTTCCCTCACATCATTCCTATCTTTGTAGGTATCTTTTCAACTACCGAGAAGCACGCTCCTGATGCTTCGACATTCGAAACGCAATTGCAATTAATTCTTACGGCTCCATGTTCCCTACGTTCTATGGTACAATAGGGATTAAGTAGCTGGGGATTTTATGGGAATACGGATGGGAGTTTACCCGTTCGTTCTTCTCTCTTATCTATATACTGCTAAAAAACTTTATCCATCTCACTTTTCGCATTCAAAATTCAAGAGCTAGTCCGAGGAGCATTTCTTCACTCTCGTAAGTAATTCCTAGTCACTTCTTCCTTCTTTCTTCACTTCGATCCTTCCCATCTTTCTTTTTATTCAGTGTCTGTTCTCTCCTCGGCCCACTTAATTTTGTTTTGTCTACCTATTCCCTTCCTTTCCCCTCTCAAATGGGTAGATTTGCCTACTTAGTAGACTTCCCTGAGGGTATAGAGAGCTTTAAAGCTCAATACCGAATCCCATTTGGACTGTCTATTAGATACTGCAAACAGGGAGGGTGGCACACCGATAGGCAGAAGGGAGAAGTTGTGATCCCCATGATTGCCTTCATAGAGGGAGAGATGAGAATCCCTATGGGTAGACTTACTAGGGATTACCTTATAGCTCATAGGCTTTCCCTTACTCAGTGTGCCCCTAATATGTTTAGGATCTTAGGGAGCGTAGATGCCCTCAATGAAAAGATGGGCTTGAACCTCACCCACCACGACGTTAATTGGATTTACAACTGTCACCACTTATTGGGGCAGGGGTATTATCTAAAAACTAGGTACCCTGAGGTTAGGCTTATATCGTGCCTCCCTAATTCCAACAAAGGCATGAACAAGGATTTCCTGATTGTTTCCAAGGAGTGGCATGATGGCCTCTACTGCCCGACAAGAGAAGGGACACCAGGTGGGGCTCTTAAGTCTAGGTCTTTTTGTTCTAATGATAATACCCCCGTTTATCACCAGTGTCTCCCGTGTTCCCTCTTTTCTTTATTTTTTACTTGTAATTTAATTTTCCTTTGACTTACGTTGCTTGTACTAATAAGGCTCTTCTGTTTTTGATGTTTTTGCAGACAAGTATTCAGCCATCTCGAGCTTGAACCTCATAAATTAGCCAGATTTGAACAGAATACTCAAGTTTGAGGTTTTCGTTCATAGCGACAGACAACTAAAGGCGGCGCACTTAATCCTAGGCAACACTCCAATCTCTCCAGCTTCCAGGCACCTAAGTGTGTGATCAAGGCGAGGGACCCATGTATGCACCAAATTAATGTCGTGGTCCCTAGCTTCCTTGTCACTGACCCCTTCCTAGAGGGCGTGCAACAAGTAGAGTTGCCACTTTTATGCACTGCCGAGGAAGTAGCCACATCATCCCAACCAGCCATCAAAGAGGAAGAAGAAATAGTTGACATTTCTGAATCTGAAGACGATTTTGAAATCTTCAGCCATCACCAGCTCTTAGAAGCCCCAGTCGAAGACTTCAGTCATCTTCCATCCGGCCAGGTGAGCCACACCCCGGAAGCTCCTCATATTCCAGACGTGATGGTGTTACAGCGCAGGTCCAGGACGAGCCTCCAAAAGCTGATGGAATCCCAGGCCGAAGGCAACGCGCCCGAGAAGGCGGTTTAGCCCAAAACCTTTGCCCTTCCCCCTACCCAGACTTCCCAACTTGACCTTGCTGACAAAAAGAGGAAGCAGGACCAAATGGGAAAAAAGGTGATGGATGAGAGAAGAAAATCTCCATCCAAGGAAGCTGAGGCTTAGAGGGGGAGTAAACAGCCCAGGGTTACACAAACTAGATCCTCAAGTGAGGGAGCCATTACAACAAGGAGGGTTGACCAACAGATGGAAGTCCCAGCTTGGACCCCTTCCATAGTGCTAGATGGAGCTCCTCTTTCGAGTGATGCCTCCATAAGAGACTTCCAGCAGGGCAAGGTTAGGTACATGGCCGACCTCAGGTCAATGAGGAAGCATGAAGTGTTCCTCAGCTTGAAAAGGGACCTTGCGATGGTAAGTTTTTCACCCAGCCACCCTTTTTTATATTCAAACTTTACAACCCTCTTCCCTTTTCTTCCTTTCCTTTTTTTTTTTAAAAAAAAAAAATTATGTTTCTTTCCTTAGCAGGCTGTTCAAGCCACATATGGAGTTGAGGAGATGGTAAACTTCTCCCACCGGCAAATGAAGGAAGAGGAAGGCAGGTGCATTGCGGCTGTGGATGCCTTCAACATGGCTGAAAAAAGGATATAAGAGTTAAAAAATAAGCTGACTAAGGCAGAGAGGGATAAGAAGAGTGCTGAAGTTGCCTTGGAAGGAGCTGAAAGGCAGGCTGAGGGTCAACAAAGGCAACTTCGCCAGACCGAGGACCAGCTAGCCACCTCCAAGGAACAAATCACAGCTCTAAAGAAGAAATTGGAGGAGGCTAAGATGGCCAGGGATCAGGCCGAGCAAGACGGCTATGATGTAGGGGTGGCAGAGACCGAAGAGGCCCTCAGGGCTAAGGTCTCGGATGTATGTAGAAACTACTACCTCTAGGTATGGAATGAGACCCTTAACCAAGTTGGGGTTGAAGCCTCTTTTGCACTTAGGAAAGCAGAGAGAGTATACTACCCTCCTACCATCCGCACATTAAGCTCTGCCAACTCCAAGGCTGACACTGCCTCCAAGGTAGTAGAGATTGGTAAGGACAGCCCGGCCAAGGTCCCTCTCTCTTTTGACAGCCTTTCCAAGGGGGCCAAGTAGCCCGAGGTTGTTAAAAAAGAAGCAGACACAACCAAGGGAGTGGCCCCTAATGCCACTAAGCTCCCAGCTGCTCCTTAGGACCCATTCAAAGAGAAAGAGGTACCTCCCAAGATGGAGATTGGTTTGGCAACTCTCCCTGTGCCTGCCAAGGGGGACCTCAAGGGTAAGGGCCCAGAAGCTTCAAAAGCAGCACTCACTTAGTCTACCAAGGCTCCAGCCAAAGACAAAATTGTAATAAAAAAGTAGTTTTTTTTTTTTTTTTTTAGACTGTTGTTTTTGTTTTCATAATTTGTAACCAACTTGCTCTTTTGTAATCCATTTTCCTTTTTCTAAGGCTTAAATTAATGACAATTATGAACCTTTCTTTACTCTTGTGATATTCATACAAGTCCTAATATATTTTTTGTTTTATTTAACACTTACCCAATATGAAAATGAGACACAGTTTCATTTAGTTATTTGCATAAATGATAATGTATTTAAAATCTCAACAAAGTATATCTTTCACTTCAAAAACATACCTTAAGTAGAATTAAATCAAAGGCTCCTACATATCACTGAATTTCCTTCTAATTTCAGGAAATGGTGGAGCATTTATCCCTTCAGGACGCCATATGACCTTCCACTTAACAGTAGACTTAAGGAATTGTAGATGATAGTTAACTCATGAGCTGATCATGAAAAAACATGTAAATGCTTTGTCTAATGCTCAAAAGCATCCCTTTGACTAAGTTACTACAATGAGAGTCTTGGTTTCTCAACATGGTAGGGTTAAGTATTAATTTTCTCAAGCTAACATGGCCGAGGTTCCATTTAATACTTAGTCAAATGATAAGAAGTATTAATTTACCCAAGGTATGTGGTTCGATGAGCCAAGCATAACCAAGGTTCTGTTTAATACTTAAACAACTAATAAGAAGTATTAATTTACCCAAGGTATGTGGTCTGAGGAACCAAACATGACCAAGGTTCTGTTTAATACTTGAACAAATAATAAGGATTATTAATTTACCCGAGGTATGTGGTCCGAGAAGCCAAGTATGACCAAGGTTTTGTTTAATACTTTACCAAATAATGAGTATTAATTTACCCAAGGTATGTGGTCCGAGGAGCTAGGCATGACTAAGGTTCTGTTTAATACTTGAACAAATAATATGGAGTATTAATTTACCCAAGGTATATGGTCCGAGGAGCCAAGCATGACCAAGGTTCTATTTAATACTTAAACAAATACTAAGAGTATTAATTTACCCAAGGTATGTGGTCCGAGGAGCCAGGCATGACCAAAGTTCTGTTTAATATTTGAAAAATGATATGAAGTATTAGTTTACCCAAAGTATGTGGTTCAAGGAACCAAGCGTGACTAAGTTTCTATCTAATACTTAAACAAATAAGAAGTGTGACGCATAATGTAATAAACAAAAGTATGGCAGAAAAGACATTCATTAATAATAATACCTTCGCAGGTTATTTATATTCTAGGGGCATGGTTCAACATTTTCATCCAGATCTTCAAGATAATATGCACCTATTCCAGCTACCGAGGTGATGCAATATGGCCCTTCCCAGTTGGGCCCTAACTTTCTCCATGCTGGGTTCTTTGTAGTACCCAAAACCTTTCTTAATACCAACTCTCCAGGCTAATGGTCTTAACCTCACGTTGGCGTCATACCCTTGCTTGAGCTTATGTTGATAATACGCCAATTGAACCATGGCATTTTCTCTTCGCTATTCAATTAGATCTAAACTCTTTTCTAACAGCCCATCATTGTTGACCGGAGTAAAAGAACTCGTCCTCAATGTTGGGAATCCGGTCTCTAGAGGAATCATAGGTTCGGCTCCATAAGTTATTGAAAAGGGGGTCTCCCCTGTTGACCTAGAAGGTGTAGTTCGATATGTCCAAAGGACGTGTGACAGCTCTTCCACTTATTTTCCATTTGCATCATCCAGCCTCTTCTTGAGTCCATTCACTATGACTTTATTGACAGTCTTGGCCTGTCTATTCTCCTATGGATAAGCCGAGGTGGAATACCTATTCGTAATACCCAGGTCACAACAGTACCTCTTAAAGGCTTTGTTGTCAAAATAAAGGCCATTGTCTAAGATGAGGGTATGGGGGATCCCAAACTGGGTGACAATATTTTTCCAAACAAACCTCTTGGTATCCACGTCCTTAATATTTGTCAATGGTTCAGCTTCAATCCACTTGGTGAAGTAATCTGTGCCGACCAGCAGCCATTTCTTATTCCCTACTGCCTTAGGGAAAGACCCTATAATATCCAAGCCCCATTGAGCAAAAGGCCAAGGGCTGGACAGAGGATTGAGGACACCCCCTAGTTGATGAATGTTTGGGGCAAATCTTTGGCATTGGTCACACTTCTTTACGTACTCTTGTGCTTCTTTCTGCATGTTCAGCCACCAATATCCCTAAGTGCGGGCTCTGTGAGACAAGGATTTGCCTCCTGTGTGGCTTTCACAAATCTCTTCATGTAACTCTTCTAGGAGTAACTCTACTGTCTCAGGGTGTATGCATAGCAAATATGGTCTAGAAAAAGAACACTTGTACAACTTTTGGTCCTCCGACAGCCAAAACCGAGGAGCCTTTATTCGCACTTTGTCAACCTCGGACTTCTTCTCGGGCAAGATATCCTTCTTAAGGAATAGCACAGTAGAGTCCATCCAGCTAGGTTCCACCTTTATTTGATGAATACGGACCATATCTCTCTTCATCTCAGTAGGTTTGCATAAGTCTTTAATAAGAATAACCCGAGGTAAGCTCTGCGTCGAGGAGGTTGCGAGAGTGGCTAGAGAGTCACCATGTGTGTTTCCACTTCTACTGATTTACAGCAAGTTGAAAGACTCAAACCTTGATTACAAGTGCCTAACCTGACTTAAATATTCTTGCATTATCATATCCTTGGCCTCCAAACTCTCCCCTCACCTGCCTACAACCAGTCTCAAATCTAAAAATACCTCCACTGTTCTTCCTCCCATTTTTTGAACCATAGCCATTCCAGCTAATAGAACCTCATACTCGGCCTCATTATTTATGGCCGAGAAACCCAATCTTAAGGATTTCTCGATAGTGATCTTCTCAGGAGATATTAAAACTAGCCCCACTCCAGATCCTCTTTGATTTGCTGCACCATCAATGTATACCTTCCAAGATAAAGGTTCTTTCAAAGAGACCATGCCAACTAATTTTTCATCCATATTCTGCTTCTCTGCCTCCTTTTCCAATGGGGATTCAGCAAACTTGGCCACCAAACCTGTGAGGACCTGGCCCTTGATAGAGGTTTGAGGTATATACTTGATATCAAAAGCCCCTAGGATCGTACCCCACTTGGTAATCCTTCTCGTAGTCAGCACTCCGAAGTAGTGATCGAAGCGGAAGTTGGTTTAAAACAACAACTGTGTGAGATTGGAAGTAGTAAGGGAGTTTACGTGTAGCACGTACTACTGCCAAAATGGCCTTCTCCAGTGGTAAATAACGAACTTCTGCTTCATGCAATGACTTGCTCACATAGTAAACTGATCTCTGCACACCACTGTCAACCCGTATCAGCACCAAACTCACGACATGGGAAGCCACAGCAATGTAAGCAAACAAAACCTCATCCACCTCGGGCCTAGACATAATAGATGGTCGAGAAAGGTATTCCTTAAGCTGCTGAAAGGCTAAGACACACTCCTCGGTCCACTCAAATTCCTTTCACTTATTCAACGACTGGAAGAAAGGTCTGCACCTGTCCGCTGACCGAGAGATAAATCGTTCAAAGCAGTAGTCATTCCTGTTAATCTCTGGACTTCTTTAGGATTCCAAGGTGGCTACAAACTATTGATTTCCTTAATATGATCAATATGATCAGGGTAGACCTCAATTCTGCGATAAGTGACCATATAGCCCAGAAATTTACCTGATCCCGCGCCAAAAGAGCACTTGGTGGCATTGAGGCACAGTTTGTATCTCCTTAGTATTTCAAAATATTCTTGAGGCATCCCACGTGCTCAGACACCACCTTACTCTTCACCACCATATCATCTATATAAACATCAATATTTTTGCCTAATTATGGCTCGAACATCCTGGTCATCATCCTCTGATAGGTAGACCTTGCATTCTTCAATCCAAAGGGCATCACCTTGTAGTGGTAATTTCTAGTAGGAATGACAAAAGTTGTCTTCTCCTGATCACCCAGAGCCAGTGGTATTTGATAGTATCCCTGGAAGGTATCCAAAAAACTCATCTGAGAATGGCCTACAATTGCATCCACTAGCTAGTCTATCTAAGGCATGGGGAAAACGGTCTTTTGGACAAGCCTTGTTCAAATCTGTGAAGTTCACACATACTCGCCACTTTCCACTCTTCTTTTTCACCACTATAGTATTGGCTAGCCACTCAGGGTAATACACCTCTTTAATAGCCCCGGCTTGCTTAAGTTTGATCACCCCGTCCTTGACAGCATCAGAATGGTCCTTAGATGAGCGTCGAGGTGGTTGCTTTTTGGGGATGACAGACGGATTGACATTCAAATGATGGCAGATGAAGTTTGGATCCTCCCTAAGAGTTTCGTAAGCACTCCATGCGAACACATCAATATTCCTCTTAAGAAACACTATCAGCTCTTTCTTTTCTCAAGGAGGCAGCTGAGCTCCAACCTGGAAGAACTTTTCCAAATCATCATCAATAACAATTTTCTCTAACTTCTTAACTTTGCCCCTTCTGACACCGCGTCCGTAGATAACACTAGAGTCCTTAATCGCTATAAGCCACTCTCAACAGAGGTCAAGGACTCAACTCCTAACTGATGCATTATTGCAACCACCAAGCATTGCCTGGCCACGGACTGGCTCCCAACCAGCTCTTCAATCTTATCCCCAGATGGGTATTTCACTTTTAAATGCAAGGTGAAAGAAACAGTCCCCAGGGCATGAAGCCAGGGTCTTGCCATAATGGCAGTGTAGGGGAGTAAGCACCCACTACAATGAAGTCTACCTCAACCACTTTCGAACCTACTTACACTGGTAGTCTAATCTGACCTTTCAGAAAAATAACTTTCCCATCAAAGCCTAACAGAGGTGAGTCATAGCCTGTCAAATCCTCAGGTTTTAAGTTTAGCTCTTTATACAAATCAGGGTTCATTATCTCTGCCCCACTACCTTGATCCACCTACACCCTCTTCACATTGTACCCTTTATCCTGAGGGTGACCACTAAAGTATCATCATGTGGCCATATGGTTCCAACCTTGTCCTCATCCGAGAAACTCAAAGCTGGTCAAAACTTAGCCCTAGCTTTTTTCGGCTCAAGGGTGAAGTCCTTTATGTGTGGCCGAGCTATGGACAATACTCGAGATGGACGAGAACCGATCCTCCCCAGAGCAACCAAAATAACATTAATTGTGCCTAAAGGCACTCTCGAAGAAGTATCTCTCTGAGATCCCAATCTTGCCTGGCCCCTTTGTTCACCGGGTTAATATTAAAATTGCTTTAGCTTTCCCTCTCTGACCAGTTACTCCAGATGACTCCACAAAGTTCTACAATTTTCTAAAGTGTGTTATCGCTCTTGGTGGTATTAGCAATGAAGGTTTTGGTTGCACTTCGTAGGGCCTCCTCCCATCTTATTTGGTCATTTAAAGTATGGCTCATTCTTACTCGTCTCCAAGACTTCATGCACTGGTTCCCAAAACACTGTGCCAACCACCTGAGCAACAGTAGACCTAGATTGCCCAGCAAAGTCTCTTTGAGGCCGGTTGTTGTTGTATCTGTTCGACCTAAAATCCCTCCTATCCTGAGGGATAACCTTAGCCTTCCCTTTACCTTGCTGCTGGTCTTCCTCGACCTGCTTATACTTGTCAATACAGTCCAAGAGCTAACGTACACTCCTTACAGGCTTCTTGGTCAACGACTTTCTCAAATCATGCTTGGCAGGTAGGCCGACCTTGAAAGTCCTTATAGCCTCGTTATCAAAGTCCCCATCTATCTCATTGAACATCTCTCAGTATCTGTCTGAGTACATTTTCAAGGTCTCCCCTTTTCGCATGGCCATATACAACGGGGATTCTAAGGGCCGAAAAACCCTACTGCAAGTCACAAATCGGGACCCAAATGCCCTAGTAAGCTCCTTAAAGGAGCTAACAAAACCTTCTCTCAGACCATCGAACCATCTCATTGCCATAGGCCCCAGACTAGATGGGAACACTTTGCACATTAAGGTTTCGTTCCTGGAGTGAACAGCCATCCTCTGGTTGAAATGGCTAATGTGTTCCACTGGGTCCGTTCTGCCATTGTACATGGTGAACGTTAGCTAAGTAAACCGTCGAGGAAATTTTTCACCTTCAATCCTACGGGTAAAAGGTAACTTGGAAATCTGATTCAGAGCCCTACCCATAGCGTCATTGCCCAGGCCTTGGTGAGGTGGACTATCCCTTATCTGCCTATAATGGTGATCCCGATCAAATGAAAAGGACTCACTGGGTGGAGTCCTGGACCTGGGGCGATATCTATTATCACTATCATCATCAGAAAAAGGGGCCAAAACTTGAAGGGGTTCCCTTACGTCGCTTACGGCGTAACCTCCTTCGCAAACAGTCAATCTCCAATTGCATGCTCTTAGTTTTCTCTTCATGAGAGACGTGACTCCCACCTCGAGATTGGCTCCTACTAGTTTGGTCCCTTCTCCACTCGAGAATGAGAAACTGGTCTTGACGTTGGGAACCAACAGACTCCCTTCAATTAGGACCTGAACCTACCATAACTGAATGTTAAACTCACCACAACACAAGAAATTTTCCACAGAAGGCGCCAATTGTATGGACCCAATTTGAATCCCAATCCCAAGAGTCAAAAGAATCTTGGCCCAAAAAGCCCAATACAATGAATTTGTAGAGAGTAGGTCAGAAAACTATGCTCTAATGAATTGGACAACAATTATGGTGGGTCTAGATGACCTAAAAGCAAAGATAAACAGGTTTATCCAAAGAAAATCGTCCTCGGCACAATTTGAGGAGATCAGTTCTTGTATATATCTTTTTTGAATTTGGTTACAAGTACAGTTCTTGTTCCTACATTATTTTTCTCTTCATTCTCCAATCCCCTTCCTTTAGGGTCTCCTTTCTATTTTATATTATTTTCTTTCTTTCATCTCCACCCTCCACGTGTAGATTAGGTCGCTGGTGTTGATCCTTGTCCCATCAACACCTTCCTAAAGTCTTTAGGAGTAGTTGTAGGGCTGAAAATTAATGTTCAAGTATCACTTCCACATTAATGCGACTAGAGAGTTAGCTACAGAGTATTTAATGCGGTGGTGACAGCAGATATTTCATAACTTCCTTTTGTCATGTGCTTTCATGATGTGTATTCTTATCAATAAGATATCCTGAAACATTACTCTAGATGGTAGACCACACCTTCTGATCTCTTCTTTGGTTAGCCAAGGAGGCATTCCTCCTTGGCCCACCTTCCCCAACCTTCTAAGTCATAGCTTGCTCGTGGAGTTTTGATTCTTACATCTGCACTATCGTTTATCTGTCCTCAGATTACTAAGCGTCCTCGAACAAGGCCCACGGCCCAATACTCTTGGGCCCTTTATCCCTACAATAATTCATTAGGTGCATTTAAAGCACATATTTCTAAAATTATATAAGTAAATATTTTCAGTAAAAAATCCTTTTTCTTTTACAAAAATGACTTCTTTTGGCCAAAATACAATGTTAGTGTCTAAACTTTAGACTGTTTTAGTCCATTTAATTTAATCTGATTGTTTTTAGTTCCTTACAAACTTTAAAACGATTGTTTTAGGGATAAAGTTTAGCTACAAAATTGGTTGTAACCTAAGGCTACAAATTTATTCAATATTTTTTTATTGGAGGTGAATTTTGACAAATCCACCATTGGATTACATATTCTTCTTATATTCTCCATACTTGCAAAATTTATAGAGAATTAAAGATCAATAGTTATGTCATCAATAAATTATTTAAATTGCAAGTTTTTATAATTTAAAATTATGCATAAAATATAAGTTTATAGATCATATAGTAAATAATATCCAATTGACACAAAATTTAACATGTGCATTAAGAACGTAAAGAACATGCAATTCAACGGTTAGATTTTCAAAATATGTAGTAATATTTATTTTATTGAGTAAGGTTGTAACCTAATACTACAATTAATTTTATAGCTAAACTTTGTCCTTATTTTAGCCCCTAACAAACTTAAAAGTTATCGTTTTTTTTTTTTTTTTTTTTTTTTCTCTACCAAATTTAAAGGGATTGTTTTTAGTTACTAATGTGTCTGGCGGAGTGATGACATGTAGGTTTTTAGTTTGCCATGTCATCTAAGCTATTAAAAGAGATTACTTTAGATTTCATGGACTAATTTTTAGATCAACGATGTATTTGAGCCAAGTCCTTTTTTATTTTATTTTAAATTCAGAGAGTTTAGGCATACGAATGTATAGTTTCTTTTATCTATTCTCATTGAGTAATGCTACAATCACAAATTATTTTAGAACATTTTTACAAAATGTTGATGTGGTTAACTTCTTATTGGTTTTCATCTAGACCCACCATTAATATCACTTTTTTATTTACTAATAATCACTCACCACGTTAGTAGTTTGTAAAATTTTTTGTAAAGTAGTTTGTATCTCTAACCTTATTCATTTTCATTTGAATAATATATGCTATGATCTTTGTTGATGCTTATTTTGGGAAGCCCGGTAGAAGGAAGAAGCCTAGCAACATGGGCAAAAAGAAGTTAGTAATTGGATAGAAAAACCTTTGAGCCCAAGCGGCATGAATAATGGATCATAGGCTTATAAAATAAACAAATGGACATTGAGGAAGCAAACAGGCTTAAAGAAGCCCGGAGAGAAAGAAGTAGCAAACCCATGGGCAGTATGTGATGTAGAAAATTGAGAATGGGCCATAGTAAGCTCGAAGTAATGCAAGTAAAGAAAGTAAGGAGTTGATAGAAAGTCCATGAGCCCTAAGGATGAAGGATGAAGTAATTGGGTCAGGGAAGCCTAAGGGAGATAGTAAAAGCCCATGGGAACGCAGAATTAGAAAGGGCCGAGGATGCCCAAGGAAAGTAAATGGGCTAAGGATGCCCAAGAGAAAATAAATGTGATACTGGAGCCCGCAAGTAATGTAATAAAAAGCCCAATGATCATACTAAGTCATTGAGAGAAGAATAAACAGCAGACCCAAAGAGGCCCAGCAGGCTTGGGTCAAATGACATCACAGTAGGAATGATAGAGTGGTGCGGCAGGAAATGGTAGCAAGACTGCAGAAAGGAGCGAAAGAGTGGGCTGAAGGAAGAAGAGCCCATAATCAAGCAAAGCCTAGCCCTTAAAGGGAGCAAGCCATAAAGAATGGGAAATCAGGAAACAGCTCATGCCATAAGAAGTCAAGGATGGACGGCAGAATGTGCAGACGAGTTTCCAGACCACAGCGAATGCATGAGCAACAGGTAGGTTTTGGACGTACATAGAAGTGAAGTACGCGCAAGGCCTAGACATCACCGGCCTGTACCCAGCCAATACAGGAAGTGGTGGGTCATGGGTCAGAGGTATGAGGGCATGGTCTGGCGGTGGGGAGAGGGGGAAAACCTATTTTGGGATTTCTACTCAGGCTCTTTTGGGGGAAATGTCCTGCTAAGATGACATACCGCCCAAAAGAAGTAAGGATGAGTCGGAACCACTAGGTGCATGCCATGAGGGGTAAGGAGAGAGAGAGCACCCACACCATAGCAGGCAAGAATGCCACGACAAATAAACAAACAAAATAGTCTTCTTTGTCTGGCGATGGGGAGTGGCACAGCTAGCACAGGTAAGTGGTGTTGGCTGGGCGACTAACAAACCATTGGTGGTCGGCAAGGACACCCAGACCAGACAAAGGTAGTTAAAGGCTAAAATAATAAAAGCTAGCCACGATAGGCATTATATAAAGGACCCTTGCCGTGCACAGTAAAGGGGATCACGAACACAGTAATAGTAACCTCTAGGAGAGAATCACAACAAATAAGCAAGCACTGAGAAAGAAAACAAAAAGGAAAGAAAGGAAGAATTAGAAAGAACAAAAAACAGAGAGCATAGAATGGCAGACATGCACCAAATAGGTTGATCCACTCTCTCCTTCTAAAGCCCCGCTCTCTGCAAAAAACAAAAGATTCTTCTGGGCACAGGCCATTTAGCCCTATTCTCTCAAAGCAATTAATTTCTTTCGAGGGAGATTATTTGCATTGAGGAAATGATTCCCTTCTTGGTTTCGGCCCTGTAATATAATTTGGCACGGCAGACTGATATTTCCCTCTTTGATTCAACAAACTCATTACTATTTCTTCCCCACTTATTTCTGCTATTTTATATACGGGGCGTCTTTTGTCGCTCCCCTTTGTTTATTCTGTCTAAATAGTGAACGCATTTCTTTTGTTATCTTTATTACATCTGCTTGCCATAACTTTTCCATAGCAGCTTTGCCTATCATGGGCATGTGATCAAAGCTTTGGCAAATTGGACATAGTTTGTGCAAAAGCCGGACCAAGGTGGGTTACAATTAGACCGGTCCCAACTCCCTAATCCAGAACACTTGGGCCCCGTACAGCAGGAGGCAGCCCAGCCCAACATTACAAAAAGGCCCGCCACAATCTTTAAGAGATTGGAACATGTTTTACGTTGCCATCCATAAACAAAAGAAGCGTTTTCATTTAGTTGTTATTATTATATTTTTCTAATATTACGTTGTATAAGTTAAGGCATATAAAAGTGACATTTATTATTTAATTTATCTAAAATTATTGATTTCTTTACATTTTATGTTGTCCAAAAAAACCTTAAGTTAAAATGTTTAAAGAATATTAATTATGATTAATATAATTAAAAAAAATTATACATGACTAATGAGAAAAAAAAATTGTTTGTCATGAATTATATTGAACCAACTAGATGAAACCTTTTTATATATGACAAAATTATATGTATATATATATATATATATATATGTTTAAAGAATATTAATTGTGATTACTATAATTTAAATAAAAATTATACATAACTAATGAGAAAAAAATTGTTTTTCTTGAATTATATTGTGCGGAATGGATGAAACCTTTATGATAATCAAGGACAGAGCCGGACATTGGGGGCAATGGCCCCCCCCCCCCCCCCCCCCCCCAAATTTTTTTTTTAATTATTAGTATGTGTATATATATATATATATATATATATAGGTATTAATTTTAGCAACTTTGTTCTTGCCCCCTTAACGATATCTTTAATTATTTTGATTGTAATAATGCTACAGACACAAACTTTTCTAGAATATTTATACAAATTGTTGAGATAACAAATTCTTATTGGTTCGCATCTGGATCCACCACTTAATCGCTTTTTTACATAACAATAACCATTGCCCACATTATCAATTTATAAAAACATTTGTAGCTCTAGCATTTTCGGTCTTTTAAAGGCTATAAAGAAATTTATAAATCTAAAATCTAAAACAAAATATACTAGGAAAATTAGCCCATCAGCGACAAAACTGTCTCGCTAATTTCAAATTCGGGCTCCGTTCCTAATAATAATAATAATAATATATTGTGCGTGACAATTTAACTTGTCCCTTCTGAATTTTTTATATTTTTTTGAGAATGCCCTTCTGAAAATTTTTGAGACTCCACTATTGTTTCAGTGAATTACTAATTTCATAGTATAGTTTGATATATCATTTCATATCGAAAACGTTGTAAGGTATTCATAAATTGATCACTAAGCTACTAACTAAGATTTAATCGAAACATTCTTTTAAAAAAAAAAAAAAAAAGCTATAATCGAAATATTGAAATATTTTGAGTGAACCATTCCTTATAATATTTTCCCTCACATACGTTGATCAACCCATATATATATATATATATATATATATATATTACTTCAACCACCAAACGAATGAAACCTATAAAATGTGCAAGGTATATGCCATCTTATTTTTTATTTATTTTTTATATAAGATAAAAATTTTACTTTAACTTAATCTAAGTATATATATGTGTAAAGCTTTATTTGGAGACTTGAACCCTGACCTTTACCCTCTACACCCACATGCACTTAATATTTGTAGAGTAACTATCGCGCTAATGGTCATAGTGGTTATACCATCTTAATTAAGTTCCCAAAGTTCAGTTGCTACCTTAGAAATTATACCAATGTGATCACGAATAAGCCATCCGTATCAAACTTAACCTAATCAAAATCCAAAGAATGTTATTTAATTCCCACAAGTGTCACCTATTTGCTAGCCTTGGTCACATGCCCTATAACTGCCAAAAAATTTATATCAATGTCATTTCATTATCCTATATATATAGGATAATGAAATGGCTACGGCATAGATTATAGTGAAATTTAAAATAAATAAATAAATAAAGCCTATGTTACTACTATGCATTATGATTGGCACTACATTAAATGAACCAGAGAAAAGTATTTCAAAGAGGAATAAGCATGCCGATAGGAAAAAAATATATTACCTGGAACCATGTAACCAATTGTTCCAGCAAATGAAGTCCAATTGGACGAGTCAAGCCCTGACCCGAAAATTATATATAAATATATAATATTAAAAAAAAAATTGTTTTGAACCCCTTGCAATACAAATTTGCACACTCTCACCATGAACCTGATCCTTTTTTTTAAAAAAAAGCCCAGCTTAAACTCCGGAAAAATAACAAGTCCAATAGAAAATTTTGGTCTTTAATTTCAGAAATAAAAAGCCCATAAATCAAATTTTGAAAAATCATAAAAAAAAAGGGCCAAATAAAACCTAAAAATTTGCAGTTGTCTAACCTCCAAAATCTCTCACAATCCTTCTTTACTCTCCAAACCCAAAGGAAAAAGGCTGCCTTTGCTTCACACACACAAAATCTGCTGCTATGTAGCCTCCACGATTTGCCGTCGCCGCTTGATCTGCCGCACTTGATCTGGCTTTTCAGCTCTCTATTTCTCTCTTTCTTTCATTGTGAGTGTGTTTATAGTGTTTTGATATACTCTTTCACTGAATCTGTGTGAGTGAATCACCATGTGTGTGTGGAGTTATACTGTTATGGTCTTTTGATTTTTTTGTTTGAGTTATACTGTGGGGTTATAGTGTTCTTCTGATTTTTGTGGTTGACTGGTTGAGTTTTGAGTCTCTGAGTGAGTTTGTCCTTGTGTGTGGGCCTGTGGGGGGTTAACGGGTTATAGAGTTTTGAGTATTTTTTTTTTTTTTTTTTTTTTTTGAAGCTATAGTGTTTTGAGTTTCTTTACTGGTACTGTAAGTATTTGGATTGATTTGATATCAAGTTATGAGCTTGTCTTTTGCACTTTGACTATTTGACTAAATTTGTGACTTGTGAGTGGTTTTTTAATTTGGTTGAATGTGACCTTTTTCTTTTTCTTTTCTTTGTTTTTTTTTTTTTTTTTTGGGAGAAAGATGCTGAAAGTGATTTGTGAGTGGGTTGTTGGCTATGTGAGTAGGTCGATAATAAAAATATAAAATATTTAAAGAATTGTAAATTTATTAATTAAAGAATTGTAAAAAAATTACTTAACAACAACAATTAATATGTTATAGTGTATTAGAAAAAAAATATGTCAAATAAACTTATAGTTTTTTTTTATTATGGAAGATCAGTGGATGAATTATTGTTTGACTTTGTACATTGAAAAAGATATAACTCGTAGGATTGATAATGAATCTCGTAGAAGACAATTGTAGAATTTTTTTTTTTTTTTTTTTGATATTGATTTATTCAAGTCTCTTTTGTTTTAGATTTTATATAATTTATGTTTCTTATTGACCCCCCTGAACAAAAATCCTGAAGCCGCCCCTGAGGCTTCAAAAGCCTAGCTGTGCAAAAATCCGAGATGTGAGCAACATATTCTGAATCCAACAAGATGTTCTTGCTAGATATGTCTCGATGAACTATGGGAGGTGAGCAATCGTGATGCATATAGGATAAAGTGTTAGGACAAATGTGTTTCACATGTTAAGAACATATGTCATGATTTTATGTAATTGGCTTATCCTTTGACAAAACGCACTTTACTTGTATTTGGGTAGATTTAGGATGCGTTTAAATACTTCAAGAAACCACGTTTCAAGATCAATTGTTGAAGCCTTCAAGTCTGTCCAAGAAAACAAGTTGAAAGTGTAGAATTACTAAAGCTCGACAGCTAGCTCGACAACTAGCATGTGTCGAGGATTAGGGAAGCTGTTCAGCCTGTGTGCTCGACACCTGCTTGACAGCTGCTCGACACCTCCTATCTGTCGAGGTTTAAGAATTTCAGAATTCTAATATGATTTTCTTGGGATTCGTGAATGTGTCTTTAGGCTTTCTTTTCTCCTAACCCTAGGCATATAAAAGGATTGTTTTAAGGGCCGTCAAAGAGTTCACAAGTTGCACAAGCATTGAGCAAACTCTGTTCAAGCAAATTGTGATTGGAGACGAAGTTCTTGCCCTAGTTCATCTCTTTCTCTTGAAGAAGTTGTTGTGTATGTGCATTGTAGGGTTTTGTGACCAAGCATCTTCTTGATCTTCATCGTGTGGATGAACTGAAGAACTTTGCAGCCAACAACCTTCTTAGTTGGTGATTGAAGTTGCGTACTGGGATCCGCGCAATTGGTTAGTCACGTACTTGGGAGCCATGCATCGAAAAGGGAACTGTCACTATAAAACAAGTCCAATTGGGTATTGGGGTAAGGGTTCAACTATAGGTTGGTAATGGTTCAACTGTAGGTTGGTAAGGTACTTGGGATTCCTTTACTTGTAACCGCTTGTTGTAATAATAGTGGAGTTTTGGGAGTGGTGACTTGAAAATCACCCGGTGGGGTTTTTGCCATGTAAGTTTTCCTCATTCGTAAACAAATCACCGTGTTATTTAATTTCCGCTGCATATTTAGTTGTTTGGTGATTTGTTTGTGCTACTACGCGCTTTGCATGTTAATTTGATTAATTAATAAACTTGGTTAATTAATTAATTAATTTATCACAAGGGGTCAATTTATTTTTGGCCTATCATAAAGTATCAGCTATTCCTTTAACAATATTTACCCTTCTAGCCCATTCAAAATTAATTGCCTCTTCTTTATTGCTCAGTAACTCTTTTGGGCTTCCCCCTTCTAAGAACTCATAAACCAAGAATGAGTGTCGTGGATTTAGGACAAACTTATTTCAAATTATAGTAGTAGCCCTTGTCAAGAGTCTGATCAGGTTGATTGTTTCCATTTTGGTTGTACAGCCTTTGCTTGAATGTCACACACCTTGCCATTCCAATTGTATGCCCCCCTGCAATGTGTACTTAGCAACAACAAAAAAATGTGAAAGCTGAGTAATTGTTCAATGATTAAGCTTTTGGAATAATTGATAATTTATCATGATAGATGTTAGGTGGCATTTGGTACGGGGGAAACCACATTACTCCTGGCATCTAGATTCCTAGGAATGTGATGCTTTTGGAATAATTGTTCTTATTTTTGGTTTAATTGTGAATCTACTAAGATTCCTAGGAATGTGAGATTATAATGTTTGATTTATTCCCAAGAATCTTAATTGAATTATTTATTTTTCCCATTCTATAATTAGATTTGTAAATCCAATATAAGTTTTTTTTTTTTAAAAAAAAAAAAATAATAATAATCTTCCTCTAAATAAATAATGAAAAAAATATATAAACTATAAATTATGACAAATTCATTAAAACTATAGTCTAAAAGAAGAAAAAATCCAATATATCAACAGAGTTGTCTATCTTGTTTATGTTATTTTGGCGGAAAGAAATAATGTTGTTTTGGCGGGAAGAGATAAAAATAAAGGAAAAGATATTGATGATTTGTTTTATATTTTATCTCAATTGCTTAAATAATAAGGAAAAAATGGTTAAAATTTTTATGTTTTTAGACCGCTCAAACATAATCAGATTAACCTAGTTATTTAGTCAAATGATTAACTTAGATAAATTATGCAAATCTAGGTTAACACATATAAATCATATCATTGAAATAATGCGGAAAATAAAGAACACAACGATATGATAACCCAGGAAAACCAAACTGGTAAAAAACCTGGGGAGGATTTAACCTAGCTATCCTTAAGGTAAAACAGATCCACTATGAAAGAATTGAAGTTTACACAATAGCGACTTAGACCACTAACATCCTATTGCTACCTTGAGTAGGAAACTTACTGCCATGACCACATGACAGCTCTGAGTCCACAGACTACTTCTTTCTTGGATTCACAACATCCACAAGTATTCCCACTTGTGTTTCTTTAAACTCTTTATGCAGCAATTGAATCGATCATCAAGCTCTTGACATAATCTTGATTCTTGATAACCCTAAGTATATGTGAAGGCAAATACCTCGAGATCTCACAAGAGATTCACATACATAGCATAAACAACAACCATAAAACGTGGCTAGGGTTTTTCCTTTTATACTTAAGGCAAAACATAAAATCCTACACATCATACGGGCTATCATGATTTGCCAACATTACAAAATGAAGTTCTAATACATTTAAACCTAAAGTCTTAGAACCCAACAAAATTGTCAATTTATAAAAAATATAATTTCCTTTAAGCTTGAAAATCTGAATACCCACTTGTTTAAAGGGAATCCACATTCCTACTGAAAGGGGTTAAAAAGGGAATCCAGATTCTCCTGGCATTTGATTCCCTAGTGTGATTTGCAATCAAATATGGGAGTCTTTAAACATTCTTGGGAATCCTAAAACATTACCCCTACCAAATGCCACATTAGTGTGTTACATTTAAAAGGCCAAATTTACCTGAGATTGCAATGAGATCAACTTCATCGAGTCCTTGACGCTTGAACAATGTTACAAGGTTTTGGAGAGTAGAGTTTGGTGGGGGAATAGTGTTTGAGGTAGTTAAGCTTGCTGTCTTTGAGTCCCTTCTTCCCAATGGTAGCTCCCAATTTGGTCCACCATGGTATTGGGCTTCGTGTTAGGCCTACTTGGTATTTATCTTATTATGCCCACATCTGGGTTGTGTATCATTTTTTAGATGGGATTTTGATAAGGTTAGCATATCTGCATATGGGTTTGATTTGATTTATTTTTTATGAGGGCTGTATTAGGTTTTACACATAAAGGTTAAAGATTTAAAGAGAAAAATTTCTCCTTGATTTGTAAAGCAGTTGTAGTTAAAATCTAAGTTTATAAGAGGAAAAGCAATTGGTTCATATGAAACAGATAAGGGGTTTAGTTTCTTAGTTGGATTTATTGCAAGACTTTTACATGTTCATTGCAGATCTAGCGTGTTGTTGACATCTATCTAATGAATAGTTTGTGGCTTACCGTCCTTGGGTTGCCTCTGCTCTTTGTCTAACTGGGATAATGAGGACAAAAATAAGGTTTAATGAAATATATACTTTAAGGTTAGTCCTTGGTTGGTGGTGACTAACACGAGAGAGAGAGAGAGAGAGAGAGAGAGAGAGAGAGAGAGAGAGAGAGATCCTGTGTCTTAGTTTTATTATTATTATTTTTTAAAATTTGACACGGCATCATAGTCCGCAGTTGATGTGGCATGAAATATAATTTTTTATTGTTCTGTTTAACACATTAGCTTATTTCATCCAAGGAATAACGATAGTTCTAAATTGACACGACATTAAAAATGTTAGAAACCAAATTGACACAATTGAAAAGTTAGGGATCAAATTGAAATATCTCTCTGTCTTAGTTTTATTATTATTATTTTTTAAAATTTGACACGGCATCATAGTCCGCAGTTGATGTGGCATGAAATATAATTTTTTATTGTTCTGTTTAACACATTAGCTTATTTCATCCAAGGAATAACGATAGTTCTAAATTGACACGACATTAAAAATGTTAGAAACCAAATTGACACAATTGAAAAGTTAGGGATCAAATTGAAATATGATGTAAAAGATGAGGACCAATTTTATAATTTATCCAAATAATAATAGCAAGTATTAATTACACACACATACATGCACATATATTATGTGTGACAATTTAACTTGTCCCTTCTGAAAAAATTTTAAGACTTCCCTATTGTTTCAGTGAATTATTAATCTTTCAATCTTTTTTTTTTTTTTTTTTTCACTAGATTAATTTTTCAATCTAGTTTGATATATCATTTCATATTGAATATGTTGTAAGGTATTCAGAAATTGATCACTAAGCTATAATTGAAATATTGAAATATTTTGATGTGCATGAAATATATGCAATAAAGTACTCGCATATCTACATATTTAGCCTTACTTTTATATTATTTTGCGATTGATTTGTTAAGAATCAGAATGAGGGATTGTATGGTAGATCACTTCGAGGGGATCTAGGCCTCCAAGAACAGAGCATGGGAAGAAATGTAAAGGATGAGAGAGAGAGAGAGAGAGAGAGAGAGAGAGAGAGAGAGAGAGAGAGAGAGATATCCAATCTGGAAGTATTATTCCATCAATGCCTCTGTAATTACTCATACACATCTTATACATCAAGTCTCTAACTGACTAACCAACTATTCTCAACTGACATTAACTAACTAACTACCCCTAGGTAAGCAATGCACTCTCCCACGCATAGACGAGCATCCACACACGCACACCACATCATCTGTACATGCACCCCCCTTGCACCAGTACATGCACACCCCTGCACTAGCACACATGGACACTTGTACTCTAATACACATACACAATGGAGATGCCTAACATGATTATATAATATCTTTGTGTTGCAGGTAATAAGGGATTTACATACAAATAGGGACGGACCTAAAATGAAAATAGGGGGGCCATGCCCCCCCGCCTTTGAAAACAAATTCCCTAGTATATATATTAGCATAAAAAATTTACTTTTGGCTCTAAAATTAATATACTTGGCCCCCCTCTCCCAAACAATTTACAATCTGACCCATGAAACCAAAAATGAAAAAAATTATCAAATCATCCCTTGTTTGGTTGTCCCAAGAATATCAAGAAAAACATTTAGCTAAACATTTGGACAATTTACAAATCCAGACAACAAGGAAAATCTACAAAACTATTCACATATTCAAATAATAAAAAAAATCTTTCGACACAGTCTAAGTAAAAAAAAATTATAAAAAATCAATTATAAATCTTAGCAAAACAAATCACAAAAACCCAATAATCTTTACCCAATTTCTACCACTCATTTGAGAGCTCTTTGTCCCTCTCAAATGACTCCACCCCATAGTCACAGAGACAACTCCTATGCTGCTAATCACTCCAACCACATACCAATTAGTGTTACCAGCAACTTGGATCAGTTGGTGTCTTTAACTCAACCCATGAAAAAAAATTTATTTTTTTAAAGAGCTGCTGCTCTTTAACACAACCCGCATAATTTTTTTTTGAATGATAGAATTTTATTAATTTTTAATGTTTTATTAACTTTGGGACACACTTGGCATACATGTATAAATGTAATACATGTGTGAAACAACAATCTATTGTTTTGTGCTTTACCTAAACTGCCACCACAGCATGTGTGTGATTAGTCTATTGGTAAGAAACTTTGTGCCTTAGCTAAATTAATGTAGTAATGAGAAAAGTTTTATTATTTATGTTGGTTTTTAGACCCCTTAAACAATTGATTAAATCTAGGTAATTAGCCAAGTTGTTACTTAGTCCAATTTAACAAATCTAGGTTATCACAATTACAAAGATCATATCATGCAAAGCAGCAGAAAATAAATAACACAAGATATGATCACCCAGGAAACCAAACCGGTAAAATCCTGGGGAGGATTTAACCTAGCTATCCTCAAGGTAAAATGCAAATCCACTAGAAAGAATCGAAGTTCATACAATAAGACTTACAAGCCCCCACGCTCGACTTCTTATTGCTACCAACCAGTAGAACTTACTGACACGACCACGTGCAAGCTCCGAATCTACGAACTCCTTCTTTCTTTGGCTTTTGCAAAACACAAACACCCCCGTTTGTGACTTTGAGATCCCACTCAAAGGTTTAGCAACACAAACTCTTCTGTTTGTGACTCCAAGACCACCCTTGAAGGTTTAGATCATCAACACCTTTGATGACAAGAGAAGGAAGCAACTTCTACAATACCGGATCTTGAGATTCTTCAAGGAATAGCACCGGTAGAAGCCATAAGAGAGCTTTTTAGGAACAAAACCCTAAATACAAAAGAGGCACACTCTTTTCTCTCTGAAAAGCCACATAAGAACGTGCTTAGGGTTTCCTTTATATACTGGGAGAAGTAGATTAGAAACCCTAATCCTAAATGGGCTTGGACTGTTGTTTGGGTTTAAACTAAATTCTGCAGATACGACTTTTGATTGATCGAGCCTTTTCTTCGATCGATCGAACTAGGCAGAATATGAAGTCTTCTTCCTGCAGCTTGTATGTTCTTGAATCTTGACTTGAATCACCTTGAGCATTGTCTAATAAAACCTATAGACTCTAAGATCTATTTCTAGACAAGTTTGTGTTCACGATTTGCCAATTGTTCTAAACATTTAGAACCTAACAAACTCCCCCTTTGGCAATTTGTGACAAAACTTTCATACAAAATGAAATGCTCAAATACAAGAACAACCCAATACAATAAAATGCCCAATTACATCACAAATCCCAATCTAAGACTTCTAACCTAGAAGTTGCAAGAAGAGATAGAAGGTCTTGATCAGAATGCACCTGTCTTTCCTAAAACACTCAACAAACACATCACCGCATGTGTGGAAAGAAAGACATATAAAAAATAATATGAAACAGAATATAAAAAATAAAAGTAAATTCTAACTCTTCCCCTAAGTTAGATACGTCAAAAAGTTTTTATATTCTCCCCCTTTGAAAAACTATTTTATCTCCCCCTAAACAAAACAAACAGGATTCCCACATATTCTCACATTTCATCTCCCCCTTTTTGTCACGTATTGACAAAGACTGCCTAATCAGAAGGTAGACAGAAAACATATGCAACAGAGTAAGAGAAAATAGAGATAACTCCCCCTATGAACAACAAAGGTTAAAAACAAGCTTCTCCCCCTATAAAAATAGGAAAAACAAAACAAGTTTTGGGAAAAACAATTTTAGGGAAAAATAAAGGGGGTGGGGATAAATAAAAAGACACAAACGAAGTTTAAAAAAAAAACTAAGTTGAGGATACACATGAAGAAAAAATATTCTCTCTTTCAATAAAATGCAAACATGGCACTATGTGACCCATAAATAGTTGCATGAGTAGAGAAAATATTTGCACATTGATTATCCATCATATCTCTTAAGAAAAATATTTTCTGCAGTTCACACATAAAAAATAGCATATACTAGAAAGTACATAGCTCAAAAATTAATCAATCAATTTTTTGATCAAGTTGAGTACCCAATGTAGCAAAGTGTATGCATGTTATGTGTGAAAACAATGAGAGATATGACTGCAAAACTGCAAGATGGATACAAAAACAATGCAATGCATGTGAATCCTAAACACAAATGATGCATGAAAAAAAAAATTTTTGGTCAAATAATTAAAAACTGAAATTTTTCAGTTTCGATCGATCGAGCATCGATAGAACATGAATCGAGTCAGGCAGACTCAAACCAAAAATTTTAATCGCAATTTCGATTGATCGAAAAATAGATTCGATCGATCAAAAATCTGGAAAAATCAAATTTTTGAAAAACAGAGCAATTTAATGCAGAAACTCCTCAAAGCATAATATTTCATGAATGAAATGCATGAGTATGAGATTAAAAGATTTTCAAAAACACTTGAATTCAACCCAAATCTTCCAAAATCAAGATTTTCAATCAATTTGTCCTCAAAGCGCAAACATTAAACACAATTTGCATTAAAATCAAGGAACTTTTAATCTTAGATGGCCATAACAAAATCACACACAATATAATGTACCAAGTTAACAAATAGTAACTTGTGTAGTGTGTGCAACTAGCAAAAGCTTGAGATACATGTGAGGTGATATGTGAATAGCAATCAATCACAAAGTCTACAAAATTCATCACATAGAATTTAAAAGAGACTATCACCTAAAGAGTTACATCATATAACTCCCACATCTCCTAGAAAACAAGCTTGCAATCATGTAAGTTTCTTAAATTTTGCCTCATAATATACACACCAATTTTAATTATGTGATTTGGCATCAAGCCTAATAGTACGTACCAATTTTAAGCATTAAGCAATTAAACCGAGGCTACACCTTATGTTCTTTTTGTGCATGTGCTACACTTTCTCGAGTACAAAATCTTACGATATGACTAAGGTGTTCATGATTGGCTAGTGAACAGTGGTAAGATGGTTATTTATGCCTTTCTCAAAAGGATCAAGTCCGACAGTCAAATAACATGTGACTTCAAGATCAAGACAAAGTGATCAAAAACTATAAACATCTTTCCCACACAACATGCACTACAAAGCTTCAACTAGTCAAGTGCAATAAATAAGCTCATCAAAGCTAAACAAGGTACATAAACTTTTTATGTAAAGATAATATGGCCAATCCTTGATTATAAATCCAAGATGTGAAATACAAAACACAAAAATCTTTTTGGTTTTAAAAACTATATGACCAAAAACAAAAAAGCACATATTATGCTAAATGAACAATGCAAATGCAATGCATGACAGTGCTTAACTAAGCTATAGAGGGTACACAAACAAGAAATATCAATTTCTTAATTAACCCACAAACTAGTACATACTCACACAAAATCAGAAATAGCTTAGCACTTAAAACACAATCTATTCAAGTTTCTGCACAATGTCAAGCATGTTCTAAATCAAGAGAGAGATATCATAATTCATGTAATCCTCAAGAAAAATAAAACTAGACACACAATAAAATATTTTTGTCTTTTAGAAATTTTTCAATGTTTTTGGATTTTTTTTAAATAAAAAACAACCTAAAAAACAAAACAACCAAAAACAAAAACAAGACATGTCCACAAACAATTGAAAGAATTAAATCAGGGACAAGTCAGCAACACTCACCTTGGAGAATCTTTTCTCACCCATCTAGCACAAGTCTTCGGCTTTGTAGGTGAAAATTCATGTGAAGCAGAGTGTGTTTGAGGGATTACACCAATTTTCTGAGAAAGACTAAAATCCTGCAAATTCCTTTCACAAGCCAACAAGCTTAAATTTTTCAAAATAATATGAAACAATTTATATGGACTTATGACAGGAGAAATATCATCACATATCCTAGACTGAAACACAGAATGCTTAAATTTCAGTTTATGACAATTAGGACGAATGTGACCACGGACACCACAAAAGTGACAAACAGGAACAAATTTAGGAACATCAGTATTCCTAACAACAAGTCTAGTCTCAGATTTTGGTTTTTGTCTCAACAAAGAACAATTTGGTCTAATATGACCAACAACACCACAAAGGTGACAAGTAGGCACAAAAATAGATTTATTATGCTCTCTAATAGTAGGTTTAGACTTAGGTTTAGAAACTTCAGCGTCTACATCAGAACTTTTACCTTTGTCTAACCTAGCAAAATAAGCCTTTTCTTTATTATTCCTCTTAAAAGGAGAGATATAAACTTTCTCAGTTTTAGGCTTAAGAGAAACAGAAACACTTCTGTTATCAACAGCAGACTTGGTACAAGTCAAATTTTCAATTTTAGCTTTAGATTCAACTAACTCTTGTTCCAAGTTTTTCATCTTCTCATCTTGAGAGGAAATTTGATTTCTCAAAAATTCATTCTTTTTATTAGATTCATCTAATCTAACAACCAATTCCTCTTTTTCAAGATTAGCCAATTTTAACTCTTCCTTGGATTTCTTAGCAATTTTCATAGATTTCAATAATTCCTTCCGAAGAGTTTCACAGGCATCAATAAAATCAATAGAAACATGATCAGAAAAACACTTCAAATTATCCATGACAACAGGGGTCAAGGATCAGCTCTTAGATCAAAAGATCTAAAACAGAAGAGCTACCCGCTCTGATACCACTTGTTGGTTTTTAGACCCCTTAAACAATTGATTAAACCTAGGTAATTAGCCCAGTTGTTACTTAGTCCAATTTAACAAATCTAGGTTATCACAATTACAAAGATCATATCATGCAAAGCAGCGAAAAATAAATAACACAAGATATGATCACCCAAGAAACCAAACCGGTAAAAACCTGGGGAGGATTTAACCTAGCTATCCTCAAGGTAAAACACAAATCTACTAGAAAGAATCGAAGTTCATACAATAAGACTTACAAGCCACCACACTCGACTTCTTATTGCTTCCAACCAGTAGAACTTACTTACATGACCACGTGCAAGCTCCGAATCTACGGACTCCTTCTTTCTTTGGCTTTTGCAAAACACAAACACCCCCATTTGTGACTTTGAGATCCCACTCAAAGGTTTAGCAACACAAACTCTCCTGTTTGTGACTCCAAGACCACCCTTGAAGGTTTAGATCATCAACACCTTTGATGACAAGAGAAGGAAGCAACTTCTACAATACCGGATCTTGAGATTCTTCAAGGAATAGCACCGGTAGAAGACATAAGAGAGCTTTTTAGGAACAAAACCCTAAATACAAAAGAGGCACACTCTTTTCTCTCTGAAAAGCCACATAAAAACGTGCTTAGGGTTTCCTTTATATACTGGGAGAAGTAGATTAGAAACCCTAATCCTAAATGGGCTTGGACTGCTGTTTGGGTTTAATTAAAATTCTGCAGATACGACTTTCGATCGATCGAGCTTGTTCTTCGATCGATCGAACCAGGCAGAATATGAAGTCTTCTTCCTGCAGCTTGTATGTCCTTGAATCTTGACTTGAATCACCTTGAGCATTGTCTAATAAAACCTATAGACTCTAAGATCTATTTCTAGACAAGTTTGTGTTCACGATTTGCCAATTGTTCTAAACATTTAGAACCTAACAATTTACATAGTTGAAGACTCAAAGTTACCGTTCATTATCATGTGATTATTTAACAGATCTCTTTTTCTTTTCATCTTTTACTACTTTTTCAAAATGGCAATTTTTTAAAGGAAAAGATCTCATATCTTTATGCTACCTAAACCTTAACCAAGTAATTATAAAAAAAAAAAAAATCCTTAACCAAGACACCAATAATTGTCTCACCCTTTTTTTCGCTGAATATTAGTGCATGATGTTGATTAATCATTATTTTAGTCGTTTTATTAATGCAATACTAGACATGGATTTGAACTTTTAACTATAGTTTTTGTGTTTTTTTTTTTTTTTTAGAATCTTTTATATATAGCGTTATGAAGTTATTAGGTATATAATTATGTGAGAAGAATAAATAGATTTAAAAAAAAATTATAATGTGGATAAAATAAAGAATTGGTCTAACTTCAGTTAGACCTTGAAAATATCAAGACGTGCCAATTAACTTACAGAACTCTTGATTATAAATATCTATTATTGATTTAAAAAAAAATTAATGCTAATAATGCATCATTGTCAGCGTGTGAAGTAAAAAGCAGAGATAAAGAATAAAGAACAAAGAGAAGCGACCTGGAGACATGTGAAGGAGCAAGGAAAAGAAATGAAGAAGAAGAAGAAATAATTGATAGGAAGCTTGCTTTTGTGGACCACATGTGGGCTTGGCTTTCATCTTACTCCACCAAACCACAAATAAGAGAGGCTCTAGGTCACTGTGGGTTTTCTTGGAAGCTTTAGGTTGGCTACATGTGTGCAAGTATATAAAGGGAGCCTAGTGCTAGGGCTAGGAGGCAAAACAGAAAATTGGAGCAAGAGGCAGTGCCGCATGTGACTTTCTTTGTGGCTTTCTTTTAGTATTGTGACTATATCTTTCTCTATTTTATTTGTCTAGTTTAATGTTTAGTATTTTATTTTTGTGTTTTATTTCAATTACCATGAGTAGCTAAATTTATAATTTAGGTTGAGAATGAAACTTTGTTAAAGATTATCAGTAATATTTATGTGATTTGATTTTTCCCACAATATTTGTTCTTTAATGATTTAAATTGTTCTTGTTTCATATCAATTGACTAAGATGAGATTCTAGATATGAGTTCAATCATGTTTTTCTCATGATTTAGGATTTATCTTAATTAATTGAATGCTTGGTTTATTATTATTTTTATTTAAAATTTGGATATCTCTTGTGATTTGTTTGTCAACAGATACAATTAATGATTTGATTTTATACCTATGACGAGAAGAAGAACATGCTTTTGATTTTTAAAATAAGGATTTTAATGAGAATATTTTCCATGAATGCAAGATTGATTTCTAGATTATCATGTAGTGGTTGGGAAAAATTAATGATCGTAAATGTATGTTGATATGAATTAACAAGGCGGATTCCAAAACCTTAATTCCTTCTCTAGATTGTTTACATCTCGTTATTGCTTTATATTATATCTTTTGCTTAGTTTAATTATTTGCTTAGTATATTTAATTTCAAACAACCAATTTTTATTAAACTAGATTAGGATTAATTTGGTTAAGATTTAATTAATTTTCCTACGTCCATTCAAGTCCTTGTGAGTTCGACCTCATTCTTGTCAAACTATATTTCAGTATGGTTCGTGCATTTGCAAGTACTTTAAAATTTCACAACATATTTAAGGCGAACCATGATCCTTATATTTTCCCTCACGTTAGTCAACCAAAAAAAAAAAAAAAAAAGGATAATGAAATGCTTACGACAAAGATTATAGTGAAATTAAAATAATAAAAAATTCAATGTTACCACTATGCATTATGATTGGCACTACATCAAATAAACTAGAAAAAGTATTTCAAAGAAGGATAAGCATGCCGATAAAGAAAAAAAAAAATACCTAGAGCTGTGTAACCAAATGTTCCAACAAATGAAGTCTAATTGGACAAGTCAGGCTTCAAAAGCCTAGTTGTGCCAAAATCTGAGATGTGAGCAACATATTCTGAATCCAACAAGATGTTCTTGCTACATATGTCTCGATGAACTATGGGAGGTGAGTAATCGTGATGCATATAGGATGAAGCATCAGCCACTCATTTGACAATATTTGCCCTTTTGATCCATTCAGAATTAACAACCTCTTCTTTATTGCACAGTAACTCTTTTAGGCTTCCCCCTTCTAAGAACTCATAAACCAAGAATGAGTGTCGTGGATGTGAGCAAAAGACATAAAGCTTTACCAGATTGCGATGCTTGGTTTCTAGCAGAGCATGAATCTCATTTTCGAAAGCCTTTGCATTGGCAATTCCGTTATCGTGCATTGAATGAAGTTTTTTCACAGCAAAAACTTGATCTGGCTGTAGCTCAGCTTTATAAACACTTCCACACCCTCCCAATGCAATATTTAGAGTCAAATTCCTTTATTGCTTCAATGATTCTTTCATACACCATTTTCCCATCATAGCTCTAGATTGAAAACATATTACCATTTTGTGCTACTCTTGGATTGTTGAGCTTGTTCCTCAACCTCAAGTGCTTGAGAAAAGCATAGAGAATCCCAACTACAATCAATGAGAGAACCATTGTGCCCAAGATAGGAACAATAAAGAAAATCACAACATTATTTCACCTTTTCTCACCAAGATTCTTGCTCCGAGTAGTGGAAGACAAGGATGCCTTCAAGCTAGAGGCATTACCACATAAATCTTTATCATTTCTTAATGCTCCAAATGGGGCCTCATTGAAGGCTTTATTATTGGGTAGAGGACCTTCCAAGCAATTGTATGATATATCAACATTGGTCAACCTTGACATTTCCCCAAAAGTGGCTGGAATGGAACCAGATAGCTTATTATGGGAGAGATTCAATGTTTCTAAGCTTCGCAATTCTCCAAGTTGTGGTGGTATTTTTCCAACCAACAAATTCTCACTTAAATCAAACATTTGAATAAACTGCATGTTGCCAATCTCAGTGGGAACACTCCCCTTAATTTTATTTTTATTCAAGTTCAAGTTCAATAATTTTATGCACCCTCGTATTTGTTCGGGAATCAATCCTGTTAAATTGTTGGCTGAGAGAATAAGAAATTGCAGATTAGATAGCATTCCAATTTCCAATGGAATACTGCTTGAAAGTTGATTATCACCCAGATTAAGGAGAAACAATGACGTCAACTTTCCTAATTCCTTTGTAATCTACCCAACTAGATGATTGAAGGAGAAATCAAGTAAGTGTAGCTTGGTGGATCTTCCAAGCTTAGGAGGAATCACACCAGAAATTTTTTTATTGGAGATTTTTAAGTTTTCTAGACTTTGGTACTGCCCCCACTTTTGAGAAAGTTCTCCATAGAAATTGTTATAACTCAAATCGATATATATCAAATTTGGGTAAATGCCAAGGTCTTCTAATAAATTTCCTGTTAACTAGTTTCTTGCGAGCCTCACTCGTACTAAGCTGGTGCAATTTCTCAAACTTATTGGGATGGAACCTATGAAATAATTGTCATATGCGGCAAAGTTTTGAAGGGATCCACCATTACAAATATTTCGCGGAAGATTGTTAGGACCATCGTTAATGCAATGCTATTATTACACATTGATGTACTGTTCCCTGTGCTATAGCTGTGTTGTGTTAGCTAATTGTGTGGCTATGTTGAGTTAGTTAACTATGGTTGTTGGTTAGTGATGCTTAGTTAACTGTGTGAGTTAGTTGCTGGTAGGTTAGTTAGTTAATTGTAGAGGTAGTTAGAGTTGGTTATGGAGGCAGTGGCATTGCAGTGAGTTGCAGAAGGGAATTGTATAAAGGCAAGACCATTGTAAATGATTGTTAGCTATTGATCAACAGAATTATTCATTTCCTTATCTCTGTTCTCTCTCTCTCTCTCTCTCTCTCTCTGTTCTTAGGAGGTCCCAGCTGTCCTCGAATTCAGCTACCAAAACAAGTTTCACCTTTCAAAGATAGCCTAACAACATGTTTTCCTCCAATCCCAAATGCTCCATATATGTAAGATTATTAAATTCGAAAGGAATGGAGCCATTAAGCTCATTTGTGAACAACATCAGGCTAGTAAGAAGTTTAAGCTTTCCTATTTCTAATGGGATATTGCCCAATAATTGATTTGTAAAAAGTTCCAAGATTGTGAGATCCTTCATGTTCCCTATAGAGGATGTGACAGGTCCCCAAAGATTGTTTTCAGCAAGGGATAATATAGATAGGTTGGTCAGGTTTCCTATAGAAGTAGGGATTGGGCTAGAAAGATTGTTACTAAACACACCCAAGTCAAGAAGAGATTCTGACTTTCCAATTTCTTGAGGTATGGGTCCAAAAAGTTTGTTGTTGTTGAGGTAGAAAAAACTCAGGTTACCTAAGTTTCCTATAGAAGTAGGAATTCAACCTGAGAGATTGTTTTCAGCAAGATTAAACCAAGCAAGAGATCCCAACATCCCAATTTCATGACAAATGGATCCAGAAAGTTTGTTTGCACTGAGCTCTAAAAGGGTTAAGTTGCCCAAATTTCCAATAGATGCAGGTGTCGAGCCCAGGAGGATGTTATTGTACAAAGAGAGCATCCTAAGAGATGTTAGATTTCTGAGTTGATGAGGAATGTACCTAGAAAAATTGTTATCATAAAAAAATAGAATGATTAAGTTGGTCAAGTTTCCAATTGACACAGGGATTGAACCTATAAGACTGTTACTAGACAAAATTAGCTAATTGAGCAAATGTAGCTTTCCAAGTTGATAAGGAATGGATCCAGTGATGTTATTATCATGGAGATTTAACATGTGAAGGCTTTTTAGTTGGCATAATTCAGATGAAATTCTTCCTGAGAGATGATTGCCAGATAAATCAAGGTAGATTAGCTTAGAAAGGTTGCCCAAGTGTGATGGAATGTTACCGTAGAGTAAGTTGTCGCTGAGATTAAGACTTCTGAGACTATGTAAGGATGAGAAGCTCAAAGTGTGGAGGGTACCTTTTAAATCAGAATTTGGGAGGTTGATATGAGAGATGTTGCTAGAGTTGTTGCAAGCTATTCCAACCCAATGGCAAGTGATGTTTCCAACCCATGAAGATAAATGAAATTGGCTTTGGTTGTCAAGGCTCGCTTTCCATTCCAGAAGAGCCTCTGCTTCTCTCCCCATCATTGTCGCCATATTGGGAGGTAAAGTTGCAAAGGAAGAAGAAATAGAAAATTGGGAAGAAGGAACCAACACAAGAATGATAATAGTGGTGAGCAACACTCGAATTAGAACACTACTGCAATTGGGAACCGGTTTCTCTACTAAGGACACCATGGCTTTTATAAGTTAGGAGGATGTAAAATGTTGCTAGAGACCATGCAGAAATGAATTGGGAGATCAGAGAACGAATAGCATTATGGTTATGTAGTATGGTTAAGTAGTCAATAAAGCCAAAGTTTTTGTTGCATTTATAGCTAGTGTCTGCCAAGTGATCTAATAATTTCTCATATTAGTGTTTCTTAATTTAAGTCAATAAAACATTAAAACCGCAAGCATTGAACAAGTAGTCAATATTGTTAGGACATATGTGATTTGATGTTAGGAACATATGTCAATATTTTATGTAATTGATTAATCCTTTGACAAAACGCACTATACTTGTAATTGGGTAGATCTAGGATGTGTTTAATGCTTCAAGAAACAAGGTTTCAAGTTCAAGTGTTAAAGCCATGCAAGTCTGTCAAAGAAACAAGTGAGAAAGTGCTGGATTTTAAAGCTCAACAGCTAGCTTGACAGCTAGCATCTATCGAGGTTTAAAAGTTGGTTCAACCCGTGGCTCGACAGCTAGCTCGATAGATGTCTATCTATCGAAGTTTATGAAATTCAGTTTTTCAGAGCAGTTTTCACTCCAATCTGTGAGTATGTGTTTAGACTTTCTTTTCTCACAACCCTAAACATATATAAGGATTATTTTGAGAGCCGTCAAAGGTAACACAAGTTGCATGAGTGTGAAGCAAAGTTGTGTTCATGCAAATTGTGACCGGAGACAGAATTTATCCTAGTTCATCTTTCTCTTGAAGAATCTGCTGTGTTTGTACACCTTAGGGTTTTATGACCAAAGAGCTTCGTGATCTTCATCGTGTGATGAACTGAAGAACTTTGCAACCAACATCTTTCTCAAGTTGATGATCAAGTCGCATACTGGGATTTGCGTATCTATTGGTTAGTCATGTACTGGGAGCCGTGCATTAAAAAGGAGAGATTGTCACTACAAAACAAGTCCAATTGAGTATTGGGGTAAGGTTTTAATTGTAGGTTGGTATAAGGTACTGGGATTCCTTTACTTGTAACCGCTTGTTTTGATAATAGTGGATTCTTAGGAGTGGTGACGTTAAAATCACCCGGTGGGGTTTTTACCATATAGGTTTTCCCTATTCGTAAACAAATCACCATGTCAATTTAATTTCCGCTGCACTTTAGTTAATTGGTGATTTGTTTGTGCTACCATGCGTTTTGTATGTTAATTTGATTAATTAATAAACTTGGCTAATTAATCAATTAATTCATCATAAGGGGTCAATACATTCTTGGCCTATCAAATATATATATAAACTACTTTTTTTTTTGAGGGTGTATATAGTTGTTAGAGACTTAGAGTAAGTATGATACTACAACTAGTTTTTTCAACTTTGCCACAATCTTTTCACGTGGCGACTTGTGGGTGGTAAAATTGTAGACTTAAGGTGTGTTTGGATACCACTTATTTTGCTAAAATTGAAAAATTATTGTTAAAAGTACTATAGATAATGATAAAAGTTAGTTAAAATAGTACAGTGGGGTCCATGAATAGTGCCAAAAAGTGCAGTAGGGCCTAGAATAGTAGCAAAAATAAGCTGAATAGTGAAATAATTTTTATTTTTCATTCTAACCCAAACGCACACTTATATGGATCAACCAAATTTTCCATCACTTTTAACTTGCCACATACACAAATTGTGGCGAAAGTCATGAATATTGATTCTGTAGTAAACAAATTGTTAAGGACCATGCACTCTCAAGTCAATAATGTCAAGAAAAGTCTAAGTGCACGTTTGGATAACGCTGAAAACTAAAAGTTTTCAGTGTTCAGCGTTTTTAGTGGGTCCCGTGCACTGTTCATGGGACCCGCATGTACTTTTTTTAGCAAAAAAAACTTTAAAATTGGGTCCCATGGCATTATTCGCACATTTAAAAAATATTTTGCTACAGTGTTTTTAGTTTTCAATAATAAACAGTATCCAAACAGACCCTAAGATGGCATAAATTTTCACAACTTTTTGCCACAATTGTGACGTAGTAAAGTGTGATTAGTAAAAAAAAAATAGTAAATTTGTGTGCAAATATTGGCTAATTACTCACAATTTACTATATCAGAGACATAGCAAAAAAGTTATGGAATAACTTAGGGGCTGTTTGGATTTGCAAGTTTTCATCACCCATCACTTTGTTTTCATCACTCATAACTCAAAACTAGTGGGTCCCATGGAAAGGAAGTCTGTTTCGCTGTGTTTTCAAGTTTTGTTTCCATCACTCAATTCTCTAATTTTTGAGTTATGAGTTATGGAATCTGGAAACAAGTTTTAGGTGTTTTCAAGTTATGGAAATAGAGTTATGGTGGTATTTTGGTAATTTCACTCAACTAATGGACCCCACGGTCAGTGTATAGTCATTTCAATGCTAGCCTTTGCTCCCCCAATGGCTCTCTTCATACCAGACCAAACCCCTTTCCCTTCCATTAATTTCTTTCTCTTCTCTTCTCAAGCCGGCCTCTCCATACCCACTGTCACACAACCCACATTCAAAGATTATAATTTGTCAAACATAACTCAGATCATCAATGCAAATCCACTCATGTGGTAGAACTTAATACACAATACAAAATGGGTAATCTCAAATTAATGTCTAGGATTAGAAAAGGCCTCAAAACACCCAATACTTTGACCAAAATTTGAAACCCACCGGATTGGAAAATCAATGAATCAAAGAGGAAATTACAAGCACCAAACCCATACAAAGGAAACCATCATCGATATACCCACAAAATTCCTAACTCAAACTAACTCAAACCAGGGAGATGTATAGAGCCATAATAACAAAATAAAGAAGGGCGAAGCAAAAAACTCATGGGTCATGATGGAGGAGATCGGCACTGCTGCTGCCTGTTGGAGGTGATCTTGCAAGCTGGGTGCTGGTGGAGAATCGTGTGTCTGGGTATTGGGGGAGAGTGATGGAAAAAAATAAAAAAAAAAAAAGAAAAAAAAAAAGAAGAGAAAAGAAAAGGGGATTTATGGGGAGAGAAAGGATACACGTGGGTATGGTGCTCAAGCAGTGGGTCAGGTATGGGTTCCACAAAAAGTAGAAATATTTGAGTGATGAGAATTTCAAAACAGTGTGCCAAACGTGTGGGGTTTAGGAAATTGGGGTATTTTAAGTAATAAGTGATGAGTGATGAGTGACGAAAATTGAGTGAGGAGTGATGAGTGATAGTTTTTTAAAACCAAACAGCCCCTTATGTATCATAATGGCATCTTTAAAGACCCATAAAAAAGTCAATAAAACGCAAACATTAAAAAAATAGTCAAAAAAATATTAAAAAAAAAGTGAAAATGCACTTTTGGTCCCTACATTTTTGGCCGATTCTTGATTTGGTTCTTAAATTGATTTCACTCCTAGGTCAGTCCCTGATTTCGAAAAATCGTTTTTATTTTGGTCCCTGCCGTCAACCCAGTAATAGAAAAATCTGAGGTGACAAACGGAATACACTGTGTGCACAGTAAATGCTGATGTGGCTAATAAAATAATATTAAAAAATCTTAATTTGCATTTTTTAAATGCCACATTAGCATTTAAAAAGCCACATCAGCATTTAAATTAATAAAAAAAGCCAGCTCAGAAAAAAAAAAAAAAAAACATTAATCTAATAAAAATAAATAATTTAATTATATTAAAAAAAAAACAACAAACATTGAATTAAAAACAAATTTCCGAATTTCTAATTTTTTTAAATTTAATTAAATTAATTTTTTTAATCTTAAATCTAGAATTGTGGTAAAAAGTGGTCACAAGTTTTGATTCTTTAAAAAAAAAAACTTTAAAACTATTTTTGGAGTATGATTTTTTATCATGTTTATAGAGATATATCTGGGTTGAGAGAGAGAGAGAAAGAGAGAACGATATGGGTTTAGAGAGAGAGAGAGAGAGAGAGAGAGAAAGTGATCTAGGTTTAGAGAGAGAGAGGCTGAGATGTGGCCGGCGGTGGTTCGGCTTCTCCCTCGTCGACCAACGATGAGCAGATCTGCTTATCTTTCCTTGGGGTTTTGATCATGAAGGCTTTGGTGCTTGATGGGCAACACAACTTCTCCCCCTTGTGTGTGTTGTGAAACTCAGATCGGTGGTAGTGGCTGTGGTTTCCTTCCTTGCCATTCACCGCCACCAACCACCATCAAGGTAGTCTCCTTGATCTCTCCCTCTATCTCTTCTTTTCTTGGACTCACCCACTCTGCACCTCTTTCTTTGATCCGTGATGGTGTGGGTGGTTTGGGTTGTTTAATGGTTCAAAATATGTTTAAGTTATGGTTGAAATTTGATTGTAGGGTTTGGTGGTGATGGATTTGGTAGTGGGGGTGCTAGAGGTCATTCGGGTTTGGTGCTGGTGGATATGGGTTAATGTGGCAGATTGTGGTGGTGGTCATTGGGTTTGATGGTTTAGGTTTTGATTTTTGTGGAAGAAAACGACATCATTTTTTATTTTATTTATAATTGATTTTCAGTGGAAGAATGTATACAAATTTCGGAATAGAAATTCTGAGTAATGTTCTTGTTATTTGGGTTTGTGTTCTTGTGTTTTTATGATCTGGGTTCATGTTTTTGTGTTCTTGTGATCTGTGTTCATGTTCTTGTTTATTTTTATTCAAATTTGAATTGATGTATTTTTATGTTTTAAATTTTGTTTTTATGTTTTTAAATTTTGTTAAAATTGATATATATATATATATATATATATATATATATATATATATATATATTTTTTTTTTTTTAAATTAGATGCTGACCTGGATGCTGATGTTGTATTTATTATTATTATTTTTCGATTGCGTCAGCATTTAATATGCCACCTATGCACTCTGTTTGCCACTTTAGATTTTTCTGTTACTGGGTTGACAGCAAGGATCAAAATAAAAATGATTTTTCAAAATCAGGGACTGACATAGGAGTGAAATCAATTTAGGAACCAAATCGAGAATCAGCTCAAAATATAGAGACCAAAAGTGCATTTTCGCCTATAAAAAATTATCTAGCGGTCTGCGGTTGTTAGGAACCTTATAAGTTGTACCATTAACTTAAAAAACAGTAGTCAAAAAAATATAAAAAAATTATCAGGCAATTGTTAAGAACTTGCACCTCTAACTACAGTCCAAATCTTTTCTCATAATTTTTTATGTTGTATTTTATGCTCTGTCAAATAAAAACATGACCATCTCTTTAATTAAATCTACTTCAACTACCCAAAATAAAATAAAAAATCCAATACCTCCTCACCATCAGGCATCAACCTTCCCCGACGCTGGCCACTAATGCGATCAATATTGCTGGTCACGGCCTGCCACCGACGCCATTATTTTCAGGCCTTAACCTCCACGACTCTATTCCTCCAGTAATAAGTACTGGAATGGAGCATAGCTGTTGCAAAGAACGAACAAGGGAGCCTGTGTCTTTCTTGGCAAAACTATCTTTTAAGTATTGATAATGATTAATGAAAGAACCTTGGCATGGGGTAACCCTACCAATTCTAAGAGCTATTCTGTAACTGCTTAATTACACATTATATCAATCAATTTTTACCATCTTTGCCTCGAGAAACTAGTTATCAAAACAATAGTCAAACGAGAGAAAAAGTAACGATATTTCACTAGAAAGAATTAAAATATGGAGGTCGAGTATAGACAGAGAATCTATTTGAGAAATTACCCAGACTCGCTGAAACCCATGTTTCAAAGTTTCAAATTCAAGCCAAAATCTTAAGTCATAACAACAAAGAGAAACCAAACCATCAAATCAACCAAAGACAAATCAAAAAAGAAACTAACCCAAAATGGGTTTTGGTCATAGTATTAAAATGGGGATATAGAAGAGCAAAAATAGACAAGTAATCCATGCAACGGATGGTTGGCCGGCGATATTCATGTTGTCACTTGCCGGTGCTGGCAAAGGTTGGCGGTAGGGGTGGGGGTGGTGAGGAGTTGTTGGGTTTTTTATTTTATTTTAGGTAGTTGAAATAGGAAAAGTCGGTAGAATTTAATTAAATAGATAAACATACAACATGTTTTTATTAGTAAAGTATAAAACTGAACAGAAAAAATGAGACAAAAGATTTGGACTCTTCAAGCACTTCAATTGATATTTCATGATATTGTGGGTCCTTTTTTGTGATTTAGCCAAGCCTATATTTAAGATTGTAAATGAACCGAATCGTTCATAAACAACTGGAGCTTGACTTAATAAAAAACTCGTTCATGTTTATTTGTTTACAAATGAGTTAAACTTGAGCCTTAATTTTAAGATTGTTTAATAAATGAGCCGAGTCAAAGCTAAAAATATTGTTCATGAATAGACTCATGAACAATATGACTTGATAAAATATAAGTCGTGCTTAAGCTAGTCTATGGGCTTAAAAGCTTGAAAAATAATCTTATATCTTACTACGTCTTCAATTAATTGGGGTTAGAAACATATGTCTAACTAAATAGGCTTGATAATATACTTGAATTAGATCTCAAGCTAAAAATTTTAATATTAAGTTTAAGTTCGAGCTTAATATTGAGTTTGAACTAGGCTTGACTAATGAATTAAGTTAAGCCAAGCGGAGCTTAAGCTCTCAGACTATCTATCAAGATCAAGCTCAAGCCTACTTTGAACATGTTATATGCATTGTCAAGTTGAACTTGAACATTCGATACTCGACAAAATTCGGCTCATTTACGGCCTTACTCAAATCTAGTTATGAATCTACTAAAACTTGGGCTTGTTAGAGCCGAGATAGAGATACTGAGAGTATAGAGAGATGGGCTTAGTCCCACAGCGACCAAGTGAGGCCATTTTACTGGACCAACTTGTGCGCAAGCAAACAATCCAACAACCAGCAAAAATATGCAAAAGCAACAGTGTGTTAGGCGATAAGGCAATATTACTCAGCAAATATCAATTATTTCGAGCCACAGAACTTTACAGACTTTCTACAAAGGGATCGAGTCATAAAGCCCTAGGCCCTATCTCCCAGAGCCTTGTATATTGGGGTCAGAGCTCCACAAAACTTGTGAGGTTTCAGACTTCGGAACAATGTGACTTGTCTCAAATATCTAATTGTACACAAAAAGTATTTTTTTCTCCTTACACTAAAGAATTGATGTCTCAACTGATGGTTCTAGGCTAAGATTTCTATTTGAGTGAGCTGAGTTGCTTTTTTGTTTATGAGTTGATGATCCTCTTCCTTGCATGGTCACCTCCTTTTATACCCATGCTTGGAGGGTGGAAATCAAATTACTATTATTTCACCATCTTCTTGGTTCTGCCGTTCCTCCTTAGGGTGGTTGCCTTTACACGATCTCTTGCCTCGTTCATTCTTGTTTTGCTCTCCTAGCAAACCAACCCTTTTTAAAGTATCTTGGTCCTTTCCCGTAATAGAAGACTCTTCCCTTAAACATGTCATACAACATTATTAGGTGTCGTGGGTATGGGTCTCTCTGTAGAACCGTGAGGATGACATTGCGAAGCTTCTAGGTGGCAAAAGAGACTCAACAGGTCTTGAGCTACTTATTCGCAACTGGTATAGATGCTTCTTTGGTTGAATAACCCATTAAAGTTACTGATTGGTTTGCCATTTCTTAAGGTATCTTCTCTAGTCAAACTATACCCTCTACCTAAACCTTGGACAGTCAACCCTTACCTGAGGAGTGCTACATCATGGATGATGTCTTCCCTATTTTGGGAATCTGAGGATCGTTCTTGAGGGGTCTCATTCTTGCTCTGATGAAATCGTGTTGTTTCGTCCCTTTCTCTCTTAGGTTCTTTCATAGGGAGGTTTGGCTTCCTATGGACCTTTGCATCCACTTCTTCTTATTAGAGAAATGATATGTCCACAATATTTTCACAATATTTTTACAACAAATTTTAAGTAGCAGATTGTTACTGATTGTTATTATTAGGGCAAAAAAGTAATCTCAGTGTTAGGTTCAAATTTGAACTAATAACAACTAACTACTTATAATTTATTGTAAAATTATTGTAGAAGTATCATAGACCTAGCATCTCTCCTTCTTCTTATGCTTCAAAGCAATCTCGTTCAAATCCTTCTGTCTTACACCTTATTCGAGGCCTTCTATTTATTCCCCTTTTTTAGGCTACAATTCCCAATTGTGGTTCCAGTTCGTTCTTTCATGGGTTTATTTCTGACCCATGGGTCCACCATGCTCACTGTAGGCCCATGCTTACTTGGTTTGGGCTAGGGTTTGCTTTCAAATTTTCGGTGTCAACGGTGTATATAAAAGAATGATCCAAGCTCAAATCATTCATGCTTACTTGATTAATAATCCTGATTCTCTATGCCATAGAGTTTTTAAGGCTCGTTTCTTCTCAGATTGCTTTATCTTGGAAGCTCAAGCTTCTAGCTCGAGGTCTTATGCTTGGAAAAACATTATTAGTGCTAGGGATGTAATTCGAAAAGGGATGGTTTGGCGCATAGGTACAGGGGAGTTTGTGCAAATTAAGGAGGATAGGTGGCTGCCTGGAAGTACTAACTGTTCAGTCTTATCACCCCTTCCATCTTTGGCTCCTGATGTGAAAGTTTCATCTCTGATTGATCAAGAAAGAGTAGCATGGAAAGCGGAGGTTGTGCAACAACTATTTTTGCCCCATGAAGCCGAGATTATTTTGGGAATACCTTTGAGCATTTGACGTCCCGATGATCGTATTACATGGGCGTTCACGCCGTCTGGTATGTTCACTACTTGTAGTGCTTACAAAATGCTAGTTTCCTGTGATTCATCTTCTAGTGCAGGTAGCTCAAACTTGGAAGCTCAGAAAAAATTTTGGAAGGGTATTTGGCAGTTACGGATCCCTAACAAAATAAAGCACTTTGTGTGGCGAATATGTAATAACGCCTTGCCAACAATGGTGAATCTTCATCGGCGTAATATCGTTCCAAATGCGAACTGTGCACTGTGCAAGGATCATCCTGAAGACTCCATCCATGTACTTTGGGCTTGTGAAGTTATTTTGGGTGTGTGGAATACGTTGGACTGGTTCAACCAATTCGTGCCGGCAGAACCAAGCACCTTCAATGATTTACTTTCTAGGTTCCTGTTTTGCCGTGAAGAGTTCAGAGCTGAGATTTTTGTTACCATTGCGTGGTTCCTATGGAATAGACGTAATGCGATCCACTTTGGCCGCCCAGCCCTTCCTGTCTAGAGCATTTGTAGTAGAGCAGGGAGTTACCTGCAAGAGTTTCTTCAAGCCTAGACAGAGGAGCCCGCTCCACCTCGTCCTCCTCCTATGCAGCAGTGGCGCCCCCCTAAACCTTAATGTTTTAAGGTAAACTTCGATGCCGCGGTGTTTCGTGCCTCATGTTTGGCAGGTTTAGGTGTCATTGTTCGTAACAATAGAGGGGAGGCTGTGGGTGCTCTGTCTTTGTCCATTCCTTTGGCCCATTCAGTGGCGGATTTAGAAGCCTTAGCTTGTTTGAAGGCTATTCAGTTTGCACTAGAGCTTGGTCTCACTCGTGTTGTGTTTGAAGGGGATTCTACAGTTATAATTAATGCTCTCCTTCACGGTGCGGGTGGTATGGCTAGTTTCGGCAATATTTTAGGTGATATTCGGATGCACTCTAATGTTTTTCAATTCGTAGAATTTGCTTATGTTAACCGTAGTTGTAATGCTGTGGCAAATGCGCTTGCTAAGAAAGCAAAGTCAATTAGGGGGGTTTAGGTTTGGCTAACTGATTTGCCAGCTGATATTGCCCCGTTGCTACTGTATGATGTTCATTGAGTTTTGTTTTGTGGAATAAAGTTCCCAGGTCTTTGATCTGGCTTCTAAAAAAAAAAAAAAACTATAAAATTATACGCATAAATGAAATAGAATTATAAGAAAAAAATTCTTAATGGGTGGGACAACCATGGGCTTGACCCTTTTTTTTTTTAATTATTAGAAGTTAGAAAAAAAAAAAAAAAAAAAAAAAAAAAAAAAAGGGCTTGACTTAAGTCAATAAAGCCTGGGCCCTATACCTGTATAGTATGGCGGCAGTTTGGATGAAAGGAAAGGGAGAAAGGAATAGAGACAGACTTACCGACGCTAGTAGTATATAACAGAGGCTCCGCCCACTTTGGCTAACTAACGTTGGTCTCAAAAACAAAAATCCTTACCTGATAGATTTAGGCCAAAACGGTGATGAATGCTTATCTCTCACTATCTCCATCAACTCCAACTTTGTGTGAGGCGCCATACCCCACTTACTGCCATAAACCTTCATGCCCAAATTATCAAAGCTAGCCTAGAGCACTGTGGTCCTTTGCCCAACACCCTTATAGACGGGTACGGCAAATGTGGTCTCATTCAAGATGCCCTTCATTTGTTCGACGAAATGCCCCATAGAGACCATGTCTCATGGGCCTCTATTCTCACTGCCCACAACCAAGCAACCTCCCCCACCTAACTCTTTCCATGTTCCCCTCCATGCTCAAGGATGATGGGTTAGGACCTGACTATTTTGTGCTTGCTAGCCTCGTTAAGGCATGTACTAGCTTGGGTGATATTAGGAAAGGCAAGCAAGTGCATGCCCACTTTGTGTTGTCCCCATTTCATGACGACAATGTTGTCAAGTCATCCTTAGTTGATATGTATGCTAAGTGTGGATTACTTGATAACGCACGTGGGGTTTTCAATTCAATTTCTTTGAAAAATTCAGTTTCTTGGACTGCTATGATATCCCGGTATGCTCGACATGGGAGGAAATCGGAGGCTGACCTATTTTAGAGGGTACCAGTCAGGAATTTATTTTCTTAGACAACCTTTATTTCAGGGTTGGTACAGAGTGGGAATGGGGTTGATGCGTTTTATTTATTTATTGAAATGCGAAGAGAAGGAGTCAACATAGTTGATCCATTATGAAGAGGGTAAAAATCTAGGTTGACGGACCTCCATGAAATGGGTCTGACGGTTCCACGTCCGAGGGCCGATAGAGGGCGGGCCCAACTTGTACAAAGGTCTGTTATGGACAGATCCTACATAAACAGATGCAACAGGAACGGATCAAGCACCCACGTGGCAGCCAGAAACCCTAGATGGGAAATACTTGCGACACACACCTAGCCACCATAGAATCCCAAGGTAAATGGAATTCTAGCACAAAGAGGATTTCAGAAGATATGTGCATTAATGAAGATCTTCTCTATAAGGAAATGTCTTGTCCATCACGTTTGAGACTATTCAAGAGGTTTCCTATAAGGAAAAGACTTCTACACCAAGGAAGAGATGTCAACCTTCTACTACTATAAAAGCCCCAATATCTTCACAAATCAAGGTACGCATAATTTACCCTTCTCTAGCACTCTAGAGTTGTGAGAATAGTTCTAACTTGACCTTCGGAGGGTATTTGGCCGATACCACACTGGTGCTTTTTGTTAGGTCTTCTCTGTTTGCTATGCAGGTTTCGTTACGAGCGTACGAAGATCGTGCGGCTCACTGGTGATATTTACGGCATCATCACTTTAGTTCTTTCAAGCATTGTTGGTGCAAGTGCTAATCTAGCAATGCTGAAACTTGGGAAGTAGATTCATGGCCTAGTTATCACTCTTGCATACACTTAATAACCCATGTGGACAATTCTTAGGCCATGGGTTACAGGTCGGGTTGAATCTGACCCAATTACTAATATCTTCCACCCATCCATACTGGGAACTAAAGTCAAAACTGGATCCTCTCAATCTCTAATTCAATCATTTCTTCATACAGAAAATGGAGTGTGTAGGGTATGAGTACTATATTAAGTCATCATCTAAACTAACATTGTACATCACTCATAATATCTCATCTATGTCCCAAATTATTTTATTGCACTAGTTCAAGTTTCTTTAATACCCCATGAGTTTGAAACTCAAAGCAACATTTGATCGCATAGCATATAATATGCTCATGATTATGTTGAAAAACAAAGATTCATCATACTCATTAGGACTATATGCCATAGAATGAATAGTGTTCTAAATAATCCTTGAGAGACACTCATGCTAATTCATTCACACTTGACTGCTTTCCTAGACATGCTCTGTGAGATTGTATCTTATCATGGCCCCAAGATGACATGCTAAGTAGCAACATCAAGCCTTCATGACATAATTCTAGGTCAAAAAAAGAATAAAATAGATCATGTAATGGTAAACGAAGCCTCATATAGTGATAATGTGGGGATTTATACAACCACTCCCTTAATTTGTTAACTACAACATTTATAGTATAATTTGTATGCTACGGCAGAGCTCCCACTCGCTACTCAAGATGATCACTTGCTCACTCTCCAAAATGCCAAAGTGATTGCTATGTTTGATCCTGCTCACCACTCAAGCACCATGGTGATCGTTCATGTGAGTAGATTTATCTAAGCATGGTGACATATTCTAAAATAATGTGCTCATTATGCAATATCAGTCACATCACAACATGAATTAAAATAATAATCTCGTTATTTCATATGATATGAATAATCACAATGTCTATAAGGTATCAAAAAGAACATATCAAATCCAACAAAATTCCAAACTCCTATGATGAGTCTAAAACACATATTTAGTAGTGACCTTAGTAAGTGGATCAACTACAATCTTGCTAGTGGAGATATGTTGGACGATCAACTTTCTTGTGTAATAACATTGCAAGTGTAGTAAAATAGAATGTCTATTTATTTGGTTCTACAATGGTGTTTTGGATCCTTGGCATAAGTCATCATTGTTATTGTGATATCTTGTTAATTTTGAATTCAATTTGGTTCATGAGCTATCATTTTGAAGGGAATTCAATTTTCTACAACATGAGGTTAAATTAATCCTTACGAATGGTCAGAGTTTTGGTCAAATCAAGGCCGAACCCAAGTTGATCATGGACAAACTAAGTTAAACATTTGACAAATGTTTAGAAATATTATTTTTGATGTGAAATAATGAAGTTTAGCCATTGGGTGAATTTTTGAAGTAGTTGATTGTGGGTCAACAATGGGCATTTTGGTCATTTTAACATTGCACTCGTGATGTTCGATTGAGATAAATTAAATTATTTTTAACATTCTCTTGATCCCAAGGTCAAAATTGTAATTTGAAAACTTTTTAAAGGATAGTTTATCTCTAAACTAGTTTAGAGAGAAACTCTTCAAACTCCTCATGTATCTTTTTATTGGATATGAATTTTGAAAATCTAACCATTTGATTTAATGTAGTTTATATTTTTAACATGCATATCAAATTTTGTTCAAATTATATGTTATTTATTATTCGATCTATAAATTATATTTTATGCATAATTTTAGATTACAAAAACTTGAAATTTAAACATTTGATTAATGATATAGTTATCTTCTTAAAATTTTGCAAGCATAGAGGATATAATAAGAACATTCAATTTAATTGTTAGATTTTCAAAATGTACATCCAATAAAACGATATCGGCAGACACAAAATATGATATTAACATCCAAAGAGAGAGAGAGGGAGTAACGATTGAGAACAATGAGAAAAATGAGAAAATAAAATTATGGGTAAATTACAGTAACCTACCTTGAGATATGGGATAATACCAAACACATCCAAAAGTTTTAAAAAATGACCAATTTGGTTCTTAAACACTAACACCATTTGTGTACCATTTATTAATTCATTTATTTCATTTTTTAGTTTTCCCTTTAATTTGCTCTATCTCTTTACTCTCCTTCACACCAAAACTCTCTCTCTCTCTCAAGCCAAGCCAAGCCATAAGGTTTCAAACTTGACAAAGGACCAATAAACTCCTCCACCTAAACAGTTTCAGAACCAATATACCCATAAATCTCACACCATATGCTACCGTTTAAAGTTGGGTGGTTCGGTCACTATCAAGGAGGATGGTGGACTACGGCCCTGGATCGCGATGAGTGGTGATCGGTGGTTGCAAGATCATAATCTGGTGGAGCTTATCGTCGTGGGTATGGGTTTTTTTTTTTTTTTTTTTTTTTTTTTTTTTTTTAAATTGTTAATTTGGGTTTGGGCTATGAATCATATGATGTTGGATAGTTGGAACTATTTGGATTTGAGGAGGATGAGTGGGTAGTGATAGGTGGTGTTATGGTGGACGGTGGTTGTTGGGTCGGTCTTTGTTGTGGGTTTGGTTTTTGTTTTGAAATATTTTTTATTAGTGTATGTTTGAGGTTTGATGGTGGATGGTTGTTTGGTTTAGATGATCTATGTTTGATTGTCTTGTGTGATATTGGATCTAAATGGGTTAATCTTGATTTGATAATTGATGTAGTGAGATTTTTTTAAAATGTTCTATAAATAAATAAAAATCCCAAATGAAAATGTGTATGGTTTTGGAAAGTGGATATTAATTTAATGAGAATTTTTTTTGAATGTTTCTTAACTATATGGTTGTGTATATCTTTTGGATACTAGTTTAAGCTTGAGAGTGAGTGAGAGACATGTGTTTATGTTATGGGTGAAGAATAGAGAAAATAAAGAATACAAATGAACTAAATAAATGTTTGGGAGATAATGAATAAATGGCATTACACGCCGTTTGTATTTAATGATCAAATTGGTCATATTTTAAAATTTTTGGATGTATTTAATATTACCCCAAACTTCAAGGTAGGCTACTATAATTTACTCTAAAATTATTATATTATTATTATTATTATTTTTGACAAGGGTAAATTATTATATTATTGAATGGTGAATCTGAGTTGAGAAAATAGATATAAAGTTTTGAAAACTATTTGTACAGTAATTTTGAGAACAACTTTCTAAAAACAATTTTGTGAAAACAGTTTACAAAACAAAATAACATTTAGTGTGGGACCCGCCTATTTGTGTATTTAAATCACCAAAACAATTTTTTTTTTTTTTTTTGAGAACATCACCAAACCAATTTTAAAATAGGGTTACGTGTCTTTTTTCTTTTTTCAGAAGTTACGTGTCAAAATTCATGTGAAAGATAACCACTTTACTCATTTCATCAAATAAGTTGGGCAGTGCATCAAAATTTGAAAATTTAGATTTTAATAATTCCATGTGAAAGATATATTTTAATAATTCCACTTTACTCATTTTGATGCACTGTCCAACAGATTTTGATGCAAGAAGTGTGTGTTTTGATTGGGGTAAAAAATTAAAATTATTTTATTATTTAGTTTATTTTTGCTACTATTTATGGGCTTCACTATATTTTTGGTACTATTTATGAACCATACTATACTATTTCAACTAACTTTTACATTTATTTAGTGTGGGTTTGGATCCACGTTTGAGTTTTGCGTTTGCGTTTTTCTCCTCTCTTTTTTTGCTGCACGCATTTCAGAGGAGACAAAATTCACTGTTCACGTACTGTTTAACACTGTTCACATACTGTTTCGTACTGTTCATATACTGTTCATGGAACCTACAGTCACTTTATTCGAAAAAAAAATATTAAAAATGGGTCTCACGGTACTATTTACATATTTAAAAATTATTTTACTACAGTGTTTTCAATTTTCAGTTTTTAACAAAATAAGTTATATCCAAACGGACCCTTATAGTACTTTCAGCAATAAGTTTTCAGTTTCAGCAAAATAAGCGGTATCCAAACGTACCCAAAGTCTCAACTTATTAATTATATTTATGTTGGAAAATGCATCAAAATTTAGACGCACTATCCAACTCATTTTGATGCACTTACCAACTTACTAATTAAAATTTAGATTTTAATACGCCAAATCACTCCTATAGATCAATTATATTTATGTTGGCAAAGAAATTTCAGTAGATAAGGTCTCAAAGTGCAGTTCACGCACACGCACAAAGTCTCACCTAGAAATAGAATATCTCTGTGTATAAAAAATATATGTTACTTTATACGGCCTCTTCTTATCTGAAAGATAAGGTTTTTTTTTTTTTTTTTTTTTTTTTTTTTTTTTTATTTATTAATTTTTTTTTAAAAGAAAGTTTAAACCTATGCCGTTCGCTCTTATCATCAAACCAAGACACCAATCAGTTTTTGGTGTAGGCGGAAATTGAACCTCAGATCTCTTATACAACTATCAGTGACTTTACCAGTTAAGTTAACTGGAACCCACCTGAAAGATTAGTTTATAATACGAAGTTACAATGTCCAATTTATCAAATGCTTGTTTTATCATAAAAAATAAAAAATAAATAAAAATCCTTAATCTTGCTTTGATCTCTCCAGTAATATGGTCCTGTTTGGTACGCGAGTTCAAACACATGTTTTTAATTTTTAAACAACATTATACGTATTTCTACACACTTTTTTATCCACACATATTTCAAAAAAATAAAAAAATATTATTTAAATACACATACCAAACAAGCTTATAATTATTATAATAATAATAATTCCGAATCCTTTGCAAATATGATGATATCCACAACAGCAGGCATGTGCACTAACAGTAGAGGTCCCACTTCCAGCTAAAATCCATTCACACAAAATCGGATGATTGGATTAAATCCTATCTCGGATCAAGATCCCATAATATAAAACAATCTCAAAGAATCGAAAGGGCTTTATTTTACTGATCCATCATCCGCCCACTATCGCCGTAACCACCATACCCTTCAATACTTTTCAGAGTGCGGAAAGTAAACAAATAGAATTGAGACAAATATTCTAAGAATAATTTATCTCTTTCTTTATTTTAGTTTGTTTGGGGCGGAAGGAGTAGCCAAAGTTTTTCTATGGCAGAGCTAAAATGTAAAATTTGGTTCTTTAAGTTTCAAAATTTATATTCAACTAGCTTGTAACCCCATGTATATGTATGGATAAACTTAAAAATATATAATAAGATGCATAATATAATTCCTATATATATAATTTAAATACTATTGATAGTCATTTTTATATTTTGTTAACTCTTTAAAAAAATTTGTAAATATATTATTAGGTATAAAATGTAAATTGTCCATATTTTTTTTTTGTTTTTTTTATTGTGAAGCACTTTTATTTTTAATTTTTTTATTTTTATGATTCATTTATTCTAGACTCTTTGGTTTTTGTATTTAATAAGTCACTTGGATGAATATTTATGATGTGGTCTCATATTTGATTCTAAAATTAAAAAATAAAATTCTTTAAAAATAAATAATTTAGGATACATGGCGCAAAATTAGAATTCTAATTTGAAATTTTAATTTGAGTTTCTTTCAGTTTCACTTATTATTATTATTATTATTATATTATTATTATCTCTCTCTCTCTCTCTCTCTCTCTATATATATATATATAAAACCGAAACTTTTGAAACTCTCACAAATTTCCACGTCACCATTTATTTTATTTTATTTTTTCTATTTTTTAAATTTCGATTTTTTTTCCCAGTCTTTTATGCGACTGACTCTCTCTAACCTATACGCATTCTTAAAACCCAAAACCCTAACCTTTGAGCTCTCTCTCTCTCCGCTTTGTCTTGGGTCCTGTCGTTTCCCCTTTCTCTCTTTATTCCTCAAACCTCTCCCTTACAAGCCATCCCCATTCACTCATTCGCTCTTGCTTTGCTCACTATTCGCCGATTTCAGCGTATTTTCAGGTAATCTATACGATTTCACATTGGATCTGAAATTTTCTGCTTTTTTTAATTGAAAAATATACAGATTGCATCAGATGGTTGAATTAGAACTTTGTTTCAAAAAATTAGGGTTTGTTTTCTTCTTCTATTTCTTTTTTTTTTTTTGGGACATGATATTTTTTGAACTCTGTTTTTAGTTTTTAACTGCCTTGATTTAAAGTTTTGAGAACTTCTGATTTTTTCACTTGATTGTGGTTTACTTTTATGCCAAAATGAGTTGTGCTTTCTAAAGATGTATTTTCTTTTGGGGAAAACAGAGATTCTAATGTAAAGTTCACATCGTTTGTAAATCTCTGTGAGCTGAAATTTTTATTTTAGTCTACCACCAATAGTATTTAAGTTTTTAGAAGTAGAAGTTATGCCAGAATGCTCAAGTTTTTTAATGTCAGAGCTCAAGCTCCAGGTATGTAGTTTTACGATGTTTTCATCACCATAGAGTAGCCAAGGTGTAGTGAGCCAACTCTATTTCACTTTGAATTATCCCACAAAAAAAAAAAAAAAAAAAAAAAAAAAACTCTATTTCCCTTTGATTTGTACTCTCTGAAATGGGAGTGCATACATCTTTTAATTTTTCCTCTCTTTTCCTTTTCTAATAAAATTATTTACTTAAAAAAACACTAACTTATAATTTGATACAAAAAATTATTTGCTAAGATGTAGAAGAATGGTAATAATTTGAAATCTTTTAGGGGAAGTCTCAAACTTGACCATAGGGTAGGGTGTTTCTAAATAATGTCAATGGAAGAACCAATGTGGATTCTCTTTGAAAAAAATAGAAATAAATTCATATGGTGTGTAATTGTATGGAACTTGCTATTTAAGTGAGTCTCTATTTTAATTTGTTTTAATAGTTGGGAGTTAAATTTAGTTTCGATTTTTTATTATAAATTCATATGGTGAATCTCAGGTTTGTGTTTTTCTATCAAATTGAGATAAATGTCTACTTCTTTAGTACTTTCCACTCTTCTGACAATGGGCTCTTCCTCCTCATATAAATGGATAGTGAGTAGGCAATTTTTACATTTGAGTATAATACGATTGGACACTTACACTATTTCACATTCTGAGTCTAATAGAAATTCTTACTCCTATCCCATATACCAATTTTACTGTTTATTTATTTTTTTATTAAATTGTTTGTCTTTCTTACAAATAAACAATATTGGATATGATATTGATAGTTTGCTATTTCAGTAAAGCACTGATTCATAGCTTTCATATGTATATGAATGCATGCTAATTATTGGATTAAATCTTAAATAATTGTTGATGCATTTGTGTCACTTGGATCGAAGGTTCAGAAAAGTACATTTTCGAGGTATGACTTCTTTGGGTGTACATTTTAAATTTTTGAGAAGATAATCATATTGACAAATTAATAAGAATATATTAGTAAGTGCATTTTTCCATAGAGGATGTATTATGTATATTGAAAGCTTCAAGGAGGCTGAAAATAATTATAAATGAATCATTACAATTCCATTAGTCAATTTGTGTTTACAAATCAATACATTTTTCAGGTGTTTGAGAAAATTATGATCTATTTTCAATTGAGATGAAGATTACGAATAAATTGAGCATCCCATTTTAGAAATTGGGCCAACATGTACTTGCTTCTGATAATAATCTCTCCTCCTTTGCAGGTTTTTGTTTGTTTGTTGAGAAACCTCCCCCTTTGCAGTTGGTTGACCAATCACTAATTCTATTAATGATGGATTTAGAATGTTAGGTTGGTTGGGTGATAACATGGTTTTAGGTTGCAGAAGTATCTAACAATGATTTAACAAAAAACAATCTTCTCAAGATTTGCATCCTTTAGTGACGATGGGGCAAGTTGCTAATTGTGATTTAATTTGCATCCCATAGGATTTCCTACAGATAACCATTTGAAAAGCTATTTTTCTACATTGTTATTCTAATCTATATTTTAAAATTTTACTTTTTATAGTTACATATAGTCAATCAGGAAAAGGACCTATATCTTCAATCTCTTTTTACCATTCTATGGTCCTTATGGAACCATAGAAATCAAGTGGTTCATGATGGGAAGACCCCAAATCTGATAAATGTTGTTCTCACTCACTGCCAAATCTCTTTTATGCAGGTACCGGGAGGCCTTTAGAAATGGACAATACTAATATCAAGATCACAACATACCAACTCAAAAAGATGTCTCCAATAGGGATTGGCAACTCATTATCAAAGTAGTTTGTTAAAGGAAAAGGAAATTGAAACGGAGTGGCTATGCATATGAAGCAAAGGACTTGAAGGGAGATCTAATATTAGTGGGGGAGCTTAGCAGTCTGTCAACATCTTACCCAGTAGCATTTCAGGATGCAATTGTGGAGGTTGCAATAAAAGCTAGAGACCTTGGATTTAGACTAATTTTGTTTGTCAGTGGTTGCAAAAGGATTGAACAGGTTTGCAATGGAAGAAGTTAACCAAGATTGCAGGAACAACCTATGATGACAGACTTGCATTTTCTAACTTAATAAGGTTTAACATTTCACACCATTTTTGTACCAAAAACTATCAAGTGTAATGTGTTAGAAGTAGCTTCAATTCTCTAGCTGGTCATTATTCGACCCAATTACTGTTGGATCTCTCCAAATCTTATGCTATATAACTTGTGTCCTGTAACTATTTTCTATGGTATCAAAAAAAAGAAAAAAAAGAAAAGAAAAGAGTTACATATAGTCTTCAACTATGTTAATTAGAACTATTTAGAATTTAATAAAGGGATCCAAAACTAAATAAATTTTGAACAAATTAGGATTGAGGTTATGTAAAAAAATTCTAACTAAATTAGGTAAGCTATTTTTTTACAAATAGTCCAATTTCATTTTTTTTATTTATTCATACTTATTAACTATCAATTATCTATAAATATAATTTTCACAACTAGCCCGTGCATTGCACGGGTTAGCGACTAGTTATTATTATTATTATATTTATATATATAAAACCGAAGCTTTTCAAGCTTCCACATTTTTCCACGTCAGCATTATTTAAAAAAATAAAACTATTAAAAAAAATAAAACCCTAAACACTGTAACTATTTCTAACCCAATAACTATTTCTCCCCAAAACAAACCCGATAACCTATATCTCAGTCTTTGTCTCTCCTTCAAACGCAAACTCAGCCAACAAACACTGCAAGACCCATACGCAGGAACCCAAAAACGGAAAAGCTAGATGCAGATCTTTCTCTCTTCCCCTACGATGGTAAGCGAATTCAACTAAGCCACAAACGACCATGTCAGCATTATTTAAAAAAATAAAACTATTAAAAAAAATAAAACCCTAAACACCGTAACTATTTCTAACCCAATAACTATTTCTCCCCAAAACAAACTCGATAACCTATATCTCAGTCTTTGTCTCTCCTTCAAACGCAAACTCAGCCAACAAACACTGCAAGACCTATACGCATGAACCCAAAAACGGAAAAGCTAGACGCAGATCTTTCTCTCTTCCCCTGCGATGGTAAGCGAATTCAACTAAGCCACAAACGACCCAAAAAGGGAAAAGCTAGCTGTAGATCTTTCTCTCTTCCCCTGCGACGGTAAGCGAATTCAACTAAGCCACAAACGCTTCGCCTCACAACCAACCTAACATCAGACTGCTGGAATGGCTACAGGTAAAATCTTTTATATTAATTTTGGGTGTTTAATAGGATTTAGATTCGGCTATTTTGTTTGGTTTTGATTTAAGAAATTGGTTTAGATTTTGTTTTGATTTAAAATTGGTTTTTATCAATACTCGAAACCCTAATATAGGTCAGGTAAAATCTTTTATATTAATTTTGGGTGTTTAATAAGATTTAGGTTCGGCTATTTTGTTTGGTTTTGCTTTAAGAAATTGGTTTAGATTTTGTTTTGATTTAGAATTGGTTTTTATCAATACTCGAAACCCTAATATAGGTTCTCCCTCAATTTTGGTTCCTTTCAATATATCAAATTTTACTACAAGATTGAAATAGTAAAAGGGGGAAGGGCAAGCTGCTTATGTGGCTTGGGGATATGGGTTTTGGCGTCAGCATTATTTAAAAAAAATAAAACTATTAAAAAAGATAAAACCCTAAACACCGTAACTATTTCTAACCCAATAACTATTTCTCCCCAAAACAAACTCGATAACCTATATCTCAGTCTTTGTCTCTCCTTCAAACGCAAACTCAGCCAACAAACACTGCAAGACCCATATGCAGGAACCTAAAATGGAAAAGCTAGACGCAGGTCTTTCTCTCTTCCCCTGTGATGGTAAGCGAATTCAACTAAGCCACAAACGACCCAAAAAGGGAAAAGCTAGCCGCAGATCTTTCTCTCTTCCCCTGCGACGGTAAGCGAATTCAACTAAGCCACAAACGCTTCGCCTCACAACCAACCTAACATCAGACTGTTGGAACGACTACAGGTAAAATATTTTATATTAATTTTGGGTGTTTAATAGGATTTAGGTTCGGCTATTTTGTTTGGTTTTGATTTAAGAAATTGGTTTAGATTTTGTTTTGATTTAGAATTGGTTTTTATCTATACTCGAAACCCTAATATAGATCAGGTAAAATCTTTTATATTAATTTTGGGCGTTTAATAGGATTTAGGTTCGGTTATTTTGTTTGTTTTTGCTTTAAGAAATTGGTTCAGATTTTGTTTTGATTTAGAATTGGTTTTTATCAATACTCTTAACCCTAATATAGGTTCTCCCTCAATTTTGGTTCCTTTCAATATATCAAATTTTACTACAGGATTGAAATAGTAAAAGGGGGAAGGGCAAGTTGCATATGTGGCTTGGGGATATGGGTTTTGGCATTAGAATCAACCCCACATCAGAATCAATCTAGGTTGGATTATAAACTGTAACATAACGATTATTTACTTTTTTGTTGATGGGTTGGTTTGATTTTCTTTAAACTTTGTATTACATGTTGATATTGGTAACATAAATGTGCATACATATGTTTTGTTTGAAACATAATTTCCAATTAGCTTTTGTATAGCAAACAGTTTAGCCTCACTATAAAAATTGCTGGTGTGTTTTAAACTGAGTAGAATTTATTTAATTCAGCAACCTACTAATTTTAATAAGTGTTAATGTAATTTAAAAGTTTCAGTTTTTAAGCCAAGAGTAGTAGCTTTTGTATTTAAATCTTTTTGAGATTAGTGTGGAGCATTTCAGTTAAAAAAAAGCTTGGATCTGCCACAAGCCAAAAAATATATTAATACATAAATAAAAAGACAAAAATTCTGATTTTATATCAGTTAAGAGTTAAATCAATGATGGTGGAATTACAACTAATATCTCTCTCTGTTGTTCCCCCTACTCCTCTTCTGCCTATGGCTCTACTACCCCAACCAGTAAGTTTTTCTCTTTCTCTTGGCAAACACTGTAGATCCACCCTCTCCAACACACCATAATCTCCAATTCTCACCATATGACATCCTTAGAAAATCACCCAAATCTTCAATTGTCAACTAACCCATATAATCAGGATGAGATTTTGATTGGTTTATCATGTCAGGTAATTCTCCCAATTCTTTTCAAATTTGTTTTCCCAAATTATATCCGTTTGTCTCTCTATTTGTTTGTAAACTCCACCATTGAATCTCTGTACATCCCTATCTTTTCCTCTCTTTTTTCCATATGGATTTTTCTTTTATTTCATTTGGTTCCCTATTGCTTGATTATTTTTCATGTTTTTTTTGTTTGATGGGTTTCCTTTGGTTTTGGAGGATTGCAAGGAACACAACCTAGAAGGTTTTAATTCTTCTACTATTCCGTTTTGTTCCTTTTTCTACTATTAAAAAAAAAAAAATGGGAACAAAGTTCTCCATTGTTCTATGGTTCATTGTTTTAAGTTGTACTATGTTTTTTTTTTTTTTTTTTTTAATGAAAAAGTTGTACTATGTTGATAAAACAAAGTTTAGAAATTTAGTAATTTTATTGTTAATTGCTTCTTCGCTGTGATGTAATTGTTCTCAACTCTATAGGATTCCCTCTCTCTTTTTTTTTTTTTTTTTTTTTTGGTTATGGTTTTTTTCCCTAGCTTGTGTTTATATTAAACATGTTGATAAAAGGGTGATTATTTACATTTAAAGCTTTTTTTTTTTTTAATGAGAATCACAAAGACATCTAAAACTGAAAAAGAAAGTTTAAACTCCTAGAGTTTAATATATAGATTGCTTAAGTTGAATTCTATGCCCTAAGACTTTAGGGTTACACATCAAGTTTTTCATCTTTGTTGAAAATCTGAACTAGATCATATTTTGTTCCTGAACCTATTATTGTTTTAGAATCCAAATTTTGGCTTGGAATCATGCTTTTCTATATTACTTGCAATTAATTTTTTAACTCAAATTTGTAGTTGGATTGTCATATCTTTTGCCTCACAAAATGTTAAATGTTGTAGGTGGTTTCTTTTCCCCAGATTTGTGTTGTGGACTTTTATTATTGCCCATAATCCATTCTATGATCCTTGCTTGACACTTTTGAGGTTGGAAGAAAAGGAGAGAGCCCCCTTTTTAATTTATTTATTTATTCCGTAGCTATTTTCAACCAGATAAGACTTGGTTTTTGGGCATTAATTGCAAGGCCATGAAAGTTCTTAAATTGAAGGATTTACATTGGCAACTGCTTTTTCTTAACTTAAATTTGTTAAGATTCTCATCCCCTTTTTTAGTCAATTTGTATTCTCTTTATATTTTCCCCCATTTTGCTCTTGGTTTAACATTCTATACTATTATGGTTTAAAAAAAATTATAATATGCTTTGAGCCAAATTATAAAAATTATCCCGTGCATCGCATATTTTATATATATATATATATATATATATATATATATATATATAGATATAAATCAAGCTCTCTCTATTTTCAATCATTAATTGGATTCTTTTAATTAAAAAATTTTGAAGAAAAAAATTTATAATTTGGTCAATTGACTGCAACATTTAACAGAAGTTGATGGAGAGACCTTAATTGAATAAACTTAGAAATTTAGAGAATTGGATTAATTGAAAGCAAAGTTAGAGGACAGAAATGAATTCTGGTAAAACTTAAAAGGTGGATCAAAAGAGGGCTGAAATCTGACAGTAGATAAAATTCTGACAATCAAGGGATTCTCATCCTAAATTTGAGGAATTTTTTCCTTTTCTTTTGGAGGAGGCTGGGGTTATAGGAGTGGAAAAACCCTAGAATGTTTTTAATCTTTTTATTTTTTTTAAAGATGTTTAGCATTATTTTTATGGATTTCTTTTGCATAACAATGTGTGGCCAAACCTCTAGCTAGGGTTAGAGGTGAAACCTAGCATTTTTATCATATGTTCTTGGGCTTATCTATGTGCTTTCTATGGGTTGATGGTTGAATTTTGAGATTTATTTAGTATTTGGAATCATTGCATGTTGACAAGTTTTTAAGATTTAATATGATTTTTATTTATATCAATGCTTGAACTCCTTGATTCGTTATGATTTAAGATTATATTGAATGCTTAATCTTCCCTATAACATGCCGATTGAATAATTTGCTCAGTCACTTATATTCAATATACTTCACACATTGTTTGAGTACTTTATTGTTTTATTTTCTGATTAGGCGAGTTGAATCTCTACCCTAATTGAGTTAAAAATAATCCTAATTCATATGATAAAATATTAGGTGGATCCTTGAATCCCTAGTGTTTTCTTTCCATTAATTTTTCTTATATTTATTTTGTTATTTAAAATTATAGTTTCAATATTATCTTGCTCAATCTTTGGGTGGAAAAACAAAAACAACTATTTTTATTTACTACTTAACAATAGAGGTTTTTACATTAGTGTCAATCATTTCTTGTGAATCAACCTCAGACTCACTGAGATAATATTACTTGTGAAAAATCTACACTTGGGTTTGCATTATTTTAATCGCAACATCAATGCATGTTCATGTTCTTATGCGTGTTCATGTTGTTCATCCAAAATATGAACCCTAGTTATTAATCTATTAAACCAAGCATATAAAACAAGTTATTCTACTAACCTGAGACCTATTCATGTATAATCTAACTCAAACAAAAGCTAAAACATGCATTTAAACTAAAGAAGCAGGATAAAAACCAAGAACAAGAAAATCTAGGTTTCTGGGTTAACTATGTGTGCACCTGCATAAGCATGTGTATCGATGGTCATGGAAATATGTACGCATGCACGAGCATGCATTAAACTACATCTAAACAAACCTAGCATGCTTTTAATTATCAAAGCAATAAACTTGTAGTACACAGGAAACAAAGAAAGCAATAAAACAGTAGTAAAAACAAAACAAAAAAGGAAGAACAAATACCTCACACAAAGAGCTTCAAGAGCTTGATTTTGACCTTTTCCCTTAGTCAATCTACAAAACAAAATACCCAGAGGGTTGGCAAGTTTAACTAGAAGGCTTTGGGCCGGAATAGGTCCTAGCCAAGAAACTTTAGCTTTAGGACGCTTTTCAAAGTAAAGAGCTTCTCTTAAATCGCTTTTCTTGGAGTTGATTTTGTGTCTCTTTGGAAAAAGGGTCGTGGGGCCTTTTTATAGTGTTCAAAGAGAAGGGGCAGGGCTCTTCCCAAGTGATGTAAGATTGGTTCTACTGCATTTTCCATCAAAAAATTTCATTATATAGCTTTTTTGAAACCCTAATGTGTACGCATGCTTAGGGTTTTTGTAAGTTTTTCTCATCCAAAAACATCCATAAACTAAAGAGGTTTTTTGGCTAGGCCTTAGACCAGTCCTAGACCTACCTAGTGATATTGTAATTAGGGAATGAGGACTCGAGTAATAAGGGGTACAAGATGGGGTATCTACAAAATCCCATTATGCACATTGGCCAAAATAAAGAGTCATTTGAAGGAAAATGACTAAGAGGTATATTGTTTTAGTAGCAACTACCTACCAGGGTTCGAACAAATTGTCAATGAAGGGTCCTCTCCATTGTCGACTTTGGGGATCTATAAGTAGACCAATTGTAGCTTCTCTCAAGTTCTCATTCACCGGTGAAGAGACCTTACCATTACATGTATGGTAACCAGAAATCATCCCACAAGATAATAGATTTACCTGCTCCAACCCTCCATTTTTCTTCCTGCTTTAGCAACTTCCTACCCTTTAAAATGCTCTTCCAAGCACAAAATCCAATTTGAGAGTTCTTAGCCTCCATTATTGAGACTGTAGGGAAGAAGCGAACCTTAAAGACTCAATAAAACAAGGAGTTCTTATCATGAAGCAACCTCCAAGCTTGTTTAGCCAATAGAGAATCGTTGAACATAGCCAAATCTCAAAAGCCCATCCCTCCAGCCAACTTTGATTTGCACAAAACATCCCATTTTACCTAATGAATCTTCTTTCTATCATCTCGTTGACCTTACCAAAACTTTCTGATGAGCACTTCAATATCCTGACAAAGGTCGAGTGGTATTTTAAAACAACTCATTGTATATGTGGGAATAGCTTGGACAATGGATTTAATCAAAACCTTTTTTCTGGCCTATAATTTTTGCCAAACTCTATCTTTAATATAATCGAAACTAGCATTTTTTCCCCCTCCCTATGAAAGAGGAAAGCCCCAAATATTTCTCATACTATTGAATTTCATGCACCCCTAGAATAGTCTTGATTTTTTGTTTAGCTTCATCAATGGCCGACTTGCTAAAGAAAATTTTGGTCTTTTCTTTATTGATTTGTTGTTTGAACACACTCTCATATGCAATAAGAATTTTTAAAATGCTATTACATTCATATGGGGTAGCCCTACAAAATAGAAGGCTGTCATCTGCCAAAAACAAATGGGTAAGTTTTAGGGCCTCTTTTATAGAGAGAGAATCCTTTAATATCACCGAGTCTGGCAACCTACTTGATGAGGTTGTGCAATCCTTCTGTGCATAGTAAAAAGAGAAAGAGGGGAGAGTGGGATGAATCATCCCTCTAGGTTCTCCATTCACTAAAATAGAGTAAGTGATAGATTTAATACAAGTCATCATTAAACCAATCCACCTCTCTTTGAAACCCATCTGCCTCGTCAACTTCTCCAAAAAAAATCCACACAACTCTATCATAAACTTTGCTCATATGAAGCTTAAGGATCATAATCTTGAGTTACTAGAATTATGATTCTTCATATGGTGTAAACTCTCAAAGGCCACCAAAATATTATTGAAAATAATTCTATCCTTAGCAAATTAAAGGCCGACTGGTGCTTAGTAACGATTTGGGGGAGATTTTTTTTCAATCTATTAGCTAAAACTTTTGAAAAGATTTTACACACGAGATTGCAACGACTTATAGGGCGAAAATCATGCACATGTTCCAGAATATTAGTCTTGTGGATAAGGGTGACAAAAGTGAGATTAATTAGATGAGGGAGAGTACCTAAATTCAACTAGTGGAGAATAGAAGAAGTAACATCCCCATCAACCAAATTCCAGAATTTTTAGTAGAACAATGGAGACAAACCATTGGGTCCTGGAGCTTTAAGTTGGGCCATTTGTTTGAGTGCAACTTGAACTTCCCATTCCATTAAAATCCTCTATATGTTTGTGGTTAATATCTTTAGTTATTAAATATGGGATGTGATCCAAGGCTTCCCCATTTAAGTTTGGACAAGAGGTTGTGAAGAGGGTCTGATAGTAATTCACCAAAGCGGAGGAAAAAGATTTAGCCTGGGAGTGTCATTAACCTAATGAATCTCTAATGCCAAATATTTAATTTTTCTTCATACGTTTTGTAGTCTAACTATGAAAAAGCTTAGTATTTTTTTCACCCTTTTCTAGCCACAGGATATGTGATCTCCACCCCCACTTTTTTTCCTCTCGGTCCAATAGAATATTAAATTCATACTTGAGCTTCCTAAGATTGTGATTACACCCTGCACGAATAGCCTCCTCTCTAGTCATTACCAGTAGAATTTTCTTATTCTCCAATTCTCTTCTCACATTACCAAAAAAATCACAACTCCACCAACTAGGATCTTTCCCACATTTTTGAATTCTTTCTAGCACTATGGTGTCAAAATTCTATCCCCCCCCCCCCCCCCCCCATAAAAGCCAAGCTGCTTCCACTGTCTCCCCACACCTAGGATCGGTTAGCCACATCTCTTCAAAATGAAATAATTTTTTCCTTGGCATAGGTTCAAGACCTGAGGGAATTATTAGAATTGGGACATGATTAGAGGTACTGCAAGTTCAAGACTTGAGGGAATTATTTGATAATTAATGATTGTTAAATATCTTCAATGCTACCATTAGTAAAAAAAAAAATTGAAAAAACAATTTAATTTAATTTAGGGGAAAGGAAGAAAAAAAAAGCTAGTTCTCTAAATAACTTCAAAACAACAACAATTTAAAAATGACTTCCAAATTATACCCACTAGTATATTCGAAAAATATGTTATAGGTAGACATGGCAAACTGGTTAGAATTTGCTAACCCGACCTAAAAAATATTTGACCCGAACCTAAATTTTTTGACTCAATACAAAAATGGGCTGACTCGCCAAACCCTTTTTGCGAGCCAACCCAACCCAGCCTGCGACTTGAGCAATTTTAAAAAAAAAAAATTTGGGGTAAAAAAAAAAGAATTAAGACAATATTGGTTTAATTGTTTGTTGTGAGTAAGGAATCGATTGAGACTTTTACATAACTACATGCAAATGAATTGAAAGATGAATGATTGAGGCATTTTGTAATGAGTAAATATTTTTAGATATCAGATAACAAAGTATATGCCAAGATAAGTTACAGTAAAGTTAAAAATATATATTTAAAATTATAGACATGTATGAAAAACATTCATAAGTGTGAAAAGAATAAAGCCAGAGTATCAATGAAATTAGCATAAATTTTGAATTATTAGGCCTATTTTTTTAACAATTCATGTCCAAAATAAACGGTTTTTTTCAAATAAATTATGATATTTCTTGGAGTGTGTGTTGCTTAACAATGACATGATATTCATAAAAGAGGTAATGTATAAACAATCAAACTTTAATGTACATTCTCAAATAGAAATAGAGTGCCAAGCACAATTGATAATATGTTATAAAATTAGTTTTCAAGATTGTAAATTTCTTGTCCGTTTTTATTATTTGTCAAAACAGTTATCCAATAAGGCTTTTGTAATTTTGTTTTATGATTTGGGAGGTTGATATATTGTATAGAAAATGAAACTTGTGTATTTGTTTTACATATCCTTTGTGCTTTTTTTTGTTTTGGTTAATAATGTTGAGATTTGTATAATTTTAAAATTATTGAACAAGTATTAATTTGTTTAGTTGAGCTCATTCTTGATACAAGTGGTGAATTCAAAGTAATGCATTTTACATCAAGTAACTAGTATTATTTTCGTGCAATGCACGGCTTGATGAAGATTCCTATTTAGCTAATTTTTTTGTAAAAAAAATAATTAAAACAAAATAATTAAATAAAAAGTAATAATAAATTCTAAAATAAGTAAGTAATTTTAATAAAAAATTACTTTAAGTTCTGATTGTTTAGAGTTTGGACATTGTCAGTGTTTATCTATTTTTATATTTTAAAATTCTCTTTGTGCTTTGTGTTAATTTTTAATATGAGATATGTGATGAGTTTGATTATTCCTATTTGGGTTATGCCATAGCCAACACAACTAATATTAAACAAAATAGTTCCTCAATACATTTTTCTTCCTAGTGATAATCTAATTGAAAAAATAAACACAATCACAAATTAAATATAATAATCAAAACCCAAAATCAAAACATACACAAAAGAGTTCAAAAATTGAGAATAAAAATAAAAATAAAAACTTACATAAGAGAATCAAGAACTTAAATGGTACTTATGGTTTTGCTTCTTTATAGTAAACTTCCTTTGGCATTATATTCTTCACACAAATTCAGAAGTAAAGAACAGATGAATTTATTAAATTAAAACAATAAGCTTGATGAATAGTAAGCGTAAGTTGCATCTTGGGAAAAAAAGTTAAAAAAATACAAAAATATGGGGTATATTATGTAGGATTTAATTATATGGATGACTTTATTGGTTAAGAGTGATTATATCGAAAATTCATGACTTAATATATATATATTGAAAATTTTAATAATAGACTATTAGCTAGAGTAGAATTTAAATTTCTAAAATTTAGACGATAAAGTTTTATCTAAATTAAATTATTGTTAAATCTTATCTCTTAGTCAAGAGTCTTTTATCTTAATATCCTAATAAAATATTAATTTAATAAGACGTAACTTGAGGAAAAAAACAAAAACAAAATTTGTGAGTTGTGTGGTATTTACGTTTAGAAAATTTTGATGATAGAATTTTAGTTTTATTTAAATTAAACAGTTGTTGAATGTTATCTCTTAATTTGAGGAAATATATCATAATAAATAATATAAATTAATTTACTAATTAATTATTCTTAAAATGTTGATAATAGACTTTTAGTTGGAGTAGACGTCAAAATGATTTTTTTTTTTTTTTTTTTTTTGAGCAAGAAAATGTAGGCTGTTGTTTGGGATTTAGGTTTAGAATTTTTGATAATAGACTTTTAATTTGATTAGAATTTAAATTTTTTGAAGTTTAATGATTAGTTTTATCTAAATTAAACAATTGCTAAATATTATCCCTTAATTTGAGGAATTATATCATAACAAATAATATAAATTTAATTTATTAATTAGTTGTTCGTTAAATATTGATAATATAGAGTTTTAGTTAGAGTAGAAGTCAAAACATGAGTTTTAGTTGTTCTTAAGATTTTGATAATAGATTTTTAGTTAGAGTAGAAGTCAAAAGGTTGTTTATATATGTAGAAAGAAAATGTGAGTTTTTGTCTGTGATTTAAGTTTAGAATTTTTGATAATAGATTTTTAGTTTGAATATAATTTAAAATTGTTGAAGTTTAAATGATGGAAAAATCTCTCATACGCCAAGCGCATGAGACCTGCCTCTCATAGCAGGTGGGCCCCACACGTGTGGCACCTACTTGTGAGAGGTTGGTTTCATGCGTCTGGCACATAAGATACCAAATCTTAAATGATATGTTTGATCTAAATTAAACAATTGCTAAATAATAAATATTATCCCTTAATTTGAGGAAATATATCATAAAGAATAATAAAAAATTAATTTATTAATTATTTTTTCTTAAAATATTGATGATAGACTTTTAGTTGGGGTATAAGTCAAAATGTTGTTTTTTATAAGAAAGAAAACGTGGGTTGTTGTTTGGGATTAAAGTTTTGAATTTTTTATAATAGACTTTTAGTTTGAATAGAATTTAAATTTTTTAAAATTTAAATGATAAAGTTTTACCAAAATTAAACAATTGTTAAATATTATCCCTTAATTTGAGGAAATATATCCTAAAAAATAATATAAAATTAATTAACTAAAGAGTAGCCAGTTGGCACAATTATGACTTTTAAGCTCAACTTTTATTATATAGTATAGTATATGATGATATGATATGATATGATTTATTGCTTAGCCTCTAAATGGCAAACACATGTTTTCAGAAAATAAAATAAAAAATTGTGTGAAAATACAAGTCAACCTGACCCAATCCGCAACTCAATTGGCTTGACCTGATTCCAACCAGCTTTAAAATGACTTGATTTGACCAACAACCCCATAAACTCAACCCGACCTGACTTGACCATTTGCAACGTCTGGTAATAGGCTTGGAATGGGACCCATTCTTGTGGAGGCCAATTCGATGGAGGGGAGAGAGATAGTGTTACTTTGTGATCTAAACTAAAATGTAAAAAGTAGACTACCATATATTGAGGGATCAGTCTAGAGAAACGAACGGTTATGGTTGTTAAAAAGAAAGGGCCAAGATTCCAAAAATGAGCCATACCTCGAACACATGGGAGAAATCTGAGCTGTTAATTAACCTCATAATGAGACAGAAGATAAAAAGAGAAAAAGAGAGGAGGGAAATTCCCGATACATCCCCCCTAGACATTGATCATCAGATAATAGTGGAATGCATAAAGACAAAAACCGTGACCATGTCCATGTCCATCTCTATCTCCATCTCCAAACAAACAAACAAGACTAATAAGACTAACACTAGATGAGATAATATATTACATATATAGAAGTGACACGTCAAGACACTGTGCCCCAGTCTTATCTGTATATATTAAGAGGATTCAAAAAATTAATTATTACATTTTTTTACTATCAAAAATACCTCAAATTAATTAATCTAAAACTTAAAAATGAAGTCAAAATAGTAAATTGGCAAAAATAATAAATTTCTACTTCTAAGAATTATTGATAACAATTCTTATTTCACATTATAAATTAATCTACAAAGTATTTTCAATTCAAAAACTAAGTAGAAAAATCGAACTTATCTTCAGTTGTACTATCTATTTCTATTACAGTGAGCAAACTATAATTTACAAGGGAAAAAGAAAACAAAGAGAAGGAATGAAAGCATCAAAGAAATGGAATTGAATTATCCACCAAATTCGGCATCGTAGGTCTCACTCTCACTCATTTCCACTCTGTTTAGCGGACTTTCCGAAGCCTCTGTCTACCACTAAAAAACCTCATAAAAACCAAAACAGAGCAGAGCAGTCGGAACAGAGTAAGCTGAGAAAACAGAGAGAAACCACCACAAACTAACAAAAAGCAAGTGAGACTGTCTGGTCGCGGTTCTGTTTCTGTCACTGATCGTGAGCTCATCAATTATGAAACTCACAGATAGAGAGAGATTCTTTTTTACATGTGACTCTGATTGCTCTTTTCTTTCATCTTCTTGCTTGTCATTTCAAAAAAATGGCTTCGGATGCGAGTGTGTTGAAACATGGAGTGGTGGGGAACGAGAATAATGGGCACGCTGCTTGCTGCAACACGGGGGGACCTGGGTGCGCAACTCCGCTGGAGGCCATGTCTGGTCCTAGAGAAGCTCTCATCTATGTCACTTGCGTTTACACTGGTACCTATACATATACTATCTTCATCTACTTTTTATTTTAATGGCTTTTTTCTTTTCTTTTTCCTTTCTTTTTCATAGCAATTTGACTTAAATATGCAGGGAATTTGCAGTTATTATTGAATTTTCTTTTGGGTCTTTGTCAAAAAAAAAAAAAAAAATCTGATATATATATCTCATATATAAAGGAGGGGACAAGAGTATTTGTGGCTGATCGAAACATGAACATATTCTTATGTTAATATGGTTTCATGTTTAGTAAAGTTGTAATTTAGGAAGATTTTTGTTTTTTTGAATATGTAGTTTTCTATAGTGAAATTGAAGTTAGTGAAGGATTTATTGAAGGTATATGCAGGAGTCATGATGAGGTAGTGAAGCCTTCTTAACTGGATAAGCCCACTACCAGGGCTAGCCCTAGACATTTTGGGGTCTAAGAGCATTAGTATTGGTGGTGTTAAAAAGTTATATTGTTATTTTTAGCAACACCAAATGCAAAAGTTAGGCTCCATTGGTGGAGCTATAACCAAAATTTTTGACTTCTTTGCTACAATGCACAGCCAAAGATAGCCGTGCACTGTAGCTCAAAAGGAAGAAGGAAAAAAAAAAAAAAAACACTTTTTTATTCTTGCGTTCACATTACTTTAATTATTTTGCTGATTTCTTTTTTTTTTTTATCTTTTTTTTTATCTTTATTGTAGTCGATATATTATTTTATTGTGTTGTTTATATTATTATATTGTTTTGAAAGTTAAAGTAAAACCAATGATGTTGAATATTTTATAAAGTGAGAAGGTAAAATAAATAAGTGATAATTATAGATTATCCACCTATGGTTTAGCCCGAATTTAACTTACCCACTCTTAGTTTCATTTTTGACACTTTGCTCACTTGAGGTTACTTCCGTTTAGTCTCTGTTACCCACCTCTGTTAAAAAAGAGGAGTAAATAAGTCTTTTTACATCCATTTTATATCTCTCTCCTCCCAAAACAAGAAAAAAAAAAAGAAAAAAAAGAAAAAGAAAAGAAAAACAAGATTAAAATATGGTATTAGTTTCTCACAATTCACAAACATGAAGAACATCACAAACTGGCACCATAGATGTTGATGGTTGAAATTGTCTATAATACAATCTGGGGACCTCTGGCAAGCAGGTGTCAATAATATTGCAATCCTTTGGCTGGTTTTGCAGTCATCTCCTACTCCTCTATTTTAGACTTTCCCATCATGCTTATTGAACGGTGGAATCTTTTCACCAGAGGTCTTGGAGCCCTCGTTTTTGGGTCAAATCCTCTCACACAAATAAACCCTCTGATAAAGCAAGTCCGAATTTCATCTATTGATAAACCTCTAAGTATTGTTGTTGCTGAAGTTGCAAAGTATGCTGTTTGCCTTTCTAGATGCCATATCAATTCCCTAGGAACATTTATTGGGTTTTGGCTTGATTCATCATCAGCAAATACCTCATTAACTTGAAAGTATGTTCCATTTTGTGGAAAGCTCCCTCTCATTGCCGTTTGACAAGGTATCAAAATTGTTCCGCGAATTGTGTTGGAGTTCTATTCTTGAGACGAATTTGAACATGCTTTGCTTGGTTTTTTTTTTGTTTTTTTTTTGTGTGTGATTTTGGTATGGGTTTCACGGTGGTTTGTGTGTTTGGATTTGAGTTTTTGGCTGGGTTTAGATCTTATTGTTGCCATCGTTAGTTATGTTGTGGTGGATCTACTAGGTTTGTGTGTTTAAACATGCAAGACATCAATTGAAAAAGAAAAACATATTCATTGAGTGAAGAATCAATCAAATCAAACTCCACACAACATTTTCACTGGGAGTGTGTTTTGGGAGAGAGAGGAGTGTTTGATCTATTTTGGGTTTTGTTTTTGATAAAAAAAATGTGTTAGAGTAACGTCTGAAAGGGATGTGGGTTACGGAGTAGTAACAGAGGGAAGCACAGGTGGGTAAAGTGTCAAAAATGAAACCACGAGTAGGTAAGTTAAATTTGGGCTAAACCACATGTGTGTAATCTGTAATTATCCCAATAGATAAAATAGCTTTTTGTGGTGTCAAATAGCTCAAATTACAGCTCCGCCAATGTGGATGCTCTAAGAGGAGAATTAAAATAGGGTCTTCTTTATATTTATGTATTAATTAAATTAATATTTATTTAATATTTTCATATTATAATATATATTTCATTTAAAATTTATTTTTCTTGCCTTTTTAGATGCAAATTAACTAATTAAATATTTGTATTCAAGTTCTTTTAATATCTCCTTTTTAATTGATAATATAGTTAATCCACTTAGTCTTTCTTGGGACATTGTCAATTTTAGGTATGATTTTATTAATTTTAATTTTTAAAATTTTCTTTCTGTAGAAGCAATTATAACAGGTATTGTTAATAACATTCTATATGCAATGCATGTATTTGGTAATGAATCTAACATTTTTATATAATTTAGTATGTCAATTGAAGTATATTATTTTATTTGTAAAGTTTCTTTTAAAACTTTTAACTCTGAAAATAAATCTAAACCATCAATATCATAATAAATATCATATTTGAGAAAAGATTCAAGATTAAGACAGTATTTTTGCAAACTATTAGTGATTTCAATTTTGTGAAGTTAAATAGAAAACCAAAAATATCTTCATATATTTGAAATTGTTCAAACCTATTCTCAATTGAACTAATTGCTTCATCTACTATATATAAGAAATGGTAATATGAGTAAATTTTAGGGATTTGAGATTTTTGATTTGTTATTGTTTTGTGATTAATTTTTTAGACTTGATTTGCATTTTGATGAGTGCAAAATCGTCATTGGTTAGGATCGTCCAGATGGCTCCGGTGTGACCTGCAAGATGATAAAGAAAGGTAACAAATAGGTCATAGGCGTGGTGCCAACCGATGAGCCTCCGATGGTAAAGTTAGAAAGAGAGAGAGAGAGAGTGATAATGAGAAAATTCTAGTTGGTGAGAGTGTATTTCTGATGATTTTTTTTTTACCTTTGGTTGGATGTGCCTTATATAGGCTTCTGCTCTCCTAGCCATTGGAACCACCATTAATGGTGGTTTAATTCCCTGTCTGGGTAACGCCTCTAACATTTAATGCCGAGATATGGAGACCTCTGAGTTGTTAACCTCTTTACTTCATCCAATCGTAATGGCTCAGTCAATGAAGGCTTCATTTATGGTTTGCTCCCGTCCATTGCCATGCCTGGACGAACAATATCTTAGGGCTCATCACATTTTATCTTGTTGAAGGTTTGTCTAGAGGTTAAGGATGTTATTTTTGGGATAATTTATTTTGTTTAGACCAAAGATTTTTTTTGGGGTACCAATGTTTTCCAAGATGTACCAAAGAAATACTTCCTCCGTCCCAATTTGTTTGTCCTATTTGAAAAGTCAAATTTTTTAAGAGAACATCATTTATTATCTTGTCTGCCTTATAAAAATGTATAAGTTTACAAAACTACCCTTAAATAAATTTATCAGCTTTTTTAAAAAGAGTTATTCTTAATGAGACAACTAAAAAGGTGCCCCAATTAAATTGATTTTTTTTAAATATTAGTTAGTTTTCTTTTCAAATAGTTTTGAAAATAAAATAGGGGTATAATAGGAACATTAGTAAACTAATAATTTTTATTTTTAGAAATAGGACAATATTTTGGGACATCTCAAAATGGAATAGAGGACAAACAAACTGGGACGGAGGTAGTAGTTATTTTGAGTTTCATTTGAAACTATTTCTTTTTTTTTCTCTACTGCACCTTCTTTTCCAAAATTTTGGAGCCCCGCTTGGGGGCCTTAGGCAATAGCCTAATTGGCCTAGTGGAAGGGCTGGGCCTGCCCACTGCCCACACATTGTCCAATGGAGATGTAGATATTGGATGCATGAGATAGTTATTGCATACCAAAAAAGCCCCACCTTTTAAAAAATAGTAGGCTTTCCTTGTCTGGTTAAATGAGTGAAATAAGGACTTGCTTCAATTTGAATGCTTAACACAATCATATGATTTCTACAACTCAATAGCTTGTAGATCCTTTTAGCTTCCTCTGACTTTTGAACTATCAATGGTATGAAAATGAAAGGTAGATTACTTAGTGCTCTCTTGATTTGAGTCACTTCACCTGCTTTGATATAATATCATTGTTAAAGGCTATTAGCTTTCTATTTTAAACTCTTCACTATTTAATCCTCAACTGTGTGAGAATGATCACTTAGTCCCAGGCCAAATTAGATGGGACTAAATGCTGCCTGCATAACCTGATTTCGTGAAACGCATCCTTAGTTATGCATATAATAATCTTCATCTTTTTGTAAACAATATATATATGGACAAAATTTAGCTACAAAATTGGTTATAATCTTACTCAATAAAATAGACATTATTACATATTTTGAAAATCTAACCGTTGAATTGTATATTCTTTACACTCTTAATATACGTATCAAATTTTGTGTCAATCGAATATTACTTATTATATAATTTATAAGCTTATATTTTATGCATAATTTCAAAATACAAAAACTTGCAATTTAAACAATTTATTAATAACATAGCTATTAATCTTTAATTTTTTAGAAATTTTGTAAGCATGGAATATATAAGAAGAAGATGTAATCTAATGGTGGATTTGTCAAAATTCACCTTCAATAAAAATATATTGAGTAGGGTTGTAGCTTAAAGCTACAACCAATTTTGTTGCTAAACTTTGTCCTCGCATCCTTGTATTTCTAAAATAAAATTTTTTTGACACTTCATGGCAAGAGTCTACAGCTCAACATGTAAGCATATATAATAGTTCCTATTGTATCTCCTCACTAATTGTTATTTCAGAGCACATTTCTAACACTCCCCTGTAGTCTCATCAGTCTTTTAAGTTAAAAGATGAACCCAACTGGTGACTTGAAATCTAAAATTTTATTTCCCTGTTTGCTTTTTATGATTCAAGAACTCGAGTTTTATTATAACTAGTAAGTTACCCATACGATGCATGGATAATTTTATAATGTTTTATGTAAGATGGTTTTAGAGAATATTGTATATGTATTAACATAAGATATTTGTAATAAAACTTTATTAGAAATGTGTTCATCATAAAAAACAACAATTATAAATTGCACACACATATCCATTATAATTATTCAACCAAAGTAAAAAAAAAAAAAAAAAAAAAAAAAAAAAAAAAAAAAAAACTTTGGAGGAATATTATAGAATAAAAGTTAATATAGAATGTGTCTTTCTCTTTTTCCTTAATTCTAAAACAAAATACATATCCCAAACACTCATAATCAATCACATCATTTACAAAACTTACAAATCTACAATGTCCAACCTTAACATCAAAATAGTAATTGCTGTTGTCATTCAATATAAAGTGCAAGCCCCCTTTCCTTGGGTGTAGCCAACTCATATGAGTTAGGATTAGATGAGACAATAATGTTAGAGCTAGGTAGGAGTCGTCAAAAGATTGAAGGTAAATGATATCGTTTTTGGTCTATGTGTATTTGACATGAGATGACATGAACGGTTATAGGTAGGTATATATAAAGGGGTAGAAGTGCAAGATGTGAAAATGATGAATTAAAATGCAAAGAGTTTTGTGTGCGTGTGTGAGGGATGAAAAATCTTGAAACATTGAACCAAAGTATACAGAGAATATTTATTTGTTAATTAGAAAAGCCTTGAAACATCGAACCAAATGAAACAAGAAGTCAATGTTTAATTTGTTCTTATCTCTAATGTGGCACTTGAGAATATTTCAATTTTCTTTGCATAGAATGCGTCACTTGGTAGAACCTTAGGCTTCGTTTGGGAGTTCATAAGGGAGTAGAATGGAATGATCATAAGGGAGTGGAATGTATTTAAGTAAGGGAGTGGAACGGAAAACAATAGAATGGAATTGAATTAAATAACCTTGATTGAATGTTTTAAAATTAAGGATTGGAAAAGAATGAAAATGAATGGAATGTAAGTAATCTTTTTTGGAAGTAACATGGAGGAAATGGAATGGAATCATTTTATGACAATATTACTATTAGACTTCTATTTTAAAATAAATGATTGAATATATAGGGGTATTTTGAGAGTTTTAGTAAAAAAAAAAATCATTAAATCTAATTCAATTTCCTCCCATTCCTCCCAATTTTGGGGGAATGAAAATTTGAGGTTTTAAGGGAATAAAGAGGAATAAGTGTTCCTTTCTACCCTGTTGGTTTTTAGACCCCTTAAACAATTGATTAAACCTAGGTAATTAGCCAAGTTGTTACTTAGTCCAATTAAACAAGTCTAACTTATCACAATATAAAAGATCAAATCATGCAAAGCAGCGGAAAATAAATAACACACGATATGATCACCTAGGAAACCAAACCAGTAAAAACCTGGGGAGGATTTGACCTAGCTATCCTCAAGGTAAACTTGAATCCACTATCTTGAAAGAATCGAAGTTCATACAAAATGACTTATAAGCACCCCCGCTTGACTTCCTAATGCTACCAACCAGTAGAACTTACTGACACGACCACGTGCAAGCTCCGAATCCACGGACTCCTTCTTTCTTGGATTCCTACCAACTACAAGCACCCCCGCTTGTGTATTCTTTAAGCTTTAATGGCAGCAACTGAATTGATCATCAAGGTGTAGAAAATATCTCCTCCTTGAAAACCCTAAGTTTGTGTAAAGGAAAGCTCCTCTAGATCTCACAAGAGATTTACACAAACCGCAATATGAGCAACACTAAAACGTGGCTAGGGTTTGCCTTTTATACTTAGGACAAATAAGAAACCCTAAAAACGTTTTAAAACAAATAGGGCTGAGTTGGAAAATTCTGCAGAAAAGCGATCTGCCCGAGCTTCGATCGGTCGAGCCTAAGCTTCGATCGATCGAGCCAGGCCGAAAGCCACAGTGCTTCCTGCATTAAACTCGATTCCAACTTTACATTGACATACAACTTTGAGCTATCTTTAAACACTTCTAAACACATTGTTTTGATCATGGTTTGCCAACAATACAAATTAGAGTTCTAAATACATAAAGTCCTAAACTTTTGAACCTAATATACCCATTCCATTCCCTCCCATTTAAACTCCCAAACAAGGAAATAAACTTTCTATTTCCTTCATTAAAACTCCCAAACAAGAGAAATGAAGAATATTTTAAAATTATTCTTTTCATTCCTTTTCATTCCTTATGCTTTCTTACATGAGGTTTTTGCTTTTATATATTGATTGGTTGATTTGAATAGTGAATATATTTTTCATATCTTTTGATATTTTATTGTTTTAAGTACTTTTATGTTTGCATGACTTCATTCTCTGATTCTCTTAAAATTTTCCACTCAGTTGCTATGGTGGGATGACGATGACAAATGAATTAACAGTTATAAATCAGATACTCTGTGAAGGAAGAAATTGTCTAGATAATTTTTCGCTTAAAGAAATCACCCAGTGGCGGCCCTATAAGTTTTTGATGGCAGAGGGATGCTTTGTTGCATTGTACAAAACTTAAATGTACTGCAGTGGGCAGCGCCCCATTTTTTCCGTGTCACAATGTGTGCCTGACTTGTGCATTTTTGCTCACTTTGATGTTCCATTTTATTGTGATTATTAATTTAAAAAAAATTGGGTTTCTCCATTTGGATATAAAACTTGGTTTTTTTCTTCTTCTAATCTTTTTTCTTTTTTGGTGATAAATTTGATAGTTATAGTGGGAGAGGGGGATTTGAACCCTAGACGTTTCCATTGGAAACACCAAGAGGTGCCAATTAAGCTTCAAGGATCTTGGCTTCTCTTCTTCTATTCTATTTTACAGTTTTATGGTTCCTTAACTTCTGAAAGGTCAATTGGCAAATTAGGGAATCTTTGTAGTTTATGGAGATGGGTTTTAGGTTGCTAATCTTATTATTATTATTATTATTATTATTATTTTCCAAATGATTTGTATCTGATACTAGCACCAAATATAAGATAATATGGAAAGCAAATGATTCCTATTGAAAATCAGCCCCCAACTAAATTTTAAAATTTAGGATTTTGTTTTCCTGTTCTGCAGACTCTTGGAATTCAATGAAGCTGTTTCTTGCATCTCATTATTTATTTTGTGCAGTGCTATATATGGCCAGATTAGTTTCTTCATATGTTTTTGCCATCTTCATAATATATATTGTTGCTTTTAACCTTGAAGAGTTGAGACATATGTGTTGTGCCCTAGGCTTTATTCCTTTTTGTTCCTCACCTCTGAACTCTACCACTTAAAGAGTTGAGACATATGATTTGAGCTGTTTTTCTATCTATAGCTTATTGCTTTTCTACTATTACGGAACCATTTTGGATTGTTTGTCTTAGTTGGGCATAATGTAGTAAGTTATAATGTAAAGGTTAATTGTATATACAGGAAAAGGAAGAGAGAAGCCTGATTACTTGGCTACAGTGGACATAGATCCAAGCTCTCCTACTTATTCAAAAGTTATCCACAGGCTGCCTGTGCCTTATTTAGGTGATGAACTACATCATTCAGGGTGGAATTCATGTAGCTCTTGCCATGGAGATCTCTCAGCAGATTGACGCTTTCTGATCCTACCTTCACTAGTGTATGAGTTAATTTTATTTTGCATCAATGAATCTTTGCATACATAAATACATACGTAGGTTCATGTGTATATACATAAATACATGCGCACACGCATTGTTTGGTTAAGCTCTGACCATTTATTGATGAAAGGGGTAGACAGGTGCTCCAACATAAAGAGGTAGAAAAATAATGTAAGCACAAGCTTTAGAGGCTACTTTATTTGGAACTTGCTATGAAAATGCAGGTAGATTACCAGTCTAGAAACTGATTCATGCTTGCTAAATTGATTCTATAAATGTAGTTGTGAATGAAAATTTGATTAATGCAGATGTGGTTCTTGTTAACTGGTTGCATTTTATGTTTTGGAATATCCCCACAAAAGAAACACGTGAGATAATCTGTTTCCTATTTAAGTCTTTTGTGTTTTCTAAAAAGATCAAATTTATGGTTTAATGTAATGTGATATTTTTAACTTTTGAGAATTATTAACACCCCGCCTCCTATGAAAGAAAGAAAATTGTCTGGCATTGTACTTTTTTGTGTTTTCTTCTGCTTCCAATGGATCGGTGCTGTATGATGGATATATGCCTTTAAAATGCTGAGGAAGCATTTTATAACGACTTCATTTCCGTAAGAGGCCTAATGTAGCCTTTTTGTAATTTCTATTCTTTTTATCAGAAGCTATGATTACTAGTATTGATGGTTCATCATTTGAAGAGGTGCATTAACTGTTGGTAATATATTCCTTAAATAAGTCAAGCCTTTTCAGGTCTGGTCGCATATATGTGATTGACACAAAAACCAATTCCAAGGCTCCATCACTGCATAAAGTTGTTGAGCCCGAAGATATTGTTCAGAAGACTGGTTTGGCTTATCCACACACATCCCATTGCCTTGCTTCTGGAGACTTACTGGTGTCATGCCTTGGTGATAAAGATGGAAATGCTGCAGGGAGTGGCTTTCTTCTTCTTGATTCTGAGTTTAATGTCAAAGGAAGGTACTGTTCTGAGACATAAAAATAAATCTAATCTTTTACTGTTAGCAAACTAGTTTTAAAAAATCACGTATCTATGTATCCAATTTTGGCGCAATTCGTTATATTGATTAATGGAAAATATATATCAAATTTAAAGACAAGATTGACAATACACAAGTAATATTGGAAATCTATTTAAAGATTCACGGAGATGGTGACAGTTTAATAGCATGATTGAATTCCTGGCATGGTAAATTGAGCACGTTTACTGTAGATTTGATTACGATGTAACCTTAAAGCTCCCTTCACATCTACCAGGTGGGAGAAACCAGGGCACAGTCCACTTTTTGGCTATGATTTCTGGTACCAACCACGACACAAGACAATGATAAGCTCCTCATGGGGTGCCCCTGCTGCTTTCACTAAAGGTTTCAACCTTCAGCATGTTTCTGATGGTCTTTATGGGAGGCATCTGCATGTGTACAGCTGGCCAGGTGGTGAACTGAAACAAACATTGGATCTTGGCAGTACAGGGCTTTTACCTTTGGAGGTGATTTTTGTTAATTTACAGTCTGGTTTCCTACATCTAGAGTATGGCCAACATGATTTTTGTTAATTTATATATTTTTTCTTTTAATCAGAACATAATAAGTCTGGATCTATTTTTGTCTTAATGTAACCCTTTTGCAGATAAGGTTCCTGCATGATCCTTCGAAAGATACAGGGTTTGTTGGTTGTGCCTTGACAAGTAACATGGTGCGATTTTTTCAGACCCAAGATGGCTCTTGGAACCATGAGCTATGCACATAAGATATTTATTTATGTCTGTATGTCAGTGTGCCATATTGTGTTCACCTTGTAATTTGCTCTGTATTGTCTTTTTATTTGAGGCATTGATTAATATTTGCAGATTGCAATATCAGTGAAGCCATTGAAGGTGCAAACTTGGATTCTTCCAGAAATGCCTGGGCTTATTACTGATTTTCTGATCTCTCTTGATGATCGTTTTCTGTACTTTGTGAACTGGCTGCATGGGGATGTGAGGCAGTATAACATTGAGGAGCCTAAGAATCCTGTATTGACAGGCCAGGTATGGGTTGGGGGACTTATTCAAAAGGGAAGCCCAATAGTAGCTGAGGGAGAAGATGGAAAAACATGGCAATTTGATGTTCCAGAGATCCAGGTTTGTATGAACTCCATTGTAAAAGTTAAAACTCTTTCTGAGCTATAGCTTATTGCTGCCTAATTGATGATTGATTGGGTGCTTTTAGTAACAATTCCCCAAACAAGAGAGGCTTGCTTGGGAATGCTGCTTATGTGCAATTTAGATATCAGTTAAAACAGTTCCTGCACTAGAAGTATTTCACACAGACATGCATCAGATAATCTGTTTGGTTCTTCTGATTTACATCATGATTCTATAAAAAAAAGATGTATTATTAATCTACTGAGTGCTTTATTCATTATCTGGTGACCATCCATCATTATCATTTAGTAATAGATGCACATGGACCACCTAAACCTTGATGTGATAACACTATACACTATATGTGAGTGGCTAGACAACGTATAAGTGACCTGTCATATATTCATCACTCGAGTGCCTTTATCCCATATAGGTATATGCCTAGTTCAGCTAGTCGCCTAGACCATTCATTTGATAGGTTGTAGAAAAATAATAGGGTAAAATATTATTTTGGTCCTTAAACTTTATCAAAAGTTTGTTTTTCATCCTTAAACTTTAAAAAAGTTCATTTTTATCCCTAAACTATTGAAAAGTTCATATTTTGTCCCTAAACTATTGAAAATGTTTTATTTATGTCCTTAAACTTTACTAAAAGTTTGTTTTTCATCTTTAAATTATTGAAAACGTTCCTTTTTCATCCTTATTTTTGTCTCTATACTATTCAAAAAACTTTTTACAAGGATTAGGGATGAAAAAAGAAATTTTTAAAGTTCAGGGACGAAAAACAAATTTTTAATAAAGTTTAGGGACCAAAATAGCATTTTACCCAAAATAATACTATTTGAGCATCTTCCTATCTCTGATGTTACATGTTAGTGTTACAAAACACTTTTTAATCCACACGTATTTTCATAATACTTAAACAACATTACTAGAAATTTCTTACCAAACAGACTAATCACTCATACTAAGACAATACTTTTGCTCCGTGTAGTTCCCTTAATTTAATATGTTGTTCCTTTTAGTGTACACCAGTTTAATTATGTTTATGTGGTTTACGTGCTTTGGTCTGGCACAAACTATTTAATCACTCAAACTAAGACAGTACTTTTGCTCCATGTAGTTCCCTTAATTTAATATGTTGTTCGCTTCATATTTTCCTTTCAGGGAAATCAGTTAAGAGGGGGGCCTCAAATGATCCAATTAAGTTTAGATGGGAAGAGATTCTATGTCACCAACTCACTCTTCAGTACATGGGATCGTTAATTTTATCCTGATCTTGTGGAGAAAGGATCTCGTATGTTGCAAATTGATGTTGATACAAAGAAAGGTGGTCTGAAAATAAACCCGAATTTTTTCGTGGATTTTGCTGCTGAACCTAATGGTCCTTCCCTAGCCCATGAGATGAGATATCCTGGTGGTGACTGCACTTCAGATATATAGATCTAAGCAACTTGAATCTATTTCTAGCAATAAACGCTAATATTTTAACATATAGTAGTGGATATAATGAACTTTCCAAATTAAGTTTTTGGTGATGACAATATGTGAAAGAAACATGGGATTTTATAAATTATAAATAATATTTGTAATTTCTACCAATACATTGTCCAAACCCGAACTTATTACCTCTCCTCTCGTTAGGATGGGACTTAGGAGTCTCTCTTTCTTGTCTTGGTTTGCCTAAGAGAGTTCCTTAGGGCTAGGAGTGTCTGTACTCTCTCTCTCTCTCTCTCTCTCTCTCTCAGCTCAATGGGTGAGCCAAATAGGCAAAAGCCTAAGGCCCCAATGAAAAAAGGCCCCTAAATTTTTACCAATAGAGATATTCTTCTACCATTGGAAGTATTAATTAAGCCCTAAATATTCACTAATAAATAAAAAGTAGTTTTTTATCAAAGAAAAACCAGTTAAAGAAAAATGTTTTCATTGGATAGGTCAATTATTTAATCTCTCACACATAAATGTTAAAAAAACTCATTAATCTTATACTAGTAAATAAATTTATACTTAAATTTTATTTAGAGATATCAATTATATAACTTTATTAAAATTTTCAATCATAATTTTTTAGTATTTGGTTACTTCATTCAATAAATAGTGTTTATTTTAGTTGTATAGTCATTGAGTAATGCAATGGGTTCTTTTTAATTTGTAATTTTTTTCTTAAAAAAATAGATTATAAATGAAAAAAAAAAAAAAAAAAAAACCCAAAGTTAAATAAATATTCTGTTAATATTCAAAGTATAAGAATAAACCTCACTTAAAATAGTCGTCTTAGGCCCCACAATACCTTGAGCCGGCCTCTCTCTCTCTCTCTGAGAGAGATGGTCTTCATTTTTCTTGCGGGTATTATATAACCTCCTCATTTTTCTTGGGGATGAGGAGGCTTATTAAATAAGTTGGAAGGCATTTACTTTACAAAGTGATTAATATCGAGGTTATATATAGGCGGACATGCAAAAAAAATCTCCTGAACTTGTGTTGTTAACATTTTGATGTATACTTCAATATGGTTGTATTTGGGATTCTTTCTTTCCGCACTTAAATTTTTGCGATATGGTTTATACCCATCCCATGCTAAATTGGACTTCTGCATAACTGAATTAATCAATCAAGTTGGCTAAATAAAGATGCGGTTTGGATCCAACTTAATTCACGGCTGCGTTTTCTTCTCCTTCGTTTTCTCCTTTTTTTTTTTTTTTTTTTTTTTTAGCCGCTTATGTTGACTTTTCTCTTGTGAACAGTATACGGGTGTACTGTTCATGAATCCACAAACTTCACTTTTCAGTCACTTTTTCATTCAAAGTGGGTCCCACGGTACTATTTACACATTTGAAAATTATTTTGCTACAGTGTTTTCAGTTTTAACAAAATAAATTCTATCCAAACAGACCCGTTAACTGAGTCTAAATATCCCAACGTCTTGAACTATCCTAACCCATCCAAACAAAAGTTAGAAGCTTGGTCGGAAAAAAAAAAAGTGGTACTACTAAAAAGCTCTCGCTTACATTACAAACAATAATCAAACATCACATAGCTTCACCAGAATTAGATGTCAATCAACACAACATAAAAGCATTATAAATCAAACAGTTTTAACTGTTTAAGTGGATAATTAGTTGCTCAATCAACTCGGCCACAGTTCTTCCTAACTTCACCCTTAAAACCAGTGCGAGGGCTTATGTTTCCCATCTTGACCATAGACTTAGCAAACTGGTCGAAGAATAGGCTCCCATCCTCAGCATATCTCTTAACCAATTGCATAGTAGTCCTAGCACTTCCTGTGAAAAGCACTTCATCTGAAGTGAGGAGCCCCTTTCCCCACAGGATGAGCTTGAAATATGTGTTGTCGAATTTTGCTGGGGAGGCAAAGTCCAAGGGAGAGATGTTATTGTCACCACCTGATTTAGGACAAACTGATTTCAAATTATAGTAGTAGCCCTTGTCAAGAGTTTGATCAGGTTGGTTGTTTCCATTTTGGTTGTACAACCTTTGCTTGAATGTCACACACCTTGCCATACCAATTGTATGACCCCCTGCAATGTGATAATAGGCAATGTGTACTTAGCAACAAATAAATAAATAAATATATGTGAAAGCTGTGTAATCGTTCAATAATTAAGCCTTTGGGACAATTGATAATTTATCATGATAGATGTTAGTGTGTTACATTCAAAGGCCAAATTTACCTGAGAGTGCAACGAGATCAACTTCATCGAGTCCTTGACACTTGAACGATGTTACAAGGTTTTGGAGAGTAGAGTTTGGTAGGGGAATATTAGTGTTTGAGGTAGTTAAGCTTGCTGTCTTTGAGTCCCTTCTTCCCAATGAGAGTTCCTAATTTGGTCCACCGCTCTGTTTCATCACACCCAACAAACTTAGCTAACTGGTTGGTAAGAAATCCCTAAAGAGTACCAATTCAGAAGGCCATTAGTACTTATTCTAGTAAAGATAAACCTTTTCTTCTATCAAGGTCCTTCTAAGGACATGTTTCAACAAAATAATGCTAAAATACTATCAATTTTACTATAAAAACTTACAAATTAACGAGACTATGAATATGATTAGCGTCACATTAACAACATTAATAAAAATTAAAAAATAAAACAAAAAGGCAAACAAAGTAGGGACGAAGTTGGGGCTGGGGCTTGGTGCTTACTAATACAGTGGAGCCACGAGCAGCAAGGGCGAGAATGTCTGCACAAGAAATAGTTTGAGGACATGCTTCTTTGAACTCGGCCTTGATGTCATCAATCACTTCAAAACCTCTAAGAGAATTCCTGTTTGGCCCAGAATTCTTTTCATTGACTATTGTGGCACTGCCATCCAATAATACCTGAGGCATCACAACCCTGTAACATTAGACAGATGGACCATTTTATGCAAGTGATAAGAAGCACAAAGGGTTGTAACTTTTAAATGATTTGTTAAACTTTCATTCTTCTATAGTATTTTATCAATTACTCTAATTACAAAAAAATTATTCATAATTTTTTTTTTTGGACGTGAGTGGGAGGACCATATAAAAACAATGTTACTCCAATTACAATTTAACAACTCAAAAAAAAAAAAAAAAAAAAAAAAAGGTGAAATAAACTTTTGTATGCCTAGCATCACTCATATTTTATATGTTTGTGCTTTTGGAGCCAATGGAGTAAATTCTATAACCTGTACAAAGCAGTCATGGAAGTGAAACCTAAGCAAAGAAGCAGCCATCCTTGGCTCATTGGCAATGGCCCTCTCCAACACAGACTTGACAATGTTATTGGCTTTGGGACGAGAACTGATAAAATTCAGGGAAAAGGCTATAAGACCATCCGCTACTTCCACCATGACCACCCCAGCCAAAATTGAAGCCTAGGTGAGCTGAGGAGAGTATGGCTGAGAGGGAAGTTATTACTACCAGACCAAAAGTAACTTTGAAGAGTTCCATTGATGACTCAAATTATGGCTGCACGTTGTAGAGATTGCCTAGCCTTTGCTTGCATATATACAGAGCTCAAGAGATTTAAATCAACCACTTTCCCTACCAAATACCCTCGCCTAATATGGATGCCGAGGGATGACCAAGTCTAATTGCAAACCTCTATTTGGCACAAGAGTTATGTCACTCGTGTGTGTCTGAGAGAGAGGGATTTGGTTTTGACACTGTTTCTGGTATTACGTGCTCCAACCAAGGACAAATTTGGACGGATCTGCCTTCTACATTATTGTGCCCCTGTGGAATCTTTCTTTCATCAACCTTTATAGCTTAAAATGGTTACTAAACACCATATTAGGTTATTTACTTGAATTGATATTTCTCTCTCTTTTTTTGGATAAACAAACAAGTACTAGTTGACGAAAAATAAGTAAATACTTATACAGCTGAACATTTGAACTCAACACATTTATTAAACCCAGAATAATTCATGAGACAAGAATGGTTTAACCTTTTGCTAGATGGCCTTATGTTTGGTTCTCTGTATCTTGCCAACGCTACTTTTTTGGGGAGAAAAATAATTCAAAATTATGCTACATTTCACTCATTTTCCAAATAAACTCCATTAACAGGAAAAACTGGAACTACGCTAGTTTTGACAGATAGGAATATGATACAAGAACCGCCATACAGACTAAATTCAAACTCTCCCTCACTCCCTCTCCCCCTCTGCAACAATAAAAATATTATCGCTCCTCAGATGGGAAGTACATAAGATATCAATGTTCAGGAAAAGTAAAGTATATACATGCTGGAGACTGATATATACAGTTGCCTCATCGGAGTGAGCAACCTTGCAAACTGCAAGGGAACATACGCCTTGACTAATGTTCCATTTTATTTATATTCCAAAAAATATTTAAGGAAAAAAAAAGCCGACGTATGGACAAGGATTAATTTTACTTCCCCACCTAGCTACTCTGGGTTGGGGGATAAACAATAAATGATATTGTGTTAATAAATATGAGGATAGCTGACCCATCCATAAAAGTTGGAACAGAAAACCAACAATTTCTTATTGCTCATTTTGCCTTCACTATACCGTTCAGTCAAGTGCACATATAAGTATTTAACTAAACTTTCTTTCCTAAATCTACCAAGGTCCCCAAATCTAATCGTCTCCCTTGTCATCTATTTAAAGCTAACAGCTTGCACCGACATACCAATGAAATAACAACCATTATGTTCCGTAGTATTTTAACCCATCTAAATTGGTGGCCTTTCCCTTCCCCCCTGCCACTAGAGTATATAATGACAACCAGCAACATCCCCTCGCCCTGGCCCCCACAAAATGGCAGTCACTTCACCGTGTGTTGCCGTGTCGGATGAGGCAGTGCCAATAAGTTGCTGATGCTAGTAGTTGTACAAGCATAAAGGAACTCTTTCTTCTTCAAGCAAGAATTTCAAACCCAAAAATGTTTAGCAAACCCAAACAACTGCCCTTTCCTATGAAAAGACCATTAAAATGTTGTAAAAAGATGAAGATGCCTCCCTGTACACACACCCCTAAAAGAAGTCTGGCTGTAGCTTTTCCATCCTTCTACCTCGTTTAGGATATTTACAAATTAATATTCAATAGCCCTTCATTACAATTCAGCTTAGTAAAAAAGGAAAAGAAAAAAGAAGCATAAAAATGAACATAGAGATGTGGCTTGTGAAGACTCCAAATTGTTTTGTAAAAATGAACATAGAGATGTGGCTTGTTAAGACTCCAAATTGTTTGGTAAATTTACATATGTATTGTCTTTTTTTCGTCTTTTTTTCTTTGGTAAACACCATATAAAATTGACATGTACTATGTATTCTTTTGGACTAGCACTATGAGTAAATAGTTTTATAGGAGAACAGGCTGTTTTGCCAATGCTCTTTATCCTTTTTGCGTGGCTTGTGGCCCACCATTTCTGTGTTTCATAGCCTTTGACAGGTACAATGAATCACCATGACTGCTTCTCCGATTCTCACATGGTGTCCAAATCCTTCTCAACCATTGCCATGTCAACATTATTTTGTTTTACTGTATCTTAACCTCTATAGCCTCCTCTACAAGTTGGACAATGATAAATGGCCTCCACAATCATATACTCCCCCCATGTTTTCTTCCATCAGCAAAGAATCATAAACTGTAAAATTATGAAGGGGCACAATGAAAACGAATGGCCCAGCATTCAGTTAACTCATTATAAAAACAAAAGTAGCGTGTAAAGGATGCACATGAACTGGAGCAATCAATTATGAAATTTGAATAAACAGGATCAGAGGCCAGATAACAGAAGAGGATAATAAACTGTCAATTGGACAAAATACCGAATAGGACTAGAAGATTAAAATTGTTGCAGCAGCTAGAGGGCCTCCTTTATTAGTTTTTCAGTAAGAGCTTAGGGAAGTCCCATCACACTCTTAGTTGTCCCAACCTGCACAGAGTACCACCAATTATCATGCCTTTTTTTTGGGTATGTATATATGTCTACCGAAGCATGGAAGAAATATTTGGCAGTTATTAGTAACCTAATAGTGTAGAATAAGTGTCCATTTGGAAACAACTTATTTAGCTTTTTGTTGAAAATGTGCTTAAGTATACTTGTACCTTGAAAAAAGTGAGAAAAAAATGGGAAAATGTGAGGTTTTAAAAAGCTGTACATAAGAGATAAAAGCTAGAAGCTGAAGCTAATGGCAAACAGGCTCTAAGAAAAGCAATTTCAAGCTGTTCAGTGGCCTGTATAACAGGAGTTGACTCTGCAGCAAATCACTCACCACTTCACAAACCCAGACCAAAGCTAGAGGCAATCCATTTGGACAAATTGAAGCAACTTATCCAAACGACCTTGCAATGAATTACTTTCTAACAGCTAATATTCAGAATCATTGATGATTGATAAATTTTGATCAAGACCATCACCCTGCCTAATAGAAAGACAAATTTACTTCCCCTGATAAATTCTTCAAGAAACCTGAAGCATAATGAACTATAGACACATTGTATTTGCTTTGCCTTTGAAGCTCCAAGTTGTCAACACAAAACTAGCTCAACTTAGATCTTATGAAATGGTGAATTTAAGTATTAGCCAATATTCTGACACTCCTCATATGTGGGCCCAAGGTCCCCCTTAATATTAGGAACCCGATACATAGAATAATTATATGCGATCCCAACATGTGGAATTAATTACAAAGTGAAGACATAATTTAAAATTAGGATCTCTTGCTGTAAGACCAAATAATTTATCATTAAATCCCAAAAGCTTAAGTTGATAGAAAAAGAATGAACATAATTATTCAATCAATATTCTAAAAGAAATAAAGAAAAATGGTTGGGGCCATTGGACCTGGTTCCAACTTCCAGGCCCACAGCTGAAGGTTTTCCAGCAATCAGATAAGTTCTTTTGGCTCCCGCAAAGTTCAGTGAGTGCTGGATTTGAAACCCTATCTGTTACTTAAGAATATTGATCTAAATGAATTAGATCATTGCTGGCAGCAGTTGGTTAATCATAAGATGAAGTCATAATAGATTAGACTCATCTAGATTTGCTGGGAAAGAAGGTTAGTTTCCAACTAACCTCCACCAGCCTATGCCCTATACATAGGAGCCTGAATGACTGACAGAAAAAGTACTAAAACTCTGTCAAAAGAAAGTCTCAAGAAGTGAAGAAAATATGATTGGAAAGCCAGGGAAAAGTGCTGGACAAAATTTAACTTGAAGAAAGTTCAAGAAACTCAAAAATATTAAAGATTTCATCTTCTATTTGTACATGCTCAAAAAAATCTTAGTGAACAGAGAGAACCGTTCTTTAATGTTATGTGCTTCGGTTTATGTATATATTTCTTGTATTTCCCTTTCTTTAGAATCAGAGTTAGCTTTTAGGTGTAACTAACAATCAAGGTTCCCTTGATTGAAAGTAGAACGCTACGTCATAAACAAATATTATAGATTTAATCTATCAGGTCCATAGCTGAAAATTCATACCAACAGTTGACCATCGTAAAGTTAAACAAATAAATAAACAAGTAGTAGAAGAAGATACTTTATGTATGGAAAAACCTGCTAGCTTAAGGCAATGGCTAAAACTATATTAATGGGCAATATTGCACCATGATGTTTCTATGGACTGACAGAAGGACATAGACATACAAACTAAGTGTTTGAAGTGTTCCCACAGATAAGGTGGCAGTTAAAAGAAAAACCTGATCAATTCTTCTTCTTCTTCTTTTTTTCTCTTTTCTGATAAGTAACTAGTTCACATAAGTGACTTCAAATCATTATTTAAGCTCTAGGTTCTTTTGTTCCTTTCTTCACCAGGATGGGTGAGGGAGTTACGTGTAAGGGTACCCAGGATACTGAATTCTACATATCCAGAAAGAAGAAACCCAGCATACTCTATGACATGTTGTGGACATTTATACCCTAGGTTGAAAAATGAAAATGCAAGACAAGTATAATAAATTAGGATTATAAATATATCAAAGGACTTGATTTATACTTGGTCATAAGTAACTAACAATGTTGGCTCAGCATCCTTTACATTGTCACCAATGGGGAGCCTTTGTAAGATGGCTTCTGCCTGAGAAGGTTCCATCAGCTATTGCCAGTATGGAGTCACAGTTCCCCAGTAGACCGTAATGAGACAATAACCATAGCAATAATGATTATACAGAACTATGCATGTTACCAATCAAAAAAAGATATGGAAATACACATTACTGGCAGAGAGCGCCGAAACAAACACGAAGAGTAATAGAGCATTAACAATGCAATGTTTGCAGCACCATAATCGGTATACTGGTTTTCCTCTGAACTAATAATGAATGTGCAGTCAATATCCCAAATTAAGACCAATCTTCTTTTAAAACAAAGAGTAACCAACAGCCATAATATTGATTTCAAACCAATATTTAATCACAACAAGCATATACATATGCAATTTTTTTTGGAAATTAACTAAATAAATATACCCCGATATCCATGCCCAAAAATAACAAGATAGTGAAATCCAAATCTAGGTTTACATTTGTGATATCCAGACATTCATCAACCATCGATAAATAACTTTGATTTGGTTTTTTACGAAAGGAAGAGAAAACCTAACCAGAATGGTCTCATATCCCTCACTTGACAAAGAGCACGAACTACATGACATCTGTGCTTAAAAAAGCAATGGCAGAGTAGCACTCATGTCTACTATCAAAGATCTTGTGAAAAATTAGGGGTGGCAAAATCAACCCAAACCCATTTGCCCACCCACTTAAATTAGACCCAAACCCACCCAATTATTTTATTTTATATATATAATTTTTATTTTAAAAATCTAATTTATAAGTGAATAAATCAATTTGAAAAATAACTGGTCCTATTTTTTAGACAATGTTTTAGTGGGAGTTAGAGTTGCAAGGTTCAGAATTAAGCTATCAAATACAAAATCAACCAACTCCTGTCTTATTATTAGCCGCAAAACAAGTGGATCATCACTCTCATGGATTCATATCATTGTGATGCGGGTCTTGCCATGTTGGATTCAGTGGACCCTTCATGTCTTCGGATTTGAACTCAGCTAACTCTCTACCTTCCTTCATGTCTTCGGATCTTTCAAGCAATTCTCTTAAATTCGGAGGCAGAAGAAGCAGTCGTGATTCAGAGGTGACACTTATGTGAGTCACCAACAAAAGAACAACCTCATAATTTAACATTGCAATGTTCAGATCTAAAATCGCTCTAGGTTAGAGACAGAACTAGGGTTTTCAATAAGCGGCTTATGCTGTATATATATATATATATAGCCAGCGTGTGCTCGTTCGAGTGAGGGTGTTAATTTTCTAAATTGGTATATAATAAATTTATTTTCCCTTTCTATAATTTGCAGTTTTTTTTATCAGATATAATTTGCATTTTTTTTTTTATCAGATATAATTTGCATTTTTATACAAATAAATAAATAAATAATGCATATATGATCCTGTTAGGCCAGTTTGGACTTTGGATCATGGAGGGACGTGGAGTCTGATAACTCGGAATTCAGAACATCGGGTGCCCATGAGTATAAAAACTAGCCCATGGCCTGACCCACTGGGCTAGTGGGCTAACCATGGGCCTCAACAGCAACGGGTCAGGCCGCCCATTAGCCCGTGGGTTGTCAGGCTACTGGGTCAGGGACCCATGGGCAATGGGCTATTTGGTGACCGGAGGTATATCATGTTTCGGATCTCCACGGGTGGACCCCACAAGTGTGTGGTGTCTGAGGACTCATGTATCCGAGACAAACATGATGGAGATGGGAGGAGGATGGAGGGGAGTAGAAGAGTAGAGTAGACATTATTTTGAAAACCAGGCATGTGTTTTCCGATGTTGTGGTAGAGCATGGAGGGGGAGTATCAAACTCCATCCAAACCGGCCATAAGGGTTTTTTTGATCGGACCGAGACAGTCGGTTTCTAAAAACCTAGGACCAAAACAGATCAAAGTTGTTGGAATCCGAACAATTTCGGGTTTTCATTTTTTTTTGTTGTTGATACACACAGAGAGACAAAAGAGAACTCAAGAGAAACATCAAAACATAGAGAGAGAAGAGAATCAGAGAGAGAACTGGCCTGCGATATACGTGGGTGTGCGCTGTAAATGGATAGCCGGATGAACTGCAGCTGTTTCCACCTCAATCCTCTTAGATCTCCCACTTTCTTGCACAGATCCAACGCATGCTTCATCAATTTAAGAGCTTCGGCCAGAGATTTGGACTGGGCAGAGCGGAGCCCTTTAGAGACTTGGCACGGAAAGGGGAGAGCGGAAACCTCTGGAGACTTAAGACACAGAAATTTTGCTACATATTTATAGCTGAGATTAGATCAAGGGCTGAGATTTGAGAGTTGAAAGCAACTTTCAAGTTACATATTTATAGCTGAGATTAAATTAAGGGCTGAGATTTGAGAGTTGAAAGCAACTTCAAGTTGAAACTTGCTTTCAAGTTTCAATCTCCTTGGGGTGATGCCTTCCCAATGCGGCCCTCGTTTGGTACCACTGGAGGAAATATCGTATAAAATATTTATAACGCGGAGAGTGATACCTCCCCAAATGGGTCCCACGTTTGGTAACAAGGGCAGAAATGTCATATAAAGTTTTTTTTTTTTTTTTGAGAAATTAATGTCATATAAAGACAAATGAATAGTATTGCTTTCATAGGGTTCACCACTTACAAGGTGGGGTCATACCTTCCCAAATGGGGTCCATGTTTGGCGGAAATGTCATATAATATAAATATTTATAGCTAAGGGGTGGCTCCTGAGAAATTATTGGTTCCTCCAGAAGGACCACATCAATGGTCCTCCCTGCTCCTGTCAACCAATTAAAAAATGCCATGTGGCCATTTTTCTGATTCAACTCCACATCAACAGCAACCTATTTCCTTAACTCTTGTTAACAAAACCAAACCAAGGTTAAAACTAAAACAAACTCAACATCCCAAACCTTCTCACCATATTTCTCCTTTCTTTGCTCTTTTCTCTCTACCTTTCAGCTACCCAAAAAAACAAAAAACTCTCTCTTTCTTCAAATCTTTCTCTACCCAAAATTCAAAAACTCTTTCACACCATTGCTCAATCTCCATGGCTACAGCTAGCAGCCACTATGTCCCACACCTCCACTACCGGCAGAGTTCCAGTATGTTCCTATTTCTTTCCTTCGGCCACTGGTGGCCGTCGGGTCCTCCTCTCTTTCTCTTTATTGTCTTTTCTCTTTTATTTTTCTTTTTGTTTCTCTTTTTATTTGCCTTTTAGAAGTGACTGAATCCCTAGAGTTTTGTTTAGTGACTGGGTTTCCTTTTGAGTATAAAGCTTGATGATCTGCTTTGGGTTTGAAAAATTGGGGCTTTTGGGTACAGCCGAATGTGTTTTGATTAAGTATCTGCCTGTAGTTGTTGTGTGGTGTTGTCTTTGACATCAGTCCAAAAATTATGTTGCTTGGTCATGAGCTCATGATGTATGCTAAAAATCATTATGAAATTTCTCTTCTTCTTTTTTCCTAATTTTTTTTAGGTATCTGTTCCTTTTCTAAATTTGGATTGACTATGAAGATGGGTATTTTGCTGGTGGATAATAAATTTTGTTTCTTGTAGTTCATTTTAAAGATATAAATGGTGGCTCTTGATAGGTAATGAGGTATAGTGTTTGTGAGCTTAGAATAATGATTCATGATTTGTTATGCACAACTGGTTTTCTAAGCTATATTGCTACTCACACTCTTATTTGCTTATCAAAAAGTTTTTTCCCTCCTTTCTTGATTTCTTTGCCAAAGATTTCCTCCTTTATTTTTATTTTTTCGTTTTTTGCTATAAATAATTTCTTGTGTAATTTTTTGAATTTTTTTTCTTTCCTTGATTTCTTGTTTTTGTCCAGCACAGAAGCTTTAAAACAGTTAAGCATATTGTGAATTTAATTGGCTTGTCTTGAAATTAAATTCATGCCAAAAAATTTTCACCTGCATTTGCCACTAAATACCTTGGAGATTGCCTTGGTCCCTTTTTCAGTTATTGGAGTGTAATTTTGCTTCGGCGCCTTTTTTTTTAGTAGGTGAATATCTCATCTTTGCTTCTCCTTAATGCAAAATACATTTGTTATTGTCTAATTGCCCCCATTAAATTTGGGCTATGCAACTATTATATTTTGTCATTGATTACAAAGAAATTAAAAGTATCTCTTGAACATTCAGACTATATGATCTGCTTTGTATTTCACGGTTTCACTTTTAATTTTGGTCCTTTAGCTGAGTTCTTAATATGGAAGTTCCTAAGCTAAACCCTCAACAAAATTACATATTTAGTAGTGATAGTGATCTTATAGCTTCACTTGTGCCTGCTGTTAGTTTGAAATTTTGATATATGTTTATCATTGAAATCACTCTTTGTTATTTTGTTAGGTTGAATGGCATGATTAAATGGATGCTATACCCAATATGGGAAGCTGCTTCCGTTGATGAATGGTTATACAATGGCAGTCCGTATGAGCTAATTGTTCTACCACCAAGAGCGAGAAAAGGCAGCTGCTGGAGGTGGAGGGGGATTAGTGCTAAATTTTAGATTGTTTTTTGTTAGTGTAGACCACATGTTCTCACTCTTGTATAAGTTCTTTATACAAGTTCTACCATTCTGGTGAAATCTTGTAGAAAAATATATGTTTTGGATATATGTAGAAACTTTGTTAAGGTACTGTGTGTGCTGTGCTTAGTAGCGTGTGGGTGGTGCCTAGTAGTGTGATGAGGTGTGCCTGTTGTGGTGATAAAGGGTGCGTGTACTTGGCTATATTGAGGCATGTGCAGTGCAGGTGCATGATGTGAAGCTTAGTAAGTGATAAGATAGTGAGAGTTAGTTAGGCAGTTGTTAGTGGTAGTTACATTTGGTATTACTGAGATTGTAATTGTATATACCCCCAATTTTGGGAAGATAATAAACAAGTTTGGAATCAATTCAGTTACTCTCCTTTCTCTATCTTTCTTGTTCTTACTCTGTTGGATGTGGTTACCCTCGAAGTAACCAACATCTCATTCTTTCCATTCTTCAATTCTTACCATTACTTTCTTCAACAGTCAAGCTCTTAACAAACTTCAACACTTCTTAAAACCCCCATCTCCAAGGTAGGTGCTGGCCAAGACAAATTGTTGTGGAAACATTCCAAGTCTGGTAAGTACCAAGTGGAAATAGCCTACAACCTACTCCTTGACCACAATTCTATGTCCTCAGCCCACACCAGTACTCTTAGTATGGAGGCTAGTCTAACTATTCAATCTTTGATTTGCAGGTATCAGGTGGCTTTCAACAACCAAAACACTTCTCAACACCAGTCTACAAGGCATAAAAACACTTAACAAGGATTAGGTGATACCTGGCAGATGATCATTAAGATAGCAGGTGCAAGGTTAAGGAGGAGCAAAAGGACTGGCTGTGCCTATGAAGCAAAAGACAAGCAGGGGAATCTCATTTTCAATGGTGTCTCAAGCTGTGGAGCAGCAAATGCCACCCAAGCAGTGCAAGAAGCGATGGTGGAAGCAGCTGTCAAAGCTAGGAGCCTTGGTTTTAACCGCGTTCTGGTTTTAACCAATTGCAAGAGAACTATGGAAGTGGTCAACTTTACTAGAAGTCCTTGCTGGCAGGAGCAGAACATGATGGAGGATCTTCTGTCTTTGTATCAGAATGGTCTTTTTGTCCATTCTATGTTTGTTCCTAGGCTCATAGTTTGTGATGTATATAATCTAGCTTTTCAGGTAGCTTTAATGCCAATCCATCACTTTTGGGTAGTTCCAACTACTATGTAAGACTTTGAACTTTCGTTCAATGGTATCCAAAAAAAAAAAGTTTATGATTGCATATGAATTTCCTGGAGGTGTTCTGGGTAGTAGTATGGCTTGTCAATAGCTGACGTTTTATTTTTTGGATTTAGGGATAATTAAGATTGATGATAGTTTGGCTTGTAAATGGTTATGTTATAGCTGCTAAGGGAATTTGGGGCAGAAAAAGAAAATGGAAGTTGTATTTTTCAATCAGTGAATCAGTACCTTATTTTTTGTGTATATCTCCCTTTGAATGGTATCAAATAAGATGAATTAGCACCTTATTTTTTGAAGAGTTCATCCATCAAAACAAAATACTTCTCAATGAGAAATTGCCCTTTTAACAACATTACCAATAATTTTCCCTGATACTCAATGAGAGAGGCACTATTCAAAAACAGTTCATATAATTGGGAACAAGCTCAAACTCAACAACAAGCTGCCTAACAATTGAGAAATTTTATTGCCAAAATTTACAATAAGATCCAAACACCAAAAACAAAGATCAATCTCATCTGTAAACACAAAAATTATTTGCAAATACAATAACTAAAAGCTAACATAGCTAATATAGCCTAACGTACAAACTAATGCTAGGACAATTGTGCTTCTAAAGAGCAATTACAACTCCAAATTTAAACAATTGTACCAAAACATAGTAGCCTAACTAACTAACTATCCCTGACCATCCCAACCAACTGCTCAACTCCTTGGTACTACACAACAGCAGCCCACGCACCCCAGTGCACACCTCAATGCACACAGCTGTGCATCACCCAACACACCTTAATGCACACCACTACCTTAGCACGTGCCTCAGTATTTTGGCCTTGTATGACATCAAAACCAATTCTTCAAAGCCACTGAGACAATCTTTCTTCAAAACTTTGGGACATCAATTTCGCAGCATCAACAACAACATTCAAATGCAAAACCATGAAACCCAACAACAAAAAGACTCACAATCATAATCTAGAGTTAAAAACTAGGACTCAAGATATTAACCTCCCCACATTACAAATTCAAAAAAACTTAAAACATCTGTATGCCTTCATCTCATCAACCACATCCCTGTTAAGATCGAATGGGCATAAGTCTTAAAACCAAAACCCAAAATTCCCATGACCACCAAATTCGATACCAAAACCGATCGGAGCTTGTGGGCTTTGGGTCCTATCTTTGCTTCTTGGCAAATATGCTGGTTGAGAGAGATTTCGACCTTATCGGGATGAAGGTAGACCTTGTCGCGAAAGAGAAGAATGACGCCGGCTTCATCGAGAACCTGAGCAAAAGCGGCGGCCTCTTCGTTCGATCTAGCGACGTCCATGCTCTCGCACGCTTGAATGAGCTCAGAGTATCATTATTATTGCCGTTGCCATTGATTTTGGCTTTGATTTTGGGTCTCCGGCTATGGGTAGAGGGAGAGAGAAGGCTTGGGTTGCTGAGTTAGAACTTGGGTTAGAACTTAGAAGATTACAAATGATTTTGGGTTAACACGTTTGGGTTGTTGAGTTTGTTTTAGTTTTAAACTTGGTTTGGTTTTGCTAACTATAGTTTAGTTAATGGGTAAGATGATGTGGAGTTGAGTTTTATAAAATGGCTAGGTGGCACTTCTCTATTGGATGGCAGTACCGTATATGGTCCTCCTGGAGGTCCCAAAAATTTCTCGTGGCTTTCACCATTTTTTTTTCTTTGAAACAGGGTCCACCACTTTAGCGCACTCCGAAAACCATTCAAGACACCTGTCCAACACAACTAAAGTTGAAATTCATGAACTAACTCCGTTAACTCAATCATTAGATCACTTTTTCATTTCTTTTTTTATTAAAAAAATAAAATTATTTCTCACCATCATCACCTAAACGTAAACGCTCAATCCTTTCTTTCTCTCTCCTTCAACGCAAATCCTTTCTCCGTCTCTCTCCTTTGTTCCAGACCTTTTCTCTCTTTCTTCAATTGTTTTCAACCCCAACCAATGCTCCCTCCGCAGGTCCCCCTGATCTATCTCTTGTTTTCAACGGTTCCACCCATCAATTACTCTCCATCGTTCCACCAATCGAACCCCTTTCCTCTCTATTGGTGCTACTCCCTCCAAACCTCTCTTATTCCGCCGTTCCCATCCCCCACCCACACTGTCGCTGCCAAGAACCACCCCTCCAAACCCTTCTTTTTGTGGCAATCCCTGTGTGATGAATATGATTATTTTCAAAGTTTGAATATTAGAGCTTGCCTGATCTTAGTTGAGTTTTGTAGCCTCGAGTACTGGTGGAATTGTGTCTAAAACTGATGTTGTACTATCTATTTAATTTTCCTTAGTTATTGTTGGTAGTGATTACTAGTGGTAATAGTTTTGTTGTAGCTAAACTTTGATTACCAGTGGTAGTTTGGTAAGGATACTAGAAGTTGTGAAGGAGGGTGGCAGGATTCTTAGAGGAAAATTTGATAGTTGAGTTTAGGTTTTCAGCCAACCATTGTATAGGGGAGTTCCTTGCTTGCTTGGTGGGGTTTTAGGAAGGATTACAATGAACGTAATGAGAATAAAAATATATAAAAAATTGACAGGAATAGTTTCAAAGTTCAAACTCATGCTTGAGTAGAATGTGGATTTTCATATTTTATGGGTAGGCATTAAAATTGTGATGTGTTAATTAGATGTTTGATAATATATATTTGTATTATATGTAATTGCATTATGCGCTTTCTATGCAATAATTGAATGGGTAACCAAAATGCAATAGGTTGTTATGTTTGGATGGCTTAGGGTCCGTTTGGATATAGCTTATTTTGCTGAAAACTGAAAACACTGTAGCAAAATAATTTTTAAATGTGTGAATAGTGTCATGGGACCCATTTTTAATATTTTTTTTTGAATAAAGTGGTTGTGGGTCCCATGAATAGTGCGTGAATAGTAACTTTGTCTCCTACCTAGAAACACGTGCATCAAAAAAAAAAAAGAAGGAAAACGCTAGACGCAGACCCGTTGGCTTTTTCAGCCAAATCCAAATAGTCACTTAGTTGAAATCCATAGTCCTTTGTGACTATTTGGATCCGGCTGAAAAAGCCAGCACCTCTACGTCTAGCGTTTTCCTTTTTTTTTTTTTCTTTTTTTTTTTTTTTTAATGCACGCGTTTCTAGGTAGGAGAGAAAGTTACTGTTCACGCACACAAAGTTACTATTCACACACTATTCATGGGACCCACACCACTTTATTCAGAAAAAATATATTAAAAATGGGTCCCACGGCACTATTCACATATTTAAAAATTATTTTGCTACAGTGTTTTCAGTTTTCAGTAAAATAAGCTGTATTCAAACAGACCATTTATTCGTCAATTTGTGAAGCCTTGTACTTTGTATTATGAAAGGCGAAATCGCTACACTTGTTCTTAATAGTAGCTCTTAGGTTTGCAACCTTTGTTATGGAAAGCAAATACCAAGCTGAGAGATACAAGCTATTAAGAAAAACATTGTTTAATGTACTATGTTTATGATTGTCAAAGGCTTAAAGGTGCTAAGTCATGTTATTTTGTCTAATCTACTATCGTAATTGAGATTTTGAATATTGGTGATGCTAGATGTCTATAAAGGATTAAAGGTGGTATAAAGTTCAAACTTTCTTTTTTGCTTCGTAAATGTTAAAATAAGTTTCTTGAATAGATTAAAGTCTAAATCAAACCAGAGAAAAACACTAATCAAGAACCATAATGTATAAAATGACATTACTGGATTTTCCTTTGTGAAATTTTGCACTAAACTTTGTAATGGACTTTGTAATGTTACAACTTTGAGTGCTGCTGGTTCATTTATATATAATCCCCATTATCCAAAAAGAAAAAAAAAAAAAAAAAAAAAAAAACCATGGGCTATTTGACTTGTACATGTGGTTTGAGCACTGTATTTTTGTAGAAAGGGAATAACTAATACAAGCAAAAATACTATAGTATAGAAGCTCTTATATTGCTTTCATCCCTCAATAAGTTATGTTTGAAAACTGTATTCACCATTGGCCTTATTATATTTATTCCTTATTAGCATATATGTCATATCATGTAATGTTTGCATTTATAAGATGTTTATTTTTTTTTTATCATGATTATTTTAACATATAGGGAATGGGAGGGACGGATGTAAGCAAGGGTAAGCAAAAGAAACGAAAAGAAAACCTGGAACTGAAAATGAAGGAGAGGACAAAAGTTATTTCCGTTGGACTTTGTATATGAAATGTGCGTTAGCTAATATTCTTAGGATGAGCACAACTTAAGCCATAATGTAGATATCATTGCTAAAAAGTGGGAGATATTTGCCTCAATTTTGCACCTCTGCCAACGGTGAATTATGCTAAAAGTGGGAGATATTGCCACAAGTTTGCACTAGAGATTGGCTGAAATATTGTTGAATAGCCTTTTGGTTTCCTTATAGTAGTTTGCTTTGGAAATAGTCTTGGTCTGTAATTGCTTGTATTCTTGTTAACCTTTGTTGGCTTGTTTTGGTAATTGTACTTGGCTTTGGATAGCCTGTAAGTACTTTGTTTCTATCTATTTTTGCTTAGTTCAATAAAATATTCACTTGTTTTGAAGAAGTTGCAAACATGACTTGCAATATGAAAAGTCATAAAGCTTCTGTAATATACCACTTTGTTCTAGTTTATAGATTCTGCAACATGAAACAAAGTATAAATCTTGAAACATAAAAACCAAAAATGACACCACCTAGCAATGAAACAAAAAAGGCATATACAAAACTTTTTCATTACATAATATGTAGCTATGCACATACGGATCTTAATATATAGAAAAGTACATGTCATTGGCGTACATCATGATCTTCAACCTCTATCCAATGAAGAATTTGACAACACTGTCACAGTCAAGGACCATTTTTCTTCATGATCTGTTCACTCACAAGGAGATTGATATATGTGGTTACATCTACCACCTTCTTGTCAAGTGCATTCGTCGAGGGAGAAAGACAAGGATGACTCTACCATTCCCGAGTCTCATCATGTCGTTAATCTCAAAGGCAAGGGTGAAACTTCCCAATGGACTTCCTGTGTTGTCAAGGGAAGATCCAATTAGTGCTCACATTATGAATAGGAGTAAAGCTCATATTTTGGGTCAAGAGAGAAAAGCCGATGAAGCGCAAGCTCAAAGGGAAGAAGTTGAAGCTGAAGGTGGCAACATTGAAGATGAGATTGATCGGTTCACACATGGACCCGAGGACATTTCACAATCATCTTCTCAGGCACCAACTAGAGCTCCCGACTGCCTTGATTATCTACTAGATAGGGTAGAACAAATGCATAGTCTATTAAGTGAGCACATCACCTACTCCAGAAGCCAGTTTGCATACCTCCAAGGGAAAATCACTTCCCTATCTTCTCTGATCCAAGATTTAGAGAAATCAGACTCAAAATCCGATGTATTCTAGGGTCTTTGGCTATTCTGGTAGAAAAGGGGGAGTAGAAAACCAGAAAACCATTAGTTCATTGGTTTATTTTTGGTGGTTTATGTTTTATTTACAGTGCTTTATTTTAAAGCTTTTAGTACTTTACTTTAAAACTTAGTTTTTTCTTTAGTACTATGTGTACCTTGGTTTTTATAGCCGTTTCTTGATACTTTTAGTTATCTATTGCTTTTTGGTTTAGTTTCTTTAATGCATGATGTGCTTGTTAGATATGCAATTAATTTTTGCACTGCTCTTAATTGCTTGCGTGTTCGGATAATCATTTACTAGTTAAATGTTCATTGTGGTCATTTCTTAATGACTATTCCTATATGATCAAGTTATGCTACATGTTCTCATATCTCTTGTTTATCTTGATCGCATTTTACTTTTTTTTTATACATGCCTTGTATTCTACTTGTCTCGTGCTTAATGAAGTTATCTGCTATGTGCAAGTGTTTCAAGATACAGGTGTATATGGTTCAAGTGCTTCACAGGTTTTAGATGTAGATGTGAGTGAGTTTTGCCTCTATTCCCAAACTCACACTTAAGTCTAGAGTTTGTTTAGGGGTTTTGTCACGGAATAGCCAAAGGGAGAGATTGTAAATTTGTGATTTCCAACTAGCCTTTGTTGGCTTTAATTCCGTGCCTAATTTGGTTGTAATTCAATCAATCATTTCCCTGTAGTGTTACTGGTTTATAACACATGCTTTACTCTTGTTTCACACTTAGTTAAGTTAGAGTAAAAGCAAGTAAGCCGTAATTTAAATTTAGGGGTCTAAACAAGCATTAGTATTTTCACACTAATTGAGCTTTCAATATTGTTTCCAACAAATTGTCCAATATGTTGTTGTCCACTAGTTGCCATTTGTATGTGCAATATATTGTCCAATAGTTGTGCAAAAAATTGTCCAAAAATATTGACTAGCTTGCCAAGTAAGACATGCTCTCCAAAAATATAATTCAAAAAGTCCCCAATATGGTGCTCTTCAAGGATTATCAATTATCATCAGGAACAACTGAACCTGCAAAAATGCCACCAAATATAAATGTATGTATGAAAAAAAAAAAAAAAAAAAAAAAAAAAAAAAAAACTTAGGAAAAATATAGGTTCAAGTTGTAGCAAAAATCACAAGGAATATGCATACCTGATTTGTCTAAACCAATTGTCCACCAACATGGTCTTATCCAACCAATGACTACAAAAAATAGATTCCTACATTTGACATTTTAACAAATTTACGTCAATGCCATGTTTTTCTTATTATTTCAAGTAGTGAGGTGTTCATTCAATATATATATATATATATATATATATATATTATTTCAAAAATCACAATCTATTGAAAAGTACTTGAAAACTCAAACCCAAGGAAATTGTAATGTTGCCTCCACGTTTGAATATATTAACAAACCAAAGACCACTTCTAAAGACTACCTAATTAGGATATAGACACATGCATGAAAACTATTTAAATAAAATTAGAATCAGTTACAAACCTGTATAGCAGTTAATGTTTTGAATTACAACCATTTTTATAAATTGATCATGCTGTTTATTCTAGTAAGGAATTTATAAACGGAAGAAATTGGCATATTCCTACAAACGTTGTCACATGTACCTTAACTGACAATTCTTAACAGGAAAACTTAAAATAGAAGGAAAGAGGGTTGTTGTGCACTTCTTATAATGGAAATTTTATATGAATCTTTACGTAACATGAGGGACATTTCTATTGCGTCTTCTCCTACCAAATTAAAACCTGCAGCAAAGTTGGTCCAAGTCCGCTAACTACCTTAAATAATTTTAGGTGCACTCACATGGTAGATGAAAATATTGTGTGTCCCTACTAGCTAGATTCACTCAAAAATTAAACAGACTGGTAGGTAGTAGCTGAACCTAGGACCCTCTTCTCCATTTCCCTCCAAATTAAAGTCATAATATGTTTCTGAAAATTATGAAAGCTACCTGTTAGAAATACTGAATAAGTGTATTGTCTTTCTCAAGTAATAGAATATACATGAGTGTCTCTATATAGGAGGTAGAGTGTGCAGTACAACTGTACAAGTAAGTGTCCTATACAAGTAAAAAAGGTGGGCCTAAAACCCATATACCCTAATACACGTTAACAGCCCCCCTCAAACTCAAGATGGATGTGAGACCAACTTGAGGTTGTCAATCAAAGTACGAAGGCGTCCCTTAGGATGTGAATTGGTGAAGATATCTGCAAATTGATCTTTAGAGGAGACTAAGATCAACTTGAGAGCACCATGGACAAGATGATAACGGATAAAATGACAATCGATCTCTATGTGTTTAGTCCGTTCATGGAAGACATCATTGTAAGCAATATGAATGGCACTCTAGTTGTCACAATAAAGAAGAGTAGCAGAGAATGTGGACACACCTAAGTCTTTGAGAAGCCATCGTAGCCAAATGAGATCAGATATGGTATCAGCAAGGGCACAATATTCTGCTTCAGTAGTAGAGCGGGCCACATGAGTTTGTTTCTTGATTCGCCAAGAAATCAGAGAAGAACCAAGAAGAAAGCAATAACCAGTGGTGGACCTATGATCAGTGGGATCTCCTGTCCAATCAACATCAAAAAATGCATGGAGAATAAAAGAAGACTGAGCAAAGTAGAAAAGACCATGGAAGAGAGTGCCCTTTAAGTATTGAAGAATGCGTAGAACAACAGCATAGTGAGTCGATCGTGAAGCAGATAGATACTGACTCACCTGGTGAACAGCATAGGAAATGTCTGGACGAGAGACAGTGAGATAAACTAGGCTGCCAACCAAGCATCTGTAAAGAGGAGGATTAGACAATGGTTTCCTTCCTGAGGGAGTCAAATGAGCATTAAGCTCAACTAGAGTATCAACAGTCTTGCTATCAGTGAGTCCAGCTTGAGACGAGTTCAGAGACATACTTGGCTTGAGTAATATAAAGTCCATCTATAGAATGAGTGATTTCAAGACCTAAGAAGTAGCTGAGATGTCCAAGATCTTTCATCTCAAACTACTGACTAAGAAAATCCATGAGTTCTTGAATGCTACTGAGGTCATCACCAGTTATGATCATATTATCCACATACAGGAGACGTAAAATAGTGCCTTTGTCAGAGCGACGAAGAAATAAGGCAGAATCATAATGACTAGCCAGGTAACCCAAGCGAGAGATGGTAGAGCTGAATTTGACAAACCAAGCTCGTGGAGCTTGTTTAAGGCATAAAGTGCACGTCGAAGGTGACAAACCTTGTTTGATTCAACAGAGAGACTAGGAGGAGGTTGCATATAAACTTCTTCACTTAAATCCCCATTAAGAAATACATTTTTGACATCTATTTGAAAAAGGTCTCATTTACTGGCTGCAGCAACAGCTAAGAAGGCATGAACAGATGAGATACGAGCAACCGAAGTAAAGGTCTCTTCATAATCAATTTCATACTCCTGTGTAAAACTTTTTGCAACAAGACGAGTTTTGTAGCGCTCAATGGACCCATCAGAGCGAGTCTTAATCTTGTAGATCCACTTACAACCAACCACAGATTTCCAGGGGGGAGAGTCACCAAATCCCAAGTATGGTTTTTAGATAATGCATTAAGTTTCTCTTTCATTGCAATATGCCATAAAGGGTTAGTGGAAGCCTTACGATAGGTGTGAGGCTTGTACAGTGTAGCAAGGGCAGTGTAACAATGATAGTCAAGTAAATGTACAGGAATGGATCTTACCCGAGTTGAGTGACGGGGTGGAATGTCTTGTGCAAGATCTTCAAGTGGAGTAAGAGCAAGGGACCCAGGCTTAAGGTTGGGTGGCTCGTCTTCAACCTGTTCATTAAAGGGTGAACTAGGAAAGGGATCAAAGATATTTAGTGGTTGGATAGAGAAGTCTATAGGAGAATCAGAAGCAACTAAAGGAGGATCAGGAGCAACTGCAGAAGGAATATGTGCCTCATCTAGAAAAAGATCTAAGACAGAGGAGGAAGATAGGGAGGCACGGCAGTGAGAGAGCTAGACAAAGGAGTGATGTTCCCAAAAGACAACATTGCGGGAGATATGAAAGATGATGAGAGATAGATCATAACACCAATACCCTTTTTGAGTTTCACCATAGCCAAGAAAACAACAAAGCCTTGACCGTGGCTCAAGTTTGTTATGCTCTTGTGACTAAAGAAGAACGAAACAAGCAGAACCGAAGGAGCGAAGGTGGTAATAGTCTGGAGGTGACCCAAAAAGGCACTCATATGAAGTTTGATTTTGGATAATAGGACTTGGAATGCGATTAATAGCATGAACAGCATGAAGAACAGCTTCATCCCAAAAAGGAGCAGGAACTTTGGCAGAGAGAAGGAGAGCACGAACAGTGTCAAGAATATGACTAAATTTTCATTCGGCTCTACCATTTTGCTGAGAGGTACCTGGACAAGTTAGTTGATGAATAGTGTAATAGGAATGCAAAACAGCTTGGAAAGCATATTGAGTATACTTTATCAGATTGAAAACTTTGATACATTTGGAAAATTGAGTTTCAACCATTTTTTGCAAAATTAGAATACACTTGCAATAATTCAGAACGATATTTCATATGAAAAATCCAGCTATAGCGGGAATAATCATCAACAAAGACAACAAAATATCGAGATCCACCAATACTAGAGACAGAGGAAGGCCCCCAGACATCAGAATGAATTAGGTCAAAGATATCAGTGGACATTGATTCACTAGCATTGAAAGGCAAAGTTAGTTGTTTTCCTAATTGACATGAAACACAATTAAAATTTTCTGTGAACACTGAACCTAACAAACCTTTAGAAGCCAAGTGTTGTACTCGAGAGGAAGATGTGTGACCAAGTCAAGCAAGCCAAAGTGCAAGGGAAGGAATAAAAGAAACTGCAGCAGCTTCAGCAACAGAAACAGCAGCAACAAGTAGAAGATGAAGGTTGTCCATGGGAAACATATGCCCAACTCTAGGACCGGTCCCAAGCTCCTGTCCTGTCCTGTCCTCGAATCCTGTATAATACACCTAGAATAATCAAAGATAATGCGATAACCCAACTCAGCTAATTGACCCACATAAAATAAATTGTAAGAAAGGTCAAGAACATTATAGACCCTAGTTACCGAAAGGTTGGAGGTCAAAACAGAACCTATATTATGACCAGACATTGTGGAACCATTTGCTGTGCGAATATTAAGAGGGTGTGGTGTAGGTTTAAGGTCAAAAAATAAGGACGAGTGAGGTGTCATGTGATTGCAACAAGCAGAATCCATAAGCCAAGAGGAAGGAGACATACCAGATAAAGCTGAGAGAGAAGAGGTATAAGATACATTACCAACCATACGAATGACATTAGTGATGATATTTTTAAGGTCATTTGTGGAAATGGTGAAAGTGCGTCTTGAAGAGTAAACTGTGCAGAGACAAGAGCCATTGTTTGGACACTCTTAGTTTTAGCAACAGTAGTAGCAGAAATTGAAACAGCTGATTTGTTGCAATGATAGCAAGTCTCAATATTGTGGCCAAAACATTTGCAAAAATGTTTATTGGATTGTCGGCGACGATTATTGCAACAAGAAGAAGACTTGTCCTTATTCTTCATTTAGAAGCAAAATATGCAAAAATGGACTGTAAAAATGAAATCTACGCAAAAAAATGAGTAAGGAATACCTGGACTGTAAAAAAAAGTCAACTCTGGCAAAAAGTCAACGATCAACCCTGGCCAAAGTCAACAATCAACTCTGGAAGTCAACAGTCAACGCTATCAAGTCAACGGTCAACGGATGATGTCAGCAGGCTGACTGGGTGATGACGTTAGTAGAACAAGTTGATGATGTTAGCAGCAACCTGGAGGATGATGTAAAGTAGGGCTGACGTGGCAGATGACTTCAGCAACAGCAAGGGTGGCGGCTCATGAGGCACGTAGACGACGTTGTAGAATACTTAGGCAGTGCGTGAGAGCGCGTGGGCAGTCCGATGAGGCCGATTCTTTTCCGATGATGTAGATCGGAGAAAGACGATTCCGATAGTGGTGGCAGTGAGATGATTGGAGAAATACCTAAGGCGCGTGAGGCGCGTGGAAGAAACTGTCGAAGCTTTAACCGGCGCATGGCGGCGCGTGGATGGTCAGATGATGATGATTCCGATAGCGTTGTGTAGATCAGTTGAAAATCTACACGGTGATATGTCTTATGTCCTAATCGGAGGTTCGATGTGGAAGATCCGACGGAGGCAGTGATCTTGGTGGCGGTGATCAAGCTTCTAGCAGTGAAGATTCAACCTTGGGCACCTCTAACGACGGTGGAGCAGTCAGGAGAGGGCACAAAAAAGGTTTACTAACAGAAGAAGACCAGGCAACGGACAATACCAACAAAAACAAGACTGCAAGACACAAGAAAGTTAGAGCAATAGCTCTGATACCATGTAAGAAATACTAAATAAGTGTATTGTCTTTCTCAAGTAATAGAATATACATGAGTGCCTTTATATAGGAGGCAGAGCGTGCAGTACAAGTAAGTGTGCTATACAAGTAAATAAGGTGGACGTAAAGCCCACATACCCTAATACATGTTAACAATACCAATTAAAGTAAATAGTGCATAATAAATTTTCAAGCCATCAGGACCTCAATTTTTTTCAGTAGCTTATAAACCCAACTGGATTCCTCTATGCTGCCCTGCATCTTTCTGTTTCGTCTCTAAGAAAAGTCCTTTGTCTCTTTCTATGTGATGAGAAGCGGCTGAAACCACCCACCATGAATTTGTTAAAGGCACCACCACCATTGCTTTAGAATTCATCAATATTATCTCCCTTGATTTCCTTGGTCACTTCTCATTGGGGCAATTTGCTTTTCGGCGTCCAAGATTTCAGCAATTGAAGCATGCATTTGGATACCTTTGATTTGAATGACTTTGGTTCCTCCTTTGCTTGTTCGGCCACTGTCATTTGAACTTCTTTTGTCTACGTTGGAAGGATGGCTTAGACGTAGAAGTTGAATGTTGGAATTGGAAGAACGGCTTGTTTACACCCAAAAAATAAATCATTCTTCTCCATCAAAGTTCTCTATCTCATATTTTTTGAGACAAACCATTTGTTGTCATCTTGAAAACCCAATTATTATACAAATAACGACACAACCAAATAAATCTTGTGACTTTTGGGGCAATCAGATCTAAGATCTTCAAATAAAGGAAATTGAGAGCAGAGGCGGAGCCAGAAATTTTGGTTTGGGGGGGCCAAGTTGTGATGTTAATATATTAGTTAAGACAAAACTCTACACACGCACATATAAAAATTAATTTACTAAGAGAATTTATCATCTTCTAAATTTTAATGAGCATACAAAAGTCATGTATTTCTTCTATTATACATGTACAAAAAACTATCATTTTTTACGTAGTTTAATTTGTTAAACCTCTTAAATTATATGATTTTAATATAATTTCTCTTTCTTTTAAGAGCACCATTGAAATGACTCAAAATTTTGGGGGGCCAACTTCAATTTTTACATGCTACATTTTTTAAAATATAAATACTATAAAATAATTTTTTAAAACTTTGGGGGGGCCTTGGCCCCCCCACCCTTGTGTGTGGCTCCGCCACTGATTGAGAGAGAGAGAGACGCTACCAAAACCCTGAAATATTATTAAAGTTATAACTCGAGTTTACACCAAAATCAAACCACATCAATAGGCACCTTTACAACTATGTCACAAGTTCTTCGGACTTATTTTTTGATGCAAAACAAAATTAGATTCTGATTAGTTTTTGAAAGTTCGTACTCCTAATAGTAGGTGTTGTTTTAGACCCCCAATTTTAGTTTCGACTTGATCAATTAAGGCTAATTAATTATTAATATGGAATTTATGTAATTAATTGATTAATCAACAAAACCAACAACAATTGCAAGGATGAACATAAATGTGCAATGCAATAATGTAAAGGACAATAGAGAAAAGAGAATGCAAATCAAAGATAACACCCAATGTGTTATTGAAGAGGAAACCAAAGAACTTTTGTAAAAAAAACCTCTCTGGGGCCCTCCAAGCTGGAAATGATCTACTATTAAATAAGTTGGATTACAAGAATACACAAAGACCCTTCAAGCCTAAACTACCCAATGTACTTGAGCTCTCAAACTCCAACTACCGAGGGACTTCACAAAATCTTGTTTTCACTAGTTTTTTGGATCCCGCAACACTGCCCGGTTGCAGCACCACGCCTTACCGGCTATATATGTGGTAAAACTCCAATGCTTCCCAATGAATTAAGACACTCTCAAGTCTCAACGGACAATTTGTGTGTAGATTATGTTTAGATAAATCTTCTCCCAAGGTATGTAAATTGGGAGAGGGAAGAAAAGAGACTATTAAGGAATTCTCTGTTAAGGAAGAGTAACTCTCTCTAGAGGTGGGTGTATATGTTTTTCCATAGAGGTAAAGTGTGGAAAAGAAGGGTATATATAGTAGGGTTAGGAAGGGCATGGCAAGAGATCCAAATTAACAAATTTCTCTACAGTACTAAGTCACTCGTGAGTCACTTGAGGTTGCCCCTACTCACGAGTCACTTGCGAGTTATTCAGCTATATATGAAATTTGAACTCTCACATGCATTCCACATGTCCACTTGCGGGTTTCTTGGTCTTGCAAGTTGTCTCGCGAGCTGCAGTGTCCAACTGCTCTTCATGGATTTCTAATCTAGCCCAATTACAATAAAAGACCACATAATACATAGAATTTATGCATGAATTTATAAAAGAAATATGGCATGGAATATAGCCAACATAAAACAAGAAAAATCACAATTTAATAGTTTTATAAATCCAAAATAAAGTAAAACCAAAGACAAATTCTAAACAAGGTAAGATTACAAATTTATATATATATATATATATATATATATATAATTACTACATCAAACTCTGTTAAACAGTAAACCCAAGGTAAGCATGTCGAAAACCTCTGACATGGGTGCTCTTTCAATAGAAAGCTCATGGGAAACCTCTTGCATGGTTGGCCTAGATTTTGGATTGGTTGCCAAGCATGCAAATGCAAGCTTTGCAATTGTTACCACTTTCAACGCAACTTGATTTTTAGGAGTTTTGAGGCGTTGGTCCAAAGTGTTCTTCAATAGTATATTGGGCGTAGTTGATGTTGCCGTTAATGATGATGAGAGAAACATGATGAGGTCTCCTGGATGCTTTCCCATAATCACTTCCAATGCTAACACTCCAAAGCTATAAACATCACATTTCTCATTCACTTCCATTCCATATGCAAGCTCTGCAAAATAGAAGAATCTAACTTATCCAACACTTAGTATGATACCATAGGAACCTAGAGTGTAGTTCATTATACTTACCCTTGTAAATTGTTTTTTTTTTTTTTTTTTTTTTTTTTTTTTTTTCCCTTTTTACTTGCAACTAGTGACGGAACTATAGTTGGACTAGGGGGGCAGTGGCCCCCACTAAATTTTTTCAAATTTTTTTTAGTGTATATATATATGTGTGTACTAATTTTAGCAATTTGTTTCAATAAATTTGCACTTTGCCCTCTCAACAATATTATTGATCTTTTTAAAGGCTATAAAAAATTTTATTGATCTAAAATTTGAAATAAATTTAACAAGTTTAACAACAAAATTTACCAATAACAAACTTAAGCCCAAACAACACCCCAAAACAAACTCACGCAAGACACAAACAAAAAATAAAATAAAATAAAATAAAAAATTCCTAAGCCAATTATTACTAGTCTAAGTGAACACCCACACACATTTGACAACACACAAGACACCCAAAAAAAAAAAGTTAAAAAAAAAAGCTTAACTTTCTAAATTGAGAAGTGTTACGTCCACAACATTTTTACAATAAATCACATGCGGTAAGTTGTTATTGGTTCTAATTTGAATTCACAACTTAAATTATTTTTTTGCTCATTCATAACAACCAATAATAACCTACCACTTATGATTTGTTGTGAAAATGTAGTGAAAATATTGTGGACATAGCATTTTTCTTCTAAATGAATGCTTACTAGGAGTTTCAGAAAAAAAATTGTTTTTACTTTTGCCCCCCTAACTCTAAGTCCTAACTCCGTCCCTGCTTGCAACTAACCCTAAACTATTGTAGTACTTGTAATGTGTACCCTAACCTTTAAAAAATATTTCAATCTACACACCATCCAAATTAGAGTCCAAGTTAGTAGTGTGCAATGCAGGTGCTCTATGGTTTAGGGTTGCACGAAGCCAATAGTCTCACTGTTTAGGGTACACATTTATAATGCTGTTAGAGTTTAGGGTGGATGGGCCAAATAAAGTGTTATTTAAACTAATTGAGACAATGCGGTGGAAATTGCATTTTAAAGTTGAATTACGGTGTTGACTGTAAAACTTTGAAGTTTAAAACGCATAATGCATTCATCCATATAATTTATTCTGGATGCTTATAATTAATCCTTTTTTATTTTTTATTTTTCCCTTTTTGGGCTAACACGCCTGTTTGCCTTCATATTTAAAAACAAGTATTTTTTTTTGAGATCAAAATACAAGTATTTTTAGTGCACATTCTTCTCAAAAAAAAAAAAGCATAATGCATTCATCCATATAATTTATGGGGTCATGACCCCAGGCTTTTCAAATTCCTCCCTTCCCACTCTATTTTATTAATAAGAAAATGCAAATATATTTCAATTTTATTTAAACATGCTTTTTATTTAAAAAAAAAAATCATTTAAAGTGCTAATGTCTCTTCTTTTTTTTTTTTCCCTATTAATATTCATTTTTTGTCATACATAACTCATTAGTTGCATTTAAAGCACATATTTCCAAAATTATATAAGTAAATCTTTCCAGTAAAAATTCCTTTTTCTTTTACAAAAATGAATTCTTTTGGCCAAATTACAATGTTAGTTTCTAAACTTTAGACTGTCTTAGTCCATTTAATTTAATCTGATTGCTTTTAGTTCCTTACAAACTTTAAAATGATTGTTTTAGCTCCTAACAAACTTAAAAGTGATCAGTTTTTTGTCTCTAATAAATTTAAAGTGATTGTTTTTAGTTACTAATGTGTCTAGCGGAGTGATGACATGTCCCTTTTTAGTTTGCTACATCATTTAAGCTACTAAAAGAGATTACTTTAAATTTCATGGACTAATTTTTAGATTAACAATGTGTTTGAGCCAAGTCTTTTATATTTATTTTATATTTGGAGAGTTAGGCATACGAATGCATAGATTCTTTTATCTCTTTTCATGAGAAGAATATATAATAATGCTATATGTTTAAGAGATTCAAACATGATTTACGTTGTCATCCATAAACAAAAGAAACGTTTTTTTTTTTTGAGAAGATGAAACGTTTTCATTTAGTTGTTATTATTATATTTTTCAAATTGTCCAGTGAAAGTTTTCACTGGACACGTTGGATTGCAGACACGTGTCCACTCTTGGACACGTGTCCAAATCCTACCGTGTCCAGTGAAAATTTTCACTGGACACAAGCCTTTCCCTTTCAAATATTACGTTGTATAAGTTTTTTTTTTTTTTTTTTTTGAGAATCACATTGTATAAGTTAAGGTATATAAAAGTGACATTTATTATGTAATTTATCTAAAATTATTTAATTTCTATACATTTTGTGTTGTCAAAAAAACCTTAAGTTAAAATGTTCAAAGAATATCAATTGTGATTAATATAATTTAAAGAAAAATTATACGTAACTAATGAGAAAAAAAATTGTTTGTCATGAATTATATTGAACCGACTGGATGAAGCCTTTTTATATATGAGGGAAAAAAAAAATATATATATATATATATATATGTTTAAAGAATATTAATTGTAATTAATATAATTTAAAGAAAAATTATACATAACTAATGAAAAAAAATTGTTTGTCTTGAATTATATTGAACCAACTGGATGAAACCTTTTTATATATGAAAATAATTAATAATAATAACAATAAGTATTAATCACACACACATATATGCACATATATTGTGTGTGACAATTTAACTTGTCCCTTCTGAAAATTTTTGAGACTTCATTATTGTTTCAGTGAATTATTAATTTCATAATCTAGTTCGATATATATATATATATATATATATATATATATATATATATATATATATCATTTCATATCGAAAATGTTGTAAGGTATTCATAAATTGATCACTAAGCTATAATCGAAACATTGAAATATTTAAAGTGAACCATGATCCTTATATTTTCCCTCACGTTGATCAACCAAAAAAAAAAAAAAAATTAGAATAATCAAATGGCTACGACATAGATTATAGTGATATTAAAAATTAAAATTAAAAAAAAAAAGCCAATGTTACTACTATGCATTATGATTGGCACTAGAATAAATGAACTAGAGACAAGTATTTCAAAGAGGGATAAGCATGCCGGTAGGAAAAAAAATATTACCCGGAGCCATGTAACCAAATGTTCCAGCAAATGAAGTCCAATTGGATAAGTCAGGCTTCAAAAACCTAGCTGTGCCAAAATCCGAGATGTGAGCAACATATTCTGAATCCAACAAGATGTTCTTGCTAGATATATCTCGATGAACTATAGGAGGTGAGCAATCGTGATGCATATAGGATAAAGCATCAGCCACTCCTTTGACAATATTTGCCCTTTTGATCCATTCGAAATTAACGGCCTCTTCTTTATTGCTTAGTAACTCTTTTAGACTTCCCCCTTCTAAGAACTTGTAAACCAAGAATGAGTGTCGTGGATGTGAGCAAAAGCCATAAAGCTTTACTAGATTGCGATGCTTGATTTCTAGCAGGGTGCGAATCTCATTTTCGAAAGCCTTTGCATTGGCAATTCCGTTATCCTGTATTGAATGAAGTTTTTTCACAGCAACAACTTGACCTGGTTGTAGCTCAGCTTTATAAACACTTCCACATCCTCCCACTCCAACACAATGTTTGGAGTCAAATTCCTCTGTTGCTTCAATGATTCTTTCATACACCATTTTCCCATCATAGCTCCAGATTGCAAACATATTACCATTTTGTGCTTCTCTTGGATTGTTGAGCTTGTTCCTCAACCTCAAGCACTTGAGAAAAGCATAGAAAATCCCAACTACAATCAATGAGAGAACCACTGTGCCTAAGATAGGAACAATAAAGAAAATCACAGCTTTATTTCGCCTTTTCCCACCAAGATTCTTGCTTCGGGTAATGGAAGATGGGCATGCCTTCAAGCTAGAGGCATTACCACACAAATCTTTATTATTTCTCAATGCTCCAAATGAGGCCTCATTGAAGGCTTTATTGTTGGGCAGAGGACCTTCCAAGCAATTGTATGATATATCAACATTGGTCAAGCTTGACATTTCCCCAAAAGTGGCTGGAATGGAACCAGATATCTCATTATGGGAGAGATTCAATGTTTCTAAGCTTCGCAATTCTCCAAGTTGTGGTGGTATTTTTCCCATCAACGAATTCTCACTTAGATCAAGCATTTGAATAAATTGAATGTTGCCAATCTCAGTGGGAACACTCCCCCTAATTTTATTTTTGCTTAAGTTCAAGTTCAATAATTTTATGCACCCTTGTATTTGTTTGGGAATTGAACCTGTTAAATTGTTGGCTGAAAGAACAAGAAATTGCAGATCAGATAGCATTCCAATTTCCAATGGAATACTGCCTGAAAGTTGATTATCACCCAAATTAAGGAGAAACAATGACGTCAACTTTCCTAGTTCCTTTGGAATCTGCCCAACTAGATGATTGAAGGAGAAATCAAGTAACTGTAGCTTGGTGGATCTTCCAAGCTCAAGAGGTATTACACCAGAAATTTTGTTATTGGAGATTTTTAATTTTTGCAGACTTTGGCACTGCCCCCACTTTTGAGAAAGCTCTCCATAGAAATTGTTATTACTCAAATCGATATAAATCAAATTTGGGTAAATGCCAAGGTCTTCTGATAAATTTCCTGTTAATTGGTTTCCCTCAAGCCTCACTCGTACTAAGCTGGTGCAATTTCTCAAACTTTTTGGAATGGAACCTATGAAATGATTGTCAAATGCTGTGAATAATTGAAGGGATCCACCATTACAAACATTTCGTGGAAGGTAGCCTGACAACATGTTTTTCTCCAATCCCAAATGATTCAAATATGTAAGATTATTAAATTCAAAAGGGATGGAGCCATTAAGTTCATTTGTGAACAACATTAGACGGGTAAGAAGTTTGAGCTTTCCTATTTCTAATGGGATATTGCCCGATAATTGATTCATAGAAAGTTCCAAAATTGTGAGATCCTTCATGTTCCCCATAGAGGATGTGATAGATCCCCAAAGATTGTTTTCGGCAAGGGATAATATAGATAGGTTGGTCAGGTTTCCTATAGAAGTAGGGATTGGGCCAGAAAGATTGTTACTAAACAGAACCAAGTAAAGAAGAGATCCCAACTTTCCAATTTCTTGAGGTATGGGTCCAAAAAGTTTGTTTTTGGCGAGGCAGAAAAAACTCAGGTTGCCTAAGTTTCCTGTAGAAGTAGGAATTAAACCTGAGAGATTGTTTTCAGCAAGATTAAGCCAAGCAAGAGATCCCAACATCCCAATTTCATGACAAATGGATCCAGAAAGTTGGTTTGCACGGAGCTCTAAATGGGTTAAGCTGCCCAAGTTTCCAATAGATGCAGGTGTCGAGCCTGAGAGGATGTTACTGTACAAAGAGAGCATCCTAAGAGATGTTAGATTTCCAAGTTGATGAGGAATGGACCCGGAAAGTTTGTTATCATAAATAAATAGATTGATTAAGTTGCTCAAGTTTCCAATTGATACAGGGATTGAACCAGTGAGACCATTACTAGACAAATTTAGCTCATTAAGCAAGTGTAGCTTACCAAGTTGATAAGGAATGGATCCCGTGATGTTATTTTCATGGAGATTTAATATACGAAGGCTTGTTAGTTGGAATAATTCAAATGAAATTCTTCCTGAGAGATGATTGCCGGATAAATCAAGGTAGATTAGCTTAGAAAGGTTGCCCAAGTGTGAAGGAATGGTACCGTAAAGTAAGTTGTCACTGAGATTAAGACTTGTGAGACTGTGTAAGGATGAGAAGCTCAAAGTGTGGAGGGTACCTTTTAAAGCAGAATCTGGGAGGTTGATATGAGAGATGCTGCTGAAGTTGTTGCAAGTTATTCCAACCCAATGGCAAGTGATGTTTCCAACCCATGAAGACAAATGAAACTGACTTTGGTTGTCAAGGCTCGCTTTCCATTCCAGAAGAGCCTCTGCTTCTCTCCCCATCCTTGTCGCCATATTGGGAGGTGAAGTTGCAAAGGAAGAAGAAATAGCAAATTGGGAAGAAGAAGCCAACACAAGAGTGATAATGATAGTGGTGAGCAAGACTCGAATTAGAACACTAATGCAATTGGGAAGCGGTTTCTCTACTAAGGACATCATGACTTTTATAAGTTGGGGGGATGTAAAATGTTGCTAAAGACCATAAACGAATTGGGTGATCAGAGAATGAATGGCTTTATGGTTATGTAGTTGATGAAGCCTGTATTAAAGCTTGACCTAAGTCGATTAAGGCCTAAATTTGTGGAGCATATATAGCCAGGTCTGCCAAGTTATCTTAATAATATATCGAGTCTTTCTTAAGTCAATTAAGCTTGCATGGAAAAAGTAGCCAAAAAAAGACAATTATCTGGTAGTTGTTAACAACCATGTGAGAGTCTAAATCATAGTCCACCAATCAATATTTCGAATGATACAATTCATCACCTTATTAAAATCCTTATTATAAAGAGTCCTTCTAGTGCCACATAAAGTGGCACAGGCACAAAACTTTTCCTATCAAAAAGAGCCAAAACCTGCACAACACTAGTATGCAGTATGTGAGGTCATGTCCTACGTTACAACCAACTTTTTCAAAAAAAAAAAAAAAGTCCTATGATTATTGTATCATTATTGTGTCTGTGGTTATAATCATCCACATTTTTCTTTTTCTTTTCCTTTTTCCTTTATAGGAGCACTCCCATCAAGGGTGTCAAATGTCAAATATTTGGCATTTGACACCCCAAACTCTAAAAAATCACTTCCATCGAGCACTGTAAATGCCATAATTTTTGGCATTAATGAACAGTGCAATCTCAAATTTGAGACCGCACTGTTCACCCATTATAAAAGTTATATTATTTTTTTATTCCGTGGGCCTTTTTTTTTTTTTTTCCTCTCCTTTTCTTGTCTTTCTTCCGTCTCTCATTCTTGCTCTGAGAGCCTCCAACCACTTCTCTGCTCTCTCTCTCCCTCTCCCTCTACTCGACGTTCTGCCTCCCTCTTCGACGAAACCCAGGCCTGATCATCAAGGCAAGCCGATCTCTATCGCAGTGGTTTTTTTTTTTTTTTTTTAGTTTGTGATTTGATGGTAGATTCGGCAGTGGTTGTGTGGGTTATGGATTTGGCCGGCGTGGGCATCGGCATTGAGGGTAGATCGGCATGGTTGTGTGGGTTTTTTTTTTTTTTTTCCTCTCTTCTCACCGGTTCTCTCTCCTTCTTCTCACCGGTTCTCTCTCCTTCTTCTCACTGATGGATCGTGGTGGTGGTGGATCGTGGATCATGGTTGAGATTTGCTCCGATTGATGGATGTTGTTGGTCTGATTTGGTGGATTGTGGTTGAGATTCGGTTTGATTTCTTCTCTGGAATCTCCGATGGTGGCTGAGATTTGGTCCGATTTTGGGTTTTGTGGTGTTGTCTTCGAATCTCTGGGGGTGGATGCTGTTGTTTTTCTGGGTTTTGTGGTGAATCTGTGGGTCTCCGTTGGTCATCGATTTTGGGTTTTGTGGTGAATCTCTGTGGGTCTTCGTGGCTTTTTCTGCATCTGCTAGTGTGTGTGTGTGTTTTTTTATTTTTATTTTTTTTTCCAGTGGTGGTGGCTGGGATGGATATGGGTTTGCTAGGTTGAGATGAAAGAGTGTGAGTTTGTTGGATAGATAGGTGGGTATGGGTGGTTGGTGTTTTTTTCCGGTGGTGGTGGATGGGGTGGGTATGGGTTTGCTGCGTTAAGATGGTCAAGTTTGCTGGGTTGAGAGTGACAGAGAGGAAGAGAGAGAAAGAAATATAATTGAAGAATAAAGAAATAATAAAAAAAGAATATTTAAATGAAATGGTAAAAAATATAGAATTTTTGATGTTGGGTATATTATAAAATGAGTTGTTAAAAGTTAAAATTTTGGGTTTTGAGGTGGTTTATGCTAAAAATTTTACTCACCTTGATGGGAATGCTCTAAATCTTGTAATGCTAATCATTAATTAAATGGACCTAATGAATAATTATAACAATCTGAATTATCTTAATAATATATCGAGTCTTTCTTAAGTCAATTAAGCTTGCATGGAAAAAAGTAGCCAAAAAAAGACAATTATCTGGTAGTTGTTAACAACCATGTGAGAGTCTAAATCATAGTCCACCAATCAATATTTCAAATACCACCGGGCCTGCTGGCCCAAGTGGTACCCGGTCTTACTAGTGACCTTCAACTCAGGGGTTATAGCCCTACATAAACAATTACCCAGCAAAAAAAAAATCAGTATTTCAAATGATACAATTCATCACCTTATTAAAAAGAGTCCTTCTAGTGCCACATAAAGTGGCTCAGACACGAGACTTTTCCTATCAAAAGAGCCACAACCTGCACAACACTAGTATTCAGTATGTGAGGTCATGTCCTACGTTACAACCAACTTTTTCAAAAAAAAAAAAAAAAAGTCCTATGCTACAGCCAAACCCACCTGCACAACTTAAGTGCATCATTATTGTGTCTGTGGTTATAATCACCCACATTTTTCTTTTTCTTTTCCATTTCCTTTATAAATCTTGTAATGCTAATCATTAATTAAATGGACCTAATGAATAATTATAACAATCTGAATTACGATAATGTATAACCATCAAGGATTCAGAGAATGAATTTTCACTCATGAAGTACCGGCACAATTTAGGTTTATCCGTTTATATAGATGGGTAGTTTTCTTACTTTAACAAACTACGTTGTCAAGTTGACACACGGACAAAATTATCCTTACCTTGAGTTATATAAATTAGGGTAAAATATCATTTTCGTCCCTAAACTATCATAAAAGTTTGTTTGTCGTTCTCAAACTTTCAAAAGTTCTATTTTCGTCCCTAAACTTTGCAAAACATTCTGAATTTCATCCCTCCGTTTATTTCTATTAGTTTATGTCTTATGTGGCTTGATGGAGTGTTGATGTGGTACCTGACTTGGACTACATTTTTTTTTAATGGACATGTGGGAACCATTTTTTAAAGTTCAAAATTGCCCCTCAAACCAAAATCTCCAGTCCAAGTGTGCTAGCTTTAAGCAAAAATCCCTAAACCTTGAAAACCCAATCGGTGGAATAGTTCCTGTCCAAATCAAACCGGCAACCCCAATCGGTCGTTAGTCTCCACCGTGAAGCTCCAATGCGTCGAGGTTAATATATTCTTTGTTTCTCTATTATTTACAATGGGTCGATCAAAACTTGGTCCTGTTCTTTCAAATTCAATTCTCAATTTTGGGTTATCAATAGTGTGGAAGGGACAATTCTGGGTTGTTATTAATTTTTTGTTCATACTTTACTATGGTCCTTTGTATTTGGAATTGAATAGTTAGGACCATTTGTGGTTGCTGCAGTAAATAGCTTATATGGGTTTGGAGATAATTTTGTTTTTCGAAAGGAATTATGTGTTATTAGATGAATGGTTTGGTTTTATTTAGGATCCGTTTGGATTGAACTTATTTTTGTTGAAACTGAAAACTGAAAACTGAAAACACTGTAACAAAATAATTTTTAAATGTGTGAATAGTGCCGTGTGACCCATTTTTAATATTTTTAAATACGTGAACAGTGCTGCTACAGTGCGTGAACAGTGAATTTTGTCTCCTGCACAGTAAATTCATGTGATTTTACTGTTCATGCGCTAAAAAAAAAAAAAAAAAAAAAAAAAAAAAAAAAAAAAAAAAACCCAAAACGCTAAACGCAGACGCGCAATCCAAACAGGTACTTAGTGCTAGGAATATACCAACTATATTTGATGAAAGCAAAACCTTTAGGATCTTAATTTCTTGTTACTGTCATGGATTTATGGCAATCTTTTTTTGTTGGGTTTATGTTACTCAGTAGGCTTCGATTTCAACAACAACTTCAACTTCACGGCAGGGTTTCAAACCTTATTTCATCTCCTCGACGTCGGCGAAGGAGGCTGAAGTTGAACTACGTCACCGGTTTGTACTCTCAATTTTGGTTGTCGATTGGGCTGTTGTTGTGGGGTTGGGGTTGGGGTTCACGAATGGAGGGAGTGTGGGTCAAGTAAGGGAATGAGGGGTACTTTTGGGCTTTTAAAAATGGTTCCCATTTGTCCCTATAATTATTGGCCACATGTTTATATTTTTTTAAAAATAAAATAATGTAGTCTAAGTCAAGTGCCACGTCAGCACTCTGATAGATCACATAAGATATAAACTAACAAAATTAGACGGAGGGATGAAAATCAAAACTTTTTGCAAAGTTTAAGGATGAAAATAGAACTTTTGAAAGTTTAGGGACGAAAAATAAACTTTTGTGATAATTTAGGGATGAAAATGATATTTTACTCTATAAATTATTATTTTTTAAAAAAACCATTCTTCCTTTTAGTTTTTTTGTTAATATTTTTTTATTTATAAATTATAATAATAGTGTGGGCCCCAATAATTTATGGGCCAGGCCCGCTTGCTCATGGGGAGTCCAGCGGCCCGAGCCGAAAAAGGTGATGGCCCGAGCTCAAAAATATAAGGCAAAAATGGCCCGGAGACGCAGCCGAGGACAGTCTAGTCCTCGGCAGACCCAAAGCTCCATTGAGAAGAGGGGTAAAGAAGAGATATAGGAACAAATTTGTAAGGAGATCTAAAATATCTTGGGGGAAGTTATCCTTACTACCCTTCCCAGATAAGACTGTGCACCTGACAAAGCCGTATTCTTCAGCTTTATCAACCATCCCCAACAATTCTGGGATTGGACTGATGGGACAAATGTCAGTCTTGTAAAGGTTGACCCTACACGTGGACGAAGGACAGCGAACGCAGGATGGTATAAAAGAAGAAGTAAGTGAATCTGTTGGGGGGCGGTCTCCATCCCACCTCAGGAAGAGACTCCATGGGGGAAAACACCGAAACAACTCATGCAGATCAGAGAAAAAAGGCCCACCGTTGGGGAACCGGAGTAGGACCTTACTGCTCCTCGGATCAAGTCCGAGGAGTTCAACCCCATGGGATGCGACACTATAGGGCTTAAATGTTCAAAACCCAACTCCCCTTTCTATATGAATTCCTCTAAAACCTAGACCGGAATATCGCCCCGTGCTCAACGGCTAGCTTTTCAAGCCCACTCTCTACAAATCATATTGTGAGGGATCTTTCATGTGCGAGCCCAACATCCTTATTGGGCCTCGACAGAATCGTGTCCTTACAATTGGCGCCGTCTGTGGGAAAGCTTGCGCGTTGGCGCAGGTGGCGTTGGAGTCAACTCTCTAGCAAGCAGAAATTCCTGGGGTTTCCTCCGTCTCCGGCGACATACAGTTGCTGCTCCAGCATAAACTTCTACTAGGGGCTACTCCTTGCAGTGCCAAGGGCGTGGGCATCCCTAGGGGCTTCCGGCCTCAAGTCAACTTTCCCCGCCCTGGTATAGGGGCTTATGGTCGAAAAATAAACCAAATAAAAAAATCACAAGTTTTGGACAGAACCAAGGCCTTATATGGTCCTCGGACTCAAGCCTATGGGGAAACCAAGTACAAAAGGGAAATCCTACAAGTTTTGGACAGAACCAAGGCCTTGTATGGTCCTCGGACTCAAGCCTATGGGGAAACCAAGTACAAAAGGGAAATCCTACAAGTTTTGGACAGAACCAAGGCCTTGCATGGTCCTCGGACTCAAGCCTATGGGGAAACCAAGTACATAAAAGAAAAACCACAAGTTTTGGACAGAACCAAGGCCTTGCATGGTCCTCGGACTCAAGCCTATTGGGAAACCAAGTACATAAAAGAAAAACCACAAGTTTTGGACAGAACCAAGGCCTTGCATGGTCCTCGGACTCAAGCCTATGGGGAAACCAAGTACATAAAAGAAAAACCACAAGTTTTGGACAGAACCAAGGCCTTGTATGGTCCTCGGACTCAAGCCTATGGGGAAACCAAGTACACACGAGAAAAATTACAAGTTCTGGACAGAACCAAGGCCTTGTATGGTCCTCGGACTCAAGCCTATGGGGAAACCAACTACCTAGAAGAGCCAACAGGGGGTTTGGGCACGACCTGGACATTACCTGGACCATAGAATTTATCCGAGGAGAATTCCCCGTTGATAATCAGGCTAACCCCTAAACTACGTGGATTCCCCGATCTATCCTCAGATCCTCAACGCCTAGAGGATTGACGCCGTATAAGACAATGTGTTGCCAAAAAACACACAGTCGAAGTCCCTCACTGCTCGGCTACCCTCTCGGATGAATTATTTAGAGCTTATCGTTCTCGGACGATCGCCTTGCATGCATTACGAAGCACTCGGCCATTATCCCGGTTAGCTTTGTGAGTTTTAATTCACTGGGAATTATCATTATTATGCTTGTTAATGTCGGTAAACTAGAATTAGTAGGTTTCTGTTTCAAGGTTTCCTGCTCTGAGTATCAACAAAGGAAAGCACACATGTAGCATCCCATGCACAAAATAATTGTTACAGAAAGGAAAAATATTTAAAAAGAAGTAAATTCATTTTTTATTAAGACAAAGAAACAGTACAGCGTACATTGAAAGAGCATAAATAAGCTTATGCTAAAGCTAACTAGATGAGTGAAAAGAAAAATACAAGAAAATGAAGGTAAAGCCGAAGAAGAAGCACAGATGAGAGGTTGGCTACTACTTCAAGACCTTGTTCTTCCTCAATGCTTTTGCATGCCCATAACTCAGGCAGCAAAAGAACCCAACTTGGAGCCTGTACCGCTGAAGGAAAGGTGCAGGGAGCCGGAAGTTGAGGAGCCTTCACCAAAAATTTGCCTGCAACAAGGTAGAAGCGCTGATGGCGGAGAATCTTTCTTCTGACACACCAAAATTCTGGCGTGAACAGAACCTGCTTCGGATTTTGACTAAAAGAGGGAGAAACACCCTTTCCCCTCTGTCGAACTGGAATATTCTCTTGAATTTATGCCTCCTTTGCCCGTACCTCACTATCTGGAGTCTCAGGAGGACACGGCGCCTTTGTGGCATAGAGAGTTCCTTTGCCCCAACCCTCGCCTCAAACATGATGTACTAGGAGAGGAGACTGAAGGATTTGTGCGAAGGTAAAGCAACTTTCTCTCCTATTTATTTAAAAGATAAGGTGGTGGCATTTAATTCACGCAGCGTCCCAAGGAACGCTACAGACAAAATGTCTCCGGCTCGATTTCCAATGCCGTCTGCAACCCTGAGATTAAAGGAGCCTCGTGAAGGCGCACCTCGAACACTGGGACGCCAAAAAGTACCGCGTGACCTAAGACTACGGAAATACCCCCTAATTTATGGGCCCAGTAAATTCGCGGCCCAGGCCCGTTCAGCATAGGGGCCCAGGGACAGAACCAAGGCCTTGCATGGTCCTCGGACTCAAGCCTATGGGGAAACCAAGTACAAAAAAGAAATATTACAAGTTTTGGACAAAACCAAGGCCTTGCATGGTCCTCGGACTCAAGCCTATGGGGAAACCAAGTACAAAAAAGAAATATTACAAGTTTTGGACAGAACCAAGGCCTTGCATGGTCCTCGGACTCAAGCCTATGGGGAAACCAAGTACAAAAAAGAAATATTACAAGTTTTGGACAGAACCAAGGCCTTGCATGGTCCTCGGACTCAAGCCTATGGGGAAACCAAGTACAAAAAAGGAAAACTACAAGTTTTGGACAGAATCAAGGCCTTGCATGGTCCTCGGACTCAAGCCTATGGGGAAACCAAGTACAAAAAAGAAATATTACAAGTTTTGGACAGAACCAAGGCCTTGCATGGTCCTCGGACTCAAGCCTATGGAGAAACCAAGTACAAAAAAGGAAAACTACAAGTTTTGGACAGAACCAAGGCCTTGCATGGTCCTCGGACTCAAGCCTATGGGGAAACCAAGTACAAAAAAGAAATATTACAAGTTTTGGACAGAACCAAGGCCTTGCATGGTCCTCGGACTCAAGCCTATGGGGAAACCAAGTACAAAAAAGAAATATTACAAGTTTTGGACAGAACCAAGGCCTTGCATGGTCCTCGGACTCAAGCCTATGGGGAAACCAAGTACAAAAAAGAAATATTACAAGTTTTGGACAGAACCAAGGCCTTGCATGGTCCTCGGACTCAAGCCTATGGGGAAACCAAGTACAAAAAAGGAAAACTACAAGTTTTATACAGAACCAAGGCCTTGCATGGTCCTCGGACTCAAGCCTATGGGGAAACCAAGTTAAAAAAAAAGGAAAGAGAGGAAAGTTACAAGTTTTATAACTGCTCGGATGGGAAAAGTCCCCGGCTCAGATACTGAAATGTTAAGGCCAATAAAAGTGTTAGGATGATGGTGGGGCACTCCACTATTCGGTAGCCTAAGGGGGCTGTTCATTTTTGCGGGTGATATGTCTTCGAACGATTATTTCCTACACCGCATAGAGCATCCAGTTCTAAACTCGGTATTGTTCTGGGCAAGTATCGTTATTCACAGGTACGCATTGCTAAGTCAAGCAATTCTGTTAAAGTTATGGTGACTTCTTTTTATTAGCAAGTATTTTGGCCTTAGTTGTCATCGATTCAAATGCTATATTATTGTGCCGAGCAGCGTTCGCAAGTTTGTAAAAACATAGAGACAAAACATGCGAAGTAAAATAACAACAATTTTTATTAATATGAAAAATTATTACAACGTACAAAAAGGGGCTCAAACAAGCCTATACAAAAGGTGAGCTGCCAAAGCAACACTAACATTCGCAGTACAGATAAGTAAACAGCCAGGTGTCTTTTAAACTCGTCTTCAAAGTCTCTCCAATCTCTGCCTCAGTATTGCTCATATCGAAAGAAGAACCTTCTTTGGGAAAAGATGAAGGAGAAAGAAGAAGAATTTGAAGGAGAAGGAAGAAGAAGATGGAGGAGATGAATGAAGAAGATGGAGGACATGAGTAAGAGAAGGAGGAGAAGAAGAGGGGAAGAGATGAAAAGAAAGAGAGAGGAGCAAAAGAGGGAGAAGGACAGCACCAGGACGGAGCTGGTGCTGGGAAGACTAAGAGAGGAAGGCGGAGGAGGGCACCAGTGAACAAAGAGAGGAAGAAGCAGAGGCACTTGGCCCCTGCCTCAGTCCTGACTCCTAACACACTGGTGCCATGTTAGGTATGCTCGTGAGGAGCCGGGTGGTGCTGATAGTGGGTGTTCTCGACTCAGTCACGACGAAAGTTTGACGTGACGAGCCCCTGCTTCGGATTTTGGCTGAAAGGGAGGTGGGGCAAATCTTAAGTCTCCGCCATCCTTGCCCTGACCGAGCCATTTCGAGCTTTATTAGAACATAATGTTTTGAGGAGGGGTATGGTTCCTTCATCACTCGTTATGGTAAACGTATTCTGATGTGGGGAATAACAATTGGGTTAAGCGAACGCTAAGGGAGGTCGAGGGTTTCAGATCTCAGAAAGATGGAAGGGTGTCTGCACGAAAGTGATGGCTTCCTACTTGCCTTCTTATAGGAAGGGCAAAACGGAAGGTATTAAATTCATTCAGGTTTCCAAAAGAATCTGAAGAATAAAGATGTGTCCGTTCCACTTCCCCACCTCATTAGATGAGCCGCCGGACGTAAATGAGCCTCGTAAAGGGAAATCATTGAAGGCGCGTCTTGGACAGCCAAACGGCAGGAGCGGGTCACGAACAAATTAAAGGGAATACCTTGTAAACCGGCGAGTTTCCTGGACAGGTAGAAAACCGCCCGCATTAATGCGGGGCTGAATTAAATAAGCCATACTAAAGGCCCGGGTTTGCCAAAACCCTCCCTTCCAACCAAGAAGTCGGATAGCAGGGTTTTGAGGGGCTATTGTGGGGCCCAATAATTTATGGGCCAGGCCCGCTTGCTCATGGGGAGTCCAGCGGCCCGAGCCGAAAAAGGTAATGGCCCGAGCTCAAAAATATAAGGCAAAAATGGCCCGGAGACGCAGCCGAGGACAGTCTAGTCCTCGGCAGACCCAAAGCTCCATTGAGAAGAGGGGTAAAGAAGAGATATAGGAACAAATTTGTAAGGAGATCTAAAATATCTTGGGGGAAGTTATCCTTACTACCCTTCCCAGATAAGACTGTGCACCTGACAAAGCCGTATTCTTCAGCTTTATCAACCATCCCCAACAATTCTGGGATTGGACTGATGGGACAAATGTCAGTCTTGTAAAGGTTGACCCTACACGTGGACGAAGGACAGCGAACGCAGGATGGTATAAAAGAAGAAGTAAGTGAATCTGTTGGGGGGCGGTCTCCATCCCACCTCAGGAAGAGACTCCATGGGGGAAAACACCGAAACAACTCATGCAGATCAGAGAAAAAAGGCCCACCGTTGGGGAACCGGAGTAGGACCTTACTGCTCCTCGGATCAAGTCCGAGGAGTTCAACCCCATGGGATGCGACACTATAGGGCTTAAATGTTCAAAGCCCAACTCCCCTTTCTATATGAATTCCTCTAAAACCTAGACCGGAATATCGCCCCGTGCTCAACGGCTAGCTTTTCAAGCCCACTCTCTACAAATCATATTGTGAGGGATCTTTCATGTGCGAGCCCAACATCCTTATTGGGCCTCGACAGAATCGTGTCCTTACAAATAGCATAAACTTTTATAATAACAAAATAATCATTTACAATGGCCTATGCTTTCACTTAAAAAAGGAAATTAAGAATGATGAATATAATTATTTAACAATAATTCTAACATTAAAAAAAAAAAAAAAAAAAAAAAACCTTATTTTGTAATTGTGGATGTTTTCATCATGTAGGAGTGGCATTAGGGCCAAGGGGACAGTTGGGTCTGCCCAAATGTTGATTCTCTGTGGGTTCTAGTTCCAATTGACCCAAGTCAGATTTTCTAGAACCGTGACTTCAAGCACTGCAACTTTCTAGTTTTGAATTTGTTTTTCATGACTTTTTGAAGGCCAAAATTAATCCACAAGTGGTTGCTGAATATCCGGGTGAAAATAAAGAAGTCAAGAGTTTTTTTTCTCTTTTTTTTTTTTTTTTTTTTGAAGTTAGGGTTTCAACGACGACTGTGGAAGAATGAATTTCAGAGCCACAAAATTTGTATTTTCTCATTCTCTCGTGGCAGCCTATGAGCCTAAGCCCTTAGGTGGGGCTAGAAGGCGTCAGGCAGGGGTTCTCTCTCTCTTCCATTGTTTGACTCACTATTCATACACTCTCTCTATGCTTTTTTTCTTCTTTGAATTTCGGGAATTCAGATTATTTGATTAAATCATTAAATGGGGTTTCTTTTTTGTGAAACTGATTAAATGGTTTTCAATTTGTACTTTATTTTTTTGTTAAATCTGTTTGGTTAATTTGTTATCTGGGGCAATTTTTTTGCTCAAATGGATAATATGTTCAAAATATGATATATTGCCTAGAGCACTATCATCAATACATCATGCTTGTATAATAGAAAAATGACCATATTTTAGCTATCTAAACACAAAATTTTAATTATGTAAATTTATACTCGTACTATTTATTTTATATTTAATTTTTAATTTTTAATTTTTTTACATATCTTTTTGACTTACAAATCTGGTCGGGTGAGGAATAGAACCACTTTAGGTGAAGTAACCAAGCTAAAGAATGAATGAAGAGAGCAAATGATGGTTTTGTGTGTAAAGAAAGAGAAGCAAATAAAAAAAAATCAAGAAAATTGATATTTTAATGAAATGTAGTGCAAAATAGAAAATCCAATGTGAGGTGTTTTGAAAAATGAGTATGTTAAATAGGAAAAAAAAATGTTCTTATACTAAGTTAGACAGAAACTTTTGCACAAGCTGATATGAATGTGCATGCGTTACATGTAGATGAACTTTGACATGATTTCTGACCATAGAAATAATTGAGTGGCTTTGTTATGAACCTAGTGGTTCCTAATGGGGATAGGTAGGAATTGTAGGGGAATATATGGGAATTGTAGAGAAATTGATTAAATTCGAGCTAGTTACCCTTCATAGAGAAATAGTAAGAGAGAGAGAAAATACACTAAGCAATGAATTTGTTTATTTTTCAATATCTAATGTGAATTATAATCATGTATTTATGGGAGATTAGCTCTAATCTCATTAGCTAACATGGCTTAAGATAATTAGCTAGTTAATTCAACATGTGCTTTAAGAATTAATCTGTGTTAAACGAGTTACATGAGATCAAATCCTAAGTAAAGTAACTCATCATAATCTCAACTAACTAAAGGGATTACAACAATTATTATAATATTCCTAATAGGCTTAGAGGTTGTTTGGTTTGAGAAAAAAATTGGCGTACTTTGTATTCATTTTTAGTTTTTTGTGAGACTCACCACTGAAAAATTGATTTGATTTTGTGATTTGTACTCAGTTTTTATTTTTAATATCCACAAAAGTGGATTTGAATACTTAAAATGAATACACAATTTGGCTTTCAATGAAAACAGATACGATGACATTTTTGTTATATTGTTGAAAACGGCTGGAATTCACTAACTGATATGGTCTACTCAAGTGAAAAATGTGTTTTTTTTACCAAAATAGGGAACAAGAACCCAACCATATAAGGGTATATTTTGTACTCAAATTTTTTATTCAGAACAAGTTCCCAAATAAATACAAATGTGAAAATGAATATTTTTTTATATTTAAATTCTAAAAATAAATACAGAATAGGTAAAATAAAAGTGAACATACCATATTTTTAGAACCAAATAGTATCACCACCTAAGCTATCCACTTTTTAGCAAAAAACTAGTCACTAATATTGCGATGCACGAAATAGTTTAATAAAAATTATATATATATATATATATATATATATATATATATATATATATATTCACTTTTAGGAAAGATAAAAGCATTTAAAAACAAGTAAAGTTTCACATCTTTACAATATGTCTCAAGGCATGTCATACATGTACAAGTTCTCATTTAAATAAATTTTACTACATTTTTGTATTTGATTTCAAGGCATCATAAATATGTCATATGTTATTCTTCAATCTATGTGTCTAGACTCTAAAATATGTTTAATAGAGGGAGACTACAGGCTTAAGAAAAGATCATTTCTATTATGTAAAAATCAACATCTCAAACCATTTGAGTATATCATTGGTATAGGCATTTTTTAAGAGTTTCCAACCTATTAAAATAGTAAAAAAATCAAAATATCTCAGGCTGAAATAAATAAACATAGACACCAAAATATATTTGTACTGGTTAAAATTCAAATTTTGGTGAAACAACATGTTTAATAAAATATGAAATTGTAAAAGATTTGGTAAGTGTTAATGTCCATTTATAAAGGTTCCAGGTCTGTAATGATTTGTATATTTAAAAGGGGTCCGGCTCATTTCCCATTTAAAACCCTCCCATTCTCTCTGGTTTTGTTTCCCATTTTCTTTGTTAGTTTTTCGGATGTTAACGTGTTTATGTCACTTCAGTGCACTCTCTCTCTCCCTCCCTTTGAGATGATCTTCGTTTTTCTTGGGGGTATTGGATACAGGGTGGGTGGGGATGAGGAGCCTTATTAAATAAGTTGGAAGGCATTTACAAAGTGATTAATATCAAGGTTATATATATGCGGACATGCAAAAAAAATCTCCTGAACATGTGTTGTTAACATTTTGATGTATACTTTAAAATGATTGTATTTGGGATTCTCTCTTTTCGCACTTTAAATTTTTGCGATATGGTTTATTCCCATCACATGCTGAATTAGACTTTTGCATAACTGAATTAATCAAATCAAGTTGGCTAAATAAATTAAGGGTGCTGTTAACGGGTGTTGTACAGCACCCATTAATGTGATAAATTATTCACGTTTTTTTAGGAATGTGGAAAAAACTGAATATGTATTAAATGTGTGTCAGTTTAGATGGAGAAAGTCAAATCATTTTGTGATAAAACACAGCTGAAAAATAAAACTTTGCCAATTTCCTATGCAGATGAGATTTGTGATAGATCATAAATGAACCACAGTTGGTTCATTAACAGGTGCTGGCCGGCACCTGTTAACAAAGTCCATAAATTAAATTAACTGAGTCTAAATATCCCAACATCTTGGTCGGAAAAACAATGTCGAGAGAGAGAGCAAAGTGGACCTACACAAAGCTCCCCAGCGTGGTACTATTAAAAGCTCTCGCTTACATTACAAACAATAATCAAACATCACATAGCTTCACCAGAATTAGAAGTCAATCAACACAACATAAAAGCATTATAAATCAAACAGTTTTAACTGTTTGTTGAGGTCTGAAAAGGATCATAGTGAAATAAGCCCAAAAAGAATAAGTCAAGCCCAAAAGGAAAAATCAAGCTAAGTCCAAAGTAGTAGATACAGGAGACCCATGAGGGAATAAAAGAAAGGCCCAGAGGATCCTGAAACCCAGACAAAGAAGTATAAAAAAAAAAAGAACCACGGCAAGGGATAAGAAGCAAGGATCCTCGGGAACCATCAAGAGGCGCAGATCCCTTCAGGCACAAAGACAAAGGAAGACTAGGACAGCTCGATAGAAAAAGACAGAAGAAGAAAACAAGAAACAAAAGCAAAAAGAACGAGAGCGACCTCTCATGGCACAGACAGAAAAAAAGCCTCGGGGAACCAGAACAGGGAAGAAGAATGATAACAAACGACTTTCAAAAATGGCAGAACAGGCTTCCGCCCAGATGGGAAAGAAAAGGAAAAGTGGAAGACGCCAGAAATGGGGATGCCGAGAAGGGCATACCTCAGCACATCCCAAAGAAGATGGCCAACCAGGAACTTTCAAAAGAATTAGAGCCGAAAGAAGGAAAGAATGAGAAAAAACGGAAACGGGACTTACCGAGATGATGGGAACAGGACGTGCTCTGTTTGCAAAAGGGCAAAACAGGGGAACCAACGGTTCCCCGAGAAGACCAAAAACTCCATTATAAAAGGAGGGGATGGGTTGTGAAGACAAGGCAGCAAGAAAAAAAGAGAGAAACACAAGAAAGAAGAAACCTTCTAGAAAAACTATCAGAAAAATCTGTGGTGAAGAGAAAAATACTAAGGGAAAAACAAACATTGCTTCCTGGTATCCTGTAAAAGCCACTATTGCACATACTCGGATTCAACGAGAATCAAACTTTGCAAGTTTTGAAGGCTGAAATAGCCATTCAAGGCTGTAATTTTTGAGCTTGATTGAACCTTGTATCACGTCTTAGTGAGCTTTCTGTAATCAAACAGATAATGTATTAATGAAACGTGCTCCATATTTCCCAGGATCCCCTCAGCATTAATTTTTATCGCTTTGCTAATCCTGTTTCTTTCCTTGTGAATTTACCTTGTTAATCTTTGGCACTCTTCGATATCCTTGCTTGTCATTTTTTTATATTGTCAGGAGCATCCTCTGCATCCCACTTGATTCTTAAACAGCTCGTTAGCTGCGATGAGTCAAGGCCCGGTTCACCAAATCCTCCTTTTCATTTAGGCCCGGGATCCTTGGGCCTGAGTGTCACGAAAAAGGCACCCTCACATTTTGGCAACTCCGCTGGGGACTAGGCAAAGAAGAAGGAAGAAGCAATCCCTTCATAGAGAATGCCTCCAAGACAAAGAAATAGCAAAGGAACTAATGTGCCACCTACGGCCTCTGAGCCCGTAGGAGAAAACGAGGTAGCTTCCAGGCAAGGAGGCGGGATACCCCTGGTAGAACAGGAGGTTGTGTCAGAACAAAGACACACAAGGCAGGAACCAGACCTCATGGCCAGGATGACAGCAATGTTGAAGGATCTGGAACAAGAAGTTCGTCTTCTCAAAGAGGGCAGGACACAGGAAATCAGAGACAATGTTCCCCCTACTGGCCACCAAGATGGGACGCAACCAGAAGGAGAGTCAGCAGTGGGAGGAAGAGCCAACCCTCAGTACTTAACACTGGCAGATGTCAATGCCCTCCTGGAGCAAGAAAGGGAAAAACTCTCAAGGATCCCTAAGCAATTCTCTCGGGATCCCCCGTTCCCTCCAGAACTTCTTGGCAAACCATACCCTAAGGGGTACGAACCCCCAAAGTTTCATCCTTTTGATGGAAGAAATGGAAGTGCCGTGGAACATGTGAGTAGGTTTGTCCACACTATGGGCCCCTATGCAGGAGACAGAGAATTATGTCTAAGGGAGTTCGCTAAGTCCTTAGTGGATAGGGCATACACTTGGTACACCACGCTGAGACCCGGGTCCATCAAAACCTGGGATGAGATGATGGAGAAATTCTACGCCAAATATTACCCTGGTGAAGACAAGATCACTTTCCAGAATCTGCAAATGGTGAGGTAGAGACCTGGAGAGGATCCCGTCCAATTCATTAAAAGATTTGAAGATGTGTCCCTAGACTGCTATGGGAACCATGAAGAAAAGGAGCTCGTGGAAACCTGTGTAGCCAACATGCTTTTTGATTACAGGCTCAACCTTGAAAATCTATGTATCACGCAGTTTGCTGACTTGCTACAGAGAACCAGAAGGACGGCGCAAACCATGAGGACAAAAAAGCTGCCCGTGTCCCAAGCTATGACAGCATCAGTAGGAGAGAAAAGGAAGAGACCAGATGGGAAGGTGTTCAAGGAACCACCAGTAATCCCATGTACAGATGAGGAGTTAAGCCATGTCCTAGACAAATGGATCGGAGATGGGGTTGTTAGGCCATTCACTGTGTCTAGGCCACCAACTGAAGAAGAAAGGAAGAATCCTTTATTTTGCAGAATCCATAATTATATCAAGCACTCCACCAAGGATTGCTGGACCCTTCACAGACTCTTCCACAAAAAGTTGAGAGAAGGAACCCTAGAGCTCACTCAGAAGGAGCCGGAGGTGCAGAGGAACCCCTTGCCTAACCACAAAGGAAAAGGGGTGGTAGCAGTAGTAATACATGGGAACCCGGCAGAAGCAGGAGAATCTGAAGGATCCTTCCACCCGAGCACAGTCAGGACCCTCCAAAAGAATCCTAAGTTCAGGTCACTATTCAATCAATTGGGATTCGGACCAGAATCAAGAAGAGTGGCCACAGAGTCTCTCATGAGCATAGCAGCAGATTCAGGGATGGAATGCTTTACAGCAGAGTCACATGCTAGTCGAGCTTTCCTGGAGACAACCAATGCAATAACCTTCACTGATGAAGACATGGAGATTGAGCACCCAGACCACCGTAGACCCCTTTATCTAATGGCCACCATAAACGGCGTTCAAGTTAGAAGAGCACTGGTGGATACGGGGGCATCACTCAATCTCATAGTCTTGAGTACCCTGGAAGCTGTGGGCTTAGTTGACAGAAGGATCCTGGGGGTTCCCATGGAAATAACAGGATTTGGAGGATCGGTGGAATCAACAGAAGGATACATGCAGCTAGCCTTAAGGGTAGGGCCAATAGTAGCCCTGACAAGGTTTCACGTGATTAATGTAGAAGTTTCTTATCATGTGTTGCCGGGACGCCCGTGGCTTCATAAACATCACCTTATTCCATCCACGTTCCATCAATGCATTAAAGGGAGACTGAATGGGAGGCCCATAAGGATCCCTGCCAACCATAATCCTTTCAGCCAGGGAGAAGTGAACTTTGCAGAAACGATGTTTTATGATGAATTGGAGCCAGATGTTGAGAACCCCGCCCTGGGGACCCCAGGGGCACCTATCCTAGAAGAAGAAGAAGGAGGGAGGGGCACCCGTGACCTGACGAATCTTCTGGAAAGAAAAAGACAAAAAATGGAGCCCAGCTCTTCAGGATCCCGAGAATGTGTGGTGGTGCGGGAACCTGGGGGGAGGCTAATCTATCGTTTGTGAAGGTGCGCGGGACCCGAATGCATTGTGCAAGAAGGTCCCGGACCACCAAGTTGCATGATGGCCCAAGAAGAAATTCCAGAGGAACCAGTTAAGGAGGCCCAGATTCAGCCTGAGGAAGAATTAAAGGAAATAGATTTGGGGACAGAACCGGGATCCCGAAAGCCTGTCTTCATCAGCAGTCAATTGGTGGCGCAAGAAAGAGAACAACTGGTAACCTTGCTTCAAAAATACAGAGATGTGTTCGCATGGACCTATGATGAGATGCCTGGTTTAGACCCAGGGTTGGTAGTCCATTCTCTTAATGTGGACCCAGGGATGAGGCCAGTAGTTCAACCGGCTAGGGTCTTCCACACTTAGGTAGAAGCTCAAATAGTTCAAGAGGTCAAAAAATTGCTAACAGCTGGTTTTATCAAACCCATCCAACACCCAAAATGGCTTTCCAACATTGTACCTATGAAGAAGAAAAACGGTCAGATCCGTTGCTGTGTAGACTTTCGCAACTTGAATAAGGCATGTCCTAAAGATGAATTCCCTTTGCCCAATATTAACCTCCTTGTAGATTCAGCTGCAGGAAGCTCAATGTTCTCATTTATGGATGGGTATAGTGGGTACAACCAAATCCGCATGGCTGCCAAAGATGCAGAGAAGACGGCATTCAGAACTCCGATTGGGAACTTTTACTACACTGTAATGCCCTTTGGCCTCAAAAATGCGGGGGCTATGTATCAGCGGACCATGATAGCCATTTTCCATGACATGATGCATGAGGAGATGGAAGATTATATAGATGATATTGTGGTCAAGTCAAAAACCAGAACAGGGCATTTCCAAGTACTTGAGCAAGTCTTTGAAAGATGCAGGAAGTACAAGTTACGCATGAACCCCATGAAGTGTGCCTTTGGAGTGTCTGCTGGAAAGTTCCTTGGGTTCCTGGTACATCACAAAGGCATAAGTGTGGATCCAGCCAAGGCCACAGCTATCGCCACAATGAAAAGACCAACTACTGTTAGGGAACTCAAAAGTTTCCTGGGAAGGGTCTCCTATATTAGGAGATTTGTGCTTGGTTTAGCCTCAGCTACAGCAGGTCTATCCAAACTGTTGAAAAAAGGGAATGAATTTACCTGGGGGACGGAGCAGCAGGAAGCTTTTCAAAGAATTCAGGGCATCATGAATCATTTGCCCACCCTCCAGGCACCAGTACATGGGCGACCTCTGCTACTATACTTAGCATCAAACTCCCAGGCAATAGGAGCTTTGCTGGCACAAGAAGACGACCAAGGGAATGAGCAGCCTGTATATTATGTAAGCAGAACACTCAAGGATACCGAGACCAGGTACCCCAGAATAGAGAAAGCCTGTCTAGTGATCATTTATGCGTCCCAAAGGCTAAAGAGGTACTTCTCAGCTCACCAAATCCTTTTGGTAACCAAGTCCCACCCCATAAAAGCACTCCTGCACCAGCCCCTTCTCACGGGAAGAATAGCACAATGGCTAGTGTTACTCTCTCAATATGATATAGGCATAAGAACTCCCAAGGCTGTCAAGAGCCAGGCCATAGCAGATTTGCTAGCTCAATTCCCAGGAAAGGAGGAAGGCCCGCTGAGCGAAGAAATCCCTGGTGAAGTAGCAGTAATGGAGATCCCAAGGAAGAAATGGACCATAAGGTTTGACGGGTCGGCTACAGCAACTTCAAATGGGGTAGGAATTGTACTAAGTTGTGAAAATGGGGATATCATGCCCTTGTCTTTCAAGCTTGGTTTCTCATGCTCTAATAATGCAGCTGAATATGAGGCATACTTAACCCGGTTGACTATAGCACTCAGCATAGGAGTGAAACATATGAGAGTATTGGGAGATTCCAATCTTGTAGTCTCCCAAGTGAAAGGTGACTTCGCGTTACGGGAACAAAGCTTAGCAGCCTACAGGACTTGGGCACAAAGGCTGGAGATGGAATTTTAGACCTTTAGCATAGAGTACACTCAAAGAAGTGAAAACAGGTTTGCTGATGCGCTCGCCACCCTGGGATCCCAAATACCATTTAATGGGAGAGATACACTGATAAAAATAGGAAGGCAGGAACATTCTATTGTAAGGATCCTCCAAGGGATGTACCCCGGAGAGTCCAAATAGTGGGACTGGAGGGACGAAGTCAAAGAAAAGATGAAAGAGGCAGGGCCTAGAGGGAACATCAAAGAACTAATGGATTACACTCAGATAGAAGGAGAATTGTATAGAAGGCTACCAGGAGGAATATTATCCAGATGTATCACCGAGAAAGAAGGAAGGTCGAAACTAGAAGAATTACACGCCCAAGCATGTGGAGTTGCAGAAAAGGTCAGCCTATATAGAAGGATGCAACGCATGGGGTATTACTGGCCAGATATGGACAAGGAAGCAACAATTATACAGGAGAAATGTCAGGAGTGTCGTTTGGCAATTGATAAAGAAGAAAGCTACGCGGTGTTTATTGCAGAAGATTGGCGGGTTCCTTTCATAGGATACTTGGCTCAGGGGATCCTGCCAACTGACAGGAAACTGGCCCACAAGCTCAAAAGGCTAGCAGGCAGGTATTTCCTGCAGAACGACATCTTATTCAAAAAGGGATACCATGGGGATCCCCTAAGGTGCCTAGGACCAAAGGAAGCTAGAGAAGTAGTCAGAGAAGTACATTCTGGAGATTGTGGAAGTCACCCGGGGAAGAGAAGGCTGTACAAGCAGTTACTGTTGTTGGGATATTACTGGCCAACGATGAAAAGAGACTCTGAGGAGCTGGTCAAAACATGTCATGCTTGCCAAGTCCTGGGAGATGCAATTCACACTCACCCAAATGTCCTACAGGATATGACGACACCATGGCCTTTTCACACTTGGGGGCTTGATCTCATAGGGCCTATAAACCCTCCATCCAACGGTTATATATGGATCCTGGCAGCCACTAAGTACTTTACAAAATGGGTAGAGGCCATCCCTTTGAAAAAAGCCACTGGAGCAGCTGTAGCAAATTTCATTCGAAACCACATCATTACAAGGTTCGGGATCCCCAGAAGATTGATCAGTGACAACGGAACCCCATTCATAAACAAAGATATGAAGGGATTAACTAAAGCATATCACATCAAGCATGGGAGATCTACCCCATACTACCCACAAGGAAACGGCCAAACTGAAGCTACTAATAGGGTAATGTTGAAGATCCTTAAGAAAATGAAGCATGAGTATGGAGGAAAATGGAGTGACCATCTGGCAGATGTACTTTGGGCATGTAGAAGCTCTGTAAAGACAGCCACAGGATTCTCCCCATTCTCCCTGGTCTATGGAACAAAAGCCATCAGCCCTGTGGAGTTAGTCATTCCTACACCAAGGGTAGTTCTAGAGGAAAATCAAGGGAAAAGTGAGGACACAAACAATGAAAGGAGGATAGCAGATCTGGAAGGGGTAGAAGAAGAAAGAGAGCTGGCCAAGAAAAGAAGCCAGAGGTACCAGCAAAGAATAACCAGAGCATATGCACAAGCAGTACGCCCAAGAGTGTTCATTGAAGGGCAATTAGTGCTAAGGATGGCGGAGCACGTGAGGAGGAACCTGCCAGGGCCTTCCAAGTTCACCCCAAAATGGGAAGGACCCTACATCATCAATGCAGCTCATGAGAGTGGGTATTATTACCTTACCAAAGAAGATGGGACAGTCCTGACAGAACCCATAAACGAGAAATGGCTGAAGCAATACTATGCATAAGGACGAGGGCATCCCGGTACCTCAGGGTCCTTTTACCAGCTTCACTATCTGCTAAGTGTTTTTTTATTTTATCTTTTTATTTCAGCCTTTATCATAAATTCTAGTCTAAAATGATTTTGTTCAGGAACATATGATAGATTGACACTTTGTGGTCAATACTGCACTAAATGATTTTTCTTTGTTCCTTAAAAATGACCATGTTTTAATGAAGTTCCTGTTTCTTCAACATTTATGTCTTTCTTTAAATACTGCAAAGACCAAGTTTGGATAGATTTAAGGAAGGATACCTGAGTCAAAAAAAAAGGTATGTAATACCCTTTTACATATGGCCCAGGATCCACCTCACAGATAATTTCAGATATCCCACAGATAGTTCCAAGTGCATAGGTCTAGGATCACAGAAAAAAGTAAAATATCCAGGATACCTAGCCTAGCACTTGGCAAAAGGGGAACCTGTCAAAGTTCATGAACTGGGACCGTATCTCAAAAAAAAAACATAGGAAAAGATACCAGTGTACCCAGTTCAGTACTTGCATAATAGATTACCGGGTACCTGGACCAAAACTCACAGTGAAGCCTGTGGAAACCATGGTCCAGGACTCAGGAAAGAAAAGAGAAAAGTCATAGAAAAGAAAAGGCAATATATCAAAGAGAAAGGCAGATTCACATACTAAGAAATGAGAAGCAGTTTTGAAACACAAAAAAAAAGGAACAAAGAGGAAAGCAATGTTCAAAAAAAAAAACTTATACAACCCCAAATTGTTTAAGTAAATCTAAAGTAAGCTAAGGAATGAGGCCGGCCAACAGGGAGGCATCCGGAGAAATAACAGGCACAGTCGAAGTAGAAAGGATCCTCTGCCGCTTGACCTTCAAGTCTTGTAAAACCTTGTGAGCATGAGTCAAAGCTTCCTCAGCAGCAGCTATCTCGGTGTCTATACTCTTGGATGATTGCCTCTGAAACAGCATATGAGCCAACAGACGCAAGTGATCCAACAGAAAAGACAAATTGAACTTGGCCTCTAGAAGGTCTTGGACCACCCCTCTCCACTCCAGAAGTTTTTCTTCAGACAAAGAATCTACAGAAGAATTCCTCAGGGAAACCAGCACAGCACATAGCAACTCCATCAAAATATTACCCAGAAAAACGCCTCCCCTAAAGCCACTGGTGAAATCCCCGTGACTCTTGAGCAGACTCTCTAACAGCGGCAGGCCTTCAACAGGAACAGAGAAGCGCAGGAAGCTGCCATAAGAAGACCCAAAAACATGGAAATGGCTGGCAGGAAGACTGTTAAATTCCAAGAGATTAAAGCGAGCCAGGAAGGAGGAAAGCCTTGAATCAAGATCTAAGGCAGCCACTTTCAAGGCGTCCCCCATCACTGTGTCACCACTTGCAGAGACAGGAGGACTTGCAGCCTTTCGCTCTGGATGAAGGTCAGCAACTTGAACGGGTCTCACAATTCCTTCAGGGATAACAGGCTCAAAATCTGCAAAGCCTGTATCGATATTCAAAAAAAAAAGAAAAAGGAAGAACAGATTTATTCTTAAAAAAAAAGAAAAGGGGAGAAAGAAGGACAAACCAGTACCGGCTTCTTGGGGCAGAGCCTCTTCTTCCTAATCCCCTAACTTCCCCGAGGATTCTGGGAAAGAACATAAGGCAAGTTGAAGAAAGGGTGAAGAACCAATGGCAAAGTGGTTAAAGGAAGGAATAGATGCAGGGGGCTTCGCCATAATAAAAAAAAAAAGAGAAGGGCGAAGGGAAGGAAAGAAAGGAAAAGGAAACACAATGGGAGCAGCTCGCACTCACCTTCCGAGCTTTCTGATTCTAAAGAAGAGGCAACACTGGGAGCGGATTTCTCACTGGTTTGACCTAAAAGGAGAAAGAAAAGGAGGAACTCAAAAAAAAAAAAAAAAACTGGAAAAGAAAATAGAGATGTAACGCTATTTCAAGGAAACAAGGCTTACCTGTTTGTTTGGATAAAGGAGTGTCTCCCAAAGCGCCTTTATCTGACAAGGTTTGAGGAAACACAGTCCTGATAGGACTAGGAGTGCGTTCAAGATGGGGACTTTGAGATGAAGGGATCCTAGAGGCTTTGGGATCCTGAGAGTCTTGGGAACCCTGCATCGGTTGCCTGGTTTCCCCAGCCAGACCACTAGTAGGGGGCTCCTCCCCCACAGTAGGAAAAGCAACAGAAAGAGCTGTGACAGTTTCCTCTCCCAGAGCCTTGCCAGTCATAGGAGGGGATACCTCCACCTAAAGGAAGAAGAAGAAGAAAAAAGCAGTGCTAAGTAAAAAAAAAAAAAAACAACGGGGAAATGCTAACAACACAATGTCAGAACAAAAAAAAAGGGGGGACACACATACCACGTCGTCACCAGAAGATTGGCTTTTACCCTTCTTGTGATTAGACTTGCACTTGGACTGCAAAGGAAACCACCACTTGTCAGCAAAATAGAAATAAGTGCAACAAGGTGAACAAGTGAAAAAGAGAGAAGAAGGAAAGAAGTCTTGCCCTTCTCTCTCTCTCTACAGATTCTCTGGAAGTCTTTTGCTTACTACGAGTACGCCCAGAGGGTCCTAAAGGAGGCTGGGATACAAAACCAGAGGATCCTAAAGAACCATGGACTGAAGCAATCACAGGAACCTGGGAAAAAGAAGACTCTACCTTGGTCTTCTTTCGGGTCCTTGAAGCCAAAGTTTCCTTGACATCCTTGCCTTCCTGAGATGCCAAGTGTGTTTGAGATTTCCCAGTTTTTCTTCTTTTCGTCTCAGAACCTATCTCCACACCCCCTGTACTTTCATCAACATCAACGGCCTTCATTTTCTTCGGCCTGACATCCTTACCTTTACTCGGAGCAGTGGCAGCACTTATCGTCTCCACTGCACCTTTCTTGATGGGCACTCCAAAGGAAGCGCCAATGATGAGACTATAACCCAGCCAAGTCTCAAGAAAATCCTGTCCATAAGTCACCCAACCTCCCCTGGAGGCATGCCACTCTGCAAACCCAGTCTTGCTGCTTGCAGCAGCAGAAACAATCCCAGCAGTAGGAAGGGATAAACGCCTATTGGATGTCGGAGCAGAAACAATGCTAAGATTCGGGACTTCCCAAACTGTACCAGAGCCAACATAGTCAACAAAAGACTTCTGTACTCTTCTCCAATAACTGGTATAGCCACTAGAAGCAAAGACTTCTCTCTGGGAGTTAGGCACTGCAAATTGGGGGCTCCTCCGTGACCAATAAGAAAAGGCCTGCAGCCTCAAGAAAGGATCCAAAGAAGGAAGGGATGGCACCACGTCCTTAAAGACTGGAGGAATGTCCTGGTCAAAACCAAACTGTCGGAGCACCCAGTGTGCTGAATAATGAGTATATTTTGGGCCACTTGAAGAAGGCACAGGAAGCCAAGAGGGGCTAATGCAGGCAAGATAAGCCAGACTACCCTCATCACCACGGCGTAAGTCAAAGGTATTACCTGTAGAAGATAAAAAATAAGACAATACAGAATCGCACGCAAAGCCAGGGCCAAACTCACGAGGGGATCTCCAATGTAAGTTCCCTGCTTGGTCAAATAATTCCACAAGATTGAGGCCACCACCTTTCAAGCTAATCCAACGAAAGATAATGGGAAAGGCATCAGTAGAATTGCCACAAAGACCCTTCACTATGTCAGGGGATCCTTGGAATTTGTCCTTCACAAATTTCAAATTCCTGCACTTGGCCAAAGTAGCTGCAGAACGGTCCCACATGAAAATCTGAAGGATAGCACAGTGAAGAGATGAAGTAACCACATAACAAGAATCACCCTCAGTCTCATCTCCATGAAGCTAGTCCAATTGAGAGTAAACATTACCCAAAAACAGAGGGGCCAAAGGATATTGGGTACCTCGAGCCAACTTGATTGCCAACGGAAAAAAGGAAGACTTAACTCCGTACCCCGGAAACTCACTAAACAAGAATTTGCTAAGCCAAAAAGCCAGAAAACCGGCCCACCTCACTTCTTTATCTTTCTCACGAGAGAGGGTCATCACCCATCTCCCCATCCTAGCCGGCTTACCACCAGAAGAGGCAGCGCGACCACCAAAATGACCAAACAATTTATCTTCTACCACGAGATCCTCACCAGAAAGGTTAATATCAAAGGGGCTCTCATCACCAAATATCGGGAGAAGGAAGTTATTAACCACATCTTCCAAGGTAATTGTCAATTCACCAGCAGAAAAGAAAAAAGTATGAAGGGAAGGGCACCAACGACGTACCAGATGCCTGAGCCCTTTGGCGTCTCTGAAGCCCTCAACATTTCTGGAAATAGCCACTGCCTTTAGGATACCGGCGCGCTCCAAGCGACCCACAAACTCAGCATCAGACAGTTCCTTGTCTACCCATATAGGCCAGCCCTGAATCTTTCCCGGGACAAAATCAAAGAAGATAGGAACTGCCTCTCGAATTCCTTGTCTAATCTGAAGATCAAAAATCTCTCTAGGGTCAGGAACCTGGGCGGAACCAGCGAAACCCGCCTGGCCAGAAAACATCCAAGCATGAGGGGATGGGGGAGCCTCGCCATGAGATACATGAGGGAAAAATGAACTCAGAGAATACCAAGGATCCCGTAAAGGGAAGGCCGGACGTTTGGTAACCTCGCGAGAATCGCTCGGAGCAGAACCAGAAGAACCTTCACCCTCAGAAGGACTGGGGGTATGCTCTCTCCTCTTTCGAGAAGAAGAAGAAGCCATTGGAGCAACACGTACAATGAGAAGAAAGGAGATTGAAAGTGCGAAAAGGGGGAAGACCGGAGTAACAGAGAAGAAGAGAAAAAGAAAGAGAAACTCAAAGAATGAAAGACTCAAAGAAGCAAAGTGATAAGATGAAACGGCTACAATAAAGGCGCAAATAGCAGTTGGGGAAGACAGTTTATGGAAAGACGCGCCAGTTGCCAAAAAATTTAATTTGAAGAAGGGATTAATCAGCGGTTATTAATGAGAAGTAACGGGAAACGAGAAAAGTGGGTAGAGGAGTTTTACCTCAAATACTCAACTGCCACGTCCCGTGTAAAGAGGAAGCTGCAAAAAATAATAATTATAAGAGAACGCAACACGCAAAAAGGAGGTGACCAAAAGCAGCAGAAAAGGGCTGGGATCCCAAGTAAAAAAGGAAGGGAACCCAGTAGAAGTTGAGAAAAAGGGGATCCCACGAAAATCTTAGGAAACCTAAATCACTCACGCGTGGGCTTCAGGCAACCCACAAGCTCGGGGGGCTAAATGTTGAGGTCTGAAAAGGATCATAGTGAAATAAGCCCAAAAAGAATAAGTCAAGCCCAAAAGGAAAAATCAAGCTAAGCCCAAAGTAGTAGATACAGGAGACCCATGAGGGAATAAAAGAAAGGCCCAGAGGATCCTGAAACCCAGACAAAGAAGTATAAAAAAAAAAAAGAACCACGGCAAGGGATAAGAAGCAAGGATCCTCGGGAACCATCAAGAGGCGCAGATCCCTTCAGGCACAAAGACAAAGGAAGACTAGGACAGCTCGATAGAAAAAGACAGAAGAAGAAAACAAGAAACAAAAGCAAAAAGAACAAGAGCGACCTCTCATGGCACAGACAGAAAAAAAGCCTCGAGGAACCAGAACAAGGAAGAAGAATGATAACAAACGACTTTCAAAAATGGCAGAACAGGCTTCCGCCCAGATGGGAAAGAAAAGGAAAAATGGAAGACGCCAGAAATGGGGATGCCGAGAAGGGCATACCTCAGCACATCCCAAAGAAGATGGCCAACCAGGAACTTTCAAAAGAATCAGAGCCGAAAGAAGGAAAGAATGAGAAAAAATGGAAACGGGACTTACCGAGATGATGGGAACAGGACGTACTCTGTTTGCAAAAGGGCAAAACAGGGGAACCAATGGTTCCCCGGGAAGACCAAAAACTCCATTATAAAAGGAGGGGATGGGTTGTGAAGACAAGGCAGCAAGAAAAAAAGAGAGAAACATAAGAAAGAAGAAACCTTCTAGAAAAACTATCAGAAAAATCTGTGGTGAAAAGAAAAATACTAAGGGAAAAACAAACATTGCTTCTCGGTATCCTGTAAAAGCCACTATTGCACATACTTGGATTCAACGAGAATCAAACTTTGCAAGTTTTGAAGGCTGAAATAGCCATTCAAGGCTGTAATTTTTGAGCTTGATTGAACCTTGTATCACGTCTTAGTGACCTTTCTGTAATCAAACAGATAATGTATTAATGAAACGTGCTCTATATTTCCCAGGATCCCCTCAGCATTAATTTTTATCGCTTTGCTAATCCTGTTTCTTTCCTTGTGAATTTACCTTGTTAATCTTTGGCACTCTTCGATATCCTTGCTTGTCATTTTTTTATATTGTCAGGAGCATCCTCTGCATCCCACTTGATCCTTAAACAGCTCGTTAGCTGCGGTGAGTCAAGGCCCGGTTCACCAAATCCTCCTTTTCATTTAGGCCCGGGATCCTTGGGCCTGAGTGTCACGAAAAAGGCACCCTCACATTGTTTAAGTAGATAATTAGTTGCTCAATCAACTCGGCGGCAGTTCTTCCTAACCTCACCCTTAAAACCAGTGAGAGGGCTTATGTTTCCCATCTTGACCATAGACTTAGCAAACTGGTCGAAGAATAGGCTCTCATCCTCAGCATATCTCTTAACCAATTGCATAGTAGTCCCAGCACTTCCTGTGAAAAGCACTTCATCTGAAGTGAGGAGCCCTTTTCCCCACAGGATGAGCTTGAAATATGTGTTGTCAAATTTTGCTAGCAAAGTCCAAGGGAGAGATGTTATTGTCACCACCTGATTTAGGACAAACTGATTTCAAATTATAGTAGTAGCCCTTGTCAAGACTCTAATCAGGTTGATTGTTTCCATTTTGGTTGTACAGCCTTTGCTTAAATGTCACACACCTTGCCATACCAATTGTATGTCCCCCTGCAATGTAATAAATAATAATAGTCAATGTGTACTTAGCAACAAAAAAAGAAAAGAAAAAGAAATGTGAAAGCTGAGTAATCGTTCAATGATTAAGTTTTTGAAACAATTGATAATTTATCATGATAGTGTGTTACATTTAAAAGGCCAAATTTACTTGATAGTGCAATGAGATCAACTTCATCGAGTCCTAGACGCTTGAACAATGTTACAAGGTTTGAGGTAGTTAATAAGCTCGCTGTCTTTGAGTCCCTTCTTCCCAATGGTAGCTCCCAATTCGGTCCACCATGGTTTTGGGCTTCGTGTTAGGCCTACTTGCTATTTATCTTATTATGTCCACATCTGGGATTTTGATAACGTTAACATATCTGCATATGGGTTTGATTTGGTTTTTATTTTTTATTAGGGCTGTATTAGGTTTTACATATAAAGGTTAAAGATTTAAAGAAAAAAATTTATCCTTGATTTGTAAACCAGCTATAGTTAAAATCTAAGTTTTAGAGAGGAAAAGCAATTGGTTCATATGATATAGATAAGGGGTTTAGTTTCTTAGTTGGATTTATTGCAAGACTTTTACATGTTCATTGCAGATCTAGCGTGTTGTTAACATCTGTCTAATGAATAGTTTGTGGCTTACCAGGGAGTCCTTAGGTTGCCTGTACTCTCTGTCTAACTGGGAGAATGAAGACAAAAATAAGGTTTAATGAAATATATACTTTAAGGTTAGTCCTTGGTTGGTGGTGAGTGAGAGAGAGAGAGATCCTGTGTCTCAGTTTTAAATTTTTTTTTTTTTAATTGACACGGCAATATAGTCCGCAGTTGATGTGACATGAACAATAATTTTTTATTGTTCCGTTTGACACATTAGCTTTTTTCATCTAAGAAATAACGACATGTATTAAATTAACATGACATTAAAAATGTTAGAAATCAAATTAACACAATTAAAATGTTAAAGATCAAATTGAAATATGATGTAAAAAATAAGAACCAATTTTAAAATTTACCCAAATAATAACAATCAATATATCTATATTATTATCTATATATATATATAAAACCGAAACTTTTGAAGCTTCCACATTTTTCCACGTCAGCATTTAATTTTTTTATTTATTCTATTTTTTAAATTTCGATTTTTTTTCCCAGTCTTTTATGCGAAACTTTTGAAGCTTCCACATTTTTCCATGTCAACATTTAATTTATTTATTTATTCTATTTTTTAAATTTCGATTTTTTTTCCCAGTCTTTTATGCGACTGATGACTCTCTCTAACCTATACGTATTCTTAAAACTCAAAACCCTAACCTTTGAGTTCTCTCTCTCTCTCCGCTTTGTCTTAGGTCTTGCCGTTTCCCCTTTCTCTCTTTATACCTCAAACCTCTCCCTTACAAGCCATCCCCATTCACTCATTCGCTCTTGCTTTGCTCGCTCTTCGCCGATTTCAGCGTATTTTCAGGTAATCTATACGATTTCACATTGGATCTGAAATTTTCTGCTTTTTTTCATTAAAAAATATACAGATTGCATCAAATGGTTGAATTAGAACTTTGTTTCAGAAAATTAGGGTTCGTTTTCTTCTTCTTCTATTTCTTATTTTTGGAGATTTTCTATCAAAATCGCATAAAGCTGATTTTTTTTTTTTATTTGAGTAAAATCTCTATGGATTTTCAGTGGACTAGAAATTTAACTAGGGTTTTGTAAATTTTGTTCGGTTACTGATCTGCTTGATTCTGATTTGATCATTTTTTTTTTGGTTGGATTTTTTTCGATGAAACGTTTGGTCTTCACTACTCATTTGATTTGTTGAGTTGATTTTGCTTTTGAGTCCGTCTGATCTGTATGTATATTTATGTTCTGTTTGTGTGTATATGTGTACATACTATGTATGTATTTAAGCTTTGCTGAAATTAATGCTATGTGTTTCATATTATTCTGTCGGTTTTGTATTCTGTGACTAGGTTTCTGTGTTTGTGTGGTTGGCTTCAATGTTTTGCTTAATGAAATGATTTGGGACATGATATTTTCTGAACTCTGTTTTTAGTTTTTAACTGCCTTGATTTAAAGCTTTGAAAACTTCTGATTTGTTCACTTGATTGTGGTTTACTTTTATGCCAAAATGAGTTGTGCTTAGAAAAAGATGTATATTCTTTCGGGGAAAACAAAGATTCTAATGTAAAGTTCACATCGTTTGTAAATCTCTGTAAGCTGAAATTTTTATTTTAGTCTACCACCAATAGTATTTAAGTTTTTAGAAGTAGAAGCTATGCCAAAATGCTCAAGTTTTTTAATGTCAGAGCTCAAGCTCCAGGTATGTAGTTTTACGATGTTTTCATCACCATAGAGTAGCCAAGGTGTAGTGAGCCAACTCTATTTCCCTTTGAATTATCAAAAAAAAAAAAAAAAACTCTATTTCCCTTTGATTTGTATTCTTTGAAATGGGAGTGTATACATCTTTTAATTTTTCCTCTCTTTTCCTTTTCTAATAAAATTATTTAGTTAAAAAAAAACACTAACTTATAATTTGATACAAAAAATTATATGCTAAGATGTAGAAGAATGGTAATAATTTGAAATACTTTAGGGGAAGTCTCAAACTTGACCACAGGGTAAGGTGTTTCTAAATAATGTCAATGGAAGAACCAATGTGGATTCTCTTTGAAAAAAATAGAAATAAATTCATATGGTGTGTAATTGTATGGAACTTGCTATTTAAGTGAGTCTCTATTTTAATTTGTTTTAATAGTTGGGAGTTAAATTCAGTTTCGATTTATTATTATTATTATTTATTTGATTGAAAAGGTAGAAATTGTATTACTATCAAAAAGAAAGTTTGAAAAGTATAACATGAGAATGATCCAAGCTAACGCAGTGGCTTAGGTTCCAGGAAAAAAATAAATATACAGGGAAATAGATAGTATGACCATGTCAACCAGTGGTTAGATGAACTCCAGTATACATATATTTATATATTTCGTTTATATTCATATTTTTGATTGAAAGGTGAATCTCAGGTTTGTGTTTTCCTATCAAATTGAGATAGATGTCTACTTCTTTAGTACTTTCCACTCTTCTGACAATGGGCTCTTCCTCCTCATATAAATGGATAGTGAGTAGACAATTTTTACATTTGAGTATAATACGATTGGACACTTACACTATTGCACATTCTGAGTCTAATAGAAATTCTTACTCTCCCATCCCATATTCCAATTTTACTGTTTATTTATTTATTTATAAAATTGTTTGTCTTTCTTACAAATAAACAATATTGGATATGATATTGATAGTTTGCTATTTCAGTAAAGCACTGATTCATAGCTTTCATATATATGAATGCATGCTAATTATTGGATTAAATCTTAAATAATTGTTGATGCATTTGTGTCACTTGGATTGAAGGTTCAGAAAAGTACATTTTCGAGGTATGACTTCTTTGGGTGTATATTTTAAATTTTTGAGAAGATAATCATATCGACAGATTAATCAGAATATATTAGTAAGTGCATTTTTCCATAGAGGATGTATTATGTATATTGGAAGCTTCAAGGAGGCTAAAAATAATTATAAATGAATCATTACAATTCCATTAGTCAATTTGTGTTTACAAATCAATACATTTTTCAGGTGTTTGAGAAAATTATGATCTATGTTCAATTGAGATGAAGATTACGAATAAATTGAGCATCCCATTTTAGAAATTGGGCCAACATGTATTTGCTTCTGATAATAATCTCTCATTCTTTGCAGGTTTTTGTTTGTTTGTTGAGAAACCTCCCCCTTTGCAGTTGGTTGACCAATCATTAATTCTATTAATGATGGATTTAGAATGTTAGGTTAGTTGGGTGATAACATGGTTTTAGGTTGCAGAAGTATCTAACAATGATTTATCATATATATTTTGAATTTGAGGTATTGCAATTGCTACAAATGCTTAGTCACATAAAAATATTAATAGAGAAAGACAAGGATATGTAGTATGTTATTCAACTGAAGATATGGCTGATAGAATGAATCAAGGCAAGTTATTCTTTTTGGCAAATTGTCACTTGAGCCAAAAGCAATTTCTAAATTGAGTTCTATTTGCAATATTGTACTTTATGTATATACTAATGTTTCTCCTGTAATTTTCAATTCCAATTTAGTAAAAATTAATTTGCTAACATCTCTTATACAGGTTCTCTTAAATGCTGAGCCACCATGTTCATTCTTGATTTCCTCTTATGTGACTCCTATGAATTTGTTGTGCTAGAGAGAAGTCATGGTCCAGTCCCAATACTTTGTGATCATGGTTCAGTGTCTCAAAAGTGTTTTTTTTTTCTTCGTATTTGTCATTAATATATTATAAATTGAAAATTTTCATAATTGTTCTTCTTTTCCTTCTTTTTTTTATTATTATTTTTTTATTTTTACTATAAACAAAATGCAAGTATATTTTCAATTATTGAATAATTAATGTTTTGTTGTAGGTTATTGAATTATTTCTGTCTCATATTATCAATGGAAGTTGTTTTCAAAGTTTTAACAAAAAACAATCATCTCAAGATTTGCATCCCTTAGTGACGACGGGGCAAGTTGCTAATTGTGATTTAATTTGCATCCCTTAGGATTTCCTACAAATTACCATCTGAAAAGCTATTTTTCTACATTGTTATTCTAATCTATATTTTAAAATTTTACTTTTTATAGTTACATATAGTCAATCAGGAGAAGGACCTATATCTTCAATCTCTTTTTACCATTCTGTGGTCCTTATGGAACCATAGAAATCAAGTGGTTCATGATGGGAAGACCCCAAATCTGATAAATGTTGTTCTCACTCACTGCCAAATCTCTTTTATGCAGGTATCAGGAGGCCTTTAGAAATGGAAAATCCTAATATCAAGATCACAGCATACCAACTCATAAAGATGTCTCCAATAGGGATTGGCAACTCATTATCAAATTAGTTTGTTGAAGGAAAAGGAAATTGAAAGAGAGTGGCTATGCATATGAAGCAAAGGACTTGAAGGGAGATCTAATATTAGTGGGGGAGCCTAGCAGTCTGTCAACGTCTTACCCAACAGCATTTCAGGATGCAATCATGGAGATTGCAATAAAAGCTAGAGACCTTGGATTTAGACTAATTTTGTTTGTAAGTGGTTGCAAAAGGATTGAACAGGTTTGCAATGGAAGAAGTTAACCAAGATTGCAAGAACAACCTATGATGACAGTCTTGCATTTTTTAACTTAATAAGGTTTAACTTTTCACACCATTTTTGTACCAAAAACTATCATGTGTAATGTGTTAGAAGTAGCTTCAATTCTCTAGCTGTTCATTATTCGACCCAATTATTGTTGGATCTCTCCAAATCTTATGTTATATAACTTGTGTCCTGTAACTGTTTTCTATGGTATCAAAAAAAAGAAAAAAGGAAAAAAAAAAGAGTTACATATAGTTTTCTACTATGTTAATTAGAACTATTTAGAATTTAATAAAGGGATCCAAAACTAAATAAATTTTGAACAAATTAGGATTGAGGTTATGTAAAAAAATTCTAACTAAATTAGGTAAGCTATTTTTTTTTACAAATAGTCCAATTTCATTTTTTATTTATTCATACTTATTAACCATCAATTATCTATAATTATATATTTTCACAACTAGCCTGTGCATTGCACGGGTTAGCGACTAGTTATTATTAAAAGCTGAAACATAACATTTAATGTTACTACGCTCACGTTGAGCCACGTCAACAACCACGTCATTACCATTCTTTTTCCTTAATTTTTCCTATAATTTTAAAATACTTTTCCTAAATTTTAAAATACTACTAAAAAGAAAATTCCTACATTAATGTTGTACGTCCACCAATCCATAAAACCCAAACCCAATCCGAATAGTCTTTACTCTTTAATGGCAATCCTTTCTGTCTCCCATCCTTTTCCTCTACATGTGTTTCATGGTTTCAAAACTTCAGCCCTTTAGCTTGCTAACGCCAACCTCTCTTTCTTCCAAAGACAGTTTCAAAACTTTAGACCTTTGGCTTTCTAATCTAATTAATGATAAATAGATAATTAGACATTCAAAATTTTGAGATGCACAGCTATTTTAACACTTCTAGGGCTTACTTGCCCGATTGAAGGCTAGAGGCGCCGCATATCACCACACAGTTGCAAACATTTTTCTACACAGGTAACTCTCTCTCTCTCTCTCTCTCTCTCTCTCTCTCTCTCTCTCTCTCTCTCTCTCTCTCTCTCTCTCTCTCTCTCTCGCTTTCTTGTCTGACTGCTTCTATCTTTGGCATGGCGACTCAGCTCTCATTCTCTCAGCAGCTCAACTCTGCCTTCGTCTTTTTCTTTCTTTTTCCTGTTTTACTCCTCTATGTTTCGTCATTTACAATGTAAAGTGTAACAAAGCTTCTGTTCTGTGTGAACAGTGAATAGATATTGCGGCAAACTAGAGACAACCACCCACGTGTATGGTTAAAATTTTTTCTACAAAAGCAATTGTGTTTGCTGTAGCCGTGTAGGCCCTTTGATTGTGAAGCATATTCAAGCATTCCCACTTTCCTAGGTATAGAGGTATTCTTCTTTTCCTTTTTTTTTTTTTTTCATATATTTATTTGTTTTTAAATTAATCAACATATCATATAACATTATAATTTATAAATGTACTCGATTAAATGTGTTTGCTGTAGCCGTGTAGGCCCTTTAATTGTGAAGCATATTCAAGCATTCCCACTTTCCTAGGTACAGAGGTATTCTTCTTTTCCTTTTTTTTATTTTTTTTTTATTTTTTCATATATTTATTTGTTTTTAAATTAATCAACATATCATATAACATTATAATTTATAAATGTACCCGATTAAAATTTACTTCTATTTATTATTTAATTAATTTATAGATAAAAATAATATAACATGTATTTGGTTGTACTTGTATTTTATTAGATGATTTTTATTCATTGAAGTTTGAATGATTATTTTTAAATTATTAGTATTTTTTTTTTTTTTTTATCTTAGTCATTATACTTTGCCCATTTCATAGTTGATTAAAGATATTAAATCTTTTTGTCAATTTTGTCTCATTGTTTAATTTTAATTAGATACACATTTTGTAGCATATATTGAATTATAAACTACTTAACTTGTATATTGATTATTAAATTGTATGTACATTACTATTTTAGATTTTATAGTGAAAAGTTAGTCGACTAATTTTATGTTCCACCCTCCCCCCCCCCCCCCCTCAAAGTTAATTTCCCTCCTTTTGTTCTTCCTATCTTTTACGGTTTCAAAGAATCATAAAACAATATATTTGATGATTCACTTCAGGTATCCACATGGACCACATCAGAAATTACACCTTTAAGACTTGAATGCAACACTAGGTGCTGCTTATTTATTTATTTAAATGTTAAATTTTGTATAATGGGTTTTATTTATTTTGATCATTATGATATTTGTAGGTGAACATCTTTACAGTTTTTGAAATCATAATTTTTTTTTTCCTTTGCATCCCCCAGTGAAGGGTTTTTCAGCTAAGGTGTGAAGAAAATTGGGCAATGATATTAATTACTAAATTAGTCTTCCCCACTAAAGTTGATATGATTTCTTAATTACTAAATTAGTCTTCCCCTCCCTTTTAGGGGACTAAATGGTTTTTGGGTAATCTCAATTTGAAAAAACCTCACTTTTTTTTTTTTTTTTTTTTTGTGTTTTAAACAATAGATTTTTCAAAGACTTTTTCTTTGCTTTTGGAAAGCTAAAGGATTTTTTTTTTCTTTTGATTTTGACACAAAGCAGTAATCCTATGATATTGAATTGGTAAATTTTGAATTCTCCTATTTGTTTTCTTATTTAAACACCATATGACTTTGTTCACTCTTATATGATCTTCCACTTTGTGCATAGCATGTGCTTGTGTTGTTGTGCAAGTGCAAATGTTTTTCTTGAATTAGTAACCTAATATATTAAGTTATAAAAGTGTGAGAGTGCCTTTTTCTTTAGCACACAGACCCAAGGATCCTGGGGCTAATAGTTGTAGTTTGGTGGCTTGGGCTTGGTTTACTGCAGCCAAGGGGGCTGTTTAAGAACCGAGTGGTGCATAAGGCAAGCTTCCTACAATACACGTAAACTAGCAAACGAGAATATTTGTATTGAATAACAATGAAAACAACAAAAGGAATGTAAAGTAATTAGGAAATACACAAAACAATTGTTAGGGATCCTTAGATTAATAAGAAATACTTCATTAGTTTTTTCTTAGTTGTGGTTACAATGCACTCATTAAGACGTGATACGAGGTTCAAATAAGCTCAAAAATTATAGACTTTGATGGCTATCCAGGCCTTTAAGACTTGTAAACTTTGAACCCTTTTGAATCCAAGTATGTGCTATAGTGGCTGTTTCTGGGATATTGGGAGATATTTCACTGTTTTCCCTTAAATTTGACAGAGTTCTCTTAATGGTTTTTTTGTCGAGATTTTTATTGCTCTCTCAAAATTCCTTCCGTTTTGCTGGCTTCCTTCCCCCCTTTTTATAGTGTCATTCTAAGGTCCCGGGGAACTATTGATTCCCCTGTTTTGCTCCTTGGGTACTAGAGCCCGTTTTGTGCCCATCACCCAGAAGGTTGAGCCTTTCCCTGTTTCTCATATTTTCCACCTTTTGGTGCTGTTTCTTTGAAAGCCAATGGCTGGCTTTCCATTCCGGAGTGCGCTTGTTCATAATTTCACGTTCCTCAAAACCTCTTATGATTCAGTCTTTTGGCCGTCCTTCCTCTTTGTCATTTTTCCCAAGTGAGCGGAATCCATCTCTACTGGTTCGAAGGTCTTTGCTGCTACTTCCTTTTTTATAGTTCCTTATTCTGGTTCCCCGAGGTATTGTTCCCTTGCATCGTGAGTGGTTACTCTAAGCTCTTTGCTTTTCTTGCTGCCTCTGGTGCCTGAGAAGGACGTTTTTGCCCTTCGTTTCTTGTGTTTCTTTTGGCATTTTCCTTTGAGCTGTCTTAATCCTATCTTAACTGTGTTACATGTTTCGCGGATTCCGAGCCTTTGGCAGTCTCCGGGGATCTCGACTCAGCTCCTTACACTGGTCTTTCTTCAATCTTTCGATCTTGACAGACTGGGTCTTTTTTCTTTTTCTTCCTTCTTTCCTTATAGGCTTTAAGGCTTGTCCCTTTATGGCTTTTGGGCTTTAACCCTTTTGGGCTTACCACCTTTTCTTAGGTTCACTTTCTATGGCCCCTTGTGATTTCTTTGGGCCTGGGTGTTGTGATTTTTTAGACCTCAACATTTAGCCCTCTGAGCTCGTGGGTTGCCTGAAGCCCACACGTGAGTAATTTAGGGTTTTAGTTTCTGTAGGATTTCCTTCTTCACTATTTTAATTATCCCTGGGTTCCCTTTTTTCCTTCTTCAGGATCCTGGCCTTTCCGTTGTTTTTTGGGGTATCCTGGTCTTCTCTGCGTGTCGTGCCTCCTTATTTTGTAATTTCCCCCCTTTGCACGAGACGTGGCAGTTGAGTTTTTGGAGTAAAAACTTTCTCCACTCACTTTTTACGTTCCCCGTAACTTCCATTAATAATTGCTAATAAATCCCTCCCTTAAAATTAAATTTTTTGGCAACTGGCGCGTCTTTCCATACATTGTCTTCTCCAACTGCTTTTTGTGTCTTTATTGCGGGTGCTTCATATTATCTCTTTGCTTCCCTGAATCTTCCACTCTTAGGTTTCTTTTCTCTCTTTTAGTCAGTCTGCTACTCCCTTTTCTTTCTCCATTCTTCCAAATCTCCTTACTTCCCAACATACCTATTGTTTTAATGGCTTCTTCTTCTTCTCAAAAGAGAAGAGAGCGTACTCCTAGCCCTTCTGAGGGTGAAGACTCCTCTGGTTCTGCTCAGGGCGAGTCTCATGAGGTCACTGAGCGCCCAGCCTTTCCCCTACGGGACCCCTGGTATACCCCTAGTCTATCTTTCCCTCAAGTGTCCCATGGTGAGGCCCCTTCATCCCCTCACGCCTGGGTATTCTCCGGTCAGGTGGGTTTCGCTGGTTCCGCTCAGGTTCCAGACCCTAGAGAGATTTTTGATCTTTAGATCAGGCAGGGACTTCAAGAGGCGGTTCCTATCTTCTTTGATTTCGTTCCTGGGAAGATCCAAGGTTGGCCCATCTGGGTGGATAGGGAACTCTCTGATGAGGAGTTCGTGAGTCGCTTGGAGCGTACCGGGATCCTGAAAGCAGTGGCGATTTCCAGGAATCTTGAGGGTTTCAGAGATGCTAAGGGTCTCAGGCATCTGGTACGCCATTGGTGCCCTTCTCTTCACACTTTTTTCTTTTCTGTTGGTGAGTTGACGATCACCCTAGAGGATGTGGTCAACAACTTCCTTCTCCCGGTGTTCGGGGATGAGAATCCTTTTGATATTAATATTTTTGAAGAGGATCTCGGGGTAGAAGACAAATTATTCAGCCATTTTAGTGGGCGCACTGCTTCTCCTAGTGGGAAGCCGGCCAGGATGGGGAGATGGGTTATGACCCTTTCGCGTGAGAAAGATAAGGAAGTCAGGCGAGCCGGTTTCCTGGCATTCTGGCTTAGTAAGTTCCTGTTTAGTGAGTTCCCCGGGTACGGGGTCAAGTCCATTTTCTTCCCATTGGCAATTAAGTTGGCCCTAGGCACTCAATATCCTTTAACCCCCATGTTCTTGGGCCATGTCTATTCTTAACTGGACCAGCTTCATGGAGACGAAGCCGAAAGCGACTCTTGTTATGTAATTACTTCATCTCTTCACTGTGCCATCCTTCAGATATTCATGTGGGATCGTTCCTCAGCTACTTTAAGTGTAGAAATTCGAAGTTTGTGAAAGACAAATTTCAGGGATCCCCTGATATAATTAAAGGTCTTTGTGGTAATTCAACTGATACTTTTCCCATCATCTTCCGTTGGATTAGTCTGAAAGGTGGCAGTTTCAACCTAGTTGAGTTGTTTGATCAGGCAGGACATCTACATTGGCATTCTCCTCAGGAGTTCAGCCCTGGCTTTGCTTGTGATTCTGTGTTGTCTTCTTTTCTTACTTCTACAGGAAATACTTTTGATTTGCGCCGTGGTGATGATGGTAGTTTAGCCTACCTAGCTTGTATTAGTCCCTCTTGGCTTCCCGTGCCCTCTTCAAGTGGCCCCAGGTATACTCATTACTCAGCACACAGGGTGCTCCGACAATTCGGTTTTGATCAGGATATTCCCCCGGTGTTTAAAGACATAGTACCATCTCTTCCTTCTTTGGACCCTTTTTTGAGACTCTAGGCCTTCTCCTACTGGTCGCGAGGAGCCCTCAGTTTGTAGTGCCCAATTCCCAGAGAGGAGTTTTTGCCTCCAATGGTTATGCTGGCTATTGGAGGAGAGTACAAAAATCTTTTGTTGACTATACTGGTTCCAGCACAATCAGGGAAGCCCCTAATCATAGCATTTTTTTCTACTCCGACATCCAACAGGCGCCTATCCCTCCCTATTGCTGGAATTGTATCTACTGCTGTGAGTAGCAAGACAGGGTTTGCGAAATGGCATGCTTCCAGGGGAGGCTGGGTGACTTATGCATAGGATTTTCCAGAAACTTGGTCAGGATGTGACCTTATCATTGGTACTTCTTCCGGGGTACCCATTAAAAGGGGGGTAGTAGAGGCGATAGGTGCTGCCGCTCCTGTAGGTAAAGACAAGGAAAAAAGGCTTAAGCAGGAAAAATTGAAAGAAGCTGAAGTTGAAGAAAGGGCAGAGGGCATAGAGGCTGGCCCCGAGGCAAAAAAGAGAAAGACTGGGAAATCCCAGAAGCAATTAGTGATTTATGAGGGAAAAGAAGTTGGGTAACCTTTAGCTACAAGGACCCAGATGAAGACTAAGGTAGAGTCTTCTTTCTTACAGGTTCCTGTGACTTCTTCAGTCCATGGTCCTTTGGGATCCTCTGATTTTGTATCTCAGTCCCCCTTAGGACCCTCTGAGCGTACCCGTAGTAAACAAAAGACCATCAAAGAATCTATAGAGAGAGAGAAGGGCAAGACCTCTTTCCTTCTTCTCTCTTTTATGTTTGTCATTGTTGTTGCAGCCCTCTTCCCCCTTTTTAGCTGATGAGTGGTTGTTTTCTTTGCAATCCAAACACAAATCGGACTCCAAGAAAGGTAGAAGTCAGTCATCTGGTGATGATGTGGTATGGCCTTTCCTCACTCATGCCTCTTTTTGTTTGCTTTCATTCCATTCTCTGGTACTGTGTGTTTGTGACACTTCGTTACCTTCACTTGTCATTGCTTGTTTGTTTTTTTTTTTAGGTGGAAGTACCTCCTCCCACGGCTGGTAGGATTCTAAAGGAGGAAATGTTTGCAGCCCTCTCTGTTGCATTTCCAAGTGTGGAAGAGGAGCCCTCTAGTGGTGGCATGGCTGAGGAGGCCGGGCAACCAATGCAGGGTGTTCAAGCTACCCAGGATCTTGAGGCTTCCCAACTTCCTGCGTCCCAAGGTCCTTAGCCTGAGCAGACTCCCAGTCCTATCAGAACTGTGTTCCCTCAGACGGTGTTAAGTACAGAAACTTTGGGAGGCGCGTTTCCGTCCAAACAAACGGGTGAGCCTTATTTTCCTTTATAATAGTGTTTAACTCTATTTCTCTTTTGTCCCCTTTCTCTCTCCTCCCCCTTTTGAGTTCTTTCTTTCCTTTCTCTTTTTAGGTCAAGCCAAGGTGAGGTCTGCTCCTAACGCTGCCTCTTCTTTGGAATCAGAGGATTCTGAAGGTGCGTGTAGATCATTCTTTCTGTGTTTCCTTTTCTTTCCTTCTTTTTATGCCTTTCCGCTTTCTTCTTCTTCTATGGCGAAACCCCCTGTGTCTCTACCTTCTTTTAGTCGTTTTGTTAAGGTTTCCTCACCCTTTCTTCAACTTGCTATGTGTCCTTTCTCAGAGTCTTCTAAGAAACCAGAGGAGCAAGAGGAGGAGGTTCCACCCCAGGAGGCCGATACTGGTTTCCCCTTTTCCTCTTTTATTTATTTTTATTATATATATATATATATATATATATATATATATATATATATTTTTTTTTTTTTTTTTTTTTTTGCCGCCTCTTTTTTTTTTTTTTTTTTTTTTGAACTAAGTCTGTTTCCCCCTTTTTTTGTGAGTGTTGATACAGGTGTTAGGGATTCTAAGCTTGTGGTTCCTGAGGGGGCCGTGGGATCCGTTCAGGTTGCTGATCTTCAAACTACCCAAAAGGCTGAAGGTTCCCCAGCTCCTGCTGGTGGGGATACAACGATGGGGGACACTCTAGGAGTAGCTGCTTCAGACCCTGATTCAAGGCTTTCCATCTTCCTGGCCCGTTTTGATCTTCTGGAGTTCAACAGCCTCCCTACTAGCCACTTCCATTCCTTTGGGTCTTCTTATGGCAGCTTCTTGCATTTCTCCGTGCCTGTGGAGGGTCTGCCGTTGCTAGAAGGATTGCTCAAGAGTCATGGAGACTTTACCAGTGGTTTCAGGGGAGGTGTTTTTTCTAGGCAACATCCTGATGGAGCTGCTGTATGCTGTGCCGATTTCCTTGAGGGATTCTTCTATAGACTCCTTATCTGAAGAGAAGCTTTTGGAGTGGAGGGGAGTGGTACAAGACCTTTTAGAGACCAGGTTCAACCTGTCCTTCTTGCTGGAGCATTTGCATCTACTGGCCCACATGCTATTCCAGAGGCAAGCTTCCAGGAGTATAGATGCTGAGATTGTTGCTGCTGAGGAAGCTCTAGCTCGTGCTCACAAGGTCTTGCAGGATTTGAAGGTTAAAAGGTAGAGGGTTCTCTCTTCTTCAGCTGTCCCTGCTATTTCCCCAGATGGTTCCTTGTTGGCCGGCCTTATTCCCTAGCTTTTCTCCTCTCTTTTTTTTTTTAGCTAGTTTAGAGGTGTATAAACAATTTGGGGTTGTATAAGTTTCTATTTTTTCTTCTGCTTGAACATTACTTCTGTTTTTTTTTTTTTTTTTTTGCATAGATCTGTATTTATGTTTCGAGGCTGCTCCTAAGTGTTTGTGTTTCAAGACTGCTTCTAATTTTCTTAATTGCATGTTGGTTTGTTTCCCTTTGGTACATTGCTTTTCTTTTTCTTTTTTTTTTCTTTTTTTACTGAGTCCTGGGCCATGGTTCCTACAAGTTTTACTGTAGGTCCTGAATCAGGTACCCTGGTGGTTGTTTTGTTGCGCAAGTACTAAACTGGGTACATTGGGCGCTTTCTTTCTCTTCTTTTTTTTTTTAGTCCCAGTTCATGAACTTGACAGGTCCCCTTTTTGCCAAGTGCTGGGCTAGGTATCCTGAGCACCTACTTTTGCCCGTGATCCTAGACCATGCATTTGAAACTATCTGTGAGGTGAGTCCTGGGTCATGTGTCAAAAGGTATGTATATTTTTTTTGTCTTGACCTAGATACCCTCCCTCAATTCTGTCCAGACTTGGACTTTGCAATATATAGAACTTAAAGGCTGAAGGGAAAAAAAAAATTTCATTGAATTAAAATACGATTACCATTTAAGGAACATGGAAAAAGTTATCAAAGATAGTAAGGATCACAGAGTGTCCTTCTATCATGGGTTCCTGAACAAAATCACTATTTTTTCTTCTGCTTGAACATTACTTCTATTTTTTTTTTTTTTTTGCATAGATCTATATTTGTGTTTCGAGGCTGCTCCTAAATGTTTGTGTTTCAAGATTGCTTCTAATTTTCTTAATTGCATGTGGATTTGTTTCCCTTTGGTACATTGCTTTTCTTTTTCTTTTTTTTTTCTTTTTTTACTGAGTCCTGGGCCATGGTTCCTACAAGTTTTACTGTAGGTCCTGGATCAGGTACCCTGGTGGTTGTTTTGTTGCGCAAGTACTGAACTGGGTACATTGGGCGCTTTCTTTCTCTTCTTTTTTTTTTAGTCCCAGTTCATGAACTTGACAGGTCCCCTTTTTGCCAAGTGCTGGGCTAGGTATCCTGAGCACCTACTTTTGCCCGTGATCCTAGACCATGCATTTGAAACTATCTGTGAGGTGGGTCCTGGGTCATGTGTCAAATGGTATGTATATTTTTTTTGTCTTGACCTAGATACCCTCCCTCAATTCTGTCCAGACTTGGACTTTGCAATATATAGAACTTAAAGGCTGAAGGGAAAAAAAAAAATTCATTGAATTAAAATACGATTACCATTTAAGGAACATGGAAAAAGTTATCAAAGATAGTAAGGATCACAGAGCGTCCTTCTATCATGGGTTCCTGAACAAAATCACTTAAACAAGAATTCATAACAAAAGCAAAGAAATGATGAAAAACACTTAGCAAGTTGGAGAGTTGGCAAAAGGATCCTGGCATACTGAGACCTCTTCTTTCTTATGCATAGTACTGTTTCAGCCACTTCCCATTTATGGGTTCTGTCATGACTGTCCCATCTTCCTTTGTAAGGTAGTAATACCCACTATTATGGGCTTTTCTGATGATGTAGGGTCCTTCCCATTTTAGGGCGAATTTGGCGGGTCCTGGGAGGTTCCTTCTTACGTGCTCTGTCATCCTCAGTACCAGCTGCCCTTCAGTGAAAGCCCTTGGGCGTACTGCTTGTGCGTATGCTTTAATCATTCTTTACTGGTACCTCTGGCTTCTCCTCTTGGCTAGTTCTCTTTCTTCCTCTACCCCTTCCAGATCTGCCAATCTCCTCTTATTGTTTGTGTCCTCGGTGTCCTAGCTTTTTTCAAGTACTACTCTTGGTGTAGGAACAACTAATTCCACAAGACTGATAGCTTCTGTTTCATAGACTAGGGAAAACGGCGAGAATCCCGTGGCTGTCTTTACAGAGTTCCTGCATGCCCAAAGTACATCTGCCAAGTGGTCACTCCATTTTCCTCCATACTCATGCTTCATCTTTTTAAGGATCTTCAGCATCACCCTATTAGTGGCCTCAGCCTGGCCGTTTCCTTGTGGGTAGTATGGCGTAGACCTTCCATGCTTGGTGTAATATGCCTCAGTCAACCCCTTCATGTCTTTGTTTATGAACGGGGTCCCATTGTCACTGATCAATCTCCTGGGGATTCCGAACCTTGTAATGACATGTTCTCGAATGAAGTTTGATACGGCTGCTTCAGTGGCCTTTTTCAAAGGGATGGCCTCTACCCACTTTGTAAAGTACTCTGTGGCTGCTAAGATCCATATGTAACCATTGGATAGGGGGTTTATAGGCCCTATGAGATCAAGCCCCCAAGTGTGGAAAGACCATGGTGTTGTCATATCCTGCAACACATTTGGGTGAGTATGGATTGCATCTCCAAGTACTTGACAGGCGTGGCAGGTTTTAACTAGTTCCTCGGAGTCCCTTTTCATTGTTGGCCAGTAGTACCCCAACAGTAGTAACTGTTTATAGAGCCTTCTTTTTCCTGGGTGACTTCCACAATCACCAGAATGGACCTCCTTGACTACTTCCCTGGGTTCCCTTGGCCCCAGGCATCTTAGGGGATCCCCACTGTATCCCTTTTTGAATAGGATCCCGTTCTGCAAGAAGTACTTGTCCGCAAGTTTCTTGAGCTGGTGGGCTAACGTCCTGTCAGTTGGTAGGATCCCTTGAGCCAAGTATTCCATGAAGGGAATTCTCCAATCTTCTGTAACAAATACAGCGTAGCTTTCTTCCTTGTCTATCAAGAGTTGACATTCTTGACATTTTTCCTGTATAGTTGCTGCCTCTTTGTTCATATTTGGCTAGTAATATCCCATGCGTTGCATTCTTCTATATAGGCTGATCTTTTCTGCGATCCCGCAGGTTTGGGTATGTAACTCTTCTAATCACAATTTTCCTTCCTTCTTGTTGATACACCTGGATAGGATCCCTCTAGGCAGCCTCTTGTACAGTTCCCCTTCTATTAGAGTGTAATCCCTCAGTTCTCTGATACTCCCTCCCGGTCCTGCCTCTTTCATTTTTTCTTTGACTTCGCTCCTCCAATCCCACTGTTTGGACTTTCTGAGGTACATCTTTTGGAGAATCCTTATGATAGAATGTTCCTGCTTTCCTATCCTTACCAGCGTGTCCCTTCCTTTGAATAGTACTTGGGATCCCAGGGTGGCGAGCGCATTGGCAAACCTGTTCTCACTCCTTTGAGTGTACTCTATGCTAAAGGTCTGAAATTCCTGCTCCAGCCTTTGCGCCCAAGTCTTGTAGGTTGCTAAACTTTGTTCTCTTAGTGCAAAGTCACCTTTCACCTGGGATAACTACAAGATTGGAGTCCTCCAATACTCTCATATGCTTTACTCCTATACTGAGTGCTATAGTTAACCCGGTCAAATATGCCTCATATTCAGCTGCGTTATTAGAACAGGAGAACCCAAGCTTGAAAGACAAAGGTATGGTATCCCCATTCTCAAAGCTTAGTACGACTCCTACTCCATTTGAGGTCGTTGTAGTTGACCCATCGAATCTCATTGTCCATTTCTTTCCTGGGATCTCTGCTACTGCCACCTCACCCGGGATCTTTTCACTCAGTGAGTTTTTTTTTTCCTTTCTTGGGAACTGTGCTAGCAGATCTGCTATGGCTTGGCTTTTAACAGCCTTGGAGGTCTTGAGGCCTATGTCATATTGAGAGAGCAGGACCAGCCACTATGCTATCCTTCCTTTTCAGCCTCTAGGACGCGTAGATAATCACTAGGCAGGCTTTCTCTATCCTGGGTTACCTGGTCTCAGCGTCCTTAAGTGTCTTGCTTACGTAGTAAATAGGTTGCTCATTCCCGTCATCATCTTCCTGTGCTAGCAGGGCTCCTATTGCTTGGGAGTTTGATGCTAAGTATAACAACAGGGGTCGCCCACGTACTCGTGCTTAGAGAGTGGGTAAATGATTCATGATCTGCTGAATCCTTTGGAAGGCCTCCTGTTGCTCCGTTTCCCAGGTGAACTCAGTTCCCTTTTTTAACAGTTTGGATAAACCCGTTGTGACTGAAGCCAGTCCTGGCACAAATCTCCTAATATAGGAGACCCTCCCTAGGAAGCTTTTGAGCTCCCTTACTGTCGTTGGTCTTTTCATTGTGGCAATAGTTGTGGCTTTGGCTAGATCTACACTTATGCCTCTGTGATGTACCAGAAACCCAAGGAACTTTCCAGCAGACACCCCGAAGGCACATTTCATGGGGTTCATGCATAGTTTGTACTTCCTGCATCTTTTGAAAATTTGTTCAAGTACCTAAAGGTGTCTTGTCCTAGTTTTCGATTTGACCACAATATCATCCACGTAGTCTTCCATCTCCTCATGCATCATGTCATGGAAAATAGTGTCATGGTTCGCTGGTATGTCGCCCTTGCATTTTTGAGGCCAAAGGGCATCACAGTGTGATAAAAATTCTCGATTGGAATCCTGAATGCTGTTTTCTCTGCATCTTTGGCAGCCATGCGAATTTGGTTGTACCTACTATACCCATCCATAAATGAGAACATAGAGCTTCTTGTAGCTGAATCTACAAGGAGGTTGATATTAGGCAGAGGGAACTCATCTTTTGGGCATGCCTTGTTCAAATTGCGAAAGTCCACACAGCAACGGATTTGGCCATTCTTCTTTTTCACAGGTACTATGTTAGAAAGCCATTTGGGGTGCTTGATGGGTTTGATAAAACTAGCTGTCAGCAACTTCTTGACTTCTTGAATTATCTAAGCTTCTATCTCGGTGTGAAAGACCCTAGCTGGCTAGACTACTGGTTTGACTCATGGGTCCACGTTGAGAGAATGAACCACCAATCTTGGGTCTAGGCCAGGCATTTCATAATAGGTCCATGTGAACACGTCCCTGTATTTCTGGAGTAAGGCCACTAATTGCTCCCTTTCTTGTGTCGTCAGCTGACTACTAATAAAAACAGGCTTCTGGGATCCCAGCTCGGCTCCCAAGTTTATTTCCCTTAATTCTTCCTCAGGCTGAATTTGGGCTTCTTTGACTGGTTCCTCTAGGATCTCTTCTTGGGCCATCATGCAATCTGGTGGTCCGGGACCTTTCTGCGTGATGCATTCAGGTCCCGCACGCCTTCATAAGCGATAAATCAACCTTCCCCCGGGTTCTCGCACCACCACGCACTCCCGGGATCTTGAGGAGCTGAGCTCCCTCTTTTGCCTTTTCCTTTCCAGAAGGTTTCTCAGGTCACAGGCAGCCCCTCCTCCTTCTTCTTCTTCTTCTTCTTCTTCTTCCAGGATAGGTGCTCCTGGGGTCCCTGGTGTGGGGTTCTCATCATCTGGTTCTAACTCGTCGTAAAACATTGTTTCTGCGAAGTTCACTTCTCCTTGGCTGAAAGGGTTACGGTTGGCAGGGATTCTCACGGGCCTCCCGTTCAATCTCCCTTTAACACATTGATGGTACGTGGATGGAATAAGGCGTTGTTTATAGAGCCACGGGCGCCCCAACAGTACATGGTAGGACACCTCTGAATTAATTACATGAAATCTTGTCAGAGCCACTATTGGTCCTACTCTTAAGGCCAGCTATACATACCCTTCAGTTGATTCTGCTGATCCTCCAAATCCTATTATTTCCATGGGAGCTCCCAGGATCCTCCTGTCAACCAGGCCCACGGCTTCTAGGGTACTCAAGGCTATGAGGTTGAGTGATGCCCCTGTGTTCACCAATGCTCTTCTGATTTGGACACCATTTATGGTGGCCATTAGATAAAGGGGTCTACGATGGTCTAGATGTTCAACTTCCTTATCCTCATCAGTGAAGGTTATTGCATTAGTTGTTTCCAAGAAAGCTCGACTAGCATGTGATTCTGCTGTGAAACATTCCATTCCCGAATCTGCTGCTATACTCATGAGAGATTCTATGGCCACCCTTCTTGCTTTTGGTCTGTTGAGGTCCAAAAAATCACAGCACCCAAGCCCAAAGAAATAAACACAAGGGGCCATGGAAAATGAAAAGAGATGGTAAGCCCAAAAGGCTTGAAGCCCAAAAACATAAAGAAAAAGACAAGCCCGAAAGCTTATGAGAAAAGAAAGAAAAAAAGAAAAAGAAAAGAAGCCTAGAACAGAAGGTTGGAAAATTACTAGCGTAAAAAGAAAGCTGAGTCGGGATCCTCAGAGGCTGCCAAAGGCTCAGGATCCCCGAGGCGTGTAGCACAGTCAAGAGAGGATTAAGACAGCTCAAAGGAAAAGCCAAAAGAACACAAGAAACAGAGGATGGATACGTCCTTCTCAGGTACCAGAGATCCAGCAAGAAAAAGAAAAAAACCTGGAGTGATCTCTCACAGCGCAAGTGGACGGTACCTCGGGGAATCAGAATGAAGGGCTATAAAAAGGGGAGTAGCAGCAAAGGACTTTCGAACTGGCAGAATGGGATTCCGCCCATTTGAGAAAAAAGATAAAGAAGAAGGATGGCCAAAAGCTGAATCGTGAGGAACGTGACATCAGAAACTAGTGCACTCCGAATTAGATAGTCAGCCATGGGCTTTCGAGGAAACAGCACCAAAATGAAGAAAAAATGAGAAACAGGGAAAACTCAACCTTCTGGGCAATGGGCACAAAACGAGCTCTGGTACCCAGGGGCCAAAACAGGGGAATCAATGGTTCCCCGGGACCCTAAAAATAACACTATAAATAGGGGGGAAGGATCGTGAAGAAAAAGGGGAGAAAATTAGAACAAGAATCATTTGAGAAAACTCTGTCGAGAAAAACTCAGAGAAATTAGTAAACCATCTCCCGGTATCCCAGTAACAGCCACTATAACACATACTCGGATTCAAAAAGATTCAAATTTTGCAAGTCTTAGAGGCTTGAATAGCCATCTAAGTCTGTAATTTTTGAGCTTACTTGAACCTTGTATCACGTCTTAGTGAGCACACTGTAATCATAACAAAGAAAATTTAATGAAGCATTTCTTATTAATTTGAGGATCCCTGATCATTACTTTGTTCATTTTACTATTTGCTTTGCATTACTTTTGCTGTTTTGATCGTTGTTCAATACAAATATCCTTGTTTGCTAGTTTATGTGTATTGTAGGAAGTATGCCCTGTGCACTACTTGATTCTTAAACAGCCCTTTAGCTGCGGTGAATCAAAGCCCAGTCCACCAAATTAGAATCATTTGGCCCAGGATCCTTGGGCCTGTGTGCTAAAGAAAAAACACTCTCACATGGTCCAAATCCCAACTGGTTGAATAGTGACCTGAACTTGGGATTCTTCTGGAGGGTCCTGACTGTGCTTGGGTGGAAGGATCATTCAAATTCTTCTGCTTCTGCTAGGTTCCCGTGGATTACTACAGCCACCACCCCTTTCCCTTTGTGGTTGGGCAGGGGGTTCCTTTGCAATTCTGGCTCCTTTTGAGTGAGCTCCAGGGTTCCTTCTCTTAGCTTTTTGTGAAAGAGCCTACGGATGGTCCAACAATCCTTGGTGGAATGCTTGACATAATTATGGATTTTGCAAAACAAGGGGTTCTTCCTTTCTTCCTCAGTTGGTGGCCTGGACACAGTAAATGGCCTAACAACTCCATCCCCGATCCATTTGTCCAGGACATGGTTTAACTCCTCTGTGGTACATGGGATCATCGGTGGTTCCTCGAACTCCTTCCCGTCAGGCCTCTTCCTTTTCTCTCCCACTGATGCTGTCATGGCTTGGGATACTGGCATCCTTTTTGTCCTCATAGTTTGTACTGTCCTTCTAGTTCTCTGTAACAGGTCCGCAAATTGTGAGATGCATAGATTTTCGAGGTTGATTCTGTAATCGAAAAGCATGTTGGATATGCAGGTTTCTACGAGTTCTTTTTCTTCATGGTCCCCATAACAATCTAGAGACACATCTTCAAACCTTTTAATGAACTGGATGGGATCCTCACCAGGCCTCTGCCTTACCATCTGAAGGCTTTGGAAAGTGATCTTGTCTTCACCGGGGTAATACTTCGCACAGAATCTTTCCATCATTTCATCCCAGGTTTTAATGGACCCAGGTCTCAGTGTGGTGTACCAGGTATATGCTCTGTCCACTAAGGATTTAGCAAATTCTCTTAGACACAGTTCTCGATCTCCTGTGTAGGGGCCCATAGTGTAAATGAACCTACTTACGTGCTCCACTGCACTTCCATTTCTTCCGTCGAAAGGATGGAACTTTGGGGGTTCGTATCCTTTGGGGTACGGCTTGCCAAGGAGTTCTGGCAGGAATGGGGGATCTCGAGAGAATTGCTTGGGGATCCCCGAAAGTTTTTTCCTTTCTTGCTCCAAGAGGGCACTGACATCTACCAGTGTTAGGTATTGGGGGTTGGCTCTCCCTCCCATTGCTGACCCTCCTTCTGGTTGGGTTCTGTCTTGGTTGCCCACAGGGGGAACATTGTCTCTGATTTCCTATGTCTTGCCTTCTTTGAGAAGGCGAACTTCTTACTGCAAATCCTTCAACATTGCTGTCATTCGATCCATGGGATCTGGCTCCTACCTTGAGTGCCTTTGTTCTGACACGACCTCCTGCTCCGTCAGGGATACCTTGCCCCTCTGTCTAGAAGCTACTTCATTTTCTCCCATGGGCTCAGAGGCTGCGGGTGGCACATTAGTACCTTTGCTGTTCCTTTGTCTTGGAGGCATGCTCTGCAAAGGGATTGCTTCTTCCCTCTTCTTTACCCAGTCCCCAGCGGAGTCGCCAAAATGTGAGAATGCCTTTTTCTTTAGCACACGGGCCCAAGGATCCTGGGGCTAATAGTTGTAGTTTGGTGGACTGGACTTGGTTCATCGCAGCTAAGGGGGCTGTTTAAGAACCAAGTGGTGCACAAGGCAAGCTTCCTACAATACACGTAAACTAGCAAACGAGAATATTTGTATTGAATAACAATGAAAACAACAAAAGGAATGCAAAGTAATCAGGAAATACACAAAACAATTGTTAGGGATCTTTGGATTAATAAGAAATACTTCATTAGTTTTTTCTTAGTTGTGGTTACAATGCGCTCACTAAGACGTGATACGAGGTTCAAATAAGCTCAAAAATTATAGACTTTGATGGTTATCCAGGCCTTTAAGACTTGTAAAATTTGAACCCTTTTGAATCCAAGTATGTGCTATAGTGACTGTTTCTGGGATATTGGGAGATATTTCACTGTTTTCCCTTAAATTTGATAGAGTTCTCTTGATGGTTTTTTTGTCGAGATTTTTATTGCTCGCTCAAAATTCCTTCCGTTTTGCTGGCTGCCTTCCCCCCTTCTTATAGTGTCATTCTAAGGTCCCGGGGAACTATTGATTCCCCTATTTTGCTCCTTGGGTACCAGAGCCCGTTTTATGCCCATCACCCAAAAGGTTGAGCCTTTCCCTGTTTCTCATATTTTCCTCCTTTTGGTGCTGTTTCTTTGAAAGCCAATGGCTGACTTTCCATTCCGGAGTGCGCTTGTTCCTAATTTCACGTTCCTCAAAACCTCTTATGATTCAGTCTTTTGGCCGTCCTTCCTCTTTGTCATTTTTCCCAAGTGAGCGGAATCCATCTTTGCTGGTTCGAAGGTCTTTGCTGCTACTTCCTTTTTTATAGTTCCTCATTCTGGTTCCCCGAGGTACCGTTCCCTTGCATCGTGAGTGGTTATTCTAAGCTCTCTGCTTTTCTTGCTGCCTCTGGTGCCTGAGAAGGACGTTTCTGCCCTTCGTTTCTTGTGTTTCTTTTGGCGTTTTCCTTTGAGCTGTCTTAATCCTATCTTAGCTGTGTTACACGTTTCAGGGATCTCGAGCCTTTGGTAGTCTCCGGGGATCCCGACTTAGCTCCTTACACCGGTCTTTCTTCAATCTTTCGATCTTGACAGATTGGGTCTTTTTTCTTTTTCTTCCTTCTTTCCTCATAGGCTTTAAGGCTTGTCCCTTTATTGCTTTTGGGTTTCAACCCTTTTGGGCTTACCACCTTTTCTTAGGTTCACTTTCTATGGCCCCTTGTGATTTCTTTGGGCCTGGGTGTTGTGATTTTTTAGACCTCAACAAAAAGTAGCAAAGATTTTTGGGTAAATAGTTTAAGAAGGTTCATATTTTTTTTTTCCTCATTAAGGTGCAGTGGCGAATCTATGTGTTTTACTGTTTTTTATTTATTTATTTTTGTTTAATTTTTTTAATGGTTTTTGCTTTGTTTCCTAGGTTTAGATGGTTTATCTTTGTTCACTGTTAAAAGTTGTAGTTAAAGCTTGAATGTTGTAGTTTAGTCATTTGATTAATGGAATTTAATCTTTTTTTTTAATTTTTTTTGGCTTTTAAACAAAGAAATAGGTGTTAAAGTTTGTTGAAAAGGTTGATGATGGTCATTACAATGGAATAATTTCTTTTAAGATCTAAACCATAAAATGATCATTAATAATATTCTCAGTTTCCCACGCATGCGACTAGTCTATATATATATATATATATATATATATATATATATATATATATATATATAATAGCAGAAGCTGAGAGAAAGTGAATTTCTACGATTAAAGAGGTTCTAATAAATAGGATAATTGTCTATTTAAAATTCAGACACATATAAGTTTAAAAAGCGATACATTATATTGTTTGGCAATGCTACGCACTGTTTAAAAGCCTCTCATTATAAATATCAAAAAATTAACCGGTTAAAATTAGATGTGCACCAAGATAGAAATAGAGAGGCGATGAAAGAGAGAGAGAGGTGAAGAGGAAACGGGGAAAGAAGTAGAGAGGCGATGAAATAGAGTATGAGGCCTGTGACACGGAGAAAGAAACAGAGAAAGGCGAAGAACTCTGCATCGATTCTGCAACTTTTACGGTTTAATCCAACCAAAATCCCGATCATTACAACATTTGAAAGCCCAATTTATAGAGAGAGTGCTCCGTTCCCTCGCCAGACTTAGAGCATCGCTGCAAGCAGAAAGAAAAAACTATGGGCGTCAACCCCGTTACGCTATATATCTGCCACCATCAGATTGTCGGAACCGGTTCCGGTATGTTTTTCTCCATTTTTCTATATTTGGGTTTGAAATATTACTTTTTATTGAGTTTTTTTGTTGGATAGGTTTAGATTTGATTTTGGTTTTGATTCCTTTTTGTTTTCCATCACTAAGCCTTTCCCTGTTCTCTAATATCTGCGTTCATAGTTTTTTTTTTTTTCCTGGGGTTTTGATTTGGAAAACACCTTTTGATCTCTTTCATAGGGTTAAAACACCTTTTGATAGCCTTCAGTATAAAAGAAAATAAACCGCTTAAATCAGTAAATTGCAATCAAAAGGAAAGGGGAAAGAGAACAGAGTTCGTCCGTACCGTAACCCGATAGCTTAAAAGAGAATTTTCTGGAACCATCGGTTTCCCCACCACTGAAAACAAAACCCAATAGATACTTATTTAGTTGTTATTAATTTTGGGATTTGGGGGTTCCTAATTAGGGTTTGCTGCAATTGTAGATTTCAATTCCTAATATGTTTTCCTCTCTGTTTTTTTTTTTTTTTTTTTTTTTTTTTTTTTTTTAGGGAAACACCATAGAAGATCAAATTCTACCTAGGCTTTGTCTCTCAGCTTTTTTAATTTATTTTTAGGATTTCCCCCCCTGACTGATTGGTGTTCAGTTGCCTATAATAAATTGGAGACACAATGTTACTTATCAAAAAATAAATAAATTAGAGACACAATGTTATGTTATTTTTGCTACGTTGGTGTGAATTGATGCTTGAACCTTTTCAGTTTTCCCTATTTTTTTTAAAAAAAAAATGACATATTCATAACTGAGTTGCCTGAGCGATTGAAAGAATAATGGAAGCTATAGCAACAACCCAGCCCACCTGCGGTTTCCTTCAATTTCATCATCATTTAAATACTTTTGTTTGATCAAGCACATGGAGGAGAACATCAATTTCTACATGATTAGAACAATGTGTATGTGGCTTGATTTTTTATAACATTGATGTGAGATTAGATTATTCTCATGAGAATATTTACATAGAATTGAAAGTTGAAACTTCCTCTAACAGTTCTGTTTTTTTTTTTTTTTTGGTTGGATTCATGTTGTTAAATTGTTCTTTCATTCCCATTTAGAATGTTTGACTCACTCACTTTTGCATTTTTCTGTATTTTTTTGGGTGGATACATGTTGTTAAATTGTCCTTTCATTCTCATTTAGAACATTTGGCACCATTTCTACCATCACATCCTGTGGTAAGAGAAACCTGTCACATCACACATGATGTCAACATATGCTAGAATAAATCTTAAATCTGTTTTGAAAATTTTAACTTTCTGAGTGAAGAATAATACTACTATATGCAAACCCTTAAACAACTGTCAAATATGTTGAGTATATTGATTGAACATGAAAAAATAATTATTCACCCAGGTATTTTGGTGCATCTGACTTTAAGATTTTCATTTATAATCCTAGAAAATGTGTTCCCAACTTTTGGATTGCAATTCTATAAGATACATTCATCAATCTGTTGCTATAATGTTTTTTCTCGCCTTTGCAGGTACCAGCAGTTGGTATTCCAGCACCAAAAAGGGCTCAACCTCTTGGTACCATCTCTGCTGCTTCTCGGGGTTCTGCACTTATTTTGCCAATTTCATATACATACATAGCCATGATGGGTTCTAAAGGACTCATTGAAGCCTCAAAGATAGCAACCTTGAATGCAAACTACATGGCAAAACGTTTTGAGGTTCTTAACTCATCCTTTTCATCTTTTGGTTTTATGTTTGCATATATGTGTTGATCTTGAAAAATAATTTCATTTGGCTTTCTACATCATGAAATAGAAGTTCATTGTTTTCTTAGTATAATATAATGATGTGAACATTACAGAGCCACTACCCCATTCTTTTTCGAGAAGTCAATGGAACAGTCGCCCATGAATTCATCATTGACTTGAGGGCTTTCAAGGTATCTCAAATCATACTCTTCCTATGGATTCCCAATTCTGTAAGTTTACTTTGGCTTACAATGAGTCATTTTAATTGCAGAACACAGCTGGTATACAACATGTGTTTAACAAAATGTCTTACTCACTTTTGCATTTTTTCTTTTTTTGATAATTCGATAGTTATACTCTTACATTAGTTTTAGTCAACTTCATGTTTAAGAGTGATTTGGGAGGGCAAAGAGTATTTGATCTCAATTAGTTCTGATTGTGTTTGTTTTGTTTGTGAAGTTAATCTAGGTATATTAGATCGTGCTCCACTTATTTATTTGGGTGAGTTGAAGCATCCTTTCCAAGTTTGACTAAATGGTTGGTTGTCTCTGCAAAAGGTGGGTTGATTCCATTGAGTGCTTTTATTTTTCTATTGCATTTCAATGACATTCAATTACAAACTTTTAAATTGATTTGCACTTACAGTTGATTGCATTTGACTTTTTAAATTGATTTGCATTGCATTTAGGTGGTTTGAATTAGAATTCAACTAACATTTTATGTATAAAGCTGTATTTATATGAAAACCATTTTACTAAATTTAGGTTGTAGTCTAATTTAGAATTCAGATAGTTCAAATGTACATTTAATAAAATAAAATAAAAATTGTTCTTCTTAAATGTTGTTATACAGTATATTTATATATTGGTTGCTGCATCATTATGTCATAGAAGTCTTTCCAATTGAATTTTTGGCAGCCACATCTATTTCCCTAATGTTGAATATCACATGATAACGTGTATAAGCTGCAATATCTATAATGTGTGAATGGTGATTGAAGTCTGCAAGGTTTTTTATAGTTATTACAAAGTTAACAAAAAAACTTAGAAAAATTGTTGACATTTGCTTAGAAGTTGTGCAAACACTTTTTTTTGCAAAACTATAATATGGATATTGGTTCAATTTGGTTTCTATTTAGAGGCTATGCAGATTTATTTAATATTTTTTAGTACTAGGTTGTTGCCTGCTATAATAATTTGATGTTAAGCAAGACTTTGTTGATGGTGGTTATGTAAGAAGGATTTGGTTCTAGGAAGACTGAAGCCAAAAATATGTAAAAGTGTGGTAGGTGTGACATTTTATAGTATAATCAATAGTGTGGATTGTGGAGTAATTGTAGATTTATTTGGTGTACTGTTAAGTTATTGCGACTGCCATTATTATTTGCTACTCTGCCTCATCTCTTCTCTGCAACATTATTAATTAAAGATCGACATACTCTTTTTTTACTTCAAATAGGTTTTTTCCCTGAAACTTCTCACCACTACATTTCCTTTACGAATTATCATATTAAATCTCCAATATACATATGCTTTTGTTTTAAACTGTTTAAAATCTGAAAGTTTGGTAATTTTAACAAACCTTCTTATCCTGTCATTTCGTTAAAATTCAAATTTGCTGCAATTTTCTGTCAAGATTCTATCCATTATGCATTTGTTTTTTGAATTACCTCTGTTTAGACAGATTGATAACATTCACCAAGTGTTCTCAAGAAACATTGCTGGATAAAGCTGACAGGTTAGGACAGCCTAACTATCATTCTTATCCATTTGACTTCTACTCTTTTCAATTCCATATTAATCTGATAAGATTTTTTAATGTTACAAATCATAAACTCATATTGAATTTAGGTCTGCCAATAATGTAGTTATGTTTCCCAATTCGCCTTAGACTAATGTAAACATCTCTGCTATTTTTGTTATTTTTGTTGCTGGAAGATTAGGCTTTGCAAAATCTGAAGCTAGGAGTTTAGCCGTTGCAGATGATAACGGTTTTAAGTATGATGATGTTATTGTATATAAGGGCCAATTCTATGTGATTGATACATTGGGAAACGTTTCGTGGATCGATAATTCGTCATTGAAATTGGTTCCATTTTTGCCTCCGCTATGTGGGTTGGGTAGCTAGAAGCAATTGGTGGAGTCATGTGGAGCTCTCTATGTTGTTGATAGATACTTTAATAAAGAAAGGAGGAGGGTAGAACATACCAACCGGTATGTTAGAGACTGTGATGGTCCCAAAGTGGTTGATTTCAAAGTGTATAAGCTGGATGAAGAATGGGGTCGATGGGAGTTGGAAAAAAGCTTGGGTGATCGAGGTTTAGTTTTGGGTAATGATTGTTGTTTATCGATTTTGGCTGAAGAGTTTACTGGGTATAAAAGGAATTGCATTTTCTTCAATGATCAAAATGAAACTCATGTTTTCAACTTGGAAGATAGAAGCTTTGGAGATTTACAGAATATCTATCCATCCTGGCTTCTCTCAAATTTGCTTTAGGCCTATGTAAGATAGTACAGTTCCAATAACTTTCTTTTTGGGGACCTGGATTTGAAGCAAAGAAATAGAAAGAGAATGTGTAATGCAACTGTTAGAGAGAAAAGGGTAAGAGATATACTGTTTTCTACCAGAGATGGTTGCTAGAGATTAGTAAGTGTTAGAGATATTTTGTTTTCCTATATTTTCCTTGCAGATGGATCGAGTTTATCTTAGTTCTCCTAATGTGATTGCAGTCCTCGATGTATTCATAAATCATAATTATGGGTTTATATCCATTGGTTCACGTGCACCAACATATAAATGGTCCTCATTATGATGTTGTTTGGTCTTACTGTGTTCTTTTCCTTATTACAGTGGTCTGGAATCCATGGGATAAGAAATCAAAATCAATGGTAGATTTCGGCGATGAGGAGTACAAACAGATGCTTTGTGTTGATGGAGTAGCAGTTGAGAAACCTATCACTTTGAAGCCAGAGGAGGAATGGACAGGGCGATTGCAGCTCTCAGTTTTGCCTTCGAGTTTCTGCAGCAAGTAACTCAATTTTAGGAGAGGTCCTTTGAGGAATGCTACAAAATTTCAAGAGCACAATGTGGTTCTTTTGTTCTTTTTCTACCCTTATAGGAACCTTAGTTAAATCTTATGTAATAGCTCTCAACTCTTTTTCGATAAAATAATAGCTCTCAAGTTGTAGAAATTGTGCGATGATACTTAAGATGGACTTAGTACTTCGTAATACCTCAGACTATAGAGGATAGAGGATTGTGGGGAAAGCCGCATTTTTAATTGAATGGCTGCCCCAGGAAAGTAGGTACCAAACCAATTATTCCTTCTATAATATCACTATCTTATTCCTTTCTCTTTTATACTTCTAATTGAAAACATAATGGTAATCTAAAATTCTTGGTTTAATTCTATACCAAATTGTCAAAAATGATTTTTTATTTATTTATTTTAAAATCATCATCTTATTCCTTTTTCTCTTTTATAGTATTAAAAAAAAAAAAAAAAATTGGGAAGCTACCTCTTTATCAGAGCCAAGTTTTGATCTTGGCACCTATGGGTTATGGGCCCACCACGCTTCCACTGCCACTCTGATTGTTATTACAATTTTTGGAACTAATGTTATTTATTTTAATGAATGTTTCCTCCCTTTATATTTATATATATTTTTTGGTTAGAAAGAAACTCTTTAAACTCTTCTTATATTAATTTTATTAGATGTGAATTTTGAAAATTTAACTATTGGATTGCATGTTCTTACTATATTCTCCATAAAATTTTAAGAAAATCAAAAATCAATAGTTATGTTATTAATCAAATTTTTACATTTCAGGGGTTTTTTTTTTCCCCTAAAATTATATATAAAAAATAAGTTTATTGATCAAATAGTAAATAATATCTAATTTGAAAGAAATTAGACATGTATATTAAGAGCATATAAAACATGCAATTTAAGAGTTAGATTTTCAAAATTCCAATCTAATAAGAAGATACATGAAGACTTTGAAAGATTTCTCTCCAAACTCCTTTGGTTTGTCATGCATATTTATATTCAAAGTTCAAACAACATAAATCTATGCAAGTAAACCATTCAAAATTGTGCCAAAAAATAATTCTAATAAAAAAGACTTAATTCCTTTGTTATCAACCAAAAAGTGCTTGACTAATATGAAAGTACATCATATTCCTTTGTATGTTTGTATTGTATTGTAGATTTGTTCCCGCGCATTACGCGGGTTAAACACTAGTCTATATCTATATCTATATATATATATATAATAGCAGAAGCTGAGAGAAAGTTGATTCCTACATTTAAGGAGGTATTGACAAATAGGAAATAATACCCCTTAAAATGCTGCCACGTACACAATTTTTAAGTAAAACAACCGCACGTTACAACGTTTAGCCTTTCAAAACTCTGCCAGGCTTGCAATTAAAAAAAGTATAAATTAAATAACCGGTTAAAAAAAAACCCGTTAAAATAAAATAAAATAAAATAAAACGTTGCAATTAAAAAAACCCTACCGATTTCTTTTCGTCAGACTGCTTAACATTTTCTCTCTAAACAAAAAAAACAAGCGATATTATGATACAGAGAAAGGGAAGGAGAGAGATCAAGAGATCAAAAACTGCAAGATCTAAAAAACCCCAGCGATATAGAGAGAGGCGATGAAATACAGAGAGGCAATGAGTACACGGAGAAAGAAGCAGAGAAAGAGAGAGGCGACGAAATCAAACAGTTTTCAAAAAAACAGAGATGGCACGGAGTGGGGACTGGGGAGAGAAAAATCTTCCAACATCAGAGAGACAGGCCGTGTACCCATAACCGATAAAATTATTGTTTTTTATTTTGTTTTTTTTTTTCCTTTTCGTTTTCAAATCTGGGAATTGAATATAATTTAGGTTTGAATTTCTTGGTTGGATGCTTTAGATTTAGATTTTTTTTAATAATTTACTCATACGCTGCCCATAACCTATCCCCTCTCTCATCTGTCTTTCTTCTCGCTACCACTCTCTAATACGCAAACCTAAATCGTGAGATAGAGTTCGTAAGAGGGATAATCGTTTCGGTACAAATCAAAAGAAAAAAAAAAAAAAAAAAAAACAGGGATAGAGAGAGGGAGTTCGCTAGACCGTATGTCTGCCAAACAATTGTACCTTTTAGTTTGGTTCTTTGGTTTTTGTGGTATTTTGATTATATTGGATTTTGCAACCCAAATACCTTTGTTTTGCCTATTTGGGTTGCATTCGTTTTGGGTATCTGCCGACATGCATGGCATTTCATTTATGTTTTGTTTTTTTAATTTAATTTTTTAATAATTGATATATATTTCATTACCTCTTCGATATATTTTGGTTTCCTATGTTCTCTTTGTTCGTTTTTGTAAAGTTATTTGAGTGCTTTTTTTATAATAAAAAATAATAAAAAAAGTTTTTCCAGCAGTTGTTGATAAAGGCTACGACATACACTGATCAAAGCGATTGAGGTATGAAATGCATTAGAATGTGTACCAAAATTAAAGGTAAGTTCTTACGAATTTTCCCCTTTATTTTTCCAGCTCTTAATTTATACTTCTTTTAACAAGTGGTTGATTTTGTATTTACATTTAAAAACACCGAAACATTGTCACTTTTTGTTTGGTGCATTAAGGAAAAGTTTCAATGATATCTCTCACATTTTAGTGACGTTCAGTCCCTCCGATAGGCATCTCTTCTTTCTCCTACCATTTTTTTTCCCTAATTTAAATATTTAATTTGACTTGCTTACTATTTTTTTAATCTCTGTTTTCTGTTATTAATTGTTGTGTTTGGTTTTGGGGACACAACTCCAAAGCATAAAAACCTAGAACCATCTGAAAACCAAAACTACAAATTGTTTTTTATTTTCATTTTACTTTCTGCTTCCAATTTGTGTTCTGTGTTTTCTTTATTTCATATATTTCTTGCTTTTTTGGCTTCCACTTTTCAGGAAACAGAGGTCTCTTCTCACAAAACCTTGCAGCAAGTTGTTTTCCCAGGTCCAACACAGATTCTGGTGAGCACTTCTCATTTCTTTCAAGACTTTGTTTGCTCCAATATTCCAATTTATTGCTCTCCTAACTCATTATTATTCTCAACTTTATTCCCATCATCTATTAGAGTTTCAATTTTCATTTGGTTCGGAATTTGTTCTTTTCATATTGAAGTTGCTGATTTATGCCCAATATGTTTAGAATGAGAATTTAATTTAAAGTCAATTAATATGCACTTGAATATTGCCAGGCAACTTTGGTTAGATATGGGCTCAAAATGCAAATTTGGAAGTACTAATACATACGTGTTTAGGAAGTTTTTTTGTTACATTTGAATTTTACAATGATTCATTAAGTGTTGTTTCTTTTACATGTACATAAGCTGTTTGATAAAATTCTTAAGTGATGATTTGTTGGCCTTTTATATTCTCTTCCCCAGTGATGCTATTAGCCCAAAGCACCGACTCCTTCAAGGTCACTCTTTTCCTCCCTTTCCGACAAAATTGCATAATATAATTGTGAATCATTTTAACTTTTATTTAGTTTTACTAATTCTTCTATTTTCAAATTGCTTTTAGTTTGACTATTGTTGATTTCAAAAGTCAATTTGGATTATAAGACTAAAATTTGCACCTTAGAATCAGTTAAATTGTTTGTTTGTTTTTCACATTTCAATTTGCTTCCAATAAGGTTCCATCTCTTTATTTCAGCATGTTTTCTTTCCCTTTTTTCCCCCTTTTTTATTGTTGTGTTTGGCTGCAGAGAAAGTCTCCGATATTATCAGAAATATAATATGAGATTTTTTGATTGGTAGGTGGTTGACAACTTTCATTGTGATTTGATGGTTGGGTTGTGTACGTGAAAGCTTCTTAGAGAGCAACTTGGCTATTGTTGGTGGCAGTGTACAATTAATGAGGAAGGATTGTCAAGGTAATAAGAAGTTTCCACCTTTTCTTAAGTGTGAAAGGATTGTGGGCTGTTTTTTATTTTTTAGTTTTTATGGGTTTTCTTAATGCTTTCATGTTAAAGTTTATTGCATTGATTTTAGCAATGCTAATGAATTTTTTTTGGGGGGGGGGGGGGGGGGGGGGGAGAGGGTTTGTGTATAATATGATTGATAGAATTCCTCAATGAAGGAGTGGTACTGGTATACTATATAGATTAAAAAAGAGTTGTAGCTGTAGTTTCCTTTATTTTAATTTTTGTTTGTTAGCCCACCAAGGAGGTTAAATTTAATCTCAAACTATTGATATTGAACCATACTTTTATACTTTTATTTTGTTGTGAAAGTTTAATACTTAGAACAAGCTTCTTCTTCTTCTTCTTCTTCTTTTGTGTGTGCATGTTATCCCATTTATAAAATCTACTAAAAATTGAAACTATGTTTGGTATGGTTTTTGGAGCGTGGATAAGCCTGCTGTGAGGTAAGAACTTTTTAGAATAAAAAAACATAAAACAGTGAGAAATGCTTCTGTCATTGATGATGGAATTTATATAGCAACTGATATCTATTGGTAAGCTATCTAGGTAAGTGTAAAAGATATTGCAATACATAGTCTTTTGTCATATAATTTACAGAAACTACGATTGTAGACTACAAGATGAGAAAGCATGGTTTGTTTGGTTGATACTAGAAAATAATGTAGCAAAAGGCCATATTGTTTCTAAGATTGAACACAATATGATATTTCGGTTTTGGTCTTTTTTTTTTTCCTTTATTTATTTATTTTATATTGTAAGAGCCTATTGCATTATCAATAGAGAATTTGTTGTGTCAAGGATATTTAAAAAGAATTTTGGACCCATTAGATTGAGAAGTCTTTTTTACTCATAAGCTTAACTTTTAGTTACTTCTTGAAGTATTTTCCTGTAATGCTTGGTTTTTATTTATGCAGTATGTTTTGGATGTTCTAAAATATGTTTTTAAAATAAAACAGTCTTGAAGATGTTAGCACTATATGAAGAGTGAATTGCACTAGAAATAGGATCAACAGAGGTATCCAGTTTGTGCTGAAAATTTAGAATTGGGTATTGTTGAGAGTAGTTCATCTAATGAGGAGAAAGAATAATCTATTTAGGTAGTATTTCTGCACTAACAAATGCACTTAAGAAATGAGAATCATGAGAATGAAAAAGAAAATTTGATACTTCACAACTACTAAGTTTGGTTTAGGATATCAAATTTTAAGGCCTACTGTTATTGGCATCATAAAGCACGAAACAGCTTACTAAGTTCTATTTTCCTCAAATACTTGGTACTATTTAGTTAGGAAAGATGATTGTTAAATAGTATTAATGATGTAGGTTATAGCATCTTATAACACTAATCTTGAAATGCCATTTGATATTCTATTATGAATTAAACTATCAAAAAGGGTTAGGATAAGTGTATTAGTCAATAAAAAAAAAAACAACAACGAAAACAAAGATATATCATCTATCTTGACATTTATTTAGAGATTGTTTTTGTATAATGTGTAATGGGTATTGACTTTACTGTGCATTTGTTGAGTTTGCAGCATCTTTACCTGTTTGATAAAATGTGTTTGGAATTGCAATTTACTACTGACATTTTTTTTTTCTCCCAAATGTAAGGTTAATTGGAGTGCAATTTGTTGGGTCTAAATTTGCTGAAATATTTGATTGGCTGCAATTGATGTCATTTGAGCTTGCTTTACTATTTTGTAGATAAGCTTATTTTCCTATTTGATTTCAAGAGGTGGTTGTGTTGACAAGACTAATAGCCGAAACGTTTGATTTTTGTTGACCACTCCTTATTGTGCCACGTGGTGACATAAATTACTACCACGTACACTTTTAAAAACACTAAAACATTGTGTCTTTTCATTTAGTGGAGCCGAAGAAACGTTTTAGTTATATTTTCACTTTTTATTAGCATTGTGTTTAGAGGTTTGTAGCAAATTAGAGACACAATGTTTTGACTCTTGGCAAGTAGTTACAAAATATCAAACAAACTTTTTCACAAATACACCCTGCAGTCCCTCTCTCATCCGTTTTCCTCTTTACCCAGCCCCTCTCATTAGTTTATCTCTTCATCTCTACCAAAACCTACAGGTTTATAACTCCGACCCAAAAGACTGAGCCTTCCTTCAGAATGGTTTAAAGGATGCTCAACAGGTTTATAACTCCGAAGATCAAAAACTCTTTTTTCCCTCTTTTTGTTTGGTGGGTTTCATTGAAATTTGCTATATGAATGAAATGTCCTATTTCTGAACGTGGGATTTGAAAGTTTTTACTTATTTTGTAGTAATTACATAAAGCCCAATTCGTGGATTGCACATTTTCATAGTGTTGTTTCTTTTACATTTACACAAACTGTTTGATAAAATTCTTAAGTGATGTTTCGTTGGCCTTTTCTAAAAATGGCATTTCCCATACAATATGACAAATGTTGCCAACAAACGTTTTTAGTTGGATTATGTTTCTCCAACTTAAAATGAATTACTAGCTTCTATGGATTGCATCTATTCTTTGAACTTGATTTTAGGTTTCTTTTGATTCTATTCTTTTAGAAAGCTTGTACATTTTCCAAAAATATTTGCAAGACTTCTCTTTACAGCAACATTGGCTAGCAAAGTGCCAAGCAAGTCCAAAGGTCCACTGTTAGCCCTAAAATCAAAGTCCAAATTTGTTTCATTTATTTTTTTGATCTTGGGTCTCAAATTGTGTTTCTCATTGCTCAATCAATGAGATGAAATGGTAAGTGTTTTTTCTTGAATCATCTTTTTGGGTTGCTTTGAATCATCTTTTTCTTGATGAAATCCCTTTTAAATTTAATGTGAGATCTTTTCATTCAAATTTTTTTACCTCATGTTGTGATAAATCTAAGTAGCTATACTATGGTTGTAAAAAATTTAATTTATTATGGAAAGTATGAATTTGGTTATAATAGAAAATTTCCTGATAATATTTATTTAAATCTAAAATTAATTGTTCTTTTTGTATTGCATGATATATGTTCGATGAAATTCCTTTTAAATTTTATATATGATCATAAATCTGAGCAGTTATACTTATACTATGGCTGTTTAAAATCAATTTATATGGAAATGAATAATTTGGTTATAAATATGGAGAGCATGATTCTTCCTTTACATATGACATAATTAATTTTTCTGTGATTGTAGACAACTTAACTACTTTTATGACTCCATGAACTAACTAATATGTCATTTACTTTGATATACAACAAATTTTGTGCATATTGTTAATGGGTTTCATTTTATTTCTTGCTTGCTTTGCACTTCCTATGCATGGTTAAATTTTTTTTTTTTCCTTGCTTGCTTTGTCTAATTTTGCTTTTTGTTGACTTCTTCAAAGAGTAGTATTATCAACAAAATAAAGAAAAAAAGAGAGGGAGAATTGAGGCTGTGGTCATAATAGGTATGCTTTTTTTACTTATTTATTTATATTTTTAAATGTATTGTTGTGATTTTATGAGATTGTTCTGCCCCTTTGTAAACAATTAGCCATTTGCTCTAACCTCTAAATTTAGAATGATGTCCTAGGACTATATAATGGTTGTTGGAGCATTAAAGCAAACAGCAGTGGCTGATGCAAATAGGTTTTCCAGTATGAAAAAGTAGAATGTTGGTGAGTTCTATTTAGTTTTAGTTTATTTATAATGTATAATTTGTGTTTCAGATCCCCGAGCTTATGAAGTGTTGGGTACTGCTTATGAACTATCTGTTAAGGTGTTAGCTAATAGCTTGACTGGGCCCAATATGAGTATTTTCATTTAATTGTTATTATATAATATGCATTTGCAGTAACCCAAACAGGCCAAACCCAGTTGAATGCAAAGGGTGTGGCTTCTTCTTAATTTTGCTTCTTTCTTATAAATCTTATTTTTCCACATGCTGATTAATTTCTCATAGTCCCAAAAAACCAACAAAACCCCCAAGAGGGGGGAAAAAATCCAAACGAGTGCTAACAGCCATGAGTAGTGGAAGCGGTGGTTGGTAAGTGATTTTATTGATAGGCTTTGACTTTGGGATTTTTTTTTCTAACATGCATTCAGATCAAGATAAATTAGGGCTTTTTTTTTTTTTTTAAATTTATAAATTTTACGCAGCCACCAGCCATTGTAGGTTCATTGGTATTGCCATCTTAGTGTTTGTTTTCTTTGTTTGTTTAAATTTCTTAGTGAATACAAAAAACACGCTGAATTATATATTGTGAGAAAATGTCAGTACTACCTTTGAAGATCTTAATTTGAATTTCTTTGACATTGTTTCCTTCATAATCAGAATCAATAACGACTAGGGGACTCTCCTCTATGTGTTGGACTGAACTTTCAGCTTTAGCTCACAAATTTATTTAGCAATCATTAAATGTTTGTTCTCTGCATTTAAATGGTACTTTTAAACTGATTGTGTATGACCTCCAAAGTTTGCAAACATAGTTTCTTCTATGCATCGATTCTAGATAATCAATAGAAGTTATTTTCTGTTGTTGGAATAAATCTATTAGTATGGGGATTGTTCAAATTTCTGGTAATTTTCCTGTTGTTATAATATGCAAAAATGATCCATTGGTGAAAAGTGAAAATTGGAAATAGTAGACACTGATATTGAATCCATCAACTAACTTATTTTGATCATTTACTTCATTAGCTTCATCTACAAAACTATTTACATGTGTATCGAAAACTCTTAGAACAAATCTAAAATTAAAGTTTTTTCCTTTAGTTTTTATAAAATTTCTATTATGTTTAGTTGTGTGCTAAGTTTTTCATTTAAATTATGTTTTCGATGATTCTACCTATGATCCTCCAAATTAAGGAGGCGTTATGGAAATTTCTTTCGTGATGATGTTGATTATGGTCAAAGGAAAAATGAGAGTGACTCTCCCAGCAACTCAAAACGTAATTCCCACAAGTCCCTTGGTGAATCACACAGATTCCCGCACTCTTTCCACAACAAATAGCATAGTGACTCCTTGAATGACTTTGACGAGTCCAAACAAGTTCCTGTAAGTACAATTTGGTGAGAATTTTTATCTTCAAAGAATTGGCATTACAATTATCATGGGATTTATTATAGCATAGGAATTGTAAAGAAATCTGCTATAAATTATTATTGCATAGCCATGAAATTTGATCCTATATATCTATTATACTAAGCAATGATTGATGCCTTTGAATGCCTCAGATTCTATCCTCAATTTGTTCAGTTATCATGAATAATCTTTTGTTTCAGGTTTAGGTTATTCATGATACTTAGATTTAGAGTTTGAACTTTTAGATTAAGTTTACTGTAACTGATTGCATTGTTGTGGTGCCCTTCATTGCTTTAAGAAGCAAATTATGACTTGAATGAAATAAGATGAACTAAAGTTCATATGAATGAAATAAGATGCATGTGGCAGTGTTGTCAATCACCATTACTTTGTATTCTATACTTATATTAACTATACAAATGACATAGCTCATCATTATGATGAATGTTCTTGGTTTATGAAAGTGGAAAAGCACTGCAAACATAAATCGAAATGGCTATCTTTATTTTGAACTCTTATGCTCTCAGTTAGGATTGATATATATCGGACAATGTGAGCAAAGAAAACAGAAATTTTTTATTTTGTACACATGCATGCAATGAATATATGAATAGGATGGCTTCAGTCAGTTTGCCAGATAATGTCTTCCAACTCCTCCTCACATTGCTTCACTAAATTAACATCTCATGCTGATGGTGTTTGATGATGTGTAATGCTATAAGATGTTGAAACATAAGAAATTCTAGGATCTTTTGAAAAAAAAATGCAAACCCAAATATGCAAAACTAAACCAATACAAACCCAGATATGTCAATTAACCAATTCTAAACTAAAATATCAGATAAATACAAGGTAAGTCAGGCCATCCTAATTGGTCAGTTTGATCTACGAACTCTTCTTACAAAACAGCCAAGTGTTTTATATGGCAAAGATCGCTGTACAGTTGTAACTAAAAACTAATTGAGACATACCCCATACTTTAGCCCAGATAGTTAATTGCAAAATGATCAAATGTATGGGAAAGAGTCTTCCCTAGAAGATTGTAGAGAGCCTTTCAAACTCTATGTGCCGCTTGGTAAAACTTGGAAATTTCTTAAAGCCAAAAAAACTATGGTATTGAATTGCTTTAGTTAATGTAGAAATTGACCAAAAACCAAAAGCACTTTCGCTTTATTTATGAACTAATCTATGATCCTCTTCAAACAAACCTTGCATATGACCTAAGATGGTTTTCAGATTTCAGCCTACCCCAAAGATTAATTTTTCTTGATTTTGAGGGATTTCAGTTTGGTGATGACTCTATAAATGAGAGTTTCAATTTCAAATAGTGATTTTATATATGGATTACTTTATGTTGTTAAATTTGAGTTTGGTATTGATTCAAAATTTGTAATGGTTCATTTATATAAATCTGCCACGTTTTCTGAATTTTAGATAATTATTATTAATTACATGGCACACAATCACGTCTTATAGGATCTCAGTTTCTAGCGCCTCATTTATATTGGATCTTATTAGGAATTTTGTATTTATAATGACATATTTTCCCCCATATGTTAATGCAGATCATTCATTCCTGGCTTATAAGACTTTTGGCTACTATTCGATAATAGCTACTAAATTAAATTGAAGGGTTAGGAAAGCCTAATTTTCCCTTTGTAGCTATTATTTACTTTGTAACTCTTTGTAGAAAATGAGTACAAGCTACATTTAATGCTTACCATAAAAATAAATTTTTTTTTTTTTTTTAAATTTCGATTTAGAGATTTTTATTAGACGGGTTTAAAGGAAAAAGAAATGATAAGCTATCTAACACTGATTCATGTGATTTAGATTTTAGATGGCAGAACTAATTTCGCATTTGTATGTGTTATTCTTTTGGAATCAATTTAACATTTTTTTTTTTTGAAACTTTTGATATGTCCAAGTATGCAAAAAGATCATCAATGGCTTGGATGCTCACAACATTAGGCCCATAAGACTTTTAAGAGACAAAGCATGAAGTCCATAAACAAGGGGTTAAACTATTTAAATTTTGGTTTATTTTAGGATTATAAATGTTATTTTGAGCTATTAATCTAAATTTGTATGATGTTATGAAGAAAGGTATTTGTTTTTCCACTACTATAAGTTAAATTTTTTCCCCTTATTTAAAGTGTGTTAGTGTATGTTACTATAATGAAGTATGATTTGATTTACTTTTGATGATGTTAAATAAGAAAGAAAAATACTTTTCAGATGCTATAAAAATACAACAAAATTATAAAAATTTTTAAATAAAAATCCCGTGCATTTGCACGGGTTAAAAGCTAGTATATATAATAGCAGAAGCTGAGAGAAAGTGGATTCCTACAATTAAGGAGGTATTGACAAATAGGAAAAAAGGCTCCTTAAAATGCTGCCACATATACAACTTTTAAGCAAAACAGTCGCACGTTACAACGTTTGGCCTTTCAAAACTCTGCCACACTTGCAATTAAAAAAAGTATAAATTAAATAACCGGTTTAAAAAAACCCCGTTAAAATAAAAATAAAAAAAACGTAGCAATTAAAAAAACCCTACCAATTTCTTTTCATCAGACTGCATAACATTTGCTCTCTCTAAACAAAAAAAAAAACAAGCGATACTGCGATACAGAGAAAGGGAAGGAGAAAAAAAAAAAGCTTGCAATCCAGTGGAGAATCGTGCGATCAAACGTTCGTCCCAGAGGTATTGAGATACGGAGAAAGGGATCGGCCATTAGGATCACCGCCCACCGTGTCAGACCACTCGACGACGAAACCCTCACCATCGCTGCCTTATTTGGAAGTCCACCACATGGCGCATCTTCCGGCTTCCGCGGCAGCCAGATCCAATCACAACAACAACAACGGCGAGTGTGGGGAACGGCTGAGTCAGGCGCATGGCCCAGTGGAAATGAAGATAAACGACATAGTAGGGAATGGGATCTCCAGAATACTGTACAAGTGGGTGAATTACGATTAAGGATGGAGGCCGCGGTGGTTTGTTTTACAGGACGGCGTTTTGTCTTACTTCAAGATTCACGGACCCGATAAGATCGTCGTTAACCAAGGAACAGAGAAAGGATCCAAAGTCATCGGCAAAGAGTCATCTCTAGGTCCTTTTTTCTCAACCGCACTGTTGCTATTTTTTTGGTTGCTATTTTGTTTTCATTTCTTTTTTTGAACTTGCTGGCTAAAATATATGTATATTTTAGGAATTTTTCGGTTTCAATAATTCATATTCAGTTTCTGTTTGAATTTCTTTCATTTTTTCTTTTTAACTTCCTAATTTAAGTTTGTTTGATTTGATTCTCTTACAATTCTTCCTTTGTGATAGCTTCAATGTGATTGTGAATATTTTAGGAATTCTTTGGTTTCAATATTCTGATTCAGTTTCTGTTTCCATATATAATTTTTATATGAATTTTATCCATTTAGTGGTCAATACTGATTGTGAGAAAAATGGCCAAAGACCCTAACACACATAAAGACTGAGACCGAGACCGAGAGATCCCAAAAACATAAAAACCCAAAATACGGTTTAGAGTGAGATACAATGCAGAGAGACAGGGAGAAAGAGAACGTAGAGAGAGAGATTCAGTCTGTCATAGAGGGTGGAGAGAGACAAATCTGAGAAGACAGTCAGGCCTTTGCCGCCATCAGACCACCATACCCTCCACGGGTATAGTCTCTGTTTTTTGTACTGAAGGTTAGTATACTCCTTTCCTCTTCAAATACTATTTTGTTGTTTAGAAGATAGACTGAAACTCCTCACCATTGCCTTTTCTATTCAAATTAGAATCTTAAATCTTCAATTTATCTATGATTTTGAATTCAAAACCGGCAGTTCACCTTGCATGATTTTCTAGGGTTGTTCTTTTACCCCTTTTAAAAAAATAGATGGGTTGATCCTCGTTCTTTGGATGCTTTGGTTTCAAATTATCCCTCTGTCTTCTTTTATTTTTGGTAACATTAGGGATTTTGTCCTTATCTATTGTGGTTAAAAGTCAAAAATTTACCTTGGATTATTTAAAATCTGAAATTATTAGACGAAAACGAAGTTTCCAGATAAAGTTTATGCATATAGTGTTTACTGTTATGCGAAAATTAACTATTTTGTTTGAAGTGTGGTATCGTGATTAAATTTGGGCATATTTTTTTTTTGTTGTTAATCTTGCTTTATGGATGTATTTGGGATATCCTTTGTCTACGAAAGCCAAATCCTTTGCCAACGTCTTTTACTGTTATCTTGATGATACTTTATCTTTCATTGCTAACATCTTTTTTCTAATTCTGCTAATAGAACAACTTAATTTTTTATACACAATTTGTTTGATAAAATTACTGATTTTTTGTTTTATTGTAGAATTCTTAATACATGGAGGTGGAAGGAAAATAAGGAGCATGGTCTTGCAAGTTAGAATGATATACCATTTTATGGTAGACACTGTATATGTTTGTATTTTAACAGAGAGTGTTTATTACATTGTATTGTATTAGGTTAGACACTGTTTAACTAAACAAAAAAGGATTCATTGAGAAAAACAGAGATCAATGGAAAGAGAGAGAGAGAGAGAGAGAGAGAGAGCAATTTGTAGGCAGGCACTACCGTTGCTCTCCATACACCAAAAAAATGGCCTCGCTCCACTGTTTAACTGCTACAAGAAAAGGTTTTTTTTATTCATTTTTATATTACACCATAACTTGATTTTTATGTTTAGTCGTTTGGTTGGATAGGTTTGGATTTATGTATTTGAGTTAGATTTGGATTTGGCTACGGTAATTGGGTTAGAATTGTTTTCTACTTAACGTAATTTTTTTAGATTGATTTTGGTAATTTTTCGCAGGGAGTGTTTTTGAATTCTTGCCTTTTGGAAATATGAATTCTAATTTGTGATTTCTTTTATTGATTTTTTTTTTTTTTGTAATAAGCATCTTTAAATTCGTGTCTTTGGTTTTTTGTTATATCCTGATTCGAAATCTTGGTTTCTCTATTTGTGTTTGCCTTTTGTTGGAGCCTTCGGACTTTGTGGAATTATAAGGGTGTAATGCTCCTTCAAATTTTTTTTCTTTTTTGATACCTCATCAGTTCTTTCTTTGTTTTAGAGTTATGATTGAATTTCAACCTATGATGTCTACTATTTATGTGTTATTAGACAACAAACTTTCTGTTTGTGTTATTAATATGTCATTCTACGTAGAGAGCAAAGAGTAGGGAGGTGATGAGACATGAGAAAATCAGAAGCGTTATCAACAAAGGATGCAATTTCAACATGATTGGTAGACCCGATGCTGTTGGGTAACATTCCTTGTGGGACAACGTTTACTGTCTTCAACAATCTGTCACTAACACAAGTTTTAAACTTTTAATATTTCTTCACCTTTCTTATATGACACACTTTGTACTTCTTTCTATTTGTTTATAGGACTTATATTATTTCTTTTAATTGTTTCTTCAAACATATCTAAACATATGGACATCCTCATAAATTCCTTAATGTATGCCTGTACCACTCTGCTCTGGTTTAAAATTCACAAAAATATAGAGGACAAGATAGGGGTATATTAATGCTTACATTATTTTTGTGAGACTGTTGAATTACCTTTGAATCTTTAATATGGGAACAATCTTTCACATTTTTACAATTCAAACCATATTATAATGTTCGCTTTAACTTCTTTGGTAGTCTATCTTTCATCTTTTTCTTCTGTAATTTAAAAACTTTCTTACCCTATCATTTTATTGAAATACAGATTTCTAAGTTCTATGTCAAGTATGACACTTGGGTATTTTGCAATAAGATTTGCTGGATCAATCTGACAATTTAGGATGGCCTGATTTTCATTCTGTTTATCTCCTACTTTGTATTAAATTTTGTCCATTGATGTATTTGGGTTTGAATTGGCTCTATTTTGAATATTTTAGTCAGCTTTTTCTTCAATTTTTTTAAGATTTTCCTCAACATAACATTTTTTTTTTTTTTAAGTTTTTTTGTTTGTAATATTCCACAATTGCTTTTCCTTAGCATTTGAATTTTTGAATAAATTAAATTCAAAGTAATTAAATTCTATTTGCCTTCGTTTTTTTTTTTTTTTTATATAGATTTTGAAAAAAGTTTTGGTTTTTCACTGCAAAGAAACGGAATGCTTGCTTACTAGGTTGCCCATAACTTTTTTTTTTTTTTTTTGAGGAAAGTTGCCCATGACTTATTCCTCAACAGGTATAACCCCAAAAAAAGAAATAAAATTTGCTGGGTATTGTTGCGTTTTGGTATATGAATGAAATAACTAATTATTAAATGTAAGTTTTGAATTTTTTTAACATATTCTGGAATATTTCATAAAACCCAATTTCTGGGTATTCAAATCCTATTTGGGAAAAATAGAAAATATTTTGTTCCTCTTAATATGTCACAAGTAAAGAAAACATTGCAAATCCTCTTAATGTGTTTGAAAATAATTTTAATTGAGATTGACGTATTCTCTTAGAGACAGCCTTTAAATTCGCCATTATCGGGGAAGTTTGCATATTGTACATTTGTGTTTTAATGTGTTTAAAAACAATCAATTGATGCATTCTCTTGGGCTTAGAAATGGCAAGGTTTCATGGCAGTAGTAGTAGTGCTTAACATAGTCATAAGAGATATTAATGGATTAAACTGCATGATGTAAGGTTGAATTTATTCAACCATCTAATTGGCTTTATTCTGTGACAAATTTGCTTGTATTTCAGCATTTAGTAACCCTGTATTTAGGTGGGCTTGTTGTAAGGGTAGTAAGTGAGATAGAGTGAAGATTGCTCAAGAGTGTGCAAGAAAACAGAGACTCGCGGGTGACTCGCGGTTGCAAGCCGCCAGACGCAGCACACGTGCCAAGCATGCCAGAAGGTGAACAGTCATGCTAGCTGGAGCACTACAGGACAAAACAGGACAACTGGCCATACGGTTATCTCGCGACTGGATCTCGCGACTCAGTCAAGTCGCGAGGCCAAGCCGCGAGCCAGCCCTGTTTTGAAAAACCTGACGTTTCACATTCTCCTCTCACCTCAGTATAAATACCCCTTATACCCACAAATGAGAGAGAGCTTCCAGAGAGAATTTTGAGAGAGAAACCCTAGAGTAAAACAAGATTGATTCATCTACAATCTTTACATAAGTGTCTCTTCAAATTCCTCAACTCTCTTCCTCTCCATTGCCAAACCCTTGAGAGGCTTTTTACCAAAACCTTGTTCTCACCATATCCATTACTGTGAGAGGGTTATTTGGTGTTCTGGGAAGCAGTTAGGAAGGAACCAATCTTCATTGGTTGATGCTATGGTCTAGTAGCGGAATCCGAGAAGCTAGAAAAGAAAAAGGTTTGGCGCAACCTCGTTGGAGCAAGAAGCTTGGAGGGCTTAGGTGCATTGGGTAGATTAGGCTTGGAGGGTCTATTGCTGTCCATGTATCCCAACTACATTTTCTAGTGGATTGTTTACCGCTTGGAGGGCGGCGGAGAGGTTTTACGCCGAGGGCTTCGGTTTCCTCTTCGATAACACATCGCGTGTTGTCTTTGTGTTTGCATCTTCCTTCCCTTTTATCTTTGCCTTTTATTATCTGCTGTGGGTTGTGATTTTAATTTGGCTTAGATAGTTTTTCCAATTCTACATTATAGCTTATGTTCATTTTCCACACACTAGTTGTTTGACATAAAGCTTGAATTGGTTAATTTGTTATTTGGGGGTCTAAACGTTCAAGGGTGTTTTTACACTATTTGAACTTTCAATTGGTATCAGAGCAGGTGCACTTGTTGTGGTTTTATTACCTAAGTGCGATCCTAGACCCCTGTGTTGTGGTAGCTGTTATGGAAAATACCATGCTGAATTGTAGCTCAAGTGTTTGTGAAAATGACTCTATGCATATGTTTGAAGGGTGTCTTACCAATGAACTTGCTGAGTTGTTAAAAACTAAGAAACATGCTAGGATATTTGTTCACATGCTGAAATATTTTGAAAATCAAAATCATATCTTACACAGTAGCATATCTGAATCTAAATCGTTGATTAAGAAATATAAAAGAAAGAACAAAATGTTGTGTGAGATGATTGAGAATCTGAAAATGGAAGGTCAATTTGACAGAAGCATGAAAACTGATGATGAGTCTTTGTTTAAAGATCAAGAATGTTTGTCTCATGTTAGCTTATTTGTGCATACCTCATTGAAGGTGTTTAATGCATGCTTGTGGTACCTTGACAGCGGTTGTTCTCGTCATATGACAGGGGATAAGTCACAATTTAAGACACTCAAAGAAAAGGTTGGTGACTATGTGACTTTTGGTGATGGAAGTCATGCTCAAGTCCTAGGCAAAGGGACTATCGAGATACCTGGATTACCGCTGTTGAAAGATGTGTTATACATAAAAGGGCTGAAGGCAAATCTGCTGAGCATCACTCAAATTTGTGATGATGATTTCCTGGTACAATTCTCTAAGAAGGGATGCTTGATCATCAATGAAGAAGGGATTCAGGTCTTGGAAGGAAATCGGACTACAGACAACTGTTATGGAGTTGTTCCCACGGCACCCATTTCGTGTAGAAGTGCTCGTGTTGATATGTTGGAACTTTGGCATCCCAGATTTAGGCATGCAAATTTCAAACAAGTAGCTAAAGTGTCCAAACTCGAAGCAGTTGAGGGACTTCCTAAGTTTGGAAAGGTGAAGAAGACCATTTGTGGTGCATGTCAAATGGGAAAGCAAACAAAGGCAAGTCATCACAAGGTGAATGTAATTGCTACTTCTCGGTGTTTGGAGCTACTTCATGTTGATCTAATGGGGCCTACCAGAACTGAAAGTCTAGGAGGAAAAGGATACATTATGGTCATTGTGGATGACTACTCAAGATACACTTGGGTTGAATTTCTTCAAGAAAAATCAGAAGCATGTGAGAGGTTGGAAATTCTGTGCAAGAAACTACAAAACGAGAGAGGGGTCCCTATTGCCAAAATAAGAAGTGATCATGGGAGGGAATTTGAGAATGCAAGATTTGAATCTTTCTGTGTAAAGAATGGAATAAAAAGGGAATTTTCAGCCCCCAAAACTCCACAGCAAAATGGAGTGGTAGAGAGAAAAAATCGAGTGATTCAGGAAATGGCGAGAGTCATGTTGCTTAACAAGCAAATACCTCAAAAGTTTTGGGGAGAAGCTGTCAACACCTCGTGTCACATTGGCAATAGAATATTTTTCTGAGTAGGAACAAAGAAGACCGTCTATGAGATTTGGAATGGAAAGAAGCCTAGAGTGAAGTATTTCTGGGTGTTTGGAAGCAAATGTTATATCCTAAATGATCGAGAGAATCTTGGGAAGTTTGATGCAAGAAGTGATGAGGGTATTTTTCTTGGGTACTCTACTACGAGTCGAGCGTATAGAGTGTTTAACAAGAGAACTAAGACAGTGATGGAGTCCATCAATGTCAAGATTGATGATGCCTTATCTAAGGTGGAGATGATAGATAATGAAGAAGGACCGAGCACCAAAGAACCCGATGTTGAGGTCGAAGCTCTTGATATAGAAGTTGAAGAACCTACACCAGAAGAAGAATCGACTCCCATCAACCCAAGAATGGAAACAAGATCGATGTCTAGAACATCAAGTCCTCTTACTCCTCCGGAAGTCCATCCTCTCATCTCTCGAAGTGATGAAGTTTCCACATCAAAGAAGCCATCTTCAAGAGTAATTAAGAACCATCCGGAAAGCAACATCATAGGGTCCCTAGATGAAGGTCTTCGCCTCAAAAAAGGAAACATCCTATTGGCCAATCATGTAACATATCATTGCTACCTTGCTCAATTTGAGCCAAAAAGGGTAGAAGAGGCCCTTCAAGATGAGAATTGGGTTGAGTCAATGCATGAAGAGCTGAATCAGTTTGTGAGGAATGATGTGTGGGAACTTGCTCCAAGGCCTGAAAATGTTCATGTCATAGGCACCAAATGGATTTTCAAAAACAAAACCGATGAAGATGGAGAGAAAATTAGAAACAAATCCCGGTTAGTAGCTCAAGGGTACACTCAAGTAGAAGGAGTAGACTTTGATGAATCCTTCGCTCCTGTGGCAAGACTTGAATCCATTCGAATCCTCATGTCCATTGCATGCACTTTGAACTTCAAACTCTATCAAATGGATGTAAAATGTGATTTCTGAATGGATACCTAAATGAAGAAGTGTTTGTTGAGCAACCAAAAGGATTTGAGGATCCTCACTTTCCTAATCATGTGTTGAGATTGAAGAAAGCCCTTTATGGCTTAAAACAAGCACCTAGAGCTTGGTATGATTGGCTTACACATTACCTCCTAGATAGAGGATTCAAAAGGGGATATGCCGACCGAACTTTGTTTGTCAAAAATGATGAAAATTATCTCCTTGTGGCACAAGTTTATGTTGATGACATAGTGTTTGGGGCTACCATTGAAGATTGTGCTATTCAATTTTCTGAGGAGATGAAGAAGGAATTTAAGATGAGTATGGTGGGGGAACTCACATTTTTCTTGGGTCTTCAAGTCAAACAACAGAAGGAGGGTATATTTGTTTCACAAGAGAAGTATGCTAGAAACATTGTCACGAAGTTTGGACTAGACTCCAAAAAACATGCCTCCACTCCCATGAGCTCATCTACTAAACTGAATGTTGATTCTTCTGGAGTAGAAGTAAGTCCTACCTTATATAGGAGTATCATTGGGAGTTTACTCTATCTTACAGCTAGTAGACCGGACATTGCATTCAGTGTTGGTGTTTGTGCCAGATATCAAGCTAATCCAAAGGAATCTCATCTGACTGCAGTTAAGCGAATCATCCGATATGTTAATGGAACTTCAAACTATGGTTTATGGTATTCAAAAGACTCAAATGCATGTCTTGCTGGGTATTCAGATGCTGACTGGGCTGGTAGTGTAGACGATCGGAAAAGTACTTCAGGAGGCTGCTTCTACCTTGGTAACAATCTTGTCTCGTGGATGAGCAAGAAACAAAATTCAGTGTCTCTATCTACTGCTGAAGCAGAATACATCGCCGTTGGAAGTTGCTGCACTCAGCTTCTTTGGATGAAGAAATTACTTCATGACTATGGAATTCCTCAAGAGACGATGTGTGTCTTTTGTGACAACACCAGTGCCATCAACCTTTCCAAGAATCCTGTCCAACATTCAAAGTCTAAACACATAGAGATACGTTATCATTTCATTCGAGATCTGGTAGAGGAAAGAGTTGTGTGTCTTGAGTTCATACCCACCGACAATCAAAAGGCAGACATCTTCACCAAGCCTCTTGATGGTCCACGGTTTGAATCACTCCGTAAGACCATTGGTGTTGGTACAATTCCTTAACTCTCGTGTGTGATGTGTGCTTCACATGTTTATAATATGATATGTCTGTTTGTGTTGGGGCACACACTTCTTTGTTGATTTTTTTTGTTTGTTTGTCTTTTTGTGCATACATTTGTCATTTTTTTTTGTGTCAAAAATCCAAAAATCACATAAAAATTAGAAAATCAAAAACTTTGATTGACATTGTTGAGTTTTTGTCTCAAAACTTGTTTTGCCTTGTACCTTTGTGCTAATGGCTTTGTGCATTTTCGAGCATAGCTTGTTCCTTTGCACCCTTATCACTGTGGGAGAACTTTTGAAATCTATGTGATTGTTGTAAATAGATCTTCAAACTTGTCATGAATGATGAGTGAATGGTTATGATGATCTTGAGTCATGCATAGACTTGTGTCTATATATCTTCCCACTCTTTATTTTTGTTTTTGCTAAAAAGAGCTCACCAAATGTAAATCTCCAAATGAAAAGAGATATTGAGCTACAAAAGCCTGTCGCACATACTAGTATTCGACTAGAAAAAAGGGAAAGCGACCAAAAATTAAAGTGAATGTTTATTCAAAAGGCCAAAGGCTTGTTCATTAAAGTGAATTATCAAATATCACTCTCACAATGAGAGGTGTTGTCTCAAAAGGATCAAAAAGATCAAATGTTATAATTGAATGTGGAGTCAAATGTAAAGCTCCAAGTTATGTTATCAAATTTTGTGGGAGGTCATATATACATATTTCTATAATTGAGATAGATCACATAATCTAGTGCTAATTGTGTATGCCTTGGTTGAATTGATCATTGAAACTTCACATTAGATTAAGGACTATCTCATTGTTGATATCCACACACAACACACAAGTTTATGTTCAATGAATGCCATAATCATTTGTGTGATTGTACTTGATGAAATTTGTTTTCACATGCTCAATCTTTGTTGATTCAAGCACAAAAATATTTTTGAGTATTTTAGGTGTTTTTGGAAAGTATTTTGTTCTTAAAAACTGAAAATTTCAAAAAATCGTTTTTGCCCTGTTTTGGCGACTCAGTCGCGAGTAAGTCAAGTCGCGAGACTCAGTCGCGTGTTCGCGGGTCTATTTTGGCAACTTGTTCGCGAGTGAAAGGTCCAGTCGCGAGGGTTACTCAGAGATTTTCGCAGCTTAGCTCGCGACTCCCTCGCAGGTAGACCTTCCAGTCGCGAAAAACACTTAGAAAATTTTTTTTTCAAACTTTTGTCTTTGAGTGTTTTGGCGGCTTGAACTGGCGACTTGGTGGCGACTCACTTCAGTCGCGAAAATCGCGTGTTCTAGAAAATGAGCTCATTTTCAACACTTTTCTCAAAAAGGGGTTCTCATTTTCTGATCTTGCTTTCACTCGTGCATCTTCACTATGGTAATCTTCAAACTCTTTCACCAACTTGTTACCATTCAATCTATCTTCAAGGAAAGGTATGGGTTTTGTTCTATACTCTGTGTTTTTGCTTTTTCCTCATATTTGTTTGTGTTCTCCTTGGTATTCATATTTCTCTTAACTGTGTTTGATAACTTGAATGTATGATGTTCGCATTTTGTGTGGTTTTAATCTGACCCACTCTATTGTGTAGCTTCATTTGGGTCATTTTTGGCCTTCATTGCTATTTTCTAGTCATTCTCATCTAGCTTTTAGGGTTTCTTCATTATCCCTAACTTGACACTAATCCACTGCTAATAATATCTGTTGGATTGTGTTATTTTCTTTCCTCTATTCATGTTTCAGACTGGAAATGTCACCATTCAAGAAAGCAGCTGTGAAAGGAGGTGGGTCCAAAGGAAAGGAACCTGTCATTGATGTAGATGACTATTCACCTCAAACAAAAGGGACTCGCTCTTCCTCAAATGGTTTCGATCCCAACAAGTTCAGATCCCATGCTGCCTTTCAATCTCATGAGAATTATTTCAGACATGCTACACTATTACTGGAAAGACCTTTTGACCAATCATCACTTCACGACACTGACATTCCAAAATGGTTTGCTCATAAGGATTGGAATTACCTTCTCTCTGATCTGGATGACGCATATGAGAATTTGGTAAAGGAATTCTTTGCCAACGCAATTGTTGAAGGAGAAGAACTGAAGTGCTGGGTTCGGAAAAAGAGTTTTTCAGTCTCTCCAGCATATTTGGCAGAGATCCTTCACATCAACCGACCACTGCTTCATCACTCACCGATTTATGATGATCTCTGTCCTGATGAGGAACTCCATAAGGAGAGTCTTGGACAAGACTTGGAATTCTCATCCAATGGAAACTCCGTCAGTGTTTCCTCTTTTCCTCCAAAACTGAGAGTACTTACAATTGTGATGTTTCACAATTTGTACCCCTTATCAAGCACTGGGTATATGAACCTCGGACGTGCTTTGTTTCTTCATGATCTAATCTTTGATGTAGAAATTGACATCTGTGCTCATATCTTTCATGTTCTGCGCAAGACGGTTCTACGAACTGAGCCCCGGATGTGCATTCCTTTCTGCTATCTCATTTCAAGGATCTTGAAGCTCAAGGGAATTTATCCAATGGCAGATGAATCTCCTCACTCAAAACCGAGTCCAATCAACATGCGTACATTCAATGCAAGCATTGGACATAGTTGGAAGAGAGCCAAACCAGAAACTTCTGCATCTCACAGTGGCTCTCATTTCAGCACTCTCTCCCTTGATGAAAAACTTGATCACATTGTATCCTCTGTACACGAGTTGAATACAAAGATGTCTGGACTCACATCTACTCTACACCATCATAGCACTCGATGGGATATGAAGTTTACCTCACTTCAAACTCAATTGGATCAGATTCAGAGAAGGCTAGAAGAGAATGTATGGCCTATTCCATGACAAAAAGGGGGAGTGATAGCTTGATCAGAGGGGGAGGATATTACCTAAGGGGGAGTGTTTCTGCATTCTTCTTCAGTTTAAGTTGTTATATTGTAGTTGATATTTTGTTGATGTTATTCAGTTTATTTTGAGGCTTGTACCCATGTTGCTTTTGTAAGCTTTTAGGGTTATGTTTTATGCATAGTATGTAGGCTTTATGGTTTGTACCATGCTTTATGCAGCCTTTTATGCTTTGTTTAAATCAGTACTTCTATATAAATGTATTGCATTTTCCTTTAAGTACTGTCACTCTTGTGCCCTTGTAGGATTGTTCCTAGATGCGTATACTTAGTGTATTATGCATTGGTTGAGTGTTTGGCATGCAAGTGATTTGCATTGAGCTTGTTAGCTTATATGTCCTAGTGTTCATTCCAAGTGTGAATGAGTATTGTGGTCACTACCTTGTAGTGATTACTTGGTTGATCAAGCCATGGTTTGTTTCTTAACTCCATCTTTGCTTGATCACATATTGCCTGTTTCATATGCATTTCACGATTTTCTGCTTACAATGATCATGGTGTATTGTTTTGTTTCAGGAGTCTTTTGTTCATATGATTCAAGTGCTTCACAGCTTCTAGAGTTAGGTGTGAGTGAGTTTTGATCAACTGTTCCCAACTCACATGTTAAGTCTAGAGTCTGTTTTAGGGTTTTGTCACGGAATAGCCAAAGGGGGAGATTGTACGGTTGAATTTATTCAACCATCTAATTAGCTTTATTCCGTGACAAATTTGCTTGTATTTCAGCATTTAGTAACCCTGTATTTAGGTGGGCTTGTTGTAAGGGTAGTGAGTGAGATAGAGTGAAGATTGCTCAAGAGTGTGCAAGAAAACAGAGACTCGCGGCTGGATCTCGCGGGTGACTCGCAGCTGCAAGCCGCCAGACGCAGCACACGTGCCAAGCATGCCAGAAGGTGAACAGTCATGCTAGCCGGAGCACTACAGGACAAAACAGGACAACTGGCCATACGGTTATCTCACGACTGGATCTCGCGACTCAGTCAAGTCGCGAGGCCAAGCCGCGAGCCAGCCCTGTTTTGAAAAACCTGACGTTTCACATTCTCCTCTCACCTCAGTATAAATACCCCTTATACCCACAAATGAGAGAGAGCTTCCAGAGAGAATTTTGAGAGAGAAACCCTAGAGTAAAACAAGATTGATTCATCTACAATCTTTACATAAGTGTCTCTTCAAATTCCTCAACTCTCTTCCTCTCCATTGCCAAACCCTTGAGAGACTTTTTACCAAAACCTTGTTCTCACCATATCCATTACTGTGAGAGGGTTATTTGGTGTTCTGGGAAGCAGTTAGGAAGGAACCAATCTTCATTGGTTGATGCTATAGTCTAGTAGCGGAATCTGGGAAGCTAGAAAAGAAAAAGGTTTGGCGCAACCTCGTTGGAGCAAAAAGTTTGGAGGGCTTAGGTGCACTGGGTAGATTAGGCTTGGAGGGTCTATTGCTGTCCATGTATCCCAACTACATTTTCTAGTGGATTGTTTACCGCTTGGAGGGCGGCGGAGAGGTTTTACGCCGAAGGCTTCGGTTTCCTCTTCGATAACACATCGCGTGTTGTCTTTGTGTTTGCATCTTCCTTCCCTTTTATCTTTGCCTTTTATTATCTGCTGTGGGTTGTGATTTTAATTTGGCTTAGATAGTTTTTCCAATTCTACATTATAGCTTATGTTCATTTTCCGCACACTAGTTGTTTGACATAAAGCTTGAATTGGTTAATTTGTTATTTGGGGGTCTAAACGTTCAAGGGTGTTTTTACACTATTTGAACTTTCACATGATAACTAACTGTCTATTTGAGTTAATCTAATGGCCAATAATCCACAGTTTAACTATTTCATCTTTCATCCATGGTACTTTGAATTCTAAGTTTTAAGATATCACATGCATCATTTGAGCCTTTATTATTTCTCATTTGCACTGTTCACTTTGATGCAGTTTCCGAAATTACTTGATCAAATGTACTCTCTGCATTTTTAAAAAGATAAAAACATGTTTGATGTGTCTTTCATAAATCAGATTATCCCATCTCCTATAAGGGAAAAATTATGGATAATGTCAAAACTGCTTCAGGTCAAACTTTGCCTTTTGTTTTGTTTTTTGTTTTTTGTTGTTTACTGTTGCTACAAACACATGTATATATATGATTTCTTTTAATCTAGATCATGTTTCAATGATGTTATAATGTTAGAGAATGAGGGTGGTCATATTTGATAATTAAAGAAAACATTGCAAATGCTTCTTTGAATTTGATTTTTTGTTGAAACAATCTACCACCGTATACCAAAGTATGTTTATTTTCATGGCTGATTGGCTAATGAAATTGAGGATATTTGTTAAGGTATAGGAAAATATTTTGTGATATTTGTTTGAAGTCCGTAAAGATTTTGTTTTTTAAGATTGATTTATAATTAGTTTTAGTAATAATTCACCAAACAAATAGATTTGCTACAAATCTGGAAAATTAATTAGTGAAATAGAATAAAAAAATTATATAAGATTTCTTGTTATTTGCCTTAAAAAATAAAGATGTTGGATAAATATTGCTTTTTGATATGAAAGGGTGAATGTTCTAAAGCCTGTGCTATGAATGATGTGTGTATGGTGAGAAGGTCAGAAAAAATATGAAAATTTGTGGGTTTGGTATTTGGTATTTGGTTTTTTAATAACCTATTCTGGGGATTATCAAAATTGGATGAATGTCTCAATTAAGTAGGATAAATAGTTGTGTTAGGCCCAATTTTGCATATGTTTTTCTATTTGGGATTCCTAACTATGATTATTAGGACTCTAGGAGAAGTTTTAAATGCTTCATAATTTGGGAGGGAGTGGTGAAATGATTCGTAAGTGGTAAGGTAGTTGAGAAGATTTAGATTCAGAAATCTACCTTTTTGAAATGTAAATTTATGTTGTTCAGTTTTAGTTCAAGGTTTTATTATATATAGCTGAATATACATTTGGCAGTTAAACAAATTCATTGAGAAATTGAATTAATTATTGGTTTTCATTGTTTTCAAGTAGAATCGTGCAAAAAAACGAGCTATAGGATGGAAAAAGCTCCATTTTTTGTCCAACAATAACCTGTCGTTGATGTAATTGTTTAATATTATTTGCAATACAATATATGTTTTCCTTTTTGGGGGGGGGGAGGGGGGTGGGGGGAAGCAAAGATAAGTTATTTCATTATTTATCTTGAATTACAATGTTGATTTGATGATGATCATGATCATGAGGATGGTGTGAAATTGATTTTAGAAGAAAAAAAAGTATACTGCTAAGAAAGGAAAGGAAAGGACTGCATACTTTTTCTTAGTATCATGCATCTTGGAAATGTTTATTTTGTTAGTGAAAAAAAGGGCTTAGATGAGTAGTTGGGTAGTTTCAAGGTAAAGTTTAATATGACATATCAAGTCTTATGTCATTATGGAATCATTAGTCTTCACCATTGCGTAAACCAAAGATTTTGTCATCCACTATCATGCACATTAAATTAAGCAAGTTTTATTTAGATTGGGAGATGATGAGATATTCTTGAGGTTGGTTTGTATTTTTATAATTAAAATTGTCTTATCAAAGTTAGTGCTAAATTTGATGTCTAAATCTCTTTGATATATTTTTTTCCCTGTTAAACTTAGGTTCATGGGTTCAATTTCTTTAGCTGAAGAAGTATTAAGACGAAGGATGTGAAATGGACAACAATCTTGCTTCTCCACCAATTTGCTTCCAAGGAAGGATGATCACACCATTCTCTTTAGCTGGATTTTTTTTTTTTTTTTTTCAATTGCTAGAAATATTTTTCTCTCCATCATAGTGGATGTTACAGTTTTAGTTGTTTAGAATAGGCTTAAAAGAAAATCTATTTGTAACACAACACATATTTTTATTGATAGCATACTGAGTGTTATATACATTTTAAATTTGAAATTCATACCAAGTGTTATTTTTTAAAATTTATAAATTCAATTGCATTAGTTACATACTTATTTAATTAAATTTATTTAAGTACAACTTTTGAAACAAAATGTTTCTCCAAATATTTACCTAAAATTATTTGAATATATTTGCTTTCTTGGATTCTAATTATTTTTATGTACAAAAATTTATTTGTGGACTCTTACAAAATTTTCATTATTTTTATTTCTATTTTGTTGAAAATAGATGTATTTGTTTTTTCCAAGAACCCGTAAATACATGTACTTATGTAATTCCCGTGCATTTGCACGGGTTTAAAAGCTAGTATATATAAAAGCAGAGACCTCATGTGAGAGAGCATGAGGTTCTGCCATGTGGCGCACTCTATTAAAATAATTGAAATACCCTTAAGCCACATTAGAGATAAGAACAAATTTAAAAGTAGAGACTCTTTATTTCCTTTGATTCAATGTTTCAAGACTATTTTTGTTACATTATTATTCAATATTTTAAGACTACTATTTGTTTTATTTAGTTCAATGTTTCAAGACTTTTCATCTCTCATACACACAAAAACCTCCTTGCATTTCCATTCACCCTTTTCACTTCTACTCCTTTATATACACATGTCCATAGCCTTTCATACCATCCCATCTCAAATACGCTTAGACAAAAAATGATATCATTTACTTTCAACCTTTCAATGACACCTGCATAACTCCAACGTTGTAGTATCATTTGATCGTAACCCGTATGAGTAGGCTATGACCAAGGAAGGGGACTTGTGTTTTTTATTCAGTGATGGTAGCTTACGGTTTTGATGTTGAAATCAAACATTGTAGATTTTGTGAAGATTATGATTCGCTTGGAGTCTTTGGGTGTTTGAAATTTTGGTTTGGGAAAGTTATAAATGTATTTTTTTAGAACTAAAAAAAAAGAAAAAGAAACATTCTAATTGATTATTTATGAAGTTAGCTATTTTTTTTATATAAAATTTTGTGTTAGAATTCATAATTTGTAGGTTTCTTTGTAAGTTTATTTTACTGCTATTTTGTGCGGTATGAGCCATAGTGATAAAAACAAAAATCAATGGTGATTTAAAAGTGTTTTTTGCTTTTTTTTTAAGGATATGAAAACCCAACTAAAGACGATTGAATTTTGATAAATGAATGTGTTTTTAGCAAATTTCTCTTTGTTTAATCACGTTCTCTTTATGTTGATACTTACAAATGATTTCCTTAATTTCATTGAGATAATTAATTGGGTGTTTGTGATCAAGGTCTCTATATTTGGTTGTGAGAATAGAGTGGTTGAGAAAGTGTTTGATAGGTTGCTAAAATTTATGTAATTTTAGGATATAAAAGTATTATATACTTTAAATTCCTATTTGTAGATTTCAAAATCATTTAATCAGTTTGAAAAATAAAATCTATTTTTAACAGTAAATATTATAATATATTATAATCTTACAGTGTTATACAATTTTTTTTAAGAAATATAAATTAAGAAAATCAAGTTTCAAAATTAACAATATTGTGGGCAAATATAAATATCATACCAAAAAAAAAGTATTAAGTATTATATGTAGATTTTAATATACATAAAAATGATTTCAAATAAAATTGTAAAGTAGTCCGCATATCGCGTGGGATATCATCTAGTAAGTATTAATGACACACACATACATGCACATATATTGTGTGTGACAATTTAACTTGTCTCCTCTGAAAAATTTTGAGACTTCCCTATTGTTTCAGGGAATTATTAATTTTTCAATCTTTTTTCTTTCACTAGATTAATTTTTCAATCTAGTTTGATTATCACTTCATATCGAAAATGTTGTAAGGTATTCATAAATTGATCACTAAGCTATAATCGAAACATTGAAATATTTAAGGCGAACCATGATCCTTATATTTTCCCTCACGTTAGTCAACCAAAAAAAAAAGATAATGAAATGGCTACGACATAGATTATAGTGAAATTAAAATAATAAAAAATCCAATGTTACCACTAATGCATTATGATTGGCACTACATCAAATGAACTAGAAAAAGTATTTCAAAGAAGGATAAGCATGCCGATAAAGAAAAAAAACAATACCTGGAGCCATGTAACCGAATGTTCCAGCAGATGAAGTCCAATTGGATGGGTTAGGCTTCAAAAGCCTAGCTTTGCCAAAATCTAAGATGTGAGCAACATATTTTGAATCCAACAAGATGTTCTTGCTAGATATGTCTCGATGAACTATGGGAGGTGAGCAATCGTGATGCATATAGGATAAAACATCAGCCACTCTTTTGACAATATTTGCCCTTTTGATCCATTCAAAATTAACAACCTCTTCTTTATTGCACAGCAACTCTTTTAGGCTTCCCCCTTCTAAGAACTCATAAACCAAGAATGAGTGTCGTGGATGTGAGCAAAAGCCATAAAGCTTTACCAAATTGCGATGCTTGGTTTCTAGCAGAGCACGAATCTCATTTTTGAAAGCCTTTGCATTGGCAATCCCGTTATCCTATATCGGATGAAGTTTTATCACAACAACAACTTGACCCGGCTATAGCTCAGCTTTATAGACACTTCCACACCCTCCCACTCCAACACAATATTTGAAGTGAAATTCCTTTGTTGCTTCAATGATTCTTTCATACACCATTTTCCCATCATAGCTCCAGATTGAAAACATATTACCATTTTGTGCTTCTCTTGGATTGTTGAGCTTGTTCCTCAACCTCAATTGCTTGAGAAAAGCATAGAGAATCCCAACTACAATCAATGAGAGAACCATTGTGCCCAAGATAGGAACAATAAAGAAAATCACAACTTTATTTCGCCATTTCTCACCAAGATTCTTGTTCCGAGTAGTGGAAAACGAGCATGCCTTCAAGCTAGAGGCATTACCACACAAATCTTTATTATTTATTAATGCTCCATATGGGGCCTTAGTGAAGGCTTTATTATTGGGTAGAGGGCCTTCCAAGCAATTGTATGATATATCAACATTGGTCAAGCTTGACATTTCCCCACTCATTATGGGAGAGATTCAATGTTTCTAAGCTTCGCAATTCTCCAAGTTGTGGTGGTATTTTTCCGATCAACAAATTCTCACTTAAATCAAGCATTTGAAGAAACTGCATGTTGCCAATCTCAGTGGGAACAATCCCTTAATTTTATTTTTACTCAAGTTCAAGTTCAATAATTTTATGCACCCTTGTATTTGTTCGGGAATCGATCCTGTTAAATTGTTGGTTTAGAGAATAAGAAATTGCAGATTAGATAGCATTCCAATTTCCAATGGAATACTGCCTGAAAGTTGATTATCACCCAAATTAAGGAAAAACAATGACGTCAACTTTCCTAATTCCTTCGGAATCTGCCCAACTAGATGATTGACGGAGAAATCAAGTAAGTGTAGCTTGGTGGATCTTCCAAGCTGAGGAGGTATCACACCAGAAATTTTGTTATTAGAGATTTTTAAGTTTTCTAGACTTTGGTACTACCCCCACTTTTGAGAAAGTTCTCCATAGAAATTGTTATAACTCAAATCGATATACATCAAATCTGGGTAAATGCCAAGGTCTTCTGATAAATTTCCTGTTAACAGGTTTTTCTCGAGCCTCACTCGTACTAAGCTGGTGCAATTTCTTAAACTTATTGGAATGGAACGTATGAAACAATTGTCATATGCTGTGAAGTTTTGAAGGGATCCACCATTACAAATATTTCGTTGGAAGATAGCCTGACAACATGTTTTCCTCCAATCCCAAATGCTCCAGATATGTAAGATTATTAAATTCGAAAGGGGAGGAGCCATTAAGCTCATTTGTGAACAACATTAGACTAGTAAGAAGTTTGAGCTTTCCTATTATTAATGGGTTATTGCGCAATAATTGATTCGTAAAAAGTTCCAAGACTGTGAGATCCTTCATGTTCCCTATAGAGGATGTGATAGGTCCCCAAAGATTGTTTTCAGCAAGGGATAATATAGATAGGTTGGTCAGGTTTCCTATAGAAGTAGGGATTGGGCCAGAAAGATTGTTACTAAACAGACCCAAGTCAAGAAGAGATTCCAACTTTCCAATTTCTTGAGGTATGGGTCCAGAAAGTTTGTGGTTGCTGTGGTAGAAAAAACTCAGGTTGCCTAAGTTTCCTATAGAAGTAGGAATTAAACCTGAGAGTTTGTTTTCAGCAAAATTAAGCCAAGCAAGAGATCCCAACATCCTAATTTCATGACAAATGGATCCAGCAAGTTTGTTTGCACTAAGCTCTAAAAGGGTTAAGTTGCCCAAATTTCCAAAACATGCAGGTGTCGAGCCCGTGAGGATGTTATTGTACAAAAAGAGCATCCTAAGAGATGTTAGATTTCCGAGTTGATGAGGAATGGACCCGGAAAGATTGTTATCATAAATAAATAGAATGATTAAGTTGCTCAAGTTTCCAATTGACACAGGGATTGAACCTGTGAGACCGTTACTAGACAAAATTAGCTCATTGAGCAAATGTAGCTTTCCAAGTTGATAAGGAATGGATCCAGTGATGTTATTATCATGGAGATTTAATATGTGAAGGCTTGTTAGTTGGCATAATTCAGATGAAATTCTTCCTGAGAGATGATTGCCAGATAAATCAAGGTAGATTAGCTTAGAAAGGTTGCCCAAGTGTGAAGGAATGGTACCGTAGAGTAAGTTGTCGCTGTGATTAAGACTTTTGAGACTCTGTAAGGATGAGAAGCTCAAAGTGTGGAGGGTACCTTTTAAAGCATAATCTGGGAGGTTGATATGAGAGATGCTGCTAAAGTTGTTGCAAGCTATTCCAACCCAATGGCAAGTGATGTTTCCAACCCATGAAGATAAATGAAATTGGCTTTGGTTGTCAAGGCTGGCTTTCCATTCCAGAAGAGCCTCTGCTTTTCTCCCCATCATTGTCGCCATATTGGGAGGTGAAGTTGCAAAGGAAGAAGAAATAGCAAATTGGGAAGAAGGAGCCAACACAAGAATGATAATGATAGTGGTGAGCAACACTCGAATTAGAACACTACTGCAATTGGGAACCGGTTTCTCTACTAAGGACACCATGGCTTTTATAAGTTGGGAGGATGTAAAATGTTGCTAGAGACCACGCAGAAACGAATTGGGTGATCAGAGAACGAATGGCATTATGGTTATGTAGTATGGTTATGTAGTCAATAAAGCCTAAGTTTTTGTTGCATTTATAGCCAGTGTCTGCCAAGTGATCTAATAATTTCTCATATTAGTGTTTCTTAATTTAAGTCAATAAAACATTAAAACCGCAAGCACTGAACAAGTAGTCAATATATATATATATAGACTACTTTTCTTTTTTTTTCTTTTTTTTTGAGGGAGTATATAGTTGTTAGAGACTTAGAGTAAGTATGATACTACAACTAGTTTTTTCAACTTTGTCACGATCTTTTCACATGGTGACTTATGGGTGGTGAAATTGTAAACTTATACAGATCTACCAAATTTTCCATCACTTTTAACTTGCCACATACACAAATTGTGGCGAAAGTCATGAATATTGCTACCGTAGTAAACTAATCATTAACGACCTTGGTACTCTCAACTCAATAATGTTAGGAAAAGTCTAAGATAGCATAAATTTTCATAACTTTTTGTCACAATTGTGACGTAGCAAAATGTAATTAGTAAAAAAAATAATAAATTTATATGTAAATAATGGCTAATTACTCACAATTTGCTATATTAAAGACATAACAAAAGAGTTATGGAATAATTTATGTATCATAGTGGCATCTTTAAAGGCCCAAATAAAAGTCAATAAAATGCAAGCATTAAAAAAAGTAGTCAAAAAAATATAAAAAATTATCAGGCGGTCCGCGGTTGTTAAGAACCTTATAAGTTGTACCATTAACATTAAAAAAAAAAAAAAAAAAAAAAAAGTAGTCAAAAAAATATAAAAAATTATCAAGCAATTGTTAAGAACTTGCACCTCTAACTACAGTCCAAATCTTTTCTCATAATTTTTTCTGTTGTATTTTATGCTCTGTCAAATAAAAACACGACCATCTCTTTTATTAAATCTATTTCAACTACCCAAAATAAAATAAAATAAATCCAATACCTCCCCACCATCAACCTTCCCCGGCGCTGGCCACTAATGCGATCAATATTGCTGGTCCCAGCCAGCCACCGACGCCATTATTTTCAGGCCTTAACCTCCACGACTCTATTCCTCCAGCCATAAGTACTGGAATGGAGCATAGCTGCTACAAAGAACGAAGAAGGGAGCCTGTGTCTTTCTTGGCAAAAAAAAAAGTATTGATAATGATTAATGAAAGAACCTTGGCATGGGGTAACCCCACCAATTCTAAGAGCTATTCTGTAACTGCTTAATTACACATTATATCAATCAATTTTTACCATCTTTGCCTCGAGAAACCAGTATTCAAAACAATAGTCAAACGAGAGAAAAGGTAATGATATTTCACTAGAAAAAGTTAAAATATGGAGGTCGAGTATAGACAAAGAATCTATTTGAGAAATTACCCAGCCTCGCTGAAACCCTGTTTCAAAGTTTTAAACTCAAGCCAAAATCTCAAATCATAACAACAAAGAGAAACCAAATCATCGAATCAACCAAAGACAAATTGTAAGGTTGAATTTTATCAACCATCTTGTTGGCTTTATTTCGTGCCAAATTTACTTGTATTTTAGCAATTAGTAACCCTGTATTTAGGTGGGAATCATGTAAGGGTAGTGAGTGAGAAAGTATGAAGAAATGCTAAAGATTATGCAAGGATGTAGAGACTTGCGGCTGGAACTCGCGGGTGACTCGCGACTGGCAAGCCACCAAAGTTGGCACACGTGTGAAGCATGCAGGGGAGCTGAAGAGTCATGCCAGCTGTTGCACTACAGGACAAAAGTCCTAGGCTGGCCAAGCTGTTAGCTCGTGGCTTGAACTCGCGACTCAGCCCAGTCGCGAGGCCAAGTCGCCAGACCACCCTATTTGGGAAAAACTGACTCTTCACATTCCTTTCTCACCCTAATATATATAGACCCTTATACCCACGAAATGTAGAGAGCTTCCAAAGAGAATTTTGAGAGAGAAACCCTAGAGAAAAACAAGATTGATTCATCCACAATCTTCACATAGAGACTCTTCAAATTCCTCTACTCTCTTCCTCTCCGTTGTTAAATCCTTGAAAGGTACATTACCAAAACCTTTTCTCACCATACCCATATCTGTGAGAAGGCCATTTGGTGCTTTGGGAAGCAATTAAGAAGGGACCAATTTCATATTGATAGATGCTATGGTCAAGTAGCGGAATCCGGTAAGTTAAAGAAAAAATAGGTTCGGCAGAACCTCGTTGGAGTAGGAGCTTGGAGGGTTTTCTGCTGTTCATGTATCCCAACTACATTCTTTAGTGGATTATTTACCACTTGGAGGGCGGTGGAGAGGTTTTATGCCGAGAGTTTCGGTTTCCTCTTCGATAACACATCGTTGTGTTGTTCTTGTGTTTGCATCTCTCTTCCCTTAATCTTTGCTATTTAATTTTTGCTGTGGATGTGATTTTAATTGGTTTAGATTGTTTATCAATTCTGTATTAAGCTTATGTTCATATTCCGCACATTAATTGTTTGATATTAAGCTTGAATTGGTAATTTGTTAATTGGGGGTCTAAACGTTCATAGTGTTTTATACACTAATTGAACTTTCAATTGGTATCAGAGCGGGTTCACTTATATTGGTTTCATTACCTTAGTGTGAGCCTTGACCCCATATTGAGATGGACTGATCTCAATCTTTAAATGCTCCACCATATTTTAATGGTAGCAACTATGCCTTTTGGAAGGCGAGGATGAGAGCATTTTTGTGTTCTATAGATGAGACTGTTTGGGATGCTGTTGAAATAGGTTGGACAAAGCCTGAGGCAGCCAAATCCACTTCGGATAAGGCAGCCCTCACGGCGTTAAATGCTAATAGCAAAGCACTTAACGCAATTTTTTGTGGTGTGTCCCCAGATGAGTTTCATCGGATTTCTCATATCACCATTGCCAAGGAAGCATGGCAGATTTTGGAGACCACTTATGAGGGTACAAAGAAAGTTAAGGACACAAAGCTACAGATGTTGACTACCCAGTTTGAGGAGCTCAGGATGAGCGAGGATGAGTCCTTTGACTCTTTCTATAGTAAGCTAAATGAAGTGGTCATCGGCAAGTTTAACTTGGGAGAGAAAACGGAGGACTCGAAAGTTGTAAGAAAAATTCTTTGTTCATTACCGGAGAGCTTCCATGCAAAGGTGACTGCAATTGAGGAGAGCAAAGACCTTGATGAAATCAAAGTCTAAGAGCTGATTGGTTCTCTCCAAACGTATGAACTTTCATTACCAAATCAAAGAAAGAGCAAATCACTGGCTCTTAAGACGATAAATGAAAGGGTAGAAGGTCATGGTTCATCGGATGAGGATGTAGTAGAAAAGGATGTTGCCTATCTTGCAAAGAATTTCCATAAATTTCTAAAGTTCAAGAACAGTGAGAAATTTGGTGATAAAGGGAAATTCATGAGTTCCGGAAAGGAGAAGAAGGACTTCAAAAAGAGAGAAGGGAAGGAGTCCCAATCTACTCAAGGAGTCACTTGTTTTGAGTGTAATGGACAGGGCCATTTCAAAAAGGAATGTCCTAATTACCTAAGATCGAAGGGCAAGGTGTATGCCACCACTCTCAGTGACTCAAATTCCTCCACCTCTGATTCGGAGGATAGCTGTGATGAAGAAGGGAATTTCTCAGCATTCATGACTGTTACTCATGTTGAGTCTTCGGAGGACTTGAATTTGCTTGTTAAAGAGCTTGGGGAGCATAGTGATGAGGAATTCATGGGAATTGTAGAAGAATCAGATGCTGAAGAAGATGAAGATACAGCTAGTCTTAAAGAGAACTACAATTCTTTACTTGAGAAGTCAAGAGAATATGCAAGGGTGGCCAAGGCAGCTGTGAAAAAGATGAAAAAAGTTGAGGAGGACTATAGAAGTCTTCTAGTGAGATATAAGGAGGCCAAGTGTGAGATAGAGACGCTAAATGGCGAACTAACCGAAGCTTACACCAAGGTGAAATTTCTTGAGCTTGAGGTGATTCAAGCAAATGCCAAGGTAGAGCGAGTCTCCACAAAGAAGCTTGATGATGTCCTTTCCTCTCAAAAGACCTTCTCCAACAAAACCAGATTAGGATACACCGGAGAAAGTAGTTCAGTTGTGAACATCTCCAAAGAAGTGAAGTTTGTGAAGGCCAAAAAGCCGGTTGTAGTTGCCCCTATTGTTGAAAGGCAAATGTTGAGAAGAAGAAGAATATGACTGACCAGCGGGTGTTAAACAAGCCCCGTAATCAATCTGTGGTCAGATTTGAAGCCAGAGCAAAATCTCTTCCATGATCGCAAAGAGATTCTAGAACGAACCATGTGTGTCATCACTACGGACTTCAAGGGCACACCTGACCCAATTGTCATAAGCTGAGAGCATTGAGGAATGCAAGTGATCAAAGGTCAAGAAGGCAAAGAAATGACAAGAGGACTTGAGCTGTTGAGTCATCAAGAGATCAAAATGGTGATCCCAGAATGATGGACGTGATAAAGATGATTGGTGTTTTCACCAACTACTTGGAAAGCTTCACTAGAAGGTTTGAAAGTCCTAACTCTCGTACCCAATCCTGCAAGGATATCACCCCAAACACACGTGACGTGTGGGTAATGAAGGGTACTCATGCATAAGCATTACAACTTGTCCATGCATTAATACTTCCTATGTTGTGTGAATGTTGGTTTGTTTATTGATTATGTGAATTGAAAATTGTTTGTTTTTGCTTTCATTTATTTAAAATGTTTTTACATTGTTATTTTTGATCAATCTCTTTCTTCTTATGTGTCAAAAATCCAAAAACCACATAAAAAGTAGAAAATCCAAAAAGTTTGATCGATATTGTTGAGTTTTGTCTCAAAATATGTTTTCTCTTGTACCTTTGTACAAATGGCTTTGTGCATCTACGAGCATAGCTTAGTCTCTATGCACTCATATCATTGTGGGAGAATTTTTGAAATCTATGTGACTCTTATAAATAGATCTTCAAACTTGTCATGAATGATTAGTGAATGATTTTGTTGATCTTAAGACATGCATAGACTTGTGTTTATATATCTTCCCACTTTTTATTTTATTGTTTTTGCTAAAAGAGCTCACCAAATGTAAATCTCCAAATGTAAAGAGATATTGAGCTACAAAAGCCTGTCGCACATACTAGTATTTGACTAGGAAAAAGGGAAAGCGACCAAAAATTAAATTTGTATGATGCCCATAAAGCCAAAGGCTAACACATCAAAGTGAAATATCAAAAATTTCAGGCATCAATCTCACAATAAGATGTATTGATTCAAAAAGATCAAATGATATGTTAAACTTGGAGCCAAATGAAAAGCTTCAAAGATATTGTACTCAAGCCTATGTGGGAAGTCATATATGCATACTTCTATAATTGAGATGGGTCACATTATCTAGTGCTAGTTGTATATGCCTTGATTGAATTGATCATTAAAGTTTCACATTAGACTAAAGACTATCTCATTTTTGATATCCACACACAACACACATGTCTATGTTCAATGAATGCCATATTCATTCGTGTGATTGTACTTGATTAAATGTGTTTTCACATGCTCAAGCTTTGTTGATCAATTACAAAAAGATTTTTGAGTTTTAGTTGTTTTTGGAAAGTATTTTGTTTTTGCAAAAATAGTAAAAAATTCAAAAATTGTGTTGCCTTGTTTTGGCGACTCAGTCGCAGGTAGAACCAGTCGCATGTCCCAGTCGCGACTCCATAACAAAGATTTTTCGCGACTCACTGGCGACTCATTGGCGGGTAAATGCTTCAGTTGCGAAAATGACTTAAAATATTTTTCAAAAATTTGGAGTTTCATGCTTTTCGCAGCTTAGGTTGGCGACTTGTTCGCGGGTGGAAGGTCCAGTCGCGAGGGGTACACAGAGATTTTCGCGGCTCAGTTCGCGACTCTCTCACGAATGGAACTTCCAGTCGTGAAAAATACTTAGAAAATTTCTCAAAAGTTTTCTTCCAAGTGTTCTGGCGGCTGGCCTTGGCGACTGAAACGCGACTTGATTCAGTCGCGAAAATCGCGTGTTTTGCGCAAAATTGGTCAGTTTTTAAACCTTTTCAGTTTTCCCTCGAACATTTCTGACTGTTCATCTTCTTCCTTACCTGAAACACTCTCAAACTCACCGTGTCACTCTCAAACAAACTTCCATTTTTGCTTCATTTCATCTTCAAATCTTCAAGAAAAAGGTATGGGTTTTCTCTTTCTCACTTCATATCTCATGACTATGAGTTGATTTTCTTGATTTGTGAGTTATTTTTGTGTTTTGAGTTATATAGTATTCGAACATGGGTTTGGTTTATTTCGTTGATTATGTTTGTTTAAGTGTTGGTGATATTGATTGAGATATTTTTCTCATTTTTTTGATGATATTTGTGTTCTGTGTTGTGCCTCATGACTGTGTTGCTCTGTTTATATCATGTTCATGGTGGAATGTCACAATGACAGATATTTGTGATTGTGTAATGCTCATTGATTACTTTGCTCTGAATTGTAATTGATCAATCATCATTTTTGGACACCTGCTAAATTCATTAATATACAATCCATAGGTGTTGCTTATGATTTCTTGTTGTTGACTTGGTTCAAGTTCTGTGATTGATTAAGTGAGTTCTCTCTCTGAATTTCATTTTGTTTATGAATCTAATCAAGTTGATGTTTGTGTCTTGTGCTGTTGCAATTGGTTCTTTGCTATGTGTCTTGTCTTTTGCAGATGTCACGTCATTCATCTAAAGGAAAGGAGATTGACACTGATGTTCCATCCCCTGTGGCTAAGAGGACTCGTCAATTGACTCAGTCGTCTCAGGGCTCAAACAATGAGAGATTCAGGACTCCTTTTGATTCACAGACCTTCTCAAGCATTTTTATAGATGCTACTCCTATTATGGAACGTGTAGTAAAATTCGATACCTTGAGCACAACGTTTGTTCCTAGGATTTTTGAAGCACGGGATTAGGCTAATCTGTTCGGGAATTTTGAGGACCCAGTTGATGAATTAGTTAAGGAATTCTACTCTAATGCCAGATACATTGGAGTAGAGTTGAAATGTTGGGTAAGAGGAACCAAGTTCTCCATCAATGCAGACTACATTGCACAGGTTCTTCGCATTACTAGACCAGCAAATGTGGACCTCACTTCGTATGATGACAAATCACTTTTGGTACAAGACATTCTCCAAGTTCTTGGGCCTGATCATGAGGTTAGAAGCAAAGGATCATCTATCAGCATTGCACAGTTTTCGCCTCGACTCTAAAACTGATCATGTTCTCAAATCTCTACCCACTGTCTAACACCGCCTTCATAAATCTTGGAAGAGCACAATTTCTGTGTGATCTCATTATCGGAGTTCCAATTGACATTTGTGCTCACATCTTTCAGACAATTGGGAAAACAGCGGCTCGATCAGCAACACGAACCAATATTCCTTTTTGTAGTCTCATCATGAAGATTTTGCTTCGTGAAGGTGTTCGTCCACCAACAGATGGAAAAGTTATTTCACGTCCTCGACCAATTTCCATGAAAACTCTCCATGCAAGCAAGAGTCACTCCTCTAAAACACCTAAGAGTGAGCCACTCTCCCATGCCACTCCATCTGGCCATGATTTTGCTACATCGGTGCATACTACAACTGTTTCACCCATTCCTTCTGAGAAGCAAACTACCGGCACTCCATCTGCACCTAGCTCTCAAGATGATAGATTGAGCACTTTATTTGAGGGGCTACATCAGCGTATTTCCAGATTAGAAAGATCTCTCTACTCCACCAACAATCATGTTCAAATGCGTCTTACTACAATTGAGGCACAGTTAGATGCTATTCAACAAGAGCTCGAGGATAGCCTTTAGCTATTCGTGCCAAAAAAGGGGAGAGATAGCATATAGCAAGGGGGAGATAGCAATGTGCACTTTGAAAGGGGAACACTGAAAGGAGGAGTTATATGCTCAAGAAGAGGCTGATACATATATACACTCACATATACTTTTAAGTAGTCTAATTCTTCTTGCCTGTTTATAGTTGTTTATATAAACTCTATTCTTGTGTGGATATGGTTCTAATAGTTTGGTTTAAACTCATGGTTGTGTCTGACAATGATATTATTAATATCTAAAGTTGTTATTCAGTATTCTTTTTGTTTGTGCCCATGTTGCTTTTATAAGCTTTTAGGGTTTGTTTCTATGTGATTTTGTAGGCTTTTATGGTTTGTACCATGCTTTGTAGCCTTTATGTTCTGTTGCCTAATACTTCTAGCTAAATGTTATGCATTTTCTTTAAGTATTCTCACTCTTGTGCCCTTGTAGGATTTTGTTCCTAGATGCATATACTTTATGTATTGTGCATTAGTTGAGTGTTGAGCATGCAAGTTATTTGCATTGAGCTTATTGGCTTGTATGTCCGGATGTTCATTCCAAGTGTGAATGAACATTGTGGTCACTATTTTATAGTGATTGCCTATTTGGTTAAGCCATGGTTCATTTCTCATTCCATTTTGCTTGATCACATTGTGCTTGTCTTATATGCAATTACAAGTTTTTCTACATACAATGATGATACTGTGTTGTTATGTTTCAGGAGATTCTTGTTCATATGATTCAAGAGCTTATCAGATTCTAGAGTTAGGTGTGAGTGAGTTTTGTTCAACTGTTCCCAACTCACATGTTAAGTCTAGAGTCTGTTTTAGGGTTTTGTCACGGAATAGCCAAAGGGGGAGATTGTAAGGTTAAAGTTTATCAACCATCTTGTTGGCTTTATTCCGTGCCAAATTTGCTTGTATTTTAGCAATTAGTAACCCTGTATTTAGGTGGGAATCATGTAAGGGTAGTGAGTGAAAGAGTGTGAAAAAATGCTCAAGATTGTGCAAGGATACAGAGACTCGCGGCTAGAATTCGCGGGTAACTCGTGACTGGCAAGCCGCCAAAGTTGGCACACGTGTGAAGCATGCAAGGGAGCTGAAGAGTCATGCCAGTTGTTGCACTACAGGACAAAAGTCCCAGGCTGGCCAGGCCGTTAGCTCGCGGCTGGAACTCACGACTCAGCCCAATCGCGAGGCCAAGTCACTAAACCACCCTATTTGGGAAAAACTGACTCTTCACATTCCTTTCTCACCCTACTATATATAGACCCTTATACTCACGAAATGTAGAGAGCTTCCAAAAAGAATTTTAAGAGAGAAACCCTAGAGAAAAACAAGATTGATTCATCCACAATCTTCATATAGAGACTCTTCAAATTCCTCTACTCTCTTCCTCTCCATTATTAAATCCTTGAGAGGTACATTACCAAAACCTTTTCTCACCATACCCATATCTGTGAGAAGGCCATTTGGTGCTTTGGGAAGCAGTTAAGAAGGGACCAATTTTATATTGGTAGATGCTATGGTCAAGTAACGGAATCCGGTAAGTTAAAGAAGAAATAGGTTCGGCGGAACCTCGTTGGAGTAGGAGCTTGGAGGGCTTAAGTACATTGGGTAGATTAGACTTGGAGGGTCTTCTACTGTTCATGTATCCCAACTACATTCTTTAGTGGATTATTTACCGCTTGAAGGGCGGCAGAGAGGTTTTATGCCGAGGGCTTCAGTTTCCTCTTCGATAACATATCGTTGTGTTGTCCTTGTGTTTGCATCTCTCTTCCCTTAATCTTTGCCATTTAATTTCTGCTGTGGATGTGATTTTAATTGGTTTAGATTGTTTATCAATTCTGTATCAAGCTTATGTTCATATTCCGCACATTAATTGTTTGATATTAAGCTTGAATTGGTAATTTGTTAATTAGGGGTCTAAACGTTTATAGTATTTTATACACTAATTGAACTTTCACAAATCAAAAAAGAAACTGGGTTTTAGTCATAGTATAAAAATGGGGAAATAGAAGAGTGAAAATAGAGAAGTAATCCAGGCAACGGGTGGTTGGTGATGTAGGACACAATTTACTATTTAATTATTGTAATTTATCATTTTTGGTATTTTTATGTAAAAAAACGTTATTTTAGGTTTATATGATTTATTTCCTTGTTTTTAGGTGCATTTAATGCTTTTTAGGTCAAATTTGATTTCTGTTATGGTTAGGTATCAATTAAGAGTTATTTTAGAATATATTTTCTTGTCTGTCAAGTTTTATGAAGCCCTTAAATAGGCCCCTAAGTTTGTAAACGTTTTTCATAGTTTATTATCAATAAAAATTCAGACTTGTGTCTATTGTGTTCTCTGGTGGATTCCAGGCCTATCACCTTGTAGATTCAAGGAACCCCTCGTGGATTCGAGGTTTACTACCAGGAACTAACAGTTTAGTTTCTGTTTCATAAAGAGAGTATCGTGTGTGCTTTCTTTAGGCTTTCGCGACATCAGTTGGTATCAAAGCCTTGACTTACCCTGGTCTGATGGCTAACCGGCGAGATGGTGACCACCACAATAATGACGGCAATGACGACGTCAACAACCCAGTCCTCACTAGGGCTGAGTTCCGTAATTTTCATGATGAGAATCACCAATTTTGTGAAAAGAGTCAGCAAATTATAGGTGAAATCAAGCAAAAGATTGCTACTCTTCTTACTAGGAATTCATCTCACAATGACAATGACCAATATATTCAAAGACGCACTCCTAACTACAAGAAAATTCCATTATTTGATGGAGATATGTGTAAGTTGGATTTTATCGACTGGCTTCTTGATTTGGAAGAGTATTTTAATTTTTGGAAGATTTGTGATGAAGAAAAGGTACGGCTTGCATCTAATAAATTGGATGATGAAGCAGAGGAATGGTGGGAAGAGATTCAAATCGATAGAAAGCGGCGAGGTAAGCATCCAATCTGCTCTTGGCAAAGAATGAAAAAATTATTAATTGATTTATGGTTTCCTAATGACTATTATGATATACTAGATTATACAAGTGTTGATTATAAATCTGTATATTCATATGAAAATCAATATGTTCACAACATGAAAGGTCAAAACCAAAATTATCACAGCCAAGTCCATGTATCAAGCAAAGGAAAGAGTTTGAGAGTTGAGAAGAAGCAACCTATTTCTAGAGAAACTTTTGAAGTGGTTAAAAAAGGTCAAGACTTGCAACGAGTTGTTGAATTGAAACTTGAACAGAAGATTGAGTTGATTGTGGAAGATCACAAAAATCAAGAGATAGTAATTATTGAGAATATTGTGGAAGATCCACTTGAGGTCAAAGGTAAGGACGAGTCCATCACCCACAACCCCCAGGTTCCGGTTGATTTATTGAAGACGACTACACAATATGTTGATTTTCTTGGAGTAGAAAATTTTAATTTTATTATCAACCCATTTTTGATTGATGTTGCAAATAAATTGAAAGTAGATGAGAAGAAGTTTTATGCTACACTTTATGAAGGATTCAAGTTTCAGAGCCTAATCAAGTTATTAAAGCACTCGAAGTATTTGTTTATTTGGAGCAAAAGATTTCAGATTTCAAAGATGAACTCGAGGACGAGTTTGTTTCAAGTGGAAGGGTTTGATGTAGGACACAATTTACTATTTAATTATTGTAATTTATCATTTTTGGAATTTTTATGTAAAAAAACGTTATTTTAAGTTTAGGTGATTTATTTCCTTGTTTTTAGGTGCATTTAATGCTTTTTAGGTCAAATTTGATTCCTGTCATGGTTAGGTATCAATTAAGAGTTATTTTAGAATATATTTTCTTGTCTGTCAAGTTTTACGGAGCCCTTAAATAGGCCCCTAAGTTTGTAAACGATTTTCATAGTTTATTATCAATAAAAATTCAGACTTGTGTCTATTGTGTTCTCTGGTGAATTCCAGACCTATCATCTTGTGGATTCAAGGAACCCCTCGTGGATTTGAGGTTTACTACCAGGAACTAACAGTTTAGTTTCTGTTCCATCAAGAGAGCATCGTGTGTGCTTTCTTTAGTCTTCCGCGACATCAGTTGGCCATGACCGATAATATTCATGTTGTCATTTGTTGGCGTCGGCGAAGGTTGGCGGTAGGGGTGGGGGTGGTGAGGAGTTGTTGGGTTTTTTATTTTATATTTTATTTTAGGTAGTTGAAATAAGAAAGGTCAATAGAATTTAATTAAATAGATATACATGTGACATATTTTTATTGATAAAGTATAAAATGGAACAGAAAAAATGAGACAAAAGATTTGGACTCTTCAAGCACCTCAAGTGATACTTCATGATATTGTGGGCCCTTTTTGTGGTTTAGCCAAGCCCAAATCTAGGATTGTAAATGAATTGAACTATTCATAAACAACTTGAGCTTAACTTAATAAAAAACTCGTCCATGTTTATTTGTTTACAAATGAGTTAAACTTGAGCCTTAATTTTAAGATTGTTTAATAAACAAGCCGAGTCAAAGAAAAAAATATTGTTCATGAATAGACTCGTGAACAATATGACTCGATAAAATATAAGTCGTGCTTAAGCTAGTTTATGGGCTTGAAAAATAAACTCATATCTTACTACGTCTTTAATTAATTGGGGTTAGAAACATATGTCTAACTAAATAGACTTGATAATATACTTGTATTGGATCTCAAGCTCAAAAGCTTGATATTGAGTTTAAGTTTGAGCTTAATATTGAGTTTGAGCTTGGCTTGAATAATGAATTAAGTCAATCCAAGCCGAGTTCAAGCTCTTGAACTATCTCAAGCTCAAGTCTAGTTTGAATGTAGATTACAACAGGAATGGTAATCTTTATTACCAGGAATAAAATGTGTTGTAATGGAATAACTAAACCTATTCATTAGTTTGGTTGTGAGTTGTAACATTAGAATAAAACTTATGATCTATTTTAGGAAATATCTCATTCATACAATTATATTTCCTAGAAAATAATATATTTTAAATTTTAGAGAGATGAGTTATTTTTTGATGATTTTTTATTTCCATAATTGTTAGGTGGATATGGAAAGTTTATTTATTTAGAAATATATTAATGTTAGAAATTATTATATCTACTAAAGAATAACTATTCCAATACTTTTAGAGAGGAATAGTTATTCCTCATTTTAAAGAATTCCTATTCATAAGAAATGACTATTCCCTATAATAAAAACATAACAAAACTATTGAATAGCTAAATCATAGGAATAACTGTTACATTACAGTGCCTATTACAGTCTACCAAACGTGCCCTTTATATGCATTGTCAATCTGAACTTGAACATTCGATACTTGACAAAACTCAGTTCATTTACGGCCCTACTCAAATCTAGTTATGAATCTACTAAAACTTGGGCTTGTTAGAGCCGAGATAGAGATACTGATAGTATAGAGAGATGGGCTTTAGTCCCACAGCGACCAAGTGAGGCCATTTGACTGGACCAACTTGTGTGCAAGCAAACAATCCAACAACCAGCAAAAATATGCAAAAACAATATAGTGTGTTAGGCTATAAAGCAATATTACTCAGCAAATATCAATTATTTCAAGCCACAGAACTTTACAGACTTTCTACGAAGGGATCGAGTCATAAAGCCCTAGGCCCTATCTCCTGGAGCCTTGTATATTGGGGTCAGAGGTCCACAAAACTTGTGAGGTAGGTTTCAGACTTCGGAACAATGTGACTTGTCTCAAATATCTAATTGTACGCAAAAAGTATTTTCTTCTCCTTACACTAAAGGAATGATGTCTCAACTGATGGGTCAAGGCTAAGATTTCTAATTGAGTGAGCTGGGTTGCTTTTTTGTTTATGAGTTGATGATCCTCTTCCTTGCATGGTCACCTCCTTTTATACCCATGCTTGGAGGGTGGAAATTACTATTTCATCATCTTCTTGGAGGGTGGTTGCCTTTACACGGTCTCTTGCCTCGTTCATTCTTGTTTTGCTCTCCTAGCAAACCAACCCCTTTAAAGTATCTTGGTCCTTTCCCGTAATAGAAGACTCTTCCCTTAAACATGTCATACAACATTATTGGGTGTCGTGGGTATGGGTCCCGCTGTAGAACCGTGAGGATGACATTGCGAAGCTTCTAGGTGGCAAAAGTGACTTAACAGGTCTTGAGCTACTTATTCGCAACTGGTATAGATGCTTCTTTGGTTGAACAACCCATTAAAGTTACTGATTGGTTTGCCATTTCTTAAGGTATCTTCTCTAGTCAAACTATACGTACCCTCTCCCTAAACCTTGGACAGTCAACCCTTAACTGACGAGTGCTACATCATGGATGATGTCTTCCCTATTTTGGGAATCTGTGGATCGTTCTTGAGGGGTCTCATTCTTGCTCTGATGAAATCGTGTCGTTTCGTCCCTTTCTCTCTTAGGTTCTTTCATAGGGAGGTTTGGCCTTCATGGCTGTTCCATCCTTCTATGGACCTTTGCATCCACTTCTTCTTATGCTTCAAAGCAATCTCGTTCAAATCCTTCTCTCTTGCACCTTATTCGAGGCCCTCTATTTATTCCCCTTTTTTAGGCTACAATTCCCAGCTGTGGTTCCAGTTCGTTCTTTCATGGGTTTATTACTGACCCATGGGTCCACCATGCTCACTTTAGGCCCATGTTTACTTTGGTTTGGGCTACGGTGTGCTTTCAAATTTTCGGTGTCAACTGTGTATACAAAAGAATGATCCAAGCTCAAATCATTCATCCCCAACTATAAAATTATACGCATAAAAGAAATAGAGTTATAAGAAAAAAATTCTTAATAGGTGGGACAACCATGGGCTTGACCTTTTTTTTTAAATTATTTAAAGTTAGAAAAAAATGGGCTTGACTAAGTCAATAAAGCCTGGGCCCTGTATTACCCATTTGTTATTGTGATATAGAGACCTGTATGGCGGCAGTTTGGATGAAAGGAAAGGGAGAAGGGACTACAGACAGACTCACTGGCGCTAGTAGTATATAGCCCACTTTGGCTAACTAACGTTGGTCTCAAAAACAAAAATCCTTTACCTGATAGATTTAGGCCAAAACGGTGATGAATGCTTATCTCTCACTATCTCCATCAACTCCAACTTTGTGTGAGGCGCCATACCCCACTTACTGCCAAAAACCTTCATGCCCAAATTATCAAAGCTGGCCTAGAGCACTGTGGTCCTTTGCCCAACACCCTCATAGACGGGTACGGCAAATGTGGTCTCATTCAAGATGCCCTTCACTTGTTCGACGAAATGCCCCACAGAGACCATGTCTCATGGGCCTCCATTCTCACTGCCCACAACCAGGCCAACCTCCCCCACCTAACTCTTTCCATGTTCCCCTCCATGCTCAAGGATGATGAGTTAGGTCCTGACCACTTTGTGCTTGCTAGCCTCGTTAAGGCATGCACAACCTTGGGTGATATTAGGAAAGGCAAGCAAGTGCATGCCCACTTTGTGTTGTCCCCATTTCGTGACGACAATGTTGTCAAGTCATCCTTAGTTGATATGTATGCCAAGTGTGGATTACTTGATAACGCACGTGGGGTTTTCGATTCAATTTCTTTGAAAAATTCAGTTTCTTGGACTGCTATGATATCCGGGTATGCTCGACATGGGAGGAAATCGGAGGCTAGTGACCTGTTTCAGAGGGTACCAGTCAGGAATTTATTTTCTTGGACAGCCTTTATTTCAGGGTTGGTACAGAGTGGGAATGGGGTTGATGCGTTTTATTTATTTATTGAAATGCGAAGAGAAGGAGTCAACATAGTTGATCCATTAGTTCTTTCAAGCATTGTTGGTGCAAGTGCCAATCTAGCAGTGCTGGAACTTGGGAAGCAGATTCATGGCCTAGTTATCACTCTTGGTTATGAGTCTTGCATATTTATAAGTAATGCCCTTGTAGATATGTATGCCAAATGTAGTGATATTCTGGCTGCAAAGGAAATTTTTGGTAGGATGCAACGAAGAGATGTAGTTTCTTGGACTTCTATAATCGTTGGGACAGCTCAGCATGGGCAAGCAAAGGAGGCATTGGCTCTTTATGATGAGATGATTTATGCTGGAGTAAAGCCAAATGAAGTGACCTTTGTTGGATTGATTTATGCTTGTAGCCATGTTGGCTTAGTAAGTAAAGGCCGTTATCTATTCAATTCTATGAAGGAGGATTATGGGATTAATCCTTCTCTGCAGCACTACACATGCTTCTTGGATCTTCTTAGTCGGTCAGGACAGCTAGATGAGGCTGAGAATCTCATTAATGCAATGCCATTTAAGCCTGATGAACCTACTTGGGCAGCTTTACTAAGTGCCTGCAAGCACCATAATAATATTGAAATGGGAATTAGGGTTGCTGATCATCTATTAAGTTTAGAACCAGAAGATCCATCTACATATATACTGTTGTCTAATATTTATGCTAGAGCTGAATTGTGGGAAAAGGTTTCAAAGGTGAGAAAGTTGATGGCATTCATGGAAGTTAAAAAGCAACCAGGCTATAGTTGTATTGAATTGGGAAAGGAAAGCGAAGTGTTTTATGCTGGGGAGACCGCTCATTCTATGAAGGATGTGATTTTTGGTTTGCTTAAGAAGTTGGATGCAGAGATGAGGAGAAGGGGTTATGTTCCAGATATAAGTTCTGTTTTACATGACATGGAGTGGCAAGAGAAGGAAAGACAACTATTTTGGCATAGTGAGAGGTTGGCTGTGGCCTACGGGTTGCTTAAGGCTGTCCCGGGGACAGTTATTCGGGTAGTGAAGAATCTTCGTGTTTGTGGAGACTGTCACACAGTTTTAAAATTCATAAGCACCATTATGAAGAGGGAAATTGTTGTCAGAGATGCCAATAGATATCACCATTTCAAGGACGGGGAGTGTTCATGCAATGATTTTTGGTGATTTTGCGGCTCTGCGTCGGAATTTTTCCTTTGGTTTTTCATATGTCTGCCATCTATTGATCATAGGTTCAAGTTTGAATCTGCTTATTCAAGCGTCTTGTAGTTAGCCTTTTCCTTTCATTTTTTTTTTTTTTTTTTAATAAATTTCTGAGGCTTGCTAATTTTATTGGAACACATATTGCCTAACCTGTGTTGTCAGCACCAATGGTTTAAATGACATTGATCTCATATTTTCAACCCCCAAGCCAAGGAAAACACAGGCTTTACAGTGAAAGTGGTTGACGTTTACCTATAATTGTGGGTATTGCATTACCACTTCAGGGGATATGTATTCCTTGACGAATTGTTTTCTCTTATTTTTGCTTTTGGGTGATTTCTCTTTTAAATTTTGCTCTCTTTCGATAATGGAATTGAGTATCACTGGCTTGATGAAGTTTGAACTCACAATTCAACAGTCTGAAGTCCACTTTATCTGTGGTAGTTGTGGATGTGTTTGAAAAGATAAACACACATAAGATTATGGATAATGACTTTGTAGTTAGGCAAGCAGTCTAATTGCATGTCTTGTCTTGACTTGTGCTTAGGTTTGATCTGGTGTTTGCAGCTCACTGATTTCATATTTAAAAAAATAAAAAATAAAAAGTAAACTCACTATCCGATAAGGTGGATTAGAAAATTATGGCTCAGGTTTGATACTTCATTTTTTTTTTTTTTTTTTTTGCACCTGGCTCAGGTTTGATACTTCATATTTTTTTTTTTTTTTTGCGCTGGGAGGTGGTGGGGGGGGGGGTGTTTGGGGGGGAGGAGGGGGATTGACTTTTGATATGTGATAACTGGTTGCATTTTATGTTTTGGAATATCCCCACAAAAGAAACACACGCGAGATAATCTGTTTCCTATTTAAGTCTTTTGTGTTTACCAAAAAGATCAAATTTATGGTTTAATGTAATGTGATATTTTTAACTTTTGAGAATTATTAACACCCCGCCTCCTAAGAAAGAGAGAAAATTGTCTGGTATTGTACTTTTTTGTGTTTTCTTCTACTTCCAATGGATCGGTGCTGTATGATGGATAGATGCCTTTAAAATGCTGAGGAAGCATTTTATAACGACTTCATTTCCGTAAGAGGCCTAATGTAGCCTTTTTGTAATTTCTATTCTTTTTATCAGAAGCTATGATTACTAGTATTGATGGTTCATCATTTGAAGAGGTGCATTAACTGTTGGTAATATATTCCTTAAATAAGTCAAGCCTTTTCAGGTCTGGTCGCATATATGTGATTGACACAAAAACCAATTCCAAGGCTCCATCACTGCATAAAGTTGTTGAGCCCGAAGATATTGTTCAGAAGACTGGTTTGGCTTATCCACACACATCCCATTGCCTTGCTTCTGGAGACTTACTGGTGTCATGCCTTGGTGATAAAGATGGAAATGCTGCAGGGAGTGGCTTTCTTCTTCTTGATTCTGAGTTTAATGTCAAAGGAAGGTACTGTTCTGAGACATAAAAATAAATCTAATCTTTTACTGTTAGCAAACTAGTTTTAAAAAATCACGTATCTATGTATCCAATTTTGGCGCAATTCGTTATATTGATTAATGGAAAATATATATCAAATTTAAAGACAAGATTGACAATACACAAGTAATATTGGAAATCTATTTAAAGATTCACGGAGATGGTGACAGTTTAATAGCATGATTGAATTCCTGGCATGGTAAATTGAGCACGTTTACTGTAGATTTGATTACGATGTAACCTTAAAGCTCCCTTCACATCTACCAGGTGGGAGAAACCAGGGCACAGTCCACTTTTTGGCTATGATTTCTGGTACCAACCACGACACAAGACAATGATAAGCTCCTCATGGGGTGCCCCTGCTGCTTTCACTAAAGGTTTCAACCTTCAGCATGTTTCTGATGGTCTTTATGGGAGGCATCTGCATGTGTACAGCTGGCCAGGTGGTGAACTGAAACAAACATTGGATCTTGGCAGTACAGGGCTCTTACCTTTGGAGGTTTGTGCACAGACAATCTACAATCTGGTTTCCTACATCTAGAGTATGGCCAACATGATTATTTGTTAATTTATATATTTTTTCTTTTAATCAGAACATAATAAGTCTGGATCTATTTTTGTCTCAATGTAACCCTTTTGCAGATAAGGTTCCTGCATGATCCCTCGAAAGATACGGGGTTTGTTGGTTGTGCCTTGACAAGTAACATGGTGCGATTTTTTCAGACCCAAGATGGTTCTTGGAACCATGAGGTATGCACATAAGATATCTATATATGTCTGTATGTCAGTGCCATATTGTGTTCACCTTGTAATTTTCTCTGTATTGTCTTTTTATTTGAGGCATTGATTAATATTTGCAGATTGCAATATCAGTGAAGCCATTGAAGGTGCAAAATTGGATTCTTCCAGAAATGCCTGGGCTTATAACTGATTTTCTGATCTCTCTTGATGATCGTTTTCTGTACTTTGTGAACTGGCTGCATGGGGATGTGAGGCAGTATAATATTGAGGACCCTAAGAATCCTGTATTGACAGGCCAAGTATGGGTTGGGGGACTTATTCAAAAGGGAAGCCCAATAGTGGCTGAGGGAGAAGATGGAAAAACATGGCAATTTGATGTTCCAGAGATCCAGGTTTGTATGAACTCCATTGTAAAAGTTAAAACTCTTTCTGAGCTATAGCTTATTGCTGCCTAGCTAATTGATGATTGATTGGGTGCTTTTAGTAACAATTCCCCAAACAAGATAGGCTTGGTTGGGAATGCTGCTTATGTGCAATTTAGATATCAGTTAAAACAGTTCCTGCACCAGAAGTATTTCACACAGAGATGCATCAGATAATTTGTTTGGTTCTTCTGATTTACATCATGATTCTATAAAAAAAGATGTATTATTAATCTACTGAGTGCTTTATTCATTATCTGGTGACCATCAATCATTATTATTTAGTAATAGATGCACATGGACCACCTAAACCTTGATGTGATAACACTATACACCATATTTGAGTGGCTAGACAACGTATAAGTGACCTGTTATATATTCACCACTCGAGTGCCTTTATCCCATATAGGTATATGCCTAGTAGCTAGACGCCTAGACCATTCGTTTGATAGGCTATAGAAAAATAACAGGGTAAAATACTATTTTGGTCCTTAAACTTTACCAAAAGTTTGTTTTTCATCCTTAAACTTTAAGAAGTTCATTTTTCGCCCCTAAACTATTGAAAAGTTCATATTTTGTCCCTAAACTTTGAAAATGTTTTATTTATGTCCTTAAAGTTTACTAAAAGTTTGTTTTTCATCCCTAAACTATTGAAAACGTTCTTTTTTCATCCTTATTTTTGTCTCTATACTATTCAAAAAACTCTTTACAAGGTTTAGGGATGAAAAAAGAAATTTTTAAATTTTAAGGATGAAAAACAAACTTTTAGTAAAGTTTAAAAACCAAAGTAGTATTTTACCAAAAATAATACTATTTGAGCATCTTCCTATCTCTGATGTTACATGTTAGTGTTCCACAACACTTTTTAACTCACACGTATTTCTATAATATTTAAACAACGTTATTAGAAATCTCTTACCAAACGGGCTAATCACTCATACTAAGACTATACTTTTGCTCCGTGTAGTTCCCTTAATTTAATATGTTGTTCATGTTAGTGTACACCACTTTAATTATGTTTATGTGGTTTACGTGCATTGGTCTGGCACAAACTATTTAATCACTCAAACTAAGACAGTACTTTTGCTCCATGTAGTTCCCTTAATTTAATATGTTGTTCGCTTCATATTTTTCTTTCAGGGAAATCAGTTAAGAGGGGGGGCCTCAAATGATCCAATTAAGTTTAGATGGGAAGAGACTCTATGTCACCAACTCACTCTTCAATACATGGGATCGTCAATTTTATCTTGATCTTGTGGAGAAAGGATCTCACATGTTGCAGATTGATGTTGATACAGAGAAAGGTGGTCTGAAAATAAACTCGAATTTTTTCGTGGATTTTGCTGCTGAACCTGATGGTCCTTCCCTAACCCATGAGATGAGATATCCTGGTGGTGATTGCACTTCAGATATATGGATCTAAGCAACTTGAATCTATTTCTAGCAATAAACGCCAATGTTCTAACATATGGTAGTGGATATAATGAACTTTCCAAATTAAGTTGTTGGTGATGACAGAATGTGAAGGAAACATGGGATTTTATAAATTATAAATAATATTTGTAATTTCTACCAATACATTGTCCAGACCCAAACTTATTAGCTCTCCTCTCGTTAGGTTGGGACTTAAGAGTCTCTCTTTCTTGTCTTGGTTTGCCTAAGAGAGTTCCTTAGGGCTAGGAGTGTCTGTACTCTCTCTCTCCCTCTCTCTGTGCTGGCTCAATGGGTGAGCCGAATAGGCAAACACCTAAGGCCCCAGTGAAAAAGACCCCTAAATTTTTACCAATAGAGATTTTCTTCTACCAATGGAAGTATTAATTAAGTCCTAAATATTCACCAATAAATAAAAAGTAGTTTTTTATCAAAGAAAAACCAGTTAAAGAAAAATGTTTTCATTGGATGGGTCAATCATTTAGTGTTAGTTTGGATAGCAATGCTTTTGCGTTTGTGTTGGCGGCTGCGTTTTGTGTGGGTCCCATGCACTGTTCACGAAACCCGCAAGTACAGATTTCAGCAAATTTTTCTTTAAAACTTGGTCCTACGACACTATTCACACATTTAAAAATTATTTTGTTACAATGTTTTCAGTTTTTAGTTTTCAATAATAAGCGGTATTCAAACAGACCATTAATCTCTCACACATAAATGTTAAAAGAACTCATTAATCTTACACTAGTAAATAAATTTATACTCAAATTTTATTTAGAGATATCAATTATATAACTTTATTAAAATTTTCAATCATAATTTTTTAGTATTTAGTTACTTCATTCAATAAATAGTGTTTATTTTAGTTGTATAGTCATTGAGTAATGCGATGGGTTCATTTTAATTTGTAATTCTTTTCTTAAAAAAATAGATTTTAAATGAAAAAAAAAAAAAACCAAAAGTTAAATAAATATTCTGTTAATATTCAAAGCATAAGAATAAACCTCACTTAAAGTAGTCGCCTTAAGCCCCATAATACCTTGAGTCAAACCTGCTCTCTCTCTCTCTCTCCTTCCTTGAGATGGTCTTCGTTTTTCTTGCAGGTATTAGATACACTGTGGGTGGGTATGAGGAGCCTTATTAAATAAGTTGGAAGGCATTTACTTTACAAAGTGATTAATATCGAGGTTATATATATGCGGACATGCAAAAAAAATCTCCTGAACTTGTGTTGTTAACATTTTGATGTATACTTCAATATGATTGTATTTGGGATTCTTTCTTTCTGCACTTTAAAATTTTGCGATATGGTTTATACCCATCCCATGCTAAATTGGACTTTTGCATAACTGAATTAATCAATCAAGTTGGCTAAATAAAGTTAACCGAGTCTAATATCCCAACGTCTTGAACTATCCTAACCCATCCAAACAAAAGTTAGAAGCTTGGTCGGGAAAAAAAAAAAAGGTGGTACTACTAAAAAGCTCTCGCTTACATTACAAACAATAATCAAACATCACATAGCTTCACCAGAATTAGATGTCAATCAACACAACATAAAAGCATTATAAATCAAACAGTTTTAACTGTTTAAATAGATAATTAGTTGCTCAATCAACTCGGCGACAGTTCTTCCTAACTTCACCCTTGAAACCAGTGAGAGGGCTTATGTTTCCCATCTTGACCATAGACTTAGCAAACTGGTCGAAGAATAGGCTCTCATCCTCAGCATATCTCTTAACCAATTGCATAGTAGTCCCAGCACTTCCTGTGAAAAGCACTTCATCTGAAGTGAGGAGCCCTTTTCCCCACAGGATGAGCTTGAAATATGTGTTGTCGAATTTTGCTGGGGAGGCAAAGTCCAAGGGAGAGATGTTATTGTCACCAGCTGATTTAGGACAAACTGATTTCAAATTATAGTAGTAGCCCTTGTCAAGAGTTTGATCAGGTTGGTTGTTTCCATTTTGGTTGTACAGCCTTTGCTTGAATGTCGCACACCTTGCCATACCAATTGTATGCCCCCCTGCAATGTCATAATAGGCAATGTGTACTTAGCAACAGCGGAAAAGAAAAAGTGAAAGCTGAGTAATCGTTAAATGATTAAGTTTTTGAGACAATTGATAATTTATCATGATAGATGTTAGTGTGTTACATTTAAAAGGCCAAATTTACCTGAGAGTGCAACAAGATCAACTTCATTGAGTCCTTGACGCTTGAACAATGTTAAAAGGTTTTGGAGAGTAGAGTTTGGTGGGGGAATATTAGTGTTTGAGGTAGTTAAGCTTGCTGTCTTTGAGTCCCTTCTTCCCAATGGTAGCTCCCAATTCGGTCCACCGCTCTATTTCATCACACCCAATAAACTTAGCAAACTGGTTGATGAAAAAAAAAATCCTTAAAGAGTACCAATTTAGAAGGCCATTAGAACTTATTCTAGTAAAGATAAACCTTTCGATTTTTTTTTTTTTTTGGTTAGCATACCTTTACAATGTAATCAAGCTTCTCTAGCCTTAGCTAGTGTTGCAAAAGAGAAAGAAGGGTCATTGTTTGGTTAGAAAAATGCCATTCTTTTCTCTTTCTCATTATATAACATGATTCTGTATAAATAATAAAGTCTACTATCGTTTCTGCTAAAAAAAAAGGTCCTTCTAAGGACATGTTTAAACAAAATAATGCTAAAATACTATCGATTTTACTATAAAAACTTACAAATTAATGAGACTGTGAATATGATTGCTGTCACATTAATAACATTAATAAAATAAAATAAAAAAATAGAACAAAAAGGGAAACAAAGTAGGGACGAAGTTTGGCTTTGGCTTACTAATACGGTGGAGCCACGAGCAGCAAGGGCAAGAATGTCTGCACAAGAGACAGTTTGAGGACATGCTTCTTCCAACTTGACCTTGATCTCATCAATCACTTCAAAACCTCTAAGAGAATTTTTGTTTGGCCCAGAATTCTTTTCACTGACTATTGTGGCACTATCATCCAATAATACTGAGGCGTCGCAACCCTGCAACATTAGATAGCTGGACCATTTTATGCAAGTGATAACAAGCACAAAGGGTTTAACTTTTAAATGATTTGTTATACTTTAACCCAAAAAAAAAAAAGGAGAAACTTTCATTCATCTATAGTATTTATTAATAAATCTAATTACAAAAAAATATTCATAATTTTTTTTGGACGCGAGTGGGAAACCATAAGAAAACGATGTTGCACCAATAAAAATTTAACCACTCAAAATACGATATTGCACTCAAAAATACACAAAAATAACAATTTAACCACTCAAAGATACGCAAAATAAACGTTTGTATGCCTAGCATCACTCATATTTTATATGTTTATGCTTTTGGAGCCAATAGAGTAAATTCTATAACCTGGACAAAGCAGTCATGGAAGTGAAGCCTAAGCAAAGAAGCAGCCATTCTGGGCTCTTTGGCAATGGCCCTCTCCAACACAGACATGACAATGTCATTGGCTTGGGGACAAGAGAACTGATAAAATTCAGGGAAAAGGCTAAAAGACCATCCACTACTTCCACCATGACCACCCCAGCCAAAATCGAAGCCTGGGTGAGCCGAGGAGAGTGTGGCTGAGAGGGAAGCTATTACTATGAGACTAAGAGCAACTTTGAAGAGTTCCATTGATTGCTCAAATTATAGCTGCACGTTTTAGAGATTGCCTAGCCTTTGCTTGCATAAATATAGAGCTCAAGAGAACAAATCAACCACTTTCCCTACCAAATACTCTCACCTAATATAGATGCCGAGGGATGACCAAGTCTAATTGCAAACCTCAAGAGTTATGTCACTCTTGTGTGTCTGAGAGAGAGGGATTTGGTTTTGACAGTGTTTCTGGTATTACCTGCTCCCAAGGACAAATTTGGATGGATCTGCCTTCTACATTATGGTGCCCCTTGTGGAATCTTTCTTTCATCAACCTTTATAGCTTAAAAATGGTTACTAAACACCATATTAGGTTATTTACTTGAACTGATATTCCTCTCTTTCTTTAGGATAAACAAACGAGTACTAATTGACAAAAAAGAAGTAAATACTTCGACAGCTGTACATATGAAAACAAATTTTAACCCAGAATAATTCAAGACATTACTTTGCTCTAATTGGAATTCTTACAATCAAGAGTCAAGAATGGTTTAACCTTTTGCTAGATGACCTTTTGTTTGGTTCTCTGTATCTTGCCAACGCTGCTTTTTTGGGGAGAAAAATAATTAAAAAATATGCTACATTTCACACTCATTTTCCAAATAAACTCCATTAACAGGAAAAAATAAACTCCATTAACAGGAAAAACTGGAACTGAGCTAGTTTTGTTTCTTACACTTACAAAAGAAAACAAATGCTAGCTACTCTACATACAGATCTATTGACAGATAGGAATATGATACAAGAACCGCTATACAGACTAAATTCAAACTCTCCTTCACGCTCTCTCCCCTCTGAGACAACAAAACTATTATTGCTCCTCAGACGGAAGAATATAAGATATCAATGTTCAGGAAAAGTAAAGAAGTATATACATGCTGGAGGCTACGATATAAACAGTTGCCTCATCGGTGTGAGCAGCCTTGCAAACCGCAGGGGAACATACGCCTTGACTAATGTCCCATTTTCTTTATATTCCTACAAAATTTGAAGGGGAAAAATTATAAATAACAAATTATAACAATAAATGATATTGTGTTAATAAATATGAGGATAGCTGATCCATCCATAGAAGTTGGAACACAAAACCAACAATTACTTATTGCTCATTTTGCCTTAACTATACTGTTCAGTCAAGTGTGCATACAACTAAAATTTCTTTCCTAAATCTACCAAGGTCCCTAATTGTATCTATTGTCCTCTATTTGAAGCAACATCCCCCCACCCTGGCCCCCACAAAAATGGCAGTCGTCATTGCATGTTTCAGTGTTGGATGAGGCAGTGGCAATAAGTTGCTCATGGTAGTAGTGGTACAAGGATAAAGGAACTCTTTTTTCTTAAAGCAAGAATTTTATGCTTAAGCCAAAAGGCGACATTATTGTAGTTTTACTTTTTCAGAGTATTTACAACCCAATTTGTTAGCAAACACAATTTCTTTTTTCCCTTTGCTTTTTTTTGCTTCAAAAGCTACAAGAGCAAAGTCAAGATGCTATCTAAAGGATCCTTGAGATGCAGGAAAAAATGACTACATAAATTACTAAAGATGAGAAAAGTAAAAAAGCTTGCAGACCGTCACTTGATCAAAATAACACTCGAGAATCCAAGAATGCTAAATGCAGAAATGAAGAGAGAGAATGATAGGTGCGAGGTTGGGGGAGGGTTACTAAGATTCGATGGAATTATTAGCAAGAAACTTGTAAGACAGGGAACAAAGACAGATAAGGGGTAAAACAACCACAAAAATAAATAAGTTCAAGATCCCGCAAATACTTACAGTTCTCTCTACCATTCCAACCTGATGAATAGTACTCAGGAGCTCTCCTTTGTCAAATGGGATTAAAGCTTCCACCCAAACCATAGAATCCTGTCATGCATTGGATTTGTTTAATTTTATTATTATAATTTTGTAAGCACAACACAGACTCCACTCTGTGTATCAACTATCGGGAATAAGAAAAACTAACTACTTTTGAGGAAACTAGAAATACTGCTGTCAATTCACTACCTTCAATTTTTCCTGAACCACATTGCAGAATTCATGTAGCCCTTCACCATTCATAGCAGATATGCAAACAACATCTTCTCTCTTCTCCGCTTCCAACTTTATTTTTTGAGGATTGCTAACCCTATCAACCTGCCATAAGCAACTGTGAAAGTCAGGCTACCATCAATATTACCTATAAGCCCATGTAGCAAAGAATGGAATCTAAGACTTGTCAATTGAATAGCAAATCAAGAAACTCACCTACAAGCTTCACATTAATCATAAACTATATATGCAAGCACTTCATGGATTATAAGGACGGACATTATGCATACAAATCAGTTTTGCTAACAAGTGTGCTTAAAGCTCAAAGCTGCTTGCTTAAAACAAAGCACGCCCAGGCATGCTTTTTTATTTTTTTGCTAAAAAATATATGAATCATTAAAATTAATTGCTCGAAGGAAATGATGGGACTATTGATTTATTGTAAAAAGTAAAAACACCATGCTTAAGGTGTTGTATTACACACACACACACACACAATGTGTGTGTGTGTGTGTGTGTGTGTATATCCAAAGACATGAATAAGGATAATTTACTATTCTTGTGCTTTTTGGTCTTCACTCTTTGGATATATTTTGATTGAACCATATACTTCATTTGATCATAGTTATCACAGTAAACTATTTTTGTAAAGCACATGAGGATTATACAAAATGGTTTTTTTTTATTTTTTTATTATTAGATTATTATCATATTGTTCATTGATAAATGTTTTCAAATTTACTACATAAAATTTGAAGAATTTTGTTATAACTTACGGAACTTACAAACTTTGTGCAATTGCACTATACATATTAACTTAAAGGCAAAATATATTACTATTTTGGTTAATGATTTTTTTTACTATGAATCTTTTATTAGAGGTTATTATATGTTATATTTAAAAAATGAGTGCTTTACTTAAAAGCAGACACATGTTTGTGCTTAGGTTCCATGAGGGTTTTGCACTTATGTGCACTTGACCCTTTTAGCAACATTGATACAAACGATAAATTTGATAGATCACAAAATCATTACTTTTGATTTCATAGAAGAAGTACAATAGTGTGTGCAGATAAATATTAATTTATATGAGAAAGCTGGTGGTCTACTTGCTAATATATCCTCAATTTAATAATAGTAAACTAAAAGAGAAAATAGAGAATATGTAATGAGTAACGCTAGGGACACATCCCTTCCCACACCCTGCTTGTTTGTCAACTTTTGATTGGATTTCATCACTTTCACATGTACTTGAAGATGCTGAAATCCAATCAAGAGTTGACACACAAGCAGGGTGTGTATTTGGGTGTGGAAATGGGTGTGTCCCTAACATTACTCATATGTAATTGAAATAGGTATCAGTACAAATTTTAACCAGAAAACATGATATGAGAAAGGTTTATGGAACAGAAAACAAGCCATCATTCGGATTTTGACAAGAGAACAGCACCAAGGAAAGGTCTACAGAGAAAGCCCAATAACTATGAAGATTCACACATACAAAGCGGAAAAACAGAAAGTCAGTTAGTTGTTTCACTTTATTACTTTTGTAACTCCCTCTTTACCTTATTCCAGACCATCAACTTTGGAATTGATGACACATCTAGTTCTGACAAAACCTTCTCCACAGCTTCTATCTGTTGCTTTGCTAGAGGATGACTGAGGTTCATAGCAATGTATTATAAGACTAATTTTATCCAGCAATATCTTGTCAACACATTTACCATATTCTACCTGATGTCCACCACATGTACCAAAAGCGATGACTCTGCTATCTCCTCCAATGTAGCTCTGAAGGCTGCAACCTGCAGGAAGTAGTTGTTGTTGGAGAGAAGAGAAAAGATTTGTTGGGCTTCACTCCATATAATAATCAAAATTCTCTGAAACCTCTTTTTTAGTAATGATGCAAATTTAAACTTGATTCAAGACAAAACATAAGGAGTACCAGCAGCCACTTAATACAAGACATGAGAGAGAAATGATAGTGGTAGAATAATCAATAAATTGAGGAGGATCTCACCAGCATAGTTGGTAACTTTTGGATGAAACCAACAGTATCTGTGAGAAGAAACTCCTTCCCATTCTTCATCTGGACAGAAAGACAGAGAAAATGTCTAATGTTACCATCGGCAACTGTAAGTTTCTAATGCAGAAAACATAAGCATCTCAAATAATTCTACATAGTGCTTGCACACTGAAAGTCAAGCTATTCAAACTCATTTGCCAACTCCCAACATTTATACAGTGAATCCTAATCAAAGATCCCAGTTCGATTACATAAAGTCCAGAATCTAAATCATAAGTCCTAAAAGTGCTTTGTTGTCAATTGAAGAACAGAAAAATATGCAACATATCAATGAAACAGTTTAAAAACTGAAACTACTTGCTGCCACATGGAAAGAACCATCATCTCTGACTACATAGTTGCATACAGGGGTAATACTATGTTGGAATTTCTGGGGCCATGGCCCCCCAAACTTCTTGAAAGGCTCCAAGTTCCTTACATTCAATGAAAATTTTTGTTAAAATATATTGTTCACCCCCCACCAAAAAAAAAAAAAAAAAACTATTACACATATAACCCTAAAATATTAAATTATAAATAATATTTTTCTCTAATTTGACCACCTCCTTCCTGATAATGTAATCCTGGTTGCATAAAAATGCTATGGCAAGAGTCTTCCCTGATTATGTTGACTGACCTGAACCCTTCTTGTAGTTGGATCAAGGGTAGCAAATAACCGATCCTCAGCAAGTACATTAGCTCCAGTCAATCGATTTAGAAGTGTACTTTTTCCAGCATTTGTGTACCCAACCTAAAATGTCATCCATGTCTACTTATATTATAAACTGAAATGAACAAGTGCCCTAATAGCTTTGAAAGCCATGTATCTACTTACCAAAGAAACTACTGGGACAGGTACAGATGTACGCCGGTTCCGGTACTGCTTTCGATGTTTCCTAACAGATTCAAGCTCTTTTTTGAGAACTCCAATCTGGAATTAGGAATGTGTTTACAACCAAATTCAATTTCTAAAGATAAGAAAAGCATTAAAAAAAAAGCTTCTGACAGAGACAACCGCAATGATTAGAATTTTTTTTTTCCTGCTAAGAGAAATTAAAAGCTTATAGCCTACAAGTGTTGTGAGAAGGGAACCACATAAAGATACGTCTTGATCATTTTTCCAGGTATGGAAACATTTATATTCTATTAAAACCTGTCGAGAAAGGTCACTCACTTGAGTACGTAAGATACGCTTATCCACTTCAATCTGCTTCTCACCCATACCCTTCACCTTGCCTCCCGCTTGTCGCTCAAGGTGAGTCCACATTTTTGTTAATCGAGGTAACTGGTATTCCATTTGTGCCAATGAAACCTGGAAAGACGTTTCAGTTGTCAGTGTGAACCATACAGATCTTCTTCCTTTTGCTATTCATTAGTAGATGAAGAGGTATTTAGTCTCATTAGAAGACTTGAACATCTGCTCCCATGTAGGTGGTAAGGCCTCAAACTATACCAAAAGCACTAAAAGAATTTGGGGTCTTTCCAATAATATATCACAAAATTAACTAAAAGAATTATAATAAATTTGCCTGCAAAGCTGCTTCATGTGTTGCTGCCCGCTGGTTAAATATATCCAGGATGAGAGCAGTGCGGTCACAAACCCTAACATCTCCTCCAAAAGCCTTCTCCAAATTGCGTAATTGCCTAAAATTATAACAGTGAAATGAAAACATATTTTAAGATTTAATTGTGCATAACGAAGAATTTATGTATCTGCTTGAGAAAATCAGAATAACGCAATGTCATTGTCAACAACATGGACAGAGATAATCTTTGTATCACAATCATTGTTTATATGAAGGGGGGTGACTATAATGATGCCATCTAAATGAAGAAGAAATTTACATTTAAACATTAAACATATGTAATGCACATATTAGGTTCACACTGACTCCATGGCATACAACACTACAAGCCATCTTATAGCCTTTATCTTCCCTTTTCCAAATCCTTGTAAATTCCAGCAAGGCAAAACTTAAAGTTCATAACATAACCAAGGTCTTAGATATAATCTGAGAACCAACTTTTTCAGTTTTTTGCTATTTAAAACTGAAAAAAATAAAGAAATATAACTGCATTTGCATGTAAATACAACACAATAAGTTCAAAACAGCAGAAATCTTAATATGACCCAAACTAAAAGCTCAAATACAGAAAACTAGAATATAGTTAAAAACTGAAACTTCCATTGGCAGGAATCCTGGCATGGCAGGTTCATAGTGGTAAACAAAAAATAATAATAACGAAAAAAACAAAAACAAAAAAAGAGCAAAAAAGAGTGAGAAAACTGGGAAGAGCAAGTGTTGCAAAGATAAAATAGTGTCATTTATGAAAACCAATTTGAACAGGAAGCATATCTTTAGACACAATAACCATTAAGTTGGGAATCTCACCCAGCTGAAAGCTCATCATCGAATATTACAGTCTCAACACCAAGTCCATGGATTGCACTCTTTATCTCTGCAACCTTGCCAGAACCAATATATGTCCTTGGGTTCGGGGAAGCTAGTCTGCAGCATGTAGTAGATTAAGCAATTGAAGCTAGGATGCCAAAAGTTGAAGAATTCCTTAAAAAGAATAACATATGATTCCATGGACATAGATTGCTGATGTGTCATGATTTCAAAAGCATACAAAAATTATACTGTCCAGCTAAATGCCAAAAGAACATTGAAAAAAATCCTAAACTTCACATTGAGTGTGTTAAACAAGCTAGAACATTTATGTTCTAAGTTTGTACAAAGGCACAAAATGATAGAAGCTTAGAACCAATAAATATGTGATATATTGAATACAACAACAAAGCTTTAGTCCCAAATTTTTTGGGGTCAGCCATGAATTCCCAACAGATTAGTCAAGGTTGGCCACATGTACAACGAGTATCTATAGCATATAGATTCACAAAAAAGTGACTAAATTTTACGCTAGCCGTCGACCGACCGCAACCCTCCTCCTTTCACGGGCTTGGAACTGGCTGTGAACAAAATATATGACACTAAGCACAGACACAAGCATAGTAATGCAACATATAGAATATGTTGGAAGAAATGGGTTTGATGCTGTCTGAAGCCTAGCAATCGCTCCGTAGGTGAAAAGAACCAAAACAAGTGCTTAAGGTTATTGCAATATAATCTCAGTCGGTGTATAACATTCAAATCAACTTTCTCTTTTCAATATTTTCCTTTTTCATTGTTTTCTACTCCGCTGATTCCTAACAAGGACATAAGAGATAGAGACAGAATGCAAGAAATCTACCTTCGTAGTTATGTATTTGCTTAGTAGGTTTAGCAGAATGTATAAGAAAATCAGATGGATTCAGAATTCCCTGTGGAGGTGAACATAAATACACTACATATTTACAAGACATGCACTATATTTTCAAAAGGACAACATGCTCAAACTCATGTATTATTTAAGGTAGTTGCACATTAAATGAGCAATCACTGAATATAGAGGATGAACGAATTTCTACACTCTCCAGAAAGAGAAATTTTGGGTAAGCTAAAATAATGAAAGCACCAAAGCAATATGTCGAAGTTGCCAAGTGTCATGGACTGCCAACTTTTATCGAGGTTTATCCTAAAGGAAACAATTGTCTATTGCCTAGTTTCCCAAGGTTATCACCTAATCATTGCTTTGTCACCATTGCCCCTGGTACCAAAAGCTGGTCATAGGTGGTTCTCCAATGCAATAAAACAGCTAAGTTGGTTCATCCCATAGTACTTCAACAAAGACAAACATTTTCCAATTGACACATCATTTAACTACACAAGTAGAAAATACTAGGATGGACCATATGATATGTAAACTTTCTAAAAATATCCTAGGTAAGAAGAACCAGTGACATATCAGGGACTACTCACTTTTGATGCGTGGAACCAACAACCAAAACCCCAGCAGTGTCAGCCAACTGAGCCAATTCCTTAAGCGATTCTTCTACACCAAAAGAATCCTCTATATCACCTTTGCGCTCAACGCCAACAATGTAGGCCTTTTCTTCAAAAACCTGAAAACATGAATAGTCCAATTTACCTCTCTTTTAAAAAATAACTCCTCTCCAACTAGAGCTTTCTACCAAAGAAAAGAAGCTAAAATAAGCAAGTTTGAACTTACCAATACTGAATCAAAAGAAGTTTACACTAATATTACTCTATACTATTAATTTAGCCTACAAATATTTGTCCATACAGCCAAACATGTTGCGTGAAAGGGTTTCTGGAAAGCCCTCCTGCACCAGGCTGACAATGAACACTAGTATGGGCTTGTGAAAGATGCCACCAACAAAAAATTAGGGGGGAAAAACTAGAAGAAAAGAAGAGAAAGTGCAAGCACAAGCAAGATAACACCAATAATTTATATGATTCAGCAATCGCCTACGTCTATGGGCAGTAGGTGTTAGAATTATGTGGTTAAATGATTTAATTTACCATTTTCCAATAGCTTAAGCTTTTGAGAATTTAACATGATATCAAAGTAGGAGGTCCTAAGTTCAATCAACATCTCCTCTACTCTACCTAAGGAATTTTGAGCCCACACGTGAAGGAAAGTGTTAGAATTATGTGGTTAAACGATTAAATTATCCATTCCCCAATAGCTTAAGCTTTTGGGATTGAGAATCGGTAATTTAAAATTTCAATGATAGCCTACATCCCTGAGTAGCAACAGTAGCAAAGAATAAATTCAGAGAGATTAAAAAGAGTTTACACACTCAAAGAGCACCTATCCTTTTTTCTTCTCTCTCCTCTCTCTCTCTCTTTCTGTGCAAATCTTTCACATGACTCCACTCACTCTCACACACACAAATAGGTCAAAACTCAAGACAACCTCTGTATTGATCACACAAGTTCCTAAGATAACAAACCAATCCAAAATGCAAGAGTCACAAAGCATTATTTTGAAACAAATATTAATGTTGGTAAAAAAAAAAAAAAATCAAAGGCCACAGATTCATCTCTTGCATTTGCAAAATTATCCATACAAAAGAAAAGAAACGAACCTCCCTGCCGTTTCGTAGCTTAAACCTATTCTCAAAACTGTCATCATCGTCCTCCTCTTTCTTCTTTTTAGTTTTAGTCGCGGACGGAGTTTGGGATTTAGTGTCTGCAACTCCATTGATTACAGGTCCATGGACCTCTTCTTCTTCTACTTCTACTTCTACTTGTACCTCCTCATCGATCACTGGGCTTTTCAGAGCTAAACTGCTATCAGTGGAATCGACTCCAACTCCAAGCCCTTGCTGCTGGAGACTTCTAGCGATGAGTCGCGAAGAAGAAGAAGAAATATTGAGATTGTGGTGGTGGTGGTGGTGGTGGTTCGAATCGTTTTTGAGTGTGAGTGGGAAATTTGGGCGATAAGGGTTTGAATTGGATGGTGGAGGAGACCATGGATAATTGGGGTCGTGATTTAGAGGTGAGGGCCGAATTATACTACAACAACAAATGCTTGCGCTCATTATACTTTACTTTTGCTGCTTCTTCTTCTTCTTCTTGTGGTTATTACTTGTTATGTTGCATTTTTTTGGTTAACGGTAACGCCCAAATATCAGATGGTCCAGTATACTCCACAGTATCTACTATCTAGTCCAGTGTTCAACAACCCGCATAAGCGGATACGTCCGAACCGACCCGAAAGGTCATGGGTGGTTTTGAATCTTTTGATGAGTTGATTAGGATGGATGCGGGTCAAATGTTTAAGGTTTCATTTGGGAGTTCATCAAAATGAAGATAATGGAATTATGTAATTTTGTTTGGATACTTTAAAAATAGAAGAATGAAATGTAATTGTTTTTGGAGTAATATTAGGATGAATGAAAGTATTTTTATATCCCCTATTTTTAAATAAAGTGTTGAATATGTTGGGGTTTTTTGGAAGTTTTAGTATAAATTTAATTAAATCTAATTACATTTTCTCTGATTCCTCTCAACTTGGAGGGGAAATGAAATTTTGAGGTTTCAATGAAAAATGGAAGAATAAGTGTTATTCATTCTATTTTTTCCGACTTAAATTCTCAAACAATGGAATGATATTTTCATTCACTCTATTAAAATTCCCAAACAAATGAATGAAATGAATATTCAAAATAATTATTTGCATTCCATTCCTTTCTCTCTTTCCAATTAAAGTGTAAAAAAATTTCAATTCTCGAATGGGTGTTTGGTAAAAAAGAGAAAAACTCACCCACAAATACAACCCGATTGTGCACATTATATGGTCCATATTTAATTGTGAATCTAGGAAAATTTTTATTGGATTTGAATGTAAAAGGAAAATATTTAACAATGCAAAATGTTAGAAAAAAAATTGATCCAAGAGTTAATATTTTAAGCAAACTTTTTAAACTATCAATCTCAACCTTTAAAAGTCGGTGCAACAAATCTCAATCCATTTTATCAAGAAACTCAATAATATTGGTCAAACTTGGTCAAAACTATTATTTTTCAATGATTTTATATTTTTTTTGAGTTCATGTTGAATTGGAACCAAAGAGCTTAGCTAACTTGAGTAATATGGGTGTTCAAGATTGAGTTGGATTGGGTTTAGTGACCACTCGGCCTAAGTCTTTTGGATGTAACAATTTTCACAATATTTTACAAAACAATTGAGTCAATTAGTTATTTTGCAAGAACCGTAGATGCAAGTATAAGCCCTAAACCGTAATTTTATTTTTTGCACTTAATTTGGTCTGAAATGCTATGTTAATGTGACTCAACAAAAGTGCAGTAACAATAAATGATATGCTTAAAATTTTAGATATTACAAGTTTGACATATATACACACACACATTTTAATAAATTTAGATTTAGAACAGGTGCTCTCAACCCAAACTTTTTTTTTTTTTGATAACCTTCAATATATTTCAAACACAAATTGAAAGTAACAAAGCCTGGGCATCCTCCTTATAAGCTGAAGCCACTCTGGCTGGAAGATTGTTCGAACACAAACAAAAGGAAATAAAGGACTCTAGTGCGTACTTTGCTGCTTCATGAGCACCGGTGTTTCCACTTCTTTTTACCCAAAAAAACAAACAAGAAACAAAAGATTTTGCCAAAAACCAAATGTCAAACACCAGAGAGGAGATAACCCATGTCTTTTCCTTATATGTAAGTCCACAAAAAAAGACCAAAGCAGACCAAAATAGACCGAATTGGACAAAAATGAACCAAATTGGACCAAATAGAAAGAAGTGGACTAAATGGAAACAATGTGGACGGAATTGGAACAAATAGGACCTAAGTGGACCGAATGAGAAAAAGGTGAACCGAATAGGACTGAAGTGGACTGAATAAGAACGAATGGACAAATTAGGACCAAAGTAAACGTAATGGACCAAAGAATAACAAATAGGACCGAATAGGACTAATGTCCACTGAATAGGACTGAAGTGGACAAAATGGATCGAATAGGACCAATGTGGACCGAATAGAACAGAAGTTCACAGAATAGGACCAATGTGGACCAAATAGGACCAAAGTGGACCGAATAGAACTTTTAAATATTTATCATTTTTAGGGCTCATATTTTTAATTTCTAATGTAATTTTTTTTGTATTTTTTAACTCAAAACTAAAGATTTTATCTCAAATATATTAAAATTTCATACTTTTCAACCCAAAAATTAAGGGAAAAATTGAAGTTTTGAGCTAAACTTGAAAAGGCAACATACAAAAAGAATCAATTTGAGACCCAATTAGTATTTAATCTCTAGAAAGAACAAATTTTCTTCAACAAATTTTAGAGAACAAATTATACATCATATTATAACTACAAATAATTATTTATTTTCACACATCGCGTGAGTCTGGGACTAGTTTAATTAAAGAATCTAATATATTGTACTTAAATTTCACACTAAAGAATTGTACTTAAGTTTTATCATGTTATTGGATTCAAAAAAAAAAAAAAAAAAAAAGAGTTTTATCTTGTTATCATAATTTCTCTTCTTAAATTAACATTTAATACTCATTAAATGCTACAATAGTACCATCCTTAGCTTATGAGTAAGAGTGGGAAAAAAACAGATTCCACTTCTTTTGGGTTATAACTTATAACCGAATGAAACCAAGTAAAACTGAGCTGGTATTTTTGGCAAAGGTCAAGTTTGGACTAAGACACATCACTTAAAAGCTAAAAATATCTTTTTTACTTCTTTAAGGGCAGAACTCCTTTATAAGGAGGGGACGAAACCATACACACCCCACAATCACAATCCATTAGTACCCAAAGATAAGACCAAAAACTATAACTCTTTTTCTCACCTGTCCTTCATTTATTTTACCTTATAAATGCCCTTGAGACAATGGGAATATCCTAGAGTTAAGAACCTAAGTTTTAATGCTCTATTGTCTAGTGATTTGCATTTTGCAGAGAGAATCAAATTATGAAACCATCTAGAAAAGTATTTTCAGTTTGAATACTCAATTTAGTTACTTTCATGGTGCTAGGACTGAGTGGCTACATACAATAAGTTCACAAATCTACACAAATTCATATTTTTCACAATAAATTTGTGAATTTGTATGCGCCTATAATCTCATAGGGCAACAAAAGACTTAATATAGAAGGGAGGGGAATATAAAAGACTCATTATCTCTTCTTCTTCTTTTTTCTGTAATGTATACGTCTATTCACTTCCACATTGATAGTTGATATATTTTTGAATTTTGTAAATCCTATTATAAATATGAGTTCAATTGTAATGTTTATCAATCAAAATGAATAAGAAAGATGTAATATTTTGGCTGTAGACCATTAGAGTTATATCACCTGTTCTTCAATTCTTTCATCTCTTTATTTCCTATAAATCATATTTTAAATTATGTCATTTTTCAAATGATGCTATGCCACTGAGCTATCACTTGAATGCCATGAGTACAATCTATATCAATGCTAGTTGAATCTTGAAATTGACATGCAATTAATGAAGAACTTTGACAATGCTTTTAACTGCCAACTTTCACAATACTAAAATGCTTCTTCTTTTTTTTTGGGTAAATACTAACAGGGTTTAGAAACTAACACAGTTGGTGTTCTTGAACAAATTTGACCCTGGTTAGTACAACCACATTCCGAAAGTCTTTAATCTATATATGCAAAAATGAGCACTTACTAGAGGTCATTCATTCTTGGCTCACTTTACAAGAGTTTGCATTAATTGCTATCCTAAGTTGATTTTTCCTACCCCTTCAATCCTCTGCAGGATCTGAGACACCTTCCCTTGTCATTGAATTGCTAGTTAATTGGTTCAAGTCTTCTGAGGACTCCCCAAACTCTTCTTTGTACATTTCTTCAATCATAGGTTTCCACAGCCGAACCCGAGCATTTATGAACCAATTTGAAACCTGAAACAACCATGAAGATTACTCATTCACGTCACAATTAGGCCAGCTCACAAAATGAGAAATACTAACTAGTTTATAATAATCATATTCTGAGCAGAGAAAAATGGGAAAGGAATTACTTGGTTCTTGGTCAGGCCTGTCTGAGATGCCAACATTAGTTTTTCAGTTTCATTTGGATACCTGTGAGACACATCAAGTATCAGAGTCACATAAGACATGAAATCACAATGTAGGAAATAAAATTGATGCACTTACGGGTGGAGAAAGTGTTCAAACAGCCAAGAGCGCAGGATTGCCACAGAAGTCTCTGGCAACCCTCTAATCGGTCTCCATGCTTGCCTTTGGCTTTGCATCATGCTAAGCTGTTGAAGGGTCATTCTAGTTTGTCTAGTCTCTGTATCAAACAAGTTAAGCTGTGATAATCCGGTGCTGATTCGCGGTAAATCCTGCAAGAATTTCCTCTTCCTGATGTTTATTTGGGAAACTATGGCATCTCTTAAGCTGCAGAAATGCCTAGACATGGCCTGAAGTCCTAGTGCAGTGTAAGACTTGGCAGCTCCTACACCTGCTATCAACTCAAATGATGACACCACTTCTTCCATTTGATGATAATATTTCTCATATGTGTCCTCAACCTGAAAATTGAGAGAGATTTTGAGGCAAATTACTATGAAAATTTTTAGAAGCAATCAAGTTAAGACTACCGATTAAGAAACAAGATTTCAATATTGTATAGACCCACCTCCTCCAACAAAGCAATAAGCTTTGCAATCTTAACTTGAAGTTCATGTTTCTCAGCTGATAAGAGCCCATTACTGTACAATTCTGCTTTTAGTTCAGAAGAAAGCCCAAGAGCTCCTGCCCTACCTCCACGACACAATTTAGCAACATATTTTTCATTGCTCAAATTAACTTCTCTGCCACCCACATTAACAGTTTCTCTCAAAAGGGACTGAGCTGGTTTTAAATACACTGAATTGCCTATAACAGAAGCAAAAGATTCTGTTCCATATGAAGTTGAATAAGAACGATTTAATGAGGCCGAAGATGAAGCAAATGAACTTCCTGTGTAAGAATAGTCACTGCTTACATGTTCCACTCCTGGATTACAAGGTTCCTGTGCTTCTTCTCTGGACATTAAGTAACTGGGGGGGCTTATGAGGTCTGAATTGAAGGACCTCTGCCTGTATTGTCCAGAAGGAACAAGCACATGAGAGCCTAAAGAAAGTGACAGCCTCTGAGCCTGGTGATTGGACTCATTTGCTGCTCCTAGAAGATCCATGAAATGTCTGGTGTGATTGATCTCAGATTCCTCAGCTACTGTTGAAGCTTGAACAAGGTCTATTGATCTAGACATTCTTTCCCCAAGAGATTGAATGCTGGGAAGTACACCAAGAGAATGATGGAGCACTGTGTCACTTCCAGTTAATGCAGACCCATATGCATCAAAATGTTGGTTTTGGTTTTGGAAATGGTTTTGACCAGTGATAGAGTCTGAGATAGTGAATAGGTGCATGTTACTTGGATGTGGAGGTGAGTCCTGTGAAACCATATTGAACAGAACCGGAAGCTAAAAAGTTATAAAAGATTTGCTCTGGACTTTTTTTTTTTTTTTTTGAGAACCTTGCTCTGGACTTTAGCAAGTTGGGTTTTGTCAAAGCTTTAGTGAAAAGAACTAACAACTTGGCCAGGAAAACTAGAGACTATCAAGCTGATATTGATCGTCTATTGAATATGAAGTGCCAAAGATAAAGATGGAGCACATTTCCATATTAATTGCTATGGAAGCAATAAATGGTGTGTAAGGAAGACAATCATGAACTTGTGGCCGTCATGTGTTAGCACTAAATTATGAGGGGATAAGTTTGATCAATAAACAGAGACCAAGTAAAGGACGACTTAAAGCACTGAAGTGGAAATTCGTATTAAGTTGCACTCAGAGAGGCAGAGTAACTAAAATCAAGAAGCCAAAAGACATGCTCAATTATTTAGGCACAAGTACCAGAATTAATTAACACTGAAGTTCAACTTGGAGGGATCACTTTGGACAAACAAATTCAATAAATGGTACATAGAAAGAAAACCCAGTTCAGTGAAAGTAAATGTGAGAATTCAAACTAGAAGAACTGCTAACATAATGACATAACTGACCCATTAAAGAAAATATTATCAATAAAAGGAGAGAGAAACTCAGAAACATGAAGCAGATTAGTTAAAATCATTAAAAATGAAGAAAAGTGAAGTACAAGACCAGGCTAACTGAAAGCAAGACAAAATTAATATCCCAACAAGTCTTTGACAACCAACCCCAATCCTTAATGGGCAGAGTTGAAGAACTAAACAAAGTTGAAAATGAATAGAGTGAAAAGAAAAGAGGAAGACCCACCAAAAGATAAAATGAATCAAGTTCTATTAAAGTAGCACAAGCCAAAGCAAGCAGGAAAGCACAGTATATGAATGCAAAGTGCAAACATACATACATTTGTTGTTAATAATAATTCACTCTCTTTCTCACACACACATAACAGGTCTAAAACTGAACAACAGAAGGCCTAGAGACATAGACTTCTGCTAGTTATTTAAAGAAACAAAGTTAATTGGCTAAACAAATATGGCAGCAAATGACAGGAAAAGATGGTCCCCCAAACTTCCCTGACTATAAAACAAGAAGCAAAAGTATCAAGCCTCCAGCTTTAGTGCTAGCAGATACACATTTCTTTGGGAGACTCAAAAAAGTAAATTTAGGCTCAGAACAGTGTAAAACTCTCTCTCCCACCTCTCCTCACAGGAGAACCCCTTAATATGTTAAAATTGTTCTGTTCACTCTGCAAAAGGAGGATAAAAAGTGGGCTATCTTTTGCACACTCCCAGTTCTAAGATTGTCAGCTTACGAGCCTGTAAGCCATATTGGAATATCTAACTTTTTTCACTGTTAGGTGTTGTAGTCATGCATACAGACGTTGAAAGGACACTGAATATCACAATCTTTCAAGAATTGCTTAAATATAAAAATGGGTTTTCGTGCTTTCAAGAATTGCTTTTTTTTTTTTACTCTCTCTCTCTCTCTCTTGGCGGGTGTCGTTGGGTTTGGAATTGTGTGCTGTGATGAGACTAATTTATTTCTGGGTTTTTTTTAGGGAGGTGCCTTTGGTTACTTTAGTAATGATTGCTATCTTTGTTCCTTTGGCCTCCTTCTGTTGTCACTCTCTGGTTCCGTAACTTTTGTTTCTCAGCTCAAAATTGAGAGAGCCCCACACACAACACTCTCTCCATTGTCCAAACATGGATTAAAGTATCTGCTTAATCTGAACTACACCAGAAGGCAGTATCCTCTTTTTTTTTTTCTTTGCTAGAAGCCTAGAACTTTACTAATATCTTTTACACCCAAAACTTCTGCCAGCCTTGTCCTGATAATACTGCCTTGGAATAATCACTTCCCATTCCAAAAATCAAAGAAACATGAGTAATTATTGTATCTCCAAGAGTAGATAGATTGGCAAATTAATCTTAAATGATAGTATCAATTACAAAATTTTAAAGTTTAGAATTAGAACACATACTACAAGTGCCCCTAGATTTTAGGATAGATAGAATTCCACTAAAAAGTCACTCTATGAAATTCCTGCTCCTGCATATACTAAAAGTTGTAGGCCTGAACTGACAACCATCAGGCTTGCCATCAAACAGTAAAATGGAGACCAATGCAAGCACGCTCTCCAGCATATACTTTGTTTTTACAGAAAGTCTAATGCTGCAACAAAATTCACAAACAACTTTCACAGCTATTGAGTTCGTACATTGCGATTGGTGTATGATAAAAATGATGCAAGTGGTAGTATCCATATGAAAGTGATATTGCACTAATTATGATATGCTTCCCTTCAACAAAATATTAATCATAATATGCTACCTCAACAATTGTAAGATTTGTTGTGTTTGTACTATTGTTGTTCTTTTAATAGTTGCACCAACCTTCTTTGCTATCCAAGCCTTTGTTGGTCCAAGTAGAGGAACTTGAACAATTCGTCAAAACCTTGCTGTCCTGGCATTTCAAATGCTCCAGTTGTCAATCAAAAGCATTAAACAGTGCTGGCTTGGTCGCCAGCTTTAAATTTCGATGAATTTAAACACCATTTGGGGCCATCAATTATGTAGCACTAGAATTTACATCCCCACGAAGGTATCTACTTGTGGGGGACCATTGATGAGCATTTATGCTGTTGGAGGTATGAAGAGCATAAAATGACCAACCAAAAAAAAAAAAAAGCCACGTCTTTCTACCATTGGATTTAGTAGGTATCAACAGTCTTAAAAACGTGTAACATTTGAGTAGTTAATACCAAACATAACCACCACATCCCATATGTATGTACGCATGAGTGTATTTTTGAAACTGGGAACATACGCTATTATAACAAACTAGATTAGATAAAAATCTTCAGGATGAAGAATGTTCAACAATGAGTGCAACACAGGTATATGATAATGAAAACTGAAGCAGCAATTGTTCAAATTTTGTACCATGAAGAGAGATGATGGGACGGACCAGACACTAGCCAAAAAGAAGTGCCAACTAAGAAAGATCAGATTAAACGAGAATTAGAAAATAATATGGTCCATAACGGAGGGAAATGACCACAATTCAATTTTAAAGCGGTCTACCAATAAGAGTGATATTATTTGAGGAACCGGCGTAGGGTTGGGACCTATTAGTTTATCATTGACAGTTAATCAGGCTAAACTTTAGGCTTGGAATACTCCTATTTCTAAACTTCTGCACAAGCTCCAAACAATATGACCACAAACTTACAGGAAACCAACATATTTTCGACCTGATCATAATACAAATGGCAGGAAAACAAATCAGTCAATTATTACATAACATTTATTTCCATAGGAAATGATACATCAATGTCACAATTGTAAGTACTTTTACAAGATTCCTTATTCAACAAAATGCAGAAAAATACCCATGCATCTCATCTATACAAATATGCCTACAGCTCCAACAATCTTTTTGTTATATTACAATTTACAATTGGGAATCATTCCTGTATCTACATGTATATTTGTACTGCTAGTGGTTTTCTGTATCTTCAAACAAATATGCAAGAAGGGTGAACAATGCCCAAAAAAAAAACAGCACAGGACAATCTATTTCTGTTTTTTGTTTTTATTTTTCAATGATCCTTCTCTTGACAAGATTGATTTTCACCAATAAAGATAGGAAAGCAGTGTTTCAGACTACAAAATCATGTAACATATGGGGATTGTTGAACCTGTGATGTTGTTTCCCCAAATCCATGCACTGAAAATCTAGTGATTCAGGCCCGGCAGAAGAAGTTACAGTGTCATTACCTCTTAAATTGGCACCACCAGACATTGGAAATCCATCGTTTTCACAATGCCGCAACTCCAGTGCAAGTGACACCTGGCTGCCATCTACAAAACTACCCAACTCTGACATATCATATGTGGCAGCAGCAGCCATAAGACTCCCACCACCATTCTGTTGGGGTAGGATAATCTCATCCGAATAAAGGTTATGATCATCCACTTTAGGCCTTTGGTTACCCTGTAATTTCATAATTCCAGAACCCAAAACATTATCTCTGTGAGTACTACTCTCAAAACCTATCCTTGCAGATTGCCCATTTATTTCTACATTGGGGATATGAACAGACTTTGAGTCATAGGCTTGCCCTAGGTGGACACTATCAGCAGTTGTGGATATCACACTGTCTTGCAACTCTTCCCCCCTATCCTCAGATGCCAAGGAATTATCTCTTGGTACGTTCAGTGCACTTTCTGGTGAGGATTTGGAGTTCATTTCAGATTCAGCAAACTCTTCTTTATACATCTCCTCAACCATGGGCTTCCAAAGGCGCACCCGCGCATTGATAAACCAGTTTGCAACCTAATCAGTACACAAAATTTAATGATGTGAGTTTTGAGGAAAACTAAGGCATCCATTGATGGGAGAATTTATAGTGTAGAAAAGTCCACAAGTCAAAAAGTCTTGACACAAATGATAACTGAGGATCAACATTCAGATGTTCAACCTACTGAAATTTTCAGATCCCAGATCCACCAATGCATATTAAGAAGCAATTTTCAGAATATGTAACTATAATCCACCATTGACAACTAGATTATCATCTTACCTGGTTTCTGGTCAAGCCTGTCTGCCTTGCGAGTATAATTTTCTCTGAATCCTTTGGATAACTATTGAAATAAGGAAAAGAATTAGTACATCAAAGCTCTCAGTAGATTTCCAAGTACAATTCTAAACTGGGAAAAGTATCAAGGGACATACGGATGAAGGAAGTGCTCAAATAACCAAGCACGGAGAATTGAAACAGAGTTCTCTGGAAGTCCCCTTTGAGGCCTCCAAGCATGTCGCATAACACCAAACTGCTGAAGAGCCCTTTGTTGTCTGAGCTGCTGGTCTACATAGCGCAGACGAGGTATTCCTCCTTGACCATTTGGTAAAGTATCTTGCTCCCCAAGGCTTCTCTGGATCACTTGAATCTGGCTAGCAATTGTATCACGTAAAGAGCGGAAGTGGCGGGAAATTGTTTGAAGTGCAAGAGCAGTGTATGGTTCCGCTGCCCCACACCCAGCTACCATGTCAAAAGACGACACCACAATTTGCATCTGATGGAAATATTGTCTGTATCTTTTATCCACCTATAACAAGAGCACATCCATCAGTGATTGTTCAAATGAGTGCAGCTCAGTAAAAACTGTGGTAGCTAAGAAAGTAAAGGAATAAATAAATAATATCATTGGAGAGGGGGTGAGAAAGAAAACCCATATATCCAGAAAGATACATGTATATAAACCCGAAAAGTGATTAGAAGCATTCCTAGTAACAATCAATGCAAACGTAAAAGCTTCCAATTCCAAATGCTTCATAATCCCTTTGCTCAGAGGTCTCTAAGCACCAAGGGAAAAGTTTAGGTAGAATACCTTAGGTGAAGTACATTAGGTTCATAATTCAAACGTCTAGCTGCATTGAATTTAATTATCCTTGGAAATGATTACATTGTATTTTATTACTCAATGCAACCAAGTATTTGAATTTAACTAGGTAACCTAATGTACCTAAAATACCATACAATTTACCCCTACTCAAATACCATACTTTCACTTCAAGAACCTTTTTCTACATACTATCATTTTTTTGTCTTGAACTTACACAGGATCCTATTAAAAACCTGTATTCAGCACTGCCAACTGATAAGGAGATCCTCTTGCCCACCCCAACTCTATCCCTACTTTAGAAGCACAGACTACTCCAAATCAAAACGTGACACTTTGAAGTCTCTTTTGAAATTTTCTCACATTCACGTCATGTCAGTTAATGTATTCATAAAAATGGTCTAAAGTATGAGGAAGAGACCCAATGTGTCTAACATCAACATTCGCTTGCTACTCTCCAAAATACAATACTTCTTTCAGAGCATCCAATCCTCTTTTTAATCTATCAAAAACTCAACTATATCCTTTTATGCTTTTGCTTTGAACAAGGTGTTTGTCAATGCCTCTCTTTAATATCATCCATCTAAAAAGCAATTTAACAATATATATTTCTTTCATCCTTATTTTGATTTTAGAACATATTCTTGACCATGCTAAACAAAATTTTATCACTATCACTGCAAATAAATCCCTATGAATTTGAGCACAGAAGAATTTGAGCATGGGTAGCTCTTCAGAATTTGTATAAAGACATGAGAACAAAAGACATAAAAAATATTTGATTGTCAAAAAATGATCAATTATGGTAATATTCTAAACTGCAACTAGTTGTGGGGTATGTATTAGGTATGAGGGAAGAATATGTCATGATCCGAATGATCATCTTCAAGGAAAACAAAAGACAATAAAAAAGACTAGCAATCCAGACTATACATACAAATTAAAAAGAAGGGGAAAATGTAACTAAAAAAAAATAAGAAGGCGGTAGGGCCTACCTCGTCTAACATGGACAAAAGTGTTGTCTTCTTATTCTGAAGATCCTGTCGTTCTGCAGGTGATAGCTCACAAGAGGAGTTAGTAGTTGACTCGCCAGGGTCTGAAGACATCTGCACAGATTGAGTATTAGATCTCCCATCAGCCTCTTTAGAGGCATCTAAACCAATCCCCTGGATTTGATGTTTGTTCAATCCACGCTGTTTCAAAGCCTTTCGGACATTAACCGCTTCATCAAGCAACTGTTGTGATGCCTTGAGGTACCTTGAGTTTAAAATTGTGGTTGCAAAAGCTGATGGTTCATATAGGTATTGATCACAGAGCATCTCTTTGGGGTTCATTGAGGAATGAGGATTGCACAATGCCTCTGGTTTAGTAGTGTTATGGTTGCCTCCAGGAAAACCAGATAGCAAGCATTCTGCACTTCTCAAATCCTTATATCGGTTGTTCTCATCACCTTTACAAGATGTGTTTCCCAAGAATGAAGAGAGACATGGGTTTGGATACTCACTACCAAATGAAGCTACAGCTACCGCAGATGGCATTTGTGTGCTAAGGCTAAGAGATAATCCCTGAGACTGAATATTTTGTTCACCATCTGGAACTCCCAGCTGCCTCCTTGGAATCACCTGGGAATTCCCAGTAACAGAGTTTCCAAGGTGATCACCTGTTACAGCATTTAACCTTGCATCAATGGATTGCATGCTTTCTCTATTATCTATAGGTGGAATGAACATCATCTCATTTCTGCCTCCCACAGATTCATCACAGTTTGGAGGTAGAGAACTCCCAGACAAGATGTCCGAGTAGGATCCAGAAGAAGCTTGGTTCATGTACATCATCATGTTATTAGGATGGAAAGGCGCTTCAGAATATGAAGCAAATTTCTGGTCTCCTAAATATGGAGTTTGCAAGCAATCTCTTTGATTGCTTGCATTTGGGAAATAGGTGGCCATATTTTGCTTCCTCTGTCTCAGGACACTTCAGTAGCTAGAGAAAAGAGATTATGCCCAATTTGAGCAGCTAACAAATCCTAACAGGAAAGAGAGACAAAATTACGAAATCAACAAATGTAATCCAATCCTATAGTCAAAGAAGACAATACATAGTATGCATATTCACATTAAAAAACTCCATTCAATGTCAGAAAGAAGGCATATGTAATTAACAAATCAATGACTGTTATCAACAACGGTGCAGAATCTGGCTCAGCCACTCAAGGTGTTGCAAATAACTGACAGTGATGAACTCTTAAATTACAGAAAAACACAGATTCTGATTCCTAAACAATAATACCATTGAATTATACAAACCAACAAAAACACCAATCATAAGAAAAAGTACAAACCTTTTATGTCAAACATAAAACAGTATGTATAATACCCAGACATTATTAGCACCAAACCCCTACCCCACCCCAGCTATCTTCTTTGGAAAAAGACCACACAATTGCCAATTGGCTCATCACGTTTCTTGTGTGACAAATATCAAATTAAAAATGAAACATAACAATAAAAATCAACCCTATCAAAAACAGAACACAATGATAACTAAAATGCACATCATGCATACAAACAGACCAGAACTACCAGACAAATAACACCAACTACCCAGAAGCAAAATAACCCGTCTAGCAAAAAGAATCCTAAGAAAAAATTTCAACCTTTTCAACTCTTTCTTCAGGTGAACATCACAGCTACATCATGTAAATAACCCAAAATCAAAATCACCATTAAGAATCAAGCATAAACAGTAACTAATAGCCAAAATTCAAACCCCATATAAGCAATAAGCCAATAATAGAACAAGTAAAACCCCGCAAACCAAAACCAAAAGTCAAGCCAAAATTAAGAACCCCAAGATTCAAATTACCCAGAAGCACAGTTCTGACAATAATCCCTGCTAACAAATCACTTCCATGACTTCTTCTTTCCAATCATAAATGACCATCATCAAATTTTACCACAAATAACAGTGCATAACCATAAAAAATACAAAAAAGTTAGCTAAAAGAACCATTGGAAAAAATATATAAATATACCTCAAAGACATAGGAATGATGATAAGGCTGTAGTGGGAAGCAAAAACTTGGGGGGGCCTTTTGAAAACAAAAGGATTATATCCCAAAGACCAAGTTGAGACAAGCTTCTTCCCCCAAACGTAGACAAATGCCAATCCCAAGAGATATATTCCAAACAAAGACCGACCTCCTTATCATTGGAACAACGATACCAACTCAATAAAAATGCATATCATACATTATTATTAAACTATTTAATATAGTTGTAGCAGCAAGCACCAACTACAGAAATATTATTTTTTTAATTGTTGGTTAAGTAACATAAAATAATAAAAACGAAGTATGTTATATCTGTGTCAATCATTCTTTCGTTTCTCACGTGTCAGAAACGGTAGGACGGCAAAAACACGCTAGAAAGTTCGAAATGGCTGTGGTTGTTGTTTGCTTGAAAGGGTTCAAAGCCTTAACAACCAGTTGGTAGACCTATAACCCTTCGCTTAAACCTTCTTTTAACGCATAATACCTCACACAAACTCTCTCTCTCTCTCCCTTTCTCTCTCTCTTTGTTATGTACCAACGACCAAAGAAGCATCTTAAATACTAAAAGCTTTGTGATTGGTTATAACCTTAAAAAAAGAAAAAGAAAAAAGAGAGAGTTGGGTTCAATGAACGGTAGCTTTTGTTAATGTAATATGTATAATTGTAAGTGGTACCATATCTATATGTGTTATCTAGCTGTACACGCACGCAGTAGGTGAAAGTGACGAACTCACGGGTAGACGTGGTGCTGTGTGTGCTTTTCTTGGCTTTCCAACTTTGAGTTGAGCTCTTCAACGCACATCTCCTCTGGATTTCTATACCTATATTATTGACTCCCCTTCCCACCACTAGTAAAAAATTTTAAATTATAAGAAATATGTGGGAGACTTTTATACTGTGAACTACAAACTCAGCTAACCCGACTGATAAAGTCTTTTATTTATGATATACATACTTATGTCCATATTTAACATATGATATATACAGAAAATATATTTTTTTTAAAAATGTATTATTTTGCAACGTAATTTAAAAACTGATCCCCTAATAACTTCAAAAAATTGAAAATTAAAAAAAAAATTATATAAAAAACGTATTATTCCGCAAATTTTGCCATGAGAAGAGGCAAGATGATGCTCAAGGTTTTGGTTCAATTAGTAGCTATTTGGGTTTTATCCGTCATAGGAGATGGGTGGCTTGGTTATAGTTTTGTGTGTGTGGGTGTATGCATGCGTGTGTATATTGTGAATGGAGCATTGGACAACAAGTGCTAGTGTTGAAATACAGGGAGGGAGAAGAAGGCATGGAATGGAAGGATGAGAAAGAAAAAATAAATAAATAAACTTGTCAAGATAGAGAAAAAAAAACTAATTGTCTACCTTATTTTGAAATTTAATATTTTACCCACCTGAACTCTATTGCTTTAAATTTCTGTAAACACACAAAAATCAAACAGCCCAAGCCCACTTAGAATAGTGAAGATTGTGCTCAACTAGGCCCAAATCAATAGATATTTATAAGAGAATGGATTAAACAAAAAAGGATAGGGCTTAGCCTGAGGACAAAAATAGGGAGGGCATCACCACAAATCAAAGTTTATGTATATATAAAGCTTATTACAAGCTTACCTGAGGAGGCAATTCTTACACAAAATGATACATTGATCACTTTCTTCTCTCAATACTCTTGTTCCGGTTTCTCTCTTTCCCTTCTTTTTTCTCGATCCTCTTCACCTGAAAGTTCCTTTACCTTATATACTTCTCAGCCCTTTACATCTTGGCCCTCCATCTCCACCTACCCAAGCTCTCACTATGACACTTGTCCCCTTAAACTTCTATTGAAGGTGGTAGAAGGAGTTGCTTAGCTGTGAACTCCACTGTTTAGATCACTTTCTCATCAATGCAGTTGATAAAGTTGTTGCCAGTCATTTAATGCAAAGGCAGTAGGATAACTCTCACTGGACACTTCCCCTACTTTCCATGATTCTCTTTCCACACCTCATTCTACTCGTTTGGACTTCCCAGAAGTCTCTTGTCTCTTCCCCTCCCATCCTCAGGTGGATCCCCTCTTCGGGCTTATGATGCCTTAATAATGACGATAACAGCTCATCAAACCTTTTCTTGGTCCTAGGGCCCTCACACCTTCTATAACCTACCTCTCAATTTTCCGTTAAAAACACACATTTTAATACAAAGACATAACATAAAACAGATCAAAATGTTAGTTTGAAGACAAATTTTCACACCATATCAACTTGCCCGTAAAGCACTAACCATTTATCATAATCACTATTTGAATCCCCACCAAAGCTCAATTTTAATCACCACCAAGGCTAAATGCTTATTCACGCTGGATTTCACAAAGATCTCAACGTCTGGGAGTGAAAAAACAGGTGGTAGCATTAATGGTTTTACTTGATTTTGGATCTGGATTTTCACTTTTGTATGATTCTTGATGGGTTTTGGTTATTTTTGAAGAAAAGGAAGAGAGAAATAACTGTATTAAGAAAATTGATATGGGTCTTGAATTCGGGTTGGATGCCTTTTTATGTCATGTCTCAATGGAGTTTAAGTTCTCTCTCTCTCAAAAAAAACCCAACAAAGATGTTCTATTTTCATTTCATTTCTCTTTTTTGTTTGTCTTTTAGGCTCCACTTAGGAGTTCATAAGGGAAGGGAATGGAATGAAATGGAATGATTATAAGAGAATGGAAAGGAATGGAATGGAATGGAATGAAATGGAATTAAGTAACCTTGATTTGATGTTTTAAAATAAACGAATGGAAATGAATATAAATGAATGAAATGTAAGTAATCTTGTTTGAGAGCAACATGGAGAGAATGGAATGGAATGAAATTATTTTATGACAATATTACTATTAGACCCTTATTTTAAAATAAAGAATTGAATATACAGGGTATTTTGGGAGTTTTAGTAAAAAAATCATTAAATCTAATTCTATTCCCTCTCATTCCTCCCAATTTCGGGGGGAATGAAAATTTGAGATTTTAAGGGAATAGAGAGGAATGAGTGTTCCCTCCTACCCATTCCATTCTCTCCTACTTAAACTTCCAAATAAGGGAATGAGCTTTCCATTCCCTCCATTAAAACTCTCAAACAAGGGAAGGGAAGAATATTCTAAAATGATCCTTTTCATTATTTTCCATTCCATTCCATTCCATTCTTTCCTCCGAAGCGGAGCCTTAGACTTCGCTTGGGAGTTCATAAAAGAAGGGAATGGAATTGAATGGAATAATAATAAGGGAATGGAATTGAGTGAAATGTATTTAAGTAGGCTAACACCAAAAGTTTGCATCATTTTGATGGGTTTGTCACAAAAAGCTTTCACAATTAGAATCTATTTTAGAGAAGTTCTAATATTTAATTTGTATTTGTTTGTTTTGTTTGATTTTTTTTTTTTTTTTTTTTTTTTTTTTTTTTATGTAATGTTCATCCATCTTTTGCAAAGTTTTAAACCCTAACTATTTGACCTATTTTATGTTATGTTTTCAAATTAAAATATGTTTCTGTAACAACAAATGCAAAGGTAGATTACGAAAGTCTAATGGAGCAGAGCTCAAGTGAGTAAAATATCAAATTGTAAACCATAAGTAGGCAATTTAAATTTGAGTCAAATCATAGGTAGATAAGTTGTCATTTGCCGTAAAAAAGTAATAATAAATGATTAACTAAATAAAAATATTCAAGAAATTAAACAAGGGCAAATAGAGAGATAAAAAAATATAAAATTTGATACATGCGGGTGAAAAGTGGATTAGCTAGAAAAAACTTAAAATATTTATATGGTTGGGTTCAAATTACACTTGGTGTAACTCTAAACAATATTACACTACTCAACAACTTGTTATAAAATTCATATTTTGAGAATCCCACCGTTGAATCACATGTTCTATATGTTCTTAACATGCATACCAATTTTCATGCCAATCAGATGTAATTTACTATTTGATCCATAAACTCATATTTTATGCATTATTTTAAACTACAAAAACTCGAATTTAAACAATTGATTGATGACATTGCCATTTATCATTGATCATCTTTAAATTTTGCAAGCATGGAGAATATACGAAGATAATATAATATAACAGTAGATTTGTCAAAATTCGCATTTAATTAAAAATATTGAGTGGTGTAATATTACTTAAAGTTACACTAGCTGTAAGTTGAACCTAACCCATATATATATATATATATATATATATATATATATTAGAAAGAATTTAACTACCATCTAAAATTCATGTTCATTGAAAAAATTTATCAAAAGACTCAACATCCAAATTACACCATTTGAGTTTGTTTGAATTCATTATTTTATATTACTTTTTGTTTTTATCATTTTATTCCTTAAACCCCAACATTCATATAAAGTTGGTTATTCCATTCATTACTTTATCATTACATATAATAAAATAACACCGCATCACACATGTGAATAGTAGCAATTTTATAGAGATAATAGGTGGAACCTTAATTTCAAAAATCGAATCGGACGGTTTAATTGGAAATCGAACCTTAAATCAATTTAGGCTGTATTTGGTTCCCGTAAAATATTTTTCGGAAAGGAAAATATTTTCAAGTGTTTGGTTGCATTTCAGAAAATGTTGTGAAAAATATTTTCTGGTGTTTGGTTGTGTTGTTGAAAATACCATAGAAAACACATTTTCTACTTGTTGCTCACATTTTCTCAGTTGCCAAACAAATATATAATTTCATCCCTCAATCCAGAAACACAAATAAAACCTAGAAAAAAAAAATTCATAATCCGGTCAAATTGAGAGAAGAAGGAAGAGAGAGGGGACGATCGGTTTTGGGGTGCGACGATCACGATTAGGGATGACGAATCGGTGCTGCGACTGCGATCACGATTGGCGCGAAGGCGAGATCGCGATCGGGGACGACGAATCTGGGTCGAGGACGATTGGTTTTGGGGTGCAACGAGAACGATTCAAAGTCGAAGTCGAACAGCGAAGTCGAAGGGTGCGACGATCAGTTTTGGGTGGATCGGTGCTGGGGTGCGACGATCTCGCCAGTGGTGCGATCGACGCGACGAACGAGCTCGGTCTTGGGTTTGAAGGTGATCGACTGGTTGAGCTCGGCGTGACCCGACGTGAGTTAGATCGGTGTCGGTGGCTGGATCGGAAGGAGTGGCTGGCTGAGCTCTCTTTCTTTCTCTCGCTCTCTCTCTCTTTTGCGTGTGACCCGGAAATGATTTGAAGTGAAAATGAAAGTGTAAAATCATTTCCGGGTCAAAGGAGTAAATTTTGGTCAAAAGGAAATGATTTTCCGGAAAATAGAATTTTCCGTAGCTGCCAAACACGCGCAAATACGGAAAAGCATTTCCGGAAGTAATTTTCACCCAAAACAAACACAGCCTTAGTAAAAATCAAAACCATATCAAATCTCAATTCTTTAACTGTTTCGGTTTTTAAAATCATATATAAAACCATGAAAAAATCACCTGAATAAAAATGTTAAAGATGAAAATGACTTATTGAACGAAATTCAACAGGTTGTAATTTAGATTTTAGCTCAAAAAGAGGGGGGGAAAAAAGTCAGAAATTGGGATCATGAAATGTGATTGCGACGTGGCAAGATCAGGAAGCTTCCGACAATAAGCGATTTTCGCATCTGGTAGCAATACTGGCAATAGTATGCGGCAGATCGAAACAAAGGGTAGACTAATATAGATGAGTCTCGATCCACCCATCCACTTTCAGTTTTCCCGTCTTTTTTTGACCAATCATCATATTTTCACGCCATATGTGAAAATACGCCAATCCACTTCTTATTTTTCTTCTCTCTCTCTCTCTCTCTTGTTTTGGAAGCCATGACCAGTTCTTCTTCTACCCCTTCACGCAAGGTCTCTCTCTCTCTCTCTCACTCTCTATAAACTGTTTTGTTTGTTTCGTAAATCTATTGTATAACTGGTAAATCTTTGTTTCGTAATTCCTCATTTTTATTGGTAAAAAACTAAAAACTAAGTACTATATTGTATGTTGTATTTTGTACCATGTATAATACACGCTTAGGCTTTAAGCAAGATCGCGAGCAATCGGCTCCAGAAAGAGCTGGTAGAGTGGCAGGTTAATCCTCCTACTGGGTTTAAACACAAAGTTACTGATAATCTTCAAAGGTTTCACTTCTACCCTTTTTTTTTTTTTTTTTTTACAATAATATCATATTACTTTTTTTTGTTTTTAATGTAATCACTTTAATGGGTTTGTAAATAAAGATGGGTGATTGAAGTGAATGGAGCTCCAGGGACTCTGTACGCAAATGAAACTTACCAGCTTCAAGTTGATTTTCCTGAGCATTACCCTATGGAAGCACCCCAGGTGGATTTTCCAGAATGACCCATATTTTAGAATTTTAATTTTACTATAATATTTTTACCACTTTGCATATTGGTAGTGATTCTGATGCATATACATTGGTTTTGGCAGGTGATTTTTATGTCCCCAGCTCCTCTGCACCCTCACATTTATAGCAACGGCCATATCTGTCTAGGTACCATTGCAGTTTTCTTTTGTTTTTGTTTTTTTGTTTTTTCTTTTCTTTTGGGGTTTTCTTTGCTTCAATGATGAACTTTAATTGTTTTGCAAAACTTATGTTATGTACAGTTACTTGAGTACTGTGGGTTAGGTTTAGGTTTTCTAATTAAATTCAATCATGTAGCAGAATTAACGGTGTTATCTTCCTTAACGAAAATTAAATCAACCATGTGGCTTACTGAGTGAGAAGGCCAAAACTTAAGTACAGTTCCTTATGTGATGCAGTTTAAGTTCCCTAATTAATTTCAACCGTGTTGCCGCCTTAGCCAGTAAACCACATGGTTGAATTTAATATTACCTAAGGAATTGTACACAACACCTAAGGAATCGTGCGTAAGTTTTTCCTTCTGACTAATTCTTTTGCACAACTATAATTTTTTGTGTTACTAAGATGTCTACTATCTGTTGAGTTTTATGACAGTCACATCACAATTTTAGCAGCAAATTTTGACTATGGCTTAATAAGACTCTATCCAGTTTTTTGTTGCTTGCAAGTGGTCTTTTTGGGAAATTGCTCTCAAACCGATAAAGATTGAACCAAACTATTTGGGTTAGAAATGCTAGTTCTTTGTAACATTCTACCATACAAGATCGTATAATTTGTCATATGACATCTTCATGAATATTTTCTTTTACTCTAGCAGATTTTTTATGAGATTTTCTTTTTTGGGAAAATTTGGGATACTCATGTAATATAGAAATGCATTTGGTAAGTGAACTTCTTTTCTAATATGAATATGGTGCTAGGCTGCTAGCTTTCTTTTACCTCAGGTGGGTGTCCTAACAAAAGAAACTGTTGTCTTGTTAGATCTTCATAGCTTGACAAATAATTATCTTTTAGCTCCTCTATGTCTGGAAAAACTAACACCTCTGCAAAAAGTAGAATACTAAAAAGTAAAAAAGTTCTATATGCTATGTTTTAGTACAAACCTGGAAAGTTACAGTTTCCATGCATGTGAAGACTAGTGTATAATATTCATTGTGATGGATAGTTATGCACTATATCCTGTATTCTGCAACTATCTGTTTGAAGCACATGGAATTTTCAATTTAAAATTGCAATATATACTATTAAGTTAGGGGTATAATGTCGGAGGATATTGAACTAGTTATGCCCAATGGAATGTTCTGTTTTGCGATGATAACATTTTGCTTCCTATTGTTTTTGAGTTTGTTAAAGTCAATTTCTTTGACTCATGCTTTCAACTTTACTGGCATTAATTTATGCTACTCTGTCTCTGTCCCAATTTATGCTACATAGTTAATGAACAACATCAACCATCTACTTTATTACTATCTATCATACTGGAAATTTGTCTTCATTTGCATGAATATAGTAAGCTGTGTTGTTGTTTACTTCACTGTTTTCTGCTTTATAATTTTATTTCTTTAATTAACTCCATTTTTGTTAACTGCTGTTTTATAAAAAAAATGTTCTTTAAGTTAAAGGCAAGATGTGAGGCCTCCACAATTTTGTTGTTTATTGGTTTCCTTGGGGCTTTAATGCTGATATGAAGATCAAAATCTTATTTGCTATTAATTAATAGCTAAATTCATGTATTGTATTAATATGAAATATTAGCCAATCTTTCAACAGTAAGATGAAAGGATGAGATATTGAAGAAATTGTCTGATTATTATTTTTGTCCTGGAAAATTTTTAGAGAAGTCATGGAAGCTTATGTTACCAGCCTGCACCCACAGTTGCTCCTGCTATCTTCTAACCTACCAAATCATAATTGTCAAACACTGACCTCTCTCGCTCTCTCTCCTGAGTTTAACCATCCTTCTCCCCTAAGTTTAATCATGTATAATGAAGTGTGGGCGAAAAAACAATTCAAAATAAATATTTAGAACCATTGATAATCCGTTTGTTTGTTTGTATTGTTAACTTTACAAGGCACAAATGTTCTGGACCCAACTCTTTCTAGAGGCATGACATGTGAAATGTGAAAAAAAAAATCTGATTTGTTGTCTGTAGGAATTAGTGGATAATCCTTAAGGTGTTCTCAATCAGGCCTGGAGTCTCTGGACCAAACATATACACATCAAACTTTAAGGTTGTGGTTGCGGACTTGTGGAGTTTAACCTTACAGGACTTTCAAATGCAAAATCATCTAATCCATCTTGCTAAATTGTGAAAAATTATTGGCTTGAGTCATTGCTTTATATAAGTATAGGAGAGATACCTATCCAAAAAAAAAAAGTGAAGTATAAGAGAGATTCTGATGCACTGATTATGCTGAGCTACCTAGCAAAACCAGATTGCATATATATCTTGCACTGCTGACCATGTATTCTTTAATAATATCTAACTACTTAGTTACATGCGTGTACATTTACACACTTGTGTGAAACAAATCCATGAAATGTGTGGTGGGCTGTTCCCAACAACCTTGGCTTTTGGGCTTAGACTCCCAATTTACTTGTACTCTGGGTTGGGCTTATCCTCCAATAGGAGGTCCAAGAAATGGCTCTAAAGGTTACTGAGGGAGTTTAGCTGTTACTTGGGCCCTAAACTCTCTTGATCCTGGCTCAGCTGAGACGATGATTGTATAGCTGAGCCCCTACCCTGAAATCCGAACAGGATTTCTTAGTCCCCAAGATGTATTTTTCCTTATTACTCTCGTGTTTCACTTCCCAAAATTTTCCAACCCCTAAATCCTCCCTCTCTTCCTCTATTTATACCCTCCACTTAGTGGGGTTGTCATGATGAGAGGATATTCCCCACATCAGTGGGCCCCTTCGTATCATATCTCTGAATAGAGGGGGCCCACCTTCTACTACTGACATGATCTTCTTGTAACTTGTGCTTGACACTGGTTATTGTTCGGCGGGCGAATTACCCCAAGGCATTATCCCTCGTTCACAGCCTATCTTAGGGGGTACTTAGCTCGTATGCTCAGCCAGGCCTATCTCAGCTCGGTTAAGTGGGCTGAGATGATTCGGGCCTGCTCTTCTCAGTCCACGCAAAATGAATCTTGCTTGTCTGAATTTTCTTATCTATCACTATTCTTTGTATCATGTGATTTGTTAAACCTCAGAATAAACAAAATGGAGAATCTAAGCATGTTTAGTTTATACTTGTTTATGCTGTGTCTATCCACTTCACCTTCCTTTTGGTTGCTGGGAAATATAAGGAGGATTGTGCATGCCTTTGTGTGTTTTGTTTTGTTCTAGCTTCCCTCTGGATTACTAGTCTTAGTAAGCTGAATAGTTTGCTTCCCTTCAGGAATATGTTGTTCTTGCCAACCGAATTGAATACTGAATACTTTTAAATTTAGTACATGTTAGAGTTTGTGGTAGACTCCCCAAGAGACTGCACCAGGTTTTATTATTGTCATTTATTTTTTCTTGGTTAATAATTTTACCATGTTTACTGCTAAAAAATATTGGTGATTAATTTGAAGGTGGTAAAAATAATTAAAATGAAAAATCCTGATTACTAGTTCTTGGATAATTTAAAAGCAAGGTGTTACTTTGTTTTTATTATTCATTTGTTCTCCTCAACGAGTATAGGAGGTCAATTGCAATACAAACTGATATTCAGAATTATGTGCTGTGTTTGCAGATATCCTGTATGATTCCTGGTCCCCAGCCATGACTGTCAGTTCCATCTGCATTAGCATTCTATCCATGTTATCAAGTTCAACCGTTAAGGTTTGTTCAAATTGTTGAAGTTTCAACACCCCCCACCCCCCCTCTTCCAAAAAAAAAAAAAAAAAAAGACACCAAAAGCCTCCCTTCTTGCTCACTACCCTAAAACTAATATGTGAAAAATATTGTCATTGTGCAGCAACGCCCAGCAGATAATGATCGGTATGTGAAAAACTGTAGGAATGGTAGATCTCCCAAGGAGACAAGGTGGTGGTTCCATGATGATAAAGTGTAAAGCTATATATATATTTAATACCTATGTATAAAAACGATGGCTGTTGAAATGTGAGGGGTGGTGGAAAGGGGGACTGGTATGAGTTATTTATCCCTGAAAGCCCTGCCAATCCCTAACATGTTTCACAGCTGCGTATGATGTATTACTATTACATAATGAGACGCATGGACGCGAATCAAGTAATATTGTGACCTTTTAATGTTTTATAGAGAGGAGGATAAAAACAAATGTGGGGGGGGGGGGGGGGGGGGGTTGGAATTAAGTGTAGTGCTGATGATTTGTATATTTTGTAAACTCTCTCCTCTCTCTCCCTGTGGGCAGAATTCAAATCATGCAAGAAATGTTGAGCTTAGAACATCATGCCCAGCCAAGAAGCTGGAGTAACTCTTCAATAATGTATGAAAAAACAATGGATGCTCAGAAAGTGTGGAAAGAAAAGATTGTCAATGAGGTATATAGGGATTTTAAGGTCACTCTAAAATGAGGTTAATATTTCTCATTTAGAGAAAAAGTAGAGAAGACAAGAAGAAATGTATTATGTCAAGTCACCAAAACAATTAGTTTTTTCCCCAAGGCTCTAGGTACTACAATGAAATTTCCAATGAGGTGGATAGAGGGTGAGGGAAGGTTTTTTTTTTTTTTTTTTTTCAGCTTATTCATAAAAATTCTCTAACAAAATGGAACTATATATATCATAAATATATTTTTTCGAGAAAAGATTTGATGATCTTTATTAATTGAAGTAGTTGATACTTGATACCCATCATAAATTATAGTTTGATATATATATATATATATATATATATATATATATTCTATTTTTATAAATAAAAGGTGGAAAAGAAAAAGATAAAAAGGGGAATAATGTAATTCAATAGAGTGATTTGGTAGAATGAGTAGCTTTAGAATCACAAATTATTCCATAATTTTTTTGTCCCAACTGTGGCATGGCAGATTGTGAGTAGTTAACTATTACTTACACATGAATCCATAATTTTTTTCTTTACCAATCACATTTTGTCATGTCACAGTTGTGACAAAAAGTTATAAAATTATGTGGTCCTAGACTTTTCCTGTTAAAATATTGTTTATTAGTAAGTTTGTTATCATTATGATTATATGGTAAGTGTGATGTTAATTGACAGGATGAGGGAAGAGAAATAATTCGGTAAAAATAATGCCGAATTGAGGAGTTATATATGACGTGAAAAGTGGTGAAAAAGTGTCAATGCAACTTGGCATTATATTATTTTTGAAAAAACCCGAATTGAGCCTCGTGCCACTGCTGCCTTTGTGATGCTGCTCGAGACTACTAGTGTTGATTGGAACCTCTTTCCTCATTCCACCAAATAACATCACATGTCATATAAATGATAACAAATTTACCTAAAAACAATATTTTGCGAAAAGCTCTAATTTGATAAGGTAATTCAAACAACTTTTTTTTTTTTTTTTAATCTTTTTTGGTAGAAAAAAAAGGGTATAGGAGAGGGTGAGTGCTCCAAGCAACACAAAGGAAAATGAACACCAACGAACTCATTAATGAAGATCATGAAGACTTGAACCTAAGATCAAAGTTTTATTGGCCCAAAACCTAGCCATTAGACCACCTGCCACGTTGATCAAACAACAATTTTTAATTAGTACATAAAAGAAATAAGGTAATTCAAACAACATGTTTTTTCTTTTTTGGTAGAAAAAAAGGGTATGGGGCAAGGGTGGGTGTTCAAGGCAACACAAATAGAGATGGATACCAACGAACTCATTAATGAAGATTAGAGAGACTTGAACCCAAGATCAAAGTGTTATTGGCCCAAAACCTGGCCATTAGACCACTTGCCACATTGATCAAACAACATTTTTTAACTAGTACATGAAAGAAATGCAATAATTCTAGTAAGAGCAAAGTGTAGAATAAGTTTGTCAAAAAAAAAAAAAAAAAAAAAAAAGGTTTATCAGTCTTTTATTTTTACTTCAATTGTGTAATTAGTGCCTAAGTTATTATTATTATTTTTTTTGTCAATTCAGTCATTCATTTTATAGGAATTAGTTAATCTAGCCCTTCCATCTAAACCGGTCAGCAAATGACATCGTTTAATTTTTTTTTAATTGAAAATTTTAACTAAAAACATTCATGAGATGCCATTTAATAGATCTTGTTTATTGATAAGTATTATTATTATTTTTTAAACAGATTGGTACCCACTTGCTATCCCTTAAATTGACAGAAATGAATGAATTTGATAGGGACTAAATTGAATTTTAAAAGGGAGCAAGGGAAACTCGTTCAGCGTTTATTTTCACTGAATCACACTACTACACATCACAACACAGCACAAACAGTGGAAGGATTGGAAGCAAATGTTAACTCGACGCTTTCCTTCGATGGCGTTTTGTTTCACTACTACAGCTCTGTCGCTGCGTTCTCCACCCCCAACAAAAATCCTCGCCCTTACCTTCTGTTCCAACCCACAATTCACCCATTCAATCCCTCTTGAATCTTCAAAACGCGTAAATCTTTTACCCTTTTTTTTTGTCCTTTCACTTTTTTTTTTTTTGGTAATATAAGATTTATTATTCTTTCAGGGCTTGCTAAAACCAGGTTTATATCTAGTAGGAACACCAATTGGAAATCTCGAAGATATCACATTACGGTTACTCACTTAATTTGTTACTACTTTTTAATTATATATTTTTTTAAAATTTTATTTTCTTAGCTCATATTTGATTTTGAAACACTTTAATGCTGCAGTGCTCTCCGTGTTTTAAATTCAGCCGATGTGATACTTTCAGAAGACACAAGGCATTCAGGGAAGTTGCTTCACCATTACAATATTAAAACTCCTCTTGTAAGTCTTCATTGAGCCTTTGGTCGGTCTATATATCCGATTATTTTTATACCATTCTGATTGTATAGCTCTTTAATTCAGTTGAGTTATCACAAGTTCAATGAATCTCAAAGAGAACAAGCCGTGTTAAAGAGGCTGAAGCAAGGTGAGATCGTCGCGTTGATTAGTGACGCCGGGACGCCCTGCATTAGTGATCCTGGCATGGAATTGGTGAGTGTTTTTATTTTGTGTCCTAATAAAAACCTTATTGTGCTGAAATGTATCTTCATAGTTGTGGTGCATAAAATGTGGGAAGTAGTTCAGCAGTATTCTGAATGTGGTACATAAATATAGATATAGTTAGCGTCAAATTCTCTTGTTTAGTCTTTACATGAAGATTGATAGTCATATCTTATATGTTATTATTTCATAAAATGCGGATATTGTAGGGTACTCATGTTTGCAACAAACAAGAGTTATAGTAATCATTTCTTTATTTCACTACAAACTAGGCCAGCTTGGTAAGAATTTGGCTGATTTTTAAGCTAGAACTGATAGAACATCATCCATCCTTCCTTCTTAGCAATGCTTGAAGGTTTCTCTTTCTTTCGTTTCTGTTTTTTTCTCCTTTCGGTTCAAGGATAATTTGAGAACGAGAGGGAGGGATGAGGCCTATGAGCTTAATTCCGGCACCAAAAGGAGTACCCTGACTGCTAAAGTAGTTTAGGCACTTATAAATCATTTTCGATTTTCTCTCCTTGGTAGTGAAAGCATCTTACTTGGATCAGTTTGTGCACGAACTTGTCCTACCTTTTGGTATATGAGTGAGCTGTCAGACATCAAATAGCTTACAGACAGAGCGAAGCATGTTATCAGTTTGGGTTTACCTTTTGCAACTTTTTTCTGAAACAAAGCCCTAGATTCCTCAAGCTATCAGTGCTGGAATGAGAATAAAGAATATGGTTTTAGTGATGGGTTCTAGTTACCTCAGTTGGTAAAGTCTTTTGTCGTTGATGAAGGGATTTGGGTTTGAGTCCCACCTACACCAAAAGTCAATTGATATCTTGGTCTAATGATAAAGAGCAAATAATCATGGAGTGCATGTCATAGGTTCAAATCCTATCGTAAGTATATAAAAATTTGTTTATTGAATTTAACTAATTAGAGGTTGGACCTTGGAGCAATGGCAAGTACCCTAAGCGATATGCTGCAGGTTTAAGTCCAGGAATTAGCCTCTACGGCTACCTACCAACCAACCGTCTTAGACCCTGGAAAAGTGGGAACCTTGTGCCTTGGGTGATCATTTTCTTTTTAAACTACTTTAATTGTTTTAATAATATGAGCTTGTACATGTGTGCATGGGTGTTTGTGTTTCTTTGTTTTGAAAAAAACTCTGTATGGAAGTAGACAAATACAAATTGACTTGATGATTATAAATATATAGTTCCTTCACTTCAACATTTTCAAAGTTGCATGGAATTTATCTGGTTAATTCCCCAATTCCCCTGTCCTGTAAGGTTCCAAATCATACTCGGATTTTGCTGGATGTTTGCATTTGAGTTTTCACTGTTGATTTATTTTGAGAATTTAACACATATTTGAAATCTTGGTGCAGGCAAAGTTATGCGTGGATGAGAATATTCTTGTTGTTCCTATCCCTGGGCCTTCCGCTTTGGTAGCTGCTCTTTCTGCCTCTGGTTTGGCCACTGATGAATTTACATTTGGTAATTTTCTTGCTCATAATGTGGGCTGACATACTCATTGGAGGATGCAGTGTCCAAAATATTAGGGTATGTTTGGTAACTGTTTTTTCCCCTTATTTTCTGTTTCCAAAAGCAATTTTCTATTTTTGAGACTAAAAAACTTGTTTGGCAACCTAAATTGGACAGAAAACAAAAACTGTTCTCAAAACTCAATTTGTGAAGGAAACTGAAAACATACAAAAGACTATTTTTAGTTTCTAATTTTCAAAAGTCAATGAAAACACGCATTTAATTTAATAAATCTGGCTCATTTAATGAGTTAGCATTAGAGTTCAAATCCTAGTAACAACATATTTTAGTATTTTCTATTTTTTTCTTCAATTTTTTTTTTTAAAATTTCAACTAGCCAAACATGTTTTTAATTTCAAAAATACAAGAAAATTGTTTTTTCTTAGTATTCCCAAAAACAAGTTTTGAAAATAGAAAACAAAAACTGTTACCAAACATAACCTTAGGATTTTGAAAACCTTTTTTGTTTAAAAGGTAAATTTCACAAACATCTTGTAAGTTACGAGCCCACAACCTCATCCTCCACCTTGTTTTTACAAGAGGAGGATGTGCCATTTGGACTAAAGCTAATTGACTATTGGATTTTAAAACCTTATATTATAAATAATGCTGCAGTTGGATTTCTTCCTAAACATGCTGGGTCAAGAAGAGAGAGACTAATGGTTTCTGCAAATGAGATGATGACTCAAATATTCTATGTTCCTCCACACAAGCTTCACCAGTTTCTTGAAGAAACTTCTTTACATTTCGGTGACTCTAGGTACCTAAATGAACATATTTCCTATCTACTTGTATAAACTACTATGCAATGGTATTCTTGGTTTTCATTCTAGTAAAAAAATTTGTTACTTATCAAAAAAAAAAAAAAAAAAACTTGTCAATCGTATTCTTGGAATTGAAATCTATCTTTAATTTTTAATTTTTTGAGAGATGAAATTGAAATCTATTCATCTGTTATAGTAGATGCTGGAAATATATCAACAGTTAACTGGGTAATGACAAAATAATAAAATTCATGCTTCATATGTTTGAGTTGCTTAACTTGCTTATTGGAAATATGAGTTATGTTCTTTCTTTGTTCCTCTCTCTCTCTCTCTCTCCCCCCCCCCCCCCCCCCCCCCCCTCTCCTGTTATTGGAAATATCATATTTGTTTCTAAGGGTACTGGAAGCCTGGAAATAAACACCCAAGGTCACCGGATCAACATCAGTAACCTTTGTTTCCTGGATGAGGATGGGTAATTTATTGATATTGTAGCCTCTTGCTTTTAGTTAATTTCTAACCATTTGATTATTATGTGTAGCCAAATTTTAGTTTTTCAATACAAGTAGGAGATGATCCTCTGGATTCTTGTTACAATGCAATTTTACTTGCATCAAATAGCACTTGCGCTATAGATATGATATCTGGCTTTCACTCTTTGAATTTCTAATTATGGTTCATTTCATGTGATGATGGATTACGAAATGAACTCGCATCAGTAAATTCATGTGCAATAGCTGATATGCTAGGGGCGTGTACTTTTTGTCAAGTAGATAAACGATTCCTGAGAATTGGCTTTGACAGTTCATAAAAATTTTATTGCAGACAATGTGTCATAGCTCGAGAGATGACAAAAATGCATGAAGAGGTAGGTCCTACGTTACATCAGTACCTCTTTACATCCTGTTCATATTGCTTCATTGGGTGTCTGAGAACTTGGATTGTTATACTTTCTGAACTCTGGAGACTAACTTAGTTGAGCTATAATCTTTCCTTACTAAATTTGTGATGAATATAATTGTATTAGGCCAAATACGTACCACAATGTCTGTGATGGTGACCTATTTGTGGAATGTGATGAGATCTTACTTCATCAAGCACTATGAATAAAGTCTTAATTCCTAAATGGTTTAGTTGAGTATGTGGGGCAGCATGGACAGGTTTCTGATGCAATCAAGGCACTCAAGAGTGATTTCTCTTTTTTTTTTTAATGGGATTCCTCTCTCTCTCATTCACGTTTATCTTTTGCTTTTAGTACTCTTCAAGCCCTCTAGATCTGATTTTCATTAAATGATGAAAACAAACATGTAAGAGTACTTGCTGAGAACTACCGCTGTTTCAAAGAAGGAAGTTAAAATATTTTTCAGTACTACATTTGTCTAATTTTATGATGCAGCAAAATGACAGTACCTTCATGGCCATCTTACCCAATGATAGGTCTTAAGAGGAAGATCCAACAGAAAAGGTGACAAGAGATGGCAAAAGTATAGAACTTGGAACTCAATTGTTTCTAGGTTTAAGAGACCTAAGAAATATTCCAGATATAAAATGCTTATATAGATGGCAAAGACTGCTAACAGAACTCTTAAAGGACTACTTAAATGAGGCCCATTGTTAATACTACAGTATTAATTCTTAACCACACATGAATCCTTTTAATTGTAGCTCACCAAACTAATCAAAGGTCACATGTAATCCCATAAAATTTCATAAAGACTACGAACATAAGTATGGAATTATATGTTGGTAGGCTTATTTTACACTCCTGCATCATCGTTAGGCTTTCTTTGGCACCAAAAGGACATGCCATATTTAATGCTTCTTTACAGTCAGTGAAAGATGCACCTTTTCCTTTCTGTCAATACTTTGTTAATTATGCTTTTGAAATGAAATTAAATGGTGGAATGCTTCCATGTACATGTTCATCTTCCAATATAGATACTGTGTGAGTAAATTGAATGACATACCTTTGTGAAAACAAATGAAGTATTCACCTTGTTAACCAAAAAAAGAGTTACTCTCTTGATGGAAAGAAAGTGATTATGTGAAACGTGTTGTGTGATTGGGCATCTGTATTTACACTCGGATTTTGTGGTTTTCACTGCTTTTGATTCCTGCTGGCTTGGGTATTTCCAGAACCTGTATCTGCAATTGTTGGTCCTTAAGTGGCTATTTAGATTTTGGATTTTCAAGTAAATTTTAACCATGTGGGGCGGAGGGAAGAAATTCGGTATTTAAGATGGATGAAGGAAAAGGCTAATAAATATATTTCTTGATAGGTATATAGGAGGAGGGGGGCTGGTGAAATTCGAACCCCAGTTTCTAGGCACTACAAGAGGTGCTGGACCATTGGGGTATCCTTGAACCCCCAGGAAAAGGCTGATAATGAACATACAATTGCAAAAAGTTATTTAATTAGATACATATGGTGGACTGTTCCAGTAGTTTCTTTTTGGGTCCATACCTGGTTAGGTGTTACAACTTGACCCTGAATTTTCCCTATTATTGATAGGGTGATTTTACCTCAACACCTAGGAACCATATTCAACTAAGGATGATAGATTAGTTTGGTCACTTATAAAACATCTCTCTCCTGTCTTTTCATTATTGTACAATTGAAATAATAGGAAGTTCCATTTTTTTACAAATTCAGGGGAGTCAGACTAGATTAGTTTGGTAACAATATGCTCAACATACTGATTTACATCTGTATGTTATATTAGTTCATCATATCATAGTTATATGGCTATAATTATACAGAGGTGTCATTTGCAAATTTAAGGGTCAATGCCAAAATAAATTGACCGATACTATTCTTACTTCTTTTGGATTCCATGTTAATCTGTTTGACATTAATATGCTTTGTGAATTGTCCCTATTATTCTTGACTCACTAATAAAGATAATGATGCCTCATCAGTTTTGGCGGGGTACATTGGCAGATGCAAAAGAAGTGTTTTCAACTTACCAACCGAAGGGGGAAATTACACTGTTAATTGAAGGGAAGGAAAAATCTATGGTTGAAACTCTGTCAGAGTGTGAGCTTGAGAACCAATTGAGAGACTTGATCTCCAGCGGGCATAGTCTTTCTACAGTAATGGCTTCCACTCAGAGAGTTTACCAAATTTTAGTTTTTCCCATACATCTTTTTATGTTACAGAGTAGCAATTCAATTTACTAGCCAAAATTTTTAGCTAGTTGAAATCAGGGAATTAATGATAGTTCTTAAGACAAATTAAAAGGTGATGATTCTCATTGGCAACAGTTCTCTTTAGCATGCACACGTGCATATGCATATTATGCAGATATAATACATTCCCAAATAGAATAATACTTTTGTTGCCAAGTAACTACTACTATTCTTAGCTACTTAGCAGCATGCATATACCATTCCTGTAAAATAATTGAAGCAATTTTTTCTACACACACTATATGACATTTTGAAATAATTACACAATTTCCCTATGAATGGTAATTATGTTACAAACTGAAATAATTGACGCAAGCAGTAAAGGAATGTTGCAACAAGAGAAGTCTCTAGGACCACGTTTTCTGCCTTTTATTTAGTTTTTTTTTTTTATAAGTAACGAAAATTTTATTAATCCTTTCTTCTCTTCCTGTATGATGAAAGCTGAGGGTGAGGTTAATTGTTGCTTATGACAATTTTTATGTGCATTTAGGCTGTCAAGTTGGTGGCTGGCGGAACATCAGTCAGTAGGAAAACAATATATTCACTTGCATTGCAGAAATTCGGGAAGCAACTCGAAGCAGAGGATGATTCAAATTAATGCCAACCACACTGTGAGTGACACTACGATTTTACTCCTAGACTAAAGAGCAGGTCATCGTGTGTATTGAATCTTTCATCCAAGGTGACCTGTTGCTGTCCACATCTTACTGCATATTGCTATTGCCCATCTTTGCTTGCACCAATGTTAGATTGAACAAGCAAATCTGTGCTTGGCAAATTTTTGTGGACTTCATCTTAGTATCTTTTGTTTACTCCTAGACTAAAGAGCAGGTCATCGTGTGTATTGATTCTTTCATCCAAAGTATCCTGTTGCTGTCCACATTTTACTGCATATTGCTGTTGCCCATCTTTGCCTGCACCAATGTTATAGATTGAACAGGCAAATCTGTGCTTGGCAAATTTTTGTGGGCTTCATCTTAGTATCTTTTGTTTATGCTGGGATGGAGTGCCAATAGTGGAGCAGAAGTAAAGGTAAGACTTTTCTCCCCTTTTTAAATGTCACTGTTTAAGCTTTGAATATCACATGTAATATTTTCTGAATTTTAGTAGAAACATTAAAAGAAAAATAGTGACAGTGTACTATGTATGTGCAACTTTTTATCCTTGTGCAGTTCCAAGATGCTTTAAGTACATCTTTTCTTCGAGAAAGTTGATATATGCCAGCAAAGCTGGGACATACCAAGCAGATACTTCCAAATAGAACATGCAATTGATTTACCTTGAAACCAAAATAGAAAGTTTGGGTCATGGCTGGCGAAATGACCTGCAACAGTCTCAATTGTAATGAATCTTACCTACAAAGTTGGCTTAGTAGCTTCTTAGAGTTTGTCTTGCTGCCGACAATGTGTCTTCTATGGTGGGACCCTTGGGAAATGGATTCCTCTTCTCTTTTCTTCCTCTCTCTATGGATTTAAATTTAGATACAGTTGTTTAGGTAATATATTTTCCAATTAAATTTAATCATACAGTTGCATAGGTCAATAAGTCACAAGGTTTGAACTTAAATTCTCCTTCAAAATGAAATCACTCTTTGCATTGCTTTGTTTAATTTAACCATGTGGTTGAATTTAATTGAAGAACCTAAGTTACAGTATTTAGGGAATTATAATTAAGTTTTTCTTATAATTTTGTTCAAAGTATCATTTAGGAGAAAAAATAATGAACAAGTCCCTGTGTAATCTCAGTTAAGATTGATTACGTGGGTTTGTAAAAGTGTAAATATGAAGACCAAATATTTATATTATAAAAAAATTGTTTGCATGTAGGAGCTTCTCACAGCAAATAAGTCGTGGGGTTCAAGAGTTGTGAGAGGTCGGCAGCATGTAGAAACATTTATGTAACAACAATAACAATAACAAAGTTTTAGCCCCAAAATTTTGAGAACGGCTATGGATCTTCAACAAATTTAGATTGGGTATGCCACATGAATTATTTTCCTCCATTTAATTATATCTGAGGTCATGTTCTCTATTAGTTCTCTAATTGACATGTCATTTTTCAGTATTTATACTAATATTATTTTTAGTCTTCCTTTACCTTTTTTTCGTTCCCTTGACTTAGATCAACTCACTCTTTTTTACTACATCACTCACTCTCCTCTGAAAATGACCAAAACATTTCAAGCAACTCTCTCTCTCTCTCATCTTTTTATCAATAAGGGCTATCCTATTTTTAAGCGAATATTCTTATTTCAAATCTTATCTTTTCATGTTTCTCGCTTATTTATCTTAACATTCTCATTTCCCTTACACCTGTATGCACCACTTAGCATTCGATACCATAAAGCATAGCCGAAACGTTTATGTAAATTACAAAAAAAAAAGATCTTTTTCTACAAGAAAGGGAAACATGAGATACTAGTATACTTTCCCCAAATAAGTTAAATATATGATCCGCAATTATATTGAGGAAGATATGGTGCCAGACCATATTAGAGGAATTGGAACCAGCTGTGTGTGGAAGATGCCGCAGACAAGATCCAGAGGCAAACCAGACGGGCGGTCGGGATCACGGGCACTGCAAACCAACAACATGACATGTGCACTGCGTGATCATAGACCCCACTTTTCCTACTTCCCTTCTTTTAACTTGTACATTTTCTATTACATACCAATATACCATCCCAAATCAATTGCCATCATCAGAGAACAATTCCTCAACCACACCACTCATGAAAGAAAAACAAAACACCCCTCGTTAATTTCCTAATCACTCTTTAATTAATTAAGGAAATTGTTAACAAGCACAGTAAAATGCTCTTTAAAAAATGATTTATTGTGTCAGTACAAAAAAAAAAGAATTATTATGGGGTTCAGTTAGAAAAAATTTGGCATGAATTAATGAGTGGGGATGAAAAGCTGAAGTAATAAGTAAAACTCAAAAAATCAGTTAAAAATCTAACATTAAACAATTTATTATCGGGTACTTTATAGTGCTCATTAATACAATCCTTAAATATATCATTAAAGAACAAAAATTTCATAATTTCCCATTGCTTCCAATATATAGTTGAGTTTATGTACAAAAATATATTAATTCCTAAAAGTCAATTAAAAAAAAAAAACTACTACTATGGTCTATGGTCTATATGTAGTGTGTACTTGGCGGGTTCTTGAATCATTGATTGATTTTTATAGTTTCATCACCGATTCACCATGAAGCCACTTTTGTAGAAAAAGAGGGCTTGAATATGCGTTGGCCTGTGGCTAAAATGCGCCGAGGATCAAACTCCATCTTTCTCTGATAAAACTGGGCCCACTTATCTCCAAAGTGGTCCATCCACTCCTCTTGTGTAGTGTAGTGGGGCAGGTACTGTTTGAGCTTGATCCCAGCATCATCACAGAATCTGAGGATCTGACGGTTCTGATTGGTCAGGTACTCCAAGCTCTGACTCTCATCTCCTCCAATTACAGTATCCAATGCTGATCTTAAAAATGCCACCAAGTAAAACACTTGCTCATCTGGTGTCACCACCGAGCTCCTATGGTCCCACCTACACACAATCACAATCCCAATTAGCATAGCAAAAATACTATAAAATATCATAATTTTTATACCGTAATTGACTGACTGTCACTCTCACAGACTTACAATTATTCTTTATTATTCATTGCCGGTCACGATGCAGCGTGGACAATTATGTCATATTATGTGGTTTTAGAAATTTTGCGAGAAAGAAAAATGCATTCATATTATTTTTTTTGTAGCTTTCTCATGCGTGCAAAATGCATGGTAGTTGGGATTTGATGGTTCTGGGAGAATCAATGGGGACCCAAACCCATAGGGGGGGGGGGGGTGATGGGTCGTTAGTGTTACTCTGTACTAACGGCAATTATGTTAAGAATTGGAACTTAGTTTTATTTTATTTATTTATTTTTGCAATTTTTTTGTAACAGGACATGGGTCCCAATCCTATCAATTGGGTCCCTATGTGTAGATCTTCTGACATGAGAATCTTCACACTTGGATGATCACTACCGTCGATCTTAGTTGGGTTACAGTCAACAAAAGAGAAAAGTGTTAATCATCCTAGCTGGTATGATATACAATATTCATCCCAGTTGTGTTGTCTACGTGCATGTGGTCCATTTGTTCCCTTTGCTAAATGCTCCACATGTCATCATCTAATCATAGTTTCTAGGGTCCGTCTCATGATTTTGCCCTTTTTTTTTCTTTTCTCTTTTCTTAACTTTTTAGTTGTCAATTACATTGTTTTATCTAGGAGCAAAGGTCATGAACAGAGCACATTACTATGAATTTAAACAATAAGTGAAAGAACGCACTCAATATTTAAATACAAAACTTACATAGATTCCTCAATTAAATTCAACCATATTATTATATTGATTGCATGTACATATAAAAAAAAAAAAAATTTTACTCAAATCATAACTTATCAAACTATGAATAAAATTGTAAAAAGAGTTGCTCTATTTAAAACTCAACCCCTATCAGAGCATATTCTAAACCATACACATGTGAATTTCTTCATAAAAATTCTGACCCATGCATGAAGTGTTTTGATATGTAACTTCATAAAACTATAACTGTGAATTTCTTCCTCCATGTGACTGTGATTTAGGCAATGATGTGTTTGCTTAATAGTGAGTGAATACTTCAAGTCTACAACCTTTTCAACAAACTGTGTTTTCTTTTTTCAATTTGCTTACTAACGGCTCTACTAGCTGCCGACTCAAATACCAAGAAACTAGTTCCTTTACTTACAGTGTCCTCAATTAATTACGGATTTCAGACTATTCTAAAGTTCTCAAAAGAAATTTGTAACATATAATGAGACTCCCCACTCGGTCTTTTTTCTATTATCAAACATTATATTACATGGTTTTCAAGAAGGAATATTATTGGAGGCTCACAGCTTGTATAAAGAGACAAAATTCACATATATATATATATATATATAAATATTTAGCTCTAGCTATAATGCTTCCTCTATTATTGGAGGTTAATTTTACAGCTTGCATACGAGAAGAGTTGGTGTTAGTACCTAGTAGGTCACTTATAGCTACCTATCTTAATATCATATACTTGGCCCTTCCGCTAACAAATGGTCCACATATTATTTATGAGCCAAGAAAATCATTCATACAAAATATCCATATTTAATTAAGACAGACATACAAACAAGTATATATTTTTATATATTTTCATGCAATTATATATTATATAATATACGTATAAAAAAGAAGGAAAAAAAATAATGTATGTTTGCATGTACGGACAATGATTAATGTGACCCGTCTTCACAATTATAAGTGTAAAATATATATATATATATATATATACTTGCACTTGCATGCATGCAGTTCTTGAAAGGAAAAAGACACAAACTGTGATCTTTAGGGACTTACTTGTCTTTGTCCATAGGGTAGATGAGAATGGGGCCACTAGTTTTATTTCCCAAAATGCCCTTGAACACACCATTATCGAAGTCAGAAATCCTTGACTTTGGCACAAAAAGATTGAGCCATGGGTGTGGCACGTCCCACAAACCCTTGGACCTGAGCTTGAGCTCGTTTTTGTGGACCCGGTCCAAGAAATCCACGTAAGGCAGGTCAGTTGTGAAGACTGATGTCGGTATAAAATCTAATTTTTCCAACAGAGCCTCTATTTCCTGCAACAAAACATAAAATATTTACTAAATTAAAAAAAAAAAAATCATTTGTCATTATAGATTATTTTAAAAAAAAAATACAATCAAAGATTCAAAGTACACACATATTAAAAAAAAAATAAAGACAAAAAAAGCTTCTACAAAAGAATTGGTCTTGTCAGGATAAGTTCGATTCTAATCAGTTTTTCTTTTTTTTTTTGCTAGAACATTTAAAAAAAAAATTTAAATATATGACTTTAGGATTGGCTATTAGAAGAGAATAATTGGGTAAGTGGGCGGCCTAGATTTGGCAATTTTAAAAGTCAAAAAATATAATAAAAGTTGGGGCTTCAATCTTAGGATCAGAATCATCGGATGGCATGATAGATTACAGAAGATCTTCCATGTTTTCTTGTGCATGTTTTATTACATTCTAAACTAGCTTCTATGACTATATTTTATTAACAATGACAAAAAAGCTTTAATAAAATAATCAAAGTATTGATAATGGGACAACCCTAAAGGTGTTCTTTTAATAAATAAGTAGCTGTAGCTGAAATTGATATGTATATTGATATACAATAATACAAGGAGGATGCTGATAATGGTAGAAGGTTCTAACTTCTGCGAATAAATTTTTTTAAAATTAGTGAGAAGATTTTATGGTGCGTCTTTGAAAGCTACTTCAATTAGGAAGACTAATAAATTGGCTTTTTTTAACAGCTATAGTTAAATCATTTCACCAATAGTTTGAAAAATCAAAAACTATGTAGCCAACTAGCCCGGCTTGAACAGTTTTTTTTTTTTTTTTTCTACTACATCCTACCAACTTTTTAATGGAAATTTATTAGATCTTAGATAAAGTCTGTATTGTTTAGTTAATCGAGGAATAACTTCAAAGTATGCATATGACTGATTTACATTAATTGGACAAATAAGGCCCACCCAAAAGTCCTTAGTTTCTTTCCGAATAATTGGAGAACCAGTTGTTCACACAAACATACAGCTTGAAAATGTCATTTTTAGAAGAGAGTCAGAGTTTTTGATAGAATACCAGCCGCCTAATTAAATTTCCCCACCAGCCACAGACCCACCTAGCCTACTTTGAATGAGGCATGTCAGTATTATCTCATTCTATAAATTTTTGTATGATATTGCTTCTTCTCTTTTAACCTTTTTTTTTTTTTACTGCCATTAATTTTTTTTACCGTTATTATTATTAACGACCTATTATGGACAAAAATTTTCTTCAAACAGAATTGGAGAAAATTATAAGACAATTCATAATCTCATCTATGTGTAATAAATCATTTAAACAAATTATATTAATGTTAAATAGGTCATTTGAAAAAAAATAAAAAAAACACATAATTTTTTGAGCTATCACTTATAGAGTGGGTGAGTTGGAGAAAATTTACTCTTTGGAAGAGGAGTACTAGAAACCATTATTGCCTTTTAGATAAAGTTTTCCTTCAAATCAAGTTGGAGAAATAGAAATCTACTCTAACCCTTTACATACTATCCATGTGTACCAAGTCACATAAGTTATTAAATCATTTAAACAAGTGTTGTGACTATTCAATATATTATGTGACTAAAAATACATGATGGCCTTAAAAACCATCACTTAGTGAGTTTGAGGAAAATTATGTCTACTATTATTATGTAGTATTTTACTTTTTTTATCATAAATATATATGTAGTATTATATTGTTGGCTAAAGTATCATTTTTTTTCTTTAAAGTTTATCAAAAGTTTGTTTTTTGTCCATAATTATAATAAAAAGCATTTTTCAATAGTTTAAGGACAAAAATAAAGAAGACAAAAAAATCATTTTCAATAGTTCATGGGTAAAAAAAATTAAATTAAATTATTATATTTGTCATTTTTGTTACTATCTTTATATACAAAAACAAATAGTTATTATTAATAGCAGTAGTTGTTCGAAGTTTAATCATTTATACCTGATCAATACTATTGGCGCTCGATTCATCATAATTCTTGGTGACCTCCAAGCAATATAAAACACCTCCATTAGCATTAAAAGAGGTGATTTTAACAGGGTTTCGCGGAGAGAAGAAAGACGACCTCCAATTATTAATAAGCCCATCATCCACAATTACAAAACCTTCAATATAGTCGAATTTCTGGCTATTAGGGTGTCCATGCAGAGAGATGAGGAATTCTTGGTCCTTGGTAAAAGCAGTAAAATTTGAATACAGTGCTCGGATCCACCTCACCTATACACATCAATTTGAAACAGTATTAAAATCAAAAACACCTAAAAAGAGAGAAAAGAGACCACGTTATAGAGAAGCAAAAAAGAAGAAGATAAAAAGACATGTCAACAACATTGCCAGCTTTAGAACAGCCGTTTGAATGTGTTTAAAAAGCTAATATGGACCCAACACTCTAAAAACTCTTTAGGTAATGATGCTTTGCTTTTTAGGTTTTGACATGAAACTAAATACTAGGAAAATTGTTGCAAAGGCCCATGCCCCACCTTATAGCCAACTAAAACTTACTTAAAATAGAAAATATTATTAGGTAATCTCCAATAGAATCACATGGTAGTCTCTCCTTTTGAGTGAAAGATTGATTCCACTGTAAATTTAATTAACAAGGGTCATTAATATGTGAGAAAAAGGAGTATTGTCTTTAACCAAAAAAGAAAAAGAAAAAAGAGTACTATGTGGCATAATTATTCCTTCAAACAAGTAAAACTTTTGTTGGCATGTGTGTTTGTGTGCATTGAGAGAGAGAGAGAGAGAGAGACATACTCTTTGAGGGGCAGGTTCAAGAGGAATTCTAGCCCTAGTGATGATTCCAAATTGGCCAAGACCACCAAGAACAGCATGGAACAGCTCTGAGTTTTGTTCTTCTGAACATGTCATTAGCTCACCTTTGCCTATAATTAGCCAAAAGAATACGTTAGAGAATTCATAGATGTATCCATAATTAATGAGATTCAGACAAACTCGGTGACAACAACAACAACGACAATAATGCAACAATAAAACAAAACTGAAGAACCCTAGACAAATATTACAATAAAAAAATATTTCAGTTTCCTGAATTGGAAGCTTTTGAGAATAATGATAAGCAAAAAATTCAAACTTTTTTATAAAAATATTATGGAATAGGAAATAAATTATGATGCTCATTTACTAGCTAGCTAGGGTAGATTTCAAGAGAAAAACTAGATATATGACAAGCTCACCAACAAAAAAAGATCTAGAAACTTGAGCAATTAACAAATTGAAACAAAACCCACATAAAGATTTTATTTTATTTTCCCAATAAAGAAAAAAAGAAAAGAAAAACTTGTACACAAGCTAGACATGCAAGAAAGTAAGAAATGAACGAACCTGTAACAACGTCAAGTTCATAGACATTGCTAATCTGAGGACCATGATTGAAAGCTTGGCCACTAATTCCAGCATTTGAAAGGGTTCCACCCACTGACAAATACAAGTAATCTGTCCATGACTTTGGTGCAAGCCCATATTCTAGCGTAGCTCTCAGCACATCAATCCAAAGCTCTCCACCCCACACATCCACATACCGTTGCTCTTGTTCTTCTTGTTCCATTGACACCAAAGGACTTAGCTGAGCTAGCTTTTTCACCGACCCACTCATCTCAATGACCACACCATGACTCGTCTGAGCCTGACCGTTTATCGAATGCCCGTGACCCTTAGCCGAGACAGTGAACCCATTAACCGAGCCATAAGCCTCACCCACGAGCCTAACCACGTCTTCAGCAGAAGCCGGGTGGAACACAGCCAGCGGCTCGGCTCGGCTCATCATACCAAAGTCAAGCGAAGCCGTCTCCATGTCTGTTGGGTCAAGGCTGAGTTGACCATCCAATCCAAGCCTTAGAAGCTCCGTGGGCCTCAGAGTCAATCCAACGGTCACTATTAATCTACATATAGCAAACGTTAATAGAAGCTTATTCGTAGCCATTTTTTTTGTGTTTAGCACTATTGCTTTTGTTTATTTAATAGTTAACAAAGAAAATGAAAGGGTATATATAGAAGAAGAACAATGAAGGTGGGGGGGTGTAGGATAAGAAAAAGTTGGTAGCAATGAACAAAGTGTTTTGGGAACAAAATCTTTGTGGCAGAGAGTTATAGAAGTGTGTGTGGGTTTGGTTTTGTGGAGGCTAACGTAAGCCGGACTGTGTTTTTAAAGATTTTCTACGCAACATGCAAGGGATTCTCCGATCTCTTTTTACCACGTACGTTATTTGTTTTTGCTTTGCCCACATAGTGTTAAAATGCAACGAGGAATTCAAGAAGGTAAAAAAAATAATAATAATAAAAAACCAAACTATGTGTATGGATATCTCTCTCTCTTTTCTTTTCTTTTCTTTTCTTTTCTTTTATGTCTAGGATATAAGATACAGGTTCTCAATTTATAGGACAAGGTAGGGAAAGAGTCTTTGGGGTTATGGGAGGGGTGAGATAGACACGTGGATGTTCACGTGTGAGGGATGAGGAGACACGTGCGGTGGGAACAGTTATGCTCCTGTAAATGGGTCCCTTTATTTTGTGTGTAAAATGTGGGGCCCACATTTGGATACGGAGGATCTGTGTGGGGACGTGAGCAAGGGAAGGTTCACGTGGTTTCAGACTCTGGGACGGTGTTGAGCTTATGCAAAGTGCAAACCAATAAAGATTCTCTCTCCCTCTCTTTCTCTTTCTCTTTCTCTCTCTCTTTCTCTTTCTCTTTTGCCTTGTTTCAAATTCGAAATTTTCGAATAGATAGACATCAACGTACAGAAGCATATGCTTGAACTAAAATTTAAAAAAAAAAATTCTAAAAGTGGTGGAAAAAAGTGATGCATTTATATAGGTCCATGTATATCTCGATCACTCATAATTTGTTCAATGGTGAGTTATACCGTAAATTATAGTCTTAACATTACTCGTCTGAACTAGTTCCCATATATAAAAATGATACAGTCATGATCACTAAATAATGCAATAGAGCCCGTCAATTTTGAAGTCCAAGAAATTCACAATATCTAAGCCTTAGATTACAAGGGCAGTTACAGTCTGCTAAAACAATGATAAAGAACAAGTGGGTGCTTTCAGATTAGTCAATTTATAATTTAGTAGTAGTAGTCTAGTAATTATTTAGTTTTTTTTTGTCCCTACGGGGACATCCGATAATTATTTAGTTTTGCTACAAAATGACAAGTTGCCAATTGCCAAGTGGGTGTTCTGTTCGGCAACAACCTTTGGGATTTATTCAATTTTTTTAATATTTAACCTCGATTTTAATGTGACAATAACAAGATATATAGTGAATCTTTATCAAAGTTTTGGAATATATATATATATATATATATATATATATTATTTTTTTTTCACTTTTTTACCTTTAGGGTAAAAGGATGTGTGCTAAATCTTAATTGTAATTGGGCAAGATGTGATCCAACCTCAAAAGTAGAGAATTTTATATTTAATTAAAAGGGACGAAGTTGCCTAGATATTACAGTGCAATAACAAAGTTAATTAATCGTAAATAACAATTGTTTTGTCATTTTCATGGAGTGACTAAAGTCTTAGTTTAGACTGTTAAATAAATGTTAAAATCTATTACTTTATTCCATAACTTGGACATCATTAAAGTGAAAGAAAACGAATGGACAGCGAAATGGAGCTATTTTTTCCTCAAAAATTTGTGATTTATTCACAAACCAGAGCAAAGCATATTTTTTAAAAGAAAAATGCTTGTCTACTTCTTGGGGCCTATTAGCCAAGAATGAAAATGATTGTCCAATTAATCAATTTGAGCATCTTTTAAATTTAATGCATGTTGGACGCTTGTTTAGGTTCAGTGCTTCTAATGCATTAGACTCGATCAGATAGTGACACGTGTCCAAAAGTGAGCACATGCCATCATCTCAATGGGTCCAGTACTACTAGACACTGAACTTAAGCCTGACCCAACAAATAATAGCCTTTGCTCCACAGTACTTATTATAACAGTTTTGACACAAAATTTGACATGTGTATTAAGTGCGTAAAGAACATGTAATCCAACAGTTGGATTTTCAAAATATGTAGTAATTTTAATGATATTGAGTAAGGTTGTCGCCTTAGACTACAATTAATTTTGTAGTTAAACTTTGTCTATAATATATTGTTGTAACTATTTTGGGAGAATTTCACTATTTTGAGGCTACAAACAAGAATGTCAACTGCACAAATTTTAATTTTTTTTCCATAATGCTTAATGGGGTCTATTATATATGATCAATATGTAATAAAAGTCCTTCTCAAAAAAAAAAAAAAAAGTAATATCAATATATAGTGGATCCATATAAAAATGACATTACTCTAATAATAACTTATTACCTTGTAACTTAAGTAATTTTTAGTTATTCTTGGAGCTTAGTGAATGATGCTCTTTTTTCTCACATTTACAGTAGGGTCCATTTATTAAATTTGCGGTAAGGTCCACCATGAATGTGAGAAGAGGGAACATCATTTCATTATACTCTAGGAATACCTAATAATTTTCTTCATAATTTCGAGAGAGAGATTTTCGATCCATTTAGGGTTTTAAGCTCAAGGAATTAAAGCTCTCTTGATGTTTGTTGAAATGATTCTCTCGCTATGAAACTCTTCAGAAACTCAATGTTATTGAAAACTCATAATAATAAACTCAAAGATAACCTCGTCAAGAGAAAATCAACAACAAACATTGGGAGAGGTTTTTCTTTTTTTGATAATTTAGGCTCAAGGAATTAAGGTTTTCCTAATGTTATTGAAATAGTGACCTCTTCCTGTAAAAAATGTGCAAAGCAAATAGCCTAGAAAAGAGAAGAAAATAAACAATTAAGGGGGGTGAGGGTGGAACGAACTCTAGTTGTGCCAATTTTAGTATGTAGTTATATTTTTCTCATTTCACTTATTTCAAATCCAAATTGTGTCCATTTTGAAGTCTCAGATATATATTTTCTAATCAAATAAGTTTTTCAAAATAAAAAAAATCCATGATAGTGTAAAAAACATGAATAAAATAACAACAATTCATCATCTTTTAACAAATTGTAAGCTTGTTGTGGTTGAGCAGTTTTTGAACCAAACTCAACCCTAGCACAATTCTATTAATACAACTCAAATTTGATACGTTTTGATACTACAATTTCCCAACATATCTATAAATCCTAGCATATTGCATTCGGTACATTCGAGCACTTTTTTGGCCATTACATTTATTAACATTAATGGTACGTTTGGATTGAAGGAGAAAAAGGGGGCGGAGATGAGTAGAATAGAGTTGACCATAAATTTGACTAAATGGGCCTTAAATTAAAAACTAAAGTTTAAAACACACCATTGCAAGGCTTATAATATGACAAGAATTATTGAAAACTTGAGATCAATTCTCTTGGTAGTGAAACATGACTTTTGGTAAATAAAGCTTCATTCAAGAACTGTTATGTATGGCTTGAATTGCAAGCCTTAAGCCAAGTCGATCATGTTAGTTTGATGACCGAATCCAATTTGTAATTGGAAACCTCCCTTTGCCGACATAATATATATATATATATATATATATATATATATATATATATATATATATATATATATATATATATATATATATATATATATTGTGGGGCCAGAAAATTTATGACCCGGCCCACTTTCCATCTGGACTTAGGGCTAATGCCGACGAAAGTAATTGCCGAGGACGAGTGGTGAAAGATCAAATAGCCTAGAGGTGCAGTCGAGGGTGACCCTGTCCTCGGCATCCCAAGACTTCAAAAGAAAGAACGACATGTCATCAAAGGCAGTCTCAAAAGCACCCCCAGAAGAAAAGGCGAATTAAATGGGTCACACGTGGGGGTACGGAGTGAGAACGGTTCAAGGAGAGGAGGTCACCTCTACAATGAATGCGCCCACAAACGTCCTATCTATATTGAAGGGATAAGACTCTTGAACAGTGTGGTTTCGGTTATTGCAACTAACAGAAAGTAGGGAAAGGCAGCTGATGGGACAGGCGGCTGATGGGACAGGCACTCGAATAGGTACCTGCCTGATCGACAGATGGAGGGTCAGGATCAACCAAGGAGGGCTATATAATATAAAGGCTTATGCGCCAAAAAGAGGGGGGGACAAATCGTCTCCCACCCCCCTGAGTCCTAGACAAGGGAGAATTATGAGAAAACCAAACCCCTCGGACAAGGCCAAAGGACCGGAGCCGCATAGGCCATGCCGGAGGAAAGGTCTTACTAAACGCGCTGCTATCACGAACACTACGATTAACCACCGTCCAGTGATCAAGGTCTAGCCTTTCAAATCCACGCTCTATAAATTATATTGTTTGGGCCTTTCTTACGTGCGAAGCCCATATCATTTGGGATCGTCACAATTTGAGTCCTTACATATATATATATGTGTGTGTGTGTGTGTGTGTGTGTGTGTGTGTTTATTTTTATTCTCTCTTGTTTAATCTTGTATCAACAGTTCGCTTTTCACAACAAGAACTAACAAAAATAGAAATAGTTCTATGCTGGATTAGAGTTATTTAAAACTAACAGAAATGACTGTGTTCATATGGAGAAGGTATTTGGTATATAAATAATACCATGTCAGCAATATCAAAATCTAATAAATGTAAGACAATGTTAGTAAATAATAACTAACTCACTAACAATTGAAAGACATGTGTTTGTGGGTAATTATTTTTACACATATGTCTTTCGTTTATTGGATTTTGATACAGATGACATGGTATCATTTAACACAAAATACTTTTTCGTTCATATGATGTTAATTATGAACAACGGTCTTTGGCTTGGCAGCACCCTATTTTTACTAAATAAAATTCATTTGTTCTACTCTTAGTGTTTCAATTTATGTTTCACTACTTATAGCCTATCATGTGTTTAATTTTTTTTTTTTAATTATAAACTTTGGTTATTTTATAAGTGAGAAAAAAAAAAATTCACATTGGGCTTTTATTCATTTTTACTAAAGCACAGCAAAATTATTCACCTCTTGATATATAGACATGACTGATTTGGCACCTTTCAAAGGTCCTAATCAAGTTTTTTTACTCATCAACAAGAGAAAAGAGCTATTTGGTTGTGAAAAACGATTACGATTCGTCTGGAAGACCAAATTGAACCAAAGAAACATATGAGGTCACGATGGGGTTAGGCAAACGTAGAATTGGGTAACTGATCACAAGAAATTAAAGCTATTATAGGGACATAACAAAAATTTACAACAATTTCATAACATTTCTAAATTAACTTACCACCTTACACATGGGCTACAAAAAAAAATTACAAATTGTAAAGGTCTATATGTGAGATAATAGCTAAGTTAATATAAAATAAAAGTGTTGTGAAATTGTTATGAATTTTTATTGTGTCATTTTTAATTAAAGAATGAATTTTATATAAGTTATCATTTGCGGGTGTGAATAGGAAAAAGAGAGGAAGAAGATATACTGGTGTGAACAGTAGTATTAGTTTTACTCCTCAGAGATGTGACAAACTACTATTTCTCGTGTACTTTCACTGTCACAATTAGGTATGAAAGTATGAAACTGAGACATACTATCCTTGTATGGGGTTCTTTAGTCAAACCAATGCTTTCAATGTGGAAAACATATTCGATTGTTTACATATACGTACAATCTTTTTCTTTAATACTATATTTGTTCCTGTCACAACGCCTAATTTCCTTTGAATTTGGGATAGCAACATGAGTCCTGGCCATCAAAAACAATGTTTCTCATGTATTTTCTAGCTTTTTATATGTAGATAATTTTAGTTATTAAAAAAAACATATATAGATGGTTTAAATTATAAGTGTATATAATGAGTAACAAGAAAATAGTATATACAAGATGTTACTATTTAGATTTGAGAGGAAAAAAAAAAGGTGCATATTTATTGGTATCTTTTGAGGAAAATTATTATATACTTTCAGAGTACCATAAATACGTACTCATTCTTCTCACATGAATAGTGGGTTTCACCATGAATTTAATTAGTGAAACCTACCATTCATGTAAGAGGAGAGAGTACACATTTATGATAATATGAGAAGAGGAAGTACGTATTTATGGTCCTTTAAAATAGGACAATAGAAGAAGTTTTTATTGTAAGAGACAGAACCAAAATTTTTATGCAGAGATATATCTGATGACATCAAATAATTTTTCTTTTCTTTTCTTTTTTTCCTCTTGTTTTAGATGAACATTTTAATGAAAAGATCGCACCTACCCGGTCCCCAATCTCGTGTCCCAATTTAAATATCTTACTATGAAATATAATGGTACAACCGTACAATTATTAATGAAAGAAAAAAGAAAATGTTTCTAAAAAAAAATGATAATGATAATGATCTCTCTAAAATGTCTTTATTTTATCTCAAAAATTGTGGAACGAGAACGACTTTTCATCAAAATTTAAAAAAAAAAAAATAAAATTACATAAGAAATTGAAGGAGTAAGATCGCCTTCATTTTAAGTAAGTATACATGTATTTTAGGATGTCTTGGAAGTTGGAAAAAAAGAAAAAAAAAAAAAAAAAAAAAAAAGAACAATCAAATTGAGAGAGAGGGAACATATATATTATTAAAGTTGTTACTTGTCAACAAAAACCAACTTTACTATTGAGTATTGGCCAAACTTAAGTTGAAGCACATTGCTTATTTTGAAAGGCGACGATTGCTTTAAAATGCATATGTTGGTATATATATATACACACATTTCGCAATATGATACAATCCAATAATTATTATTTAATAATAACTATGTAGTATTTTATGTAGCTAATAATTACCAGAGGTTTTGAAAGACAAGAATGCAATAGTAGTATAGTACTGTCCCCAAGAATCTGCCTTCGATTTTATTGGCTCTGATAGAGTATAACATTCTTTTTTAGGTAGTAAGAATATATAAAGTATCCAATTCCTAAGTTCTATAATATATATATATATCCACATAGATGGACTTTGGAAATCCAAATCCAAATCCACTTCTTTATTTTTTTTATTCGTGTGTAATCAAGAACAGTGGACCATAATTTATGTAATGTAATTTTATATCAGTATAACCATGACCAATTGTGCACTCAACCAATACTAGGGGCAGACATAAATTCAATGCAATATGATAGTAGTTTTTTTTTTCCACAACCCTATGTTGTTCATTCTAGGCATATGCGACCTATTAGAGGACCCACAATTTGAAAGAAGCATCTTGCTTGATTCAATTATAATTTGCTTTACTCTTATTAAAGAATAACAAGCTGTTAATTCATTAATGTGATTTGTAATCTATGTCATTCCCATTCTACTCTTGTCCGATATCCAAAAATAACAACAATAATTAATGATAATGAAAAGAATGAATGCAAGTGGTTTATTTTATGATCCATAGGCATCTGTCCCTATCTGTTTAATTTCAGGAGTAGTTGGCATAATTTGGCTTCTTTTTTTCTTTTTTCTTTTTTTGGTTTAACATCCTATACATTAAAATAAAGTCGAGTAGGTATGTGATTTACCCATGGTGGGTTGGATGGTTAATTTATCCTTTGTATTAAACAAAGACAACAAAGAAGTACTCATTTGAGAGAGTTTATTGTCATTGATTTATAGGTTTGTACATAAATCAAATAAATTGCCTTAAAAAAAAGTATACATTCACAATATTTTTACAACAAATCTTAAGTGGCAGGTTGTTACAAGGTTTTAAATATGAATTCACCATTAAAATTACTTTCTTACCCACTAATTATAGCAAACAATTTACCAATTAGAATTATTTGTTGTAGATGTAGTATTTCTTACAAAAAAAAAAAAAAAAAACGCCAATTATCGAGCATTGAAAGTAGGGAAATATTGCTTCTTAGTTTTATGTCTTCCTTATACGAATATAAGGTAAGGAATTCAGCAAAAAAAAGAACAGGTAAGGAATATAATTCAGCGAAAAAAAAAAGGGGGGGGGGGGGGTGTGGGGGGGGGGGGGAACTTAATTAGGTAAGGAATATAATTCAGCAAAAAAAAGAAAAAGAAAAAAAAAAATCATATAGCTAGGTTAAGGTTCACTTTCTTTCAAGAATAAAGTTTGAACTGTCAAAACTTTTACGTGCATGAAAGGGAACAAAGAAAATCTTTGTATATCTTTCTTTTATCATTCACTCATCTTGTCTTTCTTTCGAGATAAAAACCCTTCTTTCACAAACCTTTTTCTGTGTCTCACAGAGTGCCAAACGTTAAGCATCATGGCCTACAACACTGTCACTTTATATAGACAAGGGCTTAAGAAACAAACACAACCTCACTTATTTGTCAGTATATAAGGGAGAATCAACCTTTTTATAACCTGACATCAATTATTCCACAGATTCGATTCTTCTTTTCTCCAGTTTATATGCAAGCTAAATGATAAAAATTGTACTATGATATATATATAGCAGAGAGACCTCAGTGGCTTATGAAATCCCATCTCGGCTTTAGAAAAAGAATGGTACATAGTGCATGGAATGTGATAAAAAGATATAGCTAGGTTGCTTCTCTTGCTTTTTGCTAAATTTACAGCTCATATCTCCATTGTTATCATCATTATTATTATTGAAATCGTCTGGGTTTTCAACTTTACCTTATAATTGCGCAATGCATGCTAGGGCATGAGCATGGTGTGGAAATTATTGGAGATCAAATATCATTCTTTTATAAATAAGAGAAACATACGTGCAAGCAAATAAGTGAAACATCCGTGCAAGAATATAATTGGTTCTCATATATATGATTCTATAGCTTAGGTTAGACCTCGTGTCACAAAGATAGTTTTTTCAAAGAATGATGTAAATAAACAAAAGCTAATGTCTGTAATTCTTTAAACACATAGATTTGCTCATTAATTATAGTGTTAAGAAACATAAACAAAGAATCAAAATAAGCCTTCCATTGACATTATTTTATCAACACCAACCACTCCATGCCATCTCAATAACATAATGAGAAAATTTGTGTGTCTCGGTTTTCAAATTTGATATAACCTATTAGATACAGTGGTACAAATCTGACAACTGCACCCAATGTTTGAATCAAATAGATAGATACAAGATATCTATTTCAATATTTGTTGAGATTGATGAGACTAAAGACTTGCCTAACTTAATCCAAACTTCATGTCAGATGTACACATTATATTACCTGTGGGACAAACATATATAGTGGCAGTACGAATTTGTGGGTCATATGCTTTGAAGTTTGATCCACCATGGATGGCTAAGTCATATCTAACAGTGATCCACATAGCTATTTTAAGTAAGATGCGCTGTAAAAGCAAGGAAAATGAAGAAATTTTGGGAAGAATTTAAGTCGTATACAATACGTTCTTCTGTGTGTTTCCATTCAAATTTGGATTTCCATGTTCATGACAGCTTGTGAGATTGGATCATTGGGATTTGGGAGATTACTTTCTCACTATTTTCTTTTTAGGAGAAGCCAACAAGATGGGGTAAAGAAATAATGTCATATATATGCGATTGGAAAAGAAAAATGACATTGTTCTACTTTTACAATATGAGTGGTGCATGCGCATGAGTGTATGTCAATTATAATTGTCTAGCCAAATTATTACAAAGTTTGACATTAATCAATTTATGTAAACTTGAAGTTTTCCCTAAATGACAAACAAACAAACACAGAGAAACAACCTTTACTGGGCAATAAAGGAAGTTGATGGACAAGATTATTGTCACTATATATGGTCCTTATGCTAAACTCATTATTAGCCTTGGGTTTTAACTTTTAACCTTTTGATAGCTCTGGAAAAAACAACCTGGGCCATTTGTTTTGCAGTGGAAATTTCAAACTATGGGTGGCGGTACGAATTGTTTATTGTCAACATGTTCCTAACATGGCCATCCAAGCTCGAATGAACTTTAAATAAAATGTTATTGGGCATCTGAGTGTGCTCTATATGTTCATGCAAAATGGTAGGCCAGAGAGAATCTACATCATAGATTCATAATCTTGGTCCATTATTAAGGATATAACAATACGAGACCCATTTTGTCAGTTGCAATATCATGATGGAGGATGATGACGACGGGTCATTAGGTCCCAATGTTAACACATCTTGGATTTTCGTGGTTCACATTATCCCAATGTTGCATCGTGTATACACATAATGCAAGTAATTTTACACCCCTCTAGGTTTTATTTTTTTTAATTTTTAATATAAGTAAAAATATTATAAATCAAGACAAAATTAAGGAAGAAAGATTTAGAACTATCTATAGAGCCAGCTGAAATGACCCAATTAGGGAGAAAAGAGATATTTATGGGCTCATCCCAATAATCGTGCCGTACCTAACACACAATATTATGGGGTAAACAATTATTGTTCTTGTTTACAAAACAAAAATCCCAACAAGATAGGGAAGAGAGAGAAGCTAAAATAGAAGACAAAAAATGGAAAATAAAATATGCATGGAGCATTGACTAAAGGTTGTAGAAAGACTTCAATTACTAAGAGGGAGTCCCATTCAAAGACCACAAAAGAGAGGCGGTGGTGGACAACTACCAAATTATGCTCAATTTGTTGTCAATTCCGATGTTAATGACTTGACAATTTGCATAAGCTTACTGAAATGAATGAAGTTCACTTTCGGAGGCAACTTCATAGCTATTTACAGCTAACCAAGTTAAATGTGAAGTCATTAGATTCTTAATTACGGGAAGAAATGGAACACATTCACATATTACTTTACTTTTCAATATTCACCTTTTTTTTCCCTTTCTTTCTTGATGATTTGTCTAAAATTTAATTGTTTCTTTTTATTGGGTTAATAATGGGGTTAAAAAAAAAATTAAAAAAAAAAACTCAAATTTATAAAGGTGTTACTGTATTGACTAGAATACGATAACCTTAGTTTATGTCCAAAGAGCACTACGTACTTTGTACATAATACATGAAGAATTTGACCACCCGAGCTTCAACAAACTTCTTTTTGTAAGGGAAGGAAGAAAAATAATCTATTTTGTTTTAAATTAACAATAATTTGAAAGACAATTCAGCATATCTCTTTCACGCTGGTCGCATGCTATATTAAAAAAGAGTTGATATGGAATGCAAGCACTCACTTAATACTGATAGAGCATCTTTATCACAATTATTATCCTTTTTCTTTTGAGTGTGTGTGTGTGTGGTGCTAATCAATGATCACAATTATTGAAAATTATATTTGTAGGTGTTGCAAATCTACCATTAGCTAACAAAAATAGTTCTACACATTTATTAAAGGACCTACTAGAAAAATATTCATTGCAGAGCTTTTTTTTTTTTTTTTTTTTTTTAAAGATGGTTAGAAATACTTGGGTACTAAATACCTGTTTCTCAAAAAAAAAAAAAAAATACTAAATACCTCAATATATTACTCCCGCAGCTCAAACTCACAATCCCCCCCTTCAACAGAAAAATAGGAGAGACTTTGGGTGAGAGGGGTGTTTGGTTGCGGTGATTTAGGAGAAAATAGAATGGTGGAGTTCAATTATTTTTTTCCTAAGCCCACCAAAATCTAGCCCCTCAATTCAAGGAGAAAATGGGGGATGAGAGGGACTTTGATGGAAATTACCCATTTTACTCCTTCATTAAACAACCATTTTAAGTTGTTTTTTTTATTATTTAGGACAAAACTTAGGCATTGTTCTTTAAGTTTTCCTCTTAAAATTTAGTCATATGGCTACTTAATTAAAAAAAATATACTTCCATCCTATGAGAAAAAATCCACATGACAAAATTTTTGAAAAAAAACTTAAAGAACAGCACTTAAGTATTGTATTTGAGTTTTGCCCATTAATTTATTCCAGTTATACAGTTTTTTCCCCTTTATAAAATGTTTTTAAAGTCATGTAATAGAGTACGCAGTAAATTTTTACAAATCTTATTTTTAACCAAACAAAATAGTTTTTTATCATTTTATTTTTCTACTCTCAACTAAATACACAAATTTATAAAACTCAGTATATCCTCTACTCTTCATTTTCTATCCCCAAAACAAATGAAGCCTGGGTCCACTCAACATCCCCCTATACTGAAACCCCTCCTCGTACTAATGATCGTCCAATAGTCCAATCAACAGGCCTGAAATGAGAGTATTTCGGCTTATGTTTTCCACTAACCCACGTCGAAGAATTAACAAAAAAAATACAAGATCTTCGCCAAAGAGTAGGTGATAACCAGTTTAGCCAGGACATTGCTCAGTTCCTATCTCATACTCCATTTTGTTGGGTTGGGCTTGTGCATTTCTAGTCTGGAAACATATTGTCATTGTTGTATGGGCTTTAGTTTAATTTAGCCCAAGAATTGACTGGATCGCACTTGAGAAAATTAGACATGCCATCAGCTTGGGCTAGACTACTAGGCCCATGATAATGAACTGTCTGCTGAGAAATGTCAGTTTAAACTTGGGCCTTCGCTTGCCTAGAAGTGGTAGGATAATCAGGATTACGACAAGCTGGCACCATAAGGTGATTAGGTCCCATGTTAACACATCTTGGATTCGTGGTTCACATTATCCCAATGTTGCATCATGTATACACATAATGCCAAGTAATTTTACACCCCTCTAGGATTTTTTATTTTTATTTTTAATATAAGTACAAATATTATAAATCAAGGCAAAATTAAGGGGGAGAGGCCTAGAACTATCTATAGAACCAGGCGAAATGACTCAATCAGGGAGAAAATAGATATTTATGGGCCCAGTCCAATTATCGCGCCGTGCCTAACACACAATATTATGGGGTAAACAATTATTGTTCTTGTTTACAAAACAAAAATCCCAACAAGATAGGAAAGAGAGAGAAGCTAAAATAGATGACAAAAAATGGAAAATAAAATATGCATGGAGCATTGACTAGAGGGTGTTGAAAGACTTCAATCAATGAGAGGGAGTCCCATTCAACGACTACAAAAGAAAGGCGGTGGTGGACAACCACAACTACCAAATTATGCTCAAATTATTGTCAATTCCGATGTTAATGACTTGACAATTTGCATAAGCTTATTGAAATGAATGAAGTTCACTTTCTAAGGCAACTTCATAGTTATTTAATATTTATAGCTAACAAAGTCAAATGTAAAGTCATCAGATTCTTACGGAAAAATATGCAACGCATTCATTGGATAACAATTTTTGTTAAACATAATTTAACAATCTTTGTCAAACATAATATAACAACTTTTGTTAAATTTTCACATGTTATTATACTTTTCAGTATTCACCTATTTTTTCCCCATTTCTTTCTGGATGATTTGTCTACAATTTAATTGTTGCTTTTTATTGGGTTAAAAATGGGGTAAAAATAATTTTTTTTTTTTAAATCAAATTTATAAAGGTATTACATTGCCCGGTTATTAAATAGAGTAGGATAAACTTTTTTTTAGAGAAATAATTACAACATACTGCTAATCTCGCAGTTCGAAACCTTTCCTCCTATGCCTTCAAGTACTTTGTGTATGAAGAGTTGTCGATTCAGCTACAAGACCCTTGATAGAGTAGGATAACCTTATAGCTTATTTGGATGAAAGGAGAGTAAAAGGGAGTAGAGTAGAGGGAGGAAGAGTAAGTTAAATTACCTTATTTGGATGTTTTTTAAAGGAAGAAAGGGAAGGATTTGGAGGGGTTTGAAAGAGTTCTAACTACTTCTAACCTTGCATTTTTAGTTCCCCAAAATTGGAGAGATTTGGAGAGAGAGTAGAGCATAGAAATGCTTGACCAAATGAATTACCAAATTTACCCTTACTATATTAACAAAATTACAAATTATAAAAAAACTAATTATTCCCCCCCTTTACTTAATTTTAAAAACATCCAAATAATGTGGAGGATAACCATTCTCCTCTACTCTCCTCTCCACTACTCTCTTCTCCTCTACTCTCCTCTCCTCTCCTTCTAAATTTCCAAACATAGCATTAGTTTATTATGTCCAAAGAGTTCTATGTTACTTATACATAACAGTAATACATGAAGAATTTGACCACCTGAGCTTCAACAAACAGTTTTTTTTGTAATAAGGGAAGGAAAAGGAATCTATTTTGTTTTTTACCTGACAATAATTTGAATGAAAAACAATTCAGCATATCTCTTTCACGTTGGTTGCATGCTATTTAAAAAGAAAAAGAAAAAGAAGAAGAGTTTATATGGAATGCAAGCACTCACTTGGATACTGATAGAGCATCTTTATCAAAATTATTCTCCTTTTTTAATAGGGACGGAGCCATAATTTAGAGTTAGGAGGGCGGTTTTGCTGTTGGTTGTGTGCAGTGACTTCGGCCTTCAACTTTGTTGCTACTTAGTCGCTTAGTTGCTAGTTGTTTAAAATTTTTTAAAGGGTCAAATTGTTTGTTTTAAGTAAAATTGGTTGATTAGGCTTAATTTTTTTTTTTTTTTTTTAGTTTACTGTTGATAATTTTTGTTGTTGTACTAATTTTTTTGGACTTGTATATTTTTTTTAAAGATTTTAGACTTATACACATTTTTTAATGGTCTTTAAAATGTGGAAAATGTTTGAACTACAAACTTTTTTACAAATTGCTGATAATGTAAGTGGTGAGCCCAAATACGAACCAATAAGAATTTGCTACCTTAACCGTTTGTAAAAATGTTATAGAAAAATTTGTGACTATAACAATACTCTTAAAAGAATCAATAATATTTTTAAGGGATCAAAAGTGTAATTTTCTAAAACAAAATTGCTAAAATTAGTACCCATATATATAATAATATTTTTTTTTTAAAAATTGGGGGGCCCATTGTCCCCCCAAGTCCAACCATGGCTCCGTCCATGTTTTTGTGTGTGGTGCTAATCAATGATCTCAATTATTCGAAATTATATTTGTTTTTTTTTTTTTTGAGAAAAAAGTTATATTTGTTGGTATTTCAATAAAAGCCATTTTATCTCTGTTCTTTCATTCATGATAATTAAGCTACCATCGGCTAACAAAAATAGTTCTACACGTTTATTCAAGGACCGACTAAAAAATATTCATTGCAGAGCTTTAAAAAAAAAAAAAAAAAAAAAAACTAATGGTTAAAAATTATATACTAAATAAGTAAATATATTGCCCTTGCAGCTCAAACCACACCCTGCCCCACTTCCCCAAGCACTTAGTGCCCAGAGAGGTACCGATTTGCCCAAATGGTATGGTGGTATATTAATTGTAGAACCTGTTAACATAAAATGGGAGAAATGATTTTTTTTTTTAGGGTAGTGGGAGATCGAGTCTTGAAATGAACTTATTTTTTTAAATCAAATTAAAATAATTTAATACACTCAGTATGAGACAAACAAATCTCATCCCTACTATGTTCCCTTTTTGAGGCAATGAAATCCCATGTACGGTAGAACGGGATAAGGTGAGTTGAGTGGGATGGCAATCACATCTAAGAGTAGGATTTAGTTAAGGATTACAAGTGTGAATCAAGAACGACTTCACAATTTTAAGTTTTTTTTTTTTTTTGGGTGGGGAGGGAGGTGGAAAGGGGGGGGGGGGGGGGGGATAGGGAAGATTTTGGATGACAAAAGTATTTGGTTTTTTCCTCCTCATTACACCAATGTTTGGGTTTTTTTAAAAAAAAAATTATATAATAAAGGCATGAGAGTAAAACTCTATCTTTCTATTCTCTCATTATTTTCTCTACCAAATAAAAGAGTTTTTTATTCCTCCAATTTTTTACCCCTAACCAAACACACACGATAAAACTAAAAATCACTTCTATCCTTCCACTTTATCATCCCTTCCCCATTTTCTATCTTTCAGCGAAACGAAGCCTAAGGATATATTTGGTTGGGTGAATTTTAGGGAGGACGAAAAACAAATGAGAGAAAATGGGAGAGAAATAAATTTTGTGGGTGTTTGTTGGAATGAAGAGAGAGTGGAAAATTGGAGGGCCCAAATGTTTTTTCTCCAAGCCCATCAAAATAGGAAGAAAACTGGAGAGAAAAACCAAGAGAAAGAAACTTACCAAAAAACTCATGTGCACATGGTTTTGTTAGACTTTCTTTTAAGGCCTCTCTCTCTCCTTTTGATTTTTGCCTTTTTCTTATACCATATGTTTCGTTGTTTTATTTTATTTTTTTAGTTTTCTTCTTTATTTTTATTTTTATTTTTTATTTTTTTTCCATTTTTTTTTCATCTATTTTGGTACATTTGGATCCTTTGGCTTGTGCTCTTTAAAAAAGTTTAAAGTGTCCATACATAATTTTTTTAATAAAAAAAAACCTTTACTTTTTTTTTTTTGTTTAACAGAGACATAACTGTAAATGTGTACTAACTTTATTTTTCATCATCTCATTTTTCTTCTTAACCAAACAAATAAGTTTTCCATCTCTCCACTTTTCCATTCTTCCAATCAAATATGTGTGAGAGAAAATTAAAATTTTTCTATCATTTTTTTTCTCATTTTCTATCCTTTCACTTTTCCAACTCTCCATCCAACCAAACCCTAATCACACTCATCATATCCCCAGCACTGAAACCCTTCATCATACTAACGTCTGTCGTAGTAGTCCAATCAACAGGCCTTAAACAAGAGTTGGTCGGTGATAACCAACCAACCCTTCATCGTACTTGAGAAAATTAGAACTGCTATCAGTTTGGGCTAGACTAGTTCCATGATAATGAACTGGTCCGCTCAGTGATGTCATTTTAAACTTGGGCCTTAGCCTGCCTATCAGTGGTGACAGGACAATCAGGATAATGATTATGTAAAGCTGTTAACAACTTCAACCCAATGGGTTTCTAATTTGCAAAACAAAGACTTGAGCTTGCCCGTTTACTTCTAATGGGTTTTGGATGCCAACTAGGCCTAATTGGCCCAATCTAAACTAAATCTTTACCCATTTTTTACCTCCATTTGTTCAGACCCACACATACACACAACAACAACAAACCTTCATCAACAACAACAACAACAACAAACCTTCATTTCGAGGTAGACATCAAATATCTAATGGAATCAACTAAAAAATTTATTTAATAGAAAATGCTAATGTTATTACAAATTTTACTATTAAAATAAACAAAAAAAATTATGCAATTAACCCCAAATAGTATTGATAAAAACTTATTTCTTTGTTAGGATATTTATAATTTCTTTTGTTTATAATTTAAACCTATAGCTTAGGGAAATAACAAATTAAACCTTTTAGTTTAAAAAATAACCAATGAAATCCCGAGGTTTCAAAAACAACAAATTAAACGCTGTAATTTCAAAGAAAACAAAATAATTCATAATAGAGTATGTTAAAGAATTACTGAATTTAATTATATATATTTATATATAGTCTACCAATTTAAGGTTTTTTTTTTTTTTTTTTTTTTTTTTTTTTGAGATTGTACCAATTTAAGGTTGAAAAATACAATTTATCCTTTTTTAAAATTAAAAAAAAGAGAGAGTAAATAAAGGTAGTATATTTGAGAAGAAATAAACAACTATATTTATATTATAAAAAGGGTAAATTGCAAATTACACCCCTAAAGTTTCAGAATTTGGATTTTACCTTCTGAAGTTTGGGGTGTTTGGATTTTACACCCCAACATTTTAGAACTTGGATTTTACCCCTTAAAGTTTAGGGTTGTTTGGATTTTACACCCCCCAAATTCTAAAACTTTAAAGTGTAAAATCCAAACACCCCAAAACTTTAGGGAGTAAAATACAAATACTTCTAAAATATAGGGTGTAAAATCCAAATTCTGAAATATCAAGATGTAAAATCCAAACATCACCAAACTTTAGAGGGTAAAATTCAAATTCTGAAACTTTAGGGTGTAAAATCCAATCACCTTTAGGGGTGTAATTTGCCATTTACCCTTATTAAAAATTAAAAAAAAAAAAAAAAAAAAAAAACCTTGAAAGAAAGAAAAATATATTTATATAAAAATTAAGAGAGACACAAAGTAATAGTATTAATGACGTGCTTATAAAAAAAAAATACATCAATGATGTGAATGAATTTAAGTGATATAAAAATGTAGGGACACGATTTGTTTAACGACCCAAGAATGACATTGGACTCGTTATGTAAAGGGCCCTAACAATATGATTTATAGAGAGTGGGCTTAACAGGCAGGACCTTGGTCACAGGTGAGCGGTTTGGACGTTGTCCTTATGGAAGCTTATACATGGGTGGATTTGTCTTTACTAGCTAAGCCTTCCATTGATGCGGGTAGTAAGATTGAAGTCCTCGGACAGCATCCGAGGAGCATAGTCTTCTTCTCCTTCTCCCTTTTGTAGGATTTTTTCCTCCTTCCGGGGGTCCCCCCCTTTTCCCTTCGCTCTCTTTTCTTTTTATACTAGTGTTCACCTCCCTTTTAGCGTCCACGTGTAAGTTTTACTTTCTGGGGAGCAGACCTGTCCTGTCAACCCATACCTCGAGTGGTTGGGGGTGGTTGATAAAGTTAAATAGCATGGTTTGGGGTATGGGCCTGTCAGATGCAGGATTCTGTACTATGATGTTGGCAGCTTTTTCCTTTGTCCTGCCCCTGTACTGAGTTTGTCCTTTTCTTCAGGCGTTATGTGAGGTGCCGAGCATAAGATCGTCCTCGGCCATATCCTTGGGCCTTTTTTGGGCTTTCATTATGCGTCCTCGGCCATAACTCTCCTCAGCCTAGGCCTTGGGCCTTGATGTAAAGTGGGCCTGGGCCACGAATTCTCTGGCCCCACAAAAAATTTTCACTAACATTAATGACATGCTTATCAAAAGATACATCAATGATGTGAATGAATTTAAGTGATATAAATTTTTTTACTAACATCTTTCATAATCGTTCAAGTAACATGATGTAATTGATGCACAAATGAAAATCATATGTTATAGTAAGATCATGATAAAGTGATGTTCCATCAGTTATAACTTGAAATCTATAAACTGTAAAGAGATTTTTCTTTTAACTAATTATCTTTTGCAAATTTACCTTGCAAGTTCCAACAACTTCTCTTTATCTCTTTTATTCTATGTAAATATTAAGATTTCATTCTTTTTTTCTCATCTTCTCCACCCAAACCCAAGAGAGGGAGAGATAGCAATCAAAATTCAAGAATAGCATAAAGGGTTACATTAGTCTTCACTAAGGCCATTCTATCAACATCCTCTCATAGCATTAGCCATACATCACCTTCATCCTTGTCTCTTCCTCCACCAATGTTCATGATTACGACCTACTCACCAAGGTCGTGAAGTCCAATATCAAACATAACTCGACAATCTCTAAATATGTGATTCCTCAAGTACAAGTTGTCCTACCTTGTCTTTTGGCTTTTCAACAATACAAAACATGATATTCGCAATCATGGTTGATATGCCACTTACAAAGAGCATGGCAAGGAATCTAAGTATTTGTTTGGCTCTAAACATAGAGAAGATATAGTCTAGTTTGGAATGGGCGGTTTTGGGAAAATATAGGTAAGTAATAACTTCCATGTATATGACCCTAATTGCTTACTATCTAGAGGAATAGTTGTTTGTAACAAACCTGATAGCTAATGGAGCAAATTTGGGAGGAACGATCTAGTAACAAGAATAAGGAGGAATCGGATGGGAACGATACCAAAGAAGAGACAGATCTTGACAAGCCTAATAAGGAAGAGGATAAAGTGATAGAGAAAGGAGATTTTTGGCAGTTTATTGAAAATTGTTGAAGTTAACATGAAATTAAAATTGGCATCTCTAGTGATTGGAGGTTATAGGTTATTTGGTTGATCTGTGGAATGGAGGTTATAGATTATTGGTTGATTCGTGGAGTTGGAAAATTTTATTTCTTGAATTTAAACAAATGATTGTGTGTAGCATATCTAAAAATGATGATGTAGCATATTATTATTGTTTGATGTTGTAAAATGAATTTGCTACTTATTAAATCTATTATTTTTTATCTATTGAGAAAAATAAAAACAAAATGTTTTCGAGAAAGTTTAAAAAATGGGACAAAATTAAAAAAATAAATTACTTCAGTTAAATTTACAAAACCTAGAGAAAATAAAAGACAACTAAAAGAGCATTAGTATTGGGGTGGCAAATAGGTACAATTAAATATAATAAAAGTGTGCTACATTAGTGGAGCAAAAGCCATATTTTTTTGGCTGTTAAGCTACAGTGTCCAAATATGACTGTGCACCGTAGCTAAAATGGTAAAAATAAAACAATATTTTACTAAAAGATATATTATTTTTATTGTGTTGGTAGTGGTTGTTGTTGTTTATTGTAGTAAATAATAAATGTAAGGACACGATTTGGAGCGACCCAAGAACGATACTGGGTTCGCACGTAAATAGGCCCTCACAATATCATTTATAGAGCGTGGGTTTGAAAGGCTAGGCCTTGATCACGAGTCGGTGGTTTTCCGGAGTGTTCATACATAAATAAAACGAGTACATACATAAATAGATCGTGCACGCTCTGGGAGTCTTTCTCCTAAAGGTGGGCTGGGAGGCTCTGGTTTTGGCCATTTTTCCCAGCCCCCTTAGAGGTGTGTCAGCCTTCACATTATATAACCCTTCTCGGTTGATCTTAGCCCTCCACTTGTTGGTCAGGCAGGTGCTAACTTCTGTACCCGTCCCTTCGACGGTCCCATCTTGCTTTCTATTAGTTGTGACGATCGAAATCACCCTGACCAGGCGTCTTTTCTCATTAACACGGTCAGGACACCGGTGAATTCATTAAATGCGGAGAGGTCGTATTTATCTTGAACCAGTTCCGCGCCGTACCCCCAACGTGGGTCCCATTCTACTCGTATCTTCTTCTGAGGGCTTTTTGGGGATAGCCATCATTGAGACGTTGCTAATCTCCTTGAAGTCCTATAGTGCTGAGGACAGGGTCATCCTCGGCTGTTCTACTGGACACACCGGCCCTTTTCCCATTTGTCCTCGGCACATACCCTCCTCGGCATGGACCCTGAGCCCTAATAAAGTGTGGGCCGGATCATAAGCTCCCCGGCCCCACAATAGCCCCTCAAAATCCTGCTATTCGACTCTTCGGACGGATAGGAGGCTTTTGATGATATCGGATATCTGTCAATGCCTGTCAATCCTTGTCACTTACTGATTCCCAAGACTTTTCATCTGCCCGAGACACGTTCCTGGTGCAGTTGGAAGGTGAGACGTGGCCTCATTAAATGCGGGCGGCTCTGTGTTTCCCACGTTCAACGGCATGATGAAAATCAACGGTGGTGATTCCTTGGTCTTTATGGGCGGGAAAAGTTGTGCAGTTACCCTAGAAAGTATAAATGATTTTTTTGGAACGGATCCGCCTCTTCAGTTTTGCACTTAAGAGTTCCAGCGTGTATACCCTGGGTTCATCTGAACTTTCGCCCAAATTCGAGTCTATCTCCAGCACTAAAAGTCTATCCGAAGCATCTTTCCTCTTTTATGTAAGTTCCCTGCCTCCATTAACTCGTTTTTTTCTCTTTTCTGGGTTTATTTTTCCTTTGGTTCCTTTCCTTCTCTCGTTGCTGGTTGAGTTTGTTTAGTAAATCATAGAAATGGTTAAGTCGAAGGTTAAATCGAGACTAAGGAAATTAGTCGATACTGAAGAGACGATGAACAAGTTCATCGCCGATTACAAAATTCCTCCCAACGTAAGTCTGAGGCACTGTAAGATGGGGGAGTGGCACTATAAGAGAAAAACGGGTGAGGTAGTAATTCCCGTCCTCGCCTTTGTAGAGGGGGGGTATGAGAATCCCTATGGGGCCGGTAACGAGGGGTTACCTCCGGCACTTTCGATTAACCCCCACCTAGTGCGCCGGCAACATGTTTAGGATTTTGGGTTGCGTGGATGCACTAAACGAAAAGATGGGGCTAAGATTGACCCACCATGACGTGAATTGGTGCTATAACCTCCAACATTTGAAGGGGAAATCATTCTACATGAAGACGAGGGACAACAGGGTTCGACTAATCCAGTGCCTTCCCGATTCTAACAAGGGATTAAACAAGGACTTCCTTATCGTCTCTGGTGAGTGGCATGATGGTGATCCGTGCCCCGTGGTAGAAGGAGAACCAGGTGGGGTATAAGGAATGGAAGGACGTTGACCCTTTGCACCCTTTTTTAGTCTGATGTGGCTCGGTAACTAACCATGCATATATTTTTTCTTTTGTAGATTCACACGCTCATAAACGGCATTTTCACTTAGTTAACCGGGCGGACTTGGAGACTGTTCTACAAGCGGCAGTTTTCGTAAATGACGGAGATGGTCAAGTCCGAGCCGCTCATAAAATATTAGGGTACCCTCCTGTTCAGAAGTCATTTGGCGACCCTAGGCACGTGATCAGCGCCAACCGTCCTCAGCTTCCAAAAATCACCGTGGTCGAGACAGGATTTCTAATCTCCAAAAGACCATCTGTCCCAGAGAGCATCCCGCCGGTGGGCCCCTCCTCGTCTCACCAAGTAGCGGAGGACGAAGACGAGTTAGATCGGTCCGAGGAAGGGTTTGGGGCATTTGACCTAAACAGCCCATCCGAGGATCCTTCTGGTGATTTAGGTGACCCAGCTTTGTCCAAGGCGGAACTATCGTTAATAGGCACATCTTCGCAAGCCGAGATGGGATCCAAGAGAATGCCCTAGCCCAGCCTATTCGAACTCCTCGAGGGTCAACCGGGGGAGGGTGCACAGGGAACACCGCAATCTAATGTTCTGGCCCCACCACCTCAGCCCCAGACCACCCAAACTAGGTCGTCCTCCACCAAGTCACAACCACAATCCCCCCGCCCCAAACTTCCTGCTCCTTCCCAACCAGCCCTGCCTCCTCGGCCGGAAGGCACTGATTCAAAGAGAAAGAGAAGCCCCAAGGGCAAGGAGGCCATGGATAGGGGAAAATCCCAACCTTCTAAGGAGAGGGAGGAAGCCCCTCGCACGAAACAGCTGAAGATTGGGCACCAAAGTAAGGATAAAGAGACTGCGTCCCAATCTTCCCAAGGCAAGGGAAAGGGGATCGAGGCCCAATCACTGCCAAGCGCCTGGCTTCCCGCTCCAATGCTCCACGGGGGTCCATTGCTAGAGACCGCGTCCATGAGGGACCTTGGAGATGGCGAGGGTGGTTATGTGGTAGACGCATTAGGGAGAGCCATGCTGCTTCCCACCGACATGGATGGGCTGAAGAAAATGAGGATGCAGGAGGTCTTCCTCAGTACGAAGAGGTACCTGGGCATGGTAAGGCTCTTGAAACCTAGAACTTTGTCAACTCCCACTCCCAGTTTGTTATTTACGATGTATTTATCTCCCTTGACAGGCTCTCCAGGCCACCTATAGGATGGAGGAAGAGGTGAACAATCAGAGTAAGGCGGCCGAGAGTGAACGCTCCAAGCGCTTAGTGGCCACACGGACTCTCAAAACTTCTGAGGACGACCTAGCCAAGACCAAGGCTGCCCTAACAGAGGCAACCCGAGAAAGGGACAGCGCCTCGGCGGGTTTAGCCAGCGCCCAAAAACAAGCTGAGGACCAAACAAAACGTCTGCGAAAGGCCGAGGGTCAGTTGCAAATAGTTAAAGAGTTAGTCGAGGACTTAAATAAAAGACTGGCCATGGCAGAGCATGAGAAAGGTGTGGCGGAGTATGCCCGTGAGGAGGCCATAAGGGCCAAGCAGGAGGCCGAATTTGCCAGAAACGAGGCTGAGGCTGCAAAGGAAACGGCCGAGGATGAGGGTTATAATGCGGGGGTAGTTGAAACCCAAGCCATCCTTAAAGCCCAGATTCCTGGAGTATGCAGGCTTTACTGCTCCCAGGTTTGGGAAGAGGCCTTGAAGCGGGCTGGGGTGAATGCTTCTCCTGACTTGTGGAAAGCGGAGAACATATTCTACCCTCCAGCCATCCGCGAGGCCACCTCCACCAGCTCCGCAGCTGTGAGCGACCAACGTGAAGAAGGGGTCACTGAATCGGAAACCGTATGGGTCGGCGCTTCTCCTGTGGAGCCGCTCAAAGAGGGAGAGCTTCAGGATGTGATAGAAGCATCTCAGCATACGGATCCGGAGGTGCCCAAAGAGGTTGCTAAGCCCGTGCCTGGCACTCAGATGCCTACCGCCGAGGAGCCAGCCATACCTGCCCAACCCCTACAGACGATTCCCCCTGCTATGGTTCCTAAGAGTACCGACACTGATTCTGCTCAGTCTTCCCAGGGCGTGGTCGATGCCAAGCTAAAGAAGTAGAAACCCCAGCCATACTTCGTATTTGTTTTTATTTTAACGATTAACTTGTTTCTTTTTCATTTTGAAAACTTTGTAATCTGCTAGTAGTTTGAAACTGTTGAACACGTGTGTGAAATTCTTTTCTTCCTTTTTCCTTTTGGTTACTGGTTAGTTGCCTTTGTCAATACTTACTTTTACTTACGAATTTTGAACTAATTATCCTAACATGTATGAATAGTTGTGCATGCGATACACTTAGAATCATATTTCAAAACATTAGCTTACCTGCACCGACAGAGCTTTGATCCCATGTCTGATCCTCATTCAATGGAGGTAGTCACGTGTAGTGTTAGGTCTTGCTTAGTATCTAGATTTCTTTAAAGTAGTTGGTTTCACCATAGGTTTGAGTCCGAGGACCATGCAATACCTTGGTTCTGTCCAAAACCCAATTTTAAGAAGTAGTTGGTTTTCCCATAGGTTTGAGTCCGAGGACCATGCAATACCTTGGTTCTGTCCAAAACCCAATTTTTGAGAAGTAGTTGGTTTCCCCATAGGTTTGAGTCCAAGGACCATGCAATACCTTGGTTCTGTCTAAAACCCAATTTTAAGAAGTAGTTGGTTTCCCCGTAGGTTTGAGTCCGAGGACCATGCAATACCTTGGTTCTGTCTAAAACCCAATTTTAAGAAGTAGTTGGTTTCCCCGTAGGTTTGAGTCCGAGGACCATGCAATACCTTGGTTTTGTCCAAAACCCAATTTTTGAGAAGTAGTTGGTTTCCCCATAGGTTTGAGTCCGAGGACCATGCAATACCTTGGTTCTGTCCAAAACCCAATTTTAAGAAGTAGTTGGTTTCCCCGTAGGTTTAAGTCCGAGGACCATGCAATACCTTGGTTCTGTCCAAAACCCAATTTTTGAGAAGTAGTTGGTTTCACCATAGGTTTGAGTCCGAGGACCATGCAATACCTTGGTTCTGTCCAAAACCCAATTTTAAGAAGTAGGGGAATTAACTTCTCGGTTATGGCGTGAGACCTTGGTTCACGGGGAATTAGCTCCTCGGCCAAGCCCCTAGAACCATCCGTGCTATTGATGCTACCCAGCGCAGCCCCTACTAAAGAAACATAGCCCCTGGTGGAACTTTACGCTAACACCATACAATATAAACGGCTGTTTAGAAGTGACAAGGGGATTGTTTCGACCAACCGCCTGAGCCAACGCACAAGCCCTTCCCACAGACGGCGCCAATTGTAAGGACACGATTTGGAGCGACCCAAGAACGATACTGGGTTCGCACGTAAATAGGCCTTCACAATATCATTTATAGAGCGTGGGTTTGAAAGGCTAGGCCTTGATCACGAGTCGGTGGTTTTCCGGAGTGTTCATACATAAATAAAACGAGTACATACATAAATAGATCGTGCACGCTCTGTGAGTCTTTTTCCTAGAGGTGGGCTGGGAGGCTCTGGTTTTGGTCATTTTTCCCAGCCCCCTTAGAGGTGTGTCAGCCTTCACATTATATAACCCTTCTCGGTTGATCTTAGCCCTCCACTTGTTGGTTAGGCAGGTGCTAACTTCTGTACCCGTCCCATCGACGGTCCCATCTTGCTTTCTATTAGTTGCGACGATCGAAATCACCTTGACCAGGCGTCTTTTCTCATTAACACGGTTAGGACACCGGTGAATTCATTAAATGCGGAGAGGTCGTATTTATCTTGAACCAGTTCCGCGCCGTACCCCCAACGTGGGTCCCATTCTACTCGTATCTTTTTCTGAGGGCTTTTTGGGGATAGCCATCATTGAGACGTTGCTAATCTCCTTGAAGTCCTGTAGTGCCGAGGATAGGGTTATCCTCGGCTGTTCCACTGGACACACCGGCCCTTTTCCCATTTGTCCTCAACACATACCCTCCTCGGCATGGACCCTGAGCCCTAATAAAGTGTGGGCCGGATCATAAGCTCCCCGGCCCCACAATAAATATATATTATTTTATTATATTATTTATATTATTTTATTGTATTAAATGCTATAATAAAACCATATATTAGATGTTTTGTAAAGTGAAGTGTTAAAATAGATAAAATAGTTTTTTATGATACCAAATTACTAAAATTTTGGTAAATTTTTGGCACCATGCTGATACTCTAATAGAAATAAACTAATAAAAGTAATTGTCAAAAATAAAGTGATTGATTTTCTAGCCGTCCGATATAGATCAACCACAGACACTACAACCCAAGAGCAAAAAGCAGTAGCGTATTGGATCCCAATTCCCAACCCATCCCCAAACTCCTAATTCCTTAAACCTCAGTGAGCTCATTTGGCCATGGCAGCGAAGCAATCAACTCCCCAAAACCAAAACCAAGTAGACCCATCTCCCAAAATGAGCAGCACAATCCAAAACCCCTGAAACCCACATCCACTTCTTCTTCAATCTTCAGAAAAAAGAAATGCTGAGAAGAAGACTTTGTTCCCTCCTCTCCAGCTCAATCCTGATCCCATCGTTCAAACCCAATCCCACACTCCAACCTCTACGCTTCATACAATGCCAATGCCCCATATTGACACCAAAAGTTCCTGTGGTTTTTGAAGGCATTCGAGCGTACAGCCTTTTGAGTCTGAACGATTTGAGGGACAAAGTGCCGAGGAAGCAGAAGACGAGGAAGGGAAGAGGGATTGGTTCAGGGAAAGGCAAGACCGCTGGGAGGGGTCACAAGGGTCAGAGAGCCAGAGGCTCGGGAAAGCTCGGCTTCGAAGGTGGTCAGACCCCACTTCGTCGTCGCTTGCCCAAGCGTGGTTTCAAAAACCCTTTTAGTCTCACTTTCCAGGTACCCTTTTCTTTTCTCTTTTTGTTTTGTGGTACTGTTTGTTTGGTTGGTTACTTACCGAGAAAGTGAAGGAATGTGAAAGAAAATTGGAGGTTTTTTTAAGGACATGAATGGTGGGGTTTTGGGAAATGATAGTTAGATTGGTATCTAGTTGATATATATATATATATATATATATTTTTTTTTTTTTTTTTTATTCTTCTCAATTTTTAAGATTTCAATAGCTTTATACATACTTCATTAGTTCTCTTTATGAGTGGTGTTTTTGTATCGGGTATTGCAGATAGTAACTATGTTCATTCCTTCATAGAGTTGATCCATATGTATATATTTTTCCAATTGTAATTCTTTAGACTACTTCGTGTTTAATTTCACAAGGTAGTCTCATATCAATAGAATTCTTTTTTAACCTATAAAAAAATAAAAAAGCTTTGTTTTTGGATTTAATTTCTTGTTAATTACCATTATAGAAATTATTGAGGATACACGTCAATATTTTGATATCTAAGTAAAGAAAATAGTGCAAATATTGTAACAGCATTTTGCTCTAGGTTGGTATGTTATTGGAGGGTCCAGGGTTAGCTCTGTTGGTTTCAAGTTATCATTCATATTCTAAGAAACTGTGGGGGTGAGAGAGGCATGTAACTTGTTTATCATCAAATAGTGTGGTAAAAAGTTTTGAAATTAGGGGATATTCTTATATAGTTTGATCAATGCTTGTGCCTTTAAACCACCAACTAAAAAAACTGCTTATGCCCTTAAATTACAAGCTTAGATTGTAGACCATGTTCTATAACAATTTTGGATAAATTTGAAAGTTGTTGAAGTAATGTTCTTGCTAAAAAGTGGACATAATCTTTTTATGTACAGCGGGGAGTGCCAATTGATAAGTATTTTACCCTTTCTCTCTTAATAATATTTTCTCTCATTCTCAGGAAAAAAGTGATCAGGTCAAAATGCTTTGAATTAGTGGACAAATGGGGTGGGATTTTGGAGTTTCATTTGTAAATGTTTCTGCTAAGTGATAATGGAGATCACAAGTTAAAAGGTCCTACCTGGTGGATGGATAGAAAAATTATGTGAATAATTTTGGGAAATGACCCAGCCAAAGTGTGGTTGATCAAATTTTTTTTGTGGATGGTCATTTTAGGACTTGAACCAGTGAAACTGGGGCAGTTAGTGAGATGATGAAGTTAGAATATGGGGCCTGGAATATTACTAAAATTTTGGATTTTCCTCCAATATTTCTGCCAGATATTGGGCCGTGGAATAAGTTTTATAAGTCACCTGGCTAGTATTTAAATTATCCTTAGAACTGATGCTGTATGTTCATCTCTATGCTTAAGAAATCTGACATATGTAGAGCCTAAGAATCAGGAATGGTAATTACCGGGAGTCTGGGAGGAAAATACAACAATATTGCCAACTTTGCAAGCTTGTTGCATGCTAAAATTTCAATAATTTGGTGGTGTTGGGCCTTTTCTCCTCTTAACATTATTATATTTATTTAATTTGTTTATCACTAATTTGCATCCAAATAAAAAAGTTTGCTTATCTTCTTGGTTTGGATATCAATATTTTGGTGCAGAAGTATTGGCTATGGCAGGAGCTCTTATTATCAAATTTTATTCTCTATCTCTCTCACTCTCTCTCAATATTTAGGATAGATTGATCTATTTTGACATTTTTTGTTAACATAGTGTTTTGTGGTTCGAACCTTACCTCCCTCCTCCACCACTATCTACCTATCAAAAAAAAGTTTTAAATTAATTCCTAATAACTACTTGAGTATAAATGCCAAGCTTATAAATCTTTATCTTTTTCTGGCAGCCAGTAGGCTTGGGAAAAATTGCCAAACTTATAAATGCTGGGAAGATTGATTCTTCTGAATTGATTACAATGAAAACACTAAAGGTACGGTGACTTTCTTCTCTAGTTATCAAATTTGAACCATTTGATTGATTCACTTTGTCTCATTCTGGCTATAACTATTGCAATAGGATACAGGGGCAATAGGGAAGCAGATAAAAGATGGAGTAAGATTGATGGGACGTGGTGCTGAACAAATAAAGTGGCCAATTCATCTGGAGGTTAATCTTTATCCTAGGGCTTTTTGCTTGTGTTTTCTGTTGTTTGGCCATGGCAACATTCTTGCTTTGCTCTTCACATTGAATTTTTCACTTTTCTGTCTTAAACTGTGGCAACTTTTGTTGGCTGGATGATGCACATATCTACCTGGTGGGTTGAGAGCGCCGCACTACTTTTACCAGATGTTGAATTTAGAGACAAAAAAGGAAAAAAGAAAACAGAAAAAAGATGTCATCTATATATATTCCTCGACTTATATTTTGGTGTCATATTATTTTAATCCCAGAGTTTAGGTTCAGGTGGTTTCATTATATTTTCAGTGGGTTGTAAAAGTTATCATTTTCTAACATCTTATGTCTGATGTATATGGATGAGAAGAATATATATAGGACAAAGTTTAGCTATAAACTTGGTTGTAGACTAAAGCTAGAAACTTGGTTATAGTCTAAGGCTACAACCTTACTCAATAAAATATTACTACATATTTTGAAAATCTAACCGTTGAATTGCATGTTCTTTACGCTCTTAATACACATGTCAAATTCTGTGTCAATCAAATATTATTTACTAAACGATCTATAAGTTAATATTTTATGTATAATTTTAAACTACAAAAAATTGCAATTTAAACAATTTATTGATGACATAGCTATTGATCTTTAATTTTCTAGAAATTTTTACAAGCATGGAGGATATAAGAAAAAGATATAATCCAATGGTGATTTGTCAAAATTCATCTCCAATAAAAAGATATTAAGTATAGTTGTAGTCTTATGCTACAACCAATTTTGTAGCTACTTTGTCCATATATATATATATATATATGTTTGCAAAAGTTCACAGCTAGTAGTTAGTTTGGTGACTCTTGGTGTGTACCATAATTTCATTTATGTGCTGCATTTTCAATGAGGCATCAGATGCTCTTAAATTGAGAATCTTACTTGTACCTATATATGACATTGACAGATTTCAAGGGTCACAGTTAGGGCAAAGGAAGCAGTTGAAGCTGCTGGTGGGTCTGTCAGAAGAGTGTATTACAACAAATTGGGCTTCCGAGCACTGCTCAAGCCTGAGTGGTTTGAAAAGAAAGGCAGGTTGTTGCCAAAAGCAGCTAGGCCTCCCCCAAAACAAAGGGATAAAGTTGATAGCATCGGCCGATTGCCAGCCCCAACCAAACCTATACCATTTTCAGTTGAAGAAAAGGAGGAAGCCTCCAGTTCATCTGCTTAATAAACCAACCACTTGGTTTGTTGCCTCATTTCAGAATTGGAACTTTGATGATGAGTAATTATGTTAGCAGATTTTGTTTCCTGTAAGATTCTAGATGCAGTCAATTTCAACATGCTTTGCATAAGCTAATTGCTGTGCTTCAAAACAAAATTTGAATCCACAATGAGTCAAATGCTTTCGAGTGACCTCAACAGAGTGAGGAAAGCTTTACGCTTTGTTGTTGTCTACCTTATTTGAAGTGTCTTTAAATTTTTTGTTGAGCATTGCTTGATGGGTTCTAGAACTTCCTGTCTTCAGTGCAAGGACCTCACTGGTTTAGGATACAGACTCCAAGACTATCCAGTCGCGTGACTGGAATGACCATCATTCTGCCCAAAGCCTCAAACTTGAAGTTGATAAGCAATGCTTGTAATGTTTTTTGATTTTTCTTCCCTTTATACTAATCAAATGGCTGCTTATCCCAAAAAATAAAAAATCAAATGGCTATGCAGTAGCCTTAACATTTTTAGGATATCGTTTTTATGTTCAACTGATTGGAGCTATTTTAGAATTTTTATATTGAGTCGATCAGACACACTGAAAATTGCAGCATTACCCAACGAATATCACCAAGTATTTGCTCTATTCCATTGACAATAACCCATGATTTTGTGGGAGCTGGTTGAACCTATGCAAGTTGTCATTGTGCAATCCATGAAACTGTTTGACACGTATTGTATGTTTTTGGTGACTTTTAGTTTTATGGCTACTTACAAGAAACCATATCTCAAAAGTGAGCTTTGTGTGTGTGTGTGCGTGTGTTTATTTTATATGGTTCTTCGCACAATGATAGGAGTTTCGCTAGTGACACTTCTCCTAAAAACATCAAATTTGGTGTCACAAGACTCCCAACCTATGTTTGAAATAGATGAAAGAAGTTATCTGTGTATAGGGTTCTTAACCATTTTACAAAAGGAGACACTTTATGCCTAATATCACCCCTAATCCAATGACAAACTCCATCTATGACAATATTTCATTCTGCACTCCAAGAAGCTGGTGATGGTAGGCACTTTGTTTTTAGTAATTCCAACGGTAAACAATTATAAGTAAGCTGGGAGAAATACCAAAATGCGCTTACCATACGAGCACTAATAAATCAAGCAAATGTCATTACAGACTGTAAGTACAAATTTTTGACCATGGAGCAAACATGCTTATTAAGAAAACATTTATCAACTCAAACAATTTGAAAAGAGGTGGCTTTGTAGGTATTTAAGTCCCAACCATTATTGCCTGTGGACTCCAATGACTTCAAGCAAACATGGATTTATGGACCATGAATGCCAACTAATCACTTTTATTACTGATCAAAACTTAACTCAAGTAAACCTTCTGAAGATGGATGACTTTGCAGTTCGTTGATTTCCGAGCCAGCGTTGCATATGGATTCCAATGGCATCCAAGTACGAGCTACTCCTACCATGAAAACCGACCACCTTGCCTTCTGTGGTGGTTGATGTGAAGAATGTTCCTATTTCCTCACCAAATGGACCATACTTCCCTCGACTGGTGTAAAATGTTAGTGACTTTATAACTTTAGGTCGCTCATCTCTACTGACTGAACCATAATAACCAGAGATGCAAATCAATACTTCATGTGGGTACTCCAATTTTATCTGCAAAATAGCTCAACTTGTAAATATAGGATAATTATTGTATGCTCATAAAACAAGGAAATGGTACATACAACTACAATAATAATAGTAATACCCGATGTGTGGCAGTTCCTCCATTACCCCCATGCTTAATGGACCAAACTGCTTGTCCATTTCGATCATACTCAATCTGAACCGAACAAATGGCTTCTGCTACTCTTGTCAAATAGATCTGCTTGATCCCCGAAAACACACCATCATCCCATGGTCTCCCTCCATCCCCTCCCCATGGACCTGGTCCACATGGAGCTGGTTCTTTTATCACACCAAAGGCAACCTGGAATTACATAGAAAGCTTTTGATAAATAAACCATCCATATAATGTTTCCTAGAGGCATACAAATAGGAATGCAGAGAATGCTTCTAAATTACCTCTTCATTTGGTACTTGCCTTGCTAATGCAAGTTTATTGGACCAGTGAGGATTATCTAACTCAGAGACAGCAGGTTCGTAAGGTATAATTGCATTGGAAGTACAATGATTCAGTGGCATTATTTTCCCTTCTATAACATGTACACCTAGAGCATCTAAGAATAAACCTTTCCTCCCGTGGATACCGACAATCTTTCCTTCCTTCAATTTGGTGGCGAAACTGGTTCCTTGTTCTTCTCCAAATGGCCCATACTTCCCTTTATTGGTGTAGAAAGTGAGTGACCTGATAACACTAGGCCCCATGTACATCAGAGAACCATATGAGCCTACTATATGTGTCAAAACTTCAGATGGGAAATCAAAGATTATCTGCAGAAAGTGCACAACAAATATGCTGGTGAATTTTGATCCCAAACTAATAGGTACTGTAGATTTAAGTATATAAATGCTATATGGAAAGAGCTTGATTCACCTTTTCATTTTTAAATCCTCCACTGCCGCCATGTCTGTTTCCCCATATGGCATCCCCATCACAATCATACAAGGCTCTTATCCAAACAATTCCAACATTGCGTGACAAATTAATTTGTCTAATACCTGTGTAGGTTCCATCATCAAATGTAGACCCACCAGTACCACCCCAGGGTCCATATGTTACAGCGCCATCAACTCTCGAGGGCACCTTCTCAATGCTTGGCACCTGAAAATGAAGCTTTAATCTAAGTTTCATCTTGTGCAACATATAGAAGTGAAAAAGTGAAACTTTTTTTCTCCCTGGAATAGAAATTTCCTAATAGAGATTGCTCAATACTAAGCATATGAAATGAAACTTTAATTTAATTCCATCTTGTGCAACATATAAAATAGAAGAAAAGAGTAAACTCCCTATTATTTTTGGACTAGAAATTTCTAAAATAGAGGTTGCTTACCTTTTCTTTGATCTCTACCTTGTTGTATTCTGTAGTAGAAAACCCCCTAGTTTTTTTCTGTAGAGGGTTGCCATATTCATCCTTTTGTCTTACAGCAAGAACTATATCAAAGTTTTCTCCAACGCTCCCTTGTATTACAGAGTAGCCAACCTTCTCAGTCCCATTAGCAACGTAGCTTTGTGATTTGAGCATACCATTGGACGAATATTGCTTCTCAACTGGTTTCAAATAAGCTCCAATTGCATCAAGATACCAGCCAGCCTTGCCATGGAACCCAACAATCTTGCCCCCAGCCATTGGGAATGAGAAATAGGTTCCTTGTTCAGTACCAAATGGTCCATATGTTTTCCTGTTGCTTTCAAAAGAAAGTGATCGAACAAACAATGGTCCCCATTCATTTAAGCAACCATAGTGTCCATGTATTGAAGTTAGGAACTCATCTGGGCAGTCAAGCTTGACCTGCAAGGCATAAACCCTATTAAACACCTACTAGATTCAGAATTTTTTTTTTCATTGTTTATACTGTACATAGCAACTTCATTGATGGTTAACTCCAAAACAAGATAATGAGCAACTTCAATATTGTTATGTAAACATTTCTAGATGGATAATGCTATGGACACATAAAAAAGCCACAACAATGCTATGGATAATGCTATGTAAACATTTCTTGTATGACTAACCCTGTCTATTTTGTTGCTTCCATTTCCACCATGCTTCTCTGACCAAATTGAAGTCCCTTTGTTGTCATATTCAATTTGGATGGAGTCAATACCCACTCCATGAGCTATCACCAACTGCCTCACAGATGAGTAAACCCCATCGTCCCAACACAAGCCATGCTGGCCTCCCCATGGCCCAACTGTTATTGGTTTCTTCTGGCTAGCCTCCAAACTCTGCAGCAACAACATTCAACCGATCAGTCAACTTTCCTAAACTAAAAACAAAGCGATATGCTACAAAATATACTATATAAAATTCATCCAAAAAAAGGCAAAGAACTTTTTTTGATTACTGGTTAGAAACTTTTATCAAAACTAAAAAAGGAATACAAAAGAGAAAAACTCGTAGGCAAAGAACTGAAAGTAGTATCCTTGTTTACCATTTTTCAGCAGTGATCAAAGACTTGAGAGGAAGATCAAGAGAGCAAGTTGAGGGGCGTGGACGAGTGTTGCACTGACTTGTAAGCAAGATGTGGAAGGAATTTATAAATGAGAGCTTAAAGGTGTTTTTTGCTTGTGGAGATATATAAAAAAAATTCTAGCTTACAATTTTGTGGAAGCTAATTCGTGTTTCCACTATGGAGGGAAAACATTCAATGGCAGAGAATCAGATACCCCATAAATCCCCAGAAAAAAATAAAGCATTATTTTTCTTGTGTGCATGTAGGGGTGGCAATAGCTAGAAGAGTCCCATTCCCATACTTGATACTCCCATGCATAATGCATTTGTGACAATCATTTGTGACAAATGATTTTACGTTTATTCTTATTCTTATTTCAATTTTAATTGCACAGTCGTTATTCTTTGTCTTATTTTTGTTTTTCGTACTACAAAATACAATTAGTCAATTACAGGAGAAAAGGAATTCAGAATAGGGGCCAGCCAGCAGGGTTGGCTCTTTATTCTGACTGCCGAATATTTGAATATGCTTGTGCATCGAGTACAAGTTCCCAAAACATTAAAAAATAAATTTATGGCAAATCATTGATTATTATTCAGCTACTGGAAAATAAAATCACTTTTTTGATGTTTTACTTTGTGCTTTTGTGGTATGGAAATGGTCACTTATTATTATGGGATATTTACAGGATCTTCATGCAGTATGGAATTACGTAAGATTCTTCTCTCTAATATACGCAAAGAATCTCGTTTTCACCATTCTATATTATACAAATCCGGAAATCCCATCACTTTATGCCATCGATTTACCACTCGATTCCAGACCAGAGTGTCGCCAGCTTAAATCAGACCGCTTCTGGCCTTCCTAGTGGTGCAGCTGATGGTTTTTGCTACATGTCAAAACTAATTTCGCCAAGTCGAAGCAAAGAGCATGGTTTCAAGAACCAAGTTTATATTTTCCAAGGCTGCAAATCTAATTCAAGAAGCCTCATGCCTCATGTTATGTTAATTTTCTTCGTTGTCTTCAATAGACCTTTTAGGACTCAGTTATAAGGTGATTAAAGAGATGAGAATTCAAAAAAAGACATATATCTCTATATATGTTTCCTCCTTTATGGATCAAAAGTTATAATGCAGAAGCAGCTTTCTTGGGTTACCCTGCCTGCAAATATGGACCCCTGCAACTTTTCCCATATATTTAAAAGAAAGCTGGGCATTGCGGCTTCTGCGGATACCTGAGGGATCAAATTCTAAATGCAGAAGTAAGGTTCTCAATTTACCCTACCTGCATAGATGGACCTTTGCAACTTTTTTCCATATCTTCAAAAAAAAGCTGAGAATTGGCTAGCTGGTCGGCAGATATAAAGTGGTAAACTCCGCAAAAGTACTGAAAACTTTTTTTTTTTTTGGTTGTTTTAATAAATATTGGAAAAGAGGTAGGCTCTCAAAGAACATGGTTCAAAGAGGCTGAGTTTAAAAAACCTTACAAGTTATTCGTTAGCACCGAAAACTGATATAGGTAGTAACTACCACCTGGCCAACACATGGAGTGAAGAGTGGAGAGAGATTTGGGATAGAGAATATAATCTCAACCTAAGCTTCCACCCACTGGACCATGGTGTATTTTTTTTATGACCCAGCCACTTGCAGATTCTGGCCATCGTATACATGTAGAAAATTAGAAATGACAATCGAGTTCTGGTCGACCATAATAAACAAATCTATTTCAGGTTGGAGTTCTCATTCTAATTGTTAACATGTAGGGAACTAAGAGCTTCTCATCCCATCCCAGACCCTCCCCCTTCCATAACAATTTCTGATCCTCAAACGATTGTTCCATGCAACAAACTTAAATCTCAAATGGGATATGGCCTTTCTTATCTTCATCAACTTGGATGCTAGTGGCAACTATGCATGCCATCAATAACGGTGGGGTCAGACCTGTCCAAACTCCAAAGTCTCAGGCTCCCAACAGATCTGCTCCTTTTTAGAGCATACCCTAATTGAGTTGAATAAGATGCACTTATTTCAAGTAGATAAACATGAGAAAAAGTGAAAAAAAATACATCTTGTTGAAACACACGACACAGACGTACTCTTTAGTGGGTGAAATTATTGCATACCTTGCTCATAACCATGTGCTCATGGCTTTGCCGCCCCCATCCACAAACCATAAATGCCATGGAATGGAACCTATAACATAATGTATCAGCAAAAAGGAATTTAGAAACTTGTTCATTCATATCAGCATCAATAAAACTACGATAAAAAACTTGAATGAGAACAATTTGGGTCCTTCAATTAATGATTTTGAGAGTATATGACGCCTCTCAATCTCATAGAAAAATGACTAGAACTTGTACAGATTTTTGAAAATATTTGGATTTAGCTTAAGTTCATCATATTGTTGACACCCTCACACCCCACCTTTTTTTTTTTTTTTTTTTTTTTTTTTTTTTTTTTTTTTTTTTTTCTGAAGTCATTATTGTGTTGGCTTGATGGTTGCATACGCACCTATTTATGTAATAATAGCCTTCAGATATCATGCAGCCAGAGAAAAAAAAAAAAAATACTTCTACAATATCAACTCTCTAAAAATCATATCTTCCTCGCAGACACAATTTTTGCCTGATGGGAAGGATTGCCCTGGTTCATATTGAACCAGCCTTACTCTGTGGTGTGAGATGATGCACCTTAGGACCATAGGCCCTAGGTAATTTGTTGATCCATGATAGCCGATGAAGCTAGCCAAGATACCCAGGGGATATTAAGAAACTAATCAATCAGACAATACCAAAGATGAGAGTCATTAATCGCATATTAAAGAAAGCATTATTTTCATTAGCAGAAATTATTGCAGAACAGCATAAGAAGAATTACTTGTCAAATTATATACCAGTTCGTAATCATGTGGTCCAAGCTTTAGGGCAAAAAAGTCAATTGCACAAGAATCTCTGCTATGCAGGACATAACCTGGCTAATTACTCAGTTCAATTACCAACCTGTTCTTATCAGACTTCCCACTTAAGAATTCAAATGCAAAATATTAAAAATTTGTATAAGGGCTTCCTTATCAAATAAGCATATGGACCTGCAAAGGGAGGTAGTTTTGTGGGAAAGGGCCAGGAAAATATAGTTAAGTAATTTGACATAGAAATAACAACTACCAAGATAAAATTAGAATCAAGTAATATACTAGAAGTGGTTAGAAGACCAAATGCATCTTTATAATTTCAAGCCATAGAAACAATGATTATCAAGATAAAAATATAATCAAGTAAAATTTGAATTGAGAAAAGAAAAATAGACACATCTAATGGCATAATGCACAGTGATTGTAGATGAAAGAAGACTCATGTTCGCACAACATACTTTGCAGAAAATATAATCCATGCCATGTAGATAATGACTTCATTCAAATCTTCTTTTTAAAAGTAATTACACGCAGCCGGTGAGTCTTGAACCTCACCCTCCACCTTTTCTTACAATGAGAGGAAGTTCCATTGAGCTCATTGGTAATAACTCCATTCAATCATAGGAAAGAAAAAGAAAAAGAAAAAAATGCACAAAATTGACCATTCATGAACAGGAACTTTTTGATGGGTCTCACAGATAATCACTGTAGCAATGCAATTTCCTTTAGAATCAGTAACTCAGCTACTGTCCAAGAAGACTATCAACAAATGGACTTCCAATGGGATAGACACATATCTTCTCATCAGAAACTGCCTAATAAATGTAAATACATTCAAATCTCTATCCAGCTCAGCACAAAAGCCTACTCATCAGCCTACAGTTCAAAGAAATGCACACGTATAAAATCTGAATTTTCAAGAAAATACATGTCAAAAGAAAACTAAGTAGCCAGGATAAGTCAAATTTTAAGTAAATTTTTTTCACTTACATGCTGTTACAAGATCCATGACAGCTTGAAGTATATCTGGAACCCATCCAACAAGCCTCTATTATTTTGATGGAACTGATCTGATAACCAAATTCTCACTTTGTGTCTTCCTAGTTCCTACTCTACCAATAATCCTTACAAGAACAATGCCCATTCTTAAAATGATGGAGGCAGTTTGAGTCATTCAAATATATTTCACATCCATATGTTGTTGAGATATATTTGGCTGTCCTATGGCAATCTCCACAAATTCTCAGGTTTTTTACAATCCTTATAACTTTAGGTGCAGAAGGAGATCCTATAAGGGCAAAAGCAAATGCAAGTTTTTCACTATGAACTCCACCAATCTCTTCCCTCTTTTCCTCCTCAATAGAAAGTCCATATTGCATATCGAGTCCCTTGACTTCCCCTTTTATTCTTTGTATCCAAGAATATAGCACATCCAAGGACTGATCACCTGCAAGAAAAGTATGGACTGTGTTTTTAACTTCAATCCAGCATTGCCCAAGACATTTTCTTGATGCATTATCTTTTTCAAGCTTTGTCATTTTTGAAGCATCCTCAGACTTCCCACATAAAGCATATGCCTGAAAAATTAATTGGTGAATCAAAAAATTCCCTGGTTCTAAGTCAAGTAAATTTTCCCCCGCACGGATTGCCAAGCCAATATTTCCATGAATCCTACAGGCAGTTAGTAAGGCAGCCCAAGTGAAGGAGTCAGGTTCAATGGGCATTTCTTCAATGAAATCAATTGCATCTGCAAGCCTGCCTGCACGGCCATATAGATATACCATAGCTGAATAATGTTCTAAACCTGGTATAATTTGATACTCTTCCATGATGCTAGAGAAAGCTTTCTCCCCCTTATCCACCATTCCAGCAAGACTGTAAGCAACAATAATATTTGCAAAGGTACCTCTATTTGGTCTGACTCCAAACTTTTTCATCTGATCAAAGAGAACAAGTGCAGTATCTGCATGACCATGTAAAACATATCCACCAATCAAGGAGTTCCAGGTGATGATATCTTTGGAAGCCAATCCATAAAAAATGGTTCTTGAATATATTATATTCCCTGACTTGGCATAAGTGTCAATAAGAGAATTCGCAATAGGAAGTTCAGTCTCTAAGCTTCTACGGAATACACAACCATGGATCTCTTTTACCTTCTTCCCAGCAATTAAATTTGCACAAGCAGGTAAGACACTCAAAATTGTAACTGAATTGGGAATAACATAGGAAGACTGCATTTGTCTAAAAATACCCAACGCCTTGTCCTTTTGCCCAGTTTGCAGGTAACCAGCAATAAGAGCATTCCATGAAGCAGTATCCCGCTTAGTTTTCCCATCATTTTCCATTTTCTGGAAGAGATCCATGGCTTGATCCTCATCTCCATTCTGCATATATCCCGAGATCATCATATTCCACGTCACAACATTTGGCGATACACCTGATTCCTGCATTTTCATAAGGAGTTGATGGGCTTTACCATAATAGCCAGCTTGGCAATATCCTCCAATCATCGAGTTCCAAGTGTATACATCTTTCTCCAATACCATATCAAAGACTTTCCAAGCTGCTTCCAATTCCCCACACTTGGAATACATGTCAGTGAGAGAATTTCCAACCAATAAATCATTGATTAAACCCATCTTAACAGCAACAGAATGGATCTCCAACCCCTTATCTAGTGATTTCAAAGTTGAACATGCTGAAATTGCATTTGTAATCGTAACCCCATTTGGCTTAACCCCTTCCTGAAGCATATCCTTGAACAGATCCAACGCCCGATTGTTCTTGTTGTTTTGAGCATACCCCGAAATCATAGAAGTCCAAGTAAATACATCAGGAGTTATTCCAAAACTCTCCATCTTCTTCATCAATTCCTTCGCAACATCACACTGCCCTAACTGATTATAACTAGTAATCAATATGTTCCAAGTCACTGAACCCGGTTCAACCCCTTCTTCAAGCATTGCATCAAACAATCTAAGAGCTTCCTCAATCTCACCCTTCTGGCAATACCCAGATATGATTGCATTCCAAGTGACTGAATCTCTCTCATCCATGTTCTCAAAAAACTTCCTTGCCAAACTCAATTTCCCACTCTTTACATACACAGCCAAAATTGAATTGTTAACAAACAAATAACAACTCATCCCAAGTCGAACCACCAATGAATGTATCAACTTCCCAGTCTCAAAATCCCCGCAATTTGCACACGCCTGCAAGACTTTGGGGAACAAAAAACTATCAGGCACAACACCATTTCCCATCATCAAAAAGAAAAGCTCCACAACCTCCCTCCACCTCTTCCCTCTCGAGCACGCACCAATCATCGCCGACCAAGTGTGCAAGTTTCTCTCACCCATTTCATCAAACACCTTGCGTGCATCGTCCAGAGACCCACATTTAGCATACATGCTGACAATCTTAGTCTCAACATATGGGTTTATATCATTAACTAAATTAATACGCGCATGGAGCTCCCGACCCAGTTGAATAGAGTTCAAATCAATGCAAGACTGTAACAGATTGATATAAGTATTGGAATTTACCTTGGACCCAGATTGAGCAATGGAGTCAAGAGCTGTTATGGCCTCGCTGAGGCGCCCATTTTTGCTGAGGGAATTCAAATGAGCGTCAGTGAGTTTTGGGTGGGTTTTTACGGAGAAAGAGATGGTGGGTTTGGTTGAGAACTTGGATTGGTTGGCTAGTTTGGATGGGATTGGCAATGGAGGGCTAGCGTTGCAGAGTATGACTAAGTTCTCCATTGTTCAACTACGTTTTGAACAACTTCTCACTCTCTTTCCTATTTGAAATGATTTTTGAATTTAGAGGGTAATGTACGGATTGAGATATTGAAGAGAATGAAGCTGAGGATGGAAAGCCAGGCGCCAACATTCTGGGTCCCACACACCAATATTATCCGAAGAGTAGAAGTTTTAGGAGAGAGAGAGACAGAGAGTCCGGGTGTTTAATACATTTACTTAAAAACGGAAAATTATTATTTTAAAATATGTGTAAAAATGCATGCGAATGAAAAAATGTATAAAAATACATGTAATATTATTTAAAAACTGAAAATTATTGTTTGAAAATATGTACCAAACACCCCTTAAATCCCTTTATTTTTAAAGTATGTACTAGTTTTTTTTTTTTTTTTAAGGAAGTATGTACTAGTTAGAACCACGCCACGTATAGAAATATATAAATATTATGTAATGAGTTGTGATATATAAAAATTAAAAAGTAACAATTACTTCAAGTATTTTTTTAAAAAAATTTCTACAAGAATTTTTTTATCTTTTTATCTCTATAAAGTACAATTATATCATACTATTATACTTTGTATGTTTGATTAATATTTTTTTAAGGTGAACTATATTTTTCTAACTTCTGTTGTATTTTCTAACTTCTGTTGTAGTGTGTTATATTTGATATACAACTAAATTTTATAAGTTTCAAATTTATTATTCAAAATTCTCATCTCTTAAGGAATAATGAGATTATCATAATAATAAAAATTTATCACAAAATTACAATATTATCTTAACTAAAATTAAAGAAACAAAAGGAATAAAAGATTGACTTTATAATAATTTATTACTAAAAAAATTGGTAGGAGCCATATAGATTGTATTTTGATATAAACTCAAATTCTTATTTCCAAAAAAACTAAGTATTAACCCAAATCAAAATTCAATCAAAGCTATAAAAAGGGAGAGAGAAGGCTTTGTAAAAAAAAAAAAAAAAACACACACACACACACACACACACAATGCCAAAACACATATTTAAAATAAATAAAAAAATTATTAGCCTTAATCAGAATTATAAAAAAGAACAAAAATTCACAAGAAAGTAAAGAGAGAGAGAGAGAGAGAGAGAGAGAGAGAGAGAGAGTACTCAGAGTTTTTTGTGGGAAAAGTATGGATTGAATGAGAGAAATGATATTGAATTTATACAAAATAAGATGGAGAGAAGAAGAGTCAAAATATAAGAAAGAGAAAATGATGAAGTGTAAGAGTGGGAAAATATAGATTGAATGAGAGAAATGATATCGAATTTATACAAAATAAAATGGGGAGAAGAAGAGTCAAAATATAAGAAAGAGAAAATGATGAAGTGTAACAGTAAAGTAAAGAGTAGTGAGAAAATAAAGAGGTAAAATAGAGAGTAGTGAGGAGATAAAGAGGTAAAATAGAGAGTAGTGGAGAGATAAAAAAATGTAAAAAGTATGGGAAAAGGTTGAAGGAAGTGTAATAGTTAATGTGGACTAATATATATATATATATATATTTTTTTTTTTTTTGAGAAGGAAATGTGGACTAATAGAGAGAAGAAGAGTTATTTATTATTATTTTTTTCTAAGAATTGGGAGAATACAAGTTTAGAAAGAGAAAATAAAAAGAATGAACTAAATAGATAATGTGGTCACTGATATGGCTTAACATGAGCGTAGCAATAATAAATGTTACGTTTTAACTTTTAGATATATATATATATATATATATATATATATGAGCCATAAAGGGGGAAGGATGCACAGCTGACGGGAAGAGATGGAAGCACAGTAATAATATAGTGAAAGTAAAGTAAATAAAGAAGTTAGAACAATAATAAGGTGGTAGAACCAGCCAAACAGTATATATGAAAATAATTGAAAGTAAATGAAAGCAATTTAGAACCATCCGTTATGGCGATAATCCGTCCAAGGTGGCGGTAGCAATAAGTAGAACAATGAACATAAAACTGAAAATACTTGTTATTGAAAGTAGTAAAACACTTACAGCAGTAGTAGTTAATACAAGATCTCAACAGTTACAGGTGAACAGTTACAAAGCTTGAACTAGTCTTAGTTACAAGGTTTGTAGAGTTACAAGGCTTGTAGTGAACAAGGTAGTAGTAGTAGAAACAAGGAGTTCTTTCTCTAAGAAGGCTTCCTAAGAGTAGGAGTTCTAAGGGAAGAGAATTCTACACTAAAACCTATGGAAAAACTTCAGGGACAACCCCCCTTAAATAGGCAAAATTTCGGAGTGAACAGTGTTATGAACAGTAAAAAGTGAACAGTGTCGGTGAACAGTAATCTGTGAACAATAATCTATGAATAGTAATCTGTGAACAGTAAAAGTGAATAGTATTTTTTCCACTTTTTGACTTAAAAACTTCTGAACTTTTTGGTCCTCTTCTTGGCTCCAACATTGTCAGGAGAAGCATGGCAATAGCAACATCATGCAAGGAATGTACGTGGATTCTCTTTTCTTTTTTAAAGACTTGAATATGACCTTTTGTTGGCTTTATTGAAATCATTGTCAGAAGCATCACTTCATATCATCATTCCATGGCTTGTGGCATTTCAGACGCATTTTGAACATTGTAACAATTTTTGCCGTTGTGCAGGCTAGACAAATAGGGGAATCAAAATCTTCCGTAGAATCCAAAGCATCATGAATTAGTTTCGGATTTTCAGCAACATATTTGTGAAGGACATTGAAACATTTTGGTTGTTGTGCAAGCCAGACAAATAAAGTAGCATTAGTCTTGTAACAGTAGTAACCTTAAGAATAAATTCATCAATCAGTAGAGGGAGCATCAGATGGATAACTGTCAAAAGGATCAAAAGGACTTTGTGGAGAATCACATACATGCTCATGGTAAATAGTATACTTATTACAGAATCCACAATATAAAATTGGCTCAAACTTTGGAATTTTCCCTGGGATAAGAAGACTTTTTGGATTAGGATGATCTTCTATCTGTAGGTGAACAAGGGCTTCAGCATAGGGTTTGGGACCAAAAACAGCAATTCTATCTGTGCTACCTATGAAATGATAGTTTTTCCATAAATTTTTAGCAACTTCAAGAATTTGATTATTAAAATAATTTCTCCAACATTCTGCAAGAGTAAAAGGATCATCAAAGGACAAATGGGAATTTCCTTCAAACCATGGCCCTTGGTGAGTGTAACCATTAATGAGAACGAGATGCTTTGAGGGTTTAACATTCATCCAGTTATCTCTTTCCCATTCTGGCAGAGTGCTCTAGCATCTAATAGTAACAAAGGGTCTAATGGAAGAACTTTCAAACCTTTTAATAGCATTCTGAATAATCTGTGGAAGCTGACTGGCCTGTTTATGACTTGTTAATTTTACGAACCTAATAAAGCCATATTCAAGCATTTGGGAAAGCCAGCTAGGATTAGGATTTTCATCATCATCATCATCTGAATCTTCATTAGTGAAATATGAACCATCATCAAAATCAATCAGGAGACCAGGAAATGGATGTTTCTTTTCATACACTCTGAGACTACTCCCAAAGTGATCTTCCCATTCTAATTGGAGAAAAACATTATCACCTTCATCTAACTCATCTGGATTAGGAATAGTAGCTGTAACAAGTTTTTTGAAACATTTGAACCATAGGTCAAAAGACCTTAACATAGCCTTGCTTTCCAGAATACTGGATTGTATATCTGTAGGCAAGTTGGCAACAGCACTTCTTAATAGAGATTGGGTCTTAAGACTCAATCTTGCATAATCAGTGCCCATTAAAGTCATTTTATCCATAGAATGGATTTCCTCTTTGCCAAAGAGTTGACTAGTATAGGGATCATAGGGTTCACTTGTAATATTTGGTAGGTTAACAAGATGGCTTCTATAAGCCTCATTTTTAGAAACAATATTGGCATATTCTGAAGTAAGGTTAGCGTAGTGGCTTGCATAAGCCTCATTTTGAGCAGTAAGGTTAACAAGGTGGATTTCAAGTGCTCGAAGGGTTTTTTGGAATAGTTTGTGGTGGTCTCTGGTATAAGCAGCTTGAAGGTTATCAAGAATAAATTTGATGAAATCTGGTAATTCCGAATAGGTTCCGTTATGGAATTGTAAATTTTGAGACAAAACTTCCTGTAAAGCAATTATCATATCACCATTAGAGTATGTCACCTCTGCCGGGACATCTCCTTGAAGGGATATTGATCCACTAGGTTTCACCCTAGAAGATGCGCCTTCATGCATTTTAAAAGGTCCCCCTGGGAGCCTTTTGCTTTGAGAATAGTCCTGTACAGGAGTTTTTCCCTTGTTTTTCCTTTCCATAATAATCCACTGACTAGTGGTATAAATATGAATATTATTATTATTATTATTATTATCCCACTTACTAGTGGTATTTATCCACGCATCATTGTCCGATTCCTGCAAAGAATCATTGATAATGTTAGGATAATTGATAGTATTTAACATTTTGGTATTATGAAAATTACCTTTAAAATCATCAGTGAAATTTTTGCAAGAACTCATCACTAGTTCTTGAATAAGTTCATTCATGGGAGAATTTTTCTTATAAGACAGATTATTGACATCAATTTCAAATTTTGAAGCAAATTTGAATTTTACTTTCTGTCCAAAAAGATCAGTAGTAATTCTATCATGTTCAACAAGAAAAGGATATAAAGCATTTATAAATGGCAGACCAAGAATCACTTTATCAGTCATATTTTTGACAAGAACAGAAGGAATCTTGAAACAAACATTATCATGGCACACACAAGCATTATTCAATTCATACTTAATTTTCATTTGAGAACCATTAGCAGAAACCAATCTTTTAGTAGATTTTTCAAAATATTTTGAAGGAATTAGTCCTTCTTGAATACAGTTCATATCCGCACCAGAATCAATCATAGCAATAACAGTGAAATGATAATCAGGGGAAACAACAATTTTAACTTTTGTAAACCATTTTGGAGGAAGTATTTTATTAACAAAAGCAAGTTGAGGATTAGTGACACTATCAGGAATACCAGTATTAGGAATACCTTTATCAGAAAGAAGAGCTTGTTGACTGGATTCATCTCCATCTTTGTGCATCATGTTCACTATCAGATTTATCAGATTGTTGTTGATCAACTTTTAACATTATCAGTTCTTGTTTAAGATTATTGTTATCACTTTTCATGCTTTTAAATTCATGTTTTAAGTCATTTATCTCTTGTTTAACAATATTAATTTCATGTTGGAGATCATTAACAGTTAATTCTTTAGATTTCTTTTTATTAAATCTTTCCAAAGTTTCTTCAAAACTTATAGTTGATTTTAGTTTTTTACCAGTTTCATCTTTTATCAAGTTTTTCTTAAACTTATCCAAATATTCTTTTTGTAATTCAGGATTTTGAATTTGGTTTATCAGTTGAATTATTAACTTTTCATCTTCTTCACTCTTGGTGAGAGCATTAACAGTTTTTACAACATTGCAACAGGAATCTCTGCAACCAATTTTAATATTAGGAGAATCAGAAGAATCATCAGCAGATTGATAGCAAGAATCAGATGAAGAAAAATCATCTTCCAAAGAATCAGAGGAGTTGTCTGATTCAAGGATTCTGAATAATTCTTCTTGCACTTTATCATCAATATTTAACATGTTAAATTTGTTTTTTAACTTACCAGGTTTTTCCTTACAGTCTTTACTGAAGTGTCTAGGTTTACCACAGTTAAAGTATTTACCTTTACCTGACCTTTGTTTAACATATTTTTTAGAAACATTTTTCTTCGTAACATAAAAATCATTAGGTTTAACAAAGTTATGTCTGTATTTTTTATATTTTTTATGGCTTTTATCATGTTTTTTACTTTTTTACTTGGAAGGAGCAATAGGAGGCAAACCATAACCACTCAAATTTCTCATTTCATATTTAGCTTTTCTTTTATTCTTTAATTGGTGTTTTAACAATTTTTCATCATTACACATATTGATACCAAGTTTTTTAATAGTACTGAAAATATCACCATAGGTTAAATTATCATAATCAATAGAATCATTTTTACCCATTAATTCCTATTTTACCTTATGAGCAGAGATAGGAGGCAAACCATCAATAAACTTTTCTTTCCAATAGGGCTTATGGCAATCTTTCCGGAGCATCACTCTGGAAGTAAAAACATCTTGATACCATCTGTAATCAGACATAGTAGGACAACTCAAATTATTTAAATAGTCAGAAACACTGGATGAAATATTGGATGGAGTACCAACAAAATGTTTGAGAATAGTATAGATCAAGGTATTAACACCATCAGGAATACCACGACCAATACTTTCATCAAAAATAGGCAAACCTTCATCATTTTTTTTAACAGCATGTTTAATAGACTCTCTGGATTCTTCAGTGATGTAAGAATCCCACCATCCATGAAGAGTACCAGAAAAACCAGTAACAAGTAAATTAACAATGTCAGGTTGATCAAGATCATGGTTATTTTGATAAGCAATACCAACCATAGACATATGACTCATTTTATTAATGATTTCTTGTTCAGACAAACCATCAATATTCCATTCATAAAGCTTATCAGCAGAAACAGAAAACTGTGTTTGAAAAGATCTTTCTTCAAACTGCATATCAGGAGCAGTGGGTTTTGAATACCAGTTTTTAGTAAAAGACATGGGTTTGGAGTTTCCAACAAATCTTTTAATTTCTGGTAAATCATCAACAAAAATTCTTTTTGCAGAAACAGAAGAAACAGTATCAGAATTTGTATCGTCTTCAGAAACAATTTCTTTTTTGGAAATAATTCGAGCAGCTGGAGTACTTGTAGAAGTACCCTCAATTTTAACTTTTAAATCAGAAATCATTTTTTCAACAATTTCAAGAGTCTTGGACTGAGAAGTTTTAAACATAACTTTTTCTCTTTGATTGGGTAAATCAATCAAAGGTTTCTCAGTTTTAACAGAAATAGATTTTTCAGAAACAGGTTTTTCAACAATTCTTTCTTCAATACGGTCAAGCCGTTGACCAATAATATGCAAAGATTGATTAGTAAAATTGTTTTGTTCAATAAGACTAACAATGGGAGTTTGATCATCAGCAATTTTGAAAGGAGAGGCCTTCACCTTCACTTCCTCTTTTGTCACTTCATCCTTCTTAGTAGTAATCAAAATTGGCTCAAGAGGAGGATGACTAGACCTAATAATGGTTTTATCTATTTTAACAAAATTTGATTTTTTTATCACATTTAAATGTTATTTTGAAACCTCATCTTTTGAAACATAATGGTTTTCAAGAAAATCAAAAAACAAAATATGTCTTTTCAATTGATTCATCTTTTTCAACCATTTTCTCTTAACACGGTCTTTTTCAGACTGAGCAAAATTATTTTGGAAATATTTTCTTTTTGGTCTATTTTGTGAAAGTATAAACTCATTGTACAAAGAATCCCAATCAATTTCAAAATCATCATTTAAAACAGTCAAAACTCTTAATTGATTTTGGTAAACAGGAGGATTTTCAATAGGAAGAGAATCAAAGTCGGATGGAGTAACAAATACAGAGTCTTCTTCATCTTCAATAGCAACATTGCCATGAGGAATGAAAGATTCAGCTTTAGTAGAATAAAAAGGAGTGCTAACTTATGAGTTACTGCTGGAAACTCCTTTTAGTTTTAAACCAGTAGGTTTTTCAAGACTTTTTTGCAAAAAATCATTGAGATCTTGATCTCTTTTTGAAATATTTTCAGATCCAGCAAAGGAATGCCTTCCTTGGTTGATCCTTAATGGTTGATTATTTTGAAAACTTATTTTAACAGTACCATCAAGATATTGTTGAATATGAGTAAGATCAAGTTCATCAAAAACAGGTTTAACAAGAGGGGATTCTTGTTCCAACAACCATTCAGTGGGAAGCTTAACGTCTTGCCATTGAATCATTTTTGGAACTTGAACTTTAGCATCAGGAGTTGAACATTGAATTAACATAGTTTTACCAGAAGGTTCTCTGTGATTTAAAGCACCAGGATTTATTTGAATACCCAACAATCTGTAATAAATGCGATAAATCAAAGCAAAAGGCTTACTACCTTCTTCCATGTTATAACCAGATGAAGCAATATTTAAAGTCAAAGCTCTAACAATATTAGGATCATCCAAAGCAAGAGTAAGATCAGGATAACAGTTAAAATAAACAGGACCATCATACAAAGAAGCAGTAATCATACCAAGAACGCTATCTTTAAAATTTTTAAATTTAGCATCACGTAAACACATGAGAACAGAAGCATTAATACCCTTTCGGGTGAGTGGTTTAATAGCAACTTGAACCATACCAATATGCAAATAATTGAGTTTTTTAGCAATGAACTCATTAATATTCCTTTTAGAAAACAAGCAACATTTTTCATGAACTCTGGAAATAGAAAATGTTTGTTCAACAGTTCTTACTTTGTAAATGGGATAGAAAGTAGATTCAACAAAACTAGTCTTATAAACAGATTTAGTATCAACTTTAGGAATGTTCCATTTCTGAAAATCAGGGATCTCATGTTCTTCAACAGTGTGACCTTCTTCATTTACGATAACAGGAGGACAACCAGTCCTGGAGTTGACAAAGGAGTTGGATCTCCACAACTTATCCATACTATCCTAGGTTCAACACTCAATTATCATGTTTTTCTCACAACCGTTGCATTTCGTAACACATACCCCAACCAACCTTATACCTCTCATGCCCTACACGCCCTCTCGGCTCAAACGGGCCTTACAGTTCGGTTCTAAGAATTCACTTTACGACTAGGGTGGCGCCAACGACGGTAAGAAGGGAACACAACAACGGAGCACCAAAGGTTCGGGTAGACACGGACAAGAAACAAAGACACAATGTTTAACATTCATCCAGTTATCTCTTTCCCATTCTGGTAGAGTGCTCCAGCATCTAATAGTAACAAAGGGTCTAGTGGAAGAACTTTCAAACCCTTTAATAGAATATGGAATAATCTATGGAAGCTGACTGGCCTGTTTATGACTTGTTAATTTTACGAACCTAATAAAGCCATATTCAAGCATTTGGGAAAGCTAGCTAGGATTAGGATTTTCATCATCATCATCATCATCTGAATCTTCATCAGTGAAATATGAACCAATATATATATATATATATATATATATAAGATAGGTTTAAGTTACACCTAGTGTAACTCTTACATTTTTTAATCCATTGGATTTAAGTATATCTAACGGTTAAAAAAAGACTATGATTATTAAAAATATTCTGATTATAATCTAATTAATTACCCTTATTTATTACCTTTTAAATCTATCTCTAAACTCAAAAAAAGTTTGACTTCTGACTCTCTCTCTCTCATTTACGTTTCTCTCTCTCTTTCACCTCCAACACCTCTACAGGCTGTCGGCAGGAAAAAAAAAAAAAAAAAAAAAATCTAAAATGGCGTACAAAGATGCTGTTGCTGGCATACAGCCATATCCTCAAGAATATAACTGATAGTGTTATCCAGATTCTTTCTAGCCATTTGTGAGAACCATAGTGTAATTTCTTGATTGTAATTATTTCAAGAAAATAACTAATGGATTTTAATATGTCAATTTTGTGGCAAATCTTCACTTAAAAGGGTGCTTCAAGGATAATTAGACCATATATTCTGGGTGCTATCCAGCATATCACATCTGTGTTCTGAAACCGTCTTTGGGAACATCTCTGTGTATTTCTAGAGTGGTTCTACAAAGGGCATGGCCTTTAGAACTTTTTTTAGAGTGTGGATGTTGATATGTGTTGGTTAAGAGCTAAAATTCACTCCCCTAGTAGCTGTTCTTTTCTTTAACAGTGTTTGGACTACTGGCCTGTGTCAAGATCTTAAAATGATTCTCTAAGATCAGCTGCACCTTCTTCCCCTTTTTCTCTGATGACCTATGAAAATATAAATTTGGTTTCCATTCTTTATGGTATTGGACAATGCAGCATGCTCTTTCTAACAAAGATTGAATTTTTGAAGATATTAATCATTTGAAAGGGATTTTTATAGATTCCATAAAACATAGTTGTCAGTATTGTACGATATGCGATACGTATCGTAAGGGCGTATCATAAGTGCTCATGAATCGTCCGATACATAAGTGCGTATCGTATGAATCGTACCGTATCGGTGAATCGTACATATTGTACGATACATAGACATGTAGGTTTAAAATGGGTTTTTTTGTTAAAATTTGTGGTTTTATTTTATTTAAACAAGTTGTTAGATTTTGTTAACACAAAATTATTGGAAAACTTAATTGAGTCTAATGAAATAGCAAGTCCATGAGTTTTTTTCCTCCCTTCTCTTTCTCCTACAAAATTTAGACTATACTCGTAACATTCACTTTCATATGTGCAAATTTATTTTCTATACTATTAATAATGTATTAAAGGAAAATATAATTATTTTTTATTTTGTTATTATTATTTTGAGTCTAAAAAGCTAGACTACCATGAAAAAATATAAAGAAAAAATTATTAGAATAAAAAAACCAAAAAAAAAAAGAGTAAATGTTGATAATAATAAAGAAAATGTCTATGAAAAAATAATTTTGCAAGATGCTAAACATGATGATAACATTGACTTAGATGGAGTTGATTAGCCAAGATAATGAAAAGATATTATTATTTTGGTTCATATATCATGTATTACTTCTGAGTTTAATCAATTTGAATGTGCATGTTATAAACATAAGTTAATTTGATTTATTTAGTTAGCTTTGTTAAATTTTATTACATACGTAATGATTAAATTGGTCATTAGTTAAATATATTTTGAATTTATAATAAATATACCTTTTATATATGTATATCTATAATTATTTTATAATTTTATTAGGTGTTTGTGTATCTTACGATACACGATTCGATACGATACACAATACAGAAAAATCAAAAATCGATTCACAATACGATTCACGATTTGACAACTATGCCATAAAATATAGTACCCTTAAGTCATGGTATTGTGCATTACGTGCCCTCAAATGTTGCAGAGTTTACTATATAGGACAAAGAACTTAGTGAAGAACACAGGAGCCTCAATGCTAAACTCTTTCTAGTAACTTTACTTGCATGTATTTCATCTCATCTATTGATGCCATGCTTTTTGTTAAACTCTTTTTTATAACTAAAATCATTGTGTCTTGTTGTCTTCTTCAATTCTAATAATCTTTGTGGCATTTTTATGCAGACCTCTGATTTATTAGAGCACTCACAACAGTGGTGCTATATAGGTATAATGATATTTTTTAGCTCTCAATCACAAAAAACAATGATGCAGCAGTGGAGCTAAATCTAAAAGATTTAGCTCCTCAGCTACAGTGCACATCTAAAGATAGATGTGCACTGTAGCTCAAAGATGATAAAAAAAAAAAAAAAAAAATTATTACACTTCTCTCTCTTCTCTCATTAAATAAACATTTCCTTTTCTCTCACTCTCTCTCTCTCTCTCTCTCTCTCTCTCCTGTTTCTCTTCTTTCTTCTTTCTTCCTCAATTTTTTTTTCTCTCTAGCTTGTCGGGCAGCTCCCTCATCCCTTAGCTCGCCGGCCAGCTCCTTCATCGCCAATCTGTTCTGCCGACCCACCCCAAGCCCCATCCCTGATCTCCCCAAGCCCCATCGCCCAGTCCGTGCCTCTCTCTCTCTCAGTCACTCTCACCTCTCTCACTTAACGTCTCCGACCCACGCCTCCACTGGCCTCAACGTCATCGGCTCAAGCCGACCCAAGCCCCAAGCCGCCGTTGGGTTTCATCGTCGATCGTCGATCCAAGCTCTGGGTTTCATCGTCGAAGCCGCCGTTGCCTTCCTCGTCGTGGGTTTTTTCGTCGATCCAAGCTTTGGGTTTTTTTTTTTTTTTTTTTTTTTTCCTGCTATGGACTGGTGGTGGTGGTGGTGGTTGTGGCTGTGGTTGAGGAAAAAGATTGGAGATTTAGGTTTTTTTTTTTTTTTTTTTTTTTTCCTGCTGTGGACTGGTGGTGGTGGTGGTGGTGTTAGTGGTGGTTGTGGCTGTGGCTGATGGTAGAGGTGGTTGTGGTTGGTGCTGTGGGTTTTTTTGGTATTGGGATATATTATTTTATTGTAGTGGTTATAATATTTTATTGTGATGTTTATATTATTTTATTGTTTTGAAAGCTAAAATAGATCTATTGCTGCAACATGTGTATATGTAAAATAGATAAAGTAACTTTTATTGGTGCTAAATAGCTAAAATTATAGATCCACTGCTGTGGATGCTCTTGCATCACTAGTGGCAATGGATGGCTCATCTCAGGTTACCGAACCTATTACTTCTGGGGGATTAGAATCTAACAATGTACAAAGTCATATACTAGATGATAATCATCTTTTCCTCTTGTACTTCATCATGGGTACTTACTTTGGCCTGGATCTCAAAGGGGAGAGAGGCCGCAAAAGTCAGTTTTGCTATTGAAACTGCCAATCTACTATGGAAAGTAGTAAATATGGATAGAGAAAATATGTTATTAATTAGGTAAATAAAGTGGAAATTCTTAATCATTTAATGCTATTTTTTCAACCGTTAGATCTATTAGAAATCTACAGTACAAAAAAGGTGTAACTCCTTAAGAGTTACACCAGGTGTAATTTATGGGATCAAGTTACACCTGGTGTAACTCTTGTAAAGTTACACCTGGTGTAACTCTGGTAAAGTAACACCTTTTTTACAACATAAATTTCTAAGAGATCTAACAGTTGAATAGAACATCATTAAATATTATTACTTGTTACCTTATTAATAGCATTACCTAATTAATACTAACATTCTCTCACTCTCTCCTTATTTATTATTGCTTTCAAAATATCAATTTAATTTAGAATAATACTATACATACATTGCAAATCATCGCATACTTTAATTTAAGAGACCAAATAAGCTAAAAAAATACACAAAGGACAAGATAAGCCCACGTTCAGATTCCTTAACCGACAAAACTTTTTCATATAAATTAGAATAATACTTTTTTTTTTTGCTCAATAAAATAAAACTATTCTTAATTAATTAATTAAATAACCCACTTAGGTGGCACTTTCATCACCATTACCATAACAATTTACTTTATATGGAGGAACAAAGCATGAGCAGAGATAATAATTTTTTACTATTGTTACATTTGCAATGTGAAAACTTTTAAAAGACAGCAGATTACTTTTGTGTTCAATACTTCAATCATATACATAATTGTATAAATTTTATTTCAAATAATTTAATTTCATCATTAAATATCTACTCCCTCCGTCTCACTTTTTTTGTCCTATTTGAAAAGTCAAACTTTTTAAGGGAACATAATTTATTGTCTTGTTTACATTTTAAAAATGTATAATGTACGGCACCGAGCCTCCAAAGCCATTTGGGCCTTAGATCCTAACTCTACAGTATGACCCACGGTCCCTGACACCCATGTCAGAAACTGGGTTTAAGGCCCACTAGGGCCAGAGGCGCAGATCCTATGGCCTCATGTTTGGCCCAGGACTCGTTGGGCCGGTCGTTGAAATATATGCTCATTAATTCATGGCCGGGAAGTTGTCCGGCGTGTCCCAACTCCGACGCGTGTGTCTGCTCGGGTAGGCCATATCCCGGATGCCCGACGACTCCTTGAGAAATTCTGCCGTCAAACATCACCCCCCTTTTTGAAGTGGGAACCAGTTCCAATGCCACTCTCACCACACCCCACTCCTAACTAAACATTTACTTAGTGATAACAATATTGGACCTCCATTCCCACTAGCCATAAGAGTAATCATGATTTTTCCACCAATTTTGGGCTATAAATATAGGAGGCTAAGGAAAGGAAGGGGGTTGTTGAAAGTTTGGGAAGAAAGTTGAGAACCAAGAATAATAGTCGTAAAAAGTGAGAGGAAAACGATAAAAATATTGGAGAGATATTGTTGGGTCTCTAGGTTAGAATCACCCAGAGTAGGAAATCCAAAACCCACATTACAAATATATTGTGAGCCCAAGAACGAGATAGACCTTTTAAACTCGTTTGGGGTGCGCACATATAAGTTTCCAAAACTACCCTTAAAAAAATTTATCAAAAAATTAAATTAGTAAATTAATAGGGGTATAATAGGAACATTAGTAAATTAATGACTTTTATTTTTAGAAACAGGACAATATTTTGAGACATCTCAAAATGGAATAGAGAACAAAAAAAGTGGGACGGAGGGAGTATTTAATTTCTTTTAGACAAAATTTAAGTACAGTACTTTAGGTGCCGTTTCTTAGATTCCCCCTCTTAAGATTCAGACATGTGGCTGCTAGACGGGTTGACATATATTTAGAGAGAAGTTTTTTTTTTTTTTTTTGATTACTCTATTGGATGATCCAGGGGATCAATACTCAATTGTAATCCTGCCAATTATTTTATAGGAACATGATCTGTCAAAGAACTTTAGGCTGCATATTTTAACTTGTTATCCCATGTTTTGCTATATTTTAATGGATTAGTGAACCAAATGCTGATTCTCAACAATGATTGAAGATGGTTTCTTTTTGTCAATCTCATCAAATGATTCATCATTGATCATAATCAGAAGGGTGAGGATATTTTTATTTTTCAATATATGCAACATGACGCACAAGGGCACAGACACAGCACTCATTGAATTTCTACTCCGGTGTCCTTTCATTTTTTTTTTCTACTTGAATTTCCCACATTTCATTGTAAACCAATTCTATGGTTAACAATTGTATATTAATTTGGAATGGTTGGAATTTTGCCACAACAATGGACCTGATGAAGGTGATGCATTGCTTGAGACATTTGTCGGTAGAGAGGCATGAGAGATAACACCGACAACTTGCTCTAATTTTTTTACGATTCTCATCAAACGTTTTCTTAAGCTTTGTATGATGCTATACTTGTCTTTTATGAAAATGTCCACGGGCTCTACAACGGAGCAACATGTACGAACCTTCTTCAATTGCTACTTGTATGCTTTATAATCTTTGTACGCAATTTTGGATTTTTTATTTTCCTGCCGGCAACCTGTGGAGGTGGTGGAGGAGAAAGAGAGAGAAACGGAGAGAGAGAGAGAGTCAGAAGTCAAACTTTTTTTTGGGTTTAGAGATAGGTTTAGAAGGTAATAAACGAGGGTAATTAAATAAATTCTAATCAGAATATTTGTAATAATTATAGCATTTTTTTTAACCATTGAATTTACTTAAATCCAATGGTTTAAAAAATGTTACATAAGATGCATAGTATAATTCTTACTGTAAGGACACAATTCACGGCGACCCCAGAATGATATTGGGTTCGCACGTTAAGGGCCCAAACAATAGAATTTGTAGAAAGTGGGCTTGAAAGGCTAGGCCTTGACCATCGGACTGCGGTTGGTCGTGGTTTATATGTCAATTTACACGGGGATGAACCGGGCATGTCTAGCAAGGCCTTCTTCCGGTGCAACCTGAGTGGTTACGGTATTTAGATCTTATCCGAGGAGCTAGGTGATCTTATTATTCTCCTTCTTTTGGATCCCCTTGGTTCGGAGCACCCCCCCCCCCCCCCCCTTTTTATACTAGCATTTACCCTCTTTCCAGTGTCCACGTGTAAGCTCTACTTTCTGGGGTTGAGACTTGTCCCATTGGCCCATACCTATAGTGGTTGGGGGTAGTTGTAAAAGCTAGAAAGCATGGTGAAGAGCATGGACCTGTCAGATGCAGAGTTCTTTATTGCAGTATTGGCAGCTTTTCATTTGCCCTGCTCCTGTACCGAGCTCGTCTTTTCCTTTAGGGCATTACGGGATGCCGAGGACGGAATCCTCCTCGGTTGTGTCTTAAGATAATTTGGACTTTCATGTCCTTAGCAATGCTCTCCTCGGCTTGGGCCTTGGGCCCTAATGTAAAGTGGGCCAGGGCCATAAATTGTTGCGCCCCACAATAGCCCCTCAAAATCCTGCTGCCCGACCTCTTGGTTGGGGAGGAGGGTTTTGGTGATGTCGAGCCTGCAGCATGGCTTGCCCAGCTTTGCCCTTCATTAATGTCAGTGTCCCTTCACTTGCCTGGGAGGTGCGCTGGATTATGAGACATTCCTTTTAGATTTGCTCACACCGTGTCTTGGCCGTTTCAGTGCCCAAGGCGCATTTTTAATATGTCCCTTTAACGAGGCCACACAAATCCTATGGTTTCAAACGGTGTTGGGAGTTGAGTAGAAACCGTCTCGTCCGCAGCACTTCTTGGAAATCTGCGTAGATTAAATGCCGCCAACTTACCCTCCATATAAGAAACAAGGTAGGAGGTCATTCCCTTCACGTACAGACCCTTCAATCCTTTCAAACTCCTAATCCCTCAGCTGTGCTCAAAATTTTTATTGCCAGTGCAGCTAAAACCTTAAAGAGTGACATGTTTGAGGCACGAGTGGGGGTGAAGGAACCACACCCGCTCCAGAGGAACTGGGTCCTTCCGAGACTCAAGATGGCGTGGTCAGGATAGGGGAGACAGAGACTCAAGACAGTTCTCCACTTTCACAAGGTGGGGGCGATGCCTCCACGTCTTTCAGTCAAAATCCGAAGCAGATGCTAGTCGCGTCAGATTTTTGGTGTGACAGCAGTGGGATTTCTCATCGTCAGCACCATCCGCTCTATCCCGAGCACTACTAATATGGCACCTTCGTGTTAGGAGTCAGGGCTGATGCGGGGGTTAAGTATCCCTGCTTCTTCCTCTCTTCCTTCACTGGTGCCTCTTTCTATCTTCGCTTCTTCTTCTTTCCCATCACCGGGGTCATCTTGGTGTTTCTACTTCTTCTTCCTCTGCTTCTTCTTCTCTTCCACCTACGGGGCCATCCTGTGATACATAATCTCTACCAGAGCGGAGTTTTAAAGGATTTTTCTCTTCCTTGTATCTTTTCTTTTTGCTTATGTAGTTAGCTTTTGGTATAAGCTTACTTGAGCCCCCTCATTGTACGTTGTACTGTTTCTTTGTCTTAATAAAAGATGGTTTTGTTTCGTTCTAAATATTTTTTCTTTCCTGCGGTAATTACTTTGTGAATGGATGTATTTCATACACGTATATATATATATATATATATATATATATATATATATATTTTAACGATACTTAGGGCATAAAACCTTGTAACAAAAAGTTATTATTTTGAACATATTGAGACTATCAAGCATAATAATACCAACCTACAGTAGTTTTAAACATACGAGACTAACCGAGATAGCGGCTGAATGCTCTGTAATGCGCATGAGGCAGTCATCCGAGAATGAGTAACCCAAAATAAACCATCCGACAGGGTTGCCGAGTAGTAGGGGACTTTGACCGTGTTTTTGATAACACCTAGCCTTAATCGTTTTTTGGCATCTGATCCGAGGACAGAGGTATGGCCATGCCGGGCCCAAACACTTATTCGCATTAGTTCCCTTAGAATTGAAGATCCGAGGATAGACCGGGGCTTCCATTCGGTCTAGGACTTAACCTCTCCATGGGACAGAGTCCAGGGACCTTACATTGCCCGGACTTGTAGTTTTTTGTTTAAGTAGTTGGTTTCCCCATAGGCTTGAGTCCGAGGACCATACAAGGCCTTGGTTCTGTCCAAAACTTGTAGTTTTTCTTTTAAGTAGTTGGTTTCCCCATAGGCTTGAGTCCGAGGACCATACAAGGCATTGGTTCTGTCCAAAACTTGTAGTTTTTCTTTTAAGTAGTTGGTTTCCCCATAGGCTTGAGTCCGAGGACCATACAAGGCCTTGATTCTGTCCAAAACTTGTAATTTTTCTTTTAAGTAGTTGGTTTCCCCATAGGCTTGAGTCCGAGGACCATACAAGGCCTTGGTTCTGTCCAAAACTTGTACTTTTTCTTTTAAGTAGTTGGTTTCCCCATAGGCTTGAGTCCGAGGACCATACAAGGCCTTGGTTCTGTCCAAAACTTGTAATTTTTCTTTTAAGTAGTTGGTTTCCCCATAGGCTTGAGTCCGAGGACCATACAAGGCCTTGGTTCTGTCCAAAACTTGTAATTTTTCCTTTTAAGTAGTTGGTTTCCCCATAGGCTTGAGTTCGAGGACCATACAAGGCCTTGGTTCTGTCCAAAACTTGTAATTTTTCCTTTTAAGTAGTTGGTTTCCCCATAGGCTTGAGTCCGAGGACCATACAAGGCCTTGGTTCTGTCCAAAACTTGTAATTTTTCTTTTAAGTAGTTGGTTTCCCCATAAGCTTGAGTCCGAGGACCATACAAGGCCTTGGTTCTGTCCAAAACTTGTAGGTTTTCTTTTAAGTAGTTGGTTTCCCCATAGGCTTGAGTCCGAGGACCATACAAGGCCTTGGTTCTGTCCAAAACTTGTAGTTTTTCTTTTAAGTAGTTGGTTTCCCCATAGGCTTGACTCCGAGGACCATACAAGGCCTTGGTTCTGTCCAAAACTTGTAGTTTTTATCGAGGATTAGCCCTTCGGCCAAAGCATTGGGCGTCAAACTGATGGTAGAAGCCCCTAGAATTGTCCTTGTCGCTAGTGCTTTGAAGCATAGCCCCTAGTAGAACTTTATACTAGGGCAACAAAATCAGGCCGCTGGATGTAATGGAGGGGCTTTCGCAGGCCCTGGGTTGACAGGAGTTCGATCCAGCATCTATGCCAATGCATAAGCCTTCCCACAGACGGCGCCAATTGTAAGGACACAATTCGCGGTGACCCCAGAATAATATTGGGTTCGCACGTTAAGGGCCCAAACAATAGAATATGTAGAAAGTGGGCTTGAAAGGCTAGGCCTTGACCATCGGACTGCGGTTGGTCGTGGTTTATATGTCAATTTACACGGGGATGAACCGGGCATGTCTAGCAAGGCCTTCTTCCGGTGCAACCTGAGTGGTTACGGTATTTAGATCTTATCCGAGGAGCTAGGTGATCTTATTATTCTCCTTCTTTTGGATCCCCTTGGTCCGGAGCCCCCGTAAGGACACAATTCGCGGCGTCCCCAGAATGATATTGGGTTTGCACGTTAAGGGCCCAAACAATAGAATTTGTAGAACGTGGGCTTGAAAGGCTAGGCCTTGACCATCGGACTGCGGTTGGTCGTGGTTTATATGTCAATTTACACGGGGATGAACCAGGCATGTCTAGCAAGGCCTTCTTCCGGTGCAACCTGAGTGGTTACGGTATTTAGATCTTATCCGAGGAGTTAGGTGATCTTATTATTATCCTTCTTTTGGATCCCTTTGGTCCGGAGCCCCCCCCCTTTTTATACTAGCATTTACCCTCTTTCCAGTGTCCACGTGTAAGCTCCACTTTCTGGGGTTGAGACTTGTCCCATCGGCCCATACCTATAGTGGTTGGGGGTAGTTGTAAAAGCTAAAAAGCATGGTGAAGAGCATGGACCTGTCAGATGCAGAGTTCTTTATTGCAGTATTGGCAGCTTTTCATTTGCCCTGCTCCTGTACCAGGCTCGTCTTTTCCTTTAAGGCATTACGGGATGCCGAGGACGGAATCCTCCTCGGCTGTATCTTAAGATAATTTGGACTTTCATGTCCTTAGCAATGCTCTCCTCGGCTCGGGCCTTGGGCCCTAATGTAAAGTGGGCCAGGGCCACAAATTATTGGGCCCCACACTTACATATAAAATTTAAATATTATTGATAGTTATTCTTATTTTTTTTTAACTCTTTAAAAAGTTTTGTAAGAATGTTATTAGGTAAAAAATGTAAATTGTCCATTTTAAAAAAAAATATTTTTATGTTCATTAATTCTCAACTTTTTTGGATTTTGTACACAATAACTCACTTGAATGGATATTTATGATATGGTCCCACATTTGATTCAAAAATTAAGAAATAAAACTCTCTCTAAAAGTAAATAATTTAGAACATATGGTGCAAAATTGGACTTCAATTGTAGAATTTAATTGGATTTTCTCTAAGTTTTACCTATTAATATATATATATATATATATATGACTTATAAATTTGAATTGCTTTTAGTTATAAAAAAAATGCTCATAAATATAAAATCATTCAAACTCTCTCTTCCTCTAATTTTATATATAGTGTTAGATATATGATTATGTTTTTTTATAATTTATTTATATTGGACTCATTGTTTTCTACTCTAAAATAATTCATTTGGCACAAAAATTAAAAAACTTCAATTAGATGGGACACGTGTCGTAAAATTAAACTCTAATTGAAATCTAATTTTTACACAGAACTAACTAACTTGGTACAAAAAAATTTTAAAATTTTAATTAGATGGGACACGTGGCGCAAAATTATACTCTAATTGAATTCCAATTTGAAATCTAATTAGATTTTCTCTCAGCTTTACCTATTAATACACACACACACACACACACACACACACACACACATATAGATGACTTATAAACTTGAATTGTTTTTAGTTCTAAAAAAAAAAGGCTCATAAATATAAAATCATTCAAAATTATGTTTTTATGGTTTACTTATATTGGACTCCTCGTTTTTTACACTAAATTAACTCATTTGGTATAAAAATTAAAAAAACTTAGATTAGATGGGACACATGTTGCAAAATTAAATTCTAATTGAAATCCAATTTTTACATTGAATTAACTCACTTAGGACAAAAATTTAAAAACTTTGATTAGATAGGACACGTGGCGTAAAATTAGACTCTAATTGAATTATAATTTGAAATCTAATTAGATTTTCTCTCAGCTTTACCTATTATTATATATATAGATTTCTCATCAAAATAAATAATAATAATTTGCCAAAAAATGGGCACTCATTGCATTTAATCAATGTCAAATTCTCAAGAGTATATTCAAGAGTTAGGTCTTTTTGGATATACATCACTATAAGTTTCTTTAAAAATCTTCTCCCCTTTCTCCGTGTGTGTGTTAAAAATATTTAATATTCTCAAAAGAAAAAATAGTGGGTTAACCCCACATTGGAAAATAAGTGTGAGTTAAAGAGGTTTAAAGTCTGTGCTGTATATTTAATAGTTAGACCCTTTTGGATATACACCACTATAAGTTTCTTTAAAAATCTTCTCCCCTCTCCCCGTGTGTGTGTTAAAAATATTTAGTATTCTCAAAAGAAAAAATAGTGGGTTAACCCCACATTGGAAAATAAGTGTGAGTTAAAGAGGTTTAAAGTCTATGCTGTATATTTAATAGTTAGACCCTTTTGGATATACACCACTATAAGTTTCTTTAAAAATCTTCTCCCCTCTCCCCGTGTGTGTGTTAAAAATATTTAGTATTCTCAAAAGAAAAAATAGTGGGTTAACCCTACATTGGAAAATAAGTGTGAGTTAAAGAGGTTTAAAGTCTGTGCTGTATATTCAATAGTTAGACCCTTTTGGATATACACCACTATAAGTTTCTTTAAAAACATTCTCCTCTCTCCCTACGTGTGTGTTAAAAATATTTAGTATTCTAAAAAAATAAAAAAAAATGTCAAATTCTCAGAGTCATGAGTCATGATAATATTTATGTAGAAGTATACTATAAACAATAACTACTTTGGCCCTTATTGAAGTAAAAAACTAAAAAAAGCATCCCTTTTACCATGGTAAATATTCCACATGGAATTTTTCATGCGAATGCTTCTTCAAATATGAATTTCACCAGCCAAATACCAGTGGTTACAAATAGTGACTTCAAGCCCAATTTCAGTGTAAAGTATGCATGCAACAAGAAGTAATTAAAAAAAAAAAAAAATCATCAACATTTTAAAATATGAATTTCACACATCTCCCACTGCTTCACCCTGGTCTTGTGGCACGTGGTGAGAATACCTGTTGACACCTTACCTTTTTTCTTTTTTTTTTGGGCTTCTTCTTCTTCTTCTTCTCTTTCAATTTTAGCCGCTACACTCTCTTTCCCTTTTCCTCTCTCTCTGGAATTTAGATAGCCATTATTTCCATTCTCTTTTTGAATTTGTAGAATTATAAACGAGCTAGTATGGATTCCATGGCCATGAGCACTCAAAGGTCATCACCACCACCACCACCACCACCACCACCACCACCACAATCATCACCATCATCATCATCATCATTATCATCGCTATCTTCTTCTACTTCTCTTTATTCAACACCACAATGGAAACATGACGTTTTTCTCAATTTCTATGGCAAGGACGCACGCAAGACAGACCATCTATATACTGCTTTGAAACAGAAAGGCATCGACGTGTTTAGAGATGACGAGAAACTCAGACGAGGAACATTCATTGATCTAGAGCTAATGAAAGCTATAAGAGAATCCAAATATGCAATCGTTATTGTCTCAGAAAACTATGCCTTTTCAAGGTGGTGTTTGGATGAACTTGCCAAGATCTTACAATGCATGAAACAGACGGGACTCACGGTTTTGCCAGTTTTCTACTATGTGAATCCCTCTGCTGTACAGAACCAGACAGAGACTTTTGCAGAAGCTTTTGCTAAACATGAAGATGATCCTAAGGTTAGCAGAGAAAAGTTGCAAATATGGAAAACTGCATTGAGAGAGGTGGGCAATATCTCAGGATGGCATTTACATGACAGGTGATGTTATGCACCCAATTGATATTGAATTAGTTTAGTGTGTGTTGTGTAGCTGTGACACATATGTGAGTCTAGTGCATTTAGAATTATCCTCATACTCATGGAGTTAATCTACATGACATTTTCTTTTTGGTTAATTCCCGTACACACTCCATTGAAAATGCGATTTCAGTATTTCACAATTTTAGCGTTGTGTTGTGTAACTATCATCGCTCTTGAGGGAACATTCAAAGTGTCCCCTGTATAGTGTATACGAACTTGGGAAATATTGGACTTTTGGTAAGAACCTTTGAGTTGTTTGAGCTATGAGGCATGGTAATCAATTAATCAATAACCCGCAAGCCAGCCTGACATAGACTTATGTGGTCCAGTTGCCTTCCTCTTCAGTTCTCGGCCATCTAACATTTGTAACCATTTGCTACATGTTATTGTTCTTGTTCATTTCTTTTGCCTGCTGTCTAAATGTAGGGAAAAAAAAACTTAATTCAAGTGATTTATTTAAAGGAAAAGTAATTCATTTTTTTTTTTCTCTTTTTGAAAAATGAGATGATTTTAGTATCAAAATTGAGAAAGAACAGTTGCTTAAATTTTAAAAGATTTTTTTTTTTTGTTTGGTGGCTGGGAAGAAGGAGAAAGGGAAAAAGGGAGGGGGGCCGGCTTTCTTATTTTGGCTAGTTGGGAGGTAATGTGGCTGGCTGTCCATAGCAATCCAAAAAAATTGGACTAAGGCTTGGTTGTTGTAGGAAGGTAATGTGTTAAAAGCCCTAAAAACTTGGGAGTACCTATTTCTCTAGTGAAGCTCGACTTCTGCACTTTTTGACACATTGTGTTCATCATCGTGAACATAAAGTATATTTGATTTTCAATAAAATTACATTACTTCTTTCTCACCAAAAAACTCTCTAGTGAAGCTAAATGTTACAAAATTACCGAACGTTTTGTCTCTTATGGCTACCAATGTCTCATCAAAGTTAATTTTTTGTTACATTCTTTATAGGCCTGAAGCAACAGTTATTCGAAAAATCACTAGAAGGATAGTAAGTGAATTGTATGGTGACTTCTCAAGTCTCTCCAAGGAACTTGTTGGAATGGAATCCCGTGTGGAGGAAATGATGGCCTTCTTAGGTACAGGGTTGGAATTGGATGATGTTTGCTTTATTGGGATTTGGGGATGGGGGAGTGGGTAAAACGGCTCTAGCAGAAGTCATTTATTGCAAAATTTCTAATCAATTTGAGGCTAAAAGCTTTATTTCTGTTGGTTCTATTAGAGAAACAGGAAATAATGGTCTAGTTTCTTTACAAAAACAACTTCTGTATGAGATCCTCAAGGAAAGAGAAGTAAATATATGGGATGTGTGTGGGGGGATCGATGTGATAGGAAAAAGATTACATAATAGAAAGGTTCTTATTGTTCTTGATGATGTGGATGAAAAAGAGCAACTAGATGCATTAGCGAGGAGGCACGATTGGTTTGGTCCTGGGAGTAGGATCATCATAACAAGTAGAGATAAACACTTGTTGGAAAGATATCACATGGATACGATATATAGAGTAAAGGGACTAGAAGATGATAAAGCCCTAGAGCTCTTTAGCTGGATAGTCTTTACAAAGCCCTGTCCTGAAAAAGATTTTGTAGATCTGTCCAAAGGTTTTGTTAAGTACGCTCAAGGCCTTCCTTTAGCTCTTGAAGTTTTAAGCTTCTCCTTGATTGATAAAACAAGAAACGTGTGGGAAGCTACCTTGGATCAACTAAAAGAAAATCCAAATAGAAGAATTTTGGATACACTTGAAATCGGTTATAAGGGACTGGAGTATTCAACAAAAAAACTATTTTTGGATATTGCATGTTTCTTCAAAGGAGAAGACAAAAATCGAGTTGCAGGTATACTAAAAGATTTTGGTTACTACAAGGATATAGAAATTTTGAAAGACAAATCTCTCATTACCATTTCAGGGAGGAAAATTGTGGATGCATGATTTGTTACAAGAAATGGGTAAAGAGATTGTTAGTCATGAAGCACCTCAAGAGCCTAGGAGACGTAGTAGGTTGTGGAATGATATGGATATTTTTTCTATATTGAAGAATAATACTGTAAGTGGATTAGTATACAGACATAAACTTAGATAAGTGTATATTTTTATAGTTCTTGTAAATGTATCTTGCCTTACTCTAATTTCATTGTTCCTGGTTACTAGGGGACGGTATTTGTTGAAGGCATGGTGATAAACTCACCCCCACATAAAGAAGAATTGAATGCTGAAGCCTTCTCAAAGATGAAAAGACTTAGGTTGATAAAAATCTGCAATGTGCAACTTCCTCAAGGCCTTAATTATCTTTCTAATGAACTACGAATGATGGACTGGTGTTATTATCCTTTGAAATCTATGCCAATTAGTTTTCAGCCAACCAATCTTGTTGAACTCATCATGCCTCGCAACTGCATCGAGCAACTACCAATGGGATTTGCTGTAAGTTTTTCATAAATGCAAGTGTCTTTCTTTATAGGAAACAATAGATTATGTTCTTAACAACTTAATTTTCCATATTTATATACTGTTTTATTACAGAACTTGGACAAACTAAAACTCATGGACCTTAGTGACTCTCAACACTTAATCAATACTCCTGACTTCAATGGATTCCCAAACCTTGAGAGGCTGATTTTTCAAGGTTGCACAAGATTGTATAAGATTCACCCATCTATTGGAGCTCTCAAGCAGCTTACTCTATTAAATCTAAAAGATTGCAAGTGTCTTCATAGCCTTCCACATGAGATCAACATGGAGTCACTTGAAATTTTTATTCTTTCTGGTTGTTCAAGACATAGGAATTTTTCAGAGATCGGAAGAGATATGACACGTTTATTGGAGCTTTATCTGGACGGAACTGCCATAGAAGAACTACCATCATCATTTAAGCATCTAATTGGCCTGATTTTATTGAATCTTCAAGAATGCAAAAATATTTCAAGTTTTCCACAAGTCATTTGTAGTTTGACTTCTCTTAAAATTCTCAATCTATTGGGATGTAATAGTCAACCACCTAAATCATGGCATTTTCCTGGACTTTCCTTCATCTATGCTACACTTGTTTTATGGAAAAATAGTTTCTTCATTGCCCAACATCCTGAACTTGAGCCAATCAACCTGTTTATGCCTAGGTCATTTTCAAGGTTAAGGTCTTTAGTGTCTCTAGATCTAAGTGACTGCAATCTTCTGGATGGTGCATTTCCTGGTGATCTTGGATGCTTATCCTCTGTGCAGTTTTTAAACCTGAGCAAAAGCAATTTTACACGCCTACCTGATAGCATCTCTCAACTTCCTAAACTTAGAGTTCTTTACGTGGATAACTGTAGCAGGCTTCAAGCATTGCCAAATCTTCCACTTAGTGCACAATTTGTAATGGCAAGAGGGTGTACTTCACTGCAAAACTATAATGAAGTTATTGTGTGGACTCCGGGTGAAATAGGATATACTTTTATTAATTGCCTCAGCTTGGTTGAGGATAAAGAATGCAAAATCATGGAGGTTTCTTTGCAAGAGATACACTTCCAACCATTGTGGCAAATATACATGGAGGTCACCTCTCTCTCACTCACACACACACACACACATGCACTGAACATCTTGTTTCTTGTTTCTTATTTCCTTTTTTCTTTTTTAATAGGAGCAAATTCATCAAAGTGAAGGATTTTACAGCGTTTTATCTCAAACTGAAATTCCAGGCTGGTTTAACCATCAGAGCCTTGGGTCATCTGTACCTATCCTGTTGCCTTCTCCTCTGTATGATAACAATAGCTGGAGTGGAATTGCTGTGTGTGTTATTTTTGTAGTACAAAATGCTTCAGATGTCTTTCTTGGTCAAGAGTCAAAATATTTTCATGAGTTCATGTTTCATTTGGACACAGATAGAGATTGTGTAGATTTTCCCCTAGTCTTTAATATCCCTAAAGACAAATTCTGCGTTGGTTCATTTGGACTATGGTTATATATATCACGTGCATGGTTTAAGGATCATATGGATGAATGTAGCTGCATTAGCACTTCACTTAAAATCAATAGCCTGAGTGTTGAGATTAAAAGTACTAACCCAAATGTGGAGGCTGAAATGTGTGGAATTCGTCCTGTATACAAGCAAGATGTTAAAGAGTTAGTGCAAACATTAGTCCAGTGCATGCTAGAGTGTTCAAATGCCTTTTATTACCGATATCTTTTACATCAAGTAAATAAGTTGCCAAGCTGTAACCATGAAAAATATTTTGGTTGCTATTTCACATTCCAAAGGTAAAATTTAAGTCTGAGCAATTTACCTGAATGCATCATTTATGGAATTTCTAAATCAAACTAAAGATTTGTTTTTTGCTACTTGCAGGAGGCCTCAATTCATGACAGAGCTTCCATCAAGTATTGAAAATGTAGAAGAAGAAGGTTGTACTTAAAGGCAAACATTTTCTTCATTAATTATAGCAGACACTTCAAGAAATGTAAGTCCCTCTTTTTGTTTATTCAGGCGTACCAGTTAGGAATGGACAACGTGAAAGTACTCTATCAAGCAGACTTGATTCTTGGACTAGAACATATTTGAAGGTCTCTATCTCTCCATCTCTATGTATGTGTTTACGTGTGCTTATGAGTGTGTGATTCAGCAAAATATGCAAAATAATAATAATAATAATATAAGGAGAATCTGTGCATAGACTTACAGATTACATACAGTAGAAAAGACAAATGTTACAAGCTTAAGGAGAATTTTACAACTATCACATTCCCCTCTGTTTGGAGGGGGTAGGTCCACGCAAGAAACCTAAAATTAAATAAATAATTGCCCTGAAACATGCCCCCCTTGGAGTTGAACTTTGAACCCTAGAAGTGCCATTTGATCAACATATATTTGTTTGTGGTATCCCTTTTATGGCCAATATGTTCTTTGCCAACACATTTATAGGATTAAACTAGAATGACATTTTTCAATCCCTATAAATCCGATGCTTTATACTTTCTTTTGTTTGATCCTAGAGATACTATAGATTTTACTAGATAAGCCTTACAATTACAAACAAATGTGTCAACTTTTGAATAAAAAATGAAGAAAAAGTAATTAAAACTTTTATTTATTATGTTTTTGAAGTGGCACCAATCAAATTCATTAATGTTATGTCAGTTTGTAAACCTTTTGTAGCAAAAATGGTAATAGATTAACCTTTTCTCTTTCTTTTTTCCCAAAACCATGTTATACAATTTACACTCATACTGAAAATAAATAAATAAAAAAGTTTACAACCTCTTGACTTATATGTTTTAAAAAATGGACAAAGAAAGAACAAATGTTTTTATGAATAGAATCTTTGTATTTTTTGTTTCTAAAAAAATTTCTGTACAATAAGGTGCTATACAAAACTGAGTATATACAGATACAATAGTTGTCCTATGAGGATCTCTTGATTAGACTAAAATCAAGGACAATTAATGTTCCTTGATTTCAGTCACAATCAAGGGCTAACCAAGATATGCAACCTGTGCTAAATGTGCAGTATACAACATGTGCAGAATATTTGATATACTGACATCCCCCCAAACTCAAGGTGGCGCAGAGGAAGCCAACTTGAGTTTGAAGATGAGATTAAGAAGATGGCCTTATGGATGGGACTTAATGAACACATCAACAAGTTGGCCTTAAGAGGAAAACGAGTGCAAGTGAAGGCTACCTTGCTTGAGATGAGATTGGATAAAGTGACAATTGATCTCAATGTACTTGGTCTGGGGAGCACTCATGGAAGTCATCGTTTTAGGCAATGTGGATAGCATTCTAATTGTTGTAGTGGACTTATGGTCTGGGGAGCCCTCATATTTGCTAAGAGCCGTTGGAGCCGTAGAAGCTTAGACATATATTCTACAATGGCTCATCACTCAGTTTTTATACTAGAATGGGCTACAACAGTATTTTTCTTGTTACACCAAGAAATAAGTGAGGTGCCAACAAGAAACAATAGCCAACAGGGAATTGTGATCAATAGGATCACCAGCTCTGTGATATCCCAAATTTGAGTGGAATTGTGATCAATAGAAGCTTAGACGTATATTAAACAATGGCTCATCACTTAGCTTCAATACTAGAACGGGCTACAACAAAATGTTTCTTGCTACACCAAGAAATATGTGAGGTGCCAACAAGAAACAGTAGCTAGTAGCGGAATTGTGATCAATAGGATCATCAGCTTTGTGATATCCCAAATTTGAGTGGATTTGTTTAGATTGCATTGTTTGAGTGTGTGTTGTGTGAGTATGTGGTAAGTCCAACATCAAGTGTTTACTAGGTGGATCTTGGGTTTTAAGTAATTATGAAGAGCGCCAATTGTAACTTGATTAATCATTTTGAGGTATAAGCAAAGATTTGACTAGCGCTTTCCTCGGGTCATTATTGAGTTCCACATCTGGTGTTTACTAGTTGAATTTTGGATTTGTAAGTGATTATGAGGAACCCCAATTGTAATTTTACTAGTTCTTTTAGCAGGGTATATGTACAAATGTGGCTAGCGCTTTCCTCGGGTCATTACAAGCTCAATTTGTATCAGATTATGCCTGCAGATCAAGGGAAGACTGAGAGGAGAAATGGAGACCATGGAAAAGTGTTCCCTTCTGCTAACCATTTGGCGATAGAGAGTGCATCTGGAAAGGGCTCTCCACCGGTGGCAGTTAGCTTCGCATTGACCTCCAGGAGGACTGGATATTATCTTGTTGTCAATCAAACCTGCTTTGTAGAAGGTCAAACGAGCATTTAGCCTACAAGAGATAGTAACCATCAGAAGAGGAGGTAACCCCAAGTCCCTACAATGGACCACTATAGGATTAGTAGATGAAGAGAGCAAAGTCATAGGAGTTGGGAACAAAACCTTGTTAAGCAACAACTAGATTGAATTGGCAAACCAAGCAGGTGAGGATTGTTTAGGAGAGCACAATAAAATCGACAAGACCTTATTAGAAGAATGCACATATCCAGGAGGAGGCTGTATCTTGTATATAAAATTTGTTATGAGTTTGTATTAAGTAAAGGGAAAAAGAGTAATATCATCGTAATCACCCACATATATGAATAATATTTATGTGTGTTAGGGTAATTTACTTTGTAAACCCTAAACACGCCTCCTAAGATAGAGTATCAAAGCCCTAATTAAATCCCCACTGCCAACGCTAGAGTCCATTGCCAGTGACCACCCAAATCAAGTTGCTTGAGTCAGGAGATGACATTACATGTCCAAACCTCAAAGCCCAGCCCTCACTGCAATCACCAATATACGAGTTGTCCTCTCTGAGTGTCGTCAACCTTGTTTGACCGGTCACACTCTTCCTCAGGAAAAACAACTGTTGGTTGTTGATGGGTGTATGCTATAAAGTACTTGCCCAATAGTTCTTTTGAGCGTTCGAAGGCTTGACTAGTTAAAAAAGGGTATTCCTAGACCTATGTTGTAGACTATTCAGAGACGTTCCTCTCTTGTTGCGAGCTTCACTTTGGATTTTGATATTTTTAGCTGCTGATTGGGTTGGCCACTCTTTCAATTAGACGCCAAAAATGGATTTTTATATGGAGAAATTACCAAGAATTGTTGCTTAGGGGGAGTCCAGGAAGGTGTGTATGCTGCATAAAGCTGTCTATGGTTTTGAGCAATCTTGTATGGCTCTGTTTGGTAAGTTTAGTGAAGCAGTGATCAAGTTTAGATTGTAGTGTTGCCATTTTGATCACTGTGTTTTCTAATACCTCTGAAAGAGGAAAGATCCTGTTGATAGTTTATGTTGATGATTTTATTATTATCAGTGATGTCAAGGAGGGTGAGGGTCGAATAGAGCTTAATCTCATTGGAGGAATGTGCAAGGATGGCCTTGGGCCATGGGGGCATACTGTATGGGCAGAGAGAAACATCAGAGTGCCCATGTGTAGAGAGACGTGGCTCCATGGAAACATGGCGTATTGATATCCAGTTAAAATAAACGAATAGAAAAAGAACAAAAGTTGTTCTTAATAGATTCTATATATTTTTCTGTACAATGAGGTGCTAAACAAAACTGAGTAGATATAGATACAACAATTGACCTATAAGTATCCCTTGATTAGACTAAAATCAATGACCAAAATTTCGCTTCATTTTTGTCACAATCAAGGGCTAATTAAGATATGCAATGAGTGCTAAATGTGCAGTATACAACATGTGCAGAATATGTGATATACTAACATTATAATTAAAATACCAATACAGTAAACTTAGTCAAGTTTGGTTTACATTTACATGTCTTTCAGAATCACTACAACAGTCGTCGTGCTTTTAATCACTGTTTTCCTGGACGTCAAATTCCACAATGGTTCTGCCATAAGAGTTATGGGCCTTCAGTGATGATCCAACTACCTGTGAATTTGTATAATAATCCTGAGGCGAAAAACACATTTTGGTCCCTACATTTTCAGCCAATTTCCGTTTTAGTCCCTAAGTTTTTTTTTTACCGCTTTTAGTCCCTCTCCTGAAAAACGCTTCCATTTTAGTCCCTGCCATTACATCAGAAACGGATATTGCAGACGTGGCAAACGGCAAAGTTAAATAATAATAAACTAATGTCCACGTGGCCTAAATTAATAATAAAAAATATTTTTTAATGCCACATCAGCATCTAAATTAAAAAAATTAATTTATTAATTTTAACTAAATAAAAAAATTAAAAACAGAATTAAAAACTAAAAATCTTATGAATTGAGATCTAAGTGTGCCTTGAACAAGAACAACAAGAACACAAACCCAGATCCAAGAACACAAACCCAAAAATTATTTAAAAAAAAAAAAAAAAAAAAACTAATCAAAGCCAGAAATTCCCATCTCAAAGCCAACCCACAACCACCAAAATAAAACCCACAACAACCCAGGCCAAGAAAATCAACCCACAGCCACAACCCAGGTCGGCCCTCGTCGCCTCCGATGGATAAGTCTCCACTGAATCAAACAAAAACCCCCCAAAAAAAAAATCATCAAAATTTCACAAATCGAAAACCACAAAAAAAAAAAAGAAAAAAAAGAAAAGAGAATTCACAATTTGTACGCACTCGAATAAGCTTTCTCGAGAGTTTCAAGCTGGAACGGAGTCTTCATTTGACGCTTCGGCTTGCTCTGTCCTTCACTAGAATTGTTGATGTTGTTGATTTTAAATAACATTGCAACTTCTTTTGTCCTTTTTTTTTTTTTTTTTTTTTTAAATAATTTCTAGGTTTGTGTTCTTGGATCTGGGTTTGTGTTCTTGTTCAAGGCACACTTAGATCTCAATTCATAAGATTTTTAGTTTTTAATTCTGTTTTTAATTTTTTTTATTTAGTTAAAATTAATAAATTAATTTTTTTAATTTAGATGCTGATGTGGCATTAAAAAATATTTTTTATTATTAATTTAAGCCATGTGGACATTAGTTTATTATTATTTAACTTTGCCGTTTGTCACGTCTGCAATATCCGTTTCTGATGTAACGGTAGGGACTAAAATGGAAGCGTTTTTCAGGAGAGGGACTAAAAGCGGTAAAAAAAAAACTTAGGGACTAAAACGGAAATCAGCTGAAAATGTAGGGACCAAAATGTGTTTTTCGCCTAATCCTGATTGGATGGGATTTGCACTATGTGTTGTTCTTTCATTTCATGATCATCCAAGTGACATTCGTTTGAAGTTGGAATCGAATATTTCTCATAACTTCAGTATTTTTTTGAAGACCATATTTGGTGTCGTCGGTCCATTACTTCCCAGTAGCATCACTGAAGACAACAAATTAATTTCGTTATATGGACATTCATTCATTTGGGTATCATTCATACCATGCGGGTTGCTTTCACATCAATGGAGTCAATGCATCTGGGTTGAATTCTTGTTTCGCCATAGTCCAGATTTGTCTGTGCTGAAATGTGGGGTCAATCTTGTATACCAGCACAGTATCAAAGAGTTTACACATATAATAACTCAATGCATAACCTCATATGGTGACTATTTGCATTTCATTAATTACAATGAAATCAGAGGAACTAACAACTCTCATGACCATGTACACCATCAAAGGTTGCCCATTTCTCAGGGGGAGCTTAGTGAGGATCCACACCCTCCCAATCAATTCCATAGATCTGGCCCATTGGTAAGAATTCTATAGTAATTGTGCAAATAGCATTATCCTAAGAAATACAATCAGATCTCTCTAATTGGACACTAATTCTATTTTGCAGGACTTTCATCCGGCCACTTTGTACAATTCCTGTTTCCCTCCGAATAAAATTCAAGAATGGTTCACTGATCATGGTCGTGGGCACTCTGTGACAATTGGCCCACCAACAAATTTGTTCCGTGATAGCAATTGGATGGGATTCACTCTATATGCATTTTTTTCAATGCACGGGGATGCAACTGCCTTCCTTAAAAATTTGTTTTCAAAATTTTCTCACCGCCTACATTGTCGTTTTCAAACGCACGTGGCTGGTATAAATGATCAAATCCTTGTTTGTCATACCACTGAAGAAGAAATCATATGGTTACTTAATCTAGGTGAATTTATTTGGGTATCCTACATACCAGGTAAGCCATTTAAGGATATATTGCACCATCAATGCAGTTACATTAAGGCTTCATTTGGAAGTGATTGGCCAGGTGTGAGGGTGCAGAAATGTGCACTTCGTTTTCTGTACCAACATGATCAGGTGCAGTTTGAGCAAGGACTAAGACACTCGATTTCAACTTCATGATTTTTTGAACATTGGGATTCCATCTGTTAAATGATAGCAGGTCAAGAGAAATAAATGAGTGAAACCCTGTTGATTAGTTTGGATTTGGAGAAAGTGCCATACTCTAATAAGGAGTTTGGAGTTGAAATATTACTGAGACTGTTTTTATTAATTGGAGACTGATGAAACTAAGATTCCCCTTGGCAAAAGCTACTTGCTGGTAATTAAACAAAAGTACTATTCCCTCTCCCTCTCTTTCACTTTCACTCATTAGTCACAATATTGGTTCTTCACAGGGCTTTGATCAATGCCTAATCTATAATTCATGTTTTCTTGGAAGTGAAATGCTGGAGTGATTCAGCCACCAGAGTGACCATGAGCCCCTAGTGACAATCCAATTTACTCCAGATTTGGACAATCATGGTAATTAAATAGGACTTGCTCTATGTGCTTCTTATGCAAAGCATCTGGATTTAAGAACTTCTTACCCCCTTATTTGTCATGTGAAAACCAAACATTGGTAGTGTGAAATTTTGCCATATCTATTGCCCAACTAAAGAAAATCTCATGATGTCACAAATAGGTGGATTCATTTGGTTGTCCTATATACCATGTGGGTTGTCTCCAGATTGGCTGAAACATTGCATCTGTATTGGGGTTTCCTCTGCAACCAATTGCCCTGGCTTGATGGAAGCATTATTATGAGGAAGAGTTTAAGAAAACACTAAAGCAGTGGGTGAAATTCTAGTCTGATAATTGGGGTATCATGCAGCATTGGACTATTTATAATAGAAATGGAAGTAAGTAAAAACACTATGTTGAAGCAAGACCTAGTACGGGGAAGCGAGTTCTAGAATAATCTCTCCTATTGGTCTGCTCACTGCTGCCTTCCCTTCTCAACTTATTGGTAAGTCCTCCCTCTAGTTTTCAAATTTAAGTTAATTCCATAGAGTTTGTAGATAAATCTGATGGAAACATTCTTTGAGATATAGGACTTTGATTGAGTGATGAAACCCAGAGTACCTTGCACTGACAATTTTATTATTATTTTAAATTATGATTCTGTGATTAGATGATGACAAATTTTACCATGGATTAACTTGGGCTTACATGAACAATAATATATATATATATATATATATATTTTTTTTTTTTTACATTTATTTGTTGGGATGAATATGTTAGCCCCCCCCCCCCCCCCCCCTTTTTTTGGATGTATAACCTCTTATATGATTTTGCTCCACTTAATTTTAAGTTCAGTCAAATGATTCTAAGTGGCCTTAAATGATTTTTTTTTTTTTTTAATTTTATAAATACGATGGAATTTTAACCTCTGGTGTCTGCTCCATGATAATTTCTCTTTGTTATCAGGCCAAGACACTAATTAGTTTTTGGTGTAGGCAGGATTCGAATCTTAGATTTCTTGTTCGATGACAAGAGACTTTACCAGTTGAGTTAATTAAATCCCACGGCCTTAAATTTTTTTATTAAGATGTCTAATATTATATCATATACTATATAACAAAAGTCAAGTCGTAGAATATTGCTATGATTGATTGAAAATGTGGTAATAATAAAAGACAATAAGAAGAAAAAAGCAAATAAAATCACTTCCTTGTCAGTGAGAACCTATATTATTATATTATTATTGTCACTGCATTTCATTGCATTCTAATACGTTTGGGAAAATTATTTTGGGCCAACACTTGGTTTGTTGTCCATACATACCATATTACCAGTGAAAATGAACTGCTACTGTGGTAAAGTTAGGTGAAGATCTTGTTGAGCATAGTTTTGATAGTTCCTTGCTCAACTCGATCAGTCGACCAATGTTGCATGTGGACTCCAATGGCATATAAATAACATGCAGCTCTTCCATGGAACCCAACAATCTTTCCTTCAGTCTTTGTGGAAGTGAAGTATGTGCCTATCTCCTCCCCATACGGTCCATACCGCCCTCTATTGGTATAAAATGTGAGAGATTTTATTGCTTTCTTGCATTCATCTCCAGCAACAGAGCCATAATAACCACTTACGCAGCTAGGGGTTTCATGTGGGTACTCGAATTGGACCTGTTTGTTTTTTCATAAAGAAAAAAAAGTTACATACAGCATTTCTACGTTGAAGTTTGCAAAGAACTGAGAAGACTAGTATATATGTAAGCACTAGTAAGTAGTGAAATATATATAGTACCACATGGCAGGTGCCCTCCTTGTTTGCTCCATGTTTAACTGACCACATGGATTGGCCATTGCGATCATACTCGAATTGTATAGAATAAATGGCTTCCCCCCTAGTTAGGAAAATCTTCTTGACCCCACTGAATACTCCATCATCCCAGGGCTTTCCACCATCTCCACCCCATGGCCCTGGTCCATATGGAGCTGGCACTTTCACCATTCCAGCAGGGAGAACCCCTGGTCCACATGGAGCTAGTCCTTGCACCTGTTAGAATACTTGTTAAATGATTAAATTCATCATTGTCTAATGGTTCAAATTTTTTGAGAGTAGTGAATAGTAGTAGTCTATCATGATATCAGAGCACGTTCGAAATGTGTCTCCATTCTATGTCCCATTTAAAAATGGACGAAATTGACCAATATTATTATGGAAGACAATTGCAGAATAGAACAATTAGAGAAAATGCTCAAATCTTCAAAGGAGTACTTAGCACTTACCTCAGAAATTCTGATGTCAGTCTTGTTGAATACATCATAAGAAGGCCGAGGTAGTGACAGTTTCCCTTCCAAGACATGGACTCCAATACTCTGCACAAACCATCCTTTTCTTCCATGGAAACCGACAATAATCCCATCTTTTGAGCCAGAGGAGAAAGGGACTGATGTCGCGGAAGCCTGAAGAGAAGCACACACGATGCTCTCTTAATGGAACAGAAACTAAACTGTTAGTTCCTGGTAGTAAACCTCGAATCCACGAGGGGTTTCCCTGAATCCACAAGGAGAATAAAACTGGAATCCACCAGAAGAAAATTTGACAAAATGTCTGCGTTTATTGATAATAGTCTGATTTGCCTTTGACGGCTACAAAACATATAAATACTAAGGAAAAACGTCTAAAAACCCTAATTCGCACTAATTACGCGATTAGGTGACAAAATACCGAATTTTACCAAAAATGGCAAAATTGAGTTAAATGCAGAATCATAAACTACTGACCTTAAGGGTCGTCCCAAAACAAACGGGACCTTATTCTGACTTTTAAACTAAAAGTTATTAAGGAAAAACAAATATTACTATAAATAGCAAAAACACTGTTATCGGGGCCTTAATGAAGGAATTCGCCTAAATTTTGGCGACGTTCATGACATGAATCTGGATCAGAATGCCGTTTCCCTTCAACCTGCCAAATTTCATGCAATTCCGACACTGTTACCCCGATGGCCCCCCTACTGGCACCCCCCTTTGATCTTGCGTTGTGACTTCCTATACCCCTGCTGCTCTAGGAAAGCATGTGCTATCTGTTCTACATCAGTCCCCCCCACTTGAAAAGAACTCGACCCCGAGTTCCCACTATCTGGTTCATCAGGAGGATGATAATCATACAAGTCAGCAACATTGAAGGTAGAAGAAATGCTCATGTCTGAAGGAAGAGCAACCACATAAGCATTGTTGTTGATCTTTTTAGTAATCTGAAATGGCCCATACTTCTTGTCCTTCAATTTGTTGTAGGTACCAACAGGAAATCTCTCCTTTCTAAGATAGACCAGCACTAAATCCCCAACATTGAAGATCTTCTCACGCCTCTTCTTATCAGCAGCTTCCTTGTACTTGGCATTTGTAGCTTCAAGTTTCTGCCTCACCTCCTCTTGCATGGCTTGAATACGATCAGCCATATTCTCTGCTGCTTGACCCACTCCTGGAAGCTCAGGCAAAGGTACCAAGTCCAAAGCGTGTTTTGGGGGCACGCAGTAGACAATGGCAAATGGAGACTTACCAGTGCTTCTATTGACTGAGCTATTGTACGCAAACTCTGCTTGGGACAATGCAAGATCCCACTGCTTGGGCTTCTCACCTGAGATACATCGGATCAGATTCCCCAAAGTGCGATTAACTACTTCTGTCTGGCCATCAGTCTGAGGATGACTAGTGCTGCTGTAATTCAAGGAAGTGTCAAAACGCTTCCACAAAGTCCGCCAGAAGTGACTAATGAACTTGGTATCCCGATCAGAGGTGATGGACTTTGGCACTCCATGCAAACGCACAACTTCCTTAAAGAACAGATTGGCCACTCGAGTAGCATCTGAAGTCTTCTTGCATGCTATGAAATGGGACATCTTCGAGTACCTGTCAACCACAACAAAAACAGAATCCATACCTCGCTGGGTTCGAGGAAGACCCAGTATAAAGTCCATAGACAGATCCTCCCATGGTGCTTGTGGAACTGGCAAAGGCATGTATAAACCAGTATTTTGAGATTGACCCTTAGCAGTTTGGCAAATTGGACACTTCCTTACATGATTGCCAACATCCCTCTTGAGTTGTGGCCAATAATACCTCTCTTCCACCAGTGCTATAGTCTTATCTCTGCCCATATGTCCACCCAAACCTCCACCATGCAGCTCTCTAATAATCTGCTCCCTCAATGAACTTTTAGGGATGCATAATTGGTTACCCCGAAAGAGGAAACCATCCTGGATGTACATACTATTAACAGCAGTATGAGTTTGTTGACACTTACCCCAAATATCACCAAAATCCTCATCATTCTCGTACAGCTCCTTGAGGCAATCAAACCCTACAACTTCAGTGCGTAGGGTGGTCAACAAAGATGCTCGCCTACTGAGTGCATCAGCCACCTTATTAGTGACACCAGACTTATGCTTCAATGTGAAATGGAAGCGCTGTATGTAAGCTACCCACCGAGCATGCATCCTGTTAATGCTAACTTGACTATTGATGTGCTTCAATGCCTGATGATCCGTATATAATACAAACTCCCTCTGAATCAGGTAGTGCTCCCAATGCTTAAGAGTCCGTACTACAGCAAAGAACTCCAGCTCATAGGCCGACCATTTACTTCGAGCTTCACAGACTTTCTCACTGAAGAATGCTACTGGTCTGTTGTCTTGTGAAAGAACAGCGCCTATCCCGACCACAGATGCATCACACTCCACCTGAAACACCTTATCGAAGTTGGGCAATGCCAAAACCGGGGCTGTGCTCAACTTTTCCTTGATCAAGGCAAAGCTTTGTTCTGCCTCCTTTCCCCATAAGAACTTCCCCTTCTTCAGACACTCAGTGATAGGGGCTACTATGCTACTGAAATCTCGAACAAACCTCCGATAGAAGGTTGCTAGCCCATGGAAGCTTCGCACATCACTCACTGTCTTTGGGGTTGGCCATTCTCTGACTGCACGGACCTTGTCCTCATCAACATGAATCCCATCCGCACTGACCACATACCCTAAGAACAGCAACTTATCAGTCAAGAAGCTGCACTTCTTCAAGTTGATATACAACTCATTGGCCTGCAATACCGCTAATACTTCGCGCACATGATTATAGTGGGCTGCTTCTGTCTTACTGTAAATCAGGATATCGTCAAAATAAACTACCACAAACTTTCCAATAAATGGTTTCAATACCTGATTCATAAGTCTCATGAAAGTGCTGGGAGCATTGGACAAACCGAAAGGCATTACCATCCACTCATACAACCCCTCCTTTGTCTTAAAAGCTGTCTTCCACTCATCTCCAGGTCGGATCCGAATCTGGTGATACCCACTCTTGAGATCCAGCTTGGTGTAACACTTGGACCCACTCAGCATATCAAACATGTCATCTAGTCGAGGAATAGGAAATCGATACCTAACTGTGATCTTGTTGATGGCTCGACTATCCACACACATACGCCAGCTCCCATCCTTCTTTGGTGTTAACAACGCTGGTACTGCACATGGACTCATACTCTCCCTGATCTGCCCCTTGCTCAGAAGCTCATCCACCTGCCCTTGTAGAATCTGACCTCTTGAGGATTCATCCTGTAATGTGGCAGATTTGGTAGACTAGCTCCAGGAGCTAAATCAATGCAATGCTGGATGTCACGCATTGGTGGTAAACCTGCAGGCAGCTCTTCTCGAAAAAGCACTTCAAACTCCTTGAGTAATGGTTGGATTGCCTCAGGGATTTCAGCAACCTTCTTTGGCTCGCCATCCGTCACCACTATAGCATATACCTGTTTCAACTCCTTACACTCCCTATCAAACTCATCTTCATTGTTCACTATGAGGAGTGCTGGCTTCCCCTCCACTTTATAAGCTTTGGGTATATTGCCTTCCTTAATAGGACCAAGGACAATTTTTCTGCCATTCTTAAAAAACACATACACATTATCCTTACACCTATGAGTAGCATCTACATCATACTGCCAAGGTCTACCCAGTATTAAATAACATGCATCCATTTCAACAACATCACAAACTACTTCATCTACATAACATTTACCCATAGAAAAAGTAACACGACATTGTTGAGTAACAAGAGTTTCCGTACCTTTCTTGATCCAACCTATCTTGTATGGAGATGGATGCTTTTCTGTTTTCAGTCCCAGCTTGGTAACCAAATTCTTCGACGCAATGTTCTCTACACTGCCACTGTCAATGATCAAATCACAAACCCTCTTACTGATGGTGCATCGTGCTCGGAAGATCTCATTCCGCTGATCACCGTATTCCACCCTTGGTGTGAGCAACAACCTTTGAATCACCAAAGACCGCCCTAATGGCACGCCTTCCTCATCCTCTTGGACCTCATCGGGATCATAGGCATATGGATCAGCATCATTATACACCTCTTCACCTTCCTGTTCACCTTCTACCTCGCCCTCTTCTGCCACCACCAGATTCACTGCCGCTCGCTTAGGGCAAGTACTAGATCGATGTCCTGGTTCTCCGCACCTGTAACACTTATTCCCAGTTGGCTTAGCATAGGGGTTGGTATTCGCTATCGGCTGGGCTGTGGAACCTGCTACTGCCACTGTGGATTGGTTGACACCACTATTCTCCCTAACCATGGGTTGTGACCGTGGTGTAAACATGGGCTGTTTACCTTTGTTGGCAGTGGAACTAGAGGACTCCGAATTGCGGTTGGAAAACTTTGAACCTGTCCTGAGATGCTGATATTCTATTTTCTTGGATAGGGTTACAGCCTCATTCAAAGTATATAGGGTTTGTAGGGATACCTGATCTCGGATGGAAACTCGCAACCCGTGTACAAATCTGGATATCCGTTGATCTTCAGTTTCCTCCAAATCATTGCGATTCGCCAACCTGTCAAACTCCTCCATGTACTCATTAACTGTCCGAGTTCCCTGCCTGCAATCCTGGTACTGTCTGAACAACTCCTGTTGGTAATCTGGTGGTAAGAACCGATCTGCCATTAATCTTTTCATTCTCCTCCATGATCGTATTGGAAGCTTTCGTTCACGGGTACGGTTTAATTGAACACGATCCCACCAGGCAGATGCTCCTCCCTTCAATTTGTAGGCCACTAAACACACCTGTTTGTCATCTGCTGTACCCATATAATCGAAAAACTTTTCCACCTCACTGACCCAATCTAGATACTCTTCAATGGAGACATTACCATTAAAGGATGGTAATTCCACTTTCATCCGATAGTCCCTCTGCTCTTGATAATCTCGGCCATTATCCCTCACAGGACCACGATGATTTCCAAGGACTCTCTCTGCATACTCCTCGTCTTCACTGTCTTCTTCATGGTAGTCTTGCTGCCTGTTCCGGTTTGGACCACGACGGGGAGGGCCACGCGCTCGATTATCACGCCGCTCTTCGTCATCACGATTAGGGTTTCGGTTAAGCAAGGTGGCAAGCGCTTCTTGAATCTGGTCCAGAGTCTGCTGGGTTGAATCACGAAATTGTTGATTTTCATCACGAAATTGTTGATTTTCATCACGAAAATCAAGGAACTCAGCCCTAGTGAGGACTGGGTTGTTGACGTCGTCACCGCCGCCATCGTTGTGGTGGTCACCGTCTCGCCGGTTAGCCATCAGACCAGGGTAAGTCAAGGCTCTGATACCAACTGATGTCGCGGAAGCCTGAAGAGAAGCACACACGATGCTCTCTTAATGGAACAGAAACTAAACTGTTAGTTCCTGGTAGTAAACCTCGAATCCACGAGGGGTTTCCCTGAATCCACAAGGAGAATAAAACTGGAATCCACCAGAAGAAAATTTGACAAAATGTCTGCGTTTATTGATAATAGTCTGATTTGCCTCTGACGGCTACAAAACATATAAATACTAAGGAAAAACGTCTAAAAACCCTAATTCGCACTAATTACGCGATTAGGTGACAAAATACCGAATTTTACCAAAAATGGCAAAATTGAGTTAAATGCAGAATCATAAACTACTGACCTTAAGGGTTGTCCCAAAACAAACGGGACCTTATTCTGACTTTTAAACTAAAAGTTATTAAGGAAAAACAAATATTACTATAAATAGCAAAAACACTGTTATCGGGGCCTTAATGAAGGAATTCGCCTAAATTTTGGCGACGTTCATGACATGAATCTGGATCAGAATGCCGTTTCCCTTCAACCTGCCAAATTTCATGCAATTCCGACACTGTTACCCCGATGGCCCCCCTACTGGCACCCCCCTTTGATCTTGCGTTGTGACTTCCTATACCCCTGCTGCTCTAGGAAAGCATGTGCTATCTGTTCTACATCAGGGACCCCTTGTTCATCTCCAAAAGGTCCATACTTCTTCTTGTTAGTGTAAAATGTGATGGACTTGACAACTGTAGGTCCCCTTAAGATTATTGATCCATAATATCCGCTTATGTTAGTCAAGAATTCATGCGGATAGTCAAAAGTTATCTGTTCAACAACAGGTCACAGTTAGAAAAGTGTGTACTATTACCAAAGCATTGTATAGATATCTTAATCAAGATTATCAGACAAAGATTGGAGCCATGTAATGTTGATTAGTTATTAACCTTGTCTAATCTCAGTCCTCCATTTCCACCATTCTTGTCTCCCCATATGGCTTGACCATTGAGATCGTAACAAACTCTAATGGAAACAAGACCACCGGAGCGTGTCACGTGAATCTCCCGGCCACCAGACTAGAGTCCATCATCAAAAAGCATTCCACCATTACCACCCCAAGGTCCATATGATACAGCTTGTCTCACACTCTTGGATCCCTTGGTAATCTGGGCAGTAGTATACACCTAAAAGAATTCACATATAGTTCAGTTTAATCTATTTATGCAATGATAAAATAAAAGAGAACAGGCAAAAAAAAAAAATCACTGACCTTGTCCTTGGTTTCAAATTCCCCAAAAACTTTGTTTGATATTAACATGTTATCCTCAGTATGCCTCATGTTTGAATAACCCTTGGCAACTTGAGCAGTGCTAAACACCTAAAACATATTTGTAGGTTATACAAATGTCTGAATATGAAAAATCTGGTTTTGAGTCCTAATTGTTTGAATTATCAAATTTGGTTATCACGTATTTATGAGATCAATCAAAATAGTAAAACATTTACAATGAGAGTGATGTTAGTGATTCTATAAATTTTAGTACATCATCTTTGCAAATTGATGTGTCATCAATCACAAAAAAGTAAGTTTGACATTGAGTTATTATGTTGTTGACATTAACCAATTATATTTATTGTCACATCTATTCATAGTATTTTTACCCTTTAAAAAAAAATTATAAATCACACATTCATCACCAAGAGGAAGTCCACTGTAAAAGAATTTTATTGCAAACCTACTTTCAAAACCTTTGAAACTAGACTCTTTAAGTAACCAAGCCGACAACCAGTTTACTTCCATCGTAATAGCTCCTTACAATGACTAATTACTTAAACATGCTTACATCTATTTATAGTATTTTTACCCTTTAAAAAAAATTATAAATCACACATTCATCACCAAGAGGAAGTCCACTGTAAAAGAATTTTATTGCAAACCTACTTTCAAAACCTTTGAAACTAGACTCTTTAAGTAACCAAGCTGACAACCAGTTTACTTCCATCGTAATAGCTCCTTACAATGACTAATTACTTAAACATGCGTATAGCTACCCTCTTTTACACATGATTTATCACATTGAACTTTCCAACACTAATCATAACATTGTTGAAAACTTGGTTGTTAGACACAAAGGAATAGTTCTCTTTCTCTCTTCGAGCCTGCCTCATTTTTGAGGATGCTTTCTCAGCTTCAGCACTAATAAACACCTGCAAAGTAATACAATATGAATGTGGTTCATTTAAATTTTGGCATTGAAGCCCAGTATGTATAATAAACAGTCAAGTCTACACCATGATCGAACTCTAGCAAGTCTGTGTACTTACTGACACAAGGTGATAAACTTTGTGGTTCCAATGGAATTCAATTCAAAAATATGGTTCTTCCATATTAAATCAACATACGGGGATTTTCTAGTTGTTGGGCACTCCAGATCTCCTTTGAATAGCAGCCTTCTTAGGTAGAAAATTGTATTGTGCCTCCAAGAGTATTTATTAGTAGGTTAAGGATTAGCTGAAATCAGTTTTGAGAAAAAATAGCATTCAAGTTTTCAAATCTCATTTGAGCCTCCAAGAGTATTTATTACTTATTAGTAGGTTAAGGATTAACTTAAATCAGTTTTGAGGAAAAATAGAATTCAGGTTTTCAAATCTAGTTTGAGCGAGGGTCAAGTGAGAGTCTTGCAAAATTTCTGCCTAAATTGAAGTGAATCCAGTTTTCACTCAACCGAACCTTTAGTTCACTAGTATCTTCAAGGAGCTCCTTACATAGACTTTAACAGTTCACTTATAAACGCACTTATAACTACCCTCTTTGACACATGATTTGTCACATAGAACTTTCTAACACTAAATCATAACACAAAGAATAAAAAACACACCTTGTCCATAGTTTCAACATTGTTAAAAACTTGGTTGTTAGACACAAATGAATAGTCCTCTTTCTCTCTTCGAGCCTGCCTCATTTTTGAGGATGCTTTCTCAGCTTCGGCACTAATAAACACCTGCAAAGTAATACAATATGAATGTGGTTCATTTAAATTTTGGTATTGAAGCTCAGTATGTATAACAGACAGTCACATTGTCCTTGGTTTCAAATTCATTGAAAACTACGTTAGGTGCAAACATATGATCTTTTTCTTTTACTGCATGTCTCATGTTTGAGGATCCTTTCCCAGCTCCGGTTGTGATAAACACCTGTAAGGATGTTCCATTACAATTCAGCCATTGAACCTGTGTTTTTTTATTTATTCTAGAAGCTAAGGTCATTCACCCTTTCATTGGTTTCAATCTCAGTAAAAGGTCGATTTGGTTGGAATGCATAGTCTTCTTTTAGTGCTGCTGTTTGTCGAATATATGAGGAACCTTTAGCAGCTTCAGTAGTAGTATAAACCTGGAAAGATTCATAATCTTTAATTAGTATGGTTCATTCAAATCGATTTATGTCTAAGTTACAATGGATTAATAAAAAGAATGTGACCCACCTTATTGTCCACATTTTCAAATAACATATTACACATTTTTTCTCTGACAGCAACCAAGATGTCATAGCCTTCGGACTTTTCATTGATTCCATTATTATGCTGCAAGAGAGGCTTCAGATACACTCCAATAGAATCAAGGTAAAAACTGCTCCTTCCATGGAACCCCACTACCTTACCACCAGTCACAGGAAATGTGAATGGGGTTCCTTGTTGGATACCAAAAGGTCCATATCTTTTTCTATTACTTTCTAACACGAGTGACCTGACAATGAGAGGACCCCATTCAATGATGCTACCAAAGTGGCCACTAATGGAAATCAGATTTTCGTCCGGATAGTCAAGCTTGATCTGCCAAAACAATATGAAAAGAACTTTGATTGTCTCAGACTCTCAATGTATAAGTTCTATACACATCATGTACTATCATGTATTAAATATAAACATTCTTTAAAAATATGGACACCGAATTTGAAGAGGTGAACATTGTGTGTGAGAAGTAAGAACAAAATATGATATTATAGATCAAATAGTCAATAACATTATTAATGTAAATTTGGCGTGAATATTAATAACAACTAGTTGCAAACTCACACGATGTGTGAGAAAATGTAATGGAACATATAAATGTATTTTGCATTCAACAACAATACATATTACATAGTAAAATATTATTTTATATAAATGGAAAAGATGTTATTAAGATGATTTTTTTTTTTTTTAAATATACCATAATCGGTTGACTAATTTGAACATATTCAAGAATATTATAAAAAAATGTACATGTTCATTCCATGGAATACATGTAAGATGATACATTAAGTTTAAATTATTATATAAGTTTAGAATTGTAACATTTTTTTTTCCTTTCCAAATATAATTATAATGCCTATATTATTGGAACTTGAATTTTAAGGTTATCTTTTGAATATTTATCATTTTTATTGCTTTTTTAGGACTTATATTTTTAATTTTTAATGCTTATTTTGTTTGTATTTTTTAGCCCAAAATTAAAGAATTTGACTCAAATAGAATAAAATTTCATAATTTTCAACCCAAAAATTAAGAAAATAAACGAATTTTTGAGTCAAAAACTGAAAAAGACAACCTACAAATAAGAATCAATTTAAGGTTTAATTAGTCAAAAATGGATCAAATAGACCAAAGTGGACCGAAATATAGCAATTGCACCAAATGGATCTAAACAGACCTAAGTGGACTGAATTGGACCAAATATACCTAAGTGGATCAAATGGACCTAAGTTGACTAAAATTGACCAAAATGAACCAAAATGCGATGTTGATGACTTGATGTGACTCAAAAGAATCGTAACAATAATAAATGCTGTGCTTTAATTTTTAGATATTATATAGATGAAAATATCTAATGGTCAAATATTCAAAATATTAATCCAATAAAAATTAATAAAACTAGTCGCAGACTCGTGCATTGCGCGAGATAATATTTTTTTACGGTGATCTTGTTAAATATATTTGGGGTAATAAGTAATAACACTCTCCCATTTTGCTTATATTAATAACAAAATATTTTAAATTTATTTAAGAATCTGTTTATAAATGTTTAACCATGGTTAGTAAAGACATTACTCATAACTTTAGAATTAAAATACAAATTTATAAAATACCAAAACATTTGAAATAACAAATCTCTCCATAACTCATTGGGAAAAGAAAAAGGGGGGGGGGGGGGGGAGGGGGAAGCAAAAAAATTACTTAATATTTTGAAATACACTTTAATTTAAAATTTTAAAATAAGAGAATTTAATTTTAAAATTAAGGATAATTTTTGAACCTACCTTAAGTACAGGCAGGTTAGTACACAATATTTTAATATTAATTTAACAAAGTTTGGTCAAACAAATGTAAAGGGTGAAAATATTTTTTCCTTTCAAGTTTGGAGTAGTATCATTTCTTCAAACCTCAAGGAAGGGGAATGTTATTACCCCTATATTCTTCTTGTTGTTGTTGTTATTAATAATTGATTTTTCATTTTCTTTTAAGTTAATAAAAACCTTCATATACCTTTTTTATTTTTTTTATAGAATATACATTTTTTTAACCTTTACATATCTTTTTTTTAATGTGAATCTTTACATATACCTTAAGTAAACTCTATATTTTCCACATCTTTAGATGTGTAAAATCATAGACTACTACTTCATAATGATAGTAGCTAATTAGTTTTATCACTTTTTTTCATAATTTCATTTATAACATTTTTTACTATTATCATATATTTACTGGCTAATGATTTTCATAACAGAGGTGTTAAATGAGATGTAACATCGTTTATTTGATTTTTAAATGTAATTGTGTATGAAGATTATATATATATATATATATACACACACACACATACATACATACATACATACATACATATATATATATATATATATATATATATATATATAAAGTTAAATGAAATGTCAAAAAAGGGATTTTAAAATTTTCTAACTTTATTTCTTATGTAATTTCTATTATTACATGAGAACATCTCCTTTTAGTTATGAATTAGAGTTTGATTAGTTTTAAGTTTAAATATATTGCTATGATTGTGTTTAATTATTGATTATTGATTCAATTTTTTAAGTGAATGTAACAGTTGATTTTATTGCACTGTAAAGTTTTTAATGTTTTCCATATTGGTCATATTTATTCTTTATTTTTTACTTCTCCTTACAACCACTTTGTTTTCCAATTAATAGTTACTAATTGACATCTCTCTCTCTCTCTCTCTCTCCATAGGCAACCTACTATTTTTCAAAATTTGATGAAGATTTTATTGCATTAAATATGAATTGTAGGTTTTTTTTTTTTTTTTTTTTTTTTTTTTTTCCATTTAATTTTGCTACCCTTAAGTTAGTATATTCATAACTATTAGTTTCTTTATATTATATTTGGTTTAATATCCTCATTATTTTCTTTTTAATTTAGTGTTTGTTTCCCAATTGGCATTTGTTTCGTATTATATTTTTTTCTTTGATGTATTGGGTTTGAGAATGAGTGTGTCCCTAGTATTACTCCGCTTTATGAGGACACTTTTATTTAAAATTTTAATTTTTTAAATAAAAAGGAGAGAAAATATATAAATAATTTAATGATATAGAAGATGTGGGGAGATGAATAGTGATATAAAGGTAGAAGGTAGTGGGGAAATGAAAAGATAAAGGTAAGGAAAAAGCTTGGACAAAGTGTAAATGTAAAAAAAAAAAGTAAAGATAAAATATATAACAATAAATACCAATAAAGAGAACAATTGCACATACAAGATTTTTGTTCTTTCTTATAACTATAATTAAGATTGATGGTTTTACTTATCAAAAAAAAAAAAAAAATTAAGATTGATGCTTTTTTTTTTTAATGTGTTTTAGTATTGTGTTTTTTTAATTTCCCATCAGAAAGTCTTTTCTTTCCCTTTTATAATTTTGATTGAATTTTGCTTTGGATTAATACTTAGTTGTTTTTGGAAATAGAAATTTGAATATGCCTACCAATTATTTGACTAATAAATTATTATAAATTTATTTTTTTTATTTCTTTAGTTTTATTTTAATTTTGGTTAAGTTAACATTGTAATTTTGTGATAATTTTTTTTTATTATGATAATTTCCTTATTCCTTAAGAGATGAGTTGTATATTAAGCAAATGTAACACGCTACAACAAAGTTAGAAGAATAAGGTTCACCTTAAAAATATTAATGAAATGCACAAAAAAAAATATTAAAATGATATATTTGTAGAGATAAAAAGATTAAAAAAAATAAGTGTAAAAATATTTTTTTTTGGGAAAAAAAGACAATGCTTGAAATAATTGTTACTTTTTATATATTACACTTCATTGCATAATATTTATATTTTCACGCATCGTGTAAGTCTGCGGCTAGTTTCCTATAAAAACTAAATGATTCTACAAGTCTTCTATTGGGAATAAATTCTAATCTTAGGTTGCTAAATGCAAATGTAGTTGAAACATGGTGAGAGAGAATAATGGACTGTGCTCATGGTTAGTGTAATAAGCATGTGATATGATTGTGGGCTTCCTTTATAATAGGATCTTTTGTTACTCTTAGAGCAAACAAAATGACGCCCTTATCTCCACCCAAAATGGTTTCCTATAATGACAAGTTTTATCTTTTAACCTCTAAGAAATGCAATGCAATGGCCAAAGGATATGCCCCTTTAATATATTGTCTCTAATCAAATAAACAAAGGCTCCTGTCCCCTTTAGGTACAGGTTTATATGGAATTCAATTGTTTTCAATTTTTTTTTTCTCTCTATAAGAAAGAATCATCAACCTTAACTAACCAAAAAAAAAAAAAAAAACCATCAATATTAATTAGATTTATAAGAAAGAACAAAAATAGGATCACATTTAACAATTAAAGAGAAAAAAAAAAAAAAAAAGACAATTTAAAAAACAAATCTAAATGGCATTAACCAATGTGGAGTTTTAAAGAACTCTGGGTTTACCTAGATTATAATAGAGAAAATAAAAATGAGACTAATACTAATTCTAGGAAACATATATAGAGAAATAGAAATAAGATGCTGATTAATGAATATTGGCAATACCATCAATCCCGTTTGAAGCTTAATCATAGCTCCACTAATTTGCTAAATTTCAATTTTTGGCTGGTATATATTCAAGCGTTCTCCAATGCTGTAAAATTCCTTATTGTCTAGTTTTAGTTGAATTCCGGCAAACTACCTGATTAAATTAAGTGAGAAAATGAGCATAATGATTCTAGCATAGACCAAAAAAAAAAAAAAAAAAAAAAAAAAAGAAGAAGAAGAAGAAAGAATTCCCAAAGATTAGTAATTTGGCATAAATAGAAGAATGTATAAAAAATTCATCGAAAAATTGAGAGAGAGAGAGAGAGAGAGAGAGAGAGAGAGAACCCTTTTTTTGAATTCCAACAAACTACTCGATTAAATTAAGTGAGAAAATGAGCATAATGATTCTAGTGTAGAAAAAGAAAAGAAAAGAAAGGATTCCCAAAGATTAGTAATTTGGCATAAATAGAAGAATGTATAAAAAATTCATCAAAAAATTGAGAGAGAGAGAGAGATAGAACCTTTTTTTGTGAGAGAAAATCATGCATAGAATGGAATAGATAGTTACAAATTTATAGGAAAGATTTTTGTTCTTTCTTATAACTCTAATTAAGATTGATGGTTTTACTTATCAAAAAAAAAAAAAAAAATTTAAGATTGATGCTTTTTTTTTTTTTTTTTTTAATGTGTTTTAGTATTGTGTTTTTTTAATTTCCCATTAAAAAGTCTTTTCTTTCCCTTTTATAATTTTGATTGAATTTTGCTTTGGATTAATACTTAGTTGTTTTTGGAAATAGAAATTTGAATATGCCTACCAATTATTTGACTAATAAATTATTATAAAATTATTTTTTTTATTTCTTTAGTTTTATTTTAATTTTGGTTAAGTGAACATTGTAATTTTGTGATAATTTTTTATTATTATGATAATTTCCTTATTCCTTAAAAGATGAGTTGTATATTAAGCAAATGTAACACGCTACAACAAAGTTAGAAGAATAGGGTTCACCTTAAAAAATATTAATGAAATGCACAAAAAAAATATTAAAATGATATATTTGTAGAGATAAAAAGATTAAAAAAAATAAGTGTAAAAATATTTTTTTTTTGGGAAAAAAAGACAATGCTTGAAATAATTACTACTTTTTATATATTACACTTCATTGCATAATATTTATATTTTCACGCATCGTGCGAGTCTGTGGCTAGTTTCCTATAAAAACTAAATGATTCTACAAGTCTTCTGTTGGGAATAAATTCTAATCTTAGGTTGCTAAATGCAAATGTAGTTGAAACATGGTGAGAGAGAATAATGGACTGTGCTCATGGTTAGTGTAATAAGCATGTGATATGATTGTGGGCTTCCTTTATAATAGGATCTTTTGTTACTCTTAGAGCAAACAAAATGATGCCCTTATCCTCACCCAAAATGTTTTCCTATAATGATAAGCTTTATCTTTAAACCTCTAAGAAATGCAATGCAATGGCCAAAGGATATGCCCCTTTAATATATTGTCTCTAATCAAATAAACAAAGGCTCCTGTCCCCTTTAGGTACAGGTTTATATGGAATTCAATTGTTTTCAATTTTTTTTTTCTCTATAAGAAAGAATCATCAACCTTAACTAACCAAAAAAAAAAAGAAAAAAAAGAACCATCAACATTAATTAGATTTATAAGAAAGAACAAAAATAGGATAACATTTAACAATTAAAGAGAAAAAAAAAAAAAAAGACAATTTAAAAAACAAATCTAAATGGCATTAACCAATGTAGAGTTTTAAAGAACTCTGGGTTTACCTAGATTATAATAGAGAAAATAAAAATGAGACTAATACTAATTCTAGGAAACATATATAGAGAAATAGAAATAAGATGCTGATTAATGAATATTGGCAATACCATCAATCCCGTTTGAAGCTTAATCATAGCTCCACTAATTTGCTAACTTTCAATTTTTGGCTAGTATATATTCAAGCGTTCTCCAATGCTATAAAATTCCTTATTGTCTAGTTTTAGTTGAATTCCGGCAAACTACCTGATTAAATTAAGTGAGAAAATGAGCATAATGATTCTAGCATAGACAAAAAAAAAAAAAAAAAAAAAATTCTCAAAGATTAGTAATTTGGCATAAATAGAAGAATGTATAAAAAATTCATCGAAAAATTGAGAGAGAGAGAGAGAGAACCCTTTTTTGAATTCCAGCAAACTACTCGATTAAATTAAACGAGAAAATGAGCATAATGATTCTAGTGTAGAAAAAAAAAAAGAAAAAAAAGAAAGGATTCCCAAAGATTAGTAATTTGGCATAAATAGAAGAATGTATAAAAAAATTCATCAAAAAATTGAGAGAGAGAGAGATAGAACCTTTTTTTGTGAGAGAAAATCATGCATAGAATGGAATAGATAGTTACAAATTTATAGTAAGAGAGTGTGAATAAGAAGAGACAAAATAAAGGAAGATGAAGAGAAAGAAGAAGAATAATATTTATGTAGAGGGTAGTGGAGAGATGAAAAGAGAAAGAGTAATATTGATGTAGAGGGTAGTGGGGAGATGAAAAAGTAAGGGTGGAGAAATGTTGGAAAAAGTGTAAATATTAAAATAAATTAAAAAGTAAATGTTAAAAACAATTATAGGAAAATTAGAAAGAAAATAATAATGAGGTGGACGCTGACGTGGCTCAACTGGAGCGTAGCAACGATAAATGCTATGCTTCAGCTTTTAAATATATATAGATATAGATTGTGTAAAACATCACAAAGTGTTTCACCATGTGTAATACACACATACAATAAGATTTAAATATGTGGTATATGTTCTATGATAATTGCTCTTGTCGCTAATTGATTCCCTTAATATATAGTTGAAATTTTATCATAAATTATTTATATATTTGATAACAAAACATTCTATTTTAGGCGAGTGATAAGGTTGACCTTATCTGTTTTGGTACCACCACTTCCACCATGCTTCTCCAACCACACTGAGCAACCCCTGGTGTCATACTCAATCTGGATGGAATCGATTGCAGCTCCATGGCTGATTATTAGTTGCCTTATAGTGCAGTAAACTCCATCATCCCAGCGCCCACCACATTGGCCTCCCCATGGTCCAACTGAAATGTGGCTTTTCTCATATCCATCACAATTCTGCGGCACCACAATATTCAGTTTGCAATCATTTTTAGCCAAAAAAAAGATTTGCATGAAAGGAATTAAAACCAAGAAGAACACATGCATGCATAAAAATGTTAGTGTAACTAGACAAATTACTTAGAAGATTAGCTTTTTTGGTTCTCAAAAGTAAGAAAAAAAATTGAGAGTGCCAAAGAATGCTTCTTTCAGAACTAAATGAAAGGTAGCTGGAAAAGTAAGTAAAGCAAGATCAATCAAGTTACCATTATTGTTTTCCAAGAATGAGAAGAAACAACAGAATGGAAGTGACAAGAATGTGGAACTTGTATTAATTGCAAGCGAAACAGATGGAGAGGAAGATCTTTATAGAGGAAATTGGTTATTTAAATATTATGTAGTGGAAGGAGCTTATTCCATTTTCCATTATTGAGATGAAAAGAGAGAACCCAATCTATCAAGAATCATCACAGAAAGTATATAACTTTAATTTCCAGAAAATGTTCCATGCATTTATGGTCCAAACGGCACCACCTATATGTGCGTGTGTGTGTATATATATATATATATATATATATAAATATATGTGGTTCCGTAGATCAAACTGTTTCATCTTGGCAGAAAAGAATTCCTACTTTCACTTTCTGATACCTTTTGCCTCTGTATTTTCTCCCGACAGAATCCGAATTCTGTGTTAGCAACTTAATTAGAACATTAATTTGGTTCGGTAAATATAATTTTACTTTATACCGACTGTCCGAACTAATCAACCTAAACCGACCTCACAGGCACCCTGAACCTGAATACGTCCCCTAAAAAATTTGTCTACCAAGCCAAGCGCCACATGCTCCTGCAAGCGTCAGCCACAAGCCTTCCGCCAAGTGTCACCACATGATTCTAACACGTCAATCATGCTGTGCCATCAGAGACCCTAGCCAATGCCATGTCAACACGTTATGCCACATCACTAATCAAGTAAGTCTGGTGTGCGTCAACAAAGAAAATTCTAGGACCATAGACAATCACACAACTTTTGCCACAACTTGTTACGTAGCAAGTTGTGGTAAAAGTTGTGTAATTGTTTGTGATCTTAGCATTGCTCATGTCAACAATCATGTCAACTTTGATAATTGATTGATTTTGATCATTGACTTTGATCCTAAATTGGCTTTGACCAAATATATCATAATTATTTTTTGAAGTTTGTATACTTTTAAATTTGTAAAATTTAATCTGAATTATTACATGAATTCATTTCAAATTGATAGAATGAAGTTCCTCTTTGGTATGAGTTAATTTCATAAAATCAACGGGTCTTATTTCATCAAATTGATTAGATGCCATCAAAGATATGTTATTTTGTTCAGTTCTTAACGTGGGTCAACTTAGGTTCATCCGTATGTTATCATAACAAAGCCATAAATTGATCCTTATTTGGGGATAATATTAATACATGGCCCAATCCAAGTACAGCCAAACCCAAACCACTCAACATATCGATGACTCAGGATCGTACGGCTTGACCCTAGGCCAAATAAACCCGTTAGCACTGAGTGCCAATCAACCATAGTCACGTCTTCTTAGTTCTTACAAATAAAGGAGGAGGAGGAGGAGCAGTATTAGAATTTTGAATTTTTTAATAATCTGACAATGTCACTCGATTATAAGGTAAAATTGAAGCAACATTAAGGGCCCGTTTGGTAGAGGAGTTTGAGTAATGTTGTTTGTAGTTTTTTGAAATAAAATGTGTATAAAATTGTTTAAAAACTGAAAATATGTTGTTAAGATAGTCTACCAATCAGGGCTTAAAACTTTTATACGTTCAAGTGTAAGTTATCATTGAAGCAAACGTATAAAACTTTTATATGGATTGATAGCTTGTGGGCCCTGACCGATGGTCATTCTTAGGCCCAGTTAATCTATTATCATTGATGCTTCTTTTATTTTATATATATATATATATATATATATATATATATATGTATATATATTTTTGAACACTTCTTTTGTTTTATATTTATAGTTACTTATCACTACAAAACCATATTAACAAATGTGGGAAAAAATAAAAACGGCGTCTTCAATTTATCGTTAAAAGAAAAAGACTATGCAAGCCAACAATGCTACTGCAATGCAATCGCACGGACTAGAAATATAAATTCACAGTAAAACGTGGATGGGGGCATACATGGGCCAAGAATGAATTGAGAATGGCCCGTCTTTGTAAGCACGCCTTCACTTTTTATTTTGAATTCTGAAGTGCTAGCCCATCTTTGACACGCCTATTTTTCTATATCTTCAAATTTCATCTTAATTTATTTTGGTTGATGGAATTCATCATCTTGAAGATGGTATATGGTGTAACGGAAGCATGGGTACATTCTATGTAAGAAAGTGGTTACATATATTTAGTAAAAATTACACTGAGCTCCATTTATTTGTTATTATACTCAACCCCCATTTAACTTGGAATAAGAGTCTAAGACACTCACCTTTCATAAAATACAAATTATTTAATATTTCCATAGACTAAATAGATTAAAAAAAAAGTTTTTAAAAAAATCTCGAATTTCGAATTTCCTATTATAAGGAGTGTAAATGACACTTTAAGTGGGGGAGTAAAATAGGAATTCAAGAATTTTTAAAGTATTTTTTTCAGTCATTTAAAGAGGTTTGTATAAATAGTTTACATTTTATGGAAGGTAAGTGTCTTATTTCAAACTAAAAGAAGTAAGCCTAATAACTAAAAACCTCATATCTTGTTTAGTTAGGGTGTTTGAACAACAGTTTTCAATTTATAAACATTGAAAATTGTAGGCCCTAGAAAAAACAATGCGTTTGGTAAGGGTGTTTTATGAAAAAGTGTTTGAATTACATTGCTCATTTTAGATTGTTTAAACATTGAAAATAGAAAACTCCTCTTATCAGTTTTTAGTTTTTAAATAACATTATTCAATGACATTTTTAAAAATTATGATTCTCACTGATTAGACTATATGTCATCACTTTAAAAAAAAAAAAAAAAACATACACATACCAAAAACACAATTATGTTTTTTCACTTTTGAAAAAATATAATCAGAAATATAGTATTAAACACATTTTTTACATTATAAATACTTTAAATACATATTTTCATAACAATTTTTAAATCACAATTTTCACGTCATTTTAAATAACAATACTCAAACAACTACCCCAAAAAAAAATGAGAAGGCTGTATAATTCCACGTGATCCAAAGGTGTGATATTTGAGAATTGGCTTCCCAACTCCCAAGGTTTTGCTGCCTTGATGCAGTGATAACGTACGCCTGAGACTGAGAACCGTAGAAGTGTGGAACGGCTCGCACCTCCGACGTAAACGGAACGGAGATCTAGTGAGAGTGTGGGACTGGGACCAAATTAATAAATAGGATTAGGACCTAGGAGACTTAAAAATGTAACGAGAAACAAACACCGAAGGAACCTGTGTCCCATTGCTTTCTATTTACTCACCTCTAAACTATAACAAGTATTTGACTATTTGTATTTGAACCTTTTATATGGGAAAGGAAAGAAAAAGAAAAAAAGTAAATTATGCATAAACCAAAACAAAGTAGCTGATGATTGGGCTAAAAGCATTCACATCAGCTCTTGGATAATTGTGTATAAATGTGTAAAATACACATTTTGACCATTTTTACACATTTTGAAGCAAAAATCACACCACATCAGTCTATTTAAAATCATGCATAATCATCTAAAATTTTCAACGAGCTACAGTACCCGTGTAAATTTACACGGGCACTGTAGCATGTGTATTTAGTTTTTTATTAATTTCCGTTCGCACCAATTTTTCTCTCTCTTCTCCGTGCACAACGACCTCAACTCCTCATGTTCTTTTCCTCAGATGCACACAAACACATCCTCACAGAAAAATCAACACAAAGATATACTTGCTAAAAAAAAAATCTTTTCCTCAGATGCACACAAACACATCCTCATAGAAAAATCAACACAAATATACTTGCTAAAAAAAAAGAGATACACAAACACACCCACACACAAACAAACCCAAACGGAAAAACAAAAAAGAGACAAATCGGTGCTTATCGGAACGATCGGAGCTCGTGGGTCTCGCTTGATCGGAGCTCGTGGGTATGGGTCTTGCCTGATCGGAACTAGGGAGATCGGTGCTTGTGGATCGGAGCTAGGGAGAACTGAGCTGTGGATCGGTGCTTGTGATCGGAGCTATGGATCGGTGCAGCTGTGGATCGGTGCTGCTGTGGATCGATGCTTGTGATCGGAGCTGTGGATCGGTGATCGGAGCTGTGGATCGATGCTTGCGATCGGAGCTATGATCGGAGCTGTGGATCGATGCTTGTGATCGGAGTTGTGATCGGAGCTGTGGATCGGTGATCGGAGCTATGATCGAAGCTGTGATGATGTGGATTGGTTTGTGACCGAGAGGGAGAGAGATGAGATAGAGAGATAGACCGAGAGGGAGAGACTGGGTATGGAGAAATAGAAGAGAGAGAGAAAGAAATCAGAAAATATGAAAGAAGGAGAGAGAGAGCGTGTATAAAAACGGTTTAGGTGAGAGAAATAATAAAATAATTAAGAAAATATATTATTTAAATAAGAGAGGTGATAGAATAGATGAATTGATGTGGGTGTTTTGTAAAAGTGATAGTGTAAAATAGAAAAAGTAGGTTTTTGGTGTAAAAAAGACGGAATCTTTTAGACGAGCTGATGTGAATGCTCTAGAACGATAAATTGAACATTGACATTAAAACTTCAAAGTTAACTTCAAGATTCTTTTTTAAAAAGATCAAGTTGCACACTTTTGATCATTAACCTTTGATTTCAAAATCATCCTTATACTAAAAATAGTTTCAAAACTTCGCATAATATGATAGATGAAAAAAACTGGCGTAACAAACAAAAGTTTAGAGCTCCATGTCACTTTGATGACATGGAGCTTATGACAATGTGGCATTAAGTCATATTAACATTTTTTTCATCCATTAGATCACCAGATGACAATTAGGATCTTTTTAAAGCAATTTTGAAAGTATAGAGATTAAAGTTGATGATGTCATTAATTAGGGGTTGAATTCGATCTACGAACACTAGCAAGAAATATAAAGGCTCGCAAAAGGACTAATTGGGAAGATCCTCTGATGCTTAAGTCAGTGGCAAATTAGAGGGAAATTTCTCAAGAAAAATAGAATGTGTACGTACCTTTTAGGGTTAGTGGTACTATTATTTATATTGTAGCTTAAGAAGGGATTATCTCAAACATTTTTAGATTTTCAGCTGTACTCAAACCCAATATAAGGAGTTTGCACCAAAATGACATGGATGAATTGCATTGGAAGAATTAAACATATGAGTGGTTTAACTAAGATTTTTCACAATCATTATATGCTTTATTTACTAAGGTTGTCTTAAATATGGTAATCATAAACAATAAATTTAATGACACAAAAGATTCACAACTTTTATTTTTTTTACAATTATTCAAGTGTTACGTTGTGATTAGTATACACAAAAAATAGTGTCAAAATGTGACTCATCTAAAAGTGAGGAAAGTATCTTATATGTCTTATACACTTGGTTCATATATAAAAGATGTTCTTCTAAAAGTGAAATTACACCATAACTTGCCACCTTACTAAATTATGAAAAATGTAATAAAATTTTCTACATAACCAAAGACAATAAAAATAAAAGGCATATAAAATCCAGAGTAGTAAATTTATTCATTACACGTTCCAATATTACTTGAGTCAGTTACATGGTAAGTCTTTTCATTTTTACACTTTCAGAATATTATTTTGGGCCAATCACTCGGCTTGTAGTGCATACTCCATAATCCATACACACACATTACTGGTAAAAATTGAATTGGTACTGTGGTGGGCACCCTTTGGGCTCCCTGCTAACTCGATCATTTAAGGGTTGTATATGGACTCCAATGGCATATAGGTAAGAGGCAGCTCTTCCATGGAAACCGATTATCTTTCCTTCATTCTTTGTGGAAGTGAAATATGTGCCACTCTCCTCCCCGTATGGTCCATACCTCCTCCTATTTGTATAGAATGTGAGAGACTTGATAACTTTCCTACATTCATCTTCAGCAACCGAGCCGTAATAGCCACTTATGCATGTAAGGAATTCATGCGGGTACTCAAATTGGATCTATTTTTTATTCATAAAGAGAAAATTATATATAGCAACAGCAAACAAAATTTTCATTGACTATTTTTACAATTGTTAATATGATCTGTTGTAAATTGTGATTGGTGTATATTAAAAAAATGTGGCAACAGTGGGCCTATCACTTATGTGTTAGTCGAATCACAACTTACTCCATTTGAAAAATGTTAGCGTGGCAGAACTTGCTCTTAGTGTAAAGCATTAGGAAGAAGTGACATAGTACCTGATGGGGGGTGCCCTCATTGCCACATCCATGTTTAACTGACCAAATGGATTGGCCATTGCAATCATACTCCATCTGTATAGAATCAATGGCTTCACCCTTGGTAAGGAATATCTTCTTGATCCCAGTGAACACCTTGTCATCCCATGGCTGACCACCATCCCCACCCCATGGCCCTAGTCCACATGGAGCTGGTTCTTTCACCGTTCCGGCTGGGAGACCCACTGGTCCATATGGAGCTGGTTTTTTCACCATTCCAACCATGAGAACCCCTTGTCCACATGGACCTGGTCCTTGCATTGGCCCAGAAACAACCTGCTATAAGATAAAGATTTTAGATGACTAACATAGTAACATGTTAATGGACTAAAATGAGATTATCATCAGATTAGGACATTTCAATGCTCAAATTTTATTTTGTTTGAGTTTCAAAGAACTAGTTACGAACCTCGGGAATTCTCATGCCACCCATGTTGAATGCGTCAATAGGAGGACGAGGTAGTGCCGGTTTTCCTTCCATAACATAGACTCCAATGCTGTGAATAAACCATCCTTGTCTCCCATGGAATCCTACAATAATCCCATCTTTTGAGCCAGAGGAGAAAGGGATCCCTTGTTCATCTCCAAAAGGTCCATACTTCTTCATGTTAGTGTGAAATGTGATGGATTTGATTATTGTAGGTCCCCTTAAGATTAATGATCCATAATATCCACTTATGTGAGTCAAGAACTCATTTGGATATTCAAATCTTATCTGATCCACAACAAACCACCATAATTTGTATGAGACCAAATTATGTACATGTTTCATTAGGCTCAAGATATTAAAACAAAATATATTGTAAGAAACAGTATAAAAAACGGAAATTGCAACAAAAAAAATCATAAATAAACATACCAACAGGTATATTACAAATTTCAAGTTTGAACTAAAAACTCAAGACTAAAACAACAGTTATATATGTTGTGGGGCCCAATGATTTATGGGCCAGGCCCACTTGCTCATGGGGAGTCCAAAGGCCCAAGCCGAAAAATGTGATGGCCCGAGCTCAAAAATATAAGGCAAAAATGGCCCGAAGACGCAGCCGATGACAGTCTAGTCCTCGGCGGACCCAAAGCTCCATTGGGAAGAGGGGTAAAGAAGAGATATAGGAACAAATTTGTAAGGAGATCTAAAATATCTTGGGGGGAGTTATCCTTACTACCCTTCCCAGATAAGACTCTGCACCTGACAGAGCCGTATTCTTCAGCTTTATCAACCATCCCCAACAATTCTGGGATTGGACTGATGAGACAAATATCAGTCTTGTAAAGGTTGACCCTACACGTGGACGAAGGACAGCGAACGCAGGCTAATATAAAAGTAAAAGTAAGTGAGCCAAAAAGGGGGGCTCTCTCCATCCCACCTGAGGGAGAGACTCCATGGGGGAAAACACCGGAACAACTCATGCAGATCAGAGAAAAACAACCACCGTTGGGGAAAAGGAGCAGGGCCTTAATGCTCCTCGGATCAAGTCCGAGGAGTCCAACCCTATGGGATGCGACACTATAGGGCTTAAATGTTCAAACCCAATTCCTCTTTCTATATGAATTCCTCTAAAATCAAGACCGGAATACCGCCCCGTGCCCAACGGCTAGCTTTTCAAGCCCACTCTCTACAAATCATATTGTGAGGGATCTTTCATGTGCGAGCCCAACATCCTTATTGGGCCTCAACAGAATCGTGTCCTTACATATGTTATGTTATTTCTTTTATTATATTTCGATTTAATAGCATGCTTAGATTAACTTGATATAATTTTATAAGATGTTATAAAAATTCAACTAATAAAAAATTAGTTAAATTTGGTAAATATTTATCTTCAAATTTTAGCTGTGTTTTTAAGGAATATAACAGGTGAATGAAGGAGATAATGTTTGATAAATTTTTTCATGCACTTATTTAGCTACCAAAAAAAAAAAAAAAAAAAAAAAAAGCAGTTATTGTCTCATGTTATTATAAGCAATTTAAAAAAAAAAAAAAAAAATTTAATCCAATATATAGACTGATCTAATTATTAAAATTATAGAAAAATATAAATACATGAAAATGTTGATGTTTAATATAAATAATAAAAAAATGGAACTAAAAATATTAATTTTAATAATTTCATTGCTAAATATAATATTATAACGTTTGACCAAAATAAACAATTAATTATACTATTTATAAAAGTATTGAATTTTAGTTAAGTTAAAATATTTTTGTATAAGTATAATACAAGAAACCTTTAATATATACGATTTATTTTCAGCTAGAGTATTTTTGTCTATTTTGTATTAAAAAAAAATACATATGTATATGCAATATATAGTATAGTATGCATACTTTACTAACCATGCAGCCCACAATATATATATATATATATATATATATATATATATTAAAAAAAAAAAAAAAAGAGGAGTGTGTTGTAATATTAATTGTATATATCTCTAAATCAAGATTTGGAGCCATGTGTGTTAACAGATTAAGATATTCACCTTTTCCAATGTCAGTCCTCCACTGCCACCATTCTTGTTTCCCCATATAGCTTGGCCATTGCGATCATAGCAAACTTTAATGGAAAAAAGACCACCAGAGCGTGTTAATTGAATCTCACGCACGCCTGTATAGCATGATCCATCATCAAATTGCATTCCTCCAGGGCCACCCCAAGGTCCACATGACACAACCTTGGATCCTTTGGCAATTTGGGCAGTACCAGTATAAACCTATAAGAATTTATATATTTTTTAAAAAATTTTAATCTATATATGAATGCAATTATTGAATTATATATATAATGCAACAACAGAAAATACTACCAACCTTGTTATTGGTTACATATTCCCCGACAAATCTATTTGGTGGGAACATATTATCCTCAATTTGCCTCATATTTGAATAGCCCTTGGCAACTTCGGCGTATTCACCTAAAAATCTTTTTGGTTGGAACATATAATCCTCAGTATGTCTCATGTTAGTTTGCCTCATGTTTGAATTACCATTGACAACTCCAGCATATTCGCCTAAAAATCTGTTTTGTTGAAACATATTATCCTCAATCTGCCTCATGTTAGTCTGCCTCATGTTTGAATTACTCTTAGCAACTTCAGTATATTCGCCTGAATATTTGTTTTGTTGGAACATATTATCATCAGTTTGCCTCATATTTGAATAACCCTTCAAAGCTTCGGTAGTGCCAAACTCCTGAAGCATATATTTGATTTTGACTTTATACAAATATATAAACACAACACATATAAAACATTTTCCGACATTTGGTTATTATGAAAAATTATAAACTTAATATAAATTTGTTATTAAAAATTACTATAGAACAATAAATCAGCCTAAAAAATACAATAAAATAAAATTATTTTAATAAGCACAATCAAAAAAAAAAAAAAAAAACTAAAACTATTAACTAAATTTACAAATTCATGTGCGTAGTTACAAAAACTTGAAATATATAGAAGGGCATTCAAAAGTTTTTTTTCGTGTGACTTTGAAAAGTTTGGGGTCGGTTCCCAAAGTTTTTAGGCATATTATGGCTATTTTTGAAGTTTCTGAAGGTATTTTTGTCATTTCAACAATTATAAGGGGTACTTTTGTAATTTTGGTGGTTTAAGGAGAGTATTTTAGTCATGTTAAAATTAAATGTTTCGAATGCATTTTGCTCAATTTGGAATTTTCAATGTTATTTTGGTCATTTTGTAAGTTCGGGAGTATTTTCATCATTCTAAAGATTTTAAAGATATTTATATTGTATTATTTTAGAACTTTAAGTGTATTTTGGTTATTTTAAAGACTTCAAAGTGTGTTTTGTAATTTTTAAGGTTTAATGTTGTAAGGGCACGATTCTGTTGAGGCCCAATAAGGATGTTGGGCTCGTACGCGAAAGATCCCTCACAATATGATTTGTAGAGAGTGGGCTTGAAAAGCTAGCCGTTGGGCACGGAGTGATGTTCCGGTCTTGGTTTTAGAGGAATTCATATAGAAAGGGGAGATGGGTTTGAACATTTAGGCCTTATGGCGTCGCATCCCGTGGGGTTGGACTCCTCGGACTTGATCCGAGGAGCATAAAGGTCCTACTCCGTTTCCCCTATGGTGGCTTTCTTTCTAATCAGCAGGAGTCCTTCTGGTGTTTCCCCCATGGAGTCTCTTCCCTAGGTGGGATGGAGAGAGCCCCTTTTCTTTGGCTCACTTACTTTTCCTTTTATATTAGCCTATATTCGCTGTCCTTCGTCCACGTGTAGGGTCAACCTTTACAAGACTGATATTTGTCCCATCAGTCCAATCCCAGAATTGTTGGGGATGGTTGATAAGGCTGCAGAGTATGGCTCTGTCAGGTGCAGAGTCTTATCTGGAAGGGTAGTAAGGATAACTTCCCCCAAGATATTTTAGATCTCCTTACAAATTTGTTCCTATACCAGTTTTACCCCTTTATTCCGATGGGATTTTGGATCTGCCGAGGACTGAACTGTCCTCGACTGTATTCCAAAAACAGTCTTGTGCTCTATGTTATCGGGCTTGGGCCATAGCTCTCCTCGGCCTGGGCCTTCGGACTCTCCACGAGCAAATGGGCCTGGCCCATAGATTATTGGGCCCCACAATAGCCCCTCAAAACCCGGCTGTCCAACCTCCCGGTTGGAAAGGGGGGTTTTGGCAATGCTGAGCCTTTATTACTGCTCCTTTAATTTAGCCCTCCATTAATGCTGACGGTTCTCCAACTGCCCAGGAAACGCACCGGTCTGCGAGACGGTTTTTTGATTTTATCCCTGATGCATTCTTGACGTTTGGTTACCCAAAGCGCGTTTTTAATGACCTCTATTTACGAGACTACTTTAATTCGTCGGTTTCTGATGAGGTGGAGAAGTGGAACCGGCACATCTGTGTTTGCAGATTCCTTTGTAGATCTGATCCTATTAAATGCCCCCCGCTCCACCCTCCGTATAAGAGGGAAGGTAGGAGGTTATTGTTTTTGTAAAGAGTCCCTTTTCATCCTTCTAAGATTTGAAATACTTGGCCTCCCCTAGAGTTTATTTTACCCACTAGTTTATACACTAAATCGTGACACGCTTACCCTAACGAGTGATGAAGGAGTCATACCCCTCCTCAAAGCACCGTGTTCTAATAAAGCTCGAAATGGCTCGGTCAGGGCAAGGGTGGCGGAGACTCAAGATTCATCTCACCTTCCCTTCAGTCAAAATCCGAAGCAGGGATTCATCACGTCCAACTTTCGGCGTGACTGAGTCGAGAATTCCCATCATTGTAACCAACCGCTCTCTTATGAGCTCACCTAATATGGCCCCAGCGTGTTAGGAGTCAGGACCGAGGCAGGGACTAAGTGTCTCTGCTTCTTCCTCTCTTCGTTCACTGGTGGCCCTCTCCGCCTCCCTCTCTTAGTCTTCCCAGCACCAGATCCATTCTGGTGCTTTCTCTTCTCCCTCTTTTGCTCCTTTTCTTTCTTTTCATCTCTTCTCTCTTCTTCTCCTCCTTCTTTACTCATGTCCTCCATCTTCTTCATTCATCTCCTCCATCTTCTTCATTGATTTCTTCCTTACTATTTCCTTCTCCTTCATCTCTTTCCAAAGAAGGTTCTTATCGTAATATGAGCAGTATTGAGGCAGGGATTGGAGAGACTTTGAAGACGAGTTTAAAAGACGCCTGACTGTTTACATATCTGTATTGTGGATGTTATAGTTGCTTAGGCAGTTCACATTTTGTATAGGCTTGTTTGAGCCCCTCTTTGTACGTTGTAATAACTTTTCGTATTAATAAAAATTGTTGTTACTTTATTTCGCATGTTCTGTCTTTATGTTTTTTTTTTTTATTTGCAAATGCTGCTCGGCACAATAATACAGCATTTGAATCAATGATAACTAAAGCCAAAATACTTGCTAATAAAAAGATGTCACCATAACTTTAATAGAACTGTTTGACATAGCAACGCGTACCTGTAAATAGCGATACTTGCCCGAAACGAAGCCGAGATTAGAACTGGATGTTCTCCGTGGTGTAGGAGGTAATTATTCGAAGGCATATCACCCGCAAAAAATGAACAGCCCCCGTAGGCTGCCGAGTAGCAGAGCGCCCCGCCATCATCCTAACACTCTTCTTGGCCTTAACATTTTACAATATCTGGGCCGAGGACTTCCCCTATCCGAGCAGTTGGTTCCCCTTAGGCTTGAGTCTGAGGACCATGCAAGGCCTTGGTTCTGCCCAAAACTTGTAAGGTTTATTTTTTGTACTTGGTTTCCCCATAGGCTTGAGTCCGAGGACCATGCAAGGCCTTGGTTCTGTCCAAAACTTGTAATTTTTATTTTTTGTACTTGGTTTCCCCATAGGCTTGAGTCCGAGGACCATGCAAGGCCTTGGTTCTGTCCTTGGGCCCCTATGCTGGACGGGCCTGGGCCGCGAATTTACTGGGCCCACAAATTAGGGGGTATTTCCGTAGTCTTAGGTCACGCGGTACTTTTTGGCGTCCCAGTGTTCGAGGTGCGCCTTCACGAGGTTCCTTTAATCTCAGGGTTGCAGACGGCATTGGAAATCGAGCCGGACATTTTGTCTGTAGCGTTCCTTGGGACGCTGCGTGAATTAAATGCCACCACCTTATCTTTTAAATAAATAGGAGAGAAAGTTGCTTTACCTTCACACAAATCCTTCAGTCTCCTCTCCTAGTACATCATGTCTGAGGCGTGGGTTGGGGCAAAGGAACTCTCTCCGCCACAAAGGCGCCGTGTCCTCCTGAGACTCCAGATAGTGAGGTACGGGCAAAGGCGGCATAAATTCAAGAGAATATTCCAGTTCGACAGAGGGGAAAGGGTGTTTCTCCCTCTTTTAGTCAAAATCCGAAGCAGGTTCTGTTCACACCAGGATTTTGGTGTGTCAGCAGAAAGATTCTCCGCCATCAGCGCCTCTGCCTTGTTGCAGACAAATTTTTGGTGAAGGCTTCTCAATTTCCGGCTCCCTGCACCTTTCCTTCCGCGGTGCAGGCCCCAAGCTGGGTTCTTTTGCTGCCTGAGTTATGGGCATGCAAAAGCATTGAGGAAGAACAAAGTTCTGAAGGAGTAGCCACCCTCTCATCTGTGCTTCTTCTTCGGCTTCACCTTCATTCTCTTGTATTTTTCTTTTCACTCATGTAGTTAGCTTCAGCATAAGCTTCTCTCTGCTTTTCATTGTACACTGTACTATTTCTCTGTCTTAGTAAAAGATGAGTTTGTTTCTTTCTAAATATTTTTCTTTTCTGCAACAACTACTTAGTGCATGGACATTAAATATACGTTCGTTTCTAATAATACTTGGAGCAGAACAATGCCTTAAAACCAATTCCTACTAGCTTAAACTTATCGATGTTATCAAGTATCACAATGGCAATTCTCAATAAATTAAACTCTTGAAACTAACCGGAGTAATGGCTGAGCACTGAGCGATGCATGCAAAATAAATGTCCGAGAACGATGATCTCTGAATAACTCGTCCGAGAGGATAGCCAAGTAGAGAGGGATTTCGATTGTGTTTTTGGGTGATATATTGCACTATATTACATCAAACCCTTTGGTATCGGGGATCCGAGGGTAGACTGGGAAATCCGTGCAGTTTAGGGATTGACCCAACTGTTAACGGGGAGTTCTCCTCGGATGGATTTTAAGTTTCATGCAATCAATTTTCCTTTTAAGTAGCTGGTTTCCCCATCGGCTTGAGTCCGAGGACCATGCAAGGCCTTGGTTCTGTCCAAAACTTGTAGGATTTTTCTTTTAAGTAGTTGGTTTCCCCATAGGCTTGAGTCCGAGGACCATGCAAGGCCTTGGTTCTGTCCAAAACTTGTAGGATTTTTCTTTTAAGTAGTTGGTTTCCCCATAGGCTTGAGTCCGAGGACCATGCAAGGCCTTGGTTCTGTCCAAAACTTGTGAGATTTCTTTTAAGTAGTTGGTTTCCCCATAGGCTTGAGTCCGAGGACCATGCAAGGCCTTGGTTCTGTCCAAAACTTGTGAGATTTCTTTTAAGTAGTTGGTTTCCCCATAGGCTTGAGTCCGAGGACCATGCAAGGCCTTGGTTCTGTCCAAAACTTGTAGGATTTTTCTCTTAAGTAGTTGGTTTCCCCATAGGCTTGAGTCCGAGGACCATGCAAGGCCTTGGTTCTGTCCAAAACTTGTGAGATTTCTTTTAAGTAGTTGGTTTCCCCATAGGCTTGAGTCCGAGGACCATGCAAGGCCTTGGTTCTGTCCAAAACTTGTAGGATTTTTCTCTTAAGTAGTTGGTTTCCCCATAGGCTTGAGTCCGAGGACCATGCAAGGCCTTGGTTCTGTCCAAAACTTGTGAGATTTCTTTTAAGTAGTTGGTTTCCCCATAGGCTTGAGTCCGAGGACCATGCAAGGCCTTGGTTCTGTCCAAAACTTGTAGGATTTTTCTCTTAAGTAGTTGGTTTCCCCATAGGCTTGAGTCCGAGGACCATGCAAGGCCTTGGTTCTGTCCAAAACTTGTGAGATTTTTCTCTTAAGTAGTTGGTTTCCCCATAGGCTTGAGTCCGAGGACCATGCAAGGCCTTGGTTCTGTCCAAAACTTGTGAGATTTCTTTTAAGTAGTTGGTTTCCCCATAGGCTTGAGTCCGAGGACCATGCAAGGCCTTGGTTCTGTCCAAAACTTGTAGGATTTTTCTCTTAAGTAGTTGGTTTCCCCATAGGCTTGAGTCCGAGGACCATGCAAGGCCTTGGTTCTGTCCAAAACTTGTGAGATTTCTTTTATTTGGTTTATTTTTCGACCATAAGCCCCTATACCAGGGCGGGAAAAGTTGACTTGAGGCCGGAAGCCCCTAGAGATGTCCACGCCCTTGGCACCGCAAGGCGTAGCCCCTAGCAGAAGTTTATGCTGGAGCAGCAACTGTATGTCGCCGGAAACGGGGGAGCTTTCGCAGATTCCCATTTGACAGAGGCTTGACTCTGCCATCCCCTGTGCCAACGCGCGAGCCTTTCCCACAGACGGCGCCAATTGTAAGGGCACGATTCTGTTGAGGCCCAATAAGGATGTTGGGCTCGTACGCGAAAGATCCCTCACAATATGATTTGTAGAGAGTGGGCTTGAAAAACTAGCCGTTGGGCACGGGGTGATGTTCCGGTCTTGGTTTTAGAGGAATTCATATAGAAAGGGGAGATGGGTTTGAACATTTAGGCCTTATGGCGTCGCATCCCGTGGGGTTGGACTCCTCGGACTTGATCCGAGGAGCATAAAGGTCCTACTCCATTTCCCCTATGGTGGCTTTCTTTCTAATCAGCAGGAGTCCTTCTGGTGTTTCCCCCATGGAGTCTCTTCCCTAGGTGGGATGGAGAGAGCCCCTTTTCTTTGGCTCACTTACTTTTCCTTTTATATTAGCCTCTATTCGCTGTCCTTCGTCCACGTGTAGGGTCAACCTTTACAAGACTGATATTTGTCCCATCAGTCCAATCCCAGAATTGTTGGGGATGGTTGATAAGGCTGCAGAGTATGGCTCTGTCAGGTGCAGAGTCTTATCTGGAAGGGTAGTAAGGATAACTTCCCCCAAGATATTTTAGATCTCCTTACAAATTTGTTCCTATACCAGTTTTACCCCTTTATTCCGATGGGATTTTGGATCTGCCGAGGACTGAACTGTCCTCGGCTGTATTCCAAAAACAGTCTTGTGCTCTATGTTATCGGGCTTGGGCCATAGCTCTCCTCGGCCTGGGCCTTCGGACTCTCCACGAGCAAATGGGCCTGGCCCATAGATTATTGGGCCCCACAAATGTTATTTTGGATATTTTAGAGATATTTATATCATTGTACTAGTTTTTACTTTTTAGGATATTTTGGTTCTTTTAGAGATTTTCCAAAGTATTTTTATCATTTTAGAGGTTTTAAGGAAATTTATGGTTATATTGAAGATTTTCGGTAGCATTATGGAGGTTCTAACACTATTTTGGTTATGTTGGAGATTTTGGGATATTTTGTCATATTAGAGGTTTTTGTTTTGCTGAAAATGTTTTAAAACTCCTAAAAGGTGCATAAAATATTTTTCAGTCCTAAAGAAATTGTTTTCCTAATCAACAAAAAATGAATGTTTGACCTTTTTCAATTGCCCAATACGCTTGTGAAGAAAACTTTTTTTTTTTTTTTCCGAAAAAAAATGACCACCTAAACAAATGAAAGTCGAGAACATAATAACAATTTGAAAACCATTGAACGGATTATAATATATTTTCATTGAACCACATGACATAATCACATATTTTAATATGTTATTTTTATCATATGGTATATGATATTTAGAGGAAAATTTAAAAACACACCTTATTCTTAGTTTCAAATTCATTGAAAACTCGGTTATTAGGCGCAAATGCGTAGTCCTCATCATTCTCTCCTACCACCAGTCTCATGTTTGCGTATCCTTTCTCATATGAGTCATACCCTTCATAATTCTGCATCACAATTCAGTATACACTCATCGTAAGCCAATGAAATTTGCATGAAAGAATGTAAATTGTAAAACAAAGGATAATACTTGCACAAATTTGTTAGTATGATTTAACTATTTCTTTAGATGACTAGCTTGCTTGGTTCTCTAACAATAAGAAAAAAAATTCTGAATGCCAAAGATTAATTCTTTAGTAGTTATCCTCGCCTTTACAGAACCAAATGAAAGGTAGCTGAAAATTAAGTAAAGCAAGATCAATCAACTTACCATTGTTTTCCAATAATGAGAAAAAACACTACAATGGATGTATGGGACGAGGGAAGTTGTATTGCAAGTCTAACCGAAGGAGTTCGAGGTATTTATAGAGAAAAATGGTTTTTTCATGATAAACAGTCACTACTTTCCAAAATAACGTCTACTATGAATTTATTCTCTAAATTATAAAATTACTAAACGCAACTTTATTCTAAGTTCTGTTTTTGAAATCAAGGACAATACCCAATATATCAAGAATCACCACCGAAAGCTACTTCACTTTGCACAAAATGTTCCATGCATATATATATATATATGATGATATATGTTACACGTGTCAGCTCCATATATAATTTCATTTTTTAGGTATGTTAGAGTCTAATTCTAATTGGGCCCAAGAAAAATACAACTCTAGCCCCCTCCATCAAATCTACCCCAACAAATTAATGATTATTTAGTTGTTAAAGAAATATAATATTTTTTTTTTAATTATTAGAAATAGGACATGAAAGTTGCGTTATGTCCCTTTTCCTTTGATCAACTTAATGATTATTTAAAATATATCATTATTACTAGTATTTTTTACTTTCTTTTTCACATAAAGTAAAATCTTATGATCATCGATTCGATTCTATGATTTAGTCTATGAGGACCTCTCGTAGGTCTTGTTTAGGATCTCAATTCTAATTAATAACCTTGTTTTTACTTGTAAATTACAAATACCTACTAGAAAGATATTCATATAGATCATGTTTAATAGATCATGTTTAGGATCTCAATTCTTTTATAGATCATGTTTAATTTATTCATAAATATTTTTTAATTATAAATATCTACTAGAAAGATATTCATATGGATATGAAAATATTTGAAAAAGATCGAAAAAAAATACTTGAAAAATTAATTGAATCTTAGAGGGATATTTTTTTGTCTTTAAAGTATTAAAATGGATATTTGGATAAATTTTTTTTTTAGTAAATTAGTAATAAACAAAACATGGCAAAAATTTTAGATGAAAAAGATTTGAAAAATTAAATATTTAAGTATAAGAAAATGTCACATTCGCCTAAAGCCCCAAAATACATTGAACTGAACCTGTTGTCCTGGTTCCAAAATTCAAAGCCACCCTTCTAATTGGTAGCACATGGCTGAAGCCTAAAGGTCTCAATAAGGCAATAAGCACCTTTGAATGAATATTTGGGTCAATATACCATAATCCATATTACAGTGGTGAGATTTTGCCAAATGGAACACTATGTTGCAACCATAGGCCAGTTGATACTCTTTCCACTTCTTTTTATTCTTTTTACTTTTTCAAATGAAGAAGAGTCCTTTGGTCAAAATTGTCATCCTTTTGCATGTTGATAAGAGTGGAATTCTTTTGAATTTTTTACATCCTTCCATTCTTTCAAATTTATAAAGTTAATACTTAGGAAGGTTATAGAAGGTATCCTAACCATAAAATCATATACTATATAATTATGAGTACCACGAGTCCTAACATGATCATGTGTGTATCACGCTAATTTTGCCACTTTTTTGAAATACCATGATACCATATATTATCATTTTTTTTTTTTGAGAAATAATTACAACATGCTGCTAACTCCACAGTTCGAACCATTTCCCCCCCTAGACTCCCAAGCATTTTGTACATGAGGAAGTGTTAATTCAGCTACAAATCCTTTGGCTGATACCATATATTATCATGAATGTTAATTTGAAATATTTTTTTATGATTAATAACAAATCATGTTATGAAGCATAATTTATGGCATCTCAAGCATAACTCATATAATTTCAAAAAATTTCAAACATAATATAACTTTTATATTCTTCAAAAAAAAAAAAAAAAAAAAACTTAACAATTATATTACTATAACATTTTTTTTAGTGTTAATAATTCTGTGTATATACAGTTATTATTTATGCAATGCCCATAAGCAAATGATTGCCTCTCGATTACCCAATCTGATATGCCAAAAGATGTTTAACTTATGTGAAAGGGAAAAGGCAACTAACTAAGATTCCAATGCCATGGGGCCACAGGCCCTTTGGAGATTGGATATGGATAAACAAAAGATATTATAGTATTTTATATCTTAATTGAAAAGAATCATTTCCACGTGATCCAAGCGAGTGTGATATTATTTGAGAATTGGCATGTTGTTACGTTGGTGTTGGTGACGATATCACAGATGACACCACTCCAGAATCTGAGAAATGAAGTAATGAAAGATTGAAGAACAACAACCTTGTCTTGGACAAGTGGAACGGTTCGTAGTCCGACGTAAACGGAACGGAGATATTGTAGTGGGACCAATTTAATGGGTTTAGTTTAGGAGACTTCGATAGTAACGAGAAACAAACGGCGCATGAACGGTGTCCCATTGCTTACTATTTACTCATTTACGAAACTCGGGTTTGATTGTTTGAACCTTGGTATGGGAAAAGTAAGAAAGAAACAAAGAAATGAACAACTTTTGTTTTAAAAAGTTTTGTTTTTTTTGCTTTTATATCATTTTTTATATTAATTTTTAGTTTATTTGAAATTAAATAATTTTTAGTTTTTTTTTTGTGTGGTAATAAATCAATATAAAAATTACTAAAAATTATATCTTTTGATAAATACTAACTATAAAACATAAGTAAAAGCTCTAGATGCATGAATACCTCATTTTTGCTCACGTACCTATATTCAATATATATTGTACCAAATTTTTTTTTCTCCAGTGTCAATACGTTTAAGGTATGCCCGTGATATGGCTTGAATACCATTGTAATCCAAGTATCCAACCCCCAATAATGAGAGATATCCTAAATGTGTAATAATTTTTATTTATACTTTTTACATATTAGTTTCAATGTTAAACACTTATTTATTTATCTTTTATTTGCTCTTTTGGATTTTGGTTTGTATTATATATATCATTTAAGTGGTCAGAGATTCACTTTATTATTTGTTATTGCTCTTAAATTGATATATACTACAAAATATATTAAATATATATTTCATAAGTATTTAATACACGTATCTTTGACATATTAAACTCTAAATTTTTCAAAGAATATCATATACTCGTATTCATATTTGTACCCATATCATATATCCGTGACCGTGGATATTAGTAAAAGCCAAACATACATGACCTCATTTTTCATTTCCATAAAATGATTAATTGAATTCCAACTCTGTTAATTAACGAATTTAACGTGTAATGCACCTATCGATCTATCATTTCCTTGCAAAGCACTGTCTTTTCATTGAAATAATGATGATTCTGAACATCAATCTAAAGGAAACATATCTCGGCAATAATTCAATAAAAAATTAATATCTTGGCAATAATTGGGTTCAGATAAAAAGGAGAGAAAAAAATAAGTGCCACCAGCTTTTTTCCCTGATGGTTCTCATGTTTGTGCTTTTAGGCACAACGTTATTTAAAAGAAAAGAGTGACACATTTGCTGCATAGACATTAAACCATATGCCTATAGGCATGTTTGTACACTTGCCTTGTTCAGGTAGTTTTGTGTTTAATCATATTGGTTTCAAGTAATTTTTAGGTGCACAAGCCTATGAGAAATTTAAAAAAGTGGAAGAAACTATAAGCATATATACCTCATGGCATTACTATTCAAGTAATTTAAAAAGATCGAAAAGCTTCTGCAAAATAGTGATTTATGATGGAATTCTCCTCTAGCCTATGGTCTATGCCTTAGAAAACCTTTTTGATGGAAAACAAAGGCTCTTTTTAAGCTGTTTACCAAAATTAACATCTATTCACCAAATAACGTTTTAATTAGATGGATTTTATCTATCACTCTTATGATTAAATAAATAATATAATATAATATAACATAATTCTAAATATAATATAATTTAGTAATTAGGATAATTCTTAATGGGACACGTACTCCTAATGGAGATATTCTTAGGATGGCTCCATTCTCTATAGTCTATGAAAAATGTTTGCTGAAGAAGAGAATGCCTACATTTTCATTATCAAAATTTCAAAAAGACTGAATTTTCCTTATTACTGAATCTTCCTTATTGGCCTCTTGATCACGTGTTTTGCACATGGATTAAAAAGACACCATCTCCACATGTATTGAATGTGTATTCTTTATTGGCCTTAAAAAAAAAAAAGACATCACCCATGCGTGCGTCCGTAGACACGCATGTAGATATATATTGTAAAAATTAAAATTCTACCACTTAAGTGATCATGTAACAAATAAGGATGTTCACAAGTCAGATTGAGTGGAGGAAAACTCAACTTCTTGTTGACCAAGAGGAGTGGTGGTTTGGTGAGATCTCACCAGATTCAAAGGAAATCTCATTGGATTTAGTGGATATCCGCAAGATTTGGCGAGATTTCATCGAATGTAGTGGATTTCCGAGTTTATTTTAGAATAAAAATATTTATTTTCATTCAAATAAGATGTTATTTATGTTCAAGCAAATTTTTATCATTTAAAAAAAAATTATCCACAATGATCAAATTATTACTTTTCAGTTACTAAAATAATATGATATAAAAGTCAAATTTAAAGTATATATGAATAATATAAATGCCAATTATCTAAAATTTAATTCTTATGAGTTTAAACTCTCAACAAGTATAACTCTCACAATCGGAAATCCTAAGCAATTAAACAGGCCCCAAAGAAAATGTACAATGACAAAAGGTCTGTCGAATTTTTTAGAAAAGAAATGGGGACGTTTTGTAAATTTTAAAAATGAATTTCAAAAGTAGTTTTAATCCAAATGATTATTATCGAATTGACGATTTTAACAACAAATTAGGCTAAAAGTTGGTTGTTAAACTTCCAGGAAACTTGAAAAGGAGAAAGTGCATTTTATAGTTAAAAAATTTGTTTCTTATATCTAACCATCTACAAAGTGTCACATAATTTAAAATTTCAAATGATATAACGCTAGATATACCTTTAAATGTATAATATTCGATCTGAATCATGAAATAAATACATTTCAAATGGAGAATATATTAGCTCAAACATTTTATGTTTTTGGCTGTACTCAAACCCAAAGCAATAAGGAGTTGAAATCAAAATGACATGGATGAATTACATTGGAAGAATTTCAAATAGATATTTTGATTAACTAAGATTTTTTTTTCAATCATTAAATGCTTTATTTGCCAAGGTTGTCTTAAATTGGGTACTCATAATCACACACAAAATTTACAACCTTTTTCAATAACTATTGATGTATTATGTTGTGATTAATGTACACTAAAAATAGTATTAAAATGTGATTCATGTAAAAGTGATACCACACCAATCACAACTTACCAATAAAAGAGTGTAAGGAGAATAGAGCAAATAGAATCCAAGTAGCAAATTTATTTATTACAAGTTCCAATAGTTGATAATTGATCCACTCCACATAGTAAGTCTTTTTCATTTTAACACTGCTAGAATTTTATTTTGGACCAATCACTTGGCTTCTAGTGCATACTCCATACACACACATTACTGGTAAAAATTGAACTGGTACTGTGGTGGGCACCCTTTGGGTTCCCTGCAGACTCGATCACTCAACGAGGGTTGTATATGGACTCCAATGGCATATAGGAAAGAGGAAGCTCTTCCATGGAACCCGATTATCTTTCCTTCATCCTTTGTGGAAGTGAAATATGTGCCACTCTCCTCCCCATATGGTCCATACCTCCTCCTATTTGTATAGAATGTGAGAGACTTGATCACTTTTCTACATTCATCTCCAGCAACAGAGCCGTAATAGCCACTTATGCAAGTAAGGAATTCATGCGGGTACTCAAATTGGATCTGTTTGTTATTTCATAAAGAGAAAATTATATACAGCACTATTACAACAAACAACAACAACAACAACAAAAGCAAATAAATTAGTGGACAAAAGTACCATAATTGTAACAAAAAGTTTACGGACACAAAAATTTTCATTAACTTTTTTTACAACTGGTAAGGTAATATGTTGTGAATTGTGATTGATGTGTAATAAAAAATGTGGTGGTAGTAGACCTATCACCTGTACTGTTAGACCAATCACAAATTATCATATTTGCAAATTGTGAAATATGTTGTGTGATAGAAATTGCTCTTATTGTAAAGCATTAGCAAGGTGTAACATAGAGTGCGTTTGGATTGGGCGTTTTCTGCCCAATCCTGCGTTTGCGTTTTGTTTTTTTTTTTTTTTTTTTTTTTTTTTTTTTTTCACGCGTTTTGGGGCGTTTTGGGTGTTGCGGCTACTGTTCATGCACTGTTCAATGAACAGTAGCCGCAAACTTTGACTTTTCAAATTTTTTTGGACCAATCACAGCACATCGTGTACTGTTCACGGACCCACAAATTTCACTTTTCAGCAACTTTTTCATTAAAAATGGGTCTCACGATACTATTCACACATTTAAAAATTATTTCGCTACAGTGTTTTTCAGTTTTCAGTTTCAGTTTTCAGTTTTCAGCTGTATCCAAACGGACCCATAGTACCAGATGAGGGGTGCCCTCCCTCATTGCCACATCCATGTTTAACTGACCAAATGGATTGGCCATTGCAATCATACTCCATCTGAATAGAATAAATGGCTTCACCCTTGGTAAGGAAAATCTTCTTGATCCCAGTGAACACCTTGTCATCCCATGGCTGACCACCATCCCCACCCCATGGCCGTAGTCCACATGGAGCTGGTTCTTTCACCATTCCAGCTGGGAGACCCACTGGTCCATATGGAGCTGGGTCTTTCACCATTCCTGCTCGGAGACCCACTGGTCCATATGGAGCTGGTTTTTTCACCATCCCAACCATGAGATCCCCATGTCCACATGGACCTGGTCCTTGCATTGGCACCGAAACAACCTGCTATAACATAAAAATTTTAGATGAGAGACATACTAACATGTTAATTAGAAAATGCTCAAATTTTATTTTCTTAAGCTTCAAAGAACTAGTTACCTCAGAAAGAGGACGTGGTTGTGATAGTTTTCCTTCCAAGACATGGACTCCAATACTGTCCACAAACCATCCTTTTCTCCCATGGAATCCTACAATAACCCCATCTTTTGAGGCAGAGGAAAATGGGATCCCCTGTTCATCTCCAAAAGGTCCATACTTTTTCTTGTTAGTGTGAAATGTTATGGATTTGATAATGGTAGGTCCTCTAAAGATTACTGAACCATAGTATCCACTTATGTGAGTCAAGACCTCATGCGGGTATTCAAATCTTATCTGTTCCACAACAAACCCACAATTAGCAAAAGTTCAGATTACAACCAAAGCATTTTATATATATATATATATATATATATATATATATATATATGTCTGAATCAAGATTAGAGCTAGCCATATGTGTTATTAAGCTTAGTTTATTAACCTTTTCCACTGTTAATCCTCCACTTCTACCATTCTTGTTTCCCCATATAGCTTGGCCATTGAGATCATAACAAACTTTAATGGAAACAAGACCACCAGTGCGTGCCAAGTGAATCTCGCGCACACCTGTGTAGCGTCCATCATCAAATTGCACTCCACCATTACCACCCCAAGGTCCATATGAGACTGTCTGGCTCACGCTCACAGGTATCTTTGCAACAATTTGGGCAGTAGCATACACCTGTAAGAATTTGCACATGCTTCAATCTATACATGTATGCATTTATTAATAAATTTTTTTTTAAAAAAAGTAGATTACACCAGCATCCCTTTTATCAAAATGACAATTCCCCAAATGTTTATATAAATGACATTATTTTTTAGGGTAGGAATTTTTTTCTACCATTGAAATATTCCACTTGAAAAGTCAAGCATGAACTTTAATATATATATGGGTCGGGTTCAAGTTATACATGATGTGACTTTAAGTAATATTACACCACCCAATAACTAGTTATATAATTCATATTTTGAAAATTTCATCATTGAATTACATGTTCTATATGTTTTTAACAATCATGCCAATTTTCATGTCAATTGGATATTATTTACCATTAGATCCATAAACTCATTTTTATATATTATTTTAAACTACAAATACTTGAATTTAAAAAATTGATTGATGACACGGCTATCAATCTTTGATCACTTTGAAATTTTGCAAGTATGGAAAATATACAAAAATAATATAATCTACCAGTAGAATTGTCAAAATTTACATTTAATTAAAAAATATTAATTAGTGTAATATTGCTTAGAGTTACACCAAATGTAGCTTAAACCCAACCCCCCAACACACACACACACATATATATATATATATATATATATATATATTGCTTTTATAGAAATTTTAAAGGGAGTGTTATTTATAAAAATGTATGGGAAGTATCATTTCAATAAGCTTTAAGAGATTTTAATGTAATTTACCCACACAAAAAAAGTTGTAGCCGAAAGAATCACCAACCTTGTCATTGGTTTCATAACCATTGACATTTTGGACACTGCCGGCAAACACCTGTAACATATATAATTTTAGTTTTTCATTCAAATGTATAACACATCTATATTTCTGGCAGAGAGAGTAAATATATAGCATCTGTCATCAAACTGCATCCCTCCATTACCACCTCAAGGTTCATATGAGACAATCTTGGATCCCTTGGCAATTTGGGCAGTAGTATACACCTATAAGACTTTATATATTCTTAATTTTAATATATATATATATATATATATATCAATATCAATATATAACACATGTTTGCAATTATTGATTTTTTTTTATTTGTTAAAAAAAAAAAGCAACATCATAAAAAATCACTGACCTTGTTATTGTTTTCATATTCCCCTAAAAATCTATTTCTTGAGAACATATTATCCTCATTCACTACTAAAAACGCGAGTTTAAGCCGCGTTTTTGAGCTGCGTTTCTTTAAAACGCAGCTCCAGGATAGAAGTTTGAGCCGCGTTTTTTCAAAACGCGGCTCCACCCTTCTTCTATAGCCGCGTTTAGAAAACGCGGCTATAGACCAGGGGTGGAGCCGCGTTTTGTTCGGCTGAGGCTGCGTTTTTCCTGAAGGCTCAGCCGGGAATATAGAGCTGCGTTTAAGAAACGCAGCTCCATCTGATATAGAGCTGCGTTTTATTGAACGCAGCTCAAATACGTTTGGAGCTGCGTTTAATAAACGCAGCTCGATCTAATATGGAGCTGCGTTTAATAAAACGCAGCTCCACATCTGGTATAAGTGAAACAAACCCTAATTAAATTTCAACACTTGAAATTTCCCGATCCCCAATCTCAGCTCTCACTATCTCAGCTCAACCTCCCGATCCAATCTCGCCGCCGTGCTCTCAAGAGCTCTCGCCGCCGTGCTCTCAACCCACTACCCACAAACCTCACGCCTCCTCCCTCATCAAAACCCGAAAAATTTGCTGACCGAAGAGACCCAAGCTCTTCACTGGTGAGGCTCGCTCCGTCGCCGGCAGGCTGTCACTCCACTTGATCAAGTTTCTAGATCTTCTCACAGGTGACCACTATCTCTCTCTCTCCCTCTCCATTTTCCATGTCCATCGTCACGTTTGTTCTTTTTCAAATTTTTTTTTTTTTTTGCTGTTAAAATTTTTTTCCGGTGGAGCACTGAGATTGTTGAGTCTTATTCTCTCCCTTCTACGCCTTGTGATTTCTGAAGGAGTTCTTTTTCAGGTTTTTCTCCTTCACCAAGAACCAACCAAGCCCTAAATTACGAATTAGTACCATCCATCCAACAATGGCTTCCGGTGAGTTCGTTTTCATATTCCACTGCTCTGTTTCGTTTTCAGAAAATTGAAAAAACTTATATTGTGTTGAATTATAGACATGTAGTTTCAACTTTCAATCACATGTTATGATATAGTTTTTGCTTTATCCAAAATTTTAACCTTTTAAAGCTATCAGAAGGATTTTGTGCAGTTTCAACTTTGAATCACATGTAGTTTTTGCTTTATGATATAGATTTTGTGTTTGTGCGAAAATGTGAAAATTCTTTGACAGATTATATTTTGGGCTGTTTTGGGCCTCGTCTTGTTTTTACTTAGGTGCACACCCCAATCTTACTATCTTTGTTGATCAATTTTGCTACAACTATCTTCTTGATGGCAATCATTTTGTCATTACTTTGTGGTAGGTCAGCCTTGTATACTTCTCCACACCCACCTCTTCCTATTAGTTCAAATGAAGCTAGGTTATCTTCATTTTCCAAGAAGGCTGAGTCGTTTGCCTTTTCTTATCAAAGGACTAAACATTGTTGGGCTACTTGAGTCTTTTACTCTACCTCTTATAAAACCCATTACGGATCCAGCCAAAATCTAGGTGCATACTTCTTAATCACGCCTCTTGGGTCAAATAGGTGCATATTAGTTGTGCTAATTGTAGTGGTTAGTTTAAATTTCTTCAGCAAGCCCTCTTGAGTGACCCTAATCAAGTTCTCAGGGGTCAGGAAAACGTCAAATTCTACGGTTACATCATCACAATTCATATCAAAATCCTGCAGCCAGCATTATTTTTCTTGAGAAACTGGGTACAATCTAATTCACATTGTGGTGGGTAACATAATTCTCAAGGACTTCAGCAAACTTACCATAATGAAGGGATCTTTGCATTCTTTATTACTAGAAGTATTAGATTCCAGGAATTCCTTCTAATCTTGTGTCCATGTACGGCTCCGTTATCCTTAGTGTTGTCTCATTGACTTCCTCTATAGTTCCACAAATAGTGTAGCTATTCCCTCCTTCCTTTGCAGCAGTTTTGTCAATAGTTCCTTTAAACCATTTATACCATGGATCCATAGGCTCCGCAGCATCACCATTCAACAAGCGCCTAATATTTGCTATTAAGTCTCTTGGGTTGTAATTAGGAAATATTTGCTAAATTTTTTGACACTCAACTATAGTGAGCAAATATTGTTTGTTTAATCCTACACGCTTGCCCTTTCCCTCTTTCTCATGCTTGGCCTCTCCTATTCTTTTCTGGTTCTCCCTCACAACCCATGTCGCCAATCATCTCCCTTCCCTTCTCATCAAGCCTCATCACGCTGCCTTCGTTCTTGAAACCCATCTGCTCTCTGTTAAGCTTCAAGGGTTCGTGCTCTGTGTGGTCGGCATGATCGGCATTCTTGGCTGAGGTTGAGATCAGAGAGGCTAGGCCGTTGGGGTGGTTGTCATTAGAGAGGTTGGGGTAGGTTTTGCCTGGGGTTTTGTGGTGGGTTCAGCTCAGGATTTGTGTGGGTTCAGATCAGGTTTTGTGGTGAGTTTAGGTTATGATGTATGGGTTTCGACTGAGGAACTAGAGTCTAGAGGCTGTCCAACCTACTCCACTTGGGGCACCACCATTTGCTGTTGTGCTTCTCAATATCAATGGATGTTGTTGTGATGGATGCTGTTATGGTTTTGGGATTGTGATTTTGGTGGTTGGAGATTGTGGTTGTGGGTGATTGTGACTGTGGCAGTGATTGTTGTGGTTGTGGCAGTGGTGGCTAGTGACAGTGAGTGTGGGTGGTGGTGGTTGGTGGCAATGGGTGTGGGTTTGAGTTTGATTTGATTTGATTTTGGGTTTGTGATTTGGTTTTGAGATTATGATTTCGTTTTGGGTTTGTTTTTGTTTGTGATTTTGGTGGTTGGGAGTTGAGGATGTGGGTGGTGGTGGTTGTGGTTGTGGCAGTGGGTGTGGTAGCGGCAGTGGGTTAGGTCTTCTCATTTGGGAGAAGAGACATACACAGCGAAAGAGAGAAGAAGAGATGAGATTGAGAATAAATAAAAAATTAAAAAAATAAAAAGAATAAAGAAACAATATTTTAATGAAGTGGTAAAACATATAAAACTTTTGATGTTGGGTATATTATAAAATGGGAATTGTTGAAGACCTTGCTTGCTAGGACTTTGTTTGAGTGGTCTCGTATTTGGGGTCTTACGCATTGTAGTTCCTTGTCTGATTTCCTTATCTCTATTAGTCTTTCCTAATGATTTGATTGTATTTGTTTCAAGGGCAGTGAGTTTACAATCGTAAACACATTGTTCTTTTTCATCAATAAAACTCTTATTATCTATCAAAAAAAAAGAATGCTACAAGGGAGGTCACTACTGTCTTTTAGTGGCCATTAATTATCATGTCATTGTCTTGATTGAATTGCGGTCAGCACGCATATGGAAACCAAAGAAATGCATCATGTTTCTTTGGGATACAAACAAGTGCAGTAACACTTCATCTCTACCAAGTAACATCCAGCTTTAAAAAAAGAAGTTAAAGAACACATACTTTTATACGTGGAGAGCACATGCCAACTTAAATGAGTTACATCAGTTAATTTCTAGCCTTCAAATTCTTAGATTTTGCAAAATTGGAATTTCAATCTGCATGAGACCAGAGGTGCCTTTTTGTATCTGCCAAAAGTTCAACAGGAAATAGGTTGGATGCAAGAGGTAATGCAGATATACAGAAATGGATTACAATGGATTAGGTGTATAAAACTCAAGAGGTGGTAAAATAAACTCAAACCCATTTACCCATTCACTTAAATATGATTCAAACTCACCCAATTATTAATTGGGTCAAATGGGCATTAACCCAATTAAAACCAATTAACACTTATGTTAATTGAGTTTTAACTGGATACTCAATTAACATTTAGAGATTAGACTTTAAAATCATCATCATGCAAGGGCCTTAGAAGAAGTTTATTCGTTTGCTTTATTAAAACTTTGAAATGGCATTAATCAGTCAGTGATGAATGTGTTGGTCATGTAACTTTTGTGTTACTGCAGAAATATTTTGGGTATTGTACTTTCCAAGACTATCAGAAGACGACTATTGAGAAGATTCTAGAGAAAAAGGACTGCTTGGTGGTCATGGCCACTGGCAGCGGCAAGTCCTTGTGGTAAGCCACCCAGCCAGTCTCAACTCCCATTTTCTAAATTGTGTATTTGCATCAACTTTTGTTTTACCTTTTCACTTTTATGTACAGTTCTTTAAAATCTTACTTTTTTCATTTTATATGGTTTGTAATTTGATTACTGATATAAGCAACATGAGTTCCACCCTTGGTTGTGGCAATCGAATTCACAAAGCTGACCTGGTTAAAAAAACAAAAAAATCATGTAAGTCTCACACAATTGCAATTTCAATTGACTCATTATTCCCTTTGCTTCAAAAGACCTAGGTACCGGTTGAAACTGCCCATCACTAAGACTCACGCATATCTCCCACCTATCATTAACTTTCACATCATAGCTGAGGAAACAAAAGATTCTAGTGAGCAATTAATACTATGAAGGGTAAAAATACAAATAAAATGAAAACATTCAGAGTTTCATAGAAAGAACCTTGGAGGTTTCTCAGGTTTAGATTTAGCAGCAGAATTTGAGTAGACATTAACATAATCAGTAAATGATTTTACGGTGACCCAGGTTCCACTCAGGTCAACCTTCACAGACTTCGCAAGGCACCCAGCCAAGTCAAATACCCGCTTTTTCATCAGCGCAACCATGTTGTCCTCAAGATGAGTCATGTTAAATTTTGCCAAGTCGGGCTTAAATGAAACCTTAGTCCAATTCTCACTCTCTTTGCACTTTGAAATGACTGGCTCAGATTTTGTTTCCATGTTGTTGGAAAACACCTTCAGATCACCAAAACCATTTTACTAAATTAGCACATTGATGAAATGCTATGTTTTTCAAAGGAATAAGACTTAATCTAGAACTACATTAGGCAATAAAACACCCACAAATCTATGAACTATTAACAATTTAATTATAATATAATCAGTAAAATAACCCATGAAACCCAGAACCTTGTGCATATGCATCTAGACAAGAACCCTTCTACAACTACACAACAGAAATACTTTTGTACAGTTTTTTTTTTTTTTTCCTTTTATTTGATAAATAAGCCAAGACTAGAATGAAAAAACAGGATCAGAATTCTCACTGTAATAAACAATAACTGAAATGCACTGATATCCAAGAGCATTCATTCAGAAACATATTAAATCCTAAATTCCCTGATGAACCAAAAGACTGATTGAAAAAACAAAGGAGTTAATTAAAAATTGGCCCACGTCACATAACCTAAAATTGTATCAGTTCCAAGAATGAATCAAAGAAAACAAAGAACAATCACTAAACAAACTGAAACCCTAACTAAATCCATCATGCACCGAAAACTCAATCAAACAAATCAAACACCATGAATCCTCACAAACCAGCTAAACCATATATGCCACCAAAACAAAGTCCAAGAATCCAAATCCAGCACCAAGAAAACCCTTAAATGTCCAACAGTCCCAAAACCCCAAAAATTGAAATCACCAACCCCAACTCATAACAACCAAAACCAGTGTAGTTAAAGGCACTCCGGGCGCTCGCCTAGGCACCCAGGCGAGGCGAGGCGCCAGAAAAGCGCCTCAAAGGCACTGAGGCGAGGCGCCTTTAGTGAGGCGCTCGCCTCTGGAGCGTAGGCGCTCGCCGAGATATGTTTTGTTAGGCAAGAGGCGAGCGCCTGAGTAAAGTTTGCAATTTAAAGGCTCTAATGGCATGTTTTGTAAATTTAAAGAGATGCATGGTTGGTTTCAAAACTGTTACCTCAGTGGGGACGAGCTGTCACCCACTATATCAAATAAATTAATATAAAAAAAGCATAAAACAAAAGATGAAACAAAAGACCCAATAAGAAATTTCGGGAACCACTCCTCTTCATCAACTTTCAGAGCAGAGCAGTGGGTATTTCATCTTCTTCTTTTAGTGCTTTTTTTTACACTTTTTTTTTTCCTAAGTTCTCTCCCACTGTGACACTGCCTTGGTAATTTTGTCCACACTTTCAGAGCATAAAAAACTCTTTCCTCTCTATTTTTTCTCTACTTTTTTCCCCCTTTTCTCTTCTCTGTTGGACTCTCTATCTCCAGCAACTTTCTCCTCTCTGTTTTTTCTCTGTTTTTTTTCCCTTACCCTTCTCTCTTGGACTCTATCTCCAGCAACTCTTCCTTCTCTCTTTTTTCTCTTTTTTTTTTTCCTTTACCCTTCTCTAGTCTGACTGTCTTACAACAACTCTCCCCTATCTTTTTCTTTATTTTATTTTCCTATATTTTTCCCTTTTCTCAAACTCATTACTTCACTCAATTTTTAGAGCTTAAAACTAACAACCGCATTCAGGCTATTAAATAGGCTAATAGGCAGAATGTTCAATCTAATAGGCAGAATGTTCAATCTTCAAATGCTTTTGTTTTGTCATGGATAGTCATGAAGTTCAATCTTCAATGTTTTGTTAGGAGTTTTCTTCTTTCTAACATGAAGTTATGAACAATATTTTGGTTTAATATTCAGATTTAGTTGATATTTGGATGGAGACTAATTTTTAAATGGTGATTTATGGTTAATATTCAGACTTAGTTGATATTTGATAATTATCTAGACTTAGTTGACTGTTGATATTTGGATGGAGACTAATTTTTTAGTTGGGATTCAAACCCACAAACTGGTTTTATAGACCAGGCTGACCAGCTCCTATCCATTAGGAATGGAGTCAGATTTGTTTATATAATATTCTTATACATCAAATAAATTAGATTGGAACCCTATATGTAAAATAACAATATTTCGAATTTGGCGCCTCGCTTCACTCGGGCTAGCGCCTTTTTGGCGCCTCGGCGCCTTGGGCGATACAAGGCCTTGGCGCCTTAAGGGCGCCTTTCGCCTTTGACTACCTTGACCAAAACCATATCCAAGAACCTAAAACCCTAAAATTCCAACAAAGAAACACATAAATAAACAGAGATATTGCATCAAAATCAAGTCCAAGAATCCAAATGCACCCCTAAAATTGTGAAATCCAAGTGCAGCACCAAGTGAAATCCACCCCTAAAGTTGTGAACTTCTACAACACCAAGTGTAGCACTAGCACCTTTCTTCTCAATTAACACCAAGATACTAAACAAAATAAGGAGGAAATGCAGAAATTATCTGTTATTGACAAAATAGTTCTTAGCAACTTAACTTAAATTTTGTGAATTTTTGTTTGCGGTTGTCATCATCAATTGTAGATACTACACAACACAAAAAGGAATAAACACAAATACTGCACAACAAGCTAATTACTGTGCTGTAGATGTATACGCTAGATTTACTCCTCCCCACAAACATTACCACAATATCACCAAGTGCCAATTTTGACACTATTTACAAATTACCCATGATCTGTCTCTGTTCTTGCTATTGGTTGCTTATCGCACTTCTCCCTGCTTTGTTCTGCTTCATGCTCTTTGAAATGTTTTATGTTGTCTCTGTTGCCGTGCCTTCATGGTTGCTGCTTCCCTTTGATTCTCTTATACTGTCAACCTTATCATAAAGTACCAACCTCTAGATTTTTGGGTGAAAACAAAAACAGAGGAGAAAATAAAACTGGAGTGTACTTAGGGTAGCTCTTGAAAGTTGAGACTCCCTGATCCAAACTTGTTCTGAAATCAAGTACAAATTCAGACCAACATGTAAATGTTTCATTCTCACCAATAAATAAATAAATAAATAAAATAACAAAACAGCAAAAACTAAAACAAACTCCAATCACAACATGTGAACGTTTCGTTGTTCTAATCAAATTTAGCTTTGTTGCTTTTTAAAATTTAAGCAGCCATTTTCACCCTTAATTGTTACGATCCGTGTACCCTAGTTTATTTATGAATTTAATGAAATTGTAGCAGTTGTTCTAATCAAATGTTTAGCATTGAATTCCCTCTCTGAGGACTTAAAAAAGTTACTTGTAGTGTCTGTTGTACCTATGAATCTTTGTATGTTTTTAAAAAAATAAAAATTGTGTGTGCGCGCTGCAAGCCTGCAAGTTAGACATCCCAACCTTGATGATGATATATATTGCTGTATTTTTAGAAAGGGGTTACCACTGTTGACGTGGAAATTTGAATGGATCTGAATTTTAGAATGAATATATATATATATATATATATATATATATATATATATAGACACAACAACAACAACGCCTTAGTCCCTAAAAGTTGTGGTTGGGAATGGATCCTATTAGCTAGGGTTGGCCACAATTTGGAAGTATGCTTCCAAGTAAATTACTGGTTTTCTGCATTGAATTTCTTTATAATACCTTTCTTGGACTGAAAAAGTACCCGTTGTCAAAAAGTGTATGTGTTTTTATGAATTTTAGAATAACTTTATATGATCTTTTTGTCCATCATTTGCAGAACTTTCTTGTGGACATAAAAGGACCTGGATTGGCATTTTTGCCTGTGCTTGCATTTGAAGGAGGAACTAGAAAAAAAATACCGAGGTTTGAGGTGTGTGCAAGTTTAAGGTCATGCTTATATGTTAATAGCAAAGACAAGGTTGTTCATTCTTTAGTTTAACTATGGATACATCATGTACCCATGCATCATCGTATGCATATTTCCTAGGAAGTCAATTCGTTGTGTTTTCCTACATCTTATATTATTTTTCTTTACGTTGTAACACATAGGGAGAGAAGGCTGAGAGGTTCTAAACTCAAAGTTGCTTCCTTGAGGTCTTCCTGCTAGGCTTTGTAAGTTGGTTCTTTAATTCTGTGCTTCATTTATATAGGCCTATTTGTTGGAATCATTCCTCCAAGTCTCAATCTCACAAGGTTTGTTACTCGCAGCAGTCAACGTATCCACCTCAACAACACAGGCTCTTAGCTCCATTGGTATCTCTCTCTTTCTCTCTATCTTTGTCTCTGTATGTCTGTTTATTATGTTTGTGATTGTAATTATAGGCATGGAAACAAGATTTGCTGGTAAATTGAAGATTATGATTAACACATTAAGTTCGGAACTAAAAATTTAGATTCATAATCATTTAAGTTGAAGCAACACTTTTAGAAGTTGTAATTACCTGATGATCTACTGATCATTACATTATAATTTTAGGGGCGTCTAATGGTCCCACTAAAAAGAACTTGTTATTTTTTCAACAAAAATGAACTTCATTTTGTTGGTACTATACTCGGGACTCATGAGATGATGTTGGGGAGGGAACCATCAAAAAAATACTACATGTTTTTTTTTTTTTTTTTAATTTCATTTTGTTCAAACTTGTGAATCGACGTTAATTAAGGGACTCCCTTGGGCTGACTGAAAGACTTGGTCCGCCTCTAATGTAAAATGCTAAATTTATTACAATTTTTATTACAAATAATTTATTATTTAATGTGATAAAATGTTAAACTTATTATAAATTCTAATGTGAATAAATAAGTGTTTGAATTATTTAACGTAATCGATCATACACTAATTTGTAAGATTTATGTAAAATTTATAACATTTTTAGCATCATTTGTCAAGTAGTTGAGGATATATATATTAGCCACCGAACAAAACAGATTATGAAAAAATAAAAAAACAAAACAAGTACAGCTAAAGCCGCATAAACTATTTTTTGAATAGTGAAAGAGTACGGTACTACTAGTAAACTATTTATATATATATATATATATTCACACACTCTCCAATGTAATTTTATGGTTAGGTCATTGACGTCTGCCATTGTGATTTTTTGAAGCTCTGTTTTGGATACCCTTTCTCATTCTGTCAAGTATCAAAAGCATTTTTATCTCTTTCTATCCACAGAATTGTGTAAACACACATATACGTCCAATATTTCTTGTAGGATACAGCTTTGGCTCAACTTGTTGTGGACTAGGATCTCCATACAGTTTCATATTACAGGTGTGCCATTTTTTGTTCTCTGTTCTGCTATGTTCCCTATCCTCTTTCAACATAAACGAGAGTTATTACACTATACATTATAACTAGTAAGACATTACAGGTGTATTTTATTCAACATACATGGAGTGGTAGTCCAAATTAAGGATATTTTTTATTGATGCATTTTGACAGGGAGAATTCATAAAGACACATTTTGAAAGAGATTAAAGGGTGCTCTACAATTAATCCACCCTCTCACAAATCACAATTAGGTAACTCTCTCTCCTCTTGCACTCTCTTCCTTTCAATTTCATTTTCAGGTTTTTTTTTTTTTCTTTACTCATTTTGATAAAATTTTCTTATAGTTATTACAGTTGATGCATTTTTCTTAAGGATATTTTTTATTGATGCATTTTGACAGGGAGAATTCAAAAAGACACATTTCGAAAGAGATTACATGGTGCTCTACAATTAATCCACCCTCTCACAAATCACAATTAGGTTACTCCATAGAAAATGTGAGTTAATTTTTAGGATTACGCTACATTTTCCTACAACTATGTTTTACAATATCCCAAAAAAAAAAAAAAAAAAAAACTCCTCATTCAAAATGTATCGGTAATTGGTTTTCCTATATAACCCAACTACTTGAACTGATTGTTAAAGTAAATTTATTAAGATCATCGACATATATGGCTAACTTTTCTAGAATCCGAGGTTGCCCCACTTCTTTCACAAAAGGATGCCTAGCTTCTTTAATTACCTTTTGGGTCAAACTAGTTAACCACAGTAATTAATTTGGACTACCCTTTGGGCTCTATCATTAATTTCGATTATTTGATTTATATGATGTACTAATTTTTTTTAATGTGTTAGGGAATTATTTTGAAATTTACAAGGTCTTAGTTAGTCTTTGACACCTAGTTCACCAGAGAAAAAAATAAGAAAATGAATGATAATAATCATGATTTGCTTCTTTCTTCGATAAAATCATGCATGCACCTAAGTTGTTGTGTGCAACTTGAATCCCACGTGTAAAACTTTCATGCATAACTCATCTTTAATTATTATTATATATATATAAATTTTTTTTTTTTAAAACTCATCTTTAATTAAAATTTGACGTTTGTCTTATTGTTGCCTCCTATAGTTGCCATTTAAAGGGAGCTCTAATAGATCCAAACAATGATGTAGGTCCATCCATAGCAACATAACAAGATTCCTCTATTATTTTTGGCCTAAAAAAATAATAACAATAATGAAAATAATAAAATTTTTTATTTTTGTTATTACTTTGTGGCCTGAGGGTAGCATTTATTTACTTTTTGTTAAGTAAAACGACAAAACTGGGAGAAGCATATTAAAATGTTTTAACTACGGTAATGCTTAAAACGTAAAAATGTTCATAATTATCCTATTATGAACCTTGTAATTTATTTATTTTTGTTTATTTTTTGTGTTTTGAAGGTTCCTCATGCCTAGTTTAAGGGTTACAAACATCACACTCTAGGATATAATTTTGTTCAATTATCACTTACTTTTTTATTATTGATTCATGACATTCAAGGGGTTTATTTATGCCAAGTAATAAGAGCTACATATGTTCATCTATTGTAAATTTATTGCCAACAAAAAATTAAACTAATTTTGATACCCTCAATAATAATCCTTGGTGAATATAATCCACATGTTAAAATTTCAAATCTTAAATTTACACATAGGGAAGAATGACTTTTAGCCATTTCATCATTTGTAGTTTTGTCTTGTTTATATTTGATAACAATGGAATCAAAAGAGATATACAATATCTTTAAAATAGGTATGTAATTCCATTCTTTCTTTGTGACCCAAAGAAAGAATAGAAGGGGGGGAAAACAGTTTGGATGTATACTCTTTCTTTGTGACCCAAAAAATTGTATACATTTTTTTTTTTTTCCTCCCTCCCTACTTTTGGAAGCAATTTTAAATTTAACAGATTTCATCGCACAATCTCTATCTTCAAATCAAAACAAGTAACATTATAATTTTAACTTTTACGTTTATGGATGACTAATTAAAAGTAAAGCACAAATTTTTAAAAGGTATGTACATTTACTTCAATTGGTAAATTATTTTATTCTTAAATACAAGATTGATTCAAGTTCAAGTCTCGCATATACATACAAAACTAGTTTGTGTTTTCTCTTAAAATAAAAAGCAATCATCATAGTGTAGATGTCATATGTTATATATATGGTATCTATAAATAAAGAATTATAATAGATGTTGTAATAAATTAAGATAAAACCATGTCCTGTCTCATCTTTCATATACAATCATTAGAATTTAAAAAGAAAAACAAGGACAATACATTTAAAGAATGGTGAGGGCACATTGCCGTGTTAAAGGATTCACTCTATAATATCATTTTGTTCTCAGAATAATCAGGCTTAATTGTGAGACAAAGAGATAAGTGCAAAATAATAAGTCCAAACCCCACCTAAGTGTAAGATCAGGAACTTGTAGATAAGGGTAATGTATTACGTAGTTGGAAACAATAATGCATGTACGAATAAGCATGCAGCATGTTAGACGTGATGCCTAGACAAAGAAAGAGAAAAAAAAGTGTCTAATCAGTGTGGTTTATAGTTGTTGAAGAGAAGGAATTAATTATGTGTTTACTGAATATGAAGTATTTTATGTTAGGTTATGTTACAGAAATTTGTTATGTTCCAGTTGGAAAAATAAAATAAAATCATATTAATAGCAAACAAAAACATCAAGATCCACAATCTTATAAAAATAATTGGAAATATGTTCTTGAAAAATCAACCCATTCGAATGAGTTTTGGAATGTCACCCAACCTCGCTATATTCATGGCAAAATTTTTTCAGTCCTAGACCTTAACAAATTCCAATCAAATGTAGTTAATTATATATCGTACTAGTGCTATCATTTTCAATTTAGTATTAGTATTTTTCTTTTTAATCTATGAGGCCTATTTTATCATCTTAGATCTATGAGGCCTATTTACCATCTCTAAATAGGAAGTATGGATTTATGCCACTATTGAAGAATGTTTTCTGATTTTGTTTAATTAACCTTGTATGTTATTGATGTTCCATCTCTTTTACTATATACAGGTTGAGAATTTAATAGCTTGATTTGGTTATTGTGAATTGGCTGCTGCAAATCTTTCTGGTCAACTGGTTCCACAACTTGGTCAGCTTTTAAATCTGCAATACTTGTAAGTCATCTTCACATGCAGGGCAAGTTGTTTGACTGTATTATTTTTTTTTTTTTTGGTGTTGCATGAGTTAGTGCCAGGATATGTCCACATAAGAAATAGACTTCACTACCCATAAGAAATTCTTAGGCTGCTTGTTCAAACCCCCACCTCCTTGATTAATTATAGTTGGGTCCTTTTCTCATTTGAAGTTCATCTCTGCATTTAATGCTGGCATGGCTGGTATTATAGTTCTAAAGGGTAATTATGCCAAAGAAGCATTTATTCAACAGTTTGTAAACAATCCCCTTTTTCACAAATATTTAATCAAGAAAGGAAATAGATTTCCTTCCAAACACAATCCAATATGCAGTAACTAATTAGCAACTCTTAGAGACTAGAATCAAACAAAAAGACTAATCAAACGTTTATATGCTATAACTATGATGAGGTAGAATTGATGAACACCATTTTCTTCGTTAATGAAATATTTGGTAGGGCTTGTGAGACGATCATGTTTATTGAAGGTGAACAATCAGCAATAAGACAGATCGATCCAATAGGATCAGCTGGATAGCTTCTATCCAAACAATTGCTAAAAAAGTAGAAGTGAACCTAAACCTATGTTGCTCATATTTGGTGTGTAATATAATATTTAGCTTCATTCTACATCTTACCTGTGTACATGATTGTACTACATTTTGTACATGTGGTCAATGTTCTGCATCTTACCCTACTTCTATATTTTTGCTTCTTAATGGGGGTTTCAGGTAGGAAGACACTGAGGCAGCGGCGATTCTTCTTCATATTCCACTGCTTGCTTAAGATAAGGTAGCTTTCTTTTCATTACTCGCTTTGTGGGAAATGCACCTGTGTGTAATAAATGCTTCAAAAAAATAAAAACAGTATTCCCTTATCTAGCTAGCTATAGCTACCCTATAGCTGCGTTTTAGAAATTCAAGCTAGCTATAGCTGCCCTATAGCTGCGTTTCTTATAAATGCAGCAAAAATAATATGCCTATAGCTGCGTTTTAAAAAATGCAGCTATAGGTCTCTCTGTAATAAGTTCTTATTATTACAAATATAAATTAAGAAATAGCTATTACAAACAAAGGGGAACTATAGTTGCGTTTTTAAAAACACTGATATATTAGTTAAAGTTAAAGATTGTTGGATATATAAATATTTTACATTTTACATTTACTTAAAAGAAGTGGTAAATGATCATTGAAATTCTGTTTGGATGACCTTCTTGTGCCTGTCTTATTTGTTTAAAAATACGACTATAGTTACAATAAGTGAGGCTTTAAAAAACTTTACATATCACATTAAAATATTCCAACAATTATGCTTAAAATATTCCACAACAACTCACATTAAGTTATGATTGATTTAGTGTTATTATTTACAAAATTGAAACTGTGACTCTTTTTACTCGTGAAGTAGTGTTATATATATGTCCGTGAATATCTAAGCATAGGTAAGTATGTCTATTTGTAACAAATCACCTATTCTTAACAAAGCACGTATGAATCTAATTTGAAGGTTTATTGGCTCTGCATTACCAAATGTTGTTGTAGGTCAGATTTTGTAAATCTTATATACCAATGGATAAAAGTTGGATGAAGAAGAAGAGGGGTGACAGGGAATACGTTGAAGGTGTCCTTAACTTTGTGAAATTTGCATCTTTACATGCACGTGATGGGAAGATCTTATGTCCTTGTAAAGAATGTGCGAACTTGAATTTCGTATCGCCTGGGGTGGCACAGGCCCATCTGTGGACTAACGGGATGCTTGGAAGTTACACACATTGGAAATATCATGGGGAATCGGCGGCTGTGCCAACGGCCCCCGAATGTGGGAGTAGTCATGTGCAAGACTCCCATGAACAATACGGTGACTTCCGTGGGATGTTGCATGATTTGTGCCCCACGCATGAAATGGTAGATGAACCAATGGGAGAAGGTGAAACTGCGCAACAACAGGCTGAAGCTCTGAATGATGGTGCAAAAAAATTTTACAAAATGATAGATGATGTCGACAAACCTTTATATGCTGGTTGTATGAAATTTAGCATATTCTCAGCCATCGTTGTGCTGTTTCAGTTGAAGACTCTTTGTGGTTGGACGAACAAGTCATTTACTATGTTGCTTCAAGTCCTGATGGATATGCTTCCTTCAGATGCGAAGTTGCCAAAGGACCATTATGAGGCTAAGAAGATAGTTCGAGATTTGGGTTTGGGTTATGAGAAGATTCATGCTTGTCCAGATGATTGTATGCTATTTTGGAAGGAGAATGCTAACCTAGAGGCGTGTCCTTGTTGCAAAAAAAGTAGGTGGAAAACGATAGAGCCATCTGTTACTAATAATAATGCCTCATCCAGTAAGGGAAAGAAGAAAGCTGCAAAGATCCTACGATGGTTCCCCTTAAAGCCAAGATTGCAGCGACTGTTTTTGTCAGCTGACCTGGCTAGTTCTATGAAATGGCATGTTAATGGTCGTACAGATGATGGGGCCATGCGGCATCCTGCTGACTTGGATGCATGGAAAATGTTTGACTCCATGCATTTACAGTTCTCGTCTGAGCCTCGTAATGTCAGACTTGGATTAGCTGCGGATGGGTTCAACCCCTTTGGAATTATGAGTTCTACTCACAGCACTTGGCCTGTCATGCTAGTCCCTTACAATCTCCCGCCTTGGCTGTGCATGAAACGGTCATCCTTGATTCTATCACTACTTATTCCTAGTCCTACATCGCCAGGGATTGCGATAGATGTGTACTTGCAACCTTTAGTAGAAGAACTGAGAGAATTATGGGACGTTGGAGTAGAAGCGTTTGATGCATCTTCAAAAAATGTATTCCAATTGCGTGCGGCATTGATGTGGACCATACATGATTTTCCTGCATATGCAGATGTGTCAGGTTGGAGTACGAAGGGTAAGTTTGCGTGTCCTTGTTGTGCCTCGAACACCAATTCTCGATATTTACAACATGGCCACAAATTCTGTTACATGGGACATAGGCGATGGTTGGATAGTGATCACGAATTTCGGGGTGAAAATACATTATTTAATGGATCTACTGATATGCGAGTGGCACCTGTGGCACCAATTGCGTCAGACATAATTATGGATACTGAAAGTATGGTTGGACGTTGTCTAGGGAAGAAATGTCAACTTCTTTACAACAAAAGAAAGAGAAGTGAGGCAATTCCCTGTGGTTGGAAGAAGAGAAGTATACTTTTCACCTTGCCTTATTGGGAAGATCAAAAGTTGCGACACAATCTTGATGTGATGCATATAGAGAAGAATGTGATGGACAATATACTTGGCACGGTGCTGAACTTGAGGGACTGGACAAAGGATAATTACAAGGCACGCCTTGACTTGGCGGACATGGGAATAAGGAGGGAACTTCACCTACAGCAAAAAGGTGATAAATATACGATATCGCCTGCGTGTTTTCATATGACTCCATCGGAGAAAGATGGTTTCTTGCAAGTTTTGCGCGACGTAAGAGTGCCTGATGGATATGCTTCTAACATCTCACGTCGTGTCAATCTGAAAGAACGCAAGATTTCTGGTTTAAAGAGTCACGATAATCACATCTTGATGCAACAACTCCTTCCAATCGCTTTACGAGGATCTTTGCCATCGCATGTTACTAGGCCTTTGATAAAGTTAGCTTGTTTCTTCAGGAAAATTTGTTCCAAAACCCTTACGGTTTCAGAGATTGAGAATGATGAGGTAGAGATTGCAGTCACATTGTGTGAATTGGAGAAGATATTTCCTCCATCTTTCTTCACTGTGATGGTACATTTGGTCATGCACTTAGCTACTGAAGCCAAGGTTGGTGGTCCAGTTCAGTACCGTTGGATGTATCCCATTGAGAGGTAAGTCATATGTAATACATGTACATGTGCGCTTTCTAATATATAGCTAGTGTCAATTACTAATCTTCTCATGCACATTATAGGTACCTGTCTCGTCTAAAGTCTTACGTAAGAAATAGGGCTGCTCCAGAAGGGTCTATTGCTGAAGGATACATAGTGGAAGAATGCTTAACGTTTTGTTCACGGTATATGGAAGGAGTTGAAACTATATTCAATCGACCTAGAAGAGCAATGGAGGAATCAACAGGGGCGGTGTCAAGCGTGACACTAGACAATCATGAGTTCACCCAAGCTCATCGCTACGTGTTATTCAATTCCGAGAACATTTACCAGTTTCGTGAGTAAGTACTACAGACACCAATATAGATTACACGACATTCCAATGTACGCTAGGTGTATTAACACTAACACAATTGGCATCGCATGTAGGATGCACAAACGTGTGGTGGAGGACGAACTTCGAAGGGGCCACCGTCGTATATCCCCAGCTATTATTCATAAGCACCACATGGAAAAGTTTTGTGGTTGGTTTAGGTCTCACGTACGTTTTACATCTTTAACTTCTCAAGCTTTTAACTTTCCCATAAGTAGAATTATTGTACGGTGTGTAATAAGTTTGTTTGGTTATAATAGGTGATGTCAATGACTGATGCTGATAGGGAAAGAACTTCAGTTAATGATACAATTATCACACTTTCCAAAGGGCCGTATACTTTGGTAAATCGGCTGAAGCATTATGTGATAAATGGGTTAAAATTTAGGAGTTCGAATGTCGAGACAAATAAGAAAACGCAAAATAGTGGAGTTAGTGTCGTCACTGAAGGTGGCATTACGTTCTATGGTGTGTTAACAGATATTATTGAACTGAATTACTCTGGTACTATCAGACATGTGTTATTCAAGTGTACATGGGTTGATGATGAAAATAGGAGGGGATATAAGACTGATGGGTTTGGGTTTCCTATGGTGAATTTTACACACTCCATACATGGTGGGAAGGAAATTGTGGATGAACCATATGTCTTGGCGTCTCAAGCTACACAAGTTTTTTATGTTGAAGATAAAAGACACAAAGATTGGTGTGTTGTTGTCAAAACTAAAGCTAGAGATGTGTTTGACGCTGGTATCGGCCCCCATTGTGATGAGGATGACATGTACGAGTTTTATGAAAACATTCCATATAGTGTAACTAGTAATGATGCTGTTGGGGAAAACCTTCGTTGGAGTCGAGATGATGTGGAGGGAATGACAATTGATGCCTCCATCATTGGCGAGAGACATCTTCATGAAATGGACAATGTAGATGATTGTGAGTTCATTGATGATGAGTCCAATGATGAAGATGACAACGAAGTCGACTACAGCGATGATGAGTAGTGTAATAGGATACTGTTGTATGTGTAATCATGTTATATATATTATTGAAATTGTAAGTAGAAATTGTAAAGGTTTATTGCGTGCAAAGTTGGAGAATCTTGCATATATATGTCAAAATTGTGTTCCTCTTGATGTTGTTAACAAATTAATAACACTTTTAACATAAGTAATTATCACATGAAACTATTATTTCTTAATGGGGTTGAATATATATGTTTAAAATGTCTTTTGTGGATGTTGTGAAGAAATAACAGCTTTAACAAATGTCACTAATGTTAAAACTGTAATTTCGTCATGTTGTTAGTATAATATTATCTTCATGTTGTTAAAATTGTTATTTCTTCATGTTGTTGTTTGTTATTGTGATTGGCTGGTGGCTATAATAATCTTTATGTTTGTGTTGTGAAGGTGTTGGACGCAGGTATGGGCAAGAGAAAACGGCAGTTGCAACTTGTTTATGTCGGCGAAGGATCGTCACATGGAGGACAAAGGGTGGAGGCAGAAGATGATGGAGCACATGGACGACAAAGGGTGGAGGCAGAAGATGACGAAGCCCATATTTCTCAAGAGGCAAGACCGGTTGCCTCTGATGACGATGAGACACAGGCTCCTGGTACTTAACATGTCTTTGAATAAAAATCGTATTCATTTTTCTTCTTTTACTTTAACTTTTGTTGGCAGACTATGCTTTTAATAGTTCAGTGTAGTGTAATAATAGTTTACAATGGTTGAATTTAGTTAAATAATATTCTAGATACTAGTATTATACCCGTGCGATGCACGGCTTCATCAAGAATAATGTGCATACTAAAGAAAATATTTATTAATTTAATTAAAATTAAATAATAAAATAGATAATTAAACTAAAGTAAAGTTTTGTATTTAAAAAAATCATATATAACTCCAGAATTAATTGAATGGAAAACGGTAGATAATTATGTAACTAATATAAAAGAAGATGCCAAATCGAAAATAACTTCATTAGCATTTGGATATGATGAAAATTAAGAAGTGATACCTTTTGGCAATGTCCTGCACACCCATATATATATATATATATATGAGTTGTTGAGTATCCAACCTGCTAGGAAAAAGCTATAGAGTATAAACTATATATTAGCGGCATCCATACCCACCAAAATGAATCAACATAAATCATAGGTAACATATACTAAATTTGCAAGACATTAAAATTTAAGATTCAAAATATAATGGGAAAGTCAAATACAGGTGAGTTTTAGTTACCCCTTATACACTTGTTTTCATGATATAAGTGCAAAAAATAATATATGAAGAAATAAAGATCTAATCATTTGATGCATACTAAAGATTTAAAAAAGTAAAATTTTCTCATATAATAGAAGTATAAGTGTAGAACATATAATTTGTAATTAAATGTGTGATGTACGGATATATTAGCAATATATATATATATATATATATATATATATATATATAAACCGTGAAGAGTTTAATCCATATAATTCTTTAGTTATTTGTGTGAGTTCAACAACAACAATCATTTAACAAAGTATCAAAATATTTACAAGATGAGGCAATATTCATTAAACAAAGAGAAGGTATATAAATAAGATTAAGAGTTTTAATTAATTTAAAAATAATAAGATAAAGAGAAGGTATATAAATATAGAATTTGGAAGTGAAGAGAAACCTAAGGCTATAAAATGAAGTGTATTAATTGATAAGAAGAATTTATATTAAAAATACAAAAAGAATTAAAGTAGTACTTGTAGCAATTTAAGAACAAAAATAAATAAATAACTAAAAGAATGGAACGTGACCAAGTTTTTAGTACCTTTGGAAATATCTCCTGTAATTTGTAAACTGACTTGAAACCCATCTCCAATAACTTGTTATTGAAACCAAAAACAAAAAATAAACAATCTTTTTACTTTTTCTTGCAATTTAATGATTATAGAGATACACATGACTAATCTCAGCCCAACAATCATACCAAGCATTCCCTAACTAAAGTAAAAACCTGGTACCAAACCAAACCTCTTGCTCTTCTTGCTTTGCTCACCATGTTGAAAGTAAAAACTTTGAGAAATCATCATAGGATTAAGAGTGAGCTTGAGGTGCGGGGCATTAGAGGATTTTTATATGTTGATGTGAGTTTCTCTTTCTCCAAAAAAATAGATGATTTATCAACTTAAAAGAGGTTTAACTAATGTAGAACTTTAAATTATAATGAGATTAATATTTTTAATTAATTTCAAAATAATAAAAGAAAGAGAAGATATGTAAATAAAGAATTTGGAAGTGAAGAGAAAACTAAGGCTAGAAAAAGAAGTGTATTAATCAGTAAGGAAAATTTTTATTAAAAACAAAAAAAAAGATAAGAAGACTTAAAGTAGTACGTGTAGCAGTTTTTTCTATCAATTAAGATTTTTTATCAACTTCTAAATTTATCTTAAAAATCTTATTTCCAACATATTTTAATTATATCTTTCCCAATTCTAAAATCTCTCAGAACTCTACGTTAAAAAAGAAAATTATATGAATTATAAAATAAGTAGTTGATATGAGGTAAAAGAAGTTGAAGTAAAAATTAAATAGGAAAACACAAATTTCTACTTTATCCAAAAACAAAAAAAAGAAGTTGATAATGTCAAAATTTAGGATATATTTTATCAACTTAGAAATTATAGGAGAATAAAAATTATATATATTTTTAAAATCTAAAAATCTAAAAAAAATTCTACAATATGGTGAAGTTACTTGGTGCAACCACGGCGTCTAAGCCCAACTTTTATTATATATAATATCATTTAACTAAAAGAAAGTAATAAAATACTCACAAGCAAGTTCATCATACTAATCCTTGCCCACAACATATATGTTGACATCCCCAAGTATTGTGTAGATAATACAAACTGATCTGGTGCATTAAGTGCATTTCCCACCAACTGAACTCAATATAACAATTTTATAATAAACTCAGTCATAAAAATCTAATATGGCTGCCCTATGAAGGCTAAATTCTCCTTAAAGAAATAGAAAATGTGATTGTGTACAGAAACAGTGCATGCTAATCACATGTAATATTTATTATAAGACCTCTAGTTATTCGTTAAAAAAAAAAAAAAAAAAAAAAAGGCCTCTACTTATTTCTATGGCCAATAAGAATAATTATTGTATTCCATAAAATAAAAAAAGAAACGAAAAGAATAATTATTATTGTTGTCCTATCTGAATTTGCTTCACGATTCCAAACACAATCACTTAGAGAAGATCAAACGTAATTTAGGGTATGTTTAGTGTTTTAGGATGCTTTAGTCATTAAACTGTATTTAAATTAATATAATTTGGTGTTTTTTTAAGTTGTGGCTCAAAAATCAAATTATATAAAATATATATTTTAGAATGATGACTTAAAAAAATATGGTGTTTCAAATTTTTATGTAACAATCTTAGACGAAGTTTAGAGGAGTCAAAGGATGTCATATTATATAAAGTTCATATTCGACTTGCCCTTTTAAAATACCCTCCCCCATTGGCTACCACATGGAAGGGGATATTTTTTTTTTTTTTTTCTCTAATGGCTTAATAGAAATGACGCTTTTCACTTTGCTCCTTCTGATAACTTTTCAATGGCTACCATTGCATACATTTGTCTTTTTCCATTTCCATAGAAGACTTATAAATTGACATGGTAACTTCTATGATTGGTCCCACATAAATATTATAATAAATACATTTCTTAGTGGAAGGAAGGCATCAATTATCATGTTTGTCTATGTAGCATAACTTAAATTTTAGTGCGTAAGAGTTAAGACTCCACATATATAGAAGGAACAAGTAATGTAGGCGAATTCATCTACAAATGTATATGCATCCTGAATGGTTGAAACATGTAGACTTTCTTCCTAAAATTTTCTTGCATCTTCTCGATTATGTATATATTTTATGTTATTGTACACACCGCTATGTAGAAGTTTAATCTATATAATTCAAAATAGAGATGACTTGTCTATCGCAAAATCGCCTCATGAAATCTCTCCTTCAGAAATGTACTAATGTTTTGTTTAAATGAAATTATAAACCCTTAATATCACATTAAGTTAGTAGATGTCTAAATTGTCCGTGCTGTGATATGTTTCATTACTTGTGAGAATTGATAATTCAGCCTTAATATTGGTGGTTTTGTATATACAGATGATTATGAACAAAGGCCAACAACGGAAAATACACCTAAACGACGTGGTCCTACAAACCTAGCTGACATATGGGCATTGGATGGATCCTGGAAGATCCCGTTGCCGTTAAATGGTCGAGGGCAACCGATTGACCCGGATGGTAAAATATTTGTTCGATGGTTGGGAACTTTCTGTCACAATGGGTTGTTATTGCCACTTGTCCCTGCTGGGTGGCCCAAAGTCGATGAAAAATTTAAAGATGATTGCTGGAAGGAGATTAAGGTAATATGAAAATAAAGTATAAGTAATAGTCATTTACAGTCGCTGTCGTATATCCAATGTGATATTCAGTAGGGTCCGTGCTTGTGCTTTGCTAACTCCATTTTTGCATTTCAGCAACGGTATCTCATTGATGAAGATATTATTAAACCACCTGATCAAAAGGGATGGGCAATGCATATACTCGGGGTCCTTAGGAGAAATCGAAGGAGTAAGTTGAAGAGGATTCACGTACGAGGGCGGACAAAGGAAGAAGTATTACGCAGGAAGATACCGCGGAGGGTAATGCCGGAGCAATGGGTGGAGATGGTTAACTATTGGTTTGATGAGAAAACTGTGGTACTGCTATTTTATTCGTCTATCTCATTTTAGTCGTAATTTAGTCAATGATATCATGTTGGCCATGTTTCACTCTAAGAAAAACTAACTCTTCTAGTATAATATAATTAGTGTAGCTCCAAAGCACTTTCCAATAGATGTGATAGAGTTGTTTTGCCCCCTCAACAACATAAACTTAAGATTACTAGTATTTAGAGATTGGTTGGGGACTACGACTACTACAAGGGTATGCAAGTTCATCATATTTATGCCAAGGGTCTCAATAAGAAATATATAACAAAAAAAAATTCATTTGTGTCATAGTAAACAAATGAAATAGTAATTTTATCGTAACTCACTTATCTTGCTGCAATTTTATAATAATTTTAGGTCACACACATGCTGCAAAACCGAAGTTTATCAACTCCTATTTTTACACTGAGGAGGAGGGTAATTAGAAACAGAAATATATTATGAATGCACAATGACAAGCACAGACGAGACAAAAACTTACATTAAGTAGTAACATACCTTAGTCAAGAGATGTTTACTTTTCATATATTTTGCCGATAATGTGGTTGCAGACATTAAGTAACAAAAACAAGGTCAGTCGAGGGAAACAGAAGGAGATAGCAAGATCTGGGGCTCAAAGGTTTGCACAAATTTCTCATGACATGGTAAGAAATGCATTACAAGTGCTACTGTATTCGTGTATCACATTAGCTGATTTTATGCTTTTGATTCACTGTAAATGTTGGAAATACATTGTTACTTTCTTCTTAGTGGTAGATATAAACGTAGAATTCATGAACACCTTAGTCAATGCAAATGATAAACAATATGACAAATCTGAGAGCAATTGTGTTTATTGTGTGAAATTTTGTTCGTCATGTAGGCAAAAGATAAAGAGGTTCCGGTTGAGCGAGCTGATGTGTATCTAAAAGTATACCGTAGGAGAGATGGGACTGGTGTTACTCCTCATGCGCAGGAGAACATAGTAAGCACAATTTTAATGGAATTTTATTGTATTTTGTGTTTGTATTGTTTATGGTGTGTAATATGCTAATTGCTTACAGACTAGGATAGAAGAACTTTTGAGCCGAGATGGCGTGCGACTAGAAGGAGAGCCTGCTAGTGGAATTCTCTGGTCCACAAATGATGCATATGCTCAGGTGTTTGGTCGAGAGCGCCATGGACGTGTACGGGGGGTGGGACTTGGAATCACGCCATCGGGAAGAAGTGCAACAAATGCTTCACAATTTACTTCAACTCCATCGTTGCCAACCAGAACAACCCAAAGAATTTTGGAGTTGGAGAGCAACTCCACTAGACTGACTGAGCAACTAGCCCAACTACAAGAAAAACTTGCCCAATCAGAAGCAAGGCAGCAAGAATCAGAAGCAAGGCAACAACAAATGGCTGAAGTGATTATGCGCATGAATGAAATGTTCGCCCAACATAATGGCAGTAGTATAGCTAATTCGTCAATGTCTCAGGTATGAAATTGAAGGTGTATTTAGTAAAACATTACTTTTTTGCAATGCATTAATTGTTATGTGATATTAATATGATGTCTTTAATATATTCAGGGTGGCAGTGCTTGACGGGGACTCTCCATGGGAATGAAACTATGAATCCTCAGGTAAAACAAATACAACTATTCGTTATAACATATACAACTATATTGGGAAAAAATTAAAATAGGGAAGTAGGGAAGTAGATGTATTATAAGACATAAAATCAAATTAGAAAATATCAACCACGTAGTCCGTTATTAATTTAATTGTTTTAAAGGATGGGTAATAATAACAATGTGGTTAATTAGTACATGGTATACTCGACGTGGAGTATTGTTCGCATTTTATTGTTGAAACTTGAAAGAATAGAAATTTTACAACTACTGAACTATGTGAAGGGACCTTACTGGAAGGTAGCATTCCATCTAAGAAATTATAATATTTGTTGTTATATTTAACAAATGGTAGTGAATATGGATTATGTGTATATATGATATTGTATAGAGTATGGAGGTATATAAACTTTTCAAAGTGGAATCTATGTCTCACTCTTAGTCTTGTTTTTAAGATGCTATGGTTTTAAATGAAGTTACATCAAAAAGACTCTAAAAATTTAAGGGATGTTGACCTTGTTAAAGTGCAGCTAGCAAAATACTTGATTTTGTTTAGACTTTGTTTGTTTGGGCTTAAAATGTTAGCTTATTTCCGGTGTTGTCATTGTCACAGGTAATTGGCTGTACCATGAAGCTTGCTGGAAATTGTTGAGTGATGTTATTTTGTGATGTAAAAACTAAAGTTTGTTGGGAACTTTTATTTGCTATGTAATTTTTTGGATATGTAATTAATCTTGTGGCAATGAACTTAATTGTTTTGTTTATGTACAAATATCGTTTATGTAATTAATATTTTGGATACTATACAGTATCAAATATGCAATTTGGTAATGATTTCATATATGCAATTTGTTTTGTTGGTTAGTATTGTTGCATCTGAGTGTTGGCAGGAATATGTCTCTGGAATTACAGGTTTTGTTTTGGGCAGTACTGTGTTGAGGAAAAAAAAGAAATATTAAAAAAAAAAAAAAAAAACTATAGCCGCGTTTCGGACCTATGAGGTGCTTTGGGCTGCGTTTCAGTTGAAAACGCGGCTACAGACCGCGCTTCTGGAGTTGTGAAAAACGCGGCTCTAGCCTTGCTAAAACGCAGCTCTATGCGCAACCTATAGCCGCGTTTCAATTAAAAACGCGGCTATAGTCCCCGCTTCTGGAGTTGTGAAAAAACGCGGCTATAGCCTTTCTAAAAAGCAGCTATAAACACTGTTTGGGCTGCGTTTCAAACGCAGCTCTATGCGCAACCTATAGCCGCGTTTCTATTAAAAACGCGGCTATAGATCCCGCTTCTGGGGTTGTAAAAAACGCGGCTCTAGGCTATCTAAAACGCAGCTAAAAACTCTGTTTGGGCTGCGTTTAAAACGCAGCTCTATATGCCACCTATAGCCGCGTTTCTATTGAAAACGCGGCTATAGGTCCCACTTCGGGGGTTGTGAGAAAACGCGACTCTAGGACGCAGAAAACGCAGCTACAGACCCCGGTTTGGGCTGCGTTTTTGAAAACGCAGCTCTAGGTCCCCGCAGGGGGCTATAGCCTCGCTGCATAGGCCGTGTTTGCAAACGCGGCTATAAAACGCAGCTATAGCCTTTTAGCTGCGTTTTTATAGTCTATAGCTGCGTTTTACAAATGCGGCTATAGCCTCTTTTTTTTTGTAGTGATTCTGCCTCATATTTGAATAATCTTTAGCAACTTCAGCATATTTGCCTAAAAATCTGTTTTGTTGGAGCATATTATCCTCAGCCAGTCTCATATTTGAATAACCTTTGGCAACTTCGGCATATTCACCTAAAAATTTGTTTTGTTCGAACATATTATCTTCAGTCTGCCTCATGTGTGAATAACCCTTGAAAACTTCAGCATTGCCAAACACCTGAAGCATATATTTGATTTCTAGTTTATACAAATATATAAACAAAAATTACTTTAACTTATGTGGTGAAAGAAAATTGTAAGATCAACTTTTATATTTTATCAAAACAAAAAAAAAAAAGTAATTAATTAATAAATAAAATTTTCAAAAATTTTATTGCCAAGACCAAAAAAAAAAAATCATGATAGATGATTAAAATAAATTATAAAACTTGTATTTTTATACTTCTTAAAACTTGGGCAAATTAATTTCAATTTAAACACATTACACTAATAATTTTAATGTATTTATGGGATATAGTACCACATGTCACATAGTGACATAGTAAAAGCACATCATACGCTTTATATACATACATATATATATATATATATATATATATATATATATTTACATAACATAACCGCATCTTTTAATATTTAACTTTTATTATATGTAGTTTCTCAAAAAAAAAAAAAAAACTTTTATCATATGTATAGTATATTAAAAAGAAAATTTAAAAACACACTTTATTCTTAGTTTCAACGTGATTGAAAACTCGATTAGGCGCCAATGTGTAGTCATCTTTCTCTCTTATAGTCTGCTTCATGTATGACGAGGCTTTCTCAGTTTCAACAATAGTATACGTCTGAAACCAATGGTGGTAATACACTATTTTTGTAATTCGTTTAAATCTAGAAATTAAGGCTACAACATGTTTAATAAATAGTCACCTTGTCATAGGTTTCAACAGGTGCAAACATATAATCTTCTTCTTTTACCACCAGCTTCATGTTTGCGTATCCTTTCTCATATCTGTCATAATTCTGCATCACAATTCAATATACACTCATTGTAAACCAATAAAATTTGCATGAAAGGATGTAAAACCAAGGAAAATACATGCACAAATTTGTTAGTATGACAATTCAATATGCTGCATGCCAAAGAATATTGCTTCTTTAATTAGTAGTTTACCTCTTCTTTCAGAACCAAATGAAATGTAGCTGAAAATTAAGTAAAGCAAAGATCAATCAACTTACCATTGTTTTTCAAGAATGGGAAGAAACACTACAATGGGGAGTATGGGGCTTGGGAAGTTGTATTGCAAGTCTAACCGAAGGAGTTTGAAATATTTATAGAGGAAATTGGTTTTTTCAAGATAAACACTACTTTCCAAAGTAACTTCTAGTTAGAATTTATTCTCTAAACTGTAAAATTACCAAACGCAGCTTTATTCTAAGTTCTATTTTTGAAAGAACCTCCACCGAAAGTCACTTCAATTTGCACAAAATGTTCCATACCCATGCGTTCCATGCGGCACCACCATATCTAAATTTCATTTTGACTAAAAGAATCTACTTTCACCTGCTTTTGCCTTTAGTTTCTTCAGACAGAACCTGGGATCGATTCTTGATAACTCTTAGACTTAGTACATGAACTTGGATTCAGCTCAAAGAAATTTATAATACCAAATATTACTCACCAACTAATACCAAGTACTTCTTAGAGCATGTTCAGGTTTTTCATTCTTGAATGAATTACAAACTTAAACTGCAATAAACCACTTCCAGACTCTACGAAGTACGAATATGTCTATGTGAACGTGCGCATGATGGACCAATGTATTTAATTTTGGAAAGTAATCAAATATAGCAATCTGGAAGGACTTGGCTACTCTGCACTCATAAATTTTAGTATTTGGATTACACCCAGTCTTCAGGGATTTAATAATGGAAAAGAAGATAATAGACTTTGCTTGTAAGCCTTTTTCTAATCAAGGAGACTCTCTCTCAAATAGATATAAGATATGATAGAATTGGCACATATGTTATCTACTTTGTGATAATTGTTCTTTACAATCAAATCAAAATACCAATGAGTTTTTTATTTATGTAATCGAAACTTTATTTTTAGTCACTTATTTAAGGGCATCATAAGTTAAACTAACTGAAACTCGCTAATAAAAGAAGAGACCGATACCCTTTCCACATATTTTTGTTCTTTTTTTCTTTTCCAAATGAAGTCTTTTGGTCCATAATTATCCTCCTTTTACGTATTGATAAGAGAAATCCTTTGAATTTTTTACATCTTTTCCTTCCTTCAAATTTGTAGAGTTAATGTTTAGGAAGGTTATAGGAGGTAGTCCTAACACACAAGTTTCATGAAACCATATACTATCAATCTATCATATACTATACTATCATGAGTAGCACAAGTCCTAACATGCTCACGTGTACAATACTAATTTTACTACTTACTTGAAATACCATGAAATTATATAAATACTTTTTTATTATTAAATAACACATCCATGTTATTAACTCAAAAAAATTTCAAATTTTTTTTAATCATATTGACTTGATAAATTGTGATTGAAGTAACATAACTTTTGTTCGCATTAACTACAATATATCACCAAAACAATTATATAAATTGTTAATAATTTTGCGTTCCTAAATTTATAATTTATGCAATGATCACAAGCAAATTCTTGTCTATCTGTAACCCAATCTAATTTGCGGAAAGAAGTTTAATTGTGTGAAAGGGAAAAATTAAAAAGCAACTAACTAAGATTCCAATGCCATGAGACATTAGTTGTTGGAAAAAAATATATATATATCTTGCATCCATTACATGTAACCTCTCTCTCAAAGCAAGTGGGTTATACACATCAATAGAGTCCACACATTATAAGAGAGAAGCTACATGTAGCGATTACATGGTATAATCTTTCCCGTTGGAAATTAGATATAATCTTTCATGTTGGAGATTGGATATATATATATATATATATATATATATATGTCACCATCTTTAATCAAATAATGAATAATTCAGTAGGCTGATTGACCCTCTAGAAAACCAAAGATATGGTATGCTATCCTAATTGAAAAGAATCATTCCACGTAATTTAACCGACTGTGATATTATTTGAGAATTGGAATTTTGTTTACGTTGTTGGTGACGATCTCATACATGACACACCTGAGATTCTTAGAAATGAAGTAATTAATGAACAAGAACAAACTTGTCTTGGACAAGTGGAAACGGTTCGTATCGACGTACACGAGGCGGAGATATTGTAATAGGAGACTTTTGATGGGCTTGGGAGACATCGAAAGTAACGAGAAACAAACGGCGCATGAACGGTGTCGGTGTCCCATTGCTTACTATTTAGTACTCATTACTAAACTCGAATTTGAACCCCTTTTATATGGGAGAAGAGAGAAAGAAATTATGCATAAAACAAAACAAAAAAGTAACTTATAGAGATTAGGAGGACCCCATTTTCCTTTTTCATAAAAATGACTGATTGATTTTCCACTTTGATAATTAAAAGTGTTCAAACTCTAATGCACTGTTCTATATACTAGATCTATCGTTTCTTTGCAAAGCACTGTCTTTTCATTTAAAATAATGGTGATGATTTTTTTTTTTTTTGGTCAGAAAGGGGTATTTATATATTAATCGCAACAAGTCTATTACAAAATGTGTTAGCTTTGTCACTAGCTAACATAAACTCCACCACAGGCGGTGGTTCTACAAAAACTACAAAAGAGAAATTACGTCTAGCCCCTATTCTAGCCAAAGCATCAGCGCACTGATTAGCTTCGCAGTAGATGTGCTCAACCCGTTTGTTGGGGATGGCTTTTAGAAGGGTCCTGCAGTCAGTCAAAAGAGGCTCCATTAGCAAATTGGAAGAATCACTATTCATTAGTTGAACAACACTCTTAGCATCCAATTCCACAACAAGGCTATTAAGATTGAGATCCTTGGCCAAAATAAGACCATCTCTTAAGGCCCACAGCTCTGCCATAAAGCTATTAGTGCAGCCAAGACTTCTAGAAAACCCAGCCACCCAGTCTCCATTGTGATTCCTGATCAGTCCGCCTCCACCAGCCTTACCAGGGGATCCCAATGCCGAACCATCAGGGTTGAGTTTAGCCCAACCCACTAGTGGTTTCGTCCAAGTCACAGGGATAATGGACTTAGAGATAGAGATTTTAGCTCTCATTCCTATAGCAAAAAATTCAGCAACACTTTGTTTGCATTTCTCAACAACCTTAACATCAGGAATACCAGTCCTAAACACACAAGCATTACGTTGCAACCAAAGGTGCCAGATTCCCATAGGAAAAACAATACCCCACGGGATTTCCATATATTCAGAGACAATTTTTGTATTACAATTAACTTCCAACCATTCCTTAATGGGTTTGTTGAATGATTCCCTGAGCATATGGGGGAAATTTAGCTTCAGCCAAAAATCTTGTGCAAACTCACATGAACGTAGCAAATGATCAAGTGATTCAATCTCTTTAAGGCATAAAGGGCATGTAGTATTGAGGTTTAAACCTCTTGAACCTAGTACTTCACCAATGGGAAGGCTATTATGCATGCACAACCAAAGGCAAACTAACTGAACCCGAGGTGGTGCAGCAGTCTTCCAAACCCATGACATAGCTATAGTATCCAGGTTCAAGGGGTTTAAGCAATAATGGTGATGATTAACATCAAATTGGAGGTATCATATCTTTTCAATAATTCAATTAAAATAATTATATCTTGGATTCAGCAAAAAAATAAATAAATTATATCTTGTTAATAATTGGGTTTAGAAATTCTGAGTTATGTTATAGGTTGGAAACTATGATTTGACTCTTTATAACTATTTTTAAAAAAGACTAGCAAGTAAGTGATATCAAATGCTATAAAAGATGTCTATCTTTATTATTATTAATTGGTTTTGAGGTGAAATGACATAATTCATAGTTCAACATTATATATATATATATCTAATTTTTCACATAAAAATTCACATGTTCGCTAACAAACTCATCCCATTGGAATTTAGAACCACCACAACACAAAAATATACACTATTTTGGTGGTAAATTCGGTCACAGACTTTTCTAGAAACTATGTCTGTTTAGCTGCTTTTTTTTTTTTTTTTTTTTTCCAATGTGTTCAGTTTTTTTTTTTTTTACTTAATTAATTAGTTAATTTAACTCTCCTAGTCCTAAAAATTCATGGTTACACCCTGTCCCACCTTAAACCACATAAATAAATAAATAATTTAAAAAAAATAAAAAATAGATAAATAAACAACAACAACAACACTTGAATCTTATGGAAATGAAAAGGCAGACATAACCCCAGAAAAAAGAAAAACAAAATGTACCAGTGTACGTACCACCAGCTTTTCCCTTATGGTTTTCATGCTTGTGCTTTTAGGCACAAAATTATTTAAAAAGGAGAGCGACACATTTTTGCTTAAACATTAAACCATGCCATAGGCCAGTTTGTTCACTTGCCCTCTAGCTTTGTGATCAGCTCAGCTATATGAACAGTCCATCCATATGTATGATTAAATAAATTATATTGCATTCAATAGGTAACTTGATTATAAAAGTTCACGTAAATAGTTTTATTAGTTGTCGCACAATAAGTTGATTATAAAACTTTTTTACTAATTTATTGGGTTCAAACAATTTTTAAGTAGGCAATCCTCTATCCTCCATATTCCATACAAAATGTCAATTGAAGAAGAGAATGACTGCATTTTCATTATTGGCATCTTGATTGCATGTACTGAACATGAACTATTCAAATATTTTAATTTGAATAAAATAATTAGATGATTTTTTTAATTTTGAATTTTCAATATTAGAAGGCATGTAAAAAGGGGGGGAAATGTTAGTAGTATACTTTTTTAGGTTCTTAATTTGATCTTTTATTGTTAAATATAGAAAAACTCTTGTTTAAGTCTTTATTTGTTTTTCTAAAAAAAAAAAAAAAGAACTCTATTTGTTTAAGTTTAGAGTTGACTTATTTTGTGTCTATTTATTATCTTTTAGCTTATTTTGTTTATTCATTTTTTTTAACTTCACTTTTTTTTTTTTTTTTAAACTTCACTTTTTTAAGTATAAGTATACTTATAGCTCACATAAATATAAAAAGTCAAATAAATTGAATTGAAATAAACTGTGTCCGTTTGGCTTGAGTTTATAAGCTCAGCTTTTAGCTTTTATATATAACTTTTTAAAATTTCATTTTTTACCACACTTTTCAAAGTATAAATATATTTTACTACACTCTTAACAAAAAACTAAATAAACTGGTCTAGCCTTTTTAAGGTTTCTTTTTTCTTTTCCTTTTTTAAGTTTTTTGGCCCACAAAGAAGTCTATCTCATAACTCACAAAGATATAATTAGTTAATAACTCACACGAGGCAGAGATTATACGCGTGTGAGTGGAAATTCAATATACTATTACATTAAAATTTTACTTAAAGTCTATTTGAGGTGTTATCTCTCTAACAATATTCAAGTTGCTAATTGTCCATTTTCTCCAAAAGGTTCTTGTCCTCTTGTGCAATTTGATCTTTGATCGATTTAGTGGGGCTTATCGATTTCTCTAATGTCATTTGGTAATGTACATATCACTCAAGAATTTCCCTTTGCTTTATTTTCATGAGTGGAAAATGGATAAGGGCACGTGTTTGGGTCATGTGGATTCCGTGGCAAATTTATGACCTTCCAAAGTTTTAAGTTTTAATAGTGACATTTACAGAGATTATAAGGGTGACTTTACAACTCCAGAAGCTGAATTAACAATTACCCTTGGAAACAATTTTAATTGGATTGATTTTCTTTCAAACCATTATAGAGAAAAGTTTTTCTCTTTTAACTCATTACGTGACAATTTAGGGTTTGACTTACCTCCAGTACTTTTTTAACTGTGATCTCTTTTTATTTTAATGAGAAACTGTCATATCACTCACTAATTAAATAAAATGTAAAGATTAAAACCCACTACCACTTACTATTATATATTTAAAATAAAAAAAGATCTCCAGTTAAAAAAGTACTGGAGGAAAGCTAAACTCGACAGTTTAAAAGGCTATTCATGTATATATTTAATCACATAACCTACTTAATAATTGAGTTACTTATTTAAATAATTTAATGAATCATGTAATGTGATATACATGGATGATTTTAGAAGCAATAGGTTAGAAGAAAATTTTATCCATTTAAGTTTTAATTTTATCCATTTAAGTTTTAGGCATTAGGAGGGCAATGATGACAAATGAGCTTGGCCTTCTTAATATCTGACTGTACATCTAAAATTTTAAATCTTTTAAAGCCTTTTGGGAGTATTTTTTTATTAAAAAGAAAATTTTTTCTTGTATGCCAATGATTACAAAATTTACTCAAGTTTATTCCTTCATCTAAAATAAAAAGACCCTCTAAAATTCCTAAATCCTAACAAACCCTGAACTTTATACCCGTAAAATTCTAAACGTTATTGCCCAAACAGCCTTGACAAGTTTACATTATAAAATATTTATCTTTTCAAACCTTTTGGGGTTTTTTTCTATTAGATTTTTCTTTCACTTATTTTGTTAAATATTTCTTTTTAAAAAACCCAATTTTGATTAAGAAGGTCCCTCCCCTTTTTTTTTTCTTTTTTAATTATTAAAACAAATTTACTATTACAATTTACAAAACCAAAAACTAGAAAAACTAGTAGGAGTTGGAATCCTCAAGTCAGGAAAAAAGAAAAAAATTCCGTCCAAATTGAGTTAAAAGAGACGTCAAGATAATTTAAAAGACCATTTTCACATGTATCAAATCACAAAATTAATTAAATTATTTAAACAAGTCTTATAACTACTAAGTATGTATGTCAATAATGATTTTGCCAGTTTGCCTGCTAGAGAATTTTTGTTATTTTGAAAGAGTTTTTATTTTTTATTCTTTTTTTTTTGAGAAACTGGTAAACATTATTTTGAAAGAGTTGTTTCATATTATTACTCTACATGCCATGGCATAGATTTAATTAGTAGGTACAGTCTCTAGATATCGCTGAGCAAAGCAAAATTTTCCAACATCATTGTCAATGAATTAATTCCAGCATTAAAGTACCTCCAGGTTTGTTAGATAACTAAAATTGTTAATAATTATTCCTTTTTCTTAAAGGTCAATGAATTTAATTTGCAGTGCAAGTTAATTGGCTGTCCTTAAAGTTGAGCATTACTTTTGCTTTGTGAACTGATTCAGTTCAACTGAAGGTACCAGTAGTCAGTAGATACCTTGTAGTTATAGATATTAGATAGTAGCTCCATCTAATTTTGTTGACACCATTAATTACTCATTTAGGTGATGGGCAACAGCTAATAATAAGTGAGGATGTGTACTTATATCTACTTTATGTAAATTTATTTTTTAAGTTTTTGATTAACACCTATAAACTTTGTCCATGTACCTTTGTCATTCACTTCTTGAAAAAGATATATAAAGCAAAGAAAGTCAAGTCATACATGCAAAACAAAATTAGGTGAAAAATATGGCAACAATACAAAGGGAAAAGGAAGATTCAAAGAAACCCTCACAACACGTTTTGTTCTTTTATTTTATTTTTTATATTGTAAAGAATTTAAAGAAAGAGAGAGTACATGGGCCTCATTGTCAAGGTCTTCAATTCTAATTGGTTTTTGAAAAAGGGGTTTGGTGATGGTATATGCCATGTTAAAAAAATGATGCCGACATTTTGCTCACAAACGTAAAAACACACCAAGTTGTAAAGACCAGCAACTCTCAGATTTTGGTCACTTATTTTAATTTTTTGAATTGAAGGAATCTTTTCTTTTCTTTTCTTTTTCTTTTTTTTGCTCCTGGGCATTGAATGAAACAATAAAAAAGACAAGTCCCTTATAGAATTGTCGTGAAGTAAAAAAATTATAGAATTCAATGTCATCTTGGCATGGTCTGGATCCTGGACATTTTAAAATTCAAAAACAATGGTATGGTCAATTGCAAAATAATCTGCAATTAATGCTCTCTTATGCTAATACAATTTGTTAAAAAAAATTGCATTACTATTATATAAAAAAATAGTCCAAAATCAATAATTTTAGGCAAAGATTTTTTTTTAGAATCAGCAAAGAGATTTTAATTACCACCGTACCACAAGAATATGGCTTTCCGGTAGGAGTCTTTATATTACTTCACATGATACTTGACAGGAGTTAAGCGGTTCAAATAGTGACACTTCAACGAATGTGTTCTGCCCACGATAATAGCCTCATCAAGGCCCCAATGATACATGTGATAACGTGATATTACTCATTATTGTCACGTAGCATTAGGTCAATGAGTCCATATCATAAACCCCTATTTCTATTCCAAAAAAAAAACAAACAAATTTAATTTAAATGAACCCGTTAGACAAAAATTTAAGATAAGAAGGGACTACAGTATGACAAAAATTTAACATAGGGTACCATTTCTTGAATGAGGGTAAAAGGAGTGAGAATGAAGGAAGAGCACTAAAAAAATGTAAAGAAACTTACTTTCATAATTAAAGAAGACAAATAAAGAAATATGTAATAATACATAAAAGGATCCGAAGTTTGCTCTACAAATAATGGACTACGGTCGAAGAAGAAGAATCCCACATTATTCGAGCAATGGCACGGGCATGGGCAATTGGGCATGGCCCCCGCTGTCTTAGGGTTGTGCTCTTCGGCCAGCCTGTGTACCTTTTCTTTGTTGGAGATCTAAAGAGAGACAAGGCAGACATTTGTTTTGTGTTTTTAAAGATATCTACAAGTAAGGTGTAGGTGGCTTGGAGAGTAGGTCATTATCGTCCAATTAAGGAGGTACATGTGGATGATTCATCATGTCCCCTTTCGTATTAGTCTTTGTTTATTTGTCCAAAACAAAGGGAGTTACCTACTTACCCTAGGTACAATCTCTTTTTTCACTCATTGATATAATCAATTGTAACTAATTGGGTCAATATCATTTTCATATGGTTCAATTGTAAGCACAATTTTTTTCTTTTTACATATTAATTATAATTTATCGTTTTAATTAATTGTGAAATCTTGTATGAATAAATGTATGTCTCTAGCCAAGAGTCATGTAACTCAACTGGTTAGCACATTTTGTTGTTTCCAACAAAGACATCAAGGTCAAGAATTTGTAATTCAACTAGTTGACATCTTTTAGTGTATTGGCATAAATTTACCTATATTTGTTTCCCTATTAGGATAAGAACCTATTTTTCTTATTTTGTCTAACCACTTTACTTTTTCACTCACGCTAGACTCCTAACCAAAATAAAAAAGTTACCCACTCAAGCTAGATACAAACTCATTTCAATTAAGGAGGTACATGTGGTTAATTGATCATGTCCCTTTCGAATTAGTCTTATTTATTTGTCCAAAACAAAAAGAGTTACCCACTTACCCTAGGTACAAACTCCTTTCTCACTCATTGATATAATGATTGTAATTAATTGCGTCAATATCACTTTCACGTGGTTCCATCATAAATACTAGTATTTTTTTTATTTACATATTAATCACAGTTTATCATCTCAATTAATTGTGAAATCAGTTTCTCAAAAAAAAAAAAATTTGTGAAATCATGTATGAATAAGTGTATGTCTCAAACCAAGAGCCATGTAATTCAACTAATTGGCACATTTTGTTGTTTCCAACAAAACATCAAGGTCAAGGGATTTATAACTCGACTGGTTGGCAACTTTTAGTGTATTAAAATATAATTTGTCATGCATTTTTTTATTATATCTCTTACCGTTCAAAATACCAATTTTTCTTTATTACAGTTTACCAAAACACAAAAACAATAAATAAATGAAATAGGGATTGAATAATGCTCTCTAAAAATAGGGAACAACTGTAGTCTATAACAAAACCCCAAAACATGGAAGGGATATGTAAGCTGATGTGGGGTGATTAATTTTTGGGTTTCCTTCACTATTTTGTTTCCTTACCTTGTTTTAAGGAGCTTGCTGCCAATGCTCTTTTAGTTTTTGTAAGCTTAAAATCCGAAGACAATTGTAACTTTGCTACCTCTAGTGAGGCTCTCTCTCCAAAAGTTCACTTTCACTATGTTATCCTCTAAAGAGGATATTATCATTGTGTGTTAGGTACTTGATTTTTTTTTTTTTTTTTTTGTGTGCTAACTCTTTTGGGACCTGGTCTAGAGGATCTTAGTCGGCCTTACTTAGCAATAAAGGAAATTCTAGCCGACATTTAACCCTTTTTTTTTTTTTAAGAAGTAAACACACACACAAGATCTTTTCAAAAAAAAAACACACACACACACAGGAGAAAAAGAAAGATGTTGTAACACAAAGTCACAAAGACACACCACAACTCTAACCTAAGTATTATTAGAAATCCAATCTTTTCAAAAAACTTCCACATGTCTCGTGAATACAAAAAGCCCCCATCACATTATCCAAAAAATACACTCATATGATGAAAAAAATTTAAAACATTTTTGCGGTATATATATAGAGTCCTACATATCTCCAAACATATAAGACTAAGTGAAGCCCGTGAGTGTAAATAGTAAATACAAGAGACACCGTCAGTTAATTCCAAACCGAAAAAGAAAGAACACTAAAAAAAAACTAAAAAGAAAAAAACAACAGAACGTGGTGAATGAATGACAAGTCCAGATGTCGTTGATCCAAGAATGAATGAAGATTGAAGAGGTTAAAAAACAAAAGGGTGGAAGACAGATCACATGGTAGAACCCCATTGGCCATGAGGAACAGACAAGGCTGGACAATTTTACACGATAGGGATGACGGCATATGCAAACAAAGCAAACAATACAACTTTACAAAATGGGTTCCGGTTTACGACCTTTAGGAAAGTCACGTTAACCTATATATAATAGAAAAATAGAAAAATGTATCAAATTTACCTATTTAAATTTAAAAATTACGTATATCAGTTAATCTATTGGCATAATTTACTTCAAGGAAGAGAGACATATGACTGGAGATAATAATGAAAAAAATAAAATAATATTTTAATGAAATATAGTATAAAATAGATAATTTAATGTTGGGGTCAAATTTACCTATTTAAATTTAAAAACTACATATATCAGTCAATCTATTGGCATAATTTACTTCACCGCGCGAGGAAGAGAGAGATATGACTGGAGATAATAAAAAAAAAAATTTGGTGAGAAAATAATATTTTAATGTAATGTAGTGTAAAATAAATAATTTAATGTTAGGTGTTTTGAAAAGTGAGTATATAAATTAAAATATGTAGGTTTTTTTGCTAAAATAAACAAAAAAAAAAAATTGCACTAGATGCAAATGCTCTTAGTGTTAATTTGAAAATTACTTATTTTTGGTAATTTATTTGCAAAGTGTTTGTAGAAAAAATATAAGTTTTATTAACTTTTATGTTAAATAAAAAATAAAAAAAAAATAAAAAAAGCTAAAAATTTGTTTATCTATAAAGGACTAAGACAAAACATAAAGTAAAACTTTTTTTCAACAATTCCAAACACGCCCGTAATTATCCCACTAACATTTAAATCTAATCCTCCAGGCTCCAATTACTCTGATTAGAAGAAAATTGTGTGTATATAGATGTACAAACGATGAAATATCTCAAACATCTTTTGGGTGACCCATTTTGTCCTCTGTTAGGTAGACACATACAAACATCAGTTTCAATGATTTTGCATCATGCGAAAAAACATGCATTAAATATCTCTAGTGATTAGCACTTGTCAACAATTTTTATGAACTTTTTAATTGTTGAGTTAGAGCTATAATCCAATAATACTAGCCCCATATGGTGCAAGATGTTTACGATACCAATTTCATTTTTGCTATTTTTAATTAATAGATAACAATTAATGAAGATCTTATGGCTGAATTAACATTTCCTCATATATAAAGCATTTGAGAGTCTAGGAAGAAAATAATTCAGCTACAAAATTAGCTATATAATGTAATTATTTCTGAAAAAAAAATAAAAAAACTAATAAATAACCATTATTTTATGGTTCAATTATATATTTAGTTCCCCATTTTGACTTTCATTTGAAACTTATTATTATGCATAAAAATGTTTTGCTTTAGATTTTATATTGTTTCAAAAATATTTTATCATTATGATAGATGGAAACTTGTTCATGTGATAACAGAATTCATGACATATCATTATCTGTTTCATGAAATTTATTTGATAATAATATAATATAAAGAAGAAATTTTAAAACAAAAATGAGAAATTGAGTTACAACTTACAAATGTTCAATTTTACCTTATTTTATTTTTAAACTTTAACATTTAAAAGTTGTACTTCACTACTTGTACTGAGCTGACAGCAGTAATATTTAATGAAGTAGGAGAAGCCCAAAGTGTTGCCATTGTTGCACAGTAGTAGCTAGATCACAGAAGCTCAGTCTCAGAGCTTCTCTATCTCACTCTGTTCCCCACACCACACACACATTTCGCCACTCTGAGCTCCGCTTTCAAAATTTTCCATCCACATAGTTTAAAAGAGAGAGAGAAAGAGAGAAGATATGGAAACTCACTCGGTTTCCAAGCTACTGATCTTGCTTTTAATGGTCTTGTATCATGGTTCTGAGCTGACACAATGCAGTGTCACCTACGATAAGAAGGCTATTCTCATCAATGGCCAAAGAAGAATTCTCATCTCTGGTTCCATTCACTATCCCAGAAGCACTCCTGAAGTATATCCCTAACCTTTCTTTTTTCCTTTTTCTTTGAATTCATCTAAAAGAAGTGGTTTGTTTGTGGATTTTTGTGTAATGGGTTTTGTAATTGTTTAGATGTGGGAAGACCTTATTCAGAAGGCTAAAGATGGAGGCTTGGATGTCATAGACACTTATGTGTTTTGGAATGTTCATGAACCTTCTCCTGGCAATGTACCATTCTTGATCTGCACCATTTCTTACTTCCACTTTGTTTTGGTCTCTTCTCTTCACTTTACACTTCATATGTTTTGAACTTTTAGTTCTAAGCCTTTTCCTTTTTGTGTGAACTTGGTTTTTAGTATAATTTTGAGGGCAGGAATGATCTGGTACGGTTCATTAAGACAGTGCAGAAAGTAGGGCTCTATGCTCATCTCCGCATTGGACCTTATGTTTGTGCAGAATGGAATTTTGGGTACCTATTAACTTCCACTTTTGTTTTATTTTATCGTTTTCGCTAGATCTACATGTGTTACATGTTTTCTATCTTTATGGCAAAGTAAATGCTTGATGTTAGATTTTTTTTTTCAAAGTTTGTATGAGTGGTTGATTTGGCTGTCATTCTCTCTTTGATACAGGGGATTCCCTGTTTGGTTGAAGTATGTTCCTGGTATGAGCTTCAGAACAGATAATGAGCCTTTCAAGGTTTTTCTTCCTCTACTTCCCTCAGTTGTTTCCTGAAAATTTGAGGCCTGATCTGATATGTCAAATTGAAGTGAAAAAAAAAAAGGAACATAGTAACAATTATGATGCTCATGTTGGTTTAACAATTAAAATTGTGTAAATGTTTTGTCATGAAGACGGCAATGCAAGGGTTCACCCAGAAGATTGTCCAGATGATGAAGAATGAAAGGCTATTTGCTTCGCAAGGCGGTCCCATTATCCTTTCTCAGGTATGGCTTCTTGACATATGGCCTTGTAAAGTTTTAGGTCCTGTGTATCTGTTTTGATGGATGTCAAGATATGTGTGGTAGGCAGTAGCAACTTTTGAGTTTTGGCCAACAATGGATTTGGCATTGATAGCAGTGAATGGTTCTTGTATGAACTGATTTGCAGTATATTCTTCTTCTGCTTTGCATAGATTGAGAACGAGTATGGGCCTGAAAGCAAAGCAGTTGGAGCTGCTGGCCATGCGTATATAAATTGGGCGGCAAAAATGGCTGTTGGATTGAATACAGGAGTCCCATGGGTGATGTGCAAGGAAGACGATGCCCCAGACCCTGTGGTGAGCTCTCCTTTTCTTCTTACATGCTGGACCTACCTATTCCATTGTTACTTTGAAATTTGGCTATAGTATTGTAGACTTTTCGAATAGTTTTAAACCTTGAAGATTAACTTGCAGTTAAAATTTCTTGCATAACTAATCCTTTTAACTCATCTGAAAATTCTGAGTTTGGTCTCTCCATATCTTGACTACAGATAAATGCATGTAACGGTTTTTACTGTGATGCTTTCTCTCCCAATAAAGCTTACAAACCTACCATGTGGACTGAGGCTTGGAGTGGCTGGTAAATAAGTGCTTTGGGTACATTTGAAGCTGACAGTATGAATGCAAACATACTCCTCTGATTTCCCCACTCTCCCTCTCTTAATGATTAGGTTCACAGAGTTTGGTGGCACAATTCACCAACGACCAGTTCAAGATTTGGCATTTGGTGTTGCTCGTTTCATACAAAAGGGTGGCTCATACATAAACTACTACATGGTTTGTTATCTTGTGTGAATCAGTTCTCTGTTTTAAAAAGGACTAGCTTTTCCTGTCACTAAACTTGAGGTCTTAGTCAATGACTTATGGCTTGTGACAGTATCACGGAGGAACAAACTTTGGACGCACTGCTGGAGGTCCATTCATTACAACAAGTTATGACTATGATGCCCCAATTGATGAGTATGGTGAGAAAGCTGAGCTCAAATTCATCATGATAAATTTTCTCAAGATTTTTGTGATGCTTTAAATGTATTCACCATGTAGGCATGCCTAGCAAGAAATTTCATTAATGACCCACAAACCCATGGATTAATTATGTATTTTGCAAGTGATTTCTAAAGTTTCCAAACTACACCAAATAATTCTTTTCATGTTTTCCCAAATGAATGTGTTTCCCTGAACTCAAATTCATTGTGACATTAGTCCAAGAATTCAAATGACTTCCAAATATTGTTCAGAATATGTTGCCACATCTTGCATTCAAACAAGACTTCTATATTCTATCCTGCTTTGAGTTCATTACTTTTTAGATCCTGATTCCTTCCCTGTAAAAATAGCACTTTGGTAATGTCAATTTATATTTTGTAACTCTTAGTCACAACTAACCATTTCAGACTGTGTTTAGGTTTGATCAGGCAACCAAAATATGGTCATTTGAAGGAGCTTCATCGAGCTATTAAGCTATGTGAACAGGCTTTAGTTTCTTCAGATCCTGTTGTTACTTCTTTAGGAACCTATCAGCAGGTCAGCTATTTCTCTTAGCCGGAAAATCCATTTCAATACTAACTTTGGCAATGGAAATGCTTAACTCAATTATGGTCATCTCCCAGGCTCATGTATTCTCTTCAGGGAGAGGACGGTGTGCAGCTTTTCTTGCAAACTACCACACAACTTCTGCTGCTAGGATATTATTCAATAACATGCATTACGATTTGCCTCCTTGGTCAATTAGCATCCTTCCTGACTGCAGAAATGCTGTATTTAATACTGCAAGGGTAAGTAAAGTTCTTGCTTTCATCTCAATCCATGTCAGAAGGAAAAACAACTGATGTGGTGGAGTAGGTTATTTTATGCTTTGTTTTTTCGGACAAAGGACTGATACAATTGTCCTGTCAAAAAGGTGGGAGTTCAAACTTCACAGATGCAAATGTTGCCTACCGATTCTGAATTGCTCTCATGGGAGACTTATGGTGAAGATATTTCTTCTCTAGTGGACCAGTCATCAATGACAACTGTTGGACTCTTGGAACAAGTAAATGTTACCAGAGACTCGAGTGACTATCTATGGTACATAACCAGGTGAGCTGCTACATCATCCAATTCATGAATACTTATCCCCTAATTTGTCAATTAGTAGTTTAATGGATCTCCAAGCCCTAAATAATGTTTTCACATTCTTGAATTAAGAAATTCCCAAGGTATCATGAAAGAATATCTTAAATTAAAAGTAAAAGGGAGAATGGGCATTTATTTTCTATCTCTAAGTTTTATTAATATTTTGTGAAATTACAATGTGACCTGACTGTGGCTTCCACAATCCATATAAGTGCATTTAGTTTCGCTCTTCATTAGTATAGATTGGTTGTGTAACACATGAATAAGGAATTGGTGAGAAATTGAGGGTTGGAACAGGGGAGAGAGATGAAATGGAAGATGGCTCAAGCGTTGCAGGGCTTGCAGAAACAATTTTATATTTAAAAGTCTTCCCTACACTTTCTGGCCTACTAACATATACTCAATATACTCTTTACACTGGACAGAGATTCATCTAAAGTGCACATGTTCTGAATGCCAATGTGATCTATTCTTGATTTTGGCCTTTTTTAATTAATATTGAAAAAGCTTTGTATAATTTTCTAGTTTGGATGTCATTTCAGTGTTGACATTAATCCGTCAGAATCATTTCTGCGAGGACAAAAGCCCACTCTTAGCGTGCAGTCAGCTGGGCATGCTGTTCACGTCTTCATCAATGGGCAATATTCAGGTTTGTTGAATTTAACCTTAGTAATTGACTTGAAGCCCAGCCAAAATGAAATATTGTCTTTTGCTAGTGGACTAGAACTTCAAATTTAGTACCTGCATACTCTCACACCAGAAAATTTAGTTTGGTAATGTCATGTTATAACTTGTTACAGGGTCAACCTTTGGGACCAGGGAGCAGAGGCAATTCACATTTACTGGATCCGTCAACCTGCATGCTGGAACAAATAAAATTGCACTACTCAGTATAGCTGTGGGATTACCGGTTAGTGCCCCATCCATGACTTTGTCCAAATGCAAATCTGGCAGTTTAATCATTTGTCAAACTGCAAGTTAACTGGTCCATTCTCCAAATCTTTGGGTCCTTTAGCATGGGGCTGCTGAAGCTCTTCCGGACTTGACCCAACTAGATCATTAACATGGCAAAAGCATAAGCCATTAAGTTATTTCAGGTACTGACTTCTAAATTTCTGTGTTGTTGAAGAATGTCGGATTCCATTATGAGACATGGAAAACAGGAATCCTTGGTCCAGTGTTGCTACATGGTCTTGACAAGGGGCAAAGAGACTTATCATGGCAGAAATGGTCCTACCAGGTCAGACAGAGCAGTTATATGAACACAAATGCAGGAACATCTTATTCAGTTATTTGTTTATGTTTTGTCTTGATCCCAAAAGTTTTAGTCTCACAGTATCTTCTGTATACAGGTTGGCCTAAAAGGAGAGGCAATGAATTTGGTCTCTCCTGATGGAGCCTCGTCTGTTGATTGGATCCGAGGATCACTAGCTACGCAAAGCCATCAGCCTCTGACATGGTATAAGGTAGGAGAACTACAAATATATATTAAAAAAAAGGGGGGGGGAGGAGGAACAAGACAAAATATTTAGTGTTACAGACAAGTTCAGTTAGAAGCTAAATAAATTGGTAATTGCAGGCTTATATCAATGCACCTAAAGGAAATGAGCCACTGGCTTTAGACATGCGGCGTATGGGAAAGGGTCAAGTGTGGATCAATGGACAGAGCATAGGAAGATACTGGATGGCCTATGCAAAAGGCGATTGCAATACTTGTAGCTACTCTGGGACATTCAGGCCCACAAAATGCCAACTTGGTTGTGACCAACCAACCCAAAGATGGTATTAGATTCTTAGTCGCTGCTTTTCAAAACATTTAACATAGCAATTAAATCTTTATACCTGCCCTCAAAGATCGCAATTTGGGCAAAAGGCAAGCTGAGCTTGGTTCATTAGACATTTCTTCATACTTCTTTAACTTACGTTATGTATTATTCAGGTATCATGTTCCAAGGTCCTGGTTAAAGCCAACACAAAATTTGTTGGTAGTTTTTGAGGAACTTGGTGGGGATGTATCAAAGATTTCTCTTGTGCGGAGATCAGTGACACGTGTTTGTGCTGATACATCTGAGCACCACCCAACTATTGAGAATTTTAGTACTGAGGGCCATGGTGAACCAAAAATGCTTCACCAGGCCAAGGTTCACTTGCGCTGTGCAGCAGGAGAGTCCATATCAACTATTAAATTTGCAAGTTTTGGGACTCCTTCCGGAACTTGTGGAAGTTTCCAAAAGGGAACCTGCCATGCACCAAACTCTCTTGAAGTTGTAAAAAAGGCACTTCCTCAACTGCAATCTTTATTTTTTTCTGTAATATATGTGATCTAGTTGTGGTTTTATAAACTTGCAAATCTTCTGTTAAAAAAAATTGTACTAACATCTCTTAACGTCATGTATTTCACAGAAATGCATGGGGCAGGAGAGTTGCTTGGTTACCATATCAAATACTACCTTTGGGGCGGATCCATGTCCTGCCATGTTGAAGCGATTATCAGTGGAAGCTACTTGTTCTTCAGCGAGTACAGGCACAGAAACCAATTCAAGGAGATGAGAACACTGTAAAAAGCAGGTAGAAACTTTCTGGTGAAATTATCATAGCCTGCATATGACAAGAAGCAATTAAGCATGAAATGAAGAACAAGAATGGTAATATTACAGGAGAAGAACTTTCAATATCATGATTAATGTGGGATTCAACGAGTTACATGTAGATAGGGGTATCTCATCTAGGCAATATTTTTCCTTTTTCTGGAAAATATGCTTCTGCAAGTACTTTGTGGTGGATGGGCAAGGTTCAGTAAGGGATTGGTGACCAAAAACTATTCCTTGTTTTATGCCAAGCTACAAATAATCTGTGATTCTTTGGCGATATAAGAAATTATTTATGGGTAGTAGAAGGTAATAGTTAAGCACAATTGGTATTGAGTATTAGTAAAATATAGCTTCAAGAGCGATTATTGTGTAAAGACACAAGCGCTTCCACTGAATTGTAAGTTACATTTCACTTATTAATGTATGATACTACATTGCCATCTTAAAGATTTGTACTAGTAAACACTCTCCTTCCTATTAACAAAACATCTTTTTTTTTTTTTTTTCCAAAAAAAAAAAAAAAAACATCGTTTTCCTTGCTTCTCCATACCTAAATGGAAATAGGGGGAAATTGCCATTTCACCGCTGCTCCTTAGCAACTGCCTTTTGCCTAACATGGACTTAACTAATTGACAATCTGATTTGGTTGCTGAAATTTTGTGTTGGATCATGGATGGCCTGATATGATATATCTACAAAGTTATTAACAACAGTATGTCAGGCACAACCCCAAAATCTTGACATCTAAATAGGTTTGTGGCTTACTTTCAAGCCCAATTCAGCCACATCCAGCCTATTTTCTCATCAAATAAATATATTCAAAATGCTTTAATAACTAGTTGTTCAATACAGAATTATAATATAACCCAGTTAAAGTCTTCAGCTCCATTAAGAGATTTGTGTACTGTAGCAATCTTAAGCCCTCTTAAATCCAACTGTAACTAGTATAGGGAGGCCCTGCCTGTAATGTCCTTTTCTTCTTACATTGAGAATAGAAGTGAGACACTAAATGATGGCCTTCCCTGATGCAACTAGCTTGGGTTACAAACTTGCAATGAGTTTGGTAAAGAAATGTGTGTTCCTGAACATTATTTATTACTATTAGCATTTATCATAAGAGTAATGCTAGAGACACATAAAGTTCCATAACTTTTGTCATAATTCGCCATGTAACGAGTTGTGACAAAAATTGTGTGACTTGTTGTACCCCTAGCATTTTTCTTATCATTATCTATTATACAATGATTGAGTTGTGACAAAAGTTATAGGACCTGTTGTGTGACTTGTGTCCCTAGAATTTTCCTTATCATTATCCATTATCCAGTCCTCTTTACTGCTATCACATGGGCCATCCTAGAGTGAAACTGAGTAGTGAGTAGCCTTTCCGTTTGTCAATACTCAATAGGAGCTTTGGGGCCTGGCTGGCCCATACAATAATGCCTTCCTTACTCGTTACTTTAGCCTTATGTTTCATGTTCTTTCATCTTCCACTTTATTGGTCAATATTGGAATTTACTTCTGCTGTCCTTCCACAAAGACTTGGGATGTATATATTGACAAACTGAAAAAGAGAGTGGGCAATCATTAATAATTTAGATAACTTTTCTTGTACCGGAGAGGGCCCAAGAGACCTCTACTTTAGTGGCATTTTGCAGCCAGCTAAGGGTATAAAATGAGATAAATAAGCCCTTTCCACCAAAAACGAAAAAAAAAAAAAAAATCCCTTTGATTTTAGCTACCTATTTTTGATTTTAGCTACCTATTTTTCAAATAGGTCCTACAAAATATATATATATATATATATATATGACTGGTATAATTCTAAGCAATGTTACATTATCCAATAATTTGTTATTGAATTCGTATTTTAAAATTTTGGATTACATGTTTTATATATTCTTATGCCTTAACACGCATACCAATATTCATGCTAATCAGTTGTTATTTACCATTCAATTCATAAACTCATCTTTTATACATTACTAGTCAACACGAACTTAGCAATATACCAATCTTTGCTAAGTTACTGTTATTTATCAGATCATAAAAGAGAAGGAAAAAAAAAAAAAAAAAAAAACATTTGAGAGGAAATTAACATGGTCAAAATTACATAGGTTGTGAACATATTTATCACCTCCATATTTGTTCCTTCTTTTAATCAATCATGGATAAAAGCAATCCGATTTCTTTTCTCCACCATGCTTTCCTCTTCCAGCTTCAATTTTTTACCAAAAACAAATGCACTTCATCTGCCATGTACAATACCTAACAATAAGTAGAAAATTTTCACAAAATAAGACCCAATCAAAAAACTCAAAAGGAACAGACCTAAAAGAAGTAGAGCTCCAATTAAAATACCCACCATTAAAAAATTCAACACCCTAAGAAAAATGATTTAGAAAGTAAAAGGAAAAAAAAAAATCAAGCAAAAGAACAAAGCACAAAAGAAACAGGGATTTAGAGATACCTCAACTCAATCATCCAGGTTCTGTCAATATTTATATACTATGAGGAGAGTAAGACAAGAAGGAAAGGAGACAAAGAAGGGAGAGAGGCTGGAGTAAAATAAGTGTGAAACCGTAGAACAAAAGGTGGAGAAGGGGAAGGAACAAAATATGAAACGGTGAAACTGAAACAGAATGTGGGAGAGAGGAATGAAAGTTGTAACTGTGAAAACAGAGTTTCAGAAAGGGTTTTTTTTTTTTTTTTTTTTGAAAAACCAGACCAAAGGCCTGGGACTTTATTCAAGAAATAGTTAGTACAAATTAATGGACATCCCTTAACACAAGTGGGACAATGTCTGTGGGAATATCCTTTAACCAAACTTGCAAACCTAAAGCTAAGCTAGCTTTCTTAGCTAGCGCATCAACTACTGAATTGCAAATGCGAGGCACATGATGAAATTCTACCATCTGGAAGCCCAAAACCAGTACACGAATGTCTTTAGGAACAGCACCATAGGTGGCCAATTCCCTAGAATCTGTGGTAAGTGCATTGATGATCACCAATGAATCACCTTCAAATACAACCCGAGTCAAGCCAATCTCTACTGTAAATTGTACAGCTCTGCGACAAGCAAGGGCCTCCACATCAGCTACGGATTGAGGCAAGGGAATGGACATTGAAAGAGCTCCTGTTGCTTCCCCAGCACAGTCACGAACCATAACTCCTATGCCTGCTGTATTGGATGACCTGAATATTGCCGCATCAAAATTAACCTTATAGCTGTCATGATCAGGGGGACGCCAATGCTGCAAAACACTTGGACCTATGGGTGCTAATTCCTCATCCTCCTTCTGAGCTGCCATATTCCTGAAGAATATTGCCTGCTGTACTGCATAACTTGTGGAGTGGATGGACAGGCTTCCCAAATTGGCTAGCATTTCGTCTATTCCATAGGAGCCAGGCAATGATTGAAAAAATCTCCATTCTAAAGTCATCCCGAAACTGCATAAATCTGGAGAAGAGGTCGCTGAATGACACTGGTTGAGGTGAAATATCATGGTAAAACCAGTCAATTGATCGCCATACGCATGATATTTCTTTGCAGAGCCAGAGGGCATGAAGAGGGTCCTTAGGTTGTTCTTTACAACCTTCACAGGTTGCTGTTGTGACAATGTGGCGTCGCTGAAGATTCACCATAGTTGGTAAGGCATTTTGACAAGCTTTCCAAACGAAGTGCTTGATCTTATTTGGAGTGCGAAGCTGCCAAATGCTTTTCCAAAATCTCCTCTAAGACTCCGGATTTGAGGTACCTGCATTAGAAGCTGAATCACAAGCTATAAGCAATTTATATGCGCTACCGGTAGTGAACATACCAGATGCAGTAAGCGCCCAAGTGATTTTGTCAGGGGGAAGCCTTTCACTTAGTGGAATGCCCATGATAACAGAGACTTCATGAGGCAGAAACAGCTATTGCACCAAATCAGCTTTCCACACTGCACTATCATGATCAATGAGCTCACAAACCTTAGCGCCAGGTGCTAGATGAAGGATCGGAGATATAACGGACCTGCTTGATTGTGCAGGCAACCATTTATCCGTTTTTATACTCATTGATTCACCATTTCCAATACGCCACACCATCCCTTTCCGAATCACATCTCTCACACTAAGAATACTTTTCCACGCATAAGACCCACCACTTGAGTCTTTAGCCTCTAAAATAGAGCAATCCAAGAAAAATCTAGCCTTAAACACACGACGACATAAGGACCCCGGATTATTGATCATACGCCAAACTTGCTTAGCCAAAAGTGCATCATTAAACTTCTCAATTTCCTTGAACCCCAAACCACCTACTTCTTTGGCCTCACATAATTTCTCCCACTTCACCCAATGAACCTTCCTATTGTCCCCACTATATCCCCACCAAAATTTGCGTACTAAAACCTCCAATTCCTTTATAAGGCCCTTTGGAAGCTTGAAGCAACTCATCGTATATGTCGGAATGGCTTGGATGACCGATTTAATTAAGGCTTCCCTCCCGGCTTGGGATAAAAGTTTTTCCTTCCATCCTTGGAGTTTTTTCCAAACCCTTTCCTTTAAGTAAATAAAGCTTTGCTTCTTAGCTCGACCCACAAGAGCAGGAAGACCCAAATACCTTTCATATTGTCTGATAGTTGGCACACCCAATAACTATTGGATCCGAACCTGAGTAGTTTCAGAAAGGGTTTTAGTTGAAAAGGTTTTGGGTTTGGGATTTATGGTGGAATTAAATTTATAAGAAGTGGGCTTTAAGTGGAGATAGGGCTGGAAAATATTTTATATTTTTTAGTATTTTAAAATTGTCAAAAACTATTTTAAAATTTATATAAAAGAGGATGGAAATAACATGACTGCTGATATAGCTCAACGTGAGCACAGTAAATGCTACACTTCAGCTTTTAGTATTATATAAATTTTAAATTACAAAAACTTAAATTTAAACAATTGATTCTATAAACCATTCAGTCCACCTGACTCTCCCGACTATAAACTCATATTTTATAAACTACTGGGTTTTTGCACAGTCTGAAATTTTAAACACGGCTTCATGGCCTAGGCAGCTAGGATGGCCAAACGAGGATTGAGATTTTGTTTGACCAGTGCAGGTCAAAATCAGGTCTGCAATTTACAAATTAAACCATAATCAGTTAGCAGCCTTGCTAATACCCCTTTTGAGCCAATAGTCAAATGACAAGGAAACCCCCACTTCTATGGCCACAGAGTGCATCTGCGTGCAAGAGAAACAGTCTACAAAGAGAAATTTTATACTAAACGTTTATAATTTCCCAACAAATGATAATTAGAAGCATTACAATATGCTTTAATGTCTTCAACATAACGACTGTGCAAGAAGAAGAAGAAGAAGAAAAAAAAAAAGAAGGAAATATCATATAAACATAAACAAAAGCACTGTGGACTAATTCACATTACTTAAAACCATAAATATTAAAAGGTAAAATGTAGCTGCATACAACAAGCACACATTTTAGACATCTACTACCAGAGTAGTAGTAGCTCAATTCTTATCATCAAATGAAAACTAGAAAACACTCATACGGTACTGAGGTTCATATATTCTCCTCCATATTACAAATCATTCAACAGAAGTGGCATGCTTTTCTATGGTCAGCTGCAACTCCTCCTTCTTTGCACCCACAACCTTGTCCACTAATTTGCCTTCTTTCAAGAACAAAAAGGTTGGCATCGCCTCCACAGCCCATTCCTCAGCTACAGTCTGCAGACAGCCAAGTAATTTTTTTTTTTTTTGAAGTTAAAATCATATATTGGTTTGAATTGAACTACGCACGGATTTCATACAAGTTAATGTAGAATCAGATTAGATTATTAATTAGAAACATGTTAGGAATAGATTTGTTTACCTTCAATTCATCCACATCAACCTTCAGGAATAGGACATTAGGAGTCTTCTTAGCAAGCTCTGCCAGAACTGGGGCAATGAAACGGCATGGTCCACACCATGAAGCCGTGAAATCCACCACCACCTATCATGCAACTTTCTTAGTAAATGGCATATTTTTTATTTAGGACAAATACAAAGCTAAAAACATGAAAATGGAAACTCATAATTCACACACAACAATTAACGACAATACAGTATTGGCCAATACAACACAAATAGTATTATATCCCTTAACAACAATTAAATTCAATCATATGTCTTATTAGTAACTAGCTAAGCTATGCCATAAAGCCATAACGAATCTCTACAAGGACAAAATTCTTTTTTTTTTCCCAATGATATAATGATTCTCTGAGCACATTGCTTTACCAATATCTAAATCTACCAGACAAACACTTTATATGCATGTTAAATCATCTAACCTAAAAGTAAACCAATTCAAATATTCAAGAAGGAGCTATTCAAGGATTCAAAAATATCTAATTAGACTAAAGCTACAAATATATATACAGACAATACCGATACTTTTTTTTCATAATAAAAGTCATAAATCTTAAAAATACACAATATTGTATGACAATTAAGTTTTATACCCTGTTATATGAAATGATGATATCTAATTAAAATTTATAAGGGTAATAAGTCCCAAAGAGAAATTCAAGAACCTTTCCAATATTAGTTTAGTATTTTTCTCTCTTACAAAAACTAAATCTAGATAATTCGAATACGTTATTGAAATTTATCGATTCAAATTTAATAAGAAAAAAAATTCAATGCAAGTTGATTGCAAATATTTTATTCTGGCCATTAAAAAAGCAGTTGTTATATTGTGGCCATTAAAAAACAACAAACAAACAAAATCAGGCAAAACCAAGATTAACCAAATCCCTTAATCAATTATTGGGATTTCAATTCAGGTATGCATATATTTTTCTAAAGAAAAAAAAAATAAAAACAAGAATTTGAGCCAATCCCAAGTACCAAATCAAACCCAATAAAGACCATGTATTTAAATCATGTAACAATCCCTTCCAACCTTAAAAACCCAGAATTCAAAAAACCCCAAAATGATAATAATAACAATAATTGAATTAAAAAAAAAAAAAAAAAAAAAAAAAAACTACACAGACAAACAAAAAAGAAGAAGAAGAAGAAGAAGAAGGGTGTTTGTTAAATGGAATACCAGTTTCTTAGCCTCGTTTCCCTTCTCAAGTTGCTGAGTCCAAGCCTCAACAGTGTGGCAGCCAATCACTTGGTTCTCTTCAGCCATTTTTGTTTTCTTTGTTTGTAAGTAAGCTGAGATTCGCAGGTAAAATGTTTTGTTCTGATGTTTTGTGAGATGAGAGAAACCTGTGCTATGTATTTATAGCTACATAGCTGACCTTTGCTCTTAATTTACCAAAATGTCCACCAACTTGCAGCTGAATTACTATACTGCCATTTTTGTGAATGTGAGTACGCGATTGAGTGACGTATAGCCCTGCGTCATAGGATGGAATAGAGTATTTTTGTTTCGCTTTAATACACCATACGGACTTCAAACAGCGCACGCGGCGCGGCCACAGATTCACGGTTTCACATTGTAAATTAAACGTATGCATATGCATATGCATAAAAATGTACAATATTCTATTCATATGCATAAAAATGTATATATATTGTAAGAGATTAAGATACTTTAGATTTTTTAGATACTCTATCAATATATTTCTTTAAATTTTGACTACTCTTTTATGATTTAAGGGTATAGATTCTGTCATATCCACTGTTTTAAAAACCGGACCGGACCGGCCGGTCCGACCGGTTCAACCGGGAACCGGGAGCCAATCCGGTCCGGTTAAAAACTCCAAAACCGGTTAATAACCGGTCAACAACCGGAAAACCGGCCAAAAACCGGTCAAAAACCGGGGTTGAACCGGAAATTTCAAAAAAAACGGTTCTATGTCCGGTTCGGTTTTTAAAACCATGGTCATATCATCATTTCACTAACAATACTCTTAAAATTATAAAATAATGTTACAAACAAAACAATTAAGATTATTGTTAGTAGAATGCTGACATGGCAAAATTTAGACCATTAAATTATTAAAGAATGGTTAAGATTTAAAGAAATCTATTTGGTAGAGTACCCTAGAAAATTTAGAGGATCTCAATTTGTATTGTACGCATTTAATTAGGAAAAAAAAAGTTTCTTTCTAAAGTTTCTCTTCGAGCATTTCAAAGAGGAAAATCTAAACGTTGAGTGTCCGTTTGGAAACAACTTATTTAACTAAAACTGAAAACTTTTTACTGAAAATGCTGTAGATTAAACTAAAAAGTAGCTGAAATAGTATAGTGAAACCCATGAATAGTATTAAAAAATGCAGTGGGACCCATAAATAGTAGCAAAAATAAGTTAAATAGTAAAAAAAAGTTGGTTTTTTAAGTCATGTCAAACGCACACTAAATTATATGTTCTTATTATATACAAGAATATCAAAGATCAATATAGCTATGTTATTAATTAAAGGGTCATGCTAACAAGTGCCCTTAGGGTATTGGTTAATAATCCATTTTAGGAAAGTTTTGTCACCACTTTTATGGGAAATAAAAAAAACTATTAAAACATTAATTACTTTTTTTTTTCTTTTTCCATAAAAACTTTTTTTAAATAGATTATTAATGAATGAATATTTAAAATTTAAGTTTTGTGGTCTAAAATTATACATAAAAAATAATTTTATTGATCGAATAGTAAATAACATTCGATTTGAATGAAATTTAGCATTTTTTTTTTTTGGAGAAGCGAAATTTAACATTATGTATGTTAAAAACATGTAATTTAATAGTTAAATTTTTAAAATTAAGATCTAACAAAAAAAAAAAATATATATATATATATATATATATAAGAGAAGTTTGAAGAATTTCTCTCTAAATTAATCTGGAGAGAAATTTTGTCCTATAATTAATGTTAGATGTAAATTTTACATTAATAATACAATATAATAAAATAGTAATTTTTTTATTTAATACTTTATCAAAGGTAAAGTAAAAGTCAATCAAAGAATAATCTTTGATCTGAATGTTATTGTAGCTGCTGATGCAGATGGTTTATATTCACTAAGGCTAACAGCCAACGCTTCTCCTTTTGTGGCTAGCTAATATAATTATCTCCCCTGTTGACCAAAAAAAAAGAAGATAATCTTAACTTTTAATTGGGATCGATAACGATAAGGATAAGGTCGGTTAGTTTTTTTTTTTTTTTTTTGGGAACCATTGATTAGATGAATAGATATCGATAATGTCGGTAAGGTTTGACTTGGTTCAATCTGATTAAATTTGATGCATCCTTTGTAACCAATTATATATATATATATATATATATATATATATATATATATATATATATATATATATTGCTAGCCTCTGACTTTGGAGTAGATGATAAAATGTGTACATGTTTACTGTTAGAGATTCCTAGCCTAGTTGAGCTAATAATTATTTAACGGCAAACTTAAAATTGAGGTACAAAATGTAATAAAGTGTGAATTTGAAAAATTTAAGGTACAAAGTGTAATCTTGGTATAATTTAAGATAGTAAAGTATAATTTTTCCTTTTTTTTTATTGGATATTAATTTTGACATATACACAATTGCATTACATTTTCTTTTTATATTTCTCGTGTTTGCAAAACTTTGAGAAAATTAAAGATAAATAGCTATGTTACCAATCAAATATTTAAATTTTAAGTTTTTGTTGTAGGGGTAACAGACCCGGAAGCCCGTACCAATATATGTAGTGGGCCAAAGGTCTAGCCCAAGGAGGAATCCCTCCTCGGCCATAAGAGGAACCCTTCCTCAGCAGGGAGAAGAACCCCTCCTTGGCTAGGTATAGCCGAGAACAAAGGGAATGGCCCATCTCTGAGAGTGACACTCTGTGTCATTCCACGGAACATGATAAGTACCAAGACAGAAAAGGACAACGGAAGGAATGGAGATATCTGAGGGAAAGCTGCCGTTATAGCATTAAGTGCTCTGTACCAACAGAGCACTGCTTTTCAGCCTTTACAACCACCCTCAACAACTTTGGAGAGGAGCTGATGGGACAAGTATCAGTACTATAAATCTAAACCTACACGTGTACGTTGGAGAGAGGAGAAAAACGAGTATAAAAGGAAAGAGGCAATTTGAAGAGAAGGAGGACCACCCATCACATACAATAACCGTTGTCCCTTCACCAAGGCCTAGCTCTTTGGCCCACTTTCTACAAATTTATTGTACCGGGCACACCAGTCCAAGATCCCATGCATATTGGGCTTGGGTAACAAAACGTGATCTTACAATTGGTGCCATCTGTGGGAAGAGCTCGTGTGTTGGTGAATGCAACGGTTAATGATGGTAGGATCAAGCTCCCATCAGCAAAAGTCCCTCGAGAAGACCATTTTTGGGCGGGGGCGCACGCTATACGGAAGCTTCTGCATTATTTCCAAGTATAGACAGTTATTGTCGTAACTCAGCTTCTGCTCAGGTCTACACTTCGAAGTACTGATTACGTGGGGAGGATTGCCATATGGAGCACGGTTCTAGGGGCTTCTGACATCAAGTATATACCCCGTATATTTGTCAAGGGGCTAGCTCTCGCGGGTTTGATGGCCCGGTTCGCCAAATCCCCATTGGAGAAAAAGCCGAGAATCAAGGCATAGATGAAAAATCGGTTGGCGCAATTTCCCCGCAGAAAACAGTGTTAGACAGAACCAAGGTCTTGCATGGTCCTCAGACTCAAACCTATAGGGAAACTAGTCACTTCAAGAAAACGGTGCTAGATAGAACCAAGGTCTTGCATGGTCCTCGGACTCAAACCTATGGGGAAACTAGTCACTTCAAGAAAATGGGGCTAAACAGAACCAAGGTTTAACCAAGGTTTTGCATGGTCCTCAGATTCAAACCTATGGGGAAACTAGTCACTTCAAGAAAACGGTGCTAAACAGAACCAAGGTCTAACCAAGGTCTTGCATGGTCCTTGGACTCAAACCTATGGGGAAACTAGTCACTTCAAGAAAAGGGTGCTAGACAGAACCAAGGTCTTGTATGGTCCTCAGACTCAAACTTATGGGGAAACTAGTTACTTCAAGAAAAGGGTGCTAGACAGAACCAAGGTCTTGCATGGTCCTCGGACTTAAACCTATGGGGAAACTAGTCACTTCAAGAAAACAGTGCTAGACAGAACCAAGGTCTTACATGGTTCTCGGACTCAAACCTATGGGGAAACTAACTACTTCAAGAAAATCTAAATACTAGACAAAACCAAGGTCTTGCATGGTCCTCGGACTCAAACCTATGGGGAAACTAGCTACTTCAAAAAAATCTAAGTAATAGACAGAACCAAGGTCTTGCATGGTCCTCGGACTCAAACCTATGGGGAAACTAGCTACTTCCTGAAAATCTAATTACTAGACAGAATCAAGGTCTTGCATGGCCCTCGGACTCAAGCCTATGGGGAAACTAGTACGCACCAGCAACCTTCTAAATGTTTAAGCTGAACTCAATCATGACTCGGTCCTCGGACCAGATGATGTGGGAAGGTTAACACTCCGTGGCAACTCTTAAAATGCTTAAGTAGAACATGACACACGCTTGGGTCCTCGGACCAGACGCTTAAGAGAGGTTAATGCTATAACATCATCTTAAATATAGAAAAGCTCCTTAATACCCGATGATCCCCTCGGACTCCTTATTTTAAATTCCACGTTCTTTAATGGTTACGTTGTTCGCAGTATAGAGTACATGGTTACGTTCCTGATTAGTCACTCCCATTCATGAAACAATTATTGCGAAAAAGAAGAGATTCGTAAAGTGAAATGCAGTTATCTTTTTATTAAACAAAGGAAAAGTACATCGTATACAAAAGGGGCTTAGACAAGCCTGTTTCAAAAGCTAACTATAAAAGGAAAGTCCAAAGGAACGACGAATCCACAATCTCGTTCTAGCAGCGATCGGGCCAGTATGGATGATACCAGCGATGAGGAAGAAGAAACCCGATTCGAAGCCGAAGCAAAATTCAAAGCCAAAGGCAAAGAAACACTATAGGCCTGCCGGAAAGAAGAAGAAGCGGGAGCGTCTGATGGACCCCTCTTCTCCTAGCTGCAAGATGTTCTGCTATCAAAGCTGGGAGACAGAACACCTGCCTACCCATGTTCTTGTTGGTTCTCTTGGTCAGCCTTGGCCTGTCTCCACATCTGCGCGCACGTGACACACGGCATCGGGAGAAACCCAAATTTTGTTGCACGAAAAATCTGATGCAATCTACACCTGCTTCGGGTTTTGGCTGAAGGAAGAGAGACTTCTTTCTCGCGCGGTTGAAAGGAGGAAGCGTCTTTGGCCTCTGCTTCCCTTGCCTTAACTATGCCATCCTGAATCTTGGCGACGTCCTTGGCTTCTGAAGAGGGAGTGGTTCTCTCATCCTCACCTTTACCCTTGGCCACTTCATTTCCTAAACCTCAAACACCACTTTGGTGGGGCTCTAGGGAGCATCTAAAGAGTTAAGAGCTTGAAACTCCCGCAAAACTCAAAGATCTGTAAATGAGGAAGAATGACCCTCACCCATGTGTCTTATATAGGAGGCAAACCTGATGGCAATTAATTCGCCCAAATCTCAAAGAAAGAATTACAAGCGAGATAAATCTCGCTCAATTTCCAAAGCGGTCTTCAACCGTTGGACTGGCGTCACTTCGTAAAAGGCCATAATAAAAGCACGCCTCGTGTACCGAAACTGCAAGAGCGTGACTTGGATAAACTAAAAGGACATCTTACAATCAGACATAGTATAAAGTGTGCGCGAATGAACTATCATCACATCGGGATCCTCCTTTCCTCCCATGGGGAAGAAAAGAAGAATCCCAAAGGGCTATTATGGGGGTAACAGATCCGGAAGCCCGTACCAATATATGTAGTGGGCCAAAGGTCCAGCCCAAGGAGGAATCCCGCCTCGGCCATAAGAGGAACCCCTCCTCGGCAGGGAGAAGAACCCCTCCTCGGCCAGGTATAGCCGAGGACAAAGGGAATGGCCCACCTCTGAAAGTGACACTCTGTGTCATTCCACGGAACAGGATAAGTACCAAGACAGAAAAGGACAACGGAAGGAATGGAGATATATGAGGGAAAGCTGCTGTTATAGCATTAAGTACTCTGTACCAACAGAGCACTACTTTTCAGCCTTTACAACCACCCTCAACGACTTTGGAGAGGGGCTGATGGGACAAGTATCAGTACTATAAATCTAAACCTACACATGTACGTTGGAGAGAGGAGAAAAACGAGTATAAAAGGAAAGAAGCAATCTGAAGAGAAGGAGGACCACCCATCACATACAATAACATGAGCTCCTTAGGCCTGGCCAAGGACAAAAAACCTTCTTTGATAAATACAGTTCACCTGTATTTGGCTGCCATGAACATCATACTAACCGTTGTCCCTTCACCAAGGCCTAGCTCTTTGGCCCACTCTCTACAAATTTATTGTACCGGGCACACCGGTCCAGGATCCCATGCATATTGGGCTTGGGCAGCAAAACGTGACCCTACATTTGTAATTCAAATTTATACGTAAAGAAATAAGTTTATAAATCGAATATTAAATAACATCTGATAAATACAAAATATGAAACAATGTTAATTTTTGTAGCTGCATACAAGCACACATTTTAGACATCTACTACTAGAGCCATCGCTCTATTCTTATCATCCAATGAAAACTAGAAAAACTCAAAACGGTAGTGGGGTTTATATATTCTCCATATTACATATCATTCAACAGTAGTGGCATGCTTTGCTATAGTCACGTGCAACTCCTCTTTCTTTGTACCCACAACCTTGTCCACTAATTTGCCTTCTTTCAAGAACAAGAAGGTTGGTATCGCCTCCACAGCCCATTCATCAGCTACAGTCTGCAGAAAAGTTAAAATCATACATATATTGGTTTGAATTGAACTACGCAAGAATTTCAATTTCATACCAGTTAATGTAGAATCAGATTAGGTTATTAATTAGAAACATGTTAGGAATAGATTTGTTTACCTTCAATTCATCTACATCAACCTTCAGGAATATGACATTAGGAGCATTCTTAGCCATCTCTACCACAATTGGGGCAATGAAACGGCATGGTCCACACCATGATGCTGTGAAATCCAACAACACCTATCATGCAGCTTTCTTAGTAAATGGCATAAATATTTTTTTCAAGAGTTCTATGAATCAAGACAAAAACAAAGCTAAAAACAGGAAAATGGAAACTCAATTCTCACGCAACTAATAACCTAGGATGCTCGGCCTGGTACGGGTTTGATACTACGACACAAGCAATTTTTGAAAAATTATAACATGATACAGCCGATAGGAGATTGTTACGACACAAGTATGACACATATATGACACCCCAAATAAGGTGTCTGTGCTTCCTAGCTAATAACATTAAGAGCAAAACTTCGGCATAGTTCCCTTACCAACAATACCCTATTGGCCAATATAACACAAATAATATTATATCCCTTAACAAACAATTAAATTCAATCATATGTCTTATTGGTCAATTCAATTACATGGTTAAATTTCATTTAAAACATATGATATAACACCTAAAAAACTGTAACTAGTTAAGTTATGCCATAAAGTTAATCTCAACAAGGACAAAGTTCTTTTCTTTTCCCCCAATGATATAATGTTTCTCAAAGACCAGACAAACACTTTATATGTATGTTAAAGCATCTAACTTAAGGAAATTTCTTAAGTACTCCTGAAGCACGGAGAAATGGTGCTCCCTCCTCTTACATTCACAGTGGACCCCATCATGAATGTAATGAGTGAACTCCGCTATGAATGTAAAAGGAGGAAATATCATTCTCTGTACTCTAGAAATACCTAAAAATTATTTCTAACCAAAAGTTAACCAATTCTAATATTCAAGAGGGGGCCATTCAAGGATTCAAAAATATGTAATTAGACTAAAGCTACAAATATATTATAGAGACAATACCAATACCTTTTTTTATATAATAAAAGTTATATATCTTCAAAATATTGTATGGCAATTAACTTTTATACCCTGTACTTTCTCAAAATAAAATAAAAAAAAAAAAAAAAACTTTTATACCCTGTAACATGGAATGATGGTATCTAATTGAAATTTATAAGGGGTGATAAGTCTCAAGGAGAAATTGAATCAAGAACCGTTCCAATATTAGTTTGGTACTTTTCTCTCTTAGAAAAACTAAATCTAGATCATTCGAATACGTTATTGAAATTTATCGCTTTGAATTTAAGAAAGGAAAAAAAAAAGTCAATGCAAGTTGATCACAAATATTCTAGGTAAGCTAATTTTGTGCAAAAAAAATGAAGAGTTTAATATAAATAAATCATAAAAAATCCAATAAACAAAAATTAGAATAAAGAGTAAACGCATATGTATATAAAAGAAAAAGTAGTGGACGCCATAAGTTAAAACTCTCTCAAAAAAAAATAAAAAATAAAAAGTAAAATTCTTGTATATATCCATGATTTAAAAAATGTGTAACTCTTATGGTAGGTATAATTTGAATCTATATATGTATGTAATTGTAATTATTTTTAATTGTACCGTGCATATACATTGATTATATACCAGTAATAATAGTGATTGAATAAGAAAATAAAAACAATATACCGACAAACAAAGGAAAAAAAATGAAGAAGGGTGGTTGTTAAATGGGAATACCAGTTTCTTAGACTCATTTCCCTTTTCAAAGTTCTGAGTCCAAGTCTCAACAGTGTGGCAGCCAATCACTTGGTTCACTTCCGCCATTTTTTCTCTCTATTTTTTTTTGGTAAGAAAAATCAGATTCGCAGGTAAAGATTTTGTTTGATGTTTTGAACGATGAAAGAAACTTATGCTATGTATTTAATTATGGGTAATGCTAACGAGTGCTCTTAGGACACTCGTTAAGAATTACTGAAATGTCATTGTATTAATGACAAGCTGCAAAAATCTATACAATGAAATGGTATGTATCAGTTTGCTTAGAAAAAAAACAAATCTTTTAGAATAAACCCAAAATAACCTTAAGCTTTTTCAGTTTTCTCCATTTAATGTTCCACCCACCCAACCCAAGAAGTCATCCACACGTATACCAGTTAATTTTTCCCTCCATTTCACCTTTTTTTTTTTTTTTTCTTTTACTTTTTCCCTCCAACTACTAAACAAATACTTGTTAATTTTTCCACCATTTCACCTTTTTTTTTTCTTTTCTTTTACTTTTTCCCTCCAACTTACTATTTTACCTTTTTATCTCCCACCGTTCTGTAGTCATTTTTTTTTTTTGTTTTTTTTTTTATCATTAGTCTTCTTTTTTCTCACTTTTAAAAATGGCTATTTATTTTTATTTTTTATATTCAAATGTGGTGTTGATTTTTTTTTTTTTTTTGAATTCGTGTGACAATATAGCACAAATGGATGAGGATTTTATTGCAAATGAAACTCATCAAAGTGATTCAAGAAATTATATTGAGTTGGATGAGTCTCAGACTTCAGATAATGAAAAAAAATAGTGACATTTGTGGAGAGAAAGTTCTTGAAGAATATAATTTTGAGCCTTTTGTTGGTTAATGTTTTCTTAGTGAAGAAGAAGCTTTTATTTTCTATACAACTTATGCAAGACAACATGGTTTTTCTATTCGGAAAGGTCGGTTTGTCACAAAAAATAAAAAAAATAGTAAGGCGGGATTTCTTTTGTCATCGAGCAGGTAAACCACTATTAAAAATTGTGGATCCATCTAAGGAGCAAAGAAATACCTTGATGCAATTAACTCACTTTTTTTCACTAAATTTTTTCATTTTTTCATTTCACAGCTTTTTAATTTTAACTTTTTTTTAAGATATTTAATTTAATGGTTGAAATTGAAAGTTCATGTTTTCAATTTTCAATTTCAATCCATATTTCACCAAGGTTATAATAGTAAACATGTAAGAGATTTTTTTTTTTTAATCTACTCCATAATTTAAATAATTTGTAGATTAACTTGGTATCTCTAACAGTAAACATGTACAGATTTTTTCACCTACTTCACATCTAAATAATCTGTAGCTCAACTAGGCATTTTCAAATCCCCACTCGTCCAATATCGAATTTAATAAAAAAAAAAAAAAAGAAAAAAAAGCTTATTTAATTTTTTTTATAATTTTTTTTTTCATAAATAGTCAAGTTTTTAGAAGGGAGCTTCACACACATATACACTTAAATTAGGCTAGAGTAAAATAAATTACAAAAATAAACTATATTACAAAAATAAATTAAATAATATAATATTTATTTGTGTTTATTTCCAAAATTATATCTGTGGGGGCTATGGCCCGAAGTAACGTATTGGGCCTTGGACCTTGTCCGAGGACACTAGCAAATCCGAGGAGACAAACATGACTTAGGTGATCTGCGTTACAAGCCTCATCATTAGGAAGCAAAGAAAAGAAAGTCCGAGGAGGAACTTCTCCTCGGACACGACAAACCCGGAGCAAATGTATATTCAAACTGTTGAAGCGCACTCCCTGAACACGTGAAAAGAAAGAAACTTGAGATATCTAAGGAAAAGCTGCCACCACTACATTAAAGACACTACAGCTGCTTTCCTGGCCGCATTAATGTGGAGAAGACCCCTGAACAGTGCTGTCTTGGCTGCTGCAACTCACAAAGGACTGAAAGGGGTGTCTGATGGGATGGGTGCTCAAGTAGGGGTCCAGATGATCAACAAGTGTAAGGTCTAGATGATCAACAAGTGTAAGGTCCAGATGATCAGAGATAGCCTATATAATGTAGAAAAGCTCCCGTAAGAAATGGTGGAGAAAAAAGAAGGAGAGAATACTGTAGCATGAAAAAGAACCTAACGTGGTGATTTTTGTTTAATAAACAAAATTCCAGTCTCCTCGGACGGAATGTTTATTAATGATAAGAGTGTTTATTTTTATCTAATTGTTCCTTAACCCATGCAAGTCGTTACTCAACCTATCTAAACCTAGTTTTTTGTCCCATACTCTACTAAAAATTCATTGTATTGGGCCTTTTGGACTAGGGTTCCGTATAGTTCGGGCTTGGGCTCCAAAAATTGTCCCTACAATATCTCTTAATTTATTTTGAAGTTTTTATGAAACAAATTATAAAATTTTAAAAAGGTTTAAATTGTTTTTATTTTAAAATTATTTGATACTTTTTATAAAAATTTTTTCTAAAATGAACCGTTTCTACCTCAATTTCAGTGGCGGAGCCACACTGGGACCAAAGGGGGCCTTGGTCTCCCCAAAATGTTTGGAAAAAATTAGTATATATATATAATATATATATATATAGTGGAGTTATTTTAATAAAAAAATGTTATATTCACAATATTTTTACAACAAATCCTAAGTGACGGGTTGTTATGGGCTATTATATTTACAATATTTTTACAACAAATCCTAAGTGACGGGTTGTTATGGCTATTACCAGTGAGAAAAAAAGTTATTTAAGTTGTGGATTAAAAGTAAAACCAAATATAACTTACTAATTAAGATTTGTTGTCAAATTATTGTAAGAATATTGTGGTCGTATCACTTCTTAAGCAATTATCCTCCTCCACTAGATAACCACGTACGTGGTTAAAATCCTTACTACAAAAGCAAGTGTGTGGCGTGTAGGCTAATCTCACTTTACCATGTACTTTTATTTTATTTTATTTTCATTTTGTTTGATTTGACTTTTCTCTTATGTTTATTTGTTCTTAAAATATTAAAATAATCAATATATCATAATATTATAAATGTATATGATTAAAATATATTATTTTTGTAGGTACTTAGAAAATAAAGGCCCAAGCCCACGAAGAACAGTGGTACCTTGCCTTTCAAACCAAGCCCAAACAATAGAATTTCTTTAGAGAGTGGGAAAATATTTCAAGTGCAGTTCAAAAACTAGGTTCAAGTCTAAGACCGAAGAGCCTTGGGTAACAGAAAGGAATAACATAAGTAAATAGCGAGAAAAAAAGCTCTCCTCGGGTAGGTCCGAGGATTAGTTTTTTATATATAATATTTAAGTTCTACACCAGATAAAGCACTGTTCACTTTCTCTTTTTTCTATTTCATAAACCAAAATCTCTATCCCTTTTTCTAGGAGACTCCCCTCATTTTATATCCCTCTTCTTTGCATCCTAACCCTCCATCTGTATGCCTCAAAGCGTTCCTAAGGATACTTGTCCTGTCAAAACTCTGCTGAAGGTGGTGGAAATGGCTGCTAACTGTGAAGTTACTGTTCAGGAGTCATTTCCTCATTAATGCAGCTAATAAGGTTGGTGCAGAGCATTCAATGTGGAGGAGGAAAGTGTTCCTTCCAGGAAACTTCCTCCCTTCTTCTTTGCCTTCGTCGCTACCCCTTCTCCTTACCCTAGAATATCACAAGACGCCAATTGTTTTGACTATGCTTCCATCCTCGGGTGGGTGAAATCTTCGGAGGGCATTTATCTCCTTGGGTGTGGATTAAGCAATCTAATCCCTAATTCAATCCTCCTCAGTCCTCGGACCCCTCACAATTTTTATCATTTAATTTATATATAAAATAATATAACATTTATTTGGTTGTAGTTATTAGATTTTTTTTATATATTGAAATTTGAACGATTTGTCTTTTATTTAGCAATCTTTAAATAGTATTTTTTAGAATTTTAGTCATTATATTTGATGATACTTGAGAATTAGTAGGCTAGAATACTTTAGACTATGGTGATAGCTATGAATCCTGAAAAGAAAGAAAGAACTATCAAATGTGATCGGTGTGACCCGGCTAAGAACCCTCCAACAGTTAAGTCAGTTTTTTCTCTAGGACACAAGAATGGAAAATAGTGAATGGTTGGAACTTTTTTTTTTGGTAGATGGGACCTGCTCCTTTTATAGAGAGTTTGACGTGAGTCTACTTGTTTGTGATCCATCACCATCGTGGGTGATGTCGGTGGTTAATGAAGAAAATGGGGTTTGTGGAACGAAGTGTATGGAATTCCTTCTACGTACCAAGCAACGTGTCATGTTTTGCTTATGTAGAACCTTTGGAGAATTTCTGGTAGAATTTACCAAGTACAATTTGATCGTCCATGAGTATAGTCGTCTATGGACGAGTTCTTTTTGGTGGATCCCATTATTCTTAATGAAGGGTCTTGTTCATGCATTCTGTCATTCTGTTGTGGTTTTCCTTGGGTGTGATCAATATGTGGACGACAACCAAGGACGGGCTACACTTAGTTGATCTCCATCAATATTTAATGGATGATAATTTAATTTGAAAAATCTAGGTTCATGGACAAGTTTAGGAGACGGTAATTCAAAAATAATACACCTTTGGGTTATGATTATTAAATTGTATGTACATTACTATTAGTATGGATATAATTAATATATACACTGAGGAAAAATTAATTGTCTAATTTTATGTTTAACCTCCCAAATATAAATTCCTAACTCCACCATTGCTCGATTGGTGTTGACCTTCTTAATATAGGCCTATTATTATTATTTTTAATTTATTTGATAATAAGTTAAAATCAATATTCTTTAATAGTGTTTGGTGTCTTTTTGTGGTAGTGAGTAGTGACACGCATCGTTTTTTGATAGATTAGCTACTGAACCAACATTTTTTTTTTTGTGGTAGTTGAGTTTAGTACCTATGCCATAGGTTGCTCGTTAGCCGTTGTCATTGTATTCTTATAAGCAAAAAGATAATGTAATAAGAGATGAAAGTAACAAATTAATGAGGGAAAAAATATTTCTCGTGTATAGGTAATTAATTTAAGGTATGAAGCCGTTTAACTACCGCACACTCTTGGTCCGATAGTCACTCCACAAGTATAAGTGCTTGTGGGGTGTGGGGGGCAAAAGCCGGGGTTCAAGTCTCTAGGAGGAAACTTCACACATACATACACTTATATTAGGCTAGAGTAGAATTTCTATCTTGTATCAAAAAAAAAAAAAAATTAAGGTAGGAAGCATTTACAAATAATTGTGAAGAAATATGTTAGATTGTTATGATTCATGAGTAAGGTTCTGCATATTTAGAAATATTAAATGAATATATTTGTCTTTACCCAAGTAATCGTATTTAGCTTGAATGTATTTAGCAATGTCATTATATAAAACCATTTGATAATAATTGGGGAGAGTAAAATAGAAAGTGCGTGAAACTTATCTTTGCCAAACTTATCTTAGTTGCATGCGTTGGCAAAGATAAGGAGTAACCAATCTTTCTCTCTTTGTCCTTCTCAAAAAAAAAAAAAAAATCTTTCTCTCTTTGCCAAAACAAGTGCAAAGCATACGGGAGAAGTTAAGTCCAAGAATTTTTTATACAAGCGTGGATTGCAACAACTATTTGTGGGCCTTTGTTCCTTATCATAATAGTGATGTACAAAAAGAAAGAAAAGTGCAATAAAGATAATATACATCAAATTACTCCTTATGAGATATTAATTGAAGCAAGATAAGTGAAACAAAGGAGAGAGAGAGCTAGGGTACTTGGACAGTACTGCCGAGTGAAAAAGAATCACTATAAAATCACCTTAGAATCCACTGAATTATAGATAAAGAGTGTTTTTGATTTCTCTAATTTTGTTTGGTTGGATGATAGAAAATATTTGTGTTTTCCACTGTATGTGTTTGGTAAGGAGAGTGAAAAGTGTTGCCCATTTTTCATGATTTGTGATTTGACGAGAACAATCTCATCCCCAGTAGATGCAGATGCAGATAGAAGGAAGGTTCTACTTGTGTTTGGGCTACTATACAGTGGGTTGTTCATGGGATAGCTTATGGGTTTTATAAGCTCTCCAAGTTAGTCATAGGCTCTTTTACGCCCTTCAAAGTCCAAACCACAACTCTTGTGTCTTCCCCAATTTAAAGTATACACCTTCATCCATATGTTTGGGCTTTGCCTATTTAATGCACATTTTGATAGATCCATAGTTGTGAGAAAAGTGTCCTCAACAAATAGCTTATTGTATTTGTTTAAATATTGATTTCATATGTCTATAATATATTGTGATTTTTAAGGATCTGATTATTTAAAAAAAAAAAAAAAAAAAAAAAATCAGCTCACTTTTGTAATTTTAAAGTTGTTCTATCAATTTTTAAAAGTCCATCGGATTCATGGTTTAATAACTAAAGAAACTTGCAATTTGAACTTACCAGTTATACCGAGAAGGTCAATTGGCCATCGTCCAAGCCTAGCCTGTAGCTCCTATCGGAATTCAAATTTCAAAGTTCAAACAAAACGAATTGACCCATATTGGTTTTTTTTTTTTTTTTTTTTTTTTTTTTTTTTTTTTTAATGCTAAAGGTACTAACACTATGTTTGGTTTGAGGGAAAGAGAGAGAGAAATTAAATCTTTTTCATTGTTTGGATAGCATGAGAGAAAATAAAATGAACTAAATTTGATAAAAAAACCATCACTTATGCCACATTTTTCCCTTTCCCCTTATTCCTTTTATCTTCTCTTCCATTCCCTTCCCTTAAACCAAACATAGGGTAAAAATTTTATTACATGAAACTTACAAACTAATATGATAATGAATGTGATTGGTAAGTTTAAATTACCTCAAAACTGAATATTTGATTTTTTATTTTATTTTATTGGTGATACATTAATTTGTAAAGCTCAATGTAATAAAATTTGTAATAATTATAGCACTACTCTTTTTTTTAAAAGTAAAAACACAAATACAACATAAAATATCTGTACATGATCAATCAATCTTTTAAAAATATTAATATTGTAGGGCCTTTTTTTGTGTTGTGCGTTGGGCTGGGCTGCCTTTTAGGTAATGGGCCTGAATGTTTCTGAGTAAGGGAGTTAAGACCGGTCCAACTGGAACTCAACTTAGGCTGGTTTGCGCACAAACTATGCCTCGTCTGCCAGGAGTGTGCTTACGGCAGACAGAGCTGTTTCAGATGAGTTACGACAGGCAGACATAATAATAATAACAAAACAGAGTATTCTGACTATTTTATAGAAAATGGCCAAGTAGTCCCTACTTCTAAAACATAACTACAGTCATAACAATGTCATTTACGAAGGGAAGTAAAGGAGAAAGAAGATAACATGAATCAATCAAGAATGAGCATAAAGTCAAGTTCAAGTTCGGCCCGTTGAAGCAAAACCAGAGAGGGGAGAATGTCTCCTCTCAATGCAAATAATCTCCCAGGAAAGATCCTGCCGTAGGAATTAATGACTTTGAGGGAATCGGACCTGAATGGTTAATGCCAAAAAAAAAAAGAATCCTTCTTATGTTTTGGAAGAGAGTAGGATTTATAGGGGGAGAGAGGGAAATCGACCTACTGGTGCATGCCCATTGTATTACCTCTCTTTTTCCTTCTGTTTTCTCTCTTATCTTTTCTCTTTCTCTTGTTTTCTTTTTATTTTTTCCTTTTACTCTGTGATACTCTGTTTTTTTTTCAATCCCTTTTTCAGGGCACGGTAAGGGTCCTTTTATAGTGCCTGTCGTAACCAGATTTAACCACTTTGCCCCTTAATCGCATTTGTTTGGTCTGGGCATACTTGCCGACCACCAAAGGGTTCGTCTGTGTGCCACTCACCCTTGCCAGACAAAGGCAGGTTTGTTTCATTCGTTAGTCCACCGTAGCACTCTTTCCTGCCACGGTGTAAATGCTTTCTCTCTCTTTCCCTCAAGGCATGCACCTAACGGTTCCCCCCTCAACCTTGCCTCTTTTGGGTGGTCTGTCATCCCAGCAGGACGTACCTCCCAAAAAGGGCTTGGGCAGGAACCGCAGAATAGGTCTTTTCCTCTCTCCCCACCACCAAACCATACCCCCTTTCCTCTTACCTCTGACCCATGACCCCACCACGTCCCATATTGGCTGGGTACAGGCTGGTGGTGTCTGGGCCTTGTGTGTGCTTTCCTTTCAGATATGTCCAAAAATCTGCCTGCTGCTCATGCGTTTGCCGCGGTCTGGAGCTTTGTTTGCATAGTCTGCCTCACCTCTTCGTGCTTTTACGTGGGCCATTCTTTGTTTTTTTTTCTGTTCCACTCACGAGCTGGGCTTTATTTGATGATGGGTCTTACATTTCTTTGGCCCATTACTTGGATTCCTTTCTTTCTTGCAATGTCGTTCTGTTATTCCTGCAGTAACAACTTAATCCTGCTGGGCCTCTTTTAGGCCAGCCGTTCATTCTTTCTCTCAGTGGCTTGACATGGCCACTGGTTTGCTTTTATTTATGGGCTCCTATGTCCCTTTTGACTTTCCTTTGGGCATCCTCGGCCTGTTTGCTTTCTTTGAGTTTCCTTAGCCCTTTTGCTAGTTCTACATTCCCATGGGCTTTTTACTAACTTCATTGGGCTTCCCTGACCCAATAACCTTATTCTCATCCTTGGGGTTTATGAGCCTGCCATAAACCCCTTACTTTCTTAGTTTGCATTACTTTGGGCCTACGGCAGCCCTTTCTCGCTTTTCTATCTCATACACTGCCCATGGGATGCTATTTTTCTCTTTCTGGGCTTCTTTGAGCCCACTTGCCTCTTCAAGACCCATTTGTTTATTTCTTGAGTCTGTGATCCATTATTCCTGCCGCTTGGGCCTAATGGCTTTGTTGTCTGCTTTTGTCAATTCTTTGTTGCCCTTGTTATTGGGCTTTCTTTCTTTTCACCTAGATGCTCATAAATGGCCCTCAACAAATATTATGTGGGTTTTAGGTAATTCAACTGGTAAAGTTTTTTGTCGTCGAATAAGAGATTTAGAATTCAAACCCCACTTGCACAAAAAATCAATTTGTGTCTTAGCCTAATGATAAAAACAATTATTATTGAGCGGACGTTAGAGGTTGAAATTCTATCGTATTTATCAAATATATTAGTATTACGCATTTATAATGCACAATTAAACAAAGAATCATATAATAATAATAACAACAACAATAATATAATTAAAAATTACAATAGATTAGAAAATAATGTAAAATATTTGATAAAAAAAAATAATTAAACTCCTTTTGAAATTTTTATAATTGAGTTTTAATTGAAGTACTATTTTAACTGTATTATATCATTGGTAGCAGAATATTTCCATTTAAAATAAATTATATTAATAATTTTAATGTACTTATAGTAAGTTTTGTGAAGAAAATAGGTTGTACAACTTGTAATATTTACATTGAAATTTTAATCAAAGTAGTATTTTCTTAAAACATTTTTGAAAGTTTGGCAATAGAGTTTCACATTATTTTTAATGAATAATTAGGGTCCGTTTGGATACAGCTGAAAATTGAAAACTGAAAACACTGTAGCAAAATAATTTTTAAATGTGTAAATAGTACCGTAAAACCCATTTTTAATGAAAAAGTTGCTGAGATTTGTGGGTCACATGAACAGTGCACGGACTCACGGTTGTATACTGTTCAGTGTTCACACGGAAAAGTCAACAATCACGGCTAAAAAAAAAAAAAAAAAAAAAAAAAAAAAAGAAGGCTGAAACGCAGACGTAAAACGCGCTACGTTTCAGCTATCCAAACTACACCTAAGGAGTGGACGTTTACCTTTTTTTTTTTTTTTTTTGAGAAAGGAGTGGTGAAAGCCAAAAATGGAATCGTAAACCCTTCAGATTTGAAGCGATGTAGACATCTGATCTGGGTTGTAGCAACACTGTTTCAAGAGCACGGTCTCACCAAGCTGAAGGTACACCCATGCATAGAGCAATAGCAAAGCTGAAATGGTGTAAAAAGAAGTTGAAGAAATGGAGCAGACAACACTTTGGCAATGTAAAAAATCAAATAAAGAAAACAAAGGAGTTACTGTGGAAGGCCGAAGAAGAATATGCCAGGAGTGGAAATTTTCAAGAGGTGGAGAGGTTGAAAGTAGAGTTAAACAAGCTTTGTAATAAAGAAGAACAAATGTGGCATCAAAGATCTAGAGTCCAAATGCCTAGTGTGGCCTTGGACATCTGATGGAAGCTACTCAGTGAAGTCGGCTTACCAAATGCTTGCAAACGAGGCCCTTAATTTGTCTCCCTCTTCCTCTAATGGGGCGCCAAAGAAGATATGGAATCGTATTTGGAAGATTAGAGCTCCTCAAAAAATTAGAGACTTCATATAGAGAGTGATCAAGGACTCTTTGCCTTCAAGGAAAAATCTGGCTCGGCGGCGAATTAAGGTGGACAAGATGTGTTCCCTGTGTGATGAGCACTAGGAAATGATATTGCATGCTTTGTGGTTGTGCGATCATGCTAAGGCAATATAGAAATCGGTGCTCTGTTTTGCAAGGTTGTATCAGAGGAATTTCAGATCAGTCATGGATCTTGTTGAAGCAATAATGGAGCAAGGATCAGCCTTCACAGTGGCGTTATTCTCCACCATTGCATAGAGTCTATGGGAGAGAAGAAACAGAATTCGAGAGAACCAGCCATCGTGGCCTCTCCATGAGATTGGGAACAAAGCAAAGGAGCTAGTGGTAGAGTTCTTTGACGCACACACACAAGCTCCAAGCTTAGTGCCACAGACTCCCCGGGTAAGATGGTCACTGCCTCCAGTGGGTTTTTATAAAGCCAACTTTGATGCGGCCTTGTTTGAGGAAAGCAATTTTGCCGGGATGGGAGTGGTTTTTAGAGACTGTTCGGGTGAAGTGATTGGTGCTCTAAGTCAGAAGATCCTACTATCTCAATCAGTCGAGCATGCAGAAGCTTTAGCAGCGAGCCGAGCGGTGAAGTTAGCAACAGAGCTCAGCCTTTTTGAAGTTATCTTCGAAGGAGACAGCTTACGGGTTATAACAGCTATTAACTCACTTGAAGCATGTCACACTATGTTTGGTCATATTATTGAGGAGATTCGTTGTCTTGTCAATTTAATCATATCCGTAGGGAGGGTAATTCCTTGGCCCATGCCTTGGCTAGAAGAGCAGTTCTAATTGCAGATACTGATATTTGGGGAGAAGAGCTACCAATATATTTGGATGATGTATTCTAATGTAATTTACATTAATAAAATTTGCTTACCTTTTCCTCGAAAAAAAGGAGTGGACGTTTACTTGATGTAACTAGAAAGCGTACACCCTGACTCTTATTATATAGTATGTACGGTGCACTCTTCTTCTTTTTTTTTTTTTTGTATGTACCATATCTACCTAATTTTGTAATTTCAATCGTTAATCTTTCATTATAAAAAATATTAAATAAGGCATACCCTACTGGAGCATGACACGAGCTTCTATAATATTAATTTTATTGCGAATAATTTGGTTAGAATTACCATATAAAATTTGATTGCAAATAATTTGGTTAGAATTACCTTAGAAACTCAATGGTTGATGCTTTGGTGGTGACTTCCTTAAAATAAGTAAAAAAGTAAAAAAGTAAAGGACATATGCCCCCCTCCTCCCAACAAATCACACACGGTTCAAAAAAATCACAATTTGTTTCCACTAAAATTCCAATCATGAGGATTGGCGTTGAAATTCATTGTCGACATAGGGTTTTACTAAAATTGAATTATGGTTAGTATACGATTTCAAATTTATGAAACTTAGCTAAAATAGACTTTTACCTAAAAGTGAATAATCTTAATTAATGAGAATTTAAACTATTTGTTGCGACTTGCGAGAGAAGATAACCACTTGCACAACCATGGCTTTTAATCTCAAATTTTATTGTAGGGAAAAAAATTAACGGATGACTTAAAAACATTAGTTTAGAAATTATTTTTTAAAACTTTATATAGGAGAGGAAAAAGGTAATTGACTTTTGGAATGTTTTTTTTATATTTTTTATAAAAGTGATATTAAAATTTTTATAAAATGGTTCATGAAGGTTTAACTATATGTGTAACTGTGTGAGTCCCAAACTCACTTTAAAAAGAAAATATGAGTATCGAAAATATGGCCATTTCCATTCTCCCAGGCCCAGCAAGTATAAATCCAAACACCATCAGAATAATTCCCAGATTCATTAGATCTTTTAGCTTGATTGAGAAACTCGGAAAACGATTTATTAGCAAACAATAGCCACCACCACCACCAGCACTGCACCACATATATAGTAGTTGCAGTATTTTTCTTAAGTAGGTCACGCACGTGTCACATAATTTTGCAACAATTACTCAACTCAAAATCAAAAACTATCCCAACCCCACGTGGGAAATCCAAAACCACATCCAAACATCCCTCACATTCTCTCTCCATATCATCCACATCTTCTTTCCCTACTCTGAAATCTCACCACATTTTCCAATCCTTCACAACAGTGAAACTGGAAACACTGAAAACACTTTCACATTTTTAATTTTCCCTCAAACAAAACAAAACACATATCAATATGCTTCTCTATTCTCCACTGTAAAACCAAACACAAAACACAAAAAAAAAAACACACACCAATGGCTCTCCCTCAGCTCATTCCCTCACACAAACCCACTTTAAACCCTAACAACAAAAACAGCAACATTCTCTCTCCCTTAAACCCCTTACAATTCCTCTCTCCCAAACCCACTTCCCTCCACACTTTCCGCCGCGGAAAACCCACTTCCCTCCGCTGCTCCGCCTCCTCCTTCTCCGAAAAGCACCACACGAACCCGCCGAATTCGAACGACGTCGTCGAGCTCCCGCTCTTCCCTCTCCCCTTAGTCCTCTTCCCCGGCGCTATCCTCCCCTTACAGATCTTCGAGTTCCGGTACCGCATCATGATGCACACTCTCCTCCAGACCGATCTCCGCTTCGGCGTCATTTTCTCCGACGCCGTCACCGGCGCCGCCGAAGTCGGCTGCGTCGGCGAGGTAGTCAAACACGAGCGACTCGTCGACGACCGGTTCTTCCTAATCTGCAAAGGCCAAGAACGGTTCCGAGTCACCAACTTGGTCCGCACCAAACCCTACCTCGTCGCCGAGGTGACGTGGCTGGAGGACCGGCCGTCCGGCGACGGAGAGGAGGATTTGGAGTCGCTGGCGAGCGAGGTCGAGACGTATATGAAGGACGTGATTCGGCTTTCGAACCGGCTCGGAGGGAAGCCGGAGAAGGGGGTCCAGGACTTGAGGAGGAACCTATTTCCGACGCCGTTTTCGTTCTTTGTGGGTAGTACCTTCGAAGGCGCGCCGAGAGAGCAGCAAGCTCTGCTTGAGCTCGAAGACACGGCGGCTAGGCTTAAGAGAGAGAAAGAGACTTTGAGGAACACGCTCAATTATTTGACGGCTGCTTCGGCTGTTAAGGATGTGTTTCCGTCCTCATAAAACGAACGAAAGAAGAGGATTGCGGTAACTTTTATATTTTTGGGCTCTTTTTTACAAGTTGTAAATTTTGATGATGTATAATTGGAATCGTTTTAGTTTTATTAGTTGTTATATATACACTTGGAAAAGTTGGAAAATTATGTAATAGTAAGAGAATTTTTGAATGGTGTATGGGTTTTTAATGACAGCATGATAACTTAGGTGTACAACTAGTTTGTTAAGCTTATATGGGAGTTTTTTAAGCAAAGTTTGACATCTAGTTTTGTGAAATTTGCTGAGATTGAACTATAATGGATCTGTAATGTTGTAGAGAAACATGAGTGTAGTTAAGGAGTAGGTGATAGTATATCTTATAGTCTGTGTTCATGGAAGGCTAATTTGGAGTGGTATTCAATTTTTTTATATATATTGGCAATGTGACATGGCCATCATGAGTTCATGACCTATTATTTTGAGAGACAGAAACATGAAATGAAAGAATGAAAATGTGTTTTATGTAGTCATTAGAATGTTAATTTTTTTTTTTTTTTACAAAAAAGGAAAGAAGAACAAATTATTAAGTGCTTTGTTTGCTTACTGATGGTTATAAACAATATTGGTGATCAAGAGAAGAGAAAAGGCATTGCTAGTTGCCAATAAACCTAAACTTTTATTGATACCAGTTGGAGTAGGACCCCTAGCTAGTCTATTGGATTAGTGTTGTTTGTGATTTAGATCTTTTGACTACAAGATGATACACACATAGAGAGACAGAATAATTGGGTTTCTACTTTTAACATGGTTGGGACCTTGTTAGATGGCTTACCATTATTAAATTGAGTACTATTTTCATCATGACTTAGTTGTGTTTAAACAAGTGGACTTTATTTTAGGCTTTTTAGCTTAATGTCTATAGGCTTAGAAACAGCATGATTTCCTTTTCTTCATATAATAATACTTGATAACTTTTAGGGTGCTTTATCATGTGTTAATAGTTTTTTTTTTTTTTTTTTTTTTTTTTTTTTTGGCTAATTAAATTGGTGGGGTGGGTTTCCAACCCCAGACTCTAGGAACCATAATCTATAGAGGCTGTTAGTAGCGTACCACTGGGTAATCATTCAAACCCCAACTCTATCATGTGTTATGGTGAAAGACCAAGTGATTGAATTGAGCTAACTAGGAAATTGATTGGTAGTGGTGGGAAAAACTACTTTTGATTGGGGGACAAACCTTCATTTATAGATACGTCTTTGACTCTTTTCTCCATCCGTCTTTATTTCATATAACTGATAACCATGATTCCGAAGGAAACTTAGTATAAGTTTCGATTCAGTAGCATTTAGTGTGCAGAACATGATTTAAAGCCAGTAGCTAGATTGGGTTGAAGGTTGGATGAGAAGGATGATATATGTTCCTTCCAACAGCTCAGATTGGAGAATCTTGATGATTAGCTGGTTTTTGGGCAATCAAAATGTCCCCAAGTTTATTTTTTGAAGGTTCCCTACAGTGTGTTGTCCATAGAAGGGATTATGACAATAACGAGAATTTCATCTTTTTCATTGTTTACATTTGGTTAGTTATTCCTTGAAGCTACTAATTATCATAAATTTGATTTTAATAGTTCCTTGCATGGGTTTGATTGCGTTTTTCCCGGAATTTGGTAATTCATTTGTATGCTGTGCCTATGCTTGATGGTGAAAATCCACTGTTAATGCTAGCATTGAGCAGGTCCTAGAAACAAAACTAGAATAAGCATTGCCCTCATGAGCATCTGTAGATGCAACATAAAATTTAAACATCTCTTCTTATTAGTCTCTTCTTTCTTTTGAGAATACGCTTATGAAAGCAAACTAGAATAAGCTTCACTCTTTATCTCGAAGCAAAGCAGAAAGCTTCACAATTCGACCATCTGGTAGAAAGTATTGATAACTCAATATGGTCCAGACTCCAGAGTATTTATACCACTTTTGTGGCTTGAGAAACCCAATGATTCCCTGTAAATAGTAGCAAGGCATGCTTCACTCCCATCTTGAGTTGGCTAAACCAAGTTTTCCAGCTTATGTGTGATTTATTAACAAAGGATTCAGAAGGTGCCTATGGTGCAATGCAAAGGCTAATTATCACTCCTGCTAATATTTTATGAGCAATTGCATGAAAGAGTGTTGTTCACTTTTCCTACAGACTTGGCAACAGGTCCATTACTATTTGTTGCTTCAAAACTAGAAATGTGTAGACAAAATTATTATTACTATGTTTTAGGTACACCAATCAAACTAATTGTTCCTAAACGTCTCTCGTGAATGCCTTGCCTTAACGTTTGTGTTGTGTGTGTATATATATATATTCCATCTTTAAAGTCCAAGCGGTCTTTTGCAACGTTTTGCTTCGGAATTTGAGCATTGAAATTCAGGTGTGTGCTATATCCTTTGGGAAATGGAGAATGAGGTTGATATGAGTCGGTTTTGATAAACTGTATATCTTATCCTAATCCACAACTCTACTTACTTTTCAAGAGAACTAGAACAAATGTTACAAGACACTATTTTTTTGTCCACATCTAAATCTCTTACGATGAAGCTTCAATAATTATTAATTCATCCATAAAGAGTATGACACGTCAAACAAGCAAATTTTTGGAAATAATCTATCAGTCAATTTCAATAACTGAAAACAATAGGCTTCGCGTGCGTTTGGGGTAGGATTAAAAATTAAAATTATTTCACTATTCAGCTTTTTTTGCTATTATTTATAGGTCCTATTGCAATTTTTGGCACTATTCATGGACCTTTTTGTACTATTTCAATTAATTTTTATTTTTATCTACAGTATTTTTAGCAATAATTTTTTAATTTCAGCAAAATAAACGGTATTCAAACACACCATGTATCATGTTTACACAAGACCATATCTTTCCAAGATAAGCTAAAGAATTTTCATCCTTGCGTGGGGAAATATACAACTCATGCAACAGTTTGGCAAAAAAATTACTCACTGGTACATGCTGAAGAAGTTTTTCAGGACCCAATCCTCAAAAGGAACTCCAACCACCCGACTTCCCTGAAGACCATCTGCTCTCAACAGCTTCCATTCTTGTAACATTCCCAGCTCGCTGCAAGCATTTGATGGCTTTTATTAGTCCAGAATATGGAAAAGCAATAAACTATAAGATTTATTAAATAAGAAAAATCTAAAACTCTGTACCGAATACAAAAAAAAAACCTGTTTGTAAAACAGTCATCAAAAGCCTTAAAGGCTAGTTTGCATTTTAAGACAATACAGCACACGCATTTCACATGCCGTTTATCCAAGCAATACCAAGCTAAAGGTTGAGAAATTCTTTTGTCGTTTAAAGGGAGTTGAGACAAACCTTGAGGCATTGACTCCTCTTTGTGTCACAAACGGGATAATCATGGGGGCAACAGTGAGTGTGGTCCTTGCAACAAACAGCTGAATTAAGCTCACAACATTTCCAGGAAATGCAGATTCCAAGAAGGTGCCTTGCACAACAGCAGGTTTCACTTTCTCCACAGAAAGTGAAAATGTCACATTTGGTGGGACCTGGGGAAGGTGGAGGAGGAGGATTTGGGCTTGTTTTGGTTGGATATGAAGCTAGCATGTTGATGCCACATAGCCCTTGTGAATTCTCACTGTTCCTCAGCATGTGAATATAGCCATTCATTCCCCAACGTGTTCCCCATGAGTTTTTCACAATCCAATAGTCTACTCCATTTTCTGAACCATACCCTACAATCAATACAGCATGATCCAAAGAAGTTGAACATGGGCCAGTGAAAATCCCCTATCACACAAATAAAATAGAAAAAAAAAAAAACTAATTATAACAGTAATTAAGAATTCTAATGTCTCTGAGATTAAGGATTAGGACCAACCTTTGAGTACATCTGAAATTCTCTCTCACTGCCACATATACCTACACTCACAGGTTGTGTTGCCACAGCTTGTAGTAACAGTTTCTCATTAGTTGATGGCACATCAGTGTAACCATCAATTGTCACAACACGCCTTTTTAACTGCAGTGTAGTAAGAAAGAAAAATGCCATCAATGGAAATGCTAACTTGAATTACAGAGCTAAAATAATATGATTGAAGCAACACAGAAACAGAGAGAAAACACAGACAAAACTCATAAGTATTAAACATGAATCAAAGAAAAAATAACAATTACCTTGTCCTTTTTGCAGGACCTTCCCCGACCTTGATAGGGATAATCATCCTCAGTGTCAAGGCCATGGTTATCAATGACAAATTGATATGCATAGTCCATGAGCCCACCTTCACAGCCACTATTATAAGATTTGTCACAATCAACTAACTCCTGTTCTGAGAGGCTTTCAAGAGATCCGGTGACGATCTTATTAATACCTTCAATAGCTCCAGTAGCTGAGAATGACCAACAAGCACCTATACAACAAAACAACTAAATTTATATCTAAATCACATCAAAACATATGCAACACATGTTTTAACAATATGAAAATGAAATTACTTTCATTATAACTACAAACTTAAACGTTATGAAGTAATTACTACTGAAACTTAAGGATCTTACATTAACCTCTCTCTCTCTCTCACTCGTGCTGAAATGGTGACAAGAACATTTGAATCCTTTCCATAATGTAAAGGAATAACTTAAGAATGACATTTGTTAGAACAATGACAGATCTCTTAATATTATGAAATCTGTTGTGTACTGGCCAGTTAAGCTAAACTGATTATTGGCACAGTTGATGAAGCAGACAAGAAGAAAGCAAGAAAACTATAAAATAATACTTGTCAACCAGATTTCTAAATCAATACATAGAATTTATCAAGTTAGAGGCAAGTTCAATACCAAAAGTATTGCCCATAAAGCTAATTTGGTGCATCAGATCATTGTCTTAGAACACAAGGTTGTATGATGCGCATATAATCTCCCAAAGCCTGGTGAAAACATTGATAATGCATGCACACATACGCACACACACATAAAGATGATAAAGAGGAGTGGTAGCCCTTCCAGAAAAAGATTTCGAAGGTCCTTTTATTTTTCATCTTTTTCTTAAAATTAAAGAAGCTTCAAAATATATATTTAAACTGGTCATGGTGGATTTACACATCATGCTGTAGCTTGTTAGAATTGTATCATCACCCAATTATAACTAATATCGTTAGTACAAAAGTGGTCTAGCAAGCTTGAAATTAAAACATAGAGAATTCTAGGGTAAAAAAGCTTTAAAATAGTTCCCAATATTGTTTTAAAACCAAAATTCGGTATCATTTCAATTAGGTCTCTAGAACCTGCATCTAGTTGATTCCATTGAAACATCCATCTTTATGAGGATCAATCAAAAGGATTGCACTCAAAAGGCAGAAATAGGTTTTTCTTAATTGTGAAGCATGGCACCCTCCTTCAAGCACCAGAAAATCTCCCTATCATGAGGGATGGCAGATGCAACAGAGATCAATTCAGGTCAGAGTTCCGATAATATAATACCACAACCATTATGCACATAGCACATGCACTTCAGTTTTGAGGGCTTGGTAGAAGGGGAAAATATAGGAGCTTAAGACTCAAGTATAAATGCCACAAACAGAAGGAGGATGAGAGAGTAGAAGTTAAGGTCATCATTGGAACGCCTATGACCCTATTCAGAGAGATATTTTTGCACATATAAAACTCAATCTAGTTGTATTGGGGCTCTTGGCACCTATACATTTGCCAGCAACCTTTTCTTTTAACTTTTTAGTTTATTGGCTCATGTACAACTTTCCTCACATTTTCTAGCTACAACTATCATTTAGCCAACTTTCAGCAAATAAGCAAATCAGCAAACTAGCAAAGTGCTCATCTATAAGGCATTCGGGTTTCTTTCTGTGTTAATGTTATCTGAAGTGAACAGCACAATTTACTTGTGACCCAATTCAAACTCAGACAACCCACATCTCAAAAAAAGCATAATTCATCAAAAAAAGCATGAAGCCTTCATGTTAAAATGCTTTCTAACATAGAGATCAAAACTAACAATAACAACTAAAACCCACCAAAATTCTTAAATTCAATGAGCTTTATTATAACTTGTAAGTCACAAAGAATTTATATATCAGAACAAGAGCTCTCATACCACAACTCCCTTGATCTTTGACCTGGGTCACAGCTCCTTCCTTCCTCCAATCCATCTCTGAAGGAATCTCACGAACAAAACCCGGGTCCTGAACCTTCCCATGATTGAATTTCATGGAAGAAGCAGGAGAGAATCCCAAGCGAGAGGCCTTGAACTCGTGGTGGGTGAGATCAGCAAAGGCATTGAGAGACAGTGTATAAGAAGAATTGCCCATATCATTGTGCTGCTTAACAAAGTCAAAGTTGTCCTCAAAGACCCTGAACCTGTACAGCTTTTCAGCTTCTGAAGAGTAAGTTTTGCCATGTTGTTTGCACCAGGTGTCGAAAAGCTCAGAGGTGGTGTGTGAAGGAGAAGAGAAAGTGAGGTGTTGGAAAAGAAGAAAAGTGATGAGAAAGGAAGAAGAAAGGAGGTTCATTTTTTTTTAGAAGAGAGGAGAGGGTGATTTGGGGTTTTTGGAATGTTTGTTTGTTTGGAAATTGATTGAGGTGTGCCTACTGCCTAGAAATGTGGGCAGCCAAAGAGGCTGTGAAACTTGGCCTTTCTTATAGGGAAAGTGTCTTAAGAAATTTTGGAGGTACTTGACTAATTATAAATATCAAATTCATAGGTGCATTGTAAGAAGGGAGAATGTGATTGTTTTTTATTTATTACTTTTTTTGGCTTTTGTTATCAAATGCGGACACTGGGTAAGGTGGTAATACCTTATTAAACAATATTTTTGTACATTTTTAAAAAAATAAAGTCACTCACTCTCTCTCTCTATATATATATATACAATAAATGCATTTTATTCTTTGAAAAAAATATGTATTACAACTCATAATTGAGCATGTTTCAAGCTATAACAAAGATGATTGATTTTATAACATAAAATATATAAGAAATTTGTTTTTTTCCCCACTTTTCCGTGATTGTAAATAATCACAATTCTTTTTACTCACAACAACCAAATATAACGAATAATATGTTAAGACTTAAGGTACATCTTTATAATTTTCTTCATGTAGGGGGGATGTATTAAGAATAAGAAGCCAGTCAACCAATTAGCCAAAGAACGATCAAGTTGATTCAAAATTCAGATGACAAAGATTCAAATTTGAGTAACGAATCCATTTGCTACTACTTTATTTGACTTTTTGCTAAAAATTTATTAAAATATAATTATCTCTTAAAAAAAGACCTCAAAATATTATTCATAAACTAATAAACTAGAAAATTAAAGGAAAAAGTTGATCTTTTGAATTTTGTAGATAAGGGGTTTCATCACCTTTATTAGATTCACTTTTTATGAGACAAGGCATATCCATTTTGTTGTAACGTTCAGTTGAATGCAAACATAAATTAAGGATGATAAATTATATAATAAAAAAAAAGTTTTTCCTCCTACTTGTTTTTGTTTGCAAAATCTTGTTACGGCATTTGGAGTCATTCATAATTCCTATTGTCCTTTCTTTGTCAACGCTTAGGTTATGTTTGGTATAATTGTTTTTGTTTTTTGTTTTTCAAAACTTGTTTTTAAGAATAAAATCAAAAAATAACTTTTTTATGTTTTCAAAGTAATAAAATTTTTTGTTTAGTTGAAAAGCAAAAACACCATACAAAAGAAGTTCCCATTTCAATATTTTTGACATCCATTATAACATAAGCACAAAAGAAAAAACAAATAAATGGAAGATAAGGGAAAATCCAAAGTTCTGGTATTGATGGGTTTAAGTCCCTTCCAACGAGATTAATGTATGGGTTCATTTGAGTTGGTCCAGAAACAATGTACTCACTAATGTATTAAGTTATAACATACACCATGATCAGACCAATATTTAAATTACTGGAGTACCTCTTTTCTTTTGTTCTTTGAGAATATGTTAATCGCTTGTCTAAATAAAAAAATCTATTAGCAAACGTCAAAAGAAGTGATTCTCCCATTAGCACGTAGAATTGGCGAACCCACACATTAATGATTAAACCTTAAGGCCGCCACTTCCAAAAGCTACTACCGCATTAGATAAAACATAAGCAACAACGTGAGCTTCTAGCAAGGCAAATATATATCAATAGCAAATTCTTGGTGCCAAAAAGCAAACAAATCGCACCTCAATTTGGTTAATTTATCCAACCAAAAGGTAAATTGAGGCCCCTGTAACCTATTAAAGTCACCAAAGAGCAAAGGTGGTCCTCTTCTTTAAGATTGCTTAGTTACACAGAGTGGTGTGCAAAAATAACTAGTCTCCGTGTGAGAGAGGGAAAAAAATGCTAAAATTCCTTGTTTTGCTTCCAGTGGGGTTCGAACTGAGGTGCTTATTCATTAATTGTGGGTTTCAAGCTGTTATCTGGATTTTATTAAAAAATAACTATAAAACCTAAACTATATTATTAGTTAGGCAAGGTTTGAAACATATTTGGTTTCTAATAATTCGAGTTTTTTGCACTCAATTTTGCCCAATGAATTTGCACTTGGAAATCGAGTGTCTCACACTCGATTTTCTCAGAGCAAAATCAAGTCCTCTGGACTCGATTTGTTAGAAATGAAATTTGTTTCAAACCTTGCCTAACTAATAATATAGTTTGAGTTTTATAGTTATTTTTAATAAAATCCTTGTTTTCTCCGTGTTTCTTGAAATTGAAAACAGGTAAATGCATGTTTTCTATTCCCTTTGTATTTTGAGAATTAAGAACTTTTTTTTTTTTTTTTTTTAGTTTGTTTTTAGTTATCAAACAAGTTTTTTTGGGTAAGAAAATAGAAAACTATTCTTAAGAATAGAAAACAGAGGAAAAAAATAGTTAACAAACATACCCTTAACTTTTGGGGCTTAGGGTTTTTGCGTGTTATTCAAAACCCGCACTTTGTATTGTTAACAATTTACACATAAAATAATACCACATTTCCATTTTTTAATTACTTTTTTTTTCCGCATTGTGTTTACAAATTGATACATCAGTTTGTATTTAGCAATAAAAAAAACTGATACATCAGTTTGTAAAGTTTATAGTATCCAAAACATCATTATCAAAGAGAACAAAAGAATTTAGAGTTCATACTTTAAACACCTATGCCAAAAGTCTTGTTACTCCTGTAAATATTTCATTTGAAAATATACACCCCTCTTTATAAAAAATAAAAATACAATTGCACAACTATAAAAGTGGGTAATACAGTTACTGGAAAATTTAGGTTATGTTTAGTAACAGTTTTTGTTTTCTATTTTCAAAGTGTGAAAATGTACACCCCTCTTTATTTCTTGTATTTTTGAAATAAAAAAAATATTTGGTTAGTTAAAATTAAAAATATAGTTTTTTAAAGAAAAAAAAATAGAAAATACTAAAATATGTTGTTAGTAGGATTTGAACTCTAATGCTAACTCATTAAATGAGATAGATTCATTAAATTAAATGCATATGTTGTTAGGGAAAGATGTTTTTTATGGGATAACTTAAAAACCCTGTCTGTGAGACATAATCTTCCCTGGGTAGTGATGGGGGATTTCAATGATGTAACTAGGGAAGAGGAGAAATTGGGTGGGAATGGCATTTGTAATAGGAGGGTCTCTGAATATACCAGTTGTATGGATTTTTGCAACCTTCTAGACCTAGGTTTCTCGGGGGCAAAATTCACATGGACCAATCGGAGGGATTTATTTGATTTTATTCAACAAAGGTTAGATAGAGTTTGGGTGAATTCAGAATGGAAGTTGTGTTTTCCTAAGGCTTTTGTTTCCCATTTAGCCCGCATTAATTCGGATCACTGCTCTCTTCTCTTGTCTTTGGTTCCCAATCTTGGGCAAAGGGAAGTGGGGCCCTTTTGTTTCCAACCTGTTTGGCTCAGCCACGATGGGTTCCCGAATATTGTTAAGGAAGCCTGGGAAGGAAATCGTCAGAATGTGTGCCATGCTATTAACATGTTTGCAAACAAGGCGAAAATCTGGAATAAGGAAGTTTTCAGGAACATTTTTTGGAAGAAAAGGAACCTTTCGGCCAGGCTGGTGGGGGTTGAGAAGGCCTTAGCAAATGCTCCTTCCCAAAGGTTAATTAACATCCATAATTTCCTTTTAGGAGAATTGGAGAACATTCTAAACCCGGAAGAAGAGTTATGGGGGATGAAAGCTAGGACTAATTGGCTTATTCAGGGAGAAAGGAATACAACTTTCTTTCACATCACTACCCTTAATAGAAGAAGCAATAACCAAATCTTGGGCATCAAAGACCCATATGGGAATTGGGTTACTGACTTAGAAAGAGTAAAGATGATTTTTGTTGTTGGTTTTAAAAAACTTTACTCCTCAGAACAGATTGCTTGGGATAGAATATGGGACCATTCCCTTCCCTTTGATAACTCTTTATCTAGTTCTGAAGCTCTTAATCTCTCTAACCCCCTTTCAGATGCTGAAATTATTTTTGCTCTTACTTCTATGAAAGCTTTTAAAGCTCTTGGACCTGATGGGATACATTCTGGATGGTGGTGGGTGACTCGGTGAAATTTGAAGTAAAAAGAACTTTCCAAAATAGGAAAATCCCCACTCAGCTAAATAAAACTCTTATTGCTTTGATCCCCAAGCAATTGAGACCTGAAACTATTGGCCACTTTCGTCCTATAAGTTTATGCAACACCATCTACAAGGTTGTGTCTAAAATCCTTGTACCGAGGATGAAGTATCTCATGCCTAAGCTTGTCTCCCCTTCCCAAACAGCTTTTGTTGCTAGTAGAAGAGGATCAGATAACTTTATAGTGGCCCAGGAATTACTTTATTCATTAGAAAAGAAGAAAGGGAAAACTGGGTATATGATCATTAAGATTGATTTAGAGAAAGCATATGATCATATGGAATGGAGCTTTGTGAGAAATGTCCTATGCAGCCTAGGATTTCATAATGCCACTGTGGAGCTTATCCTAAGTTGTATTTCCTCCACTTCTGTCTCCCTTCTGTTTAATGGTGAGCAGCTTGAGGAATTTCAACCTTTGAGAGGGCTCAAACAGGGAGACCTAATCTCCCCATATATTTTTATTCTATGTATGGAACTTCCTAGCTCTCTCATCAATAAGAAGTGTGAGGATGGAGACTGGGATAAGGTAAAAGCCTCTAGGAATGGACCTGGTTTTTCCCACATGTTTTTTGCCGATGATCTCTTGTTGTTTGCAAAAGCTAATCAAAAAAATTGTGAGACCATTTTGGATGTCTTGGAGGAATTTTGCTCTCTCTTAGGTCAGAAAATCAGCAAAGAGAAGTCCAAAATCTTCTTCTCTCCGAATGTTTCAGAGGAAGATTGTGCTACCATAGTTCAATAGTTGGGTATCAATAAAACCAACAATCTGGGGAAGTACTTAGGCTTTCCCTTCAAGCACAAAGGCAGAAATCGCAATCAATTCCAATCTGTGGCTGATAAAGTCCATGCTAAGTTGGCTGGTTGGAAGACTAAATGCCTTTCACCTGCTGGAAGGTTGGTCCTCATTAAGGCTTCAATAACCCCCATTACTGAATATACAATGCAGTGCTGCAAGCTGCCTACTAAAGTCTGTGACAGAGTTGATAAGCTTACAAGAGATTTTCTTTGGGGTTCCACGGAAGAGAAAAGGAAACTCCACGTAGTTAGGTGGGATAAAGTTACTGCTCCAACCAATCTAGGAGGTCTTGGCATCTTTCAAATGAGAGCTAGGAACTTTGCCATCCTTGCTGAGCTTTGTTGGAGAATTGCTTCGAGCTCGGAGGCACCTTAGGCACAAATGCTCACTTCTAAATACCTTACCCCTGTCAGATTAGGTGAAAGGGGAAGAAGATTACTTGCCTCAAGTACCTGGGCAGCTTGCAAAGATGGGGGTGTTATCTTTAATAAATGATTGAAATGGTCTATCTCCAATGGGGAGGCAGTGAGTGCCTAGGACGATTTTTGCTTGCCTCAGGCCCTCTTAGGAAGCTTATACAAGGTTCTCTTTTAGAAGAGGAAAGGAAGAAATCTGCCAAAGAGTTCCTTGCCAATTTTTTTGACTCATCCTTTGTTTTCCCAGAATTAATCCTTAAGGAAATTCATGGAGTGCCGCTTGCTGCCAATTCTCTTCAAGATGATATTCTTATTTGGGCCTTCTCTAAGGATGGAAGCTTCAATCTTCAGTCAGCTTATCTTCTTGCTAAGGGTTTAAACCCTTTGAACCTAACCACTCACAAACTTTGGGTCTGGAAAGCAAAAACCTGACCAAGAATTAAATTCTTTCTTTGGCTATGCTTCCACTCTAGTATCCCTACAAAGGAAGTGCTGGGTTCAAAGGATTTTAATCTAGATAACACTTGTGATCTGTGTGGAGTTGGTACGGAGTCTATTATCCATGTATTGCGTGATTGTAGTGTGGCTAAGGAAGTTTGGAGGAATTTGGGTTTTGATGATACTAGGCATGACTTCTTCAGCACCCCTTTGGTGGATTGGCTTAAAAACAATTGTGAATCCCATGAATATCTGTCTCAACCTCGTATACCTTGGAAGTCTGTGTTCCCCTAAGTTGTTTGGCAGATTTGGCTGCATAGGAATAGATTCATTTTTCAGACAGGAAGAAAGGAACCCAACATACATGTGCAAAGCATTAAAAAAGGAGCTGAGTTTTTTGCCTTTGTCCTGAACTATTCTAACAAGCCGCCTAGAGTGCAAATTCAGATTAGCTGGAAGAAGCCCATGACTGGTTGGGTAAAGCTCAACACTGATGGTGCTGTGTTTGGTAATTTGATTAAGGATGGGGGAGGAGGTGTGTTACGGGATAGCAATGGAGATTGGGTGGCTGGATTTATGAGGAAACTTAGGAGTATGTCCAATATATTGGTAGAACTTTGGGCCCTTAAAGATGGCCTCTTATTAGCTCGGCAATTAGATATTCTCAATGTTAATATAGAATTTGATGTTGATGTTCTTGTACACTTACTTAACAACCCCTCCTCTCATAATCTCATGTTAGAACCTCTTTTGAATGATTGCAGGACCCTGATCAAAGCCTTTCCTAGCTGCACAGTGACCCACATCTTTAGGGAAGCTAATAGATGTGCTGATAAGCTTGCTAACATGCGAGCAACCCAACTTGTTGATTTCCTTTTGTTGTATGAACCACCACCTGTGGTGGATAATTTGCTAGCTTTTGATAAAGCTGACTTTTTTTGTAACAGAATGGTTGTTGTTTAGTTTTTATGATATCAGCTTTTTTTTTTTTGGTTGAGAAAACGATCATGAACTTTTCATTAAACAGGCATTACGCCTTTGTCAAAGAATACATATTGCAGAGCATTACTATGAATATCCTCCATCCACACTTGTGGTTCATACAAGTTTTTTGCTAATTTTGCAAGCTTATCAGCTACTTTGTTTCCCTTGCGCCTTGTGTGTGAGTAAGATGCTTGTCTCAACCTGGCTGAAAGTGTTCTTGCTTCCTCTATTACGTGCCTAAAAGCTGTCAAACAGGGCTGTACTGCTTTGAGGTGGTTGATGATGACCTCCGAATCACCTTCAAACACCACGTCTTGGAGTCCTAATTCGAGAGCGAATAAGATGGCCCTTCTACACGCCAGAGCTTCCAAGTCAGCAACCGTTGGTGGTAGTCTGATGCGTTCCGAAAGGGAGGCGAAAACCATGCCGTCTGAGTCACGAGCTACCACACCCAAACTCGCCGAGTCTGTCTCTATGAAAGTTGCTCCATCAAAATTTATTTTGTAGACTAATTATGGGGGAGGCCGCCATTGGGTTGAGTGTACAACCACGTCTTATTGTGTTGAATAATCTTGCACTGAGTGATACTCTTGCAGCCGTTCCACAGCATCACTGAAAATTTTTTCCGTTGGCAAGGAAGTGGACCTAACCCTTTTTGCATTCCTGTTGAACCATAGACTCCATCCCATGTAGGCAAACAGTTCAGCCATGTATTGGTTTTTTTGTGCAAGGATTCCTTGAAATAAATCTCGGAAACTTACAAACCTTTCTGATAGGAAGTTTCTGCAACATTCAAGTTCCCACCAGATATGCTTCACCGATTGGCAGCCCCACAAAGCGTGTAGACTATCTTCAGCTTCCTCTCCACATTGATCACACGTTGGATCCATTATTATTTTCCGCCGCTGCAAGTTCTTTTTTGTTGGGAGTGAATCATTTACTACCCTCCAAATGAAATGACGAATTTTATTTGGAATGTTCAAGGACCAAATCTCATTCCAGAATTGCTTGTGAGCTGTTGGGTTGGAGGTACCAGGACAAGATACTTCAGCCTTTCTTATTAAGACACGGTATGGTGATTTGGTTGTGTAGTGACCTGATTGTGTTTCAGCCCATATCAGTTTGTCATTCGTAGCTTCTAGGCTCAAAGGGAGCCTCATGATTGCATCCGCTTCATGAGGAAGGAATTCATCACGTATAATATCTTCAAGCCAGCACTTGTTGTCCTCATCTATCAAGGCGCAAACCCAGTTGTTATTGGGAAAATTCTTCTGAGGAGATATGACACGGCTAGAATGCAAGTCAGGCAGCCAGCCAGCTATCTCCCCGAATCTGAATTGATTTCCCATCCCCAATCCTCCATTTTGATCCCAAACGAACCACCTTTCTAGCTTGCAAAATACTTTGCCAAGCGTATGATCCTTTCTCTTTCACCCCATCCTCTAATATTGTGCAATTAGGAAAGTACCTCGCTTTAAAGACCTTGTAAAATAGTGAGTCTTTGTTGTGGAGCAACCACCATACCTGTTTTCCCAACATGGCTAAATTGAAATTCTCTATATCCTTAAAACCCAATTCTCCTTGGCACTTCGGCTTACATAATTTTTTCCATCCCACCCAATGTACCTTCCGTGCTTCCCCCTTATAACCCTTCCAAAATTTTCTAATTAAGGACTCAATATCCTTGCATAGACTTTTTGGGAGTTTGAAACATGCCATGGTGTAAGTGGGCATGGCTTGTAATACCGCTTTTATCAAGACTTCTCTTCCACCTTGTGACAATAGCCTCTCTTTCCCACCTTGCATTTTGTGCCAAATCCTTTCTCTAATATAATCGAAGCTTTGTTTTTTTCCCCTTCCCACAAAAGAGGGTAAACCAAAGTATTTTTCATAGTTGGTTGTGGCTGCCACTCCTAGCAGGTTTTTTTTATCTCTTCTTGCGTAACTGTCTCGGTATTGGGGCTGAAAAAGAGTTGTGTTTTGCCTCGGTTTATTTGCTGCTCAGATGCATCTTCATATTGCTTCAAAATGTCCAAGATGTGGGTGCACTCCGTGAAGTTGCCTGACAAAACAACAAGCTGTCATCGGCAAAGAACAGGTGTGAAATTTTTGGGGCTGCACTACATAGCGAGACACCTTTAATTGCACCTGAGCTTTCAGCTTGTTGTAAAAGGGAATGTAGCCCCTCTGCACACAAGATAAACAAATAAGGAGATAATGGGTCCCCTTGGCGGAGACCCCTTTTGGGGGTGAAGTTACCACGAGGTTCACCATTAACCAGAATAGAGAAAGAGACAGTTTGAATGCAAGATTGAATGAGAGATATCCATCTATTGTCAAAACCCATTTTTTTCATTATTTTTTCAAGAAACACCCACTCCACTCTATCGTATGTCTTACTCATATCCAGTTTATGATATCAGCTTGGTTAACCAAAAAAAGAAAAAGAAAAAAAGATTAGAAATTGAAAATAACATTTTGTATGTTTTCAGTTTTCTTCACGAGTTTTGAGAATAATTTTTGTTTTTTTTGTCTATTTTGGATTGCCAAACAAATTTTTTTAGTCTCAAAAATAAAAGATCATTTTTTAAAAACAGAAAATAAAGGGAAAAAAATAGTTTCCAACCATTCCCTTACTTTTTTACAAAATTATTCAGAAATTTGATGATTAATTTTACGCAAATTTAGGAAGCTGTGACTGATTTACCGTGAGAGTGTCTTCCTTGATTCTCTGTCATTGGTGGATTAACTATGAACAATTAAACAAATAAATAATATAGCTGATTCTAGAGTGGCTTGACTTGAGAGAGAGGCAGCAGAATCAGAAACTCAGAATTAAATGTCACACACGTGTTTTCGCAATCACAATTCACAAAAATACTAATAATTAGAGAGGTTAGTGGTTACATAGTACTCTCTCTCTCTCTATACCTTCTACGATCGAAGGTATGTATATATATTTTTTTTGATCGAAGGTATGTAAATATACTCACCTATCGACAAAGTTATATAATATAACCCAGCAAGAGAGACTGAGACTGAGACTGAGACCTCGATTCTTATTCAGAAACACAAAAACTCAGTCTACGCTGTCTCAATTTTCAGAGCCCACTCTCTCGGTTCTCGACAACCATGGACGTTGATCCTCGTCACTACGACCTCGTTGTGAGTCTCTCTAGTCGCATTACTTATCATTATGTTAGACCCATCTTTTTTCTGTATTAATCATCGAAACCCTAAATTTAATTTGTCTCTTTGGCGTTATCATACCATCGATTTGATACCTACGAGGATATTCTACATGTGCCGAGTTCTGTTCACTCTTTTCAGTCATTTTTTTTTTTTTTTAAATTTTATTTTTAACGAATTTTTGTGTGAAACATTATCTAGAGATGTAAAATGTGTTAATTGTGTTCCACATTGTAATTGAATTGATAAAGGACGAAGGTTTGTTTGGTATGGAGTTTTTAACTCTGTAGCGATTGTCATTAGATGATGATGTTTTGTTATGATTTCGACCAAATTAATGTCTTATGGGAATGATCAATTTTATGAAGTATGCACAGGTTTAAGTTTTTTTCTAAAGCTTAGTGAAACCCTGTAATCAATGTGTCTATAGACCCTATTCAAGCATCCACAGTGGAGGTCTTTGCGATATTGGATGATTGTTACTTTTGCCTTAAGTTTTAGTTTATTTTGGGGGATTGATGTTCATCTGGAAGGGCATTGCCTTGGGGGGAAAACATGCTTTTTGTAGTCGATCTGAGCAAGACCCGTCTCACCCTTTGCCCATTTTTTTTGGTTACAATACTACACGGTAAAGGTATATGGCTACATGAGACTCCAAAATGGTGGAAAACTCTTTAAAAATCATATGAATGCGACAACTTGATATTTACTTGCGCCATACAAAGCATATATGAGTCCATATTGCATTGGTTGCTGCATATAATTTGGGAAGTGGGTGGTGCTAATTGTTTACAAACTGCTTTTTACTACTGGGATTTTTTTTCTTCTAGTCGTCTGATATATTTTCTGGGTCAGGACATATACATGTTTTTATCACTGGAATCATAACTTCTGCTCCTAATGTTATGTCAATCTTGTGTGTGTGCATGCTTAGCTAGAAGCTTGGTATGGGGTGCAGCTTTTACAGAATATGCAGGCTGTGCATGTCGTGTTTGTTTTGTGTTAGACTCATAGCTCTATAAGACACTGTAATTTTAATGATGATGCAATTTTAAAGATACATAATGTGATGGCAGCATTTATAGACAACTTTCCTTTTTTAATTAATATTATTATTATTATTAATGTTCCCTGTAATGAAATTGAGCGTACATGTGATTTGGGTGGTTCTGGGGTCTTGCCTTTGGATTTGGATTCTCACTAGTCATTGTTCCAGTGTACTTCACAAGCATTTGTCAATGTGGGATCCACCTTGTGTGGACTCCAAAATGCAATAGATGCTTCTGAAGTACACTGGATCTTCAGTTACTGGTGAGGATATAAACCTCTTTTCTGCATGTTTGTCTCAAGGTCTTCTATTGGTTTCCTTTCTAGGATTACGATTTTATGATCTTATGATATTTCCTCCTTAAAACAAAACCACAACAAAAATTGATTATTCATTTCTTCGTCAATTGGGCCTTTTCTTTTATAATTTTGGGGGTTTGTTTTTGTATCATTGACAGGGTATCAACGAAAATGACATCCACAATGTTGTTCTATCATATCTTGTCCATAATTGCTTTAATGAAACCATGGAGTCATTCATTGCTTGCACTGGGATGAAGCAGCCTGATGATCATCTTGAGGGCATGGAGAAAAGAAAAAGTAATTGAAAATTTTTATTTTGGTAGGGAAAGTAGGATTGCTTTAAAGTTTCTCACTTATAGTGTTGTACAATGGGCTATTCACTGTCAGAGCACACCTCTGTAATTATTTCTTTCATGAAGCAATTATTTTACTGAATTTTCTATTAGTTGTGAGAGATGCTTCTATGATGACATGTTTGTATTTTTATATATGTATTTGATGAAAGTAGTTTAGGTGGCTTCACAGTTGGTGGTTTGACTTGCATGGTGGAGCATGTGACACCCAAAACAGAATCACTGCCTGACATTCCTTACCCTTCTGAGTGACTGCAAATTTCTTGTTTTGGTCTTCAAATGATTGAGAGTTCAGTTGTTTAGAGTGCTTCAAAGTTGGTTATATGACATGCATATGGGTGTTAGTGGATGCCAAACTGAAACAATGTCTCAGAGAGTCAGATGTTACTTACCCTTCCATGTAGTTGTGAATATATGTTTATACTTCATGTGGCTGAATGTCTTGCTGATCAATCTGCTCAAAATTTTATTTATTTTGGTCAAACATTTGCGGCAACACATCCTTTGGAGTAACAGTAGAGAAAAAAATTACGATCTTCCTGGTCATCATATTCCTTTTTTTTATTTGTTATTGTAGAATAATTCATCAATATTTTATTTTATAATGTTGTATCTATTGAATACTTGGTTGATGATGCTTCTAATTTTATGGTTTATGCTCAGGAATTTTTAATTTTGCCCTGGATGGAAATGCACTTAAGGCCATTGAGCTGACAAATCAGCTGGCACATGACTTGCTGGAGAAGAATGAGGAATTGTATTTTGATCTATTGAGCATTCATTTTGGTGAACTTGTCCGCTCTAGAAAATGGTATGCAAAGTAGCAACAATATTTCCAAGAGAGTGAGATATGCATTTCATTTTTTTTTATAAAATTTTTGTTCCCTTGCCAGCTCAGAAGCTTTGGAATTTGCTCAGGCTAAGTTGACTCATTTTGGGAAAGTGCAGAAATATGTTGAAAAACTTGAGGTATGTTTCTTCCTAACGCAAAATCTCTGATGCATTTCCTTTATCTGTTTTTTCATCAGAATGAAGAGAAATTTGTTATTGATGCAGGACTTTATGGCCCTTCTTGCATATGAAGAGCCAGATAAGTCCCCAATGTTTCATCTTCTTGGCTTGGAGCATCGGCAGAAAATTGCTGAAAGTTTGAATCGGGCAATTCTTGGTTTGTTACTTGATTTCCTATGTGCTTCTGCGTATGGTGTTTTAAGAATGCTTTTGAGATTTTTGTTTTTTCTGCATGAGATCATTTCCTAATTATTGTTAATTATGTGTGAGATCTGATACTTTGATTAATGCTTTGTCATGGCTAATTATTAATGCTGTCAGAACACATGAATCTGCCCAGCTACACAGCAATGGAAAGGCTGATACAACAGACAACAGTAGTTAGACAGTGCTTAAGTCAAGAGCTTGGCAAGGTAAGATGTAGTTAAGGAATTTCCATTCTGGGATCCTGGAGGGCTGCATGTTTTGGCTAATTTTCACTCACATATTTATTAATCTTGAGTTTCATCCTTATTTTATATATATATCTTGAGTTGCTTCCACTATAGTTTACCCTTGTTATATCTTGGAAAGAGGAAAAGTGAAACTCAATTAGTCAATTATATATACACATTTTATACTTTTATATCCTACTTTACCAAGAAAAACTAGTAGTTTTTTTTTTTTGTTCAGCATAAATATATTTCAAAAGAATTAAAGCAGAATGGGTGGCGCTTGTTTTTGATGGTGAATTCCTTAATATTTAACTCACTTGATGTTCTTAGGCATAAAGGATGAATGCCTGGAGTTATTTTACATCTATCTCAATTAAGTAGCGGCCTGGACCAGCTTGATAAACAAGGAAGCCATGTACTGCCCATGAAAACATGAATGACCAGAAGCAATATTTACTCATTTTATTGTGGTTTTGTAGGATACACATGCACCATTTTCCTTAAAGGATTTTCTTGAAAGCTAAATGCATCAAGTGTTTGAAGCTTTGCTGGCCAATGGGTGATCAAGGTGTATTCAGATATAGCTTCCGTTGCCTCATATGGGTTTGATATAAGGTTTGGGGTTAGAAAGGAGTCATCACTGCTTGCTCATATGTAAAACACAGGTAGCAGCAGGCTCTCATGTGTTTTTATTCCTGCTTTCAGGGAGGCATGCCCAATTGCCCATACTCTTTAAGTTGCCGTAATGAAAACCATGAATGCTTGCAAATTAGAGCAACTGAGTTGATCCATGTGTGTGGCTTGTACATACTGCCTTGCTTATATACGAACATTAGATATTGGGATTTATTCACGTCAGGCTTTGAGTTGATGTACCCTATTAATCTTAGTTCTACTGTTTAATGCAAAGTTGCAATTTGCTATGCTTAGTGAACATACTGTGATGAAGCAGAGTTGGGAGTCTGACCTCGAAGCAGATTCTTGAGCATTTTTTAGGGTGATTTTCTCTTGATGTTTGAGTATGTCTTGGATTAAATTGATATTTGTTGCAATATATTGATTACTTCAAAGGTGTGATAGTGTTGAGTGTGAAATTGATACTGATAATTTAAAGGTACTGATTAACTTCTGAGTATAATAATCATATTAATAAGCTGGAGTTATCTTTATAATTATGACTCACATTCTAACATTACTTTTTTTCTTTTTTGAGATAGTTACAATATGTCGTTAAGTTCGCAGTTCGAATCATTTCCCTCCTTTTAGACCCCCAAGCATTTTATGTATGGGGAGGTGTCAATTCAGGTACAAGGCCCTTGGCTTCCAACATTACTTGTGTCCCTCAAAGCATAGCGCATTCCCTTCTTGCCAAGAAGCAATACGACATATAGCTTACTTTCATTTATTTATTTATTTTGTTGAGATGGATATGTTAGATGTAGATACTTTAAATCCAGAAGGTGTAATTAATTCTAATCCTTTCAACACCTGATAGAATAAATTAAGGGAAAGTTTGAAAAAATAATAAAAATAATTTTAAATAATTTATAATTATATACTAGTTCACTATTGGATTTGGCACACATTTCTCACACACCCGTTTGACAGGATATGGCTCACAGTTCATCCGTGGAGATGCCACCACCAAAAGGTCTCATTAGTTTTTGCTATGGTATCAACAGATGTTCCGATTAAATTCAAACATGACCAATGAAACATCAACAATGTTTCTCTTGCAAGAACAACTAATTTAATACAAACATGTATTTATTGAATTGAAAAGTTTTTATTATTTTATTATGGAAATTGAATTGAGAAGCCTGATATACTATACTCACTTTTTAATTCACTCTAATAAACGGTCAATTTTTTTTTGGCAAGTTTGATCGTTTATTAAATTGCCAAGTTAAAACTCACTTTTCTTAATTGTCAAGGTTAAAATTTTTTATTTTATTTTTTAAAATCATTTGTAAGTCGTAACTATTGAGTTAAAGAAAAAAAAAAGAAAAAAAAAGACAAACGTTATTTGAAACTACAACCGTATCCACTACAAAAATGTAAAATAACAGTTAAAAAAGTGGGAAATTTTTTGCTAAATAGCATAATTTTAAGAAAGATTTGCTAAATAGTATCTAACCGAAATTATTTAGTTACGTAGAATATTTTTAGAACTTGAGTTTGTCAAACTCAAGTTTACCATGACAATTTTAGTATCCGTTTACTCACGTTTGCGTTTTTTTCCTTTTTTTTTTTTTTTATTAGCATGTTTTGACTTTTTAGCAGTAAACAGTGCACCCGTGCACTATTCACGGGTCCCATAAACTTTATTTTTTAGCAACTTTTTCATTAAAAATAAGTCTCACGGTACTATTCACATATTTAAAAATTATTTTGCTACAATATTTTCAGTTTTCAATTTTCAATTTCAACAAAATAAGTTCTATCTAAACGGACCTTTAATCAAATATAATGCTCGAACTCGAGTTATCAAACTGGAGTTTCAAAACTATGCTACGCAATAAAATAACTTTGAGCCAGTGCTATTTTCCCTTAAATTATTCCTAAAACTATTTTCTATTCGGCAAAAAAATGCCAAAAAGCGGTGCGGTACCGTTTCAGAGTTGTCATAAAACGGTCACCGTATACCAGCTCCTCGGTCACTCTCTCTCTCTCTGTCTCACACTCTGCTTACTACTCTTTGAGAGTTTTACAGATAATGCTTTCTCTACCATCGAATCTCAACCTACGCTTTCATAACAATACCTTTCTCTCTTCTCCAATACTCCCCCAAAGGTATAATTATTATTCCATTTACTCTTTTTTTTTTTAGTTGAAAAAAAATTAAAAAACTATAACGTTGCGTTTGGTTGCGTAGAAAAACTGCAAGAAAATATTGGAAAAAAAGGGAAGAAATGTAATTTGGTTTAGTTTAAACTGGCTTCTCTGTTTCGTTTTTCTTAAGCCTAACTCTTCGCAGCATTTTGACGGTGCTAGAATTAAAGTTTGGTTGGCCGCTGAGAGATTATTGGAAATTTTTAATGCGCTGGAAATCTTTCAAGTTCTCTGAGTTTTGGTTCAACTTCTTTGTTTTGAGGTGGTCAAACCAGGCACTAGGGTTTATCTTTTCATTTTAGGTTTCTATAGAAGGAACCTTTGATTGTGTAGACTTGTCTTTCTCAAATTATGAATATGGATTTTACTATTATAACTATTTGTTATTTTATTTTATTTTATTTTTTGTGATGAGAAAGCCACCAAAATATAATCAAAGACCGTTTCTGTAATTAGAGTGGCTGGTCATATTGCTGAGGTTCGCTTTAGGAATGCTAGATTTCTAAAGTTTGGTTACATGACTAGGAATTTCAAAAATCATCTGATTCATGGCACATTTGTATTTGGCGTGTTGTTGATTTGAGAGTTTGTTGATGGCTTATGTTGTTCTAGAGTAGTAATTCACATTCCTAATGCTAAACAAGCCAATTATATTTAATCGTACATCCAGATACACCTCGCTGATGGCAACTGATTTTCTGTTTCTACCCGTTTGAGTAAATTTTTTGTGATATATACATGCTGATAAATAGTAATGGGGATATGTTTCAATTACATTTTCACTGTGTATGGATTTTTCTGAAGCTATTTGACACTGAAACTGAAACATGACAAAGGAAAGCACCTTTCAGTTTATCTTGACAAAACAATAACTGTGTTAAATATGTGAATGTATGCAACAACATAGTTATTTCCATTGAAATCCTTCATTTCTAAAATTGAGTACATTGTTGGGAATTCCTTATACATCATCTTTTGCTTGATTGTTCGTGTCTTCTTATTGCAGTAATACATCCCACAGCAGTCTTATCTATAGGCATGGTCGGCGCAGAAGCAATTCTGAAAATTTTGTACATTACACAATTAAGTGCAGACTTGCTCGGGTGAATGACTCTCCTTCCTCAAGCCCCGATACTTTGATAAAGGAACCCCACAAGTATTTTGATCAGGTTATTATCACAGTCCGTGCGGGAGATGGAGGCCATGGTGCTGTTCTTAACATGCCTAACCCGAAAGCTGCGAAGCCTCAAGGAAAACAGGACAAGGAGAAGATGTGGAAGAAAAGTGCATATAAAAGGGACTTTGATGGATCACTTATACTTCCTATGGGTGGGCATGGAGGAGATGTAGTAATATATGCAGATGAAGGAAAGGATTCATTATTGGAATTTCACAAGAAAGGCCGGTTTAATGCAAAGCGTGGTGGAACTGTTGATGCAATGGGTGTTTTGACTTCACAATTGCGTAATGGACTTGCCTCACCAACTTTGCGTATAGCTGTGCCTTTAGGTTTGTATGTTATGTTGTTAATTTTGTCAAAGATGTTTGGCATATGTAAAAAATGGGAATCATAGTGGAGCTATCCAACATTAAATCTGATTATGTAAGCGGTGTCCTCCCATGCCTTTGTTATTTCCCGATTGAACAGGGATGAGAATTTGATGGGATGGTCAATGCTCATTTACACTTTCTTAAAAAAGTAGCTACTTCTATGTGTATTCTCTTATTATCTGGGCTAATGTGACAGGTACAGTTGTGAAACGTAAACGGGGGAAGTTGTTGGCTGATCTAGCGCGTCCAGGTGATGAAATCCTTGTTGCAAGAGGTGGACAAGGAGGGGTAAGGAAATGCTTTATTTCTACCTTAAGTTAATGATTTTTTTAGTTTTTTTACTTTTGGTCCAAGTCTAAATTTTTATAGCATTTTTGACTTTTTAATTTTTTTTTACCTAAGTGATACATGTGGCATATTTGCTGTCTCTTTCTTTCTTTCATTCTCTGAAGTTACACTGTTCTTTGTTGTTAAGTCATTCTGGTCTGAGATGGTATCATGGTAAAGTTTCAGTTTCTTGGGAATTCAAGGAGTTTGAACAATAGGCCTGAGAATTTAAAACTTTGCATGCATGTTCTCTTCAAGGCAACTTTAGTTATTGTCAGAGGGTTCTTTTAAAGAACATATTTTAACTTGTATGCTCAATATTAATGTCAGTTACATATTTTTTTTGGATAAATATTAACATGCCATTTACATCTAAGTGTTTTCCCCTTCTTCTCCCCCCAGATTAGCTTGTTAGAAATGCCAGAGCATCGAAGGAAAAAGTTAATGGCTTTGACTACAAATGTGATGAGAGATGATAGTGATAAGGTAAACATGGTGCTCTTAACCTTCTTTATCTAGTATATTAAGCTTGAAAATTTTGTGTAAGACATTTCCACTGAGGCATGTTCAACCTCAATCTTTCCTTTTCTTCTTTTTCCTTTACTCCCATTTTTGGGAGTCTAATCTAAAATTTTCTTGCCTGAGGAATGATGAATTGATCTTCTTGCAAGTTCAATGCCTTATTGGTGGACGAAACCATATATGGATTCTCTAGTGTTCTTCAACTTTTTCAATCAACTATCTCAGAATTCCTGTCAAATTGGGTTAAGTAATCACATTGATTTGCATGTGTTTATTCTAGTTTTGGCATTGTTCCTGAATTAAAGGAAGCAGGAATTTGGACGGGGTGTTAGCGAAAGATCTATCATTTAATTTCTTTTGTTATCTTCTAAGCACAGTGACGGTGTACGAAATGATGAAGACTCGGTTTAATTTAATTTAAAAAAAGGAAAAAGACAGTAGAATTCTAGTGTACACATGTGATAAATTTGTGTCAACCTGACGAAGTATCTTTTTACTCTGCATATAAATAACCTGTTAATATATCTCTCTGCATCTCCATTCTCTACTTTTCAAGTCCAATATATATCAGATATGGTAATGTTGACTGTGGCCCCATGATAACGGCAAAAACCATGCTTTTCTTTTCTTGAAAACACACTAACATGTTCAATAACCATAAATCTGTACCATGTAAGTGGAATGCCTTACCAATGAGCTCTAGCTCATGTAAACTTAGGAAGATTAGGGTTTGAAAAAAGTTTGAACACATCTTTTATTGCTCTTATCCCTAAACAAATATGGGCAGTAAACTTTAAGGATTTCAGACCTATAAGTCTACTTGGAAGTGTATATAAAATTTTTGCTAAAGTCCTTGCAAACAGATTGAGGCAGGTTACAGGAAATCTTAGTTCAATTACTCAAAATGTTTTTCTTCATGGTAGGCAAATTTTGGATTCAGTTTTGATAGCAAATGAGTGTTTGGACAGCAGGTTGAGGGAAGGGACGCCAGGGATTATTTGTAAACTTGATCTGGAAAAAGCGTATGACAGTGTGAATTGGGATTTTTTATTATATGTACTGAGTAGGTGTGGGTTTGGGGCCAAATGGAGGAAGTGGATTCAAGCTTGCATTTCCACAATAAGATTATCTGTTTTGGTGAATGGTGAGCCTTGTGTTTTTTTTCGAAAGTTCACGGGTTTGTGTCAAGGTGATCCTATATCTCCTCTATTGTTTGATTTTGTGATGGAAGCTTTGAGTCTTATGAATTCAAGGGCAGCCAGTGGGGGTTTTTTAAATGGTTTCTCTGTAAATGGTCATGGCAGGGTTCATAATATAACACATTTATTTTATGCGGATGATACTCTTATTATGTGTGAGGCTAATCAGAATCAATTAAGGTATCTTTGTTGTACCTTACTGCAATTCGAGGCTGTTTCTGGATTGAGGATTAGTTTGGGAAAGTCTGAGATGGTCCTAGTGGGGAAGGTCCAAACATGGAAGATTTAGCTGAAAATCTTGGGGTGTAAAACTTCTACCCTGCCAATGAAATATTTAGGGCTCCCTCTAGGAGCCAGTTTCAAAAGTAGAGCTGTTTAGGATGGACCTGTAGAAAGGATGGACAAACGGCTTGCTAGTTGGAAGAAGATTTATTTGTTGAAAGGTAGAAGGTTAACCCTCATTAAAAGTACACTCTCTAGTCTCCCTACTTATTTTATGTCTCTTTTTCCATTTCTGGTTGCCAATCGTATGGGAAAAATTCAAATGTATTTCCTTTGGGGTGGTTTGGGTGAGGAGAATAAATTTCACCTGGTTAAGTGGGAGTCTCTGTCTTCCTGTTAATTGGGGTGGCTTGGGGATTAAAAAGCTTGTAGTGTTTAACCAAGATTTATTAGGCAAATGGTTGTGGTGGTTTGGGGTGGAAACTGATACTTTTTGGAGGCAAGTTATAGGGATAAAATATGGTATTTCGGGGGGTGGCTGGTGTACTGATTTGGTGGGAGGGCCCTACAGTGTTAGTATGTGGAGGTATATAAGCAAGGGTTGGCCTGAACTTCTGAAAAACATCTCTTTTGAATTGGGAACAGGACATAAGATTCAGTTTTGGTTGGATATCTGCTGGGGCCATGATTCCTTTTTGGACAGATTCCTGGACCTTTTTGAAATTTCCAGAAATAAAGAGGTTTTTGTAGCTGAATATTTGGATGGTTCCAATGCTTGTATCCGTTGGAATCCTACATTCACTCTGCCTCTCAATGATTGGGAGCTAGAGTCCATGGACTTATTTCTAATGGAGTTATATGCTGTAAGGATTAATTTTCCTCAGTAGGATAGACTAATTTGGAATCCTTCTAAGTCTCCAGGATTTTCAATGAGTTCTTATTATCAGCTTTTGAGGAGAGGTGGGGATGCATTCTTTCCTTGGAGGACGGTGTGGCATGTGAGAGTTCCTCCTTGGGTTGGTTTCTTCATTTGGTCCACTGTGAAAGAGAAGATCTTAACAACTGAAAACCTGCAGAAAAGGGGTTTTGATAATTTCGGATTGGTGTGTTATGTGTAGATTTGATGGGGAGGATATTGATCATTTTTTTTGATAAGTAAGGATATTGATCATTTATTTTTGAATTGTGGTGTGGCACCTGGATTAGGAGTTTTTATTCTCTCTTTTGGGTCTTACTTGGGTGATGCCGAAGGTGCCAGACCTGCTCATTATTTGGTCTGGACTGTGTGGTAAAAAGACTTATTTTACTTTGTGGGGAGTTATTCTTATTCTGGCTTGTCTTTTATGGACCATTTGGAGGGAAATAAATTTGAGAGTTTTTGAAGGAACAGAATGTTCGAATGCTTAACTGAAATCTCAAATTTTGGGTTCTCTGTTTGAGTGGCAGAAGGTGTTTTGCTCTAATGTCTGTTCAGGTTTAGACTTTCTGACCTTTTTGGACAGTTTGGCTCTTTCCTGAATCTTGGGGCTGATTTGTTTTATTCTTTTTCTTTGATGTATTCTTGCTTTTCTTTTCCTTTGGAGTGTCCTTAGTATACTCCCTGTGTACTTTGGCCTCAGCCTTTCTTCTTCTTTTTTGATTTAATAAAGTTTCTTTTCTTACTGGTTAAAAAAAAGGTTTGTTTTTATTTTTATTTTGATAGGTAATAGAAACTTTGGAAGATTAGGGTTAGATGTGAAGAGAGAGGAGACAGAAAGAGGAGAATGATTAGAAAATAGGTTTATGGCTGAATTGTTTTTTCCTTCCACCGTAGCATATATTTTTCTTTCTACTCTCTGTTTATGGCTACCAAATTGATTTTTGAACAATTCCTAGGTGATATGCAGAGTTTAATAAATGTTTTTCCACTTTTCTTTGCCCGTTACTGCCTAGAACAATGAAAATGAATAATAGAGATGGATAGAGGCTTCAAATTGAAACAACTGCATAAATTTGGGGCTTTAATTGACAAAATTAAAGTCATAGGACCTAATTTGAAATATGGCATAAGCTTCGGGTCTTTTATGTAATTTCTCCTTATTTTCATTTTTGATTGTTTCTAGGACCTGCTCAAGTAGAGTATTATGCCAAGAGCCTTTTAGCTTAACTGGCACTTCTTGGTGTTTCCAACGGAGACATCCATAGATCAAATCTCCCATCCCCCATTATAGCTATCGAATTATCAAATATAGGAGAGAATATTATCTTATCCACATCACTTATATCTACATCACTTAAATATTTTCTACTATATTGCAGGTTTTAGTTCTTGGTCAACCTGGGGAGGAGGTTAGTTTGGAGTTGATTCTACGTGTCGTTGCTGATGTTGGTTTAGTTGTAAGTATTGCTCTTTATTTATTTATGCATGTTTTTATCCTGGCTTCTCATGCTTATGAGTTTTGAAGTAATGATATTCAACATTTAGTGATGTCTGTATATGATAAAAAGGTCATTGGATTAGTGTCCAGTACTTGTAGTACCAAGAACTGGCAAAGTGACTAAAATGGGAAAACTTGCTTGGCATTATTTGTCAAACCAGAGTGGTTTGTGTCCTACCTGATCTTAGATTTTGAGACAGTTTTCCTTGTCCTAATTGACCTAATATGATTCAGCCTTACCCTGAATCTTTGACCAGCATGTTCTGCATTTCAAAGGTCTAACCAGTCAATTGTTTTAGGGTTGAGGAATATCAATAATACTCTTTTGAGCCTACTAATAATGTGAGATCCATTTTAACAACATTTAAAGATTCTTTTGAAGTGAGGAATCTAGTTGGACAACAATATCATGCTGGAATGCTGTGAAGTTTCATTTATGTTGAATAATTTGAATGTAGCTTTCCATTTGATTTGAGAGGCTTGAACTTTTTCTGAGGAATATTTCTTGGTTCTGTGATGAGTTGCCTATGTTGTAATTGTTGTCAATTTTTGGGAAGGAGATTTTTGTGTGTTACAATCTAGAGATTTTTAATTATAATTATTGTTAAATTACCGATTGTTTCAAAAGCTTAAGCTATTAGGAAATGGTGAATTTAATCACTTAACCATAAGTCTAACACTCCCCCTCACTTGTGGGTCTAAACTTCCCCTTAATAAGTGGGGACCCAACAAGTGGGAATTTAACATTTTAAATGGGAGGTAGAGTAAAGCCAGGGATTGAACTCAGGATCTCCTGCTCTGATATCATGTTAAATTACCGATTGTCCCAAAAGCTTAAGCTATTCAAAAGCTTAAGCTATTAGGAAATGGTGAATTTAATCACTTAACCATAAGTCTAACAATTATGTAATAAATTGTGGAGTAGAATTTTTGGTAAAGTGAAAGGTCAAGGAGAAAAGAAAAAGGAAAACCCAACAAAGTTCTTCTTTACATTTCATTATTGCTTTGAAGGTAGCCTTCCCCTATTGATTTAGTTAACTATATTTTGCATGTATTTAAGTACAAATGCCTGGAATGGCGGAGTGTTAAGGTACTGTTATTGACTTTTTTATTAGAGGTTTACTTGCTCTTGTTGTAGGGACTTCCAAATGCTGGAAAGTCAACCCTTCTTGCAGCTATTACTCTTGCAAAACCTGATATTGCTGATTATCCTTTCACAACATTAATGCCAAACCTTGGACGGCTTGATGGTGATCCTAGTTTAGGGGCAGGGATGTACTCATCTGAAGCAACATTGGCTGATTTGCCTGGTCTTATAGAAGGTGCTCATTTAGGGAAGGTACTGTATGTTTTGTATCTCAAATGTCTGCTTATTATAAAATCTAAAGTTTGCTAAATTTGAAATCTGAATCATCCTTCAGGGTCTTGGTCGGAATTTCTTGAGGCACCTGAGGAGGACACGGCTATTGGTCCATGTTGTTGATGCAGCTGCTGAAAACCCTGTAAATGACTATCGAACAGTAAAAGAAGTACGTGTTTCTTTCTGTAACAATACTAATCATATATTTTCACAAATAGCATTGTTGGCTCCGCTTGCTTGCTTGGAAATTTTGGGCTATAAACATTGTTGCCATGGATGATGGTTTAAATTAGATGTGTATTAAGCTGATCCTCATCATTGATCAAATCCAGATTCATATTTATAATTTGGGTCATTATAATTGGGTCTTGTGAGATCAGACTCCTCTAGTTCAGTTGACCCTCATCATTCATATTTAATTTTAGGTTTTAGTTTTAATTGTAGTTTTGGGCTTTTTTGTGTCTTTCCCTTCTTATGTGTCATTCTTTAAGGGAGTTGCTAAGACAAGGGTTTGAGTTGTAGGTAAAGCTGAGTGGAAAACTAGGATCATGATTCTTAGCTGCCAATTTTTTAAGGGGAAAAATGATGTTGTCTGGATATTTTTTAGTTTTCTACATTGTAATTATCTATTCCTGTGATTTTTAATGTGAAAAGCCTAGGGAAAAGTTTATTATGTTTGCATTCCTTTATTGTTAACTTTTTAATCTTTCATGCATAAACTCTTTTTAATCTTTCATGTGTAAACTATAGGATTTATGGGTTTTGCAGGAATTGCGAATGTACAACCCCGATTACCTTGAAAGACCATACATTGTGGTGCTAAATAAGATTGACCTCCCAGAGGTCTGTGCCTGTTGTTATTCTTCCTGGTTTGGAAGCCCTGTCCTTAATATTAATCTTGATTTTCCAAATGCTATTATTATGCATTCCTATAAAACGTAGGATCTCTTTGGTTTTTGTTTTATTTGAAGTTTAAGATTTAAGCTGATTACTATTTCAGGCAAGGGATAGGCTTCCATCTTTGACTGAAGAAATAAGGAGAATTGGAAGTGATGAAGTACCTTCAGAGCCAGAAAGAGGCTCTGATGATGATGCTCTTCAATCACTGACCACTGAAGGTGGACATGCAGATGTATCTTCTCCGGGCATTAGTAGCAAAGATAAAAAGGATAAAGAAATCGAGGACTACCCACGCCCCCTTGCTGTTGTAGGAGTTAGCGTTCTGTAAGTTCATTACATTGTTTTTAAATCTTCTTCCTAATATTTGAACTTTTGTCTTGCCTCATTATGAATTCTGTATAATTATTTTTATTGAGAAGTTATATGCTTCCATGAGCCTTGAGTTAAAACTAATGGCTAAATTCTGTTTGATATTCAGTAGTGTTATGCTTTTTTACTATTTACCTGAACTTTTTTCCCCTTTCCTGTGTATTCTAGATCAATTTTTCTTTCTTTCTTGAGTCATTTCTATTATCAGTTTAGCACTTCTAGGAGTATCCTAACCATATGCTATTTATGTTGTCTATTGCAGGAAAGGAATCAGGATCAATGAGTTGTTGAAGGAAATAAGGGCAGGTTTGCGGAAAGTTCAGAGATCCCAATGAAACTTTGGAGTTAAGTGTGGGACCATGAAATTGGGGCCTTAAAGGCTCCCATCAATTGCACTGCCATTTTTCGGCCTCTGGTAAATTTTGGTCCAGCTATCGTTTATACATTGCGAATTGGCATTTTTGTACATGTCTGTCTGTGTCTGCATATCAATGTATTCTGTGTCTCAACTAGTTTACAAGCTGTGTACAGGTGTTGGTTTGGGTGGTGGAGGTGCAGCTGGGTTAGGGTTTCTTGGGATGATGAGAATTTTGGGTGGATTCCACATTTAAAATCAATTGCCTATTTAATGTGTGTTTTTAGGACATACATTAAAAAATCCATTTTTGGAAAAGTTTTATTGAGAATTGAAAAAGTTGTCAAAACTTTTTCAATTTCCGATAAATTTTTTCCAAAATTGGTTTACTATTGCGTGCCCTTGGGGGCACATATTAGTAAAATCCTATTTATAATTAGCCTAAATGTAATTAAAATTTTGTGCTACTGTTCCTTCTTTTGAGCTCATCTATATTATTAGTTAACACAAAGATCTTGGACATAACAAAAAATTATAATTGAGTTGAACGATCCCATATAATTGAGTTGAATGATTCCAAACGCCGATACTAGATTCAGATCGGACTTTGCCTGCTTCCAATAATTTCAGATGATCCAATGCTTTTTTTTTCTAAGCTATATTTTGTAATTTGATGTGTGGGGGATTCGGGCTGGGTCTCCATTGTTGCGAGCTGGTCCGACCATTAATCCATGGGGTTTCTAGAAATTGAACAAAATATCTACACAATTATGTAGAATCTAGTACATATATATGCTGTTAACTGCTAAGAAAAACAGCTGTTCACAGGTTGTGAGTTGTGACATTGTTGTGTTGGTATGCGTTTAAGCTCCGTTCCCACTTCCCAAGTAGAATCTGTCCTTCTCACGTGGCTTAATTGAGAGTCATTTTTTGATTCATAGAAAAAAAAAAAAAAAACTAGTGTCAACCTCAAGGCTCGATGAGTCAAATTTACTGGGGCATCTATCTTGGGAAGGGGCAGTTCCGTTGTTGAAAACTGAAATGTATTTTCCCATTAAAAAAAAAAAAAAAACTAAAATGTATTTGAGGTTCATAAAATCATAATTCAAATAACTATTTTATCTTAGTGGGTTTATCTTTGGGTTGAATTTATAGCTTTAACTTTTGAGAGAAGTACCATTGGGTTATAAATTTTATAAGAGTACTAGCTTAATGCTATGCCAAATATGGCAAATCAAATACCAAAAAATTTCTCACAAGAGATGTTCTAAATACCAAAAAATTTGGTATTGATGAACAATACTGTTCTAAATTTGGAACGGTATGGACACAAATGTTAATTTTTTTATAATTATTTTTCTCTCTAATCTTTTTGACTTTCTTTCTTCTTTTTTCTCCTTAGTCCGCCTCTCTCTTTCTTCTCAAACTGTCTCTCTTTTTCTTCTTTGTCACTGTCTCTCTTTCTCTTCTCAGTCTTCTATTCTATGAATTCTCTCAATCTAGTCTTGTCTCTCTCCTCTCTTAGGACCTCTCTTGTCTCTCTTCTTTCTTCCTCACTCAACGTGGCATGGTGGAGATTGGCGTGGGTTTGAACGTGGCAAGGTAGAGTTGGTGTGGGTTTTGTCGGATTTAGTGTCCTTGTTGATGGGTTTTGATGGTGGTGGTGGTGATGTGTTGTGGGTTTGAGTCTTTGAGGTTGTGGTGGGGTTTGAGCTTGGTGGTGGGTTTGCTAGTGGAGAATGGTGGTTGTTTTGTTGATGAGTTTGTTTATGAGAGAGATGTAATCAGATGAGGGGAAGAGAGAGAGTGAGAGGAAGAGAAGGAGAGAGAAAAATGAAAAAAGAAAAGAAAAAGAATAGCATAGGAAAATACAACAATTGATGTAGAGTGTATTGTCAAATGCTATATTAAAGTAGAAAAAGTAAGTCTTTGTGTTAAAATAACATTTGGATGCAATACTTGGTGCTAGTGCTCTAATGGATTGAGAGTATTGAAACATATGCAATTGTTTTTAATTATGGAGATTGAGAGTACTTTTACTCAACTTTTGAATAAAAAAATGTTTAAAAAAGTAAAAAAGTGAAAGGTAAAAATGTGAAGAAGTAAAGATGTAAAATTTGTCATGAGAGGAATAGGAGCAATTGCACTTTATTTCAATCCGGTTAGAATTTGTAAATGTGATTATTGTTTGATGGTGAATTTGAAGGGGAAGTGGGTTAATCCTCTGAAATTTGGGGAAAACAAATGAGTAGGAATAATAAAATTTTTCAATATTCATTCTGCTTTCCTTTAAGACAAAATTTGATATTGAGAGGTATCGAATATGAAAACTAAAGCGATTTACTAGCTAGTTGTAAAAATAGGAGAAAACGCATTGTACGTTAGAGTGTTTATTATTTATACCACAATCTTTTTATACCATTATTTTTAAATTTCAATTTGAATACTCATAAAATATCAATTTTATTGACAAAATACTAGGTAATTTTTGAATTATTGAATAATAGCTTGTAACCTCATGTATATGCATGGATACATTTAAAGATATACAATAAGATGCATAATATAATTCATATATATATAATTTAAATACTATTGATAGTTATTTTTATATTTTGTTAACTCTTTAAAAAATTTTGTAAGGATATTATTAGATATAAAATGTAAATTGTCAATTTTTTTTTTTTTTTTTTTTTATAATTATTGTGAAGCACTATTTTTTTTTTTTTTTTTTTTTTACGATTAATTTATTCTAAATTCTTTGGTTTTTGTACTTAATAACTCACTTGGATGAATATTTATGATGTGATTTCACATTTGATTCTAAAATTAAGAAATAAAACTCTTTAAGAATAAATAATTTAGGATACATGGCGCAAAATTGGAACTCTAATTTGGAATTGTAATTTGAGTTTCTCTCAACTTCACCTATTATTATATATATAGATTGGGTAAACCTAATGAATAAAAAAAAAAAAAAAATCATATGTGAAAGATAGTTATTCATAAATAAAATATGAAATTGTTATTGAGGAGATTGTTTGTCTAAGCCTATTGATTTAGGTTACAAAAGCATAAATTTTCCCTTATTTGTTCAATTTAGTTTACGTTTTTATTTAAGGTATGTGATATGTATCTATAGTTCATGTTCAAAACCAAAGCTGAGACTAGGGATGGCAAAGTAAGCCCAAACCCATTTGCCCATCCAAATCCACCTATTCTAATTGAACCCAAACCCACCCAATTATTAATTGGGTTAAATGGACATCAACTCAATTAGACCCAGTGATTATTGAGTTTTAACTAAAAAACCGTTGAACCCCATTTAACCCAAAAACAATATACCCAAATTCAACCCAACCCTTTTCATAAAAAAAAAGAAAAAAAAAGAAAAAGAAAAAAGAAATCTAGCCGTCAGACGTTTTAGGGTCCATGCCCTCGATGATTTGGCTGAACACGACGTGCTTTCCATCGAACCACTTGGTCTTGGCGGTGTAGATGAAGAACTGAGATCCGTTGGTTCCGGGACCAGCATTGGCCATGGAGGGGACTTCGGGGCCAGTGTGCTTCTTCACGAAGTTCTCGTCGGCGAACTTGGCGTTGTAAATCGACTCGCCTCCGGTGCCGTTTTCGGTGGTGAAGTCGCCTCCCTAGCACATGAACCCAAGGATCATGTAGTGGAACGGCGATCCCTTGTAGTGGAGCGGCTTGCCGGAGTGGCCGGCGCCCTTCTTGTCGGTGCAGAGAGCTCGGAAGTTCTCGGCGGTGCAGGGAACCACGTCGGCGTAGAGCTCCATGATGATACGGCTAGTAGGTTGGCCGCCAATGGTCATGTTGAAGAAGACCTTAGGGTTGGAAGCCATTGGAGCAGAGATTCGAAGCTTTTTTCTGAAAAATAAAAAATTTAGGGTTTTGAAGAGAGAGAGAGATGGATTTGGGTTAGAAGCAATTAGTTAAATGTGTTTCTTTTTTCTTCATGAAATAATAATTGTGTGGGTTGGGATTTACCCATAATAATTGGGTTGGGTTGGGTTGGATTTGGGTTAGAAGCAATTAGTTAAATGAGTTTTAATGGGTAAATAAGTTTTATATACCCAACCCAATTATGCCCATCCCAAATCCACCCATTTGACACCCCTAGTTGAGACCAATGATTTCCAAGATTGGAAAGTTTGTTAACCAAAATCAAATCGGCATTAATTGAACCCAATCACCCTCCTAGGTAGTTGATAAACTTGAGAGAACTTGATTAACTAGGAGTCAAGTCACTAGGAGAATGATTTCTAAGGACCTAAATCCCACCATCCACAGACTACACACAAAAATTTGAGAGGAATTGTGGCTAATTTTATAATTTGCTTTTTCTTATAATATTTTTTTTAGGAAAATGTTAATTTTCTATTTAGTGCATCTAATTTTTTCCAGCTTAGTATTGTCTGGTTAATTTAAAATTTGTTTTCCCAAATAATTTTAAATTAAAATTAATGCTTAAAGTTTATATCAATGCACAAAACTTCCAATTTTATGAAGTCTAAGAGATATGATGGTAGACAACCTTACCCCCAATTTATTTAGAGCGTCTGATTTTCAATCTCAAACCTACAATCAGTCACTTTTAGTGGAAGTAACTTGTCATTGCAATACTCGACCTTTAATAACAATTTTTGTATAAAAAATCTGTAGTGATTCTAGTGAATGATATTATCTTTAACTTAATTAGTGTATAATCACATATATATGCACAGATACAATTAAAAGCAATCACAAGCACACCCAATAATTTATTTGGCACAACAATTAAGAATTGGATGGACACATGGCGTAAAATTGGACTCAAATTAAAATCTAACTGAATTTTCTTTAAGTTTTAGCTTTATGTGTGTGTGTGTATACTAGTATTATTCCTGTGTGTTGCACGGTTATGATTATAAACTTATAGAATAATTTTATTGAGAAACGAGTTGAGATCATATAAATTGCACATAAAGTATTATTCTTAAAGGTTTCAAGTAATCACACAACATATTGAGGTGTGGATTTTTTTTCATGATGTAGATTTTATATTACTTGGTTATAGCAATCTTGTAAAGGAAAATGTGGTTAATATTTATAACATGTTGTATAGGTGCTACTATGTAGGGTATGAGGATATCGATATTTGTAAAGACCAATACAAAAATTAATTATAGTGAAAGTCTAGTAAATAGAACCAAATTCTTACCAATAAAAAAAGAAGCATTTGCTTTATTAAAAAAAAAAAACTACCTGCTCATAGTGTGGGGGTTATAAACTAATTGTTCTAATGAACGATCTAGAATGAACTGGTTAGACAATCTCTTCTTCAAACATATAATTATATTACTAACAACAAAAAATAAAAATAAAAAGTAGTAACATAAAAATTTTACTACACAAGAAAATTAATTAAATCTAATAATGCATATATAAACGTAACATAAATACAGCTCATAAATAAAAAAAATATGAAGCCCTTGTAGGAGAGAGAAGATGAGTATATACAAATTTAATAATTCTTAAATAAATAAATAAAGCGTAGGAGAAAAAATAATAATAAGTACTGATATAATCCTAGACCTTCGAAGACACAACACACAACATCATTCACAAGAATACTATTATTATTAGCCATATTATATCAGCCGTTTATAATAACTAATAAGAACAAAAACTCATTTCCAAGACTTAAAAATCAAATGCCGTAAAAATCAAATTGTTAAGTTAATAATAGGTTCATTCTCAAAAAAAGAAAAGAAAAAGTTAATAACAGATTAATTTTTTTAAAACTATTGTTACTTTATCCAAAAATATGATAAGAACAAATAATATGTTGTTGTTATAAAAAAATAAATTACTGTAATGAAGAAAAAGCAGATAACTACTGCACACCCTTGATGTGATGGTTATTTCACAAATATAAGTGCTTGTGGAGTGTGGGAGGTAAGAGCCGGGTTCAAGTCTCCAGGAGAAAGTTTCACACACATATACACTTATATTGAGTTAGAGTAGAATTTTTGTCTTGTAAATAAATTAAAAAGAAAAAAAAAAAAAACAGATAACAAAAATTTATCAAATACTATCCATATGTATATCGTCTATATCCTCCCAATGAAAGTGGGGTTAAAAAAAAAAAGTAGACAACAAAAATTTATCAACACCTATATAGTGATATCCACGACGTACATATGGATAGCTATCCATATTTACATCGTGTATATCACTATATCCTCCCAGTGAAAGTCATTTGTTGTTGTTATAGCTATCCATATGTACGTCGTGGATATCACTATATCCTCCCAATGAAAGTCATTTGTTGTTGTTATTGTTGTTGTTGTTTTATTTATTTATTTATAATTTTTATAATTTATAATTAATTAATTTATTAGTAAGTCTTTTTATAACAAAAAGTATCTGCTTGCTTCAAATAAGTTGTCGTTCTTATCTAAAATATTTCTGCAATTTGAAACCCCTCTCACAACTACTGTTACGTCTAACTACTTACGTGGCCTTAATATTTACTATGGTATTGAGGAATCTATTCAAACTATGGAAAGATTCAATGTAAGCCGATCTTCTTTGAAAGACTCGTAAAGAGTCCCAAACTTGTGTGCAAAAACTCTAAGTGTGTGTTTGGTTCCAACGTCTGAGTTTTGCTTCTGCGTTTTGCTTCTTTTTTTTTTTTTTTTTTTTTTTTTTTTTTCTACACGCGTCAGGGGACAAGTGCAACAGAAGAGCACTGTTCAGTACTGTTTGGCCGTTTTTTTTTACATTTCTGTCAATCAGTGGGCCGTGCACTGTTTATAAACCCACAAATTTTATTTTTTATCAATTTTTTCATTAAAAATGGGTCTCACAGCACTATTTACACATTTAAAAATTATTTTGCTACAGTATTTTCAGTTTTCAGTTTCAGCAAAATAAGTTCTATCCAAACACACCCTAAGTCATTGAATCTGTTCGCACGGACTCCCAAGCCTAGTTTATGGGACTTGGGAATCCCCACGTATCAAGTACTCACCTTTGCTAATTGTCACGTGGGACTGGATTTGAGAACTCTCCCATGTTCTTATCTAGTTATCTCCCACCGTTTCAACCTTAAGAAACCGCCACTAAATAGTAAATGACAATTATCCAATCCCATATGATATTCACTTTTCCCTCTTGAGGAAGAAAAAAAGGAAAAAAAGGAAAAGAAAATCGAAAAGCAATGCTCTTCCCTGTTTGCCACCTGAGCTCGTGTACCCACAAAGGCGAAGGCCAAGTGTGTGTAAGAGAAAAAAACAGTGAGCTTGGCTTTCGACACGATCAGTCTGGGTCGTCATGCCAAGTATCAGTCCCAAGTCACCAAAAAAGCCACGTTTCATGGATGTCTTGTACTCATTACTCTCCAAGACCCAATTCTTACTTGGCTTGCTGGCTATATAAATATAGGATCCGTACCCCCCCTTTAAGCCACATATCTTAGTACTTATCTACCATTCTAGAGTTCTCTGTTGGAACAATGTTGAAGTCAGGAACGGCTAGTCTTGGAGAGAAAAAGCAGGCCAAAAAGTCTGCACAAGCAAGTTCAAGAAAAGGATGTATGAGAGGGAAAGGAGGCCCGGAGAATGCTAGGTGCACCTACAAAGGTGTTCGTCAAAGAACTTGGGGCAAATGGGTGGCTGAAATTCGCGAACCAAATCGTGGTGCACGACTTTGGTTAGGGACATTTGACACCTCTCATGAGGCTGCTATGGCATATGATGCTGCTGCACATAAACTTTATGGCACTGATGCAAAACTCAATTTGCCAGATGTAGCCCTTAATTCTCAGCATCCAGCCACTTCCATTGATACCCAAATTAACCCTATGGAAACTCATCCTCAAGGTGTGCATAATTCAGGTACTGTATGTTCTTCAAATAATAGCCCAATTGTTAAGGTTGATGATTTTACATCACATCCCTATCAAAATGATTCTATCATGTCTTTTCCTAATGGATATGTTGAGTCTAATGAAAAGCAAGAGGAAAACATCTTGAAATTTGGCGAGAACAAAGAGATCGATGGACTTTGGGACAGTATGAAGGCAAACTTTCCGGTGTTTGATGAGACAATATGGACAGAGGCTGCTATGTCACTGGATTTTCCAGTCATGGGAGGCTCGGGAATTTTTGCAGGCAACTTGGCAGATGGAAGTGGCTGGGATGCCTTGCATTCTCCATGGTGCATGTAATTAAAATAGACAAAATCCTCTTCATTTCTTTACTTTAAATGAGATGGAGCATTTCTTTACTTTAAATGAGATGGAGAGAGTCTATTCAACTGTTCACATTTCATGTTATCCAAACATCTATCATTATCCTGTATGATGTATATAAGTATCAGCTATGTGTCTGAGTCCCATCAAAAAAAAAAAAACCATCAAAAAAAAGAAAAAGAAAAAAAAGCTATGTGTCTGAGTCTCGACCCCACGTAGGTTCCTTTGGGCTCTTTCGAGGTACTTGCATGTGAATATTTTTTACTTCAAAGGTGGGGTTCATGTCTATGTAGTTCTATTCTGCTAATCAATCACATGTCAAGCAAGAAGAAGAAAATAAAAATGTTACTGTGCATTTCCCTTACATATATTCACTTTTGTATATATAAATATATGAAGTGATGTTTCCAACTATATGCATAAAAGATATATTGTATATGAAATGATCTTTTTCATAGTATATTTTGTCAAATTAATTAGTTTGACTCCAAAAATCTTGTAGTTTAATTGATATATATATATATATATATATATTTTTTTTTTTTTTAACTGGCCGACAATAATAATATAATAAGTTTGGCTGCCCGGACCAAATCTAAGCCCAAAAAACCATTAAGAAAAGAAATTCTAAAAAGAAGAAGAAGAAGATGAAGAAGAAAGACTGCCTTGGTTCAACGTAGAAAACAACAATTAAAATCAGGACTCTTACATTAGCCTGCTTTGTCTTTTTCGACCATGCATGATTCCCTTCAGTGTCAAACCCATGTTTGCTTGGACATTTGTGCAAAGTATAAGCCTGTCTTGTTCTACGACGTCCAGCTCTTCTTCTTGCTAGCACATAGACTTTCTTCAACAATAACGACACGTACACTTCCCTCAACAACATAATATGATTTTTTTTTTCAATTGTTACTCTTTGCGGTATAAATAAAGAGAGAATAATAAGAGTTTGTGTTTTGATTTACTGCCTTGAAAATGTTTCAAGAATTGCTACTTTTATATTTATATATTCAAACGTACATACACATATAAAAATTAGGTTAAATTTGTTCAGATAATAGAAACTGGATTGGATTAGATGAGAATTCCTAAATATTAGGAGATTGCTTTGGAGGTGTTTGAATTACAAGAGAACTCCTAAATACTATCTGATTACTTTAGAGGTATTTGGATCACATAAAGACTCCTAAGCTTTGGAGGTATTTGGATCACATAAGAACTCCTAAATACTAGGAGATTGCTTTGGAGGTTATAGTAACTGATAATCATCTAATACTTTGATTTTAACTATAGATAATTGTGGGGGGTAAAAGACCGGGAAGCCCATGTCAATGTCTAAGTTGGGCCAAACCCAAGGAAAAGCCCCCTCCTCGCCACGGGAGGGACCCTTCTCGGGCATAAATGTAGTTGAGGACAAAGGGAGCAACCTGTTGCTGGCAACGGGACCCCGGGTCATTTTACGGAACATGAAAAGTACTAAAACAGCAAAGGACAAAGGAAAGAATGGAAATATCCAAGGGAAAAACTGCCATTATTGTATTAAGTACTCTACACCTGATAGAGCCATACTTTGCAGCCTTTACAACCACTCCCAACCACTTTGGGTATGGACGGATGGGACAAGTATCAACCCTATGAATCTCAGCCTACACGTGGACATTCAAAGAGGGTAGAAGCTAGTATAAAAGGAGGAAGAAGCAATCCAAAAGGGAGGACTCTCTGGATGCCCAAAAACAAGGGTCACCCAAACTGTGCCGAGGAGGAGACCTTCTTGGATAAGTTCAGTTCACCTCTATGCGATCATGATGAACACTATGACTAATAATTGTCCGTCCACTAAGGCCTAGCTTTTTAGCCCACTCTCTACAAATTCATTGTATTGGGCCCGTTGGTCCAAGATCCCCCACACCGTGTGGTTAGGGGCTGAAAAACGAGACCCTACAATAATGTTGTCTCAGTACAGTCACAAATAAATTTCATGCTATTTAGCATTCATTGCGTTTGTATATAATTGCACCATGTCTCCAAAACACTGATTTAGTCTCCTACGACCTTTAGAACCTCTCCTTTATCATCTCTAATGAGGACGCCCAAACCTTCTTGATATTCCAATTTTTCCAAATGCTCATTGATTTTGAACAAAAGATAAAGAGGGGGTGACCATCACAAGTTCACAACACTTGTAAGTTCAGCTTTTTCTGACTTCCCATTTTTTAACTGATATTTCTCTCCACTGATATTTTTATATTATTTATAAGTGTTAATATATAGTAATTTAATCAATTTTTGGTGGGTTATCTTCATGAATTCTGGTGAATCTTGAGAGTATTTCTGAATATGTCACTTGGTTATAAATTAATTGGAAGAATCTAAATGTCGACCGGCATCTAAATTTTCACTAGGTTATACCAGGGCAACCTTGAAATGTTTTATTTAAAAAATAAAATAATATTCTCCTTTTAATTTTTTTTTTTCAACTAAGAAAAATACTTAAAATATACATATATAACTTTGTGGATGATTAAGACAGGGTCAATTGTGTGTGCCCCACCGCCCTGTCCAGCTTAAAAATTACTCCATCCCCTTTCATCATGTCCCATCTCACGCAATTTTTTTTTTTTTAATTAACAAACTAAAGAATCTAATAATATATATAACGGTATAAATGAACTGTACATTTGTTTTGTTTTGTTTTTTGTTTTTGTTTTTGTTTTTGTTTTTTTTTTTTGAAGGCAATAAATATGTAATCCTTCACATCTTAGATACTATAGATCAAATACCATAATAGATTCGTGTAGCCAATAAAGAGTTTCAGAATAAGTATTTATTATCATCTCGAGTCATTATTAAGTGCTCTAGGAGTACAGAAATATGATGTTCTCTTCTCTCATATTCATAGATGGTATCAATAATTAAATTCATAGTGGAATCGACTATCGCTTTTTTTTTTTGGACAAAATAGTGGAATTAACTATCAATGTGAGATAAATGAGCACCACATCACCGTGTTCTGAGAGCATCCAATAATTTTCCTTTTCGTCATTTTAAAAAACTAGAGCTAGCTAGTGAGTTACATTTTGCTTTCTCCATCATCGGCTTAGATATCATATTGGCTAGTGGCTAAAGTATTGAATTGACGATGGATTTGACTGTTTATGGTTAGGATAGAAAAATCACCTTAAATTTTGGGGGTGAGATTGAAACAATATTGTCAGATACGATGGATTCAAAAGTTGAAAAAACAAATTAGATGCGATCAAAACCGAATTTCATGCATGTGTGACACCTAATTTGTTACGACAGTTGCATTCTCACATGACATGTTGAATTTAATTTTTATTGAAAAATATAATATTGTATGTGCTCAATTGGTCAGTACAATCGTGTGGGTACACGACTCACACTAAGCAGTTTTTGTCCGCTTTGGGGAGCCAGTCCCTCACGGTTTTGTCACGAAGGGGTGGGAGCCGAGGAGTATTGCCATGAAGTGATTTACACCTAGGCTCACCCAAGTCCCACATCGCCTAAGTAACATGAGTGTTAGACATGGTACACTCATGGTCGCTCCAGAAGCTTATAAACCATGAGTGGGAGGGTTACTTAGGCGATGTGGGACTTGGGTGAGCCTAGGTGTAAATCACTTCATGGCAATACTCCTCGGCTCCCACCCCTTCGTGACAAAACCGTGAGGGACTGGCTTCCCAAAGCGGACAAAAACTGCTTAGTGTGAGTCGTGTACCCACAAATCGTGTGTTTGAATTTAATTGCAGAACTCAAATATACCTAAATTTCAACCTTATTTTTCTCTTTCAATTGTTGAAATTCTAAGCAGTTAATACATAACTCGGTCAATTGTCCACAATTGAGAGAGATGGTTTTAATTGTGATTGATTAACTAGGTTATGTATTAATTGTTTAGATTCTCAACAATTTTGACAAAGAGAGATAGAGGAATTCATTGGGATCCAGTCGTTCTAGAGGTATTAATTGTGGGTTAAAAAGATAGAAAGAATTAAAGTGTGTTGAAACTTGATAGCAATGGAATCTGGACAACTGGATTATGTAATTTAGATTGGAATTTGATTGTTTAACAATTGATTTCAAAATTTTAATTTCCTTGGAATTTGAGACTTTTTTTTGTGAGGGACTGAATACAACATTTTAACACATGGATTCCAATATAACAAAGCAAATATAACGTAAAAAAATTGGGTGGCATGTATAAAACAACTGGGTGGCATGTATTAACAATTGAATTGCATCAAGCTAATTCTTCTTTTCAACTATTGAACCCTCACATGCCTAAATTATTCCAATCTCACCCCTATAAACTTGGTTTTTAAAAAAAAAAAAAAAAAAAAAATTAAAAAAACCATAAACCGCCAAATCCCTACATAATCAAAGCATATAATAGAACCTTTGAAAATAAATTTATTTGTGCATATGGTGTACTACTCCTTCCTCTAGAATAAGGTGATCCCATATGTGAAACCCACATTTGTTAAGAGTATGGTGTAGTCCATTGGATGTACCACATAATTTCCTTCTATGACAATGGACCAGCATTCAAAACTTAATTTCTTTTCCTTCACTTCTTTTAAGTTTAGGAATAGTAAATAGACCCTCATGTTTATATATATATATATGATGGGGTCAGAAATTGCGCAACAATGGGCCTGACGGATTCGGACTCATGGGCCGGCATTAAGGATGGGCCTGGTGCTTAGCATTACTTAAAATACTTGGTATACACGTCTGAAATCCAATAGAGATCAGAATGTCCGCATAAGGAGGATTCTAGAAGATCCGCCTGGATGGAAAGCCCACCCTACGAAGAAGTGCTTGTCCATCACGTTTGGGATTGCTCATAGTAGAATCCTAAAAGGAAAGGACTTCTAGTCCAAGGAAGAGAATCCGACTTTCTATTACTATAAAAGCCCCAATACTCTCACAAACGGAGGTACGCATAATTTACCCTCTCTAGCACTCTAGAGTTGAGAACAATTCTAACTTGACCGTCGGAGGGTATTTGGTCGACACCACACCGGTGCCCACGGCGAGATTACTTTCTTCTTCTTGCAGGTTGCATTGGTGAGCGAGGATTGTGCAAACTCACTGGTGATATTCACGGCATCATCAGTTGGCGCCGTCTGTGGGGAAGCGAAGAAGTTAAAGCCAGATCATCGCCTCCCGGACATAAGAGTTGCATGGTACTCACTCGCTCGATGGCTACCACCAACAACGCGCAAGAGGAGGATCCACCGAGATCTACAGCATTAGAAAGACAGGTCCAGACTCTTATGACGGCAGTAGAACGACTCACAAAGCAAAACCATGACCTGGAGGAGCAGCTACGCCAAAAGGAGGCCGGACCTAACCCTCAGGAGCAAAACCAGGAAGGAAACAGCGCCGAACGAAGGGAGCAGGAGAAGCCAGAGGGCAGCAACGCCCCAAGCCGACCGGAGCGGCAAAACGTGAGCCTTCCGTCTCTCATGGATTTTGCCCCTCCGCCAATCGTCGCGGAGATGCAGGCGATGAAGGAGCAAATGGAGGTCATGATGAACGCCCTCAAGGGGCGAGTATCTTCTGATCTTGATGACTTGGTGAACAGGACAGACTCACCGTTCACCACGCCCGTCAACTCATTCCCACTGCCACAGAAGTTCCGGATGCCCCAGATCGAAAGTTACGACGGGGTTAAAGATCCACTCGATCATCTAGAGACCTTCAAAACACTGATGCACCTTCAGGGTGTACCTGACGAGATTATGTGTAGGGCGTTCCCGACCACGCTGAAGGGTCCTGCGAGAATTTGGTTCAGTAGGTTAACACCGAACTCCATCAATACTTTCAAGGAGTTGAGCGCCCTGTTCACCTCACACTTCATAGGCGGACATCGATACAAAAAGTCCACCGCGTGCTTAATGAACATCAAGCAGCGAGAAGACGAAACACTGCGAGCCTACATAACACGCTTCAACAAAGAAGCCCTTTCGATTGATGAAGCTGACGATAAAATACTCGTGGCCGCGTTCACTAAGCGGACTGCGGAAGGGTAAGTTCTTGTTTTCCTTGTACAAGAATGACCCAAAAACCATGACGGATGTTCTCTACAGGGCTACTAAGTACATGAATGCAGAAGATGCACTGCTGGCCCGTGAGGAAAGGCCAAAAAAGAGGGAAAGGCAGGAAGACACGAGACAAGATAGGGGGCGAAAGGTTGCTAGAACCGGGGATCAACGCGAAGAAAAACGCTCCAGACCCCCCACCGGGAGATTCACCAATTTCACTCCGTTAACCACCCCGATCGACCAAGTCTTGATGCAAATCAAAGATGAAGGAGCTTTGACCTTCCCTGGAAAGTTGAAGGGAGACCCCAACAAAAGACCAAGAGACAAGTATTGTCGCTTTCACCGAGACCACGGGCACGACACATCTAACTGCTACGACCTGAAGCAGCAGATTGAGGCCCTAATCAGGCAGGGGAAGCTACAGAGGTTCGTTAGCAGGGAAAGAACTGATGCGCCGGAAGAACGGGCCCCCCGACGAGAAAACGAGCGCCCTAAACCACCCATAGGAGATATCCGAATGATTGTAGGGGGCACAACTGTAGCCGGATCTTCCAAAAAAGCCCGCAAAACCTACCTCAGGATGGTCCATAGCGTCCAACTTACAGGATCTGTACCAAAGATGCCGCGAATGAGTAATCCCGTCATAAACTTTTCAGAAGATGACGCGCGGAGACTTCACCATCCTCATGACGACGCGCTAGTAGTCAGCCTCCAGGTTGGGGACTATAACATGCATCGGGTCCTAGTCGACAACGGCAGCTCAGCCGACATCCTTTACTATCCGGCATTCCAGCAGATGAGAATTGGCAGGGAACAATTGTCCCCAACAAACGCCCCACTCGTAGGATTTGGGGGTACGAAGGTATTCCCATTGGGCACAATAACGCTAGCTGTGACGGCAGGTGACTATCCTCAACGAATCACAAAGGAGATAACGTTTCTCGTGGTCGACTGCTCGTCCGCCTATAATGCCATCCTCGGACGACCCACTCTCAATTCCTGGAAAGCGGTGACTTCAACATACCACCTCATGATCAAATTCCCGACGGAGTATGGGGTAGGAGAACTGCGGGGAAATCAAATAGCAGCACGAGAATGCTATATTGCCATGTTAGAAATGGAGGATCAGCAGCAGACGATGTGTATCGGGAAGCAGCGAGCATCAGCAGAACCAGTTGAAGAGCTGGAAGAAGTAAGACTTGATGACACACGACCTGAACGAATAACAAAGATCGGCACACTAGCCAGTTGGCCAACACGGCAGATGATCACGACTTTCCTAAGAAATAACCAAGATGTCTTCGCCTGGAATCATGAAGACATGCCAGGGATCGACCCCTCAATCATGGTCCACAGATTAAATGTGTCGCCCTCTTTCCCTCCAGTCCGACAAAAAAAGCGAGTCTTCGCCCAGGAAAGAGATAAGGCCATAGCTGAGGAAGTTGGGAAGTTACTAAAGGCAGGTTTCATCCGGGAAGTATACTATCCCGACTGGCTGGCAAACGTCGTGATGGTTAAAAAGGCCAACGGAAACTGGAGGATGTGCGTAGATTTCACGGATCTCAACAAGGCTTGCCCCAAAGACAGCTACCCACTCCCACGGATAGATACCCTTGTGGATTCAACTGCAAGACACCAGCTTCTAAGTTTCATGGATGCTTTCTCTGGCTACAACCAGATCATGATGGACGAATCTGACCAGGAGAAGACCTCTTTTGTCACGAGTCAAGGACTATTCTGCTACAAGGTGATGCCTTTTGGACTCAAAAATGCCGGAGCAACATACCAAAGGCTAATGAACAAGATGTTTGCACATCAGATCGGCAGGAATGTTCAGGTTTATGTTGACGACATGTTGGTTAAAAGCATGAACGAAGAGAATCACCTAGACGACCTCAGGGAAACATTCGATACACTACGATCATTCAACATGAAGCTGAATCCGAACAAGTGCGCATTCGGGGTAACAGCGGGGAAGTTCTTGGGTTACATGGTATCCCAAAGAGGGATAGAGGTCAACCCGGAGAAGGTACGGGCAATAATGGAGTTGGAACCACCAAGGACGATAAAGGAGGTCCAAAGCCTAAATGGGAAGATCGCGGCTTTAAACAGGTTCGTCTCAAGGGCAACGGACAGGTGCTTGCCATTTTTCCGCACACTGAGGAAGTCATTTGAGTGGACGGATGGATGCCAAACGGCTTTCAATGAGCTAAAAACCTATCTCTCGTCTCCGCCATTGCTCAGTCCGTCCGTACAAGGTGAGAAACTCTACCTTTATTTGGCAGTATCGGGTGCCGCGGTAAGCGCGGCATTGGTGAGGGAGGATGACGGCATTCAGAAACCCGTCTACTTTACAAGCCGCGCACTCCGTGGAGCAGAAGAAAGGTACCCTCTGATGGAAAAATTGGCTTTCGCTTTAGTTATCGCCGCGCGGAGACTTAAGCCATACTTCCAGGCGCATACGATCATTGTCTTAACAGACAAGCCACTGAGGAAAGCCATGGATAGCCCAGAAGCGGCGGGGAGAATGGCCTTATGGGCAATAGAGCTCAGCGAGTTCGATATCCAGTACCGTCCCCGGACGGCCATCAAGGGGCAAGCAGTAGCTGACTTCATCGCCGAATTCACACTCGGGGAGGATCAGCTGATAGAAAACAAGGAACAATGGAGTATCTATACCGACGGATCCTCAAACAGAAGGGCCGGAGGAGCCGGAGTAGTGATTAAAACTCCGCAGGGGGACACGATACAATGCATGATCCGGTTGGATTTCCCAACCACCAACAATGAGGCGGAGTATGAAGCCTTGATAGCAGGCCTAGACCTTGCAGAGGCCGCAGGAGCGAAAAGCATAATTGCCCACTGCGACTCACAAGTGGTAACAAATCAGATCAAAGGCGACTACGAATGCAAAAATGATAGAATGAGGAGGTATTTGGAAGAAGTGAAGTACCGGACCAACAGCCTCGAAGTCGAATTCTTTCAAATCCCAAGAGAAGAAAACGAATGGGCTGACCACCTAGCAAAAGCTGCATCTGCCGAATTCATGCTAGTTCCTGAACAGGTATTATCATTCGTCCAAATATCACCACTTATCGCTGACGAAGCAAATATGCAGGTGGTAAACACTGAGTATAATTGGACCACGCCATTGATCTCCTACCTAAAGGCTGGGGTGTTACCAGAGGAAAAAGGCGCTGCAAGAAAGCTGAAGGTCCAGGCCTCGCGATTCGTGCTAATAAAAGACGTCCTATATAAAAGGGGTTTTTCGCGACCGTACTTAAGGTGTTTATGCCGAGAAGAAGCAGACTACGTGATGAGAGAAATACACGAAGGTATCTGCGGAAACCACTCGGGCGCACGATCACTGGTACACAAAATGATCCGAGCAGGTTACTACTGGCCTACGATGATGAAGGATGCGCAATCCTATGTCCAATCCTGCGACAGATGCCAAAGGTTTAGCAATCTCATCAGGCAGCCGTCCGAGGAACTAACACCTATGACGGCTCCCTGGCCATTCGCGCAATGGGGACTCGATATCATGGGCCCGTTCCCAACGGCTATCCGGCAGCTGAAGTTCTTGGTAGTCGGCATAGACTACTTCACTAAGTGGGTCGAGGCGGAAGCCTTAGCCACAATAACAGAGAAAAACATCCGGAGCTTCGTCTGGAGAAACATTATATGCAGGTACGGGATACCCAGAGTGCTGGTCTCTGACAACGGTAGGCAATTCGACAACAGCGCATTCAGAGATTTCTGCTCGGAGCTAGGGATCAAGAATCACTACTCGTCACCCGCACATCCACAGGCAAATGGGCAAGTCGAGGTCACAAACCGGTCCCTGCTCAAAATAATCAAGACCCGTCTGGAAGGGGCAAAGGGAATCTGGCCGGATGAACTACCAAGCGTCCTATGGGCATACAGAACCACAGCAAGAACTCCCACTGGAGAAACACCGTTCCAACTTGCATATGGAGCCGAAGCGGTCATTCCCGCTGAAGTAGGTCTCACAAGCTACAGGGTAGAGAGCTACGACAAAGATAAGAACGAAGAGGCTATGCGCCTCCAGCTTGATCTAGTGGACGAAGTTAGGGCGACAGCGGAGCAGAGGTTGGCGCGTTATCAAAACCTCATGGCGAAACACTACAACAACAAAGTGAGGCACAGAGACTTCCAGGTCGGGGATCTTGTATTACGAAAAGTAATGGGTGCCGCCAGAGATCCTTCACAAGGAAAGCTCGGCCCCAACTGGGAAGGACCCTACAGAATCACGTCATGGCAAAGAAAGGGCACCTACACCCTTGAGACGATTGACGGGCAAAAGCTGCAGCACCCTTGGAACACGGAGCATCTTCGGAAATATTACCAGTAGGAAAAACATGAGGAACCGACGATCTCCAAGTTTATTTTATTTTTAACTACAATTTACAAGCTTTCTTTCACCTTTGCTACAATCTTTTTGTGCCTTTTTAAGCCCAAGGGGGCAGGTACTTTTGCTAGAATAAATTTTCATTAAAGGAGAATATTCAGACACAACTTCGATCTTCCACATGAATGTTTATTACGAATTAATACAGACAACGGAGTCCAAAAATGGACGGATCACTCAATGAGTGAAAACAGTCCACAAATTGTCGGATAATTATCCACCAAGTGGACGGACTACCAAAAGGGTGAACTACCCTATGAAGTCCAAAAATGGACGGATCACTCAATGAGTGAAAAAGTCCACAATGTGGACGGATAATTATCCACCAAGTGGACGGACTACCAAAAGGGTGAACTACCCTATGAAGTCCAAAAATGGACGGATCACTCAATGAGTGAAAAAGTCCACAATGTGGACGGATAATTATCCACCGAGTGGACGGACTACCATAAAGGTGAACTACCCTATGAAGTCCAAAAATGGACGGATCACTCAATGAGTGAAAAAGTCCACAATGTGGACGGATAATTATCCACCAAGTGGACGGACTACCAAAAGGGTGAACTACCCTATGAAGTCCAAAAATGGACGGATCACTCAATGAGTGAAAAAGTCCACAATGTGGACGGATAATTATCCACCGAGTGGACGGACTACCAAAAGGGTGAACTACCCTATAGAGTCCAAAAATGGACGGATCACTCAATGAGTGAAAACAGTCCACAAAGTGGACGGATCATTATCCATCGAGTGGACGGGTCACCAAAAGGGCGAATTGCCCTATAGAGTCCAAAAATGGACGGATCACTAAAAGGGCGAACTGCCCTATAGAGTCCAAAAACGGACGGATCACTCAATAAGTGAAAACAGTCCACAAAGTGGACGGATCATTATCCACAAAGTGGACGGATCACCGAATATGTTAAAAACTCCACAATGTGGACGAATTAAACTATTGGCTATAAATACTCTCATGAGGACGGGTATGTAAGAAAATGCCAAACAGAAAAAATGAGCGTAAAAATAAAATAAAAACATTAATACAACGGATAAAAAAAGCCCAGATGGGCGACTGTTTAATACAAAATGAAGGGACAGATTGTGTTCAAAAAATAGATTACAAGATAAATATCAGTCTACTTTGTCCAGACCGGCATCTTGAACATCCTTTGACGGGGCCGACTCCCCATCACCCTGATGCACATCATCACCAAAAAGGTCGTCCGTATTTTCTGAAGCGGCAGGCATAACGGACGTCTGATCCTGATCATTAACGTTCACCATTGAGACGTCTAGATCAGGATAGGTTTTTTTGAGCTGACGGAGTGCGTCATCGAAGCCTTGAAGGAACGAACCCCCCAGCTCTCTTAACAAATCGTCGGAGTCTCGGTACTCACGAACAGCATCCTCCTTGGCCTGACGGAGCTTTTCCTTCAAGACCTCTATCTCCTGGTTTTTAGCTTCCAAGACCTTCCCAGCTTCCTCCGTCCTCTGTTCAAGCTCTTTTCTCTCCTGCTCACATAAGTCAAACTTCTTTTCCATTGTGTACTTCCACTTATGAAGTTGACTGAGTTCATCCTCCGTCTGCTCTGCCTTTGCCCGTACACGTTCCAGAGTCGCTTCTCGGTTTAAACACCGGTCCATTAGGCCCTTCGTCATAACCAACGACTGAAACAAACAAAAAAGGGTGTCAAACTGATGCAGAGATAAGTTGACGGACTCAAACCAAAGGGTAAAAGTTACCTGTGCGACGGCAAAAAGGCCCGTCTCCCCCATAGCTTCCGTCGAGTGATTGCCCAGGTCCTCGTAGTCCTCCGAGGAAATAATCGACGTAATCCTCTCCAAAGCAAATTTTGAGTCGTCACGGAGAAGGGGAGGAGGCTTCTCATGGCTGGTGGACGGAGCCTTCATTAGGCCCTTGCCAACCCCATGCTTAGCTGGGGTGACGGTCTTAGCACCCTCAGCCATCAATCCAACGACGGGCTCCAAAGGTATTTTTTGTTGCTTAGATGGACGGTCAGACCTGGACGGCTGTTTTCTTTTTGCCGCCGACACCGTCCCCTTGGGCACGACAACCTCACCCGTCACTTTTTGCCTGACGGCCTGTGACTTAATCAGTGCCCTCCTCTTGGCGTCTTCCATTTCTGCGAAATATGACGGATGGGATTATTTGCAAGCAATAATTAAAATAAAAAAAGTTGACGGGCTTACGTCTGTGAATCCTCTCGTCGTATTTAATGGCCTCTTGTGTAGGCTCAGGACCGTCACAGTACCAATGAATTGTTTTTGGATTCACCAATTTGGCCCAAGTCCTTTCTTCCGGCTTAGTCTTTTGGAAAATCTTCTCAAGAAAACTGTACTCGTCAAGACTAACTTGTGGGCGCCGTCTACCTGCATAGATTGAAGACGGTTAAAAAATCAATGTTAATAGACGGGTATTAGAAGGATTACAAAATGTGACGGGTGCATACGAGATGATTGTATCACTCCCCAAGTTGTGTCGACGGGCATGTACTCCGTCTCCCCTGGATTGTTCATCCACTTGTCACCCTCAAGGAAGAAATAACGGCTCTTCCAGTCTCTATTTGAGTCGGGGGTCTCAAAGATAACCTTCAACAAAGGGCTTCTACAAGCAAAACTATACATCCCCTTTGATCTATCTATCTCATCCGGACGGTAGCAATGAAGGAATTCACGAACCGTCAACCTCCTTTCACCGTCCGACATCGCACCATAGAGAATCTCCATCGCTATGAAGACCCTCCAGGCGTTCGGAGATATTTGGGTGACGAACAGTCCCAAATAATGTAAAAGTTCTCTATGGAGTGTACTTAGCGGAAACCGAAGTCCGGCCTTCAGCATCTGCTCGTACACTCCGACACCCTCTACACCTTCATAGTAACACTTCTCCGACACGTAAGGTAGACGGATGGGGATGTAATCTGGAATTTGGAAGTTTGCTCTAAAAGTGCTGAAGTGTCTATCCTTGATGATCGATCTGAAATTATGCACCGTCCACTCTGGTAGCATGATGAACTCCCTAAGTCCATCAGCACCAACGACGGACCCCAGTGCTGGATCCCCGTCATCATCAGGAGAACCTTCTTCAGCCATCTCCATATCCTCATTTGCTGAGGATGAAGAAGAGGAAGACGGACTCCTATCTTCACCGGGACTCTCCTGGTCTCTTTGACCGGACGGGTATACCTCCTCGTATTCCGTCCCGTCACGAACCACTGACTGGTTACTTGACGCACTAGACATTGCCTACAATTAACGACGAAACCTAAGACTGACGGGTCTAAATGTAATGACGGGTGTATAGGTCTAAACAAAAATATAAGCAGGAAATACAACTTCAAGAAAATGATGAAATAAGAATAAGTACTCACCACACTTGGTGAATTTTAGTTGACGGTCGAGTAATTGACGGATATGGATTCTCGACGGAATGCTCTGACAAAGTTGACGACTCTGCTCTGACACGGTATTTGGCCAAGAAATGATGGAAATGAAGGGAGAGAGGTGTGTTATATATATAAGTGGTGCACGGAAGACGAAGCGACACTTTGATCCGATACACCGTCCAATCAAAATACGACACGTGGCATACCTCATAAATGTTGACAACCTGTCAACACGCATCCGCAGAGTACCCCTTAGGGAACCGTCAACCTTGTCAAGTTTTCAACCGTCATCATAAACAGTACCTGATCGCCATCTCAATTATATATTAACCGTCACCCTAATGATCCGACCACTTAAAATCATGACGGATAATAGGGTGAAGGGGGCAACTGATGGGGTCAGAAATTGCGCAACAATGGGCCTGACGGATTCGGACTCATGGGCCGGCATTAAGGATGGGCCTGGTGCTTAGCATTACTTAAAATACTTGGTATACACGTCTGAAATCCAATAGAGATCAGAATGTCCGCATAAGGAGGATTCTAGAAGATCCGCCTGGATGGAAAGCCCACCCTACGAAGAAGTGCTTGTCCATCACGTTTGGGATTGCTCATAGTAGAATCCTAAAAGGAAAGGACTTCTAGTCCAAGGAAGAGAATCCGACTTTCTATTACTATAAAAGCCCCAATACTCTCACAAACGGAGGTACGCATAATTTACCCTCTCTAGCACTCTAGAGTTGAGAACAATTCTAACTTGACCGTCGGAGGGTATTTGGTCGACACCACACCGGTGCCCACGGCGAGATTACTTTCTTCTTCTTGCAGGTTGCATTGGTGAGCGAGGATTGTGCAAACTCACTGGTGATATTCACGGCATCATCAATATATATATAAAAGTTGGTAGTAGAAGTTTTGATATATAGTGAATTTTCCATAGGATTGTTTGTGTCTTGGAGTGGTTTTTCATTGAATAGGTTTTTTCTTTGGTTTCTACTTTATTACCAAATTTGTGTATTCTTTTACCGCTTTTATTATTATTTTCTTAAGTTTAATATATGATATTTGTAACTAATATATATCAATAAATGTTTGTGTATGAAATTCCTCATAAACTTTGTTATGTTAATTTTTATTTATTCCATTGCATAAATTATTAAAAATAAGATTTTTCAATTGATATAAAAGCAATCAAAACACATAGCGTCAAAATTAGACCATTAACATCCCAGAATAATGTGACAGCGGGTTATATTGTTTGGTTCTTAGACAAAGATGCTACAGAAAATTAAGAACTGAAACAGTGCAGATATATTTCAACAACAATTCTTCGAAGCGGATAAAAACCTGATTGCCCTGCAGGGTTTACCTCTAAACCAACGTTCAAAGTTCAAACTGCAAATTTTACATCCATAATAATTTAATTTTAATCCATACATATATATAAATATATATATATATAAAATCAAATAGTATCTACAACAGTTGACCAGTGACGGCGCTACCTTATGGTTAGGGTGGTCCTAGGACCACCCTGACCTGAAAAAAGAAAAAAAAATTATATATAATAATTTAAAATTTTATATTTATTTACCTTTAAAAATTTTTTTGGTACCACCCTGAATTTTTTTATGCCAATAAAATTAAATTTTAGTCCATAATTTGAGCAACTTAACAATATATTGGGATTTTTCAACGGATGATGGCAGCACAGGTCTGATAGGTTCGTAGTGGAGAGGGGTGTAATGCCTATGGGCTACTCTTTGTTTTGGTCCTTTCCCTGGGGACATGTTTTAATGGTTTACTGTTCCCCCTAGCTGAGCTTAACGCCTCAGTCTTTTACTTATATTCTATTTCGTTTCAATAAAGTTTTCTATCGTTTTGAGTTCAAAAATATAAATATAAATATAAATATAAATATATATATATATATATATATATATATATATATATATATATATAGGGGTCTTTCAAGCAAAAAGGAAAAACTCAAAAAAAAAAAAAATTGAACTAAAATCTGAAAAAAAAAAAAAATAATAATATAATAAAACTACTACAGGCGGGGCAGTGGCTTGATTCCTTCGACTTAGCACACTGCCTAATACAATACAATTTTCAATATTTTATTATTTTTTTATTACAATATTATTTTTCCTCACCAAACATATATTACTTAATTCTCATTTTTAATTATTTTTTCTTGTTTATTCTTAACCACACACGTCTTCTGTCTCTTCGATTTTTACACTTCATACTTTTAAATTTTATTATATCTTCATCTACACTTTTACATCTACGTTTTGCCTTCATCCTTGTTCATAACTTCTGTGTCTTCTACTAGTACCAGTGCGGCAGTGCCTCTTCTCAAGTTTTGAGTCTCAAACTTCTCAATATGATTTTTTTTTTAGCTGTACAGGTACCTTTGTTCATTTCATTTCCTTTCATTTTTTTTTTCCCTTTTGAGGTTTTTTGGTTTACAGAATGCAAATTTGTTTTGGTTTTAAGAACAATTTTTTTATTTTATTTTTTTTTTAAGCACAAACTTCATGCCGGCCAAATCTTGAATTTCGACCGGTATTTACCGAAACACCCCGAAACACTCGAAATAGACCGGAATGACCCGAAATTTTTTTCGAAGTGGAAGAGGGTGGGTTAATGTTCCGCCTAGTTTACCGGCACGGTATTTTCTAGCTGTTACGGCCGGAACGGAATGGAATTAATAACATTGAATCAAACTTAATTACCTAAAGGCTAAAAAGAAATAAGATTGTGTAATTTATGCTTCCTAAGGAACATCCTGAATAAAATTCCTGGAGTCGCCACTGCAGTTGACAAATATTCCAAACAATATCACTATTATTCACAATTAACTCTAACTTACCTGCAAACTTTTCAATAGTTTTTAAAGTAGTTCTACACATGTCCTCACCATAGTGACACCAGATAGCAAAGCAAAAAGAAGGCAAGACTATGAAAGAGGAGAAATGTGCATTTTACATGGTATCAGTAGCTTATTACAGACTAGAAGATGACCCTTATCGTAACGCAGCTACAGATGATCTTTCTGAGGGATTCCAATATCTGTTTAGCAACCATACAGAGTCAGCTTCTACAGCATAGCCATCTTGATTACGATGCCAACCAAAATACATATGAGTTCTGTTCTTTATATCTAAAATTCCATGCCCAAAGCTAGCTTCACGGTAAGCTGAGTAGCTTGGCTGGGGCTCTGTCATCCTACAGTGTTGAAAAATCCAATTAGTAGAGGTAAATTTCAATCAGTACAATAACATCTTAATAGTAGTAAAGAATTTATTTCCTAGAAGACAAATCCTCTATTTACTATACGCACTCGGTCGCCAATCCTTCTAGATTTCCTCCATCTCCAATGGTTATATAAACTGGGGCAGATTGGTCGCTAATGGGAGTGCACAAGCCATTTACAATGTTGTATGCGATATTTGATATCCGTTCCTGCATTTCCAAACAAATTGTAATTGTTAGAATAGTATAGTTACATATTTTATTTCCCATTTTTTTTTTTTAATTTAAAAAAAAAGGTGTACTTCAAGAAACATGTTTTATCTTAATCATCCAAGTAAAAAGTCAATGTAATCTGTAAATATTTCAGAACATGCATTGACTTATCTTCCCCAAATTATGTCAACTCTTTAAATCTAAAAGAAAAGTATTCTATAGAAATCTATCTGAAGCAGGACATGTATGCAATTGTTAACACTATATGAGGAATGTTTTCAGAATATTGAATGTAACATAGAGTGGGTTCTCAACTGTAAAGAGGCCTCAACTAGGAAAAATATTCTATACAATAATTAACTTAATCTCTTGAATCATAAACTTGATTGAAGAAAATATTGCTTGGAGGACCTTTATTGTCTTTAGTAGGTATATAGAAGAATCATCAGTGGCTCTTATTGATTACAAAGGAAAAGACAGGGCAAAAAATGGAACTTTAGTAGAAAAGAAAGATTGTGCTTTTCTGATTTAAAAGATTCAATAGAAGACACCTCTGCACAATGTGAAGGGATTTTCAAAAGAATAAAGCAACTATAGTGTAAAGGAGATTTTGCACTTACAGATCGTTCATAGGCATGAACATGACCAGCAAAGACAACGTCAACTTTATACTGCACAAACCATTCTTCATAAATCACTCTCATGGTTTCCCCTTCCATGTAATGATGTACATAACTACTATATAATGGACAATGCATAAAAACAATAAGCCATGGTGTCTCAGTCCTGTTCACTTTGGGCAGTTCCTTCACAAGCCATTTGTATTGAGGAGTGTATTTCCCTGCAGATAAAAGTTTCATTCTTTTATTTTCCTCAGTAAAAAACCTTTTGATGAACAGAGTTTGATAAAGTTTCAGACACTTGCACACTTTCATATATCCCTGCCTGATACAAGAAACTTTACTATACCCTTGTCAATAAGACTCACAGCCCTCAAAGCCCTTCTCTACAGCACAAAATAATGTAAAACAGCAGAACATGGTGGGTTTGGGTAGACTTCACTTTTTGACAAAGCTTATATGACCCCTTCTTGAATCAATTTTGCTAGTCTCTAGATATGGTGGTATGTATTGTGAACTATTAGTGTAACAGTCTCAATTCCCTTTAATCTATCAAATCAGCAAGTTAACCACTCCAAATCATTATCCCTGTGGCAAGCTAATATCCAGACAGGAGCTCACCAAAAAATTTACAAGTTGCTTTCACACAGTGATATGTTATAACTGCCTAGAATTGAAGCAGCAGAAAACATGAGTTTAACTTTCATGTCAAATGTCAATATTTTTAACTGTCTGGCTTGTTTGACAAGAACCTCACAACGACAGTAAAAATAATAACGGAAAAGTAAAAATATTTACCAAAAGCTGAGTAGGAAGACATAACAATGATATATGCTGAAGCTCTCTTGATGGAGTACCAAAAAGGAGACGTACTCTCTGATGCTTTATATGGTACATGATAACGATTTGTATAAGGTTTAAATGGTTTAGGTTCACCCTGCAACAAAATCACCGTTATTTCATAAACCAAATTATCACAACTCTTTGCAAAAGCATTTGTCACTACACTAAGGATATTATAACCAAGTACTGTATCCTTTTGAACAAAAAGATTATTTAGTTATATTAAAGAGAAATAGCAAGCACCAAGCTTTGCACACAAAATACAAGCAGTCAAGAATGATCAAACCAGAGACATACAAGTCTGTCAAGAAGAATCAAAAGCTGGCATAGATGCATACCAATTCAGGAACAAAATCGATCTCATGATTCCCCGCAGTCCATATCCAAGGTTGATAAGCAGCATTTCTCTCTATGAACCTTCCCCATGTATCCCACCTGTTGTTGTCATGTAATGGATAATCATCTGCATAAGAGAGGTCTCCAACAAACAATACTGTTTGCCCTTTTGTTGGGTTTAATTCATAATGGGTGAGTGTTCTATTTGAATCACGAGTTTGACCAAGATCCCCTGCTCAAAATGATTGAGTGAGTAAATCTATATTAGAGTAACTAATTTCTTGTATTAACATACATGTCAGGTTGAACACTATAAAATTTATTCCTTTAATGAAACACTAGGACCAAAGTTTAACCCTGGATATAAAATGATTGAGTGAGTAAATCTATATTAGAGTTACTAATTTCTTACATTAACATACATGTCAGGTTGAACACTACAGAATTTGTTCCTTTAATGAAACCTTTTTTTTTTTTTGAGAGAATCCTTTAATGAAACCTAGGAGACCAAGGTTTAACCCTGGATATAACAGACATTGAGTACTTTTGAAGTACTATATTTTTCTATTAAGAGGAAAGTAATATTCACTTTAAAAATAGCAAGAAAAGTACTCCAACAATGCTAAGCACACATTCATTAGTTCCCAAAAATAGCTAGAAAAGTACTTCAAGAAGACAGTAAAATGAGAGCATGTAATAGAATTACCTATCAGGCCAAAAGTATAAGGAACATCAGGGCCAACTCTAGGAGGAGTTCTAAACCAAAACTTCCTTGTCGTATTCCCAATCCCGACCTCATAGTAATACTTGGTGTCAAACTACAGTATTCATAAAATTAAGTTGCCAAGGCCTATCATATCTTGAACATGAAAAAAGAAAAAAAAGAAAAAGAAAAAGGAACTTAGGGAAAGTACACACCTCCAGATTGTTAATGGTGCAGTGATGAATGAAACCAGAAGTGTAATTAAAGAACTTGTAGGTAAGGAAAAATCCATTAGCCTGGCTTTTGAGCTGGCTATTTTCAGCCCAGTAAAGCACTGTACTTGAACCAGGTTCATCTGGGGTAATCCAAGAGACAATCACACCCTTACCCTCATGATCCCCTTGTGTTATATGGACCTTCACACCCAAATTCTCCAAAATTAGAAAACTTTGAAGTTCAATTAAATTCATTATATGGTACTAGATTGAATTAAGTGAGCTTTCAGTTTTGAAAACCAACATGACAATAATCATAGAAATTATAGGAAGTTGTAAAATTCGATTCATTCGAATGATTAATATTTGATAATATAGACATAGATGAATTTGAATCCGAGGATGTGAAAGACTAGGAAACATACCTGTTGGGGAGCATTGTAACCAGGAGGAACTCTGAACACATCACTATCTATTGGCATATCCAGAGATAAGTCATCATTTCTCACATAACTACTAGTTATTCCACCATTACAAAGCTCTATATCACTCAAAATAAAAAACACAAGAAAGAGAGGAACAAGAACACTATAGTCCCAACTCACTACTCCCATCACCATCATCATCTTCCAATCCAAAATCCAATTAGCCACAAAAAAACACACCCACAAATTTCTAAACCCAACTAAAGTATAAATTTTTGTTTCATAATTTATAGTATATGCGATAGGCACTAAGGAATATTCATGTTTTGTTAAGAATATACTGGTTTTTTACCATGGTAGAACTGAGAGAAATAGAAGCTGAATGAAGTAGCTGTGGACAAGACAAGGCAACGTTTTGTAACTTTTGTTAGAGATTGATGAAACTTGAAAGTACCTTTTTTTTTTTTAGAAACAAATGAAAGTACTTGTTGATGGCACATATAGGAGTTGGCGAGTTGCTGCGTCTGTCTCTTATGGCTAACTGTAAGTCAAATAACCAAAGTCCCAAACTGCATGTGATTCGTTAAAGAAGCATAGAATATTCACTATTTGAAAAGAATATGCAATTATTCTATATCTTTCATCCGAATTATTGAAGCATGATTTTTCTATATATATATATATATATATTGGGTGTAAGTTTTGTGATATAATTTTGTTTCATTAATTCTTGAGCAACTTAATTAATTTTGACTAGTAATTACTTGAGTTTTATAAATGCCATATATCCTTTCATAGGAGTGTTCTCGGTGCAATGCGGTTGCTGTTGGTGAGTCATTTTGCATTGTATTGCACTACAAGGTTCGGATTTTAATTAAATCCAATGAGTCGTACTGTAGAGTGTAGAAGGGTAGTTGACGGATTGTAATGAAGGTAATTTTACGCGCTTAGTGTCGAGTGGCTTAGTTGGCGCAGGTCAATACCAATGAAAACAACAATGAATTGGTTGAGACAATGAGAGAGAGATATGTGCTAGCTATATGAACAAAGAGTCCAAAAGACTCTAAACCAAATTCAATGTGCAAATGAACTATACTTTTTAAGACAATTTCTCCCACATAAAATTGTTTGAAAATTCATTAATTACATATGAAATTGAACAATAAAATTTTAGATATAAATTCTAAAAGGTTTCGGTGCAAAACCCAATAATTATATCCTCTAATAGCATATTGCAACATCCGATTTTTAAAATAAATGAATAAGGATTATAACATTGCAAAAAGGACTGATTTTGTTGTCGAAAAAATCAAGAATAGGCTCTTTTGGTTGGTAAGCCAAAACACTTTCCATGGCAGGCTAAATCAATCTTATTAGTTTGGTCACCAGTCTTATCCATACACATATTGAATGTATCCTTTTCCCACGTACAATGTGCAAAGAGAATGATAAACTCAATAGAAACGTACAATGTGCAAAGAGAATGATAAACTCAGAAACTTCTTTTAGAGGGACACTAAACAAAGAAACTACACTTTATTGGATGGGATACCATCACCACACGGTCCACACCATAGGTTTTAAGGAGGTCTAAGAATCAAAGGTCCAGTTTTCGTAACAAGACCCTCCTTGCAAAAGGTTTGGGTCTCAACAAAATATCTCAATAATCAAAATTCCTCAAAAAGAAAGTCTATTATCTAGGCTAACTTATGCAAAACCAACAAGATTTGTGCTAAAGGCTTGAGTTGGTTGATTAAAATGGCATGTCCATAAGTTTTGGGATGATAATGGGACTGACATTGGATCCCTTATGAGATCACTCAATAAGGAATATGATATAACAGACTTGTAGATGTCTAGGATGCCCAAGTAAAAAAAAATATCTTTCAACTCTTAAAAATCATTAGATCTATGCCAAAGCCTTGCTTCTCAAACTCAGAGGACTGTTTAACCTAGGCCCCATCACATAATGGTTTTGGATTTGACTCATATTTGTTATTAGGACATTAAGTTGGGGGCCTTATGGGCATAGGGGAGTGGAGCGAAGCTCATAAGACCTTGACCATTTAATTAGATTGTTTTGTCCTACCAAATTGCCCTTGATTTGACTATCCCTCATCATAATCTACCCAATTGAAAGTGGGCTTTGCAAAATCAACTCTATAGTCTATTCTATTGGTATTCATCTTTCTTTGCCTATCTTGTCATGAAACCCTCTCGACCAAAGCCTCTTAAACAGAGAAGAGTCATCTTGGAAGTTGTTTGCCCTATATTTAGGAATGCTTCTAAGACTTTGCTCCAAATGCTCAGAGAGAGAGAGAGAGAGAGAGGCTGCCCCTTGAGCTAGAGATTTTGGGAAGGATTGAGTGTCTTTTTGGGTCTACCAACTTAGGGATTCTCAAAATCATTGTATAAGTAGATGTTAAATCAGTAGGGAAAATGCTGAGACCATCGAAAATGACACAACCTTGTGTCATAACTCGCCACGTGACGAGTTGTAATTGGTGAAGGTGTGTTTCCACATGGCCCACAGACACTTCTTCGCCAGTCGCAACTCGCCACGTGACGAGTTGTGGCACAAAGTTGTGCCATTTTTGGTGGTCTTAGTACAACTCAATCAGTAGTGGACATCATGAACATCATCACTTCTTGTGCTAAAATGTGTCTTAATAGCCACCCGTGCAGAGTCCTAATCTTTATTTGCAGGTTACGACTCTAAAATACTGATGGTGAAAGGAGCCACAATGCAGATTTGCTAGGTAAGATATAACAATTTTTATAACTTTAACTCCGTAATTTCAAAAAGCTTTAACTCCGTAATTTCAAAAAGTCTACTACCATAACAATTTTTACAACTTTTACTACAACTTGCTCACGTGAATCCATATTTTTTTTTTCCACCAATCACAACTAGTTCACGTGGCAAGCTGTGGCAAAGTTCTGGAGATTGTTACCCAAAAAAAAAATGTTACCATTTAAGCTAGTATTTATTGAGGATTATCTTAAAATATTATAGGAATGTATCATAAATAAATTCCATAATTGAGGGCCGTATAACGCTAAATACTATAGATATATTGTAATTTAATACCATAATTGGGGATAAGGATGCTAACTAAACGTAATTAAATACCATATACAGATAATGCTTCTTTTGAAAACCAGGGTCTAATATTCTAAAAGATTACATTTTGTGATCATCGTTTCAGAGCACATCATTTACAATCACACCGTAGACTTTGCACTGATGAAGATCCTTTCTATATGTAAGTTCCATCTAAAACTTGTGTCATAGATCAACAGATTTCATAGCTCAATCTTTGTACTTCAGATCATGGCTAAAAATGCATGCACGTCTGTGTGTTTTAGAAATGTACTCATTCATTATTATTCAAATTTAGTGAAATAATGGTGGAAAGTGACAGATAGAGTACTGTTTGTCTAACATGAAGAAGACATATTCTAGTCTATTCCACAAAGACTGTTATTGACCAATACAACCAGAAAACTTGTCCGGCCTACTAGTATCAAAATTTTGGGTCGACAGTTTGAAGAGTTCCAGTATCTTATAGTTTCATGTTTAAATTAATCACACTCAATCATTGTAATCATCAACAACTTGTCTTATTTTACGACATTTGTTAGAGCATTAACCTCAATGCATTTTTAGCTATTTTGACCCCAAAAAAGCTCACCTTTGTTACTTATAAAAAGCTGTTTTGAAACTTTTGTAACAAGTGTGAGCCTTCTTTTCATTTAGGGACTTGGTGGAAACTTCCAAAGCATACCGGTCAAACGTAACAACAACAAAAACTACGTACGAGTTACTGGCTTTTCTTTTCATTTCATTGTTGGATTTCTTGCAGAAGGCACAATATCTACCAAGGAAACTCAAACACTGAGCCTGGATCAATGGAGAGCGGCAAACCAGGTGGTCACACATATGACATGTCCTTTATTCAGCCCTCCATGGAAAAATTTGAAGTGGTAAATTTACTAGAAAAGGTCATCTATGCAACCAAATCAGTCAAAGTTTCCTCTACTAATTAACATGTCCATTTTGTAGGAAGGAAGCCTTTCAACGAGTTTGGTAAGCAATGGATGTGTCGATTTTCAAGGGAGGACTGTCAATAAGCTAAAAACTGGAGGATGGAAGGCCTCTCCGTTTATCATAGGTATTTTACAATCACTAGCTAAGCAATTTTTGTTATGATTTTATGCGCGTTTATAATCTTCTATTCATATACGGTTTAAAATAGTTTGTGCGCAACAAGTATTATCGTTTTGCGTAGATGTGACAAAGGGTGAATTGTGTGTTTGATACAGTGAACGAGGTGGCTGAGAGGTTAGCCTTTTTCGCAATTGCGGTGAACATGGTGACTTTTTTGATATTTGAGATGCACCAGTCGATTCCTACTGCTGCTACTCATGTGACTGATTGGATTGGAGCTGCTTATGTTTCAACAATCTTTGGAGCTTTCATGGCTGATGCTTATTTGGGCCGCTTCAAAACCATCATCATCTTCTCCTGCATCTATGCTGTGGTAAGTAGATAAACAAAGCTGTAAATCCTAGTCCTTCCCATCCTAGATTGTGACAAGTTATATAACCTATCATGGGCTTATTGCCAGTTAGTGGGTACTGGCTAGACCCACGAGCCAATAATGGGCTTTTCTTGGGCTCGATCACTGAGAATTTGTTAGTGTTTGTTACAATAGTATTTATAGATATTAATTAAATAATTTGAACTTAAGATATATTTTTCATGATAATTATTTTTTATTATTAGACTAAGACACTCAATGGTGTAGACATGATTTAAACCTTAGATCTCTTATTTGACTACAAATTAGAAGTAATAATGTTTTTTTAAGAATGCTACATATTACAAATAGTCACAAATAAACTCCACACCATAAACACTTCTCTTAATGGTAACTTTTCTTTTTTATTCTCTTTTTATTGACTAACTGTTGACCGTTGTTGACCGATCGACATTATTGACTTTTTTTTTTCTAAGAATCAGATTTTGGGGATTTTTTTTCCCATTTGAGAGCCTCAAATGGTTCAAAAAATAGAAATTGTTTTTCAATTTAGAGTTTATTTTCGTGAATAAGAGTTTTGTTTATATAATGATTAAAATTATACAAAATATTAATGATTTACGTGGAAGGAAAAAATAATAATAATAATAAAAATTTGGAACTCATTTTCAAGGTTGCAAGTTTGCAATCACACAAAAAAGAGAGTCATTTCTTAGAATGTTTTTGTAAGGAAAGAAAAAAAAAATTCTATTGTGCTAAATGAACTACGGGTCAAGTCCTTAAAGGCCTTTAGCTACAATTAGTGCTGGACTGGATAGTCCAAAGCCCATATTACGTCTGTACCACAGGCCTACAATCAATAGATGATAGTAGATCTAACTTCACTCTTTGAGATTATTTGCTGTCTTCTAATTGAGAGGTGTTTATTACATTCACTTTAATGCACAAACTATTACATACAACCGAAAAAGTTGCTGTGGGTTCTGGTTAACTCAACTAGTAAAGTATTTGATGTTTGAATAAGAGATCTAGGTTCAATTCTCACCTATATCAAAAATCGATTGATGTCTTGATCTGTTGATAAAGAGTTATCATCTCTAATACTTGAATAAGAGATTTAGGTTCAATTTCTACTTACACCAAAAATCGATTAGTGTCTTAGTCTGTTGATAAAGAACTATCATTAAGAGCAGACGTCATAGATTGAAACTTTCAGAATTCGTTAGTTGAAGTCATGATTTCGAATTCAATTATTTTTTTAGTTGCATATAAAATTGTGTGCAACAATATTTATCGCTTTCTAATTTATCATCTTACTCATATATCAGGGAATGGTTTTGTTGACACTCTCAGCCTCCATAAACAGCCTACGTCCACCTTCATGCACACGCAGCACAGTACCACCATGCAGTCCAGCTCCAGCGTCAGATGAACAAACACTATTCCTCTACAGTGCGCTTGCCCTCATAGCACTCGGAACTGGTGGTATAAAGCCTTGTGTCTCATCCTTTGGTGCTGACCAATTCGATGAGGCTGATGAAAAAGAAGTCCAAAGGAAATACGCCTTCTTCAACTGGTTCTTCTCCGCCATAAACATGGGTGCACTTCTTGGTATCACACTGTTGGTGTATATACAAGAAGAGAAAGGTTGGACTTGGGGTTTTGGAGTTCCCACTGCGACTATGGTCGGCTCCATTTTTGTACTGGCTGCAGGTTTTAGATATTATCGGTACAAGAAGCCAATGGGAAGTCCTTTTACAAGGTTTCTTCAGGTCATTGTGGCTTCTTTGATGAACCATTTTAGAGGGGTTGATGTGGGAAGTGAATATGATCTTTATGAGGTCAGGACCAAGGAGACTGACATCTTGGGTGCTAGCAAACTACCTCACACTGCACAATACAGGTGAGTTAAAATCTGCGACCTTGATCCTTTGAATTTGGTTTATCATGGGCTAGCCTTGACTTCATTGGATAGGCTTGAGTCGTAGTCTTATTCAATGTGGGCCAGCCAGTAGCCCAAAATAAAAATTTCTCTAACTCGATCCAGTTTCTCCGACAACATTCAAACATATGCTGCTGCTTCTTCTTCTTTTATTCTTTTTATTTCTCCTAGATACACATTTTCACAAAATTTTAAGATAATAACTTATGATTAATGAAACATTACTTTCAAATTAATTACAACTTATTACTCCAATAACTTGTGAAAATGTGTATGCAAAAGTGTATGTACAATTGCACTTTGCCTCCTAAATTACGTGGTCAAGTTAAATTCTACGCTAAACTATAAAATTGAACATGTTATTCATTGGTTTTTAATAGGTAAAATGACCTCTACCTTTCACTATTTCCATCTATCACAAAATTTTAACAGGAAATTAACAAACTCTGAACATGAGAAATTAATTTGAAAGTTCATAATTTTCCATCAATATAGGGGGCATTCTGTCTATTACTTATCAATAAGAGACATTGCCCCCATTTTATGATATAGTGAGGATTGAATTTGACCTTCACGAGGCAAAATGCAATTAAACACAAATAGTTCTAGAAACACACACAATTGCACAATTTGTTAATTTGTGTAACCGTAAGTGGTCGGTATTTTTTGCTTATTACTGACTTGTACGACCCATCACTTTTCATCAACCACTTATAATCACATAAGTCAACAAATTGTGAAATTAAGCGTGAAAATAAAGTGACAATTGATAATTGGAGGTGTATCAAACATTTATAATCATACTCTCATATAATGGTGGGTATAGTAGAACTTTTCTCAATTTTATGAACAATTTAATAATATAAAAAATCTTATTGCACACTTCGTATTCACTTTATTTTAAAATTGTGTTTTTAAAACACAATTTTAATGTTCATATGGCAATGTATGTACAGTGAGTATGTAATAAGAAATGTGGGAGAGTATCGTTATTCGTAACAAAGAGTAATTAATGCATTTGTTGCTGTTTTGGTTTTGAAGGTTTTTGGACAAAGCAGCAGTGGTGACAGACCCAGAATCCAGCACAAACAACCGGTGGAGGCTCTGCACAGTAACCCAAGTGGAAGAGTACAAATGCTTCATCAGAGTCCTCCCAATATGGGCATCAACAATAGCTCTCTCCCTCTCATTTTCCCAACTCTCAAACTTCTTCATCAGCCAAGCCAGGACCATGGACCGCAACTTAGGCCACCACTTCACAATCCCACCAGGTTCCATTCCCGTCTTCAGCGCCGTCAACGCCCTCATCCTCGTCCTCATCTACGAAAAACTCGTCGTCCCAATTCTTCGCAAACACAATGGTCACCCCCGAGGCCTCACATCCTTGCAAAGAATGGGTGTTGGACTCTTTGTTTCAATCTTTGCAATGGGTTCAGCTGCCTTGGTTGAAAAGAAACGTCGTGACAATGCTAACCCTTCGACAATGAGTGTGTTTTTGTTGCTTCCTCAGTTCTTTCTCATGGGAAGTGCCGAAGTGTTTACTTACGTGGGACAATTGGAGTTCTTTTACGATGAAGCTACTGATGGGACACGAAGTATTAGTAGTGCAATGTTTCTTAGTGAAATTGAGATTGGAAGCTGGTTAAGTACTGCCTTGGTGAAGATTATTACTAGTGCAACTGGTGGGGAAGATAGAGGGTGGCTTAGAAATAATCTAAATAAGAGTAGGCTTGATTACTTTTATTGGATATTAACAGTGATTAATGTGCTTAATTTTTTGGTGTTTTTGTTGGTGGCTCGGAGTTTTAAGGGCAGGGGTACTAGTCCTAGTCCTAGAGATGGACATGTGAGAATTGAGCCCGTGACTCAGAGCTCGAGTTCGATGGAGTAAAAAGGGGATGATGATAATTGATGAAGGAGAATTTCCAAATTGGAATTGTGTTGTTTTAAAACTAAAGGCTCAATTTGCTTCTCACAAATTAAGAAGACCAAAAAAAAAAAAAAAACACTGACCCTCTTTCTTATTTTTCACATATCTAATTATTTTAAATACTTTCTTTCTTGTATTGTATGTTTCAAAAAAGAAATAGAAAAAATATCATTTATAAGTGCATTTTTATTATGAAAATTAGTGGGCAGACTCATGTGATGCGTGAAAAAATTATTAAAAAAAGAAAATAATCAAAATCCAATTACAAAAGCCAAAATATGTCACTTACAATTATTTGTTTGATTCACTATTGTTTTTGCTTTTCTGATTAAGTGCTACTATACAGTACTTTAAAAATAACTATTCTAATTTCTCTACAAAAACTATAAATTTCTCCATCCAAAAGGATTAAAAAAAACAACCTTAATTAGCAAAACCTCATAGTTCAACATCTAAATTGATCATTACCAACAATATTAAATAAATAAAATCACTTCCTAAACAACAACTTATGAGTGTGACTCTACTTTATTTGTATAAAAAAATTCCCAAAGCCAAAGCTTATCTAGAAAAATCAATCACCTGAATAATTGAACAAAACAAAGGATTTAGCTTTTTGAGAGCGAGAGACTAAGATAGCAGGTCATGCACAAAAAATCTGTTGCTTTAAAGTATGACATAACTTATGCCGAAAATCAGTTTTTATATCTTATACTTCCTATTGCAAATGGAATTCTAAAAAACAAACAAAAGCAAAGTATTCAACTTATGGTGAAAAAATTAAATACAGAATAAAAGGGAAAAAAATGTAAATTACTTTATAATTAGGATTTTATCATTTATAGATTTCTAGAGAGAGATGGATAGAAGTTGATCAAGGTATATTGAAATGGACTGATGTGGACTAAATGGATTGCACTAGATTGAAATAGACCGAATTAAACTAAAGTGGACCGATATGGATAGAAATGGACCTAGATAAACCAAATAAATTGTAATGGACTAAAATAGACCGATGTGGACTAAAAAACTACGCTTATGTAGCTCAAAAGAAGTAGAATAATAAAAAATACTACACTTCTACTTTTAGATATTATATATATGAATTTATGTTTACTTTTTTTAATGACATGAAACCTTGTTAAGGCAAGACCTTTTGAATTCACCATTTCCACATAAATCCTAGATGCATGAGCCACTCGTACACACCCATGCATTGGTTGAGATTGGATAAATCTCCGATTAGGGGTTGAACTTAGAACATTTGGGTTAGCTACTTGTCCTGCTGCGCCCCTTCACCACTGAGACAACCAATGTATGGGCTGTGTTTGTTCTATCTTTTCCTTGACTAATTGCTTCTTCGTATAGCTACTAGCTAGCTAGGTGCCCCTCACCCCAAACGAAATTAAGAAGAATGAAAGAAAATGAACTCATAAAGCCGAGATTGATGCACCCATCTACCTTGACAGATTAAATTGACAAGATTATATTTGCTACGATAAAGCTAACAAGTAACAAGGATGGAATATACCGACAAACATAAGTTTACAAAGAAAAAATTGTGTCATTGTCAATTAATGTTTACATAAATGCAGCACTTTATGTTGAATTTGAAACATCATTTCTTTTACTAAAGATATAGGGACAAATCTGAAAACTCCAAATTAATCTCTATTAATGCTCGCCTTCCAAGAGACTCCCGACAATACATGATTATCGACATGTTTTTTAAGGATTAATAGTTGACATGTCATTTAATTAGGGACAAATCTTTTTTTCAACGATCATTATTAAGTAAATCAGTAAATGAAGTCATGGGAATTTGAAAGGGAAAGGGGAAAAAAAATAAAAGAGATAAGAGGAAAGTTACTAATGTGATAAAATGATGCCATTCACATCATTAAAATAGGCAAAAAAGAAAATTTTACTGCTAAAAAAAATTGCTTTAAAGAAAGTACTCATCTGATAATTATGGAGAGCAATGATTTACACTCTTCGGTGATGGATGTGATCTTCATCTCTATTTGACTGTTTTTTACAGAGCATTTTGTCAGCATCCTGATGTCATTGGGCAAAGATTGGGACACTGGCATAGCACGTATATATTGGAAGTGGAATGTGATGATGCCGTGAATATCACCAGTGAGTTTGCACAATCCTCGCTCACCAATGCAACCTGCAAGAAGAAGAAAGTAATCTCGCCGTGGGCACCGGTGTGGTGTCGACCAAATACCCTCCGACGGTCAAGTTAGAATTGTTCTCAACTCTAGAGTGCTAGAGAGGGTAAATTATGCGTACCTCGGTTTGTGAGAGTATTGGGGCTTTTATAGTAATAGAAAGTCGGATTCTCTTCCTTGGACTAGAAGTCCTTTCCTTTTAGGATTCTACTATGAGCAATCCCAAACGTGATGGACAAGCACTTCTTCGTAGGGTGGGCTTTCCATCCAGGCGGATCTTCTAGAATCCTCCTTATGCGGACATTCTGATCTCTATTGGATTTCAGACGTGTATACCAAGTATTTTAAGTAATGCTAAGCACCAGGCCCATCCTTAATGCCGGCCCATGAGTCCGAATCCGTCAGGCCCATTGTTGCGCAATTTCTGACCCCATCAGTTGCCCCCTTCACCCTATTATCCGTCATGATTTTAAGTGGTCGGATCATTAGGGTGACGGTTAATATATAATTGAGATGGCGATCAGGTACTGTTTATGATGACGGTTGAAAACTTGACAAGGTTGACGGTTCCCTAAGGGGTACTCTGCGGATGCGTGTTGACAGGTTGTCAACATTTATGAGGTATGCCACGTGTCGTATTTCCTGCTTATATTTTTGTTTAGACCTATACACCCGTCATTACATTTAGACCCGTCAGTCTTAGGTTTCGTCGTTAATTGTAGGCAATGTCTAGTGCGTCAAGTAACCAGTCAGTGGTTCGTGACGGGACGGAATACGAGGAGGTATACCCGTCCGGTCAAAGAGACCAGGAGAGTCCCGGTGAAGATAGGAGTCCGTCTTCCTCTTCTTCATCCTCAGCAAATGAGGATATGGAGATGGCTGAAGAAGGTTCTCCTGATGATGACGGGGATCCAGCACTGGGGTCCGTCGTTGGTGCTGATGGACTTAGGGAGTTCATCATGCTACCAGAGTGGACGGTGCATAATTTCAGATCGATCATCAAGGATAGACACTTCAGCACTTTTAGAGCAAACTTCCAAATTCCAGATTACATCCCCATCCGTCTACCTTACGTGTCGGAGAAGTGTTACTATGAAGGTGTAGAGGGTGTCGGAGTGTACGAGCAGATGCTGAAGGCCGGACTTCGGTTTCCGCTAAGTACACTCCATAGAGAACTTTTACATTATTTGGGACTGTCCGTCACCCAAATATCTCCGAACGCCTGGAGGGTCTTCATAGCGATGGAGATTCTCTATGGTGCGATGTCGGACGGTGAAAGGAGGTTGACGGTTCGTGAATTCCTTCATTGCTACCGTCCGGATGAGATAGATAGATCAAAGGGGATGTATAGTTTTGCTTGTAGAAGCCCTTTGTTGAAGGTTATCTTTGAGACCCCCGACTCAAATAGAGACTGGAAGAGCCGTTATTTCTTCCTTGAGGGTGACAAGTGGATGAACAATCCAGGGGAGACGGAGTACATGCCCGTCGACACAACTTGGGGAGTGATACAATCATCTCGTATGCACCCGTCACATTTTGTAATCCTTCTAATACCCGTCTATTAACATTGATTTTTTAACCGTCTTCAATCTATGCAGGTAGACGGCGCCCACAAGTTAGTCTTGACGAGTACAGTTTTCTTGAGAAGATTTTCCAAAAGACTAAGCCGGAAGAAAGGACTTGGGCCAAATTGGTGAATCCAAAAACAATTCATTGGTACTGTGACGGTCCTGAGCCTACACAAGAGGCCATTAAATACGACGAGAGGATTCACAGACGTAAGCCCGTCAACTTTTTTTTATTTTAATTATTGCTTGCAAATAATCCCATCCGTCATATTTCGCAGAAATGGAAGACGCCAAGAGGAGGGCACTGATTAAGTCACAGGCCGTCAGGCAAAAAGTGACGGGTGATGTTGTCGTGCCCAAGGGGACGGTGTCGGCGGCAAAAAGAAAACAGCCGTCCAGGTCTGACCGTCCATTTAAGCAACAAAAAATACCTTTGGAGCCCGTCGTTGGATTGATGGCTGAGGGTGCTAAGACCGTCACCCCAGCTAAGCATGGGGTTGGCAAGGGCCTAATGAAGGCTCCGTCCACCAGCCATGAGAAGCCTCCTCCCCTTCTCCGTGACGACTCAAAATTTGCTTTGGAGAGGATTACGTCGATTATTTCCTCGGAGGACTACGAGGACCTGGGCAATCACTCGACGGAAGCTATGGGGGAGACGGGCCTTTTTGCCGTCGCACAGGTAACTTTTACCCTTTGGTTTGAGTCCGTCAACTTATCTCTGCATCAGTTTGACACCCTTTTTTGTTTGTTTCAGTCGTTGGTTATGACGAAGGGCCTAATGGACCGGTGTTTAAACCGAGAAGCGACTCTGGAACGTGTACGGGCAAAGGCAGAGCAGACGGAGGATGAACTCAGTCAACTTCATAAGTGGAAGTACACAATGGAAAAGAAGTTTGACTTATGTGAGCAGGAGAGAAAAGAGCTTGAACAGAGGACGGAGGAAGCTGGGAAGGTCTTGGAAGCTAAAAACCAGGAGATAGAGGTCTTGAAGGAAAAGCTCCGTCAGGCCAAGGAGGATGCTGTTCGTGAGTACCGAGACTCCGACGATTTGTTAAGAGAGCTGGGGGGTTCGTTCCTTCAAGGCTTCGATGACGCACTCCGTCAGCTCAAAAAAACCTATCCTGATCTAGACGTCTCAATGGTGAACGTTAATGATCAGGATCAGACGTCCGTTATGCCTGCCGCTTCAGAAAATACGGACGACCTTTTTGGTGATGATGTGCATCAGGGTGATGGGGAGTCGGCCCCGTCAAAGGATGTTCAAGATGCCGGTCTGGACAAAGTAGACTGATATTTATCTTGTAATCTATTTTTTGAACACAATCTGTCCCTTCATTTTGTATTAAACAGTTGCCCATCTGGGCTTTTTTTATCCGTTGTATTAATGTTTTTATTTTATTTTTACGCTCACTTTTTCTGTTTGGCATTTTCTTACATACCCGTCCTCATGAGAGTATTTCTAGCCAATAGTTTAATTCGTCCACATTGTGGAGTTTTTAACATATTCGGTGATCCGTCCACTTTGTGGATAATGATCCGTCCACTTTGTGGACTGTTTTCACTTATTGAGTGATCCGTCCGTTTTTGGACTATATAGGGCAATTCGCCCTTTTGGTGACCCGTCCACTTTGTGGATAATGATCCGTCCACTTTGTGGACTGTTTTCACTTATTGAGTGATCCGTCCATTTTTGGACTCTATAGGGCAGTTCGCCCTTTTAGTGATCCGTCCACTTTGTGGATAATGATCCGTCCACTTTGTGGACTGCTTTCACTTATTGAGTGATCCGTCCATTTTTGGACTCTATAGGGCAATTCGCCCTTTTGGTGACCCGTCCACTTTGTGGATAATGATCCGTCCACTTTGTGGACTGTTTTCACTCATTGAGTGATCCGTCCATTTTTGGACTCTATAGGGTAGTTCACCCTTTTGTGGGCTATTTTCACTCATTGAGTTATCCGTCCATTTTTGGACTCTATAGGGCAGTTTGCCCTTTTGGTGATCCGTCCACTTTGTGGATAATGATCCGTCCACTTTGTGGACTGTTTTCACTCATTGAGTGATCCGTCCATTTTTGGACTTCATAGGGTAGTTCACCTTTATGGTAGTCCGTCCACTCGGTGGATAATTATCCGTCCACATTGTGGACTTTTTCACTCATTGAGTGATCCGTCCATTTTTGGACTTCATAGGGTAGTTCACCCTTTTGGTAGTCCGTCCACTCGGTGGATAATTATCCGTCCACATTGTGGACTTTTTCACTCATTGAGTGATCCGTCCATTTTTGGACTTCATAGGGTAGTTCACCCTTTTGGTAGTCCGTCCACTTGGTGGATAATTATCCGTCCACATTGTGGACTTTTTCACTCATTGAGTGATCCGTCCATTTTTGGACTTCATAGGGTAGTTCACCCTTTTGGTAGTCCGTCCACTTGGTGGATAATTATCCGACAATTTGTGGACTGTTTTCACTCATTGAGTGATCCGTCCATTTTTTGGACTCCGTTGTCTGTATTAATTCGTAATAAACATTCATGTGGAAGATCGAAGTTGTGTCTGAATATTCTCCTTTAATGAAAATTTATTCTAGCAAAAGTACCTGCCCCCTTGGGCTTAAAAAGGCACAAAAAGATTGTAGCAAAGGTGAAAGAAAGCTTGTAAATTGTAGTTAAAAATAAAATAAACTTGGAGATCGTCGGTTCCTCATGTTTTTCCTACTGGTAATATTTCCGAAGATGCTCTGTGTTCCAAGGGTGCTGCAGCTTTTGCCCGTCAATCGTCTCAAGGTTGTAGGTTCCCTTTCTTTGCCATGACGTGATTCTGTAGGGTCCTTCCCAGTTGGGGCCGAGCTTTCCTTGTGAAGGATCTCTGGCGGCACCCATTACTTTTCGTAATACAAGATCCCCGACCTGGAAGTCTCTGTGCCTCACTTTGTTGTTGTAGTGTTTCGCCATGAGGTTTTGATAACGCGCCAACCTCTGCTCCGCTGTCGCCCTGACTTCGTCCACTAGATCAAGCTGGAGGCGCATAGCCTCTTCGTTCTTATCTTTGTCGTAGCTCTCTACCCTGTAGCTTGTGAGACCTACTTCAGCGGGAATGACCGCTTCGGCTCCATATGCAAGTTGGAACGGTGTTTCTCCAGTGGGAGTTCTTGCTGTGGTTCTGTATGCCCATAGGACGCTTGGTAGTTCATCCGGCCAGATTCCCTTTGCCCCTTCCAGACGGGTCTTGATTATTTTGAGCAGGGACCGGTTTGTGACCTCGACTTGCCCATTTGCCTGTGGATGTGCGGGTGACGAGTAGTGATTCTTGATCCCTAGCTCCGAGCAGAAATCTCTGAATGCGCTGTTGTCGAATTGCCTACCGTTGTCAGAGACCAGCACTCTGGGTATCCCGTACCTGCATATAATGTTTCTCCAGACGAAGCTCCGGATGTTTTTCTCTGTTATTGTGGCTAAGGCTTCCGCCTCGACCCACTTAGTGAAGTAGTCTATGCCGACTACCAAGAACTTCAGCTGCCGGATAGCCGTTGGGAACGGGCCCATGATATCGAGTCCCCATTGCGCGAATGGCCAGGGAGCCGTCATAGGTGTTAGTTCCTCGGACGGCTGCCTGATGAGATTGCTAAACCTTTGGCATCTGTCGCAGGATTGGACATAGGATTGCGCATCCTTCATCATCGTAGGCCAGTAGTATCCTGCTCGGATCATTTTGTGTACCAGTGATCGTGCGCCCGAGTGGTTTCCGCAGATACCTTCGTGTATTTCTCTCATCACGTAGTCTGCTTCTTCTCGGCATAAACACCTTAAGTACGGTCGCGAAAAACCCCTTTTATATAGGACGTCTTTTATCAGCACGAAACGCGAGGCCTGGACCTTCAGCTTTCTTGCAGCGCCTTTTTCCTCTGGTAACACCCCAGCCTTTAGGTAGGAGATCAATGGCGTGGTCCAATTATACTCAGTGTTTACCACCTGCATATTTGCTCCGTCAGCGATAAGTGGTGATATTTGGACGAATGATAATACCTGTTCAGGAACTAGCATGAATTCGGCAGATGCAGCTTTTGCTAGGTGGTCAGCCCATTCGTTTTCTTCTCTTGGGATTTGAAAGAATTCGACTTCGAGGCTGTTGGTCCGGTACTTCACTTCTTCCAAATACCTCCTCATTCTATCATTTTTGCATTCGTAGTCGCCTTTGATCTGATTTGTTACCACTTGTGAGTCGCAGTGGGCAATTATGCTTTTCGCTCCTGCGGCCTCTGCAAGGTCTAGGCCTGCTATCAAGGCTTCATACTCCGCCTCATTGTTGGTGGTTGGGAAATCCAACCGGATCATGCATTGTATCGTGTCCCCCTGCGGAGTTTTAATCACTACTCCGGCTCCTCCGGCCCTTCTGTTTGAGGATCCGTCGGTATAGATACTCCATTGTTCCTTGTTTTCTATCAGCTGATCCTCCCCGAGTGTGAATTCGGCGATGAAGTCAGCTACTGCTTGCCCCTTGATGGCCGTCCGCGGACGGTACTGGATATCGAACTCGCTGAGCTCTATTGCCCATAAGGCCATTCTCCCCGCCGCTTCTGGGCTATCCATGGCTTTCCTCAGTGGCTTGTCTGTTAAGACAATGATCGTATGCGCCTGGAAGTATGGCTTAAGTCTCCGCGCGGCGATAACTAAAGCGAAAGCCAATTTTTCCATCAGAGGGTACCTTTCTTCTGCTCCACGGAGTGCGCGGCTTGTAAAGTAGACGGGTTTCTGAATGCCGTCATCCTCCCTCACCAATGCCGCGCTTATCGCGGCACCCGATACTGCCAAATAAAGGTAGAGTTTCTCACCTTGTACGGACGGACTGAGCAGTGGCGGAGACGAGAGATAGGTTTTTAGCTCATTGAAAGCCGTTTGGCATTCATCCGTCCACTCAAATGACTTCCTCAGTGTGCGGAAAAATGGCAAGCACCTGTCCGTTGCCCTTGAGACGAACCTGTTTAAAGCCGCGATCTTCCCATTTAGGCTTTGGACCTCCTTTATCGTCCTTGGTGGTTCCAACTCCATTATTGCCCGTACCTTCTCCGGGTTGACCTCTATCCCTCTTTGGGATACCATGTAACCCAAGAACTTCCCCGCTGTTACCCCGAATGCGCACTTGTTCGGATTCAGCTTCATGTTGAATGATCGTAGTGTATCGAATGTTTCCCTGAGGTCGTCTAGGTGATTCTCTTCGTGCATGCTTTTAACCAACATGTCGTCAACATAAACCTGAACATTCCTGCCGATCTGATGTGCAAACATCTTGTTCATTAGCCTTTGGTATGTTGCTCCGGCATTTTTGAGTCCAAAAGGCATCACCTTGTAGCAGAATAGTCCTTGACTCGTGACAAAAGAGGTCTTCTCCTGGTCAGATTCGTCCATCATGATCTGGTTGTAGCCAGAGAAAGCATCCATGAAACTTAGAAGCTGGTGTCTTGCAGTTGAATCCACAAGGGTATCTATCCGTGGGAGTGGGTAGCTGTCTTTGGGGCAAGCCTTGTTGAGATCCGTGAAATCTACGCACATCCTCCAGTTTCCGTTGGCCTTTTTAACCATCACGACGTTTGCCAGCCAGTCGGGATAGTATACTTCCCGGATGAAACCTGCCTTTAGTAACTTCCCAACTTCCTCAGCTATGGCCTTATCTCTTTCCTGGGCGAAGACTCGCTTTTTTTGTCGGACTGGAGGGAAAGAGGGCGACACATTTAATCTGTGGACCATGATTGAGGGGTCGATCCCTGGCATGTCTTCATGATTCCAGGCGAAGACATCTTGGTTATTTCTTAGGAAAGTCGTGATCATCTGCCGTGTTGGCCAACTGGCTAGTGTGCCGATCTTTGTTATTCGTTCAGGTCGTGTGTCATCAAGTCTTACTTCTTCCAGCTCTTCAACTGGTTCTGCTGATGCTCGCTGCTTCCCGATACACATCGTCTGCTGCTGATCCTCCATTTCTAACATGGCAATATAGCATTCTCGTGCTGCTATTTGATTTCCCCGCAGTTCTCCTACCCCATACTCCGTCGGGAATTTGATCATGAGGTGGTATGTTGAAGTCACCGCTTTCCAGGAATTGAGAGTGGGTCGTCCGAGGATGGCATTATAGGCGGACGAGCAGTCGACCACGAGAAACGTTATCTCCTTGGTGATTCGTTGAGGATAGTCACCTGCCGTCACAGCTAGCGTTATTGTGCCCAATGGGAATACCTTCGTACCCCCAAATCCTACGAGTGGGGCGTTCGTTGGGGACAATTGTTCCCTGCCAATTCTCATCTGCTGGAATGCCGGATAGTAAAGGATGTCGGCTGAGCTGCCGTTGTCGACTAGGACCCGATGCATGTTATAGTCCCCAACCTGGAGGTTGACTACTAGCGCGTCGTCATGAGGATGGTGAAGTCTCCGCGCGTCATCTTCTGAAAAGTTTATGACGGGATTACTCATTCGCGGCATCTTTGGTACAGATCCTGTAAGTTGGACGCTATGGACCATCCTGAGGTAGGTTTTGCGGGCTTTTTTGGAAGATCCGGCTACAGTCGTGCCCCCTACAATCATTCGGATATCTCCTATGGGTGGTTTAGGGCGCTCGTTTTCTCGTCGGGGGGCCCGTTCTTCCGGCGCATCAGTTCTTTCCCTGCTAACGAACCTCTGTAGCTTCCCCTGCCTGATTAGGGCCTCAATCTGCTGCTTCAGGTCGTAGCAGTTAGATGTGTCGTGCCCGTGGTCTCGGTGAAAGCGACAATACTTGTCTCTTGGTCTTTTGTTGGGGTCTCCCTTCAACTTTCCAGGGAAGGTCAAAGCTCCTTCATCTTTGATTTGCATCAAGACTTGGTCGATCGGGGTGGTTAACGGAGTGAAATTGGTGAATCTCCCTGTGGGGGGTCTGGAGCGTTTTTCTTCGCGTTGATCCCCGGTTCTAGCAACCTTTCGCCCCCTATCTTGTCTCGTGTCTTCCTGCCTTTCCCTCTTTTTTGGCCTTTCCTCACGGGCCAGCAGTGCATCTTCTGCATTCATGTACTTAGTAGCCCTGTAGAGAACATCCGTCATGGTTTTTGGGTCATTCTTGTACAAGGAAAACAAGAACTTACCCTTCCGCAGTCCGCTAGTGAACGCGGCCACGAGTATTTTATCGTCAGCTTCATCAATCGAAAGGGCTTCTTTGTTGAAGCGTGTTATGTAGGCTCGCAGTGTTTCGTCTTCTCGCTGCTTGATGTTCATTAAGCACGCGGTGGACTTTTTGTATCGATGTCCGCCTATGAAGTGTGAGGTGAACAGGGCGCTCAACTCCTTGAAAGTATTGATGGAGTTCGGTGTTAACCTACTGAACCAAATTCTCGCAGGACCCTTCAGCGTGGTCGGGAACGCCCTACACATAATCTCGTCAGGTACACCCTGAAGGTGCATCAGTGTTTTGAAGGTCTCTAGATGATCGAGTGGATCTTTAACCCCGTCGTAACTTTCGATCTGGGGCATCCGGAACTTCTGTGGCAGTGGGAATGAGTTGACGGGCGTGGTGAACGGTGAGTCTGTCCTGTTCACCAAGTCATCAAGATCAGAAGATACTCGCCCCTTGAGGGCGTTCATCATGACCTCCATTTGCTCCTTCATCGCCTGCATCTCCGCGACGATTGGCGGAGGGGCAAAATCCATGAGAGACGGAAGGCTCACGTTTTGCCGCTCCGGTCGGCTTGGGGCGTTGCTGCCCTCTGGCTTCTCCTGCTCCCTTCGTTCGGCGCTGTTTCCTTCCTGGTTTTGCTCCTGAGGGTTAGGTCCGGCCTCCTTTTGGCGTAGCTGCTCCTCCAGGTCATGGTTTTGCTTTGTGAGTCGTTCTACTGCCGTCATAAGAGTCTGGACCTGTCTTTCTAATGCTGTAGATCTCGGTGGATCCTCCTCTTGCGCGTTGTTGGTGGTAGCCATCGAGCGAGTGAGTACCATGCAACTCTTATGTCCGGGAGGCGATGATCTGGCTTTAACTTCTTCGCTTTCCCACAGACGGCGCCAACTGATGATGCCGTGAATATCACCAGTGAGTTTGCACAATCCTCGCTCACCAATGCAACCTGCAAGAAGAAGAAAGTAATCTCGCCGTGGGCACCGGTGTGGTGTCGACCAAATACCCTCCGACGGTCAAGTTAGAATTGTTCTCAACTCTAGAGTGCTAGAGAGGGTAAATTATGCGTACCTCGGTTTGTGAGAGTATTGGGGCTTTTATAGTAATAGAAAGTCGGATTCTCTTCCTTGGACTAGAAGTCCTTTCCTTTTAGGATTCTACTATGAGCAATCCCAAACGTGATGGACAAGCACTTCTTCGTAGGGTGGGCTTTCCATCCAGGCGGATCTTCTAGAATCCTCCTTATGCGGACATTCTGATCTCTATTGGATTTCAGACGTGTATACCAAGTATTTTAAGTAATGCTAAGCACCAGGCCCATCCTTAATGCCGGCCCATGAGTCCGAATCCGTCAGGCCCATTGTTGCGCAATTTCTGACCCCATCAGAATGGATCCAGAATTCCAGATACTTTTAGAAAATATACCCTAACTTTATAGAGCTTTATTTTTCACTGCTCTTGACTAGTTGATAATGTCTTTGGTGAATTAAGACTTGAAAGATACAAGATCAACTTGCAACCCTTTTTATGCAATATTTTTACCAGTAAGTTGTGATTTGTGCAATGTATCTATGAAAAAGTTACCCTCCATTTGAAGATGACATAGGCCAAAAGTTATAAGAAACATATGTAACAAGTTTATCTCAAGCAAATAACCTTTGACTTCACAAGGGATTCTTTTAATTCATAAGGACAATTCCTGAAATCCACCAAAAAAGAAAAGGAGAATCCTCACTTAAAATTTTATTGATCAAAATTTGAATATTCTGGATGCCCAAGGAGCTATAAGCCTATAAGCACTATTTTATAATATAAAAAACCTAGGACCGTTAGAAAACCCAAGAAAATTCTAATTCATGTTAACCACAAATTAGGTTTTAAAATATGAAAAATATCACAAGAAAAAAAAATCCTAAATGATCATAATTGATACCTTACCATATAACAACTCTATTTTAACCAAAATCTCCTAAAAACGATTTTTTTTTTAAAAAAAAAATTTCTAATCTAGAAAATTCCAAAAATTACACAAAATATTTTTACAAAATTAATTAAAACACAAAAAACTGCATATTTTTGTCCTACATCAAACCCCTACACTTGAAAAAAGACTTATTTTTGAGTTAATATTTGAGATCTAAAATCTTCCATGCCACGAGAACAAATACTTCGAGTACCTAAACCCTTTTGTTTTTTTCCCCATACTTGCAATCCATTAAATGAAATAACAAAGCAATTTGAGCTTTTCCCTTGGTCTTTTGGCTATTTACAAGATTTACCAAGTAGGAATTGTCAATCCAATCAAACATTTATGCCATAATAAAATCAATAAACTTTGGTGTGTTGCTTCTGACTAAAAATAATAAGATCTTGAGATTTATCATAAGTTGATCCAATTTCATCAAAATCGTTGACAATTTTCACAAAAATTTCTGCCAGCCCACGATATTTTGTCTCTAGAACATCCATCATTTCCTCTTTGATTTCAATATAATTTTCTGGCAAATTATTTTTTTTGCACAAAATTGTTCAACTTGTGATTATAAGACTTATCTTTTTCAGACTCTTCAGTATTTTCTTTACAACTTGGCTTCATATTCGTCAACTCCCTAATCTCTTCCCTCCCTTGATGATTGAACTTGGGATTGATTAATATAATTTATTGAATAATAATTTTGATTTTGTGGTTAGCTAATGATACTTTTCAATGTAATATTTTTCATAAGAATTTACATTTATATAATAAACAGTTCAACCAATATATTTTTTATTCTTTACCAACGATGAATATCATGCTTATCTCAATGAATTCTATCATTTTGTATGTCATTCCACCATTCAATTGTGTCACTTTCCAACTTATTAGACATAAGTCTCACTTTTTCTTCATTTAGAATCTTCCAATAATTAAAATTGTTCCTCCTAATAAAAATTCAATCAATGAAATCCAACTTACACCTTCTTCCATCAAAGAACAAAAGTTTGTTGTATTTACAGATGTGTTTATGAATAGGTTGATCAATGTTGTCATAGGAGAATTTTCTAGTTTGCAAAAAAGGTAGTGATTGCTTAATGTTTATTGTAATTCGTGTATTGTATCAATGCCATGTTATTTAAAAGCTAAATAATATCACACTATATACAATCAAATTACAGAGTAAAAATTGTGAAAAATATTGCGAAAGAGAGTTATGCTACTGCACTTATTCTTGCAATAGTGGCATTCAATCTAACAAATTAATGATTCATTGTGAGCATAGTGGTCTAAATCAGATGCTCTTGAGAGTTAAGACAATAGTCATATATATATATATATATATAGACACGCATATAGTTGATGGTCTTATGCAGGTTGGCTTGCTTCATATCTAAATTCTTGCATGTTAATCCTTGCACCCCCTTCCAGATCGAATTATGAGATTGGACACTGAGCAGAATTTGGACTTTAGTGGTCTCTTAGTGATGCCTCAGTTAATGATGTGCTCCATATTTTACAAACATCTCATTACATATCACCATGATAAAAACAAAATCTGCAGTTTGAGAAATTTTGGATGATTCCTTTCCGACCGATATAATACCAAATGAGTATGGTTATGATGGCAAATAAAAATCGGCATGCTTGGCCAACTTTAGCAACAAAAAAGTGACGATCGTACAATTGGGGGAACTTTGTGGGTCCTTTCACTTCCATGCCATAATGATCTGCATTAGGTATTTAGGTTCATAATGTGGATACCCATTTTTTAGTAAATCAAACCATAAATTAACATATAAAGCATATGGAATTTCAGGCCCTGTGGCCCTACATGGGTGACAATGATCATCATATTCATCCCCCTGAAGTCTCTCTTTTTTTTTCTTTTTCTTTTTTTTTTTCTCTCTCTCTCTCTCCTACTAAGAAAACCATTCAAAAAAGAAAAGATAAAAAAAATCCTTACACACACAAACTTTCAGATATAGAGTAGTACTTTCTTCTTCTTCTTTCTTCTTTTTTTGCCTTTCTCTCCAGGCAAAGCTGTAGTTAAAAGTCAGGAACATGATTGTCAAACATTTTCTGATGAAGGTGGGAGCAGTGGCTGAGCAAGGGATGACTTGATGTGGCTTGTTGTCCTGTTGTTCCCATGCTCTGGTGTGGACTGAATCAAAGGTTTTTCCTGCTGTGCAAACTTCTTTTCTTCATTTTTACCCCACAGGACACCGTACAATCCCAAAATGATCAATATTGCCCCAATGACCCTGTACATTAATTACACATAATTAACAAGTATATCCATAAGATGTATAAAATTATGAAACTTGGTGTCCTGCTCAAATGCATGTTCTTGTTTTTTTTAGGCCTCACCTTGTCCTCATAACATTCATTCATGTTTGAATGGAATTGAAGGCCTCATGTACCAAAAAATAAAATTTTGAGTCCTACAATTGCATCCAATTACATGCTACCAAACACAGCAAAATATAATTTGGTGATTCCCATTTGTCAAAGTTGCGAGTATATGCAGTCAAATATCCTTCGAAAACACTTCATATATCTCAATAATTTGTGATTAAAGGGCAATATGTCCAATTCCATTTTTCACGGGCTCTTTATTATCTCTATTTTATTATTTACCAATCGTAATTTAGTATCTAAAAATTGTATCTTTAAACTTTCTCTCTCTCTCTTTCCATATATTTTTCTTAAAATATGTAATCCTAGGGCTAGGGAATTTATAATGCATGATTGATAAGATTCCTTGGCAGAAAAGAAGAAAGTAAATATGAAAGAGAAAGAGAAAGGTGAAGTTGGAAGATGAGGGGACCCACCCTCCCAAGTAGAATTCTTCACCCAAAGCAAGGGAGGCCATGATAGCGACAACAAGAGTCTGAACAGGTTGATACACAGCAACGAAGACGGGGCCTCCTCTGTCAATGCACCATATTTGTACAGCGAAGGCTACGCCTGATGCTACCACTCCCTGCAAATATTATTTCCACACAAACTTTTCTTTACTCATTTCATTTTCCATACCCACCACCCCTAACATTATTGCATAACAACTTTTGTACTATACAACAACTAAAGCGAAGTTTAGAACATGTATAAACAAATAAAGTTATCAAGTATGTGTCCAATAAAACTTGGTGTGACATAACACAAACAGTTTACCTAATAAAAAAAGACATAACACAATCTGAAACTGGCTTCGCACATGAACAAAGTCTCCCTTTTAACTCAGGGGAACAAGACTTGACAGACCTTTTAACGAAGTCGATCGACCCCAAAGTGTAGGGGCTCCTCTCCTCTTATAGGTCTTGACTCTTGACAAGCCCTTTTCATGTGAAGAAGAAAATGGAACACACCCACTTTCTCACATAAAGCTCTCGTAGATGAACTTTGAGCATGTAATAGATCAAAGCAGAGTTTATGTCGTTGAACTTACTTTAGGGTATGCATCACGCTCTAGTGCGTGAGAGTGGAATTTGTCATCAATTTAAAGATATATAGGCTTGGTTTTGGCTAAAGTTTGAGTTAGGCTGGCAATTCTAGCTTGATCACTTTCCCACAATAAACAACAGCAAGCAACACAAGAAGATACAGAGGGGCATGTTTCTTCAGTTAAATGAAACTTTGAAGTGTGCATTAGCTTATTTCCTTTGTTTTTTTTTTTTTTTTTTTTTTCCTTGCAAAATAATTTGAGTACAAGTTTAGTTATATATTTTTTATAAAAAATAAAGTTTTAAAAAACTGTACTTAACATAACCTTAAAAAAAGTTAATTGAAATATGTTAAGTTAGGTGTCTCTAGGTACCCAATATACATAGCTGTATCTAGGAAAAAAGTGAAAAACCAAATAAACATTTTTTTTAATAAAACAAAATAACCCAAACATGTACACTTCTAACTTTTGGGAGATAGGTTACGACACACTTTAAGACTTTAGTTCAACATTACTACACACCCATTTTCACAAATTTCAACTTTTTATTCATGGAATTGTGAGTGATTTGACTCAATGTGATGGGTCATTAATCAAGAGTAAGTAGAAAGTATCCACTACTCAGAATCACACACTTTAACATATTGTGAATTTGGATGTTGATTGGGTGTAGGAGAATTTGGGTTGAGATTACATCTCTCTCCCCACTTGTTATAAGAAGGAAAAGAGTAAACTTGAGTTATAGGGAGTCACTGACCGCATAGAGGATAGTGAAGAGCTCTCCACCAGAGTGAAAAATCCAAGCCTGTGGGTCTCTCTCAGCAATCAGAGCAATAACCACAAACTGTATGAGACCGAAGAAACAAGTATAGGAGGTAACCGACAAGCGAGCGGGGTACTTCTTAAGGACTGGGGCTTGCAACACGAGCCACCCGGACCATGACAAGCAATGGCCAATAAGGTAGATGCAACCCAGGGTCCAGCTCTTTCCAGCTTCATCTCCTAGTGTTGAAACATAAGGTGCAGGTGTTATGCCATGTAGTACTACTGGTGGCTTTGGGCTGTAAATGGTTGGACCTTTGTATAGAGTAATCACTGTGGCTCCGGCTACACAGAATATTGTTCCAGCCACTTTTGCGATACCATCTTTTCGGTCTAGCCTCACTTTCTCAATCCTGCATTTGCGCAAACAAAGATGTGTTATATGATTAAAATATTTCACGTGTTTTTTTTTTTATCATTATAAAGAATCAAGCATGCATGTGCGCGTGCATGTGTGAATGTCTCTAACTTTTTAGAGAGAGAGAGAGAGTGTGTGTGAACTTGCCTGAGTAAAGCTGCCATGAGAAAGGTAATGGCTGGGACTGAGTTTTGAATTGCTGATGCAAAAGTTGGAGTTGTGTTGTCTAATCCCAGCAAGTAGAATCCTTGGTTTGCTGTGATTCTGTCATGCAAAAGTGTGTAACAATGAGTATTATCTTTAAAAACTGACAAAGTCTTTTTTTATTTTATTAATGAATCATACGTACCCAATAAGTGCGAGGAGGAAGAATTGAACGAGAAAGTTTAGAGAAATTGGAGGCCTCTCCTTCCTGGTCAAAGAATTAGTAGAATTTGTTATAATTTATACACATAGATCATGAAGTAATTGAAAAAAAAAGAAAAAAGAAAAAAAAAAGAGAGAGAATAAGGCAAATGGGTTTGTGATGAGTGAGTTACTTCTCTAGAAAATAAGCAAAGGGAAGGAGCAAAAGCAAAGCGATGACGTTCCGATAGACTGGGAACACCAATTTGCTAATGCCCATGTTAAGGGCAGCCCTTGAAACCACATGGAACCCAGCATAGCCAAACTGCAAGGCCAACATAGCCCCATGCAGCTGGAGTCTTTCGGGTATAGAGCACCACATTCTCTTTGGGGAAGCAGAACTAGAATCAGCCATTGAAGCCCCCAAAAAAAACACAGAGATGAAATCAAAAGAGTTACAGAATATAGACTTGTGAAGTGAAGAAAGAAGTTGTGTGTTGAAGTGATGAAGAGGTAGGGAAAGATTAGGAGCTATAAATATAGTGGAAAAGTGAGAGGGGAAAAGGGTATGCAAGTTAGTGAGTATGTGTGTATGGAAGAGTGTGGCCCACAGAGTGGCCCTAAAAAGACGTTATGTCAACTGTTGATAGCCCTTCAAATGTTTTTGGTTGTCTCCCACATTCTTCTCTATTCCACCCTACTTGGCTGACAAGACAACCCTCAATCGCACTAGGTTAAAAATTGTGAAAAAAGTGAATTGAGTAAGTGAGAGAGATAGAGAGAGAGAAAGGGATTACTATTATCTAACAGGATCTATTTTGGCACCATGCCATTCATGATGATAATTGATGAGGAGAGGCTAAAGCCGCCATTGATAGATTGAGCGCACGAGCGGTGGTGGTGGGTACAACCCATGCGTTCTCATACCCTATCAAAGCCTTCAAGTCCTTCAACCCCACTGCATGATCCCCCACCTTACACTCACTATATGGGGCTTTGTATTTTTCCTTCTTGTATTTTTTTCTTTGTTATAGTCTTAAAGAGATTATAATATTAGTATTTGGTAATCAGTATAGCTTTACCCTTTTATCTTATGTACAATAATTATAACACTAGGCACTAGCCTTTCGGGTTCCACACATTTCCACCATTCTCAACCATCCAATAATGATTAACCATTGGTGGCGGGATACCTGCTTTTATTATGGGATTGGATTGCATTTTGTTATTAGGTTGTAAATATTGGCTAATTTCATGGCATCAAAGTTTAATAAAAAAATTGTTAAGAGTTGCGATTGAAAACACTAAGAATAGGATTTTCACTCGAACAAATTTGTTTGCTTGACTCTCACTCGAGAAAAATCGTTAGGAGTTGCGATCTGTATATATTTTGCTAGAAGGATTCCTATTAGTCTTTTATCCTATATAGTGCACTTATATAAATAATGTGATGCAAGGATTTTTTTATCTCTAAGAAAGGCTTCCATACCAAAGCTAATACACTCATTTATTTATTTATTTGGAGAAGCTGATAAACTCATATCTTGAACCATTCTTCTTGAGCCTAAACAGGAAAGAAAAAATCACTCTTGTACTTTGATTATAAAAAAAGTTGAGTGTTAATTAGTTTTTGATACTTTGAGCCTTAAACCTTCTTTCTTGAAACCCTAGATTTCAATTTTAGTGAGTTCACCACTACAACAAATCTGCGAGGAATTCCTTGGAGTGTTGGAGGTTTTGCTATTTGTCCATGGAGAAGATTCATATAGAAGGTTTTGCTTTAGTAGAGATTATATTATACTACTTTCAAAGGTTTTGTAAGTAAATTATTTTTAATTGTTTCTTTTTTAGTGAATTTTCTAAGTAGATTGCGTTCCTAGTTTATTTTTTTTTTTTTTTTTTATTTAAATTTTGTATGTATATATATACGGTTTTATTTTTTTTATTTTTTTTTATTTGGAATTTAAATATGGTTAAGATATTTGTTTGCACCGTCTACATGGAATAATTCACAACTTGATAAAATTTGCTGCACAAGTTGTGTAGGGTCTAAATCTAAAATTTTCAGTGATTTTTTTTTTTTTTTGAGGAACAAATTTTCAGTGATATTGTGGACTATGTTGGCCAATATGAACAGTTGATTTTTTTTTTTTTTTTTTTTTTGGGGGGTAAAGGCTTCTGATCCAAATTCTTATTTCAAAGAATCAAACACTACTACTTAGTTTTTATTCTTCTTATGATAAGTATAAGTTGCAAGATTTTGTTTTGGTAAAGGATTCTAATCCAAATTCTTATCTAGAAGAATCAGACACTACTACTTAGTTTTTTTCTTCTTCTTGTAATAGGTATAAGAAGCAGAATTTGAACTTTAGACTCAAAAGAATCGAGTAATCCCACAAAACTACAAGATTTTTTGCAACAATATTACTATATTACTAACTACTCTTACAAACCGTTTGAAAGAATTTATATGATTAATTATACAATCAAAACTTTTACTGAATAAAACTATTACGGTCATTCAAAAGATCAATAATTATAATTCATCCAAAAAAAAAAAAGTAAACTTTAAAATAAATTCAATCATCAGACAGTTAAGATAGCCTTCTTTTAGAATATGGTCCTCCCTATATTTTTTAGGAAAAGGAAAAAAAAAATGTACACTACTTTGCTACAGGACCGCATGGGGGAAAAAAAAGTAGTACCCAACAGGAGGAATCCATCTTTTGTAGGCCTTTTTCTTTTATTATATGAATAAAAAGATATTTGATGTTGGATCTCATCTTAGTAAATTGAATTAAAGGGTCATTATCAATTGTTTTGTGAGATGTTGATTATCCTCTTAAGAAAGCTAATGAAGTGTTTCCACTAAGGTTTCCCACTGCTAAAGTTGATTAAATTGTAACTTTGTTTCAGATATCTATCCCTTCACTTTAAGAGACATGTTGCCCCCCCTCAATTGAGACCACCATCATTCTAATATTCAAAAGAAGAGGCCCTGTCCAAGAAGAATATATTTTAAGCCTTTGAAGTTTGATCTTAATAAAAAGTTCTTCCATATCTGACAGCCTGCTTTGTCATAATATTTACACTTAGAAAGAAAAAAAAAAAAAAAAAAGATGATGGGGTTTCGGAAGAGAAGGACTGGGTCTGACCCGGCCTGCATGAACAGGCCGGACACCACCCTGACCAAGCCAGTTGTGGTGTTAATTGCATTTGCTGAGCTTCATGCTCTTTAGGGTTGCATAAGTACAAGCCTGACAGCTAGTGTGTAGATTTTATATGCACGAGAGAATCTTCAAACCCAGGCTCTGGTCGAGGAGTCCAGGATTGACTCCTTTGACTCAGTTTAACATTTCTTTCGTAATGGAAATCTTTAAATAATTCTTAACTTTATGAAATAGAAAAATTATTGTACATAATCGTAGAGGAAAAGCACTACTACTTATAAATAATAAGATTTTTTATTCAGCTTTTTCCTACATAGAAATACATATACATTTTTTTTTTGTTGATAACTACTGAAAGTTTTTTATTAATTAAAAAAAAGAATGATTAAAGAACATGGGATTTCTATATAATTCACTTACTTTTAGTCTTTATCTGGATTTTGGGGCCGGAAAAATTTTTTTAAAAAAAGATCCGGTGACCGATGTTCAAAATGGTAGGGCAAAAGACCAAAGGAGAGCACGTATGGTGGACTTTCTTTATTTTGTTAACGAGTATTTAAGTAAACAATATAGGGGACTTTCATTTCATATACTAATTCAGCCTTTAATGGAAAAAGAATAAAGTGACCTAGTGGGAATGTGTGAAGGATATCTATCCCTTGAGTGATACAGCTAAAATAAAATCTCTTTTTTTATAAGGAAAAAAGAAACACCATTGTTGATTTGGTAGTACCATGAAAGTTGAATGAATTGCGTATATTATGACACCAACATTACATGTGCATCAAGGTAACGTGTCACACTAATACCTACGTTGTGGTTCAAATTTGTACTACCCGTTGGGGTTTTTAAAGAAATTCTAGAGACGCACTTATTCTCACACCTAAATCTACATCATGCATCTAATAACTCTCGATTAGAACTCAGTTTTTTCAAGTACATATAATAGAGTCATGAGAAAGTGCTGAAATTTACTTAAAAGTTAACACATGAGCAGGGTGTGAATTTGGGTATGAAAATAGATGTGTCCCTTACATTTCTTGGGTTCCTATCATATAGGCCACAATGCAGACTTGTTTGAGTTGTTTCAATAAAACTAAAACCACGAGGTGGTAGCTCTCTCTACATGTGTCGGTTTCTTTGAACTTCAAATTCTAGGACTAAAGGATGCTTTACATTTACAGGTAGCAACTTTGAGTTGAAGTGACTAGTGACATTTTAACGTCTTGTATATTATGTAGGAGAAAGGTCAATTCCTAATAAGATATGGGGTTTTTTCTTTATCTAAACTTCAACATCCACATCTCTCACATAATCAAAGCTCATCTGTTAAAGATGATCGAATATTAAAAAGTATTGGATAAACTAACTTCACCCTCTCAAATAGACAGAAATAAGAATATTAGATGAAGAAGTGTGACAATTTTGTTGAACCACAAACATCCAGATTTTTAGTTGGTAAAGTGGGTCTAGAGGATTTTCTTTAGCTTGGTTTGGGATCAGGTTTGTATGTGCATGTTTCTCAGTCAAAGCAGGGGTTTCTGGATTCATAATGGCTTATAATAATTAGCATTAATAATTTTGTCACGCTTTAATTTATAACGTGGAGTACTACATAGATTAATGTTTACGAGTTAACCCTTCATTATCAATTGCAAGTTGACCCAAGTTACCTGTAATAAATCATGTCAAACATCCATGATTAAGATGTTAGAAAAGCTGGAGTGACAATAAGAATCAAATCAACCCAATTGATCAATGCGTCAAATTCTTTTCCCTCACGCCTTAACACAATGTTGAGCTCTTTCGGAACAACCAGAACCGAGTGTTTTCCATAGTTGTTACGTGCGTTGTTATCTATTCAGCATGGCCAATGCAGTTTTTGGATCGCATTTAGTGCTCATGTCAAGTCAGCCTCAGTGTCGGGGATCCTTGTATGAATCTCACATTTATACAGAATTTGTTGAAATTTCTAGGTCTAACGTCTATGTCTAGACACTCAATTCTAGGCTTTGGAGTTTGAACCTTTGAACCTCTGGGCCTAGATGGTTTTGCTTTATATTAGGTAAACAAGTATTACAAGCTGAATTAATCCCCTCATTGATTCATCCGAGTGGATCATTGCTTGGATGCAACAATACAAATTAAGAATGTTCCTCGCCCAATAGAGTAAGATTCCTTCATTTAGTGGCGAAGTCAAAAATTTTTTTTGGAGGGCCAAGTTAATTGTATATTAAAAAAATTGTTAACTAATTTTTAAGGCTTTTGGAAATTTATAATTGATTCTAAACTAATTTTTTTTTAGTAATTTTTATATGTGCAGTTAGACAAAACCAAACAATTGAGGTGTAAATTTGTATCAATAAAAAAATTATACATGCTATTTGATCAAATATAATTATATAATATAATAAACAAGCAAATACCAATAACTTATTTTGAAAAAAAAAAAAAAAAAAAAAAAAAACAACTTAGTAGAATTACTCAAACCATTGTTATCAAATATAAACATCAAATAAACCATAAAAAATATCAAATTTAAAAATAAAATAAAAATTGTAGATCATTAAAAAATGCTAGTTGTTAACCGTTCGTTTATATTTTAAATATAATAAACACAATATACTACAAATATCAACTACGTGTCATCTATAACAGTAAGAGAATAAACAATAAAACAACAAACAAAAACTCCTAAATTAACCATAAACACTCAAAACATACCAACAAAGACTCAGAGAGATTACAACAGCGGTACTTTTGTTGAGTCCTCCTACAGTACAACCAGTGAGTTGAGGTGGCAAAACAATGACTTGTGGAGGCAAAGTGTTGAGATGTTGCAGCGTCTATGTGTTAGAATTTTTTATGATTATTTTTCTTTTTCTTTTTCTTTTCAAGTAACTTTAGATCTATATATATGTGTGTTAGAATTTATTTTATTTTTTATTTTTTGTATTTGGACAAGTCCTTATTCCTGATTTACATAGAAGAGTGTAAGGACCTTATTTGAGTCTCTAGCCCAAAGGATGAATGGACTTAGGGCCAAAAAGCCCAATACAATGAATTTGTAAAGAGTGGGTTGGAAAACTGGACTTTAATGAATCGGACAACAAGTAAAGTGGATTCAGATGACAAGAAAATGAAGATTGACTAGTTTAATCTTAGGAAAATCGACCTCGGCACGGTCCAAGAAGATCAGTTCTTATATATTCATCTCAAGTTTGATTACAAGTTCAGTTATTGATTGCTACAGTATTTCTCTCTTGATTTTCTTGATCCCTTTTTTCCTCAAGGGTCTCTTACATTATATATCTCCCTTTAAATGATCTTGACCCTCCACTTGTCGATCGTCTAAGCCAATACTTAAGTGCTTGTCCTATCGGATACCCTTATAGGCCCTCTGTGAGTTGGGGCGACCAAGGCAGCACTGTTCAGGGGTCTTCTCCACATAAATGTGGCTAGAGAGTTAGCTACAGAGCATTCAATGCGGTGGTAGCAGCTTTTTCTTAGATATTTCTTAGCTCCCATTTGTCCTGTACGTTCGCAGTGCATATCCTTATCAATAAAACTTCCTGGAGCGTCATCCTGGATGACAAAACACACTTTCTGACCCCTTTTTCGTTTAGCCGAGAAGATACTCCTCCTCGGCCTACCTCTCCCAGCATTTACAGTCATAGCTTGCTCGTGAAGTTTCAAAGTTTTACTTCTTTCTCACTATTGATCTATTCTCGGACCACTATATCTCCTCGGACAAAGGCCAAGGCCCAATACATACTTGGGCCTGCGTCCCCACAAAGAGGAATCTTATAGGGATTCTTTTCCTTATATTGCGGATTTGAGATTTGGTGCTTGAATTTGTAAAGATTATGGGGCAGATTATATTTTATATGGGTTGTTTAAATTGATTTTTTTGTGTCGATATTTTCTTATCTCAGAATTTGGGGGGCTGGTAAGTTAATTTCCCTAACAATTACAAAATTTTCCCATTTTATCAGTATTATAAATGGAGATTTTGAAAATTCAAGAGAGGGGAGGGGAGGGGGGGGGGGGGGGGATGGCCCCTGGACCCTGGCCCCTCCCTAGCCCGCCCCTGCCTTCATTTTAAATAAATCTTTTTCACCTAGGGTTGTAAAGAGCTAAGTTGTTAATGAACAGCTTGTGTTTGGCTCATAAAAAGACTAGTTTATGTTCATTTATTTAGCAAATAAGTCAATTTCAAGCCTAAATTTAGGCTCGACTGATAAACGAGTCAAACTCAAACATAATAATATGTTTGTAAATAAGCTTATAAACATAAAACTCAGTTTAACTATATATAATATTATATTTTTATACGTATATTTGTCTAAAAAAATATATTTATGTAAATTTGACATTGGATTACATAAGTTTGCAAATAGATTCATTTTATATCTCATTTTAATATTTGTAATTTATTGATAATATAAACAATTTATTCATAGTAAAAAAAATCGTAGATTTGTGAAGGGATAAAAAATTTAGTTATGATTTTACTATATATAAGAAAAAATAAGTTAATCATGTAACTCGTGAACAAACTCAATTTTGTTGGATAAGAAAATAAACCAAATTTGAAAATGTATTTTTATTTGGTAATGAGTTCAAATTCAACTCATGTTCAAAATAAAATTAAATAAACAAGTCTACAAAATTTTAATACCTAGCTTGGTTCTGCTAGTTTATAATCCTAATTTCATTATTAAAATTATATATATATATATATATATATATATATATATATATATATATATATTTAGCTTCATATTTTAAGTAACGTGGTAATATATATGATAAATAAAATTTGAATTATATGTGAAATTGAGATAATTATTGTCCTCAAGGACCTAGATATGCATACAACATTTTTTTTTTCCTTTTAGGGGAGAGGAAGGTCGAGCTTCTGTCATATAGGAAACTATCTCCACTTTCTTACAAAACTTGTAGAATTTGATTTTCTATGAGGGTTTCCCTGACTTAAACAAAAATGAATAGAGAGAAAAAGGGGTTAGGAATTGAAATCCCTAAATTGACAGAAAAACCTAATTAAAAACGAAATCCTTAAATTGACAGAAAAACCATTATGCGCCTGGGCTATCAAATCCTTATGGGGAGGAGTCAAAATCATGGGCAAACTAATAGCTTGAATTTTACTTGGCTTCTGGAATTTCATCTCAATATATAAACCCTTCGGCAGTTCTTTTGACAGATTCAAGTCCTTGAAAGTACTCGCCGATGTATACGGGGTATCATTCACAGTAACCTACATCAAATTAACCACCTAATATCTCAAAACCCAAAATTGAAAACTGAACAAAACATATCTATTAGACTCAACTATACATGTGTGTTTCTGTATTCATGTTCCAAGTAACATAATAATAGGAATCAAAACTATAAAACACTATATCTCTTACCACATTGTATAAGCATCAAAATAAAAATTAATATCAATGATAAAGATTCAAAACCCAAATTAGGATCTCAAACTATAATCAAAATTAGTACTTTATTATATTTTAACCAAAAGTAGCAGCAAATGTGTTGAGTTGATCGAAACCCTAATTAGGATCAGGCAAATAAAGAAATTCAAATCTTGGTGATGTGAGAGATTGATGGTACCGTAGTGATGTGAGCGTCTTAGGGTTCATCAAGGTACTTGTTGACGATGCTTTTGGTGTCATTGATGGTCAAGGCTTCAACGTTGAGTTCGGCGACGACTTTGTCCTGCTGCGAAGTTGACGAAGTAGCCGTGTCCTCCAAAGGCTCGTCGTCTTCTTCGTCGCCCCAGCGTTTCGTCTCCGTCTTTGGAATAGGGATTTCTTGTGGTGGCGGCGAAGCAGCAGCAGCAGCCGTGGTGTTCTCATGAGGCGGTGGCAGTGGTGATGGCGTTGCTAGTGGTGTCAGCCATTGTGAGAGAGAGAGTGATCAATAAAAAAAAAAAAAAAAACCTTAAAAGGTTGCTTTAAAAAGAGGAGATTATTCATAGACGGAGAGTATATATATTTAATAATTAAAAAAAAAAACCAGATTTAAAAATTAAAAAAAAATGCTGACGCGGAAAATTGTGGAGTTAGCAAAGATTTCGGTTTTATATATATAGATGGGAGATAGTGGTTGGTGCCAATCATGTAACATAATTAATTACAAGGAAAAATTAATATAAAATAAATAAATAAAACGTGTTTCTGTTTTTGCTTTTAATCTTTTATCTTTTAGGGGGAGGCAGGTTGAAGTTGAACTTCTCGCATGGGAAATGGGAGATAGTAGGTGCCAATCATGCAACATAAATAATTATACAAGGAAAATATACATAAAATAGAAATGTGCTTTTTTTTTTTTTTTCTTTTTTCTTTTTTGATAATAAATAAAAACGCGTTTCTGTTGGTGCTCTTAAATTGGACGTTTGCATTTTGAATCTTTTGATACGGATTTGAAGGGAATATCCTGCCCTTCATATAACCATAATATATATATATATATATATATATATCTCTCTCTCTCTCTCTCTATCTCTCTTTCTCTCTCTCTCTAAAAAAACGTGTTTCTGTTTTTTTTAAATAAATAAAAAAGCGTTTCTGTTGGTGGCCTTAAATTAAATGATTGCATTTTTAATCTTTTGATACTTGCGTGAACTAAAGAAATGCCCTTCTCAATATTGTGCCCTTCATTTGACTATAAATTAAAAAAAAAAAGGTTTTCTGTTTTTTTTTTAATAAATAAAAACGCGTTTCTGTTGGTGGCCTTAAATTGAACCTTTGCATTTTTAATCTTTTGATACTTGCGTGAACTAAAGAAATGCCCTTCTCAACATTGTGCCCTTCTTTTGACTATAGTGTATTGTTACATGTGATGTGACCCACTTAACACTTAGATCAATGATAAACAATAAGCATATAGACTCATAGTGCTAGTGCTACAGAATTATAATGTAGCAATCTCCTTCCCGAAGATTTTATATGATAGCACAATTATAACAACAAAGAAGGAATATTTTTTTGTATTTCTTGTTTTCTTCTTGTTTTCTAATAGGGTAGAGATTCTCTTGCGAACTTTCATAACAGAGTGAATAACCATATCAGTCGCAGTACTTAATTATTTGAGTATTACTAAAGGAACTAATTTTCATGACCCTCTTTTCCAAAACCCTATTGCTTTTAGACATATAAAAAATACAACAATAAGTCAATAAAGAAAGTGTGAAAACCTATTTTTTAACCATTGGTGAATGAACTATGAAGTGAGATTGAGCTCAAAGACACGACCGGATTAAACCAGTTTTTCCATTCCTTGGAAAGATCTCTCTAGCTTTATGTTCTTTGGCTCTTTTCACGTTTTTTCACTTGCTAGCAGATAAAACCCACTTGTGCTTTTCTTTATTGCCTTTTGTTTGGCTCTTTTGGCACATAAAGTGATTCCACCCAACTCGCACACCATACAAGAGCTAAGACTTGCAGAGATATTTGGTGAAAATTAATTTTCACTTGCTTTTGTTAAGAGAGAAGATATACACAACATTGATTAGACAGGTACATGTAATTTCATGAATTGCATGTGCAATAGTATTATGAAAAATAAAAATAAAAAGGACCCATAATGCATATCCTTTGAGGTTGATCGATTCCTCCTTTTTGACTGGAAATCTTTCGTGATGATTAAGGCATTAAGACTTAAGGGTCGTCAAAATTGACTGAATTACTCATTTGCATTGTTCTTAATTTCATGCTTGTCTTGTAGCGTTACAGTTTATGAAAATAGCTATGATATACATTATTCATTTACACTTAGCAAAAATATATATACATCAATTTTACAATGCCTTTTTAATTTAATACCAAAAGTATGGAAGACTTGCATGACGGTTTAGCTAGGAAAATCCACTTGTAATTGCAAAGCAAGTTGATTTGGATGTTCCAAATGACTTTTGGAATTATTGATAACTACAAATTTTTTATCAAAAAGGAAAAATGGAAAATTTCAAAATACTTCTACAAAACAAGCCCCAATGCATACAGCCCAATCTGTCAATCAGCAGCATATTTTGACCTATTCACTCGAATATATGATCCAATGTCTTTTCTTATGTACCTCTCAAAAATAAAATAAAATAAAATAAAAATCTTTCCTACACACACAAAAAAATAAAAAAATAAAAAATAAAAAAAAAAAGATAAAGAAATTCTTTCATAAATCCCTAGGCAAAGCCCATGTCTCGAGTAGTAACTGTAGTATTACTAATATTAGGATACATGTTCCCCTCAAAAAAAAATAAAAATTAGGATACATGTCAAGGTACATTTAATACTATATTAAAAAAAAAAATTTATACATTTTTTTAAAAAAAGTGAAATTGTGCACAAATTTTAGAAAAATCATACCTAAACATAATGAATTTATGTGTGCAAATTAATTAATTATTAACAAATGTGATGTGTGTGTGTGTGTGTGTTTTTTTTTTCGAAACAAATGCATGACAACTCATAATTGAGTAATTATTACTATTTAACCTATGCCCTTACGGTACTTATTAACAAGATCATTTTTTCAATGTTTGGTTGATTTGAGATCCATTTTATTGATTTTTCAAGATATTCATTTAAGTCATTTAGCTTGTTGCATTTTTATTTTTTTGTTATCATTCCTTCTAAAATGTCAAAAAAAAATTTCAAGATAATTATTGTGGGGCCCAATAATTTATGGGCCAGGCCCACTTGCTCATGGGGAGTCCAAAGGCCCAAGCCGAAAAAGGTGATGGCCCGAGCTAAAAAATATAAGGCAAAAATGGCCCGGAGACGCAGCCGAGGACAGTCTAGTCCTCGGCAGACCCAAAGCTCCATTAAGAAGAGGGGTAAAGAAGAGATATAGGAAGAAATTTGTAAGGAGATCTAAAATATCTGGGGGGAAGTTATCCTTACTACCCTTCCCAGATAAGACTCTGCACGTGACAGAGCCGTATTCTTCGGCTTTATCAACCATCCCCAACAATTCTGGGATTAGACTGATGGGACAAATATCAGTCTTGTAAAGGTTGACCCTACACGTGGACGAAGGACAGCGAACGCAGGCTAATATAAAAGAAAAGTAAGTGAGCCAAGGAGAGGGGGCTCTATTCATCCCACCTCGGGAAGAGACTCCATGGGGAAAAACACCGAGACAACTCATGCAGATCAGAGAAAAAAGACCCACCGTTGGGGAACCGGAGTAGGACCTTAATGCTCCTCGGATCAAGTCCGAGGAGTCCAACCCCATGGGATGCGACACTATAGGGCTTAAATGTTCAAACCCAACTCCTCTTTCTATATGAATTCCCCTAAAATCAAGGCCGGAATATCGCCCCGTGCCCAACGGCTAGCTTTTCAAGCACACTCTCTACAAATCATATTGTAAGGGATCTTCCATGTGCGAGCCCAACATCCTTATTGGGCCTCAACAGAATCGTGCCCTTACAATTGGCGCCGTCTGTGGGGAAGCTTGCGCGTTGGCGTAGGTGGCGGTAGAGTCAACTCTCTAGCAAGCAGAGGTTCGCGGATTTTCCTCCGTCTCCGGCGACACGCAGTTGTTGCTTTGACATAAACTTCTGCTAGGGGCTGCGACTCGCAGTGACAACGGCGCGGACAACACTAGGGGCTTCTGGCCTCAAGCCGGCTTTCCCCGCCCTGGTCTAGGGTCTTACGTTCGAAAATAAATAAGTAAAAAAAAAGGGAAATTTCACAAGTTTTGGACAGAACCAAGGCCTTGCATGGTCCTCGGACTCAAGCTTATGGGGAAACCAAGTACATAAAAGCAAAATTACAAGTTTTGGACAGAACCAAGGCCTTGCATGGTCCTCGGACTCAAGCCTATGGGGAAACCAAGTACACACAAGAAAAATTACAAGTTTTGGACAGAACCAAGGCCTTGCATGGTCCTCGGACTCAAGCCTATGGGGAAACCAAGTACATAAAAGCAAAATTACAAGTTTTGGACAGAACCACGGCCTTGCATGGTCCTCGGACTCAAGCCTATGGGGAAACCAAGTATATAAAAGCAAAATTACAAGTTTTGGACAGAACCAAGGCCTTGCATGGTCCTCGGACTCAAGCCTATGGGGAAACCAAGTACATAAAAGCAAAATTACAAGTTTTGGACAGAACCAAGGCCTTGCATGGTCCTCGGACTCAAGCCTATGGGGAAACCAAGTACACACAAGAAAAATTACAAGTTTTGGACAGAACCAAGGCCTTGTATGGTCCTCGGACTCAAGCCTATGGGGAAACCAACTACCTAGAAGAGCCCACAGGGGGTTTGGGCACGACCTGGACGTTACCTGGACCATAGAATCTATCCGAGGAGAATTCCCCGTTGATAATCAGGCTAACCCCTAAACTACATGGATTCCCCGATCTATCCTCAGATCCTCAACACCTAGAGGATTGATGCCGTATAAGACAATGTGTTGCCAAAAACACACAGTCGAAGTCCCTCACTGCTCGGCTACCCTCTCGGGCGAATTATTTAGAGCTTATCGTTCTCGGACGATCGCCTTGCATGCATTATGAAGCACTCGGCCATTATCCCGGTTAGTTTTATGAGTTTTAATTCGCTGGGAATTATCATTATTATGCTTGTTAATGTCGGTAAATTAGAATTAGTAGGTTTCTGTTTCAAGGTTTCCTACTCTAAGTATCAACAAAAGAAAGCACACATGTAGCATCCCATGCACAAAATAATTGTTACAGAAAGGAAAAATATTTAAAAAGAAGTAAATTCATCTTTTATTAAGACAAAGAAACAGTACAGCGTACATTGAAAAGCTGAAATAAGCTTATGCTAAAGCTAACTACATGAGTGAAAAGAAAAATACAAGAGAATGAAGGTAAAGCCGAAGAAGAAGCACAGACGAGAGGTTGGCTACTGCTTCAAGACCTTGTTCTTCCTCAATGCTTTTGCATGCCCATAACTCAGGCAGCAAAAGAACCCAGCTTGGGGCCTGCACCGCTGAAGGAAAGGTGCAGGGAGCCGGAAGTTGAGGAGCCTTCACCAAAAATTTGCCTGCAACAAGGCAGAAGCGCTGATGGCGGAGAATCTTTCTTCTGACACACCAAAATTCTGGCATGAACAGAACCTGCTTCGGATTTTGACTAAAAGAAGGAGAAACGCCCTTTCCCCTCTGTCGAAACGGAATATTCCCTTAAATTTATGCCTCCTTTGCCCGTACCTCACTATTTTGAGTCTCAGGAGGACACGACGCCTTTGTGGCGGAGAGAGTTCCTTTTCCCCAACCCTCGCCTCAAACATGATATACTAAGGGAGGAAACTGAAGGATTTGTGCGAAGGTAAAGCAACTTTCTCTCCTATTTATTTAAAAGATAAGGTGGTGGCATTTAATTCACGCAGTGTCCCAAGGAACGCTACAGACAAAATGTCTCCGGCTCGATTTCCAATGCCGTCTGCAACCCTGAGATTAAAGGAGCCTCGTGAAGGCGCACCTCGAACACTGGGACGCCAAAAAGTACCGCGTGACCTAAGACTACGGAAATACCCCCTAATTTATGGGCCCAGTAAATTCGCGGCCCAGGCCCGTTCAGCATAGGGGCCCAGGGACAGAACCAAGGCCTTGCATGGTCCTCGGACTCAAGCCTATGGGGAAACCAAGTACAAAAAAGAAAAACATTACAAGTTTTGGACAGAACCAAGGCCTTGCATGGTCCTCGGACTCAAGCCTATGGGGAAACCAAGTACAAAAAAGAAACATTACAAGTTTTGGACAGAACCAAGGCCTTGCATGGTCCTCGGACTCAAGCCTATGGGGAAACCAAGTACAAAAAAGAAAAACATTACAAGTTTTGGACGGAACCAAGGCCTTGCATGGTCCTCGGACTCAAGCCTATGGGGAAACCAAGTACAAAAAAGAAAAACATTACAAGTTTTGGACAGAACCAAGGCCTTGCATGGTCCTCGGACTCAAGCCTATGGGGAAACCAAGTACAAAAAAGAAAAACATTACAAGTTTTGGACAGAACCAAGGTCTTGCATGGTCCTCGGACTCAAGCCTATGGGGAAACCAAGTACAAAAAAGAAACATTACAAGTTTTGGACAGAACCAAGGCCTTGCATGGTCCTCGGACTCAAGCCTATGGGGAAACCAAGTACAAAAAAGAAACATTATAAGTTTTGGACAGAACCAAGGCCTTGCATGGTCCTCGGACTCAAGCCTATGGGGAAACCAAGTACAAAAAAGAAACATTACAAGTTTTGGACAGAACCAAGGCCTTGCATGGTCCTCGGACTCAAGCCTATGGGGAAACCAAGTACAAAAAAGAAAAACATTACAAGTTTTGGACAGAACCAAGGCCTTGCATGGTCCTCGGACTCAAGCCTATGGGGAAACCAAGTACAAAAAAGAAACATTACAAGTTTTGGACAGAACCAAGGCCTTGCATGGTCCTCGGACTCAAGTCTATGGGGAAACCAAGTACAAAAAAGAAACATTATAAGTTTTGGACAGAACCAAGGCCTTGCATGGTCCTCGGACTCAAGCCTATGGGGAAACCAAGTACAAAAAAGAAACATTACAAGTTTTGGACAGAACCAAGGCCTTGCATGGTCCTCGGACTCAAGCCTATGGGGAAACCAAGTACAAAAAAGAAAAACATTACAAGTTTTGGACAGAACCAAGGCCTTGCATGGTCCTCGGACTCAAGCCTATGGGGAAACCAAGTACAAAAAAGAAACATTACAAGTTTTGGACAGAACCAAGGCCTTGCATGGTCCTCGGACTCAAGCCTATGGGGAAACCAAGTACAAAAAAGAAAAACATTACAAGTTTTGGACGGAACCAAGGCCTTGCATGGTCCTCGGACTCAAGCCTATGGGGAAACCAAGTACAAAAAAGAAAAACATTACAAGTTCTGGACAGAACCAAGGCCTTGCATGGTCCTTGGACTCAAGCCTATGGGGAAACCAAGTACAAAAAAAAGAAAACATTATAAGTTTTGGACAGAACCAAGGCCTTGCTTGGTCCTCGGACTCAGGCCTATGGGGAAACCAACTGCTCGGATGGGAAAATCCCCGGCCCAAATACTGTAAAATGTTAAGGCCAATAAAAGTGTTAGGGTGATGGTGGGGCACTCCACTATTCGGTAGCCTAAAGGGGCTGTTCATTTTTGCGGGTGACATGTCTTCGAACGATTATTTCCTACACCACATAGAGCATCCAGTTCTAATCTCGGCATTGTTTCGGGCAAGTATCGTTATTCACAGGTACGCATTGCTAAGTCAAGCAATTCTGTTAAAGTTGTGGTGACTTCTTTTTATTAGCAAGTATTTTGGCCTTAGTTGTCATCGATTCAAATGCTATATTATTGTGCCGAGCAGCGTTCGCAAGTTTGTAAAAACATAGAGACAAAACATGCGAAGTAAAATAACAACAATTTTTATTAATATGAAAAATTATTACAACGTATAAAAAGGGGCTCAAACAAGCCTATACAAAAGGTGAGCTGCCGAAGCAACACTAACATTCACAGTACAGATAAGTAAACAGCCAGGTGTCTTTTAAACTCGTCTTCAAAGTCTCTCCAATCTCTGCCTCGGTATTGCTCATATCGAAAGAAGAACCTTCTTTGGAAAAAGATGAAGGAGAAAGAAGAAGAATTTGAAGGAGAAGGAAGAAGAAGATAGAGGAGATGAATGAAGAAGATGGAGGACATGAGTAAGAGAAGGAGGAGAAGAAGAGGGGAAGGGATGAAAAGAAAGAGAGAGGAGCAAAAGAGGGAGAAGGACAGCACCAGGACGGAGCTGGTGCTGGGAAGACTAGGAGAGGAAGGCGGAGGAGGGCACCAGTGAACAAAGAGAGGAAGAAGCAGAGGCACTTGGCCCCTGCCTCAGTCCTGACTCCTAACACACTGGTGCCATGTTAGGTATGCTCGTGAGGAGCCGGGTGGTGCTGATAGTGGATGTTCTCGACTCAGTCACGACGAAAGTTTGACGTGACGAGCCCCTGCTTCGGATTTTGGCTGAAAGGGAGGTGGGGCAAATCTCAAGTCTCCGCCATCCTTGCCCTGACCGAGCCATTTCGAGCTTTATTAGAACATGATGTTTTGAGGAGGGGTATGGTTCCTTCATCACTCGTTATGGTAAACGTATTCTGATCTGGTGTATAACGATTGGGTTAAGTAAACGCTAAGGGAGGCTGAAGGTTTCAGATCTCAGAAAGATGGAAGGGTGTCTGCACGAAAGTGATGGCTTCCTACTTGCCTTCTTATAGGAAGGGCAAAACGGAAGGTATTAAATTCATTCAGGTTTTCAAAAGAATCTGAAGAATAAAGATGTGTCCGTTCCACTTCCCCACCTCATCAGATGAGTCGCCGGACGTAAATGAGCCTCGTAAAGGGAAATCATTGAAGGCGCGTCTTGGACAGCCAAACGGCAGGAGCTGGTCACGAGCAAATTAAAGGGAATACCTTGTAAACCGGTGAGTTTCCTGGATAGGTGGAAAACCGCCCACATTAATGCGGGGCTGAATTAAATGAGTCATACTAAAGGCCCGGGTTTACCAAAACCCTCCCTTCCAACCAAGAAGTCGGATAGCAGGGTTTTGAGGGGCTATTGTGGGGCCCAATAATTTATGGGCCAGGCCCACTTGCTCATGGGGAGTCCAAAGGCCCAAGCCGAAAAAGGTGATGGCCCGAGCTCAAAAATATAAGGCAAAAATGGCCCGGAGACGCAGTCGAGGACAGTCTAGTCCTCGGCAGACCCAAAGCTCCATTAAGAAGAGGGGTAAAGAAGAGATATAGGAAGAAATTTGTAAGGAGATCTAAAATATCTGGGGGGAAGTTATCCTTACTACCCTTCCCAGATAAGACTCTGCACCTGACAGAGCCGTATTCTTCGGCTTTATCAACCATCCCCAACAATTCTGGGATTAGACTGATGGGACAAATATCAGTCTTGTAAAGGTTGACCCTACACGTGGACGAAGGACAGCGAACGCAGGCTAATATAAAAGAAAAGTAAGTGAGCCAAGGAGAGGAGGCTCTATCCATCCCACCTCGGGAAGAGACTCCATGGGGAAAAACACCGAGACAACTCATGCAGATCAGAGAAAAAAGACCCACCGTTGGGGAACCGGAGTAGGACCTTAATGCTCCTCGGATCAAGTCCGAGGAGTCCAACCCCATGGGATGCGACACTATAGGGCTTAAATGTTCAAACCCAACTCCTCTTTCTATATGAATTCCCCTAAAATCAAGGCCGGAATATCGCCCCGTGCCCAACGGCTAGCTTTTCAAGCCCACTCTCTACAAATCATATTGTAAGGGATCTTCCATGTGTGAGCCCAACATCCTTATTGGGCCTCAACAGAATCGTGCCCTTACAATTATCATAGCAAGTCTGAAATCTCAAATATATATAGGATCAACATCCACAGATTAAGCTCTCCCTCTCTCTCTCTCTCTCAAAAAAAAAAAAAAAAAAAAGATTTCTATAATTAATGGTTTGAATATTTAAGTGACCATGATGTACGCCCAACAATCTCATGGCTTTTTCTTTTTGTCACTATAAACTTTTATGGTTCTCCATTTATTTCGATGAAAAATATTTCTTATGTCTCATGGTATTTGGTATGACAGAAAGTGCAATTGAACCAAAAATGTATTTTTATAGTCAATGAAAACCGAGAATGACAGAGTTGAACGTGTTTTTCACATTGAGTAGTAGTAAAAAATTTCTGAAACTTTACCTAATCAATAGACCACCACAAATAAACTCCATACTCCATAGCTAGGTTGTTGTTAATTGACATTGATTTTTTTGAAAACCAACTATTAACTTTTTTTCAAACAACATTTTTTGCTAAAATCCTTTTTCTTTCCCACTTGAATTTCTGTGGAAATTCAAATTTTGTGTCTTTTTCCAATTTGAGACCCAAAAATAGAAAATGTTTTCCTGCTTAGAGTATGTTTTCATAAATGAAAGTCTTTGCTCATAAGTTTATTTGAAATTTATTTGTGATCAATTTAATTTATAGCTTCAATTTGATTGTAGACTACATATCGATGGCCTTTGTTAAGCAGATTTTATAATTTGGCATTGTTTTTAAAAGAGTATATTTTGTCTCAATGAAGATGAGTTTTCTTTTATTGATGATGATTCTTTCATATCGATGGTAAATACATTAACTACACTACATCAATTATTTGAGATATATACCAAGTAGTAACTAAATCAATGGAGAGCATATTCTAAGTTTCTAACTATGCCACGCAACTAAGAAAACAGAATTATCTAAACTACTAGATTATGAAACTTCGTTCTCAAAAAAAAAAAAAAATATTATGAAACTTCAAGTATCAATGTCATTATCCAAGTAAACAAAATTGATAGTTAAAAATCTATCTGGAAAACTATAAACTGTAATTAATATAACTACTTACTAGCATTAAAGCATTAACAAGACAACACAGAATCTAACATAATAAAATACACGTGAAATAAAGAAAGAATTAGTCTAGGACGTGTGTCCTTGCTTAGGATGTGAGCTTCCCTTTATACTTGAGGCCTAGACAGTCATCAACGATTGCTTGTAATATGAGAAGTCCTTTCTTCAAGTTTCTAAGAGACATGTCAATTGAATTATCATCATATATGCGTTAATTTTTTTAAAAAGAAAATTAAAACCATAGTGATTGGTAGTGGCACACCCCACTCTTAGAGCATTCGTATCAGGAAATTCTATCATATCCTATTTTACCATCTCAAAAAGCCACTTTATCAATTATACAATACCATTTTACAATACATCTAGCATCCCAACTTTTATTTTCCTATTCAACTCATTAAAATAATATATATTATCCACTAAAATATATAACAAAAAAAAAAATCTCCTCTCTCTAATTTTCTCTCTCTTCCTTCCTCCCCCGTCTCTCTCTCTCCATCGTGAACAAACCCAAACCCCAACCATAGCAAGAACAACCACATGAAAATGGCCACCTTGCCACCACCACGCCACTAGCGAGCAACCACCACCACAACCAAACTCACCACCAACAACAACCACAAGAAACAACCACCAAGAGGAAAAGAAACACAAAAAATTGCCAAAAACTACAACCAACAACCACAATCACAAGACACGGCCACCATAAAAACTGAAAGTTCAAATAGTGTGTAAAACACCTATGAACGTTTAAACCCCCAAATACAAAACTACCAACATAAGCTTATAAGCAAACAATATATGTGCAGAAAATGAAATATAAGCTATAACCAAATTGGTAACACACTCTAAACCATAATTAATCACAATCACAGCAGTAATTTAAAGGTAAAGAGAAAGGGAAGAAAGATTCAAACACAAAGATAACACGGTGATGTGTTATCAAAGAGGAAACCGAAATACTCGGCAAAAAACCTCTCCACCGCCCTCCAAGCGGTCAATAATCCACTAGAGAATGAAGTTGGGATACATGAATAGCAGAAGACCCTTTAAGCCTAATCTACCTAGTGCACCTAAGCCCTCCAAGCTTCTTGCTCCAATAGGGTTACGCTGAACCTTGTCTCTCTAGCTTACCAGATCCCGCAATCGCCCATTGCATCAACCAAAATGAATTGGTCCCTTCTGAACTGCTTCCCAAGCACCAAAATACCTCCTCACTGATATGGGTATGGTGAGATAAGGATTTGACTAATGTACCTCTCAAGGATATGTCAATGGAGAAGGTGAGAGTAGAAGAATTTAGAGAATCAAAAGATGAAGATTGTGGATGAGTCAATCTTGGTTTTCTCTAGGGTTTCTCTCTCAAAATTCTCTCTGGACGCTCCTAACATTTCGTGGGTATAAAGGTATTTATAGTAGGGTGTATGAGGAATGCGAAAGGTCAGTTTTCATCAAACAGGGCATTCTAGCGACTTGACCTCGCGACTGGAACGAGTCGCGAGTTTGAGTCATGAGCTAACTGCCTGGCCAGACTAGAAGTTTTGTCCTGTAGTGCTACAGCTGGCGTGACCCTTCAGCTCCCCCTGCATGCTTCACACGTGTGCCATTCTGGCGACTTGCCAGTCACGAGACTCCCTTGAATTGCACACTTCTTGAAATTTCTTCACACTCTCTCACACACTACCCTTACATAATTCCTACCTAAATATAGGGTATCTAATTGCTAAATTACAAGCAAATTTGGTACGGAATAAAGCCAACACATGATTGAAAAAAATCGAAGAAACCCACCACGAGGAAACACAAAGACACCAAAATAAGAAACCCACGCCGCCAATTAAAAACCCAGGTCGTTGATTAGCACACAACTTGCCAATCTCCACCTAAATCACGCCGATCTCGCCACAAAAACCCAAAAAAACGCCATCACCATCGTGAGAGAGGGACTGATCTCGCCACGACCTCGCACGACCTTGCCAATCTCCACCGCTGCACCCACGCCGTGAGTCTGTGACCACGCCGAATCCAACCCAACTCAAGTGGCATGCTTTGAGAGAGAGAGAGAGAGAGAGAGAGAGAGAGAGAGAGAGAGAGAGAGAGAGAGAGAGAGAGAGAGAGAGAGAGAGAGAGAGAGAGAGAGAGAGAGAGAGAGAGAGAGAGAACTAATTAGGTTGAAAGAAAGGGAGAATCAGAGAAAACCAAAAAAAAGAAAGAAAGAAAGAAAGAAATAGCTGAGAGAGAGAGAGAGAGAGAGAGAGAGAGAGAGAGAAATGAATAAAATATTATCTTTTGTTTTAGAATTGAGCTACAGTGCAATTTTAAATGTAGAATTGCACTGTAGCACAATTCCAAATATATTTGCACTAGTAGCCTTTTACAATTCCGGATGCAGAGGTTATTTTGGGCTTGTATGCTAAATTAAACCAACATATGGCATATAGCATTCCCAATGTGAATGCTCTTGTAGCTTAAAACAAGTGTTGCCACCTTCAAAATACATTGCGCTACAATATACTAATGTTCTTTATATTTGTTGCTTCCCTCTAGAATCTAGATGAAATATTATTGACATCTATGCTAGCAAAACATATAATTTTTTTTTATATATCTCATTTTCATGATAGCAACCACACATAGAAAAATGATTGATTGCAATCATGGAAATGAATAAGCTTTTTAAAAAGAAAAAAGAAAAAAAGAATACGTTTTTCATAAAGTGAGTCATTTTTTAGAAAATGCTTTCTATCAAAAACAAGGGGAACATATTCATTAATTCACCGATAGTTGACAACAACACTAAGGAAATTAATGAAATTATACTATTAATTTACCCGGTAAAACAAAAATAAAAATAGAAGATTGTTAAACTTGAGCTTTGTTTCCAATTGACCTTTTACAGAGCTTTCATGGGAAAAGATAGCACTCGCATACACTGCTCACCTTTATTCGTTTGTTAAATATAAAAAATAAAATTTACTAACATACGTTGTTCATATTTGCGTACGTAGAACAATGTTAGAACTATCCACAAACAAAAAATAAAAATCTCAAATTATTGAGTTGATAAGTGCTTTTTATTTTAAATGGGGAGTGAGTATTCAAGCCTTAAGACTCCTTTAGAAACATAAAAGAATATCATTTGACAGAGAAGCCATTGGCTATTGAGGTGATAGATCATAGATTGCTATTATTTTGCTATCATTTTTACATGGCCTAGCTATGACACTTACAAGCGACACCATTTTTATATACGCCAATTAAAACACACAAAATTGCGTACAAACTCAATAACTATGAACAAAGTTTTGATTTTTTTTTTCCATAGACTTGCCGAATTTTCTTATCTATCTATAACCGACAATCCTCTTCCAAAATGGAGAACAAAACTGTTTGATATTAACTTGATAATGACCTTCATATACACGTGGCCAACGTAGATCGATTAAGAGACTCGAGAAAGAACAAAGAACAAAAAGAATTAGCAGAGTTTCACTCAAACTAATGGTAATGATCATCTTTAAGAGTCTGTGTGTTGATCTAAGAATATAAAGTGGCAGGACCACTCTTGCATTTTCCAATCGAGACCATTTTTGACCATCCAACTCTCTCTCTCTCTCTTCATTTATTAGCTAGACTCTCACTTTTGGCATCCATGTTCATGGGAGTAATAAAAGTCTCCATTAAAATGCACCATTGTGCAAGTAAGGGTCCCCTTGACTGGGGTACCCCTCTGCCCACCAATATCATATAAAGTCCAAGTGAAGTTTATCCCTGGGCCTTGATCATCAATTGCTCGTTTTCTTTGAGAAGATAGCATTGGAATCTTTAAGAAAAAAAGATGCTATGTACAAAGAAAAATCTTCCAAAGCTGACAAGGAAGATTCCTAGTTGGTCATTATCAAGACCATCAAATATCGTTGTTCTGTGGGTCTGGCAAAGTTGAATCAGTGGAAGTGGTAGACACATTAGTGACCCTATATTCATGCTCAACAAGGCCTCTCTCTCTTGTTCTAGCTAGGCATAATCTTCTTGTTCAAACATTCACTCGATGAGGCACCACCTATTATTGTTATGTGACGTCTTTTTATTGTCAATCACAAGCTCAAGTAGTTCAGCTTTATTAGTCTTATCTCGACAAATTAAAAGCCATGCAACTAGTAAGCTAATCGAGGCATAATATACACAACCTATAAAAGTTTTCTCTCGAACCCTAATATAGTTTCATATATAATTAAGATGTGTCGTTGCAACTTGCAAGGAACTTTGAACAAGAACAAAGTTTTACGAACTATAAACTTTTTGTGAAGCAAAGTAATTGGCTTCACAGAGGATCTTAATGTAAATATTTTGCCTGGGAAATTGTAGCTCGAGTTAGATAATAAGAAAATATCTGACTGTACAACCCAAATTCTATCAAGATCAGTGCTTAGTGGAAGTTACGTGCTCATGTTTACCATGTCTAAAAAAACAAAACAGAAAATAAAATATAGAAAAGCCAATGTATAGTATTAGAATATCAGTGATTTTTTTCTCATGTTGGATCAAAGGACACTCCTAAAACAGCTCCAGTCATATCTCCATTTTTTCCATCAAATTATTATATACCAGAGATACCTAGGCAATTGGATTTCTTCATTATGAGCCACACCACCATTCCCAAAATTTTCCTATATGGAATTTCAACTCGGATCAAGAACTAACATGATGGAATAATTTGAAGGAATCTAGCAATTTGATTGGTGTGAATGATCGATGTGAATGCCGCATTTAGCGAAGAAATGGACACAATGATGAAATCCAAGAAAAAAGGGCAATGGCATTGCGATTAGAAGCGCAAGTGTATATGTTGTTAAAGTAGGCGTTTATAACAGAAAGCTTATCGGTTAGCTCAGATCTTATGTCATCCTCTCATAAAAGGATTGAGACAAGGTGATCTTTATTATATTATTAATTGTTACCTGGTTAATGTTATTATTCAAGTGTTATTAACTAAACTTAACTAAGCCTTAATCCCAATTATTATTCAAGTTTATATATATATATATATATATATATAAAGTCTAAAGTTGACATAGCAATCAATATAAAAGGATACATAGAATATAAGTCTAAAATTCATTTCAGAATGTTGTTTGTCATTTTTATTTGCTAAATCATAGATTGCACACAACTGACACAAAAATAATAACTCAATCCATTTTGCTTTAGGCACCTCTAGATATTTAAGTGCATATTTGGTGCATTGTAATAATGATTATTTGAGAATAGAAGCAACTAGAGTAAGTATTGCAAGGAATACAATCAACTTTAATGGAATAATGATTTCTATGTAAATATTTGGTAATAACATAGAAATATAACTCTAAATCTATATCTCACAATATGATACAGCATAATAAAATAATAGAATGGAATTATATTCCAATCAAACTTCCTAAAATACCTTTATAGAATGATACGTACCTACAATCTTTGTAGGTCTTACTTAACGTTCAATTATGTATAAATTAAATAATTGGATAATTAATATCAATATCCTTTTCAAAATTACCATCTCCATAAATAGTAAAAAAGAAAAAATTATTGGCAACATCTCCCCTAAAAATTGTATTCTATTAACAAGCTAATTCATCTGCTTGAATAAACTGATGATATAAGATAAAATATATATATATATATATATATATATATATTGTTTTTTAAAATAAAAATAAATGTTACATAATAAAGTCAATACATATTTGAAAATTGAATTAATACATCAGAAAAAGTGGGTTTGTAATTTTGTAATTAAATTTTATACCTTAATTGATTAGGCTTATACTTGTCAACAAGTTTTTTTTTTTTTTTTTTTAATTTAATTATTACAATCAATAATTATAAATATTACATTTTATTGAAAAAAAAAATTATACTTACTCTATTACAAACACCATATATATATATATAAAGAGAGAGAGAATGTGTTAGGGGATGGTAGCCCATGGTGGTTTTTATTTATTTATGTGGTTGAAGGAATTGCTATTACAATTTACAAACATTTTGGCAATTAACTTTTTATTGGTCCTCTTCAGTGGTTCAGTCCTCACATGTCGTCTTCGAATCCAATGATAATACAAAGCACCGAATTAAGAGTCTAGGAATGGTGTGGTTCAGGTAGGTGGTCAGGAATTTGCAGCCATTTCTGATCGTAATATTTGCAGTGTTCCGTCTCACAACTTCCAACATGTTTCCTAATTAAAATTCTTTATTTATTTTATTTTTCTTGACAACATAATTCCTAGACTAGACTAGCCTAATTGATCTACATGATGCATGTTGGCCCAATACTTTCGTTTTTATTATTATTTTTTATGAATAAAAAATTGGACTCACAAATGTGTTCACTACTCCCGACCCACTTAAACTCTATTATGCAAAACATGGGACTACCCAAACACTAGATAGGATGCACACATACTTGAACCCACGACTTCAAACTTGCAAAGTAATGGGTTACAAGAGCTTCTAACCATTAAGCTGGCTAACACCTGCCTACTAGTGCTGGGACGAATAATATAAAATGGACATATTCAAAGCATCAAATTTCATGCCTGACTCAATTTACAACCAAGCCTGCTCATTGACAAGATTGGTATTAGATGTACCCTTCGTAGTTTTTTAGGAAATCAGATTATGCACTCTCCATTATTAGCACCGAGAAACCTTAAAATAAAGGGGAAAAAATGTTATCAATTAGACAATTACAGAATTACTATATAGTTGTTGGGCCGGCTTAAAAGTCATCACATGTCAGTAGGCAGTAAGCACTAGGCATGAATAGCCAACAGGTCCTTGTAGTACGAATATATTTATATACCCTCTTCAACCATACTACTTTCGGATGATTCTTACTTCTTAGTGAGTGCTACATCCTACTCAGTCACATACTTTATTCAATATCCAGCCATATAATTATATAACTTTACTAGATAAAAAAAAAAAAAAAAAAAACCATTCATCTTAATCCACCATAACCATCTAAGTTTTTTATTCGCTCTTTATCAATTATGATTCCAGTTGTTACTTGCTACGTCACAAATAGACAATCATAACATAATAGAGAAGCAAGAGATTTTGTTTGAGAGAAATCAACCTCCAAAGTTAGAGTTCTCTGAATTACAAGATTTCAGCCCTCCAAAGTGTATGACCTCTTGGCCCACTTCTGATGAGGCTAAAAAATGGCAAGACAAACCACCCCCCTCCCCGAAAACAAGAAGAAGAAGAAGAAGAAGCAACTTCCAAGTGGCGGAGAAACATGTTTACAGTATCTAATAAATAACTGGACATTTAAAAGAGAACAGGCATTTCATTGTTTTCTTCTATTAAAAAAAATTGCAAGGTGAAAGGTTTGACAAACACTATTATTTACATCTAGCAGGGGCAGGGAATTTTATCACGGTATCTGCACAATATGATATAATGGAATACTTATAGTAAAGCAAATTTGGAGAAAGTGAAACAATTAACTTTTCAAGAGTGTAAAGTAAGATTTGGAGAAACACCAATGTCCAAAAATCAGTCCCATCTTGAAGTAGAAACTGTAAAAGTCCATTGAATAAGCACGCATGTTACATCAAGATAACAGTAGGTGAACAAGTTTTGTTGATCACTATCATTTATGTTATTCTACCCTTGCTTGAATCGAACTAAGATTGTGTACAAAGTGCATCTGTGGATTCCAGAAAGCTAGGATGTTTCTTTGCTTGATACTTTCTTGCTGGTGCTTTGGTCTCCTCCATCCATAATCTAATTTTTCACCTTTAACTTGTGGATTTGTGTCTTTCCTGCTTCAATTGGAAATATAAAAATCGAAAAATAGTTGATTAACATTAAGAGAGATGCTGAATTATTCAGCATTTGTATCTTCAGCAGCCTTCTTGTATTCTGGCTTAAGCTCATAAGTTCCTTGGTTGGTTCCCCTTTTATTGTAAACACACAGCTCGTTCAATATCTCCTTTAAGAATTGCTGCAAAGAAAGAGAAAGTCCAATATTCTGACAGGTGAAAATCAAGTCAAAAGTAATATTAATAATAAGATAAGCACACTGTAACTGTTACTCAGAACACTGGGTGCAAAAGAAAAGTCCGTTATGTAAATTAAAAAGGTTTATTTATAAACCTCACTGAATTCCAAGCAATCAGGTGACTCAAAGTTTATATAGGTAGGCATTGTTCAAACTATATTGAGAAATTAATGATCACTTAAATCATCATTCCATTTTTACTAAGTGTCCTTCACATAAAATAAAACAAACAGCATAGCATTTTATCCTAAACATGCAACAGAATGCAAAAGAGAGCTACTAATACTAACAAAGAAAATTTATAAATAAGTAAAATAATCAAAACACATACTGCCGGTTGATCTGTCTCTTGGACAAGTTGCTTTAAGGCCCAATTTGGTTGTCTTTCAAATAATTTAAACATTATATCCTCCAGTTCCCCACGATCTCTTCTAGTTCTTTTCATGTCTGATTGCTTCACTGGTGCAGCCTTCTTCTTATCCTGTCACAGATAATTGGCAATGAACATTATGCAAGGGTCTTCCAAACATGTAGTTGTGCCTATTTTAGAAAGAAAAAAAAAAGGACTAAATTTACTTGCTCAGAGAGGCACCTACACCTACCACAGAGGTTGTATAAGTGTGGTGTGTGTGTGAGTTTGTTTGTGTGCATGCATGTGTACGCGAGTATATGTGAACTTCCACAATGTTACACAAACCTAATGAGGCAGGACAAACCAAAACGATGCAACACAACATTTAAAGAACAGGGAAATGAAGATAGCTGACCTAGCAGTCAGCACCAAGCAAAAGAAAACCTTTAGGAGTCAACACCTAACTCCTAAGGTTGGCTGGAGTTGACATAAGAGCATTGGGACAATTTTAATGAGAAATTTTATTTCATCAAAACAATACCCCTCGATAGGAATACATTATTGAGCTTATAACCCATTACCAGGTTTCTAACTGACCAAGGAAAATACTGATTCTAATTGACTTAAGAAACTTAATGTTAAATGACTTGAGAAATCCCACTTATTAAATTACAAAAAAATGAGATTACTCTACAAATTTAAATAAATAGACCAATAAACCTAATGAAAATAATTGGACCTAAAATAAAATACATTTGACCAACAAAAATACAATTGACTCCAAAATCAATTTAGACTAAATTTGCATCATTTGAACATTTAGACTGGAGTTGGAAATAAAAAGTAAATGACTACAAATTGACCCAGGCCTTCAGATGCATGACAATCCTTTGTGTGTGTGTGTGGTGTGTGTGCGGTATGGGGGGAGGGGGGTGTTTGTTAGTAAGTTGATGTGTACAAGGGAAATGGTTTGTAAAATCTAGGATTTGCTTATTTCAGCACCCTAAAGAGGTTCCCCCTCTATTTACCCAAAAAAAATAGGCTTCAATATTAAATTGAAGTAAATCTAAATTAATAGTTCTCCCAACTGCATCACCTTCTATCCTAGCTTGACATCCCTCAACTTATCCAAGATACAATATCAAAACGTTCAAGCCTTAGCTAGGGCCATACACTGCCAGAAATTAGACTCTATCAGGACAGGTTGGGTTGCAAGAGAGAGTGGAGAAAGCCATTGATATATATATATATATATGGAGGTTTCCATTGATTCGGCAAGATGTCTTCTTTTAACCTTGAAACATCAAAATGATTCAGCAGGAAAGAGAGTTCATTGAAGAAGCCAACATACACCGCAAGTGAGCAGTACACTGCTTAACTTACACAATTACAATGAAAACAGATCAAGTGAATACCTTGGAAGTGGATGAAATCAAACCAATCATTCCAGGCATGGGCCTCATATGTACTCCACGGTCATTGTCAATCACCTTTGAAAGAAATCAAATGAACAAAAAAGAAAAAGAAAAAATCATTAGAATCAGTTACAGGAAAACTGCAATGGAAAAAGCAAATTAATAGTCAAATGCCCTACCTGTATACATCTATTCTTTATCATGGACTTCTTTGTCCTTTCACGGCAAAGTTTGCCATAATCTTCAATGTTTTCACCATGGGGCTTCATGTCAAACTTATGCTCTACCTTTCCTTCCATTGCAACCTTCCCTACATGCACATTAGCTGCTCACGAATTAAAAAGAGCCAAAATTTACATTGAAAAAACAGACCATGAAGTAGCTTAAATAAATGTCTGTGCATCCATTTGAAGTACCTAATACAAATAATAATAACTATGGAAAGGAAAAGCTACATGCTCCGGCATAATTGTGCAGAGCCACCTGATTTAGGATTTCCAGAGTTTGTTTAGTTTGTGTAGGGTTTAAAAAGACAAACTCTTGGAAAGGGTGCATATGAGAATGATTCTAAGTAATGAAACTAAGATATCCCTAATACAGAACTCAGTGGTTCAGAGGTGTAGACAACCTTAAGATACAAATTGTGGGTTCAATAGTGTACCCCATAACCATCAAGGTCAAGACGTATTACTTTGGTCAACAATTAACAAAAACAGCTTTAACAATTCTTAACCACCTAGGTATTTGATTAAATGCCACACCCTCGTCTTCCCTAAGATACTTTCAGTGCAGCACGTGATCACCACAACAGCCATGTGTAGAGAAAATGCTAGTATTTACTAATCCACAAAATGAAACACATGTAGTTAAATTCTTCAGAGAACAGGAATTAAGATTCTCACCTTGATTTGTCTCAGAAAATACAGACATAGGAACAAAATCTTTAAACATATTCAAGGAATAACTTTTCGGAATATTCCCTGCCTCATTGGCAGCCATCTCCATTGTAAACTGGTAACGATTTCAAAATGTGTCAGGAAGCTTGCCTCCAAATATGTAGAGAATATACGTTATAAAAGCAAACATACCACCAAATATATTGTAAATAGGATTGATTTCTGGGCATATGAAAGCAACCAATAAGATAGTTGTTAAAATCTCTAGTGATTGAGTGGACATACAGTCTCACAAACACAGATTGCAAGACAGTCCTGAATAAATCATGGCCACTTCCTTTTTATATGCATGGGTAAAAAAAGTAAGCAGCCAGTCGGCCACTTGATTTATTAAAAGAGAAGAAAATAAAGGAAAAATAGATATGTATTGCCCTTAAAGTGATTATTTCAGTACTTACTACTTATGCATTCTGCTTTATAGTCATCAGAATCTAGCACCAACAAAGTAGGTGCAAAGAAGATAATTCAATGAGCTGCTAGTCAAATAAATGAATTCTAACTCAACTATCACTTGAGGTCGTGGATTCAAAAACCCACTGGGTTTGTTAGTAACTCACCGATCAAAACTGATAAATTACCAATTGTCCCAAAAAGCCTAAACTGTTAGGAAATAGCGAATTTAATCATTATTCTAACAAAAACACATCGCTCTGGTAGACAATAAGACAATCAAATGGGAACCAATCAATTAATAAAACAACACCACAACAGGTGCACTAGGTTAGTGAAGTTGGAAAAAAATACATCTCCACAAGATCATCTTATCAACAAACGAATTTTCCATCAATTTAAATATAAATAACATGAATTTTCCATTAATGCTATTGTAAGATTCACCTATAGCCTATCCTTTTTTTTTTTTTTAATGACCATTCAACCATAAAAGATTTAATTCCAAATCAAGAAAAACAATACAACAAAATTCATAGCAGGCTCCAATTCAAATATCAGTGACAAAATATAGACAAGTTGCAAAAGTTCCTATCAACCTAAATCACTGATAAACATTAAAATTAAAAATTACAACCTAATTAGCAAAAGCAATTCGATCAAATCAATAAAAAGTTTAACCACAAAGAATATTCTAGAAGAGTTTTTTAAGGTAGATCAAGAAAGAAGAAGAAAAAGAAATACCTGGAGGGAAGAGGAGGAATCAGATTGAAGAGGATCGAGGGAGAGGACAACCTTAGCGAGAGGGTGAGGGTCCGAGGATGGATGAGCTTGCCATGACTTTGCAACGACTAATGGACACTTCATCAACCACACCGATCTCTCCGCTCTCCCTGTCTCCAAGTTACTAGTACTACTGCTACTACCATGATGTTCTTCCTCCATCTCTGTCTCTCTCTCTCTCTCTCTCTCTCTCTCAAAATTCTGAGTTTCTTTCTATTGGGATCACCGCGACTTCTTTTTTCTTTTTCTTTCTTCTTCTTTCTTTGTTATGACGGTGTGGTGGGTTTGGTTGTGGTTGTGGAATTTTTTTACCTACTGCTGTCTACTACTGCTGCTACTATTTATTTACTCATTTTATTTAGTACTGCTTGCTGGTCCGGACTCGAACGAGGCGGGGTCAACTTTTTAAGACAAAACATAGCACATGTGCAGTTTATGTTAATGTTAAGACTAAAAAAAAAATAATAATAATAATAATTCTAATACTATATAAATTACAGCAACTTTTATTACAATTATTTTATGTTTCAAATTATAATTGGTTGTATGTGACTTTCTTATAGAACTATTTTTTTTTTTTTCTCCATCATCCACAATTTGTCACGTAAACGATTGCGACTCAAATTATACCATTTTATGGTATTAGAATTTTGTAATGTTAATTTAATGCTATGTCAAGCGCTTTAAACTCACGCAAGTTTTTATGCATGTGGCTGTTACTGTTTCTTTGTTGGCTTCTTTCTTTTCTGTCTATGAGTCTCTCTCTCTAGATTAACCGACTATCTTTTTTGTGCACGTTACTTACCTAACATTTTCACAATACTTTCATAATAAATGATAAGTGGTAAGTTGTTATTAGTTTTAATTTGAACTCACCACTAAAATTACTTTCTTACTCACTAGTAACAGTCAATAATAATCTAGCATTTAAGATTTATTATAAAAATATTGTATAAATAACATTTCTCCTTTTGTCTATCCTTCTTTCTTTTTGTTAATCGGGCGGCAAATTATACCCAATCGTCCTTAATTTTCTTGCTCACAATCTTGCTGCTTGGGCAATTTCAAACTTGACTTTTGGGTCCCAATCCATCTCCTATATCCCTAACTAGTTTTTTTTCCCCTATGATGAGATGACTTGGGCAATATAATGTATTATTCAACAAAACAAAAAAAAAAAAAGGAAAAAAAAATTATTTGAGTAATTTTAAATATTACTGAACTAATTCTCACTGTGAAAATTAGATTAAAGCCATCATTTCACTTCTTAAATTCCCTTCAAAAGATTTGACCTCAAGGCGGGCTTGATACATATAGAGGTCTAAGGCACAACTTTAAAATGTACCTTAGATAATATTTAGCTAATGCTCTATATTATAAAATATTTATAAAAAAAAAAATTCATTATTCTTTTTTTTTAATATTACTAATTCATTATTTTTATTCTTATTTTTTTATTTAATATTTTACTAATGTTCATAGTGTTTCCCATGTAAATGTCCGAAGTTCAAATCACCCTCCTCCCATTGTAACTATTGGATTATAATAAATAAATAAAAAGACTAATTCTCTTAAGGATAATTGGATTGGATTTTTATTTAAAATATAATTTTTTGGACTTCTTAGGATTAAAGAAAAATACACAAATCACATGTGTTCTTTAAAAAAATAAAAAAAATAAAAAAAGCACCTTTTGCCCTTACATTTGGGGGCATTTCTCTAGTAAGGGGCACTAGGCCATTGCATAAGCAGTCTAGGTCTAGTTCTGCCATGAATCACAAACTTATCAATGTAAGTTTTGAAAGTGACTGTCAAGTTTGCAAGGTCTGACTTCCTCCACCGATTCTATTCCATGGACAATTAGTAGTATTCTGCAGGAAACTAAGTATTTAGCTAGTTTAGTTCCTTCTTCTTCCTTTAACTGGGTTCCTAGAAAGGCTAACAAGGCTGCTCATGTTCTCAGCCATTGGTCCCTTTCGAATGGATTTTTTGGCTTCTTTGATTTTAATTCAGCTCCTCATTCTGTTCTGGATGTAATTAAGGAGGATGCTTAGTTTGTATCTTATTTCTGTTAATAAAAGTTTTTTATTCTCAGCAAAAAAAAAAAAAAAAAAAAAGAGAGAAGAAGATCTTGTTTGACCTTCATGTTCAAAGTGAGAGCTAAAGTTATTTACGTAAATTTAATAATCTTGATCCTTTCTAATGGAAGATAATGGTCTTACTCTACAATTCATTTGAAAAGATTAATAATTTTCTCAAGATCACCTTGAAGAAAAGTAATTTGGAAAGCCCACTTTGCATGTAATGGTTTATTTTCACATGCTCAAGGAAAAGGAAAAACACTTGTGCATGATTGATGACATTATTTTTTCCAATAAGGAACAAATCATCCTCATAGAAATTCTTATTGAAAAAAAAATCTCCTATGAAACCTTGTGACCATAGCTAAAAGACATTAAAAAGGGAGGGGAAAAAAATCATGAAACCTTGTGAGCATAGTCAAAAGGCATTTACTTGATTCTCATACTTCAAACAGTCACCAAAAGGCACTACTTAATTCCCACATGCCTAGACATAAAACTACTATACCATATCCAAAAGGCATTTACTTGATTCTTATACTTCAAACAGTCACCAAAAGGCACTACTTAGTTCTAATACTTCAAACAGCCATAATTCTTATACCACACGTTTAGACATAAAACTACTATACCATAGCCAAAAGGCATTTACTTGATTCTCATACTTCGATTCAAACAGTCACAATTCTTATACGACAAACCGTTGAACAAAAATAATAATATAAGAATAAATTAATGTACAAGTCAAATTATCTTAATTACAAACGTATCAAATCATGCAATTCTATATAAGACAAATGCAATTAACTCCTACCTATTGTTCTGATATGTTCATTCAAAATAAGAAAAATTTTCAGATTTGGGAGAGGATTGATGGCTAGGAAATTTATAGTTATGATATATTTTGTTATTTTTATTATCATGAAAGTACATGGAAATGATATTGTCTCTACGTATTTCCATCCTTTTTCAATTTCACCTCCACTTCCTGATCATCCCTCTCAAATTGATAAAGTGAAAAGCATATTTCATATTTGCATTGAAAAACAACTGGAAAGTGGAAACTTGTGAAAAAATGTCAAAAGAAGAGGACATTGCACTCCGTACACTCTGTTTTATGAAGTGTTTTCAAAATTGTATTGCCGAGTACGTACCCAGATCAAGACGACCCAATGTATCACATGGCTAAACGTGGCTTATCTTATCGCTTCAAGAAACATAACAATCATAAGATATTAAAGGAATTGATTAATTTTGGACGTTGTTTACATGAATGGTATGGACAAAACATCAAAACGTACTAAAATGTCTACAGAGAATTTAAGAGCTACCTCCAATTTTAGATTTGTTAGTAGGCTATGAACTCTCTCTCTCTCTGCGAAAAAGAAAAAAAAAAAAACCCACTCATGCATGAGAGATATATCCATGAGCAAACAAAAGAATTTCATACGTCGAAGTTGCTAAATCCTTCATATAAACATGGGCCTAGGATTATGCCATTAATTAGCCTTATGGATTAGGATGTGAGAATCACCTAGTTTTTTGGACTAAGAAAAATATAAGTATAAACCCCTAAAACAAAAGTCTAATATGTAGACTTGAAATTATATTACAAGAATAAGAAAGTGTAAAGCAACATTGTAGACTTGAAATTAGATTACAAGAATGAGAAAGTATTAGGCAACAAAAAGAATGAGTTTGTACATCTAGGAAATAATATAAAAACATATGTATGAGAACTCGAAGATGACATAAACAATTTTTTAGCTAGTGACAGGGGCGGAGGCAGCATGGGGCGAGGGGGGGCACTTGCCCCCCCTGACTCTGTTAAAATGCCTTATATTGGTGATGCATTCTTAAAGAGTTTGACACTTTGACCCCTCTGATTAAAAAAAAAAAAAAAGCAGGCCCACTCTCACCTTAAAGAAACATACCAAAAATAAGGGTTAAAGCTCCCCTGACATGCCTAAGTCCTAACCTTATATTATTCTTTTCTTAGTTTTTATACTGTATCATGTTTTTTACAAGTTTATTTTTTACCTATTTCACTATTCACAACAATTCCTTTCTTGCATATCTCATAAATAACTTATCCCATAAATGAATGATGAAATGTCATTATTTCTTAACTTTTTTACAATTTCAAAATCTGAATTTTTGTTATAAACTTAAATTTTAAATACTTAGAAGGATAGAAAAATAAATGTTGAATTTTACATATTTTAATAAGCAATTAGACAGTAAGACATATATACAACTTTACAAGTATTTGCTATATTTTTAATATTTTTAGATTTCATAAAATAAAATAAAAAACTTATAGATGAATTTTTTTTTTCTTAATTTATTTTAAGGAATCAAATTAGATGTCTAAACTTTATGTATTTATTCTTCTAAAATAAAAATAAAAAAATTTATAGATTTACATTAATCTCTTCTTTCAACTATTAGTAACTATGAATTGGTTATTTTTGTTTCTTTCTCTTAACAATATGAAACATATACTTGTAATTACAATTGTTTATTTACAATTTTTTTGTTACTATTATGGATTAATATATCTAAATTATTTTTCTTTTAATAATGTCTTTTAATCTTGCCCCCCTAGACTGAAATCTTGGCTCCGCCACTGGCTAGTGAACGCAATTTATAGAACCATATATATATATATATATATATATATATATATATATATATGTTTTTAGTCTTAGACAACACAATTACATCAAATTTAAATGACCACATCTCACTCTTTTTAAATCTAAAAATATTTAAATTGGAACTTGTTTTGAAGCCTTGAATATTTACTTACTTTTTTTCATTTCAAAATTATTATTGTTTTTGTAGGGATGAAGGCCCAGGTATGGGTATTGGGCCGTGGGCCATGTTCGAGGACATCAAATAGTCCGAGAACAGGTAAATTCTATTGGAAGCCTACAAATTAAGAGTTTGTGGAAGAAGTCTGATCATGAGGAACTGGAAGCATGGTTTTGAAACCCGAACCATTCAATGAACCGTAAAAGGGAAAGGTTCAAGGCTTTTGAGGTTGGACCGAGGTCGAACCGTGATAACATCATAATTAATTTAATAATTATTTAAAATATAACTAAATATATTAAATTAGTAAAAATTGAAAATTTATCTAAAAATAAAGATAAATAATTATATACATACATATATATATTTAAATTTTTGTTAGAGCTCTTAAGTCATGACAAAGCTCATTTGAGTACCCAATAATTTTTATTTTTATTTTATGAGACCCAATAAAATGGTAAAGAGATAAATTAATGTTTGCCTATGGCTAAGCCCATTTGACAACCCAAACAATTTTTTTTTTTTTTTTTTTTTTAATGCCCAATCCCATTTGAATAGTCCACCATTTATGAATTAAAAAAAAAAAAAAAAAAAAAAAAAAAAAAAAAACTATAGGATAAATATGAAAGCTAGAGCCTAGAACTAGAAGTGGTTGACAGTTGTTTGACTTGTTTCAAAAAAAAGAAGTGGTTGACAGTAAAGCAAATGTTGGTGGTTGATAGTAAAGCAATAGCAAAAAAGAGGACTTCATTTACCAAAAACAGAAGAAGACTCCGGAAGGAAAAATGAAGAAACAGCATCGTCAAAAACACAGAGAGGAAGTGCGAGCGAAACAGAGAAGAAGAATAGGAAGATGGCGGTGCAATCTCAAGTCTGAAAGCATCTCACGGTGGTTGAAGCTTCAGCCTTCAACAATGGCTGTAAGCGTGTAAGTACTCTGAAGGGAGCTGCATGATGTACTCTGAAGGGAGCAGAATTTAAAGCTTGTTTTTTCTGTGTTCTTTTTTGTTTTTTTTTTTTGTTTTTTTTTAAGGTTCAGATTCAAAGGGAAGTAGGGAACCATGAGAAGCAGTCTGATCACGATTCTCAGAACCGTGCAATTGGACCACGGTTCGAACGGTTCCCTACTTTTTTGGCATAGACCGATTCTTAAGACTAAAAGAACTGTGTTTGTGAGAGGTTCACGGTTAACCCGGTCGAACCGTACGGTCTGGTCCGAGTTTAAAAACCATGACTGGAAGTGTTGTTCGAGGAGAAATACCTCTTCGGCTAAGCAAAGTAGAGATCATAGGTCCAACCTCACGCCAAGAACTAGGCAACGGGCAATCACGCTGGCAAGGTTAAATGTCAGATAAGGATAAGACAAAAGAGAGTTGGGAAATATTTGAGAAGAAAACTGCTACCACCGCATTGAATGCTCTACAGCTAACCCCCTAGCCGCATTAATGTGGAGGTGATACCTGAACAGTAATCTTCAGCCTTACAGCTACCCACAAAGACTTCAGGAAGGTACTGATGGGACAAGTATCAAAGCCAGCAATCTGATCTATACGTGGAGGGCTAAGATGAATTAAGGAAAGGAATATAAAGAAGAAAAACCCAATTACAAGGGGATCATCGGATAATTTGTAGAAAAATCACTGTACACTCAAGAACTGTAATTGTGGTTAAATCTAAAAGAAATACATAAGAACAACCTTCCTTGGACTTTGCCGAGGAGGATTTTCATTGCCTAAAAATTGTTTGTTTATACTTTCTAGTACCAATTAGCCTATTGTGATCGTTGGCCACCTAACTCATTGAAAGCTCAATTTCAAGCTCACTCTCTACAAATTCATTATTTTGAGCTCTTTGGGCCATTGACCATTTCATTTAGGCTTTAGGAGCAAAATGTGCCCTTACAATTGGCGCCATCTGTGGGAAACTTGAACATTTTTGAGTTCATCGTCCAACCATGGTAGGTTTAGGGCCACACCGTGAAGAATCTGTGGGATCCCAACGTTAAGATCAATTTCTTAATCTTGAACGAAGGAGAGATTGCGAGGTTAGTGTGCACACCACCCATACAAGTAGAAGTCATTCTAGAAGTGGGAGTCATGTGTCCTATGGAGAAGACACCAGGAACATGCAGTTGGAGATAGACCACTTACAGAGGAAGTTATGCCGTAAGTGACGAAGATGGACTCCTTCAAGCTCAGAGTCTCCCTTTGAGGATGATAATGATGATAGCTACAGGCCCAGATCAAGAACTCCACCCGATGAGTCTTTTTCATGTGATCAGGATTGCCATTATAGGCAGAGAAGCAAAAGTCCATCTTGCAGAGGCCTGGGCAATGATGCTATGAGCAAGGCCTTGTGTCAGATTTCTAAATCACCATTTACACAGAAGGTTGAAGGAGGAAAGCTTCCTCGGCAGTTTACTCAGCCAACGTTTACCGTGTATAATGTTAGGACAGACCATGTGGAGCATGTCAGCCATTTCAATCAAAGAATGGATGTTCACTCAAAGAATGAAACCTTGATATGCAAGGTGTTCCCATCTAGCTTAGGGCCAATGGCGATGAGATGGTTCGATGGTTTGAAAGAAAGTTCAATCAATTCCTTTCAAGAGCTTACTAGGGCCTTTAAAGCCCATTTTGTTACAATAGAAAGATGTTTGTAGTTAGCATGTCCCATCCGTTGATGCCATAGATCTTCATTTGGCAAACGAATGCTATTACATACAATATCAGCATCAGGAACCAATCCATAACAGTTGTCAAGAGTACGAACACCACTTATGAGTTTCTTTCCAGACTCATTCATGACAAGACACTTTCCCTTGGAGAAAAGCACCATGAAGTCTTGATCACATATCTGACTTATACTTAGCAGGTTCACCCTCAGACCTTCAACATATAGAACGTTTGCAATGTCCGGTAGTCCGGGTAGAGAGATAATTCCCTTTCCTTTAATCTGTGATTTGCTCCCATCGCCAAAAGTGACATTGCCACCTTTCTTAGACTCGAAAACCTTGAAGAGAGATCAGTCTCCAATCATGTGTCTTGAGCATCCACTGTCAAGGTACCACAAGCATGTGTCCATTACTTTAAATGCAGACTTCATCATAAAACACACTTCGTGCTTTGATGATAAATCAGTGGGAATGGTACTTTCTCTCAACTACCTTATACAAGCTAAGCGTTTAACTTTCACTCTTCTCAGACGAATTCCTTTGCACATTTTCATTCTAAGACAGTCTAGTTTCTTCTTAGCCAGATTGAGATCCTTTCCAAAAGTCATCATATGAGAATTCAAATAACTTTTAAACCTGTATTTTCTGAAATACTCAAACAAATAGAGATTAGAAAAACAGGATGTATTTGAAAACAATGATCTCTTTAAGTCGGTTACAGCCATGACAACAGGGGTCAATGGATCAACACAACAAAGATTAAACCTAATCAGAGTGTGCCTGCTCTGATACCACTTGATATGCCACAAACTGAATGACCCCTTGTGATAGAAATTAATTAATTAATTAGCCAAGTTATTAATTAATCAATTTATCATGCAAACGCGTGATAGCACAAACAAATCACCAATAAACTAATAATGCAACGGAAAATAAATAACACGGTAATTTGTTTACGAATGGGGAAAACCTAACGGCAAAAACCCCACCGGGTGATTTTCAGGTCACCACTCCCGAAACTCCATTATTATCACAACAAGCGGTTACAAGTAAAGGAATCCCAAGTACCTTACCAACCTACAGTTGAACCCTTACCCCAATACCCAATTGGACTTGTTCTGTAGTGACAGTTCCCCTTTCTGATGCACGACTTCCAAGTATGTGACTAACCAATTACGCGGATCCTAGTACGCAACTTCAATCACCAACTATGAAGGTTGTTGGCTACAAAGTTCTTCAGTTCATCCACACGATGAAGATCAAGAAGATGCTTGGTCACAAAACCCTATGGTGCACATACACAGCAACTTCTTCAAGAGAAAGAGATGAACTAGGGCAAGAACTTCGTCTCCGGTCACAATTTGCTTGAATAGAGTTTGCTTAAAGCTTGTGCAACTTGTGAACTGTTTGACAGCCTTTAAATTGATCCTTTTATATGTCTAGGGTTAGGAGAAAAGAAGGCCCAAAGACAAATTCACGAATCCCAAGAAAATCATATTGGAATTCTGAAAATCTTAAACCTCGACAGATAGAAGGTGTCGAGTAGCTGTCGAGAAGGTCGAGCACACCAAACTTAGAACAGCTTTCTTAAGCTCGATAGATACAGCTGTCGAGCTAGCTGTCGAGCTTTAATGATTTTGCACTATCAACTTGTTTTCTTGGACAGACTTGAAGGCTTCAACACTTAATCTTGAAACATGGTTTCTTGAAGCATTTAAACACATCCTAAATCTACCCAAATACAAGTAAAGTGCGTTTTGTCAAAAGATAAGCCAATTACATAAAATCATGACATATGTTCATAGCATGTGTAACACATATTTCCTAACAAAATAGTTCGAGGACAGGTAAATTCTATTAGAAGCCTACAAATTAAGGATCCGTGAAAGAAGTCTAATCATGAGGAACTGGAAGTGTTGTCCAAGGAGAAGTACCTCCTCGACTAAGCAGAGTGGAGGTCATAGGTTCGACCTTACGCCAAGAACCAGGCAACAGGCAATCATACTGGCAAGGGTAAACGTCATATAAGGATAAGACAAAAGAGTGTTGGGAAATATCTGAGACGAAAGCTGCTACCACCACATTAAATACTCTGCAACTAACCCCCTGGTCGCATTAATGTAGAGGTGATACCTAAATAGTAAACTTCAACCTTACAGCTACCCACAAAGACTTCAAGAAGGTGCCGATGGGACAAGAATCAAAGCCAGCAATTTGATCTACACGTGGAGGGCTAAGATGAAGTACAAAAGGAGAATATAAAGAAGAAAAACCCCATTACAAGGGGATCATCAAGTAATCTGTAGAAAAATCATTGTACACTCAAGAACTATAATTATGGTTAAGTCTAAGAGAAATACATAAGAACAACCTTCCTCGGACTTTGCCGAGGAGGATTTTCATTGCCCAAAAACTGTTTGTTTATTATTTCTAGTACCAATTAGCCTACTGTGATCGTTGTCCACCTAACTCATTGAAAGTTCAATTTCAAGCCCACTCTCTACAAATTCATTGTTTTGGGCTTTTTGGGCCATTGACCATTTCATTTGGTCTTTAGGAGCGAAACGTGCCCTTACAATTTTGCTTAGAGAGCAAACATCTTTAATTAAAATATATTGAATCCTTATTGGGATGTTTCCAAATCCCATATTTTTGTAGGGATTTTCCTCACCCATGAACCAACACACTTGTTAGTGTTTATAAAAATTACATTTTATCTTTTTGTGGTATTACTCTAATTATAATCAAATTTTAAATCCTTTTTGTCCCTATAATTTGTTAGTGGTTTCAATTTCGTGCTTCCATTATTTTTTAAACTAATCATTTAACATTTTAAAAACCAATATAATTTAGCCAATGAAGATTATAATTTATGAGAGTTGATTTAATTTAGCCAATGAAGATTATACTAAAGCATGGTTTTGGGCCAAAAGTTGGATTCGATTTGCTTAGTAGTCCCTCGAAGATGTTTGGATCAAATTATTTCACTTTGATTAATTGTAGTTTGATTGTGAAGGATTATCTAAAAATAAATTTCTAACAATTAGATTAGGTGGAGCTTTTCTTGTCAATCCGGGCTGAGTTTCTTGTGACTCTCTAGATAGGTGTATGTTCAATTTCTCACATTCACTCTTCCTTATTCTTCTGCACCCTACTTTCTCCTAAGATATTTTTGTTCTTCTCTCTCATTTTTTACGGTTAATTACACTTTATCCGTTTGTGCTTAGAACTAATATTATATAATATATTCATAGTTTGAAAAATATCACTTTACCAACTCAAGGTTAGCCTCGTTATTCACCCTTTAGTTACCTTATCACTTCATGGTTAAAAATATAAAATAAAATAAAAACAATTAAGAATTAAAAAGGTGTAAGGTGGGGGGTTGTGTTAGTAGTGTTGGGCTGCTTCCTGCTACACTAGGCCCAAGTTTTCTGGGTAAGGGAGTTGGGACCGGTCCAACTGCAACTCAACTTGATCCGGCTTGTGCGCAAACTATGCCTGGTTTGCCAGGATCGTGCTTGTGGCGGCAAACAGAACTGTTTTAAACAAGTTGTGGCAGACAGACATAATAACAAAATAAAATATCTGGCTACTTAGTAGGAAATGACCAAATGACCCCAAGTACAATCACAGCAATAACAATTACTTTTACAAAGAAAAGAAAGAACAAAAGGGAGCAAATAATAATAATAATAATAATAATATATATATATATATATATTAATGGGTTAATCAGAATAAAAGAGATCAACTTAAATTCGGTCCGCAGGAGCAAAAACCAGAGAGGAAAGGACGTTCCTTCTCAGCGTAGTTAATCTCCCAGGAAAATCCTGTCATGGAAATTAACTACCTTGAGGGAAACGGACCTGAATGGTTGATGCGCAATGGGCTTCTTTTTGGTTTAATAGAGTGCAGGATTTAGTGAGGGAGAGAGGGAATCAATCTACCAGTGCATGCCTACCGTTCTCACTCTCTATCTATTTTTCTTTTTGGTTTTTCTCTTTTCTCTTTCTTTCCTTCCCACTCGTTTCTTTCTATTTCCTGGTCTATCTTTTCAGATCCCCTATTCCTCAGTTATGGTTCCTCTCCTTGTTGTTCTGCTTTTACTGTTCACGGCAAGGGTCTCTTTATAGTGCTTGCCGTGACCTGATTTTACTGTTTTAGTCCTTAACCACCTTTGTCTGGTCTGGGAGTACTTGCCGACCACCACTGGTCTGTTTGTGTGCCACCCTCCCATCACCAGACAAATAAGGGTATTTTGTTTGTTTGTCTGCCGTGACACCCTTTCCTGCCACGGTCTGGGTTCTTTCTCTCTCTTTATCCCTCATGGCATGCACCTAGTGGTTCCAACTCAGCTTGCTTCTTTTGGGTAGTGTGTCATCCCAACAGGACACTTCCCTCAAAAGAGCCTCAGCCGGAACCTCAAAAATAGATTTTCCCCTTTCCCCACCACCAAACCATGCCCTTCTACCTCTGACCCAAGGCCTCACCATGTCCTGTATTGGCTCGGTACAGGCTGGTGGTGCCTGGGTCTTGCGCATGCCTCCCTTCCACGTGTGTCCAAAATCTGCTTGCTAGTCATTCGTTTGCCGTGGTCTGGAGGCTTGCCTGTCGTCCGTTTTCTTTGTCCTCTTATGTGAGCTGCTTTTTGATTTCCCGTTCCTTTCAGGAGCTGGGCTTTATTTGGTACTGGGCCTTTAATTTCTTTTGGCCAATTTCTTAATTGCCCTCATTTCCTGCAATATTATTTTGTCATTCCTACTGTAATGACTCAATCCTGCTGGGCCTCTTTAGGCTAGCCGTTTACTCTTTCCCCCAGTGGCTTGGCAGAGCCATTGGTTTTCCTACTTAAGGGCTCTAGTGTCCCTTTTGTCTTTCTCTTGGGCATCCTTGGCCCATTTGCTTTCTTTGGGCTTCCTTGGCCCTTTTGCTAACTCTGCATTCCCATAGGCCTTTGCTAACTTCATTGGGCTTCCCTGGCCCAATTACCTTATTCTCATCCTTGGGGTTTATGGGCCTACCATTAACCGCTTACTTTCTTTGTTTGCATTACTTTGGGCCTGTAGTGGTCTATTCTCACTTTTCTATATATACTGCCCATGGGTATGCTATTTCTCTCTTTCCGGGCTTCTTTGAGCCCATTTTCCTCTTTAAGGCCCATTTATTTATTTTATGGGCCTGTGATCCATTGTTCCTGCCGCTTGGGCCTAATGACTCTGCCATCTATTTGCCAAACATTTGTTGCCCTTGTTACTGGGCTTTCTTCTTTCTTCTTGGGTTCTCAAAAATGACCCTCGACAAAAGGATATTTGTAAAAATTTTGGAAATTGTCCATGCTAGCTCAAGAACACTAAGAACAGATCGAGCCCTTCAAGCAGATAAAAAACTCGATATGTTCCTTAAACAATTGAATCAGTTTGGTAATGTTAAGCTCTTAGTTCCTGGCTGTGTTATAATTAAGTTTAAGTTTAATTTTGTGATTAAGTTTTCACTCTATTTATTTGTTGGTCTTGTATGTCTAGCCATGTCATCCTCTCTTTTGGATTTCAAAGGTCGTTTGATTTTACTAATTTGAAATTGTGGGGCTAATTTAAATAATTGTGAATAGTTTGAGATGCTTTAGTGTGTAAATTATGTTTCTTTGGGACTTTTGATTTATTCACATATGGTTTATGAAATTTTGCAGCTAACAAGTTCTTGCATGGTTCCGGGAAAATATGAATGTATTTGATATGGTCCTGTTAAGCTTATCCAATCCAATGAGGTCCGAGCCAACAGGTAGAACTGATGTACCAGCCACGGAGAGTGATGAGAGGCTTGAAGCAGCGACGGCGGTGGCTAGGGTACCAGACTACAGGACACGCTGAAAAACCCAGAATGGAAACCATGAGTTTGGAGGGAGTGGTCCAGAAATTCAAGAAAAAATCTCGGAAGTTAATGCAGCTCAAATTTCAAACGTGGATGAACTTATTCCGAAACTTATGCCAGGTGGAGATGTGCATCCAAATTTGAATGTTGAGTCAGAGGGTGTGTCAAACACAACCAATTCAAGTTTGGGCCATACGGAGTCAAAGCCCAATAAGCCAAAATTAACGTGGACTAGGCTGAATAGAATGGATGTTGGGCCAATTGAGTCAGCTGGTATTATTATGAAGTCCACGACGGGTAAAAGAGGAATGGAAGATGCCCTAACTATAGAATGCAATAGAGACACTAAGCCTACGTCCCACAAACGCTCCAAGGTTGTTAGGGAAGATGGTAACGCTATAAACAATTCGGCGGGGGTGGATGACCACCCTTGCCAGGAGCAATGAAACTACTGAGTTGGAACTGCCAAGGGCTTGGGAACCCTTGGACAGTTTATAGTCTTCACAAAATAGTGAAGGACCAAGCTCTTGAAATTTGTTTCTTTATGGAAACTCGGCTTGATATCGAAGGTATTAAACAGTGGTGTAGTGAGTTACCTTACAAGAATCAGTTTGTTGTTAAAAAACTGGGGTGGGGTGGTGGACTTGCTATGCTACGAAAGGAAGATATAAGATTGGAAGTGTTTAAATTTTTGGATAACCAAATTTCTGCTTGGGTGACCGAGAGTGATGGGTTTAGATGGTTACTTACCGGATTTTATGGGTGGCCAAAGACAAATGATCGCTTTAAGTCTTGGACCCTTCTCTCCCACATTTACTCATATGTTGATGGTGCTTAAATGTGCATTGGGGACTTCAATGAGATGTTGAGTTCGACGGAAAAGTTAAGTTGCCGACCAGCTCCACCCCGACAACTTGACGCATTCCGAGAAGCTTTAGAGCTTTGCCATCTTGCTGACCTAGGGTTTATTTGTTTCCCTTACACTTGGAATAATAGGAGACCTGGGGCTGCCAATACTAGGGAACGTTTGGACAGGGCTGTGGCTAATGAAGCTCGGAAGTTGAAGTTTCCTGAAACTATAGTTACGCACATTATTTCGCATGCATCAGACCATCTCTTATTGATCCTCCAGAACCATGCAGCACCGAGACGACATGTAAGAAGAGAATGTGGGTTCAAATTCGAAGAAGCGTGGTTGTTGTGGGATGATTGTGCCAAAGTAGTTCAAGAGGCATGGGAAAACAATGAAGTAGGTGAGACGGCATTGGATACGGTCAAGCTGAAGATAAATGGATGTAGCTCGGAGTTGAGGGCTTGGGGAGCTTCTAAAACTCATCCTGGCACAGAAGAGACAAAGGCCTTACAGAAGCAGATTGAATGGTTGACTTGTGCTCCTCCCACTATATAGCATAGAAGTGAGTTTATTCAAGCAAGCAAGGAGCTGGATGAATGGCTGAGAAAGCAGGAAGTATATTGGGCTTAATCTTGTGTAAATTGGATCAAACATGGTGATAAAAATACAAGTTTTTTTCACTCAAAAGCAACTCAGAGAAGGTAGAGGAATTTTATTAAAGGAATCTTGGACCTACAGGGAAGTTGGCGTGAGGAAATAGAAGAAGTGGCAAGAGTAGCTATGGACTATTTTAATAATATGTTCTCCATAGGTTCATGCACCCGGATTGAGGAGTGTTTAGAAGCAGTACAACAAAAGGTGTCCATTGAAATGCAACAAACACTGTCCAGTGAATATAATGCAGATGAAATTAAAGCAACTTTGTTCCAAATGGGACCTACAAAGGCTCCTGGACCAGATGGTATGAATGCCCTTTTTTATCAAAAGTTTTGGCATATTGTTGGTGATAATGTTGTGTCTGCTGTTTTTGAATTCCTTAATACTGGGTATATGCCTCCTGCCCTTAATCATACTTATATTGTGCTCATTCCAAAAATTAAAAATCCTGTTAAGGTCTCTAATTTTAGGCCTATTAGCATTTGTAATGTCATTTACAAAATTATTGCAAAGGTGCTATCCAACAGGTTGAAGCAAATTCTGCCTCAAATTATTTCTCCAACCCAGAGTGCCTTTGTGCCAAGAAGATTAATTACAGATACTGTGCTAGTGGCTTATGAAGCTCTACATACGATGCATGGAAAGAAGAAAGGCAAAATTGGGACACTTGCCATGAAACTGGATATTAGTAAAACTTATGATAGGGTAGAATGGGTTTTAAAAAAAAAGATCATGCTAAAGTTGGGATTCCCTGGTGTTTGGGTGGATAGGGTAATGAGCTATGTCACATCTCCTTCTTTTTTAGTCTTAATTAATGGAAAGCCATATGGTTTGATTCACCCCTCTAGAGGAATCCGCCAAGGAGACCCTCTATCACCTTATCTCTTCCTTTTATGTGTAGAAGGATTCACATATCTATTGCAGAAGGCAGAATTAGAAGGGATTATCCATGGTGTATCCATTTGTAGGCGAGCTCCCCATATCTCGCACCTTTTGTTTGCAGATGATTCCCTATTATTTTGCCAAGCCATAGACAAAGAGACAAAGGCAGTTATGGAGATCTTGAAATTGTATGCAGAAGCCTCAGGCCAATGTATAAACATGGATAAATCGTTAGTCTATTTCAGCAGTAATACTTCCTCTCAGCATAGAGATGCGATCAAGGCTTTGTTGGGGGTGAGTGAAGTGGACAGATTTGAATCCTACTTAGGCCTACCGACTTTAGTGGGACGGAAGAAATACCATACTTTTTTGTTTCTAAAAGATAGAGTGTGGAAAAAGCTCCAAGGGTGGAAAGGGAAAATGCTATCAAGAGCGGGAAAGGAGATTCTTAGAAAGTAGTAGCTCAAGCAATCCCAACTTATACTATGGGTGTCTTTCGATTGCTGGCTAAGTTGTGTGAAGAATTTCAAGCTCTATGTGCTCGGTTTTGGTGGGGGAAAATTGGGAATGAAAGGAAGATCCATTGGTTGAGTTGGGAAAAATTAACTAGAAGTTGGAAGGAGGAATGGGCTTCAACGATTTACGACAATTCAACTTGGCCATGCTTGCCAAACAAGGGTGGAAACTATTGCAAGATCAAGAGTCCTTGCTTTTTCGATGTCTCAAAGCACAGTATTTTCCTAGATGCAGTTTTTTGGAGGCCACAGACTCTCCCACTAGCTCTTTCACTTGGAAGAGCATATTGGCAGCCAAGCCAATAATTCAACGGGGGTCTTGCTGAAGGGTAGGCAATGGAGCTTCAATTCGGGTTCTAAGTGATGCGTGGATTCCTAACCATCCCACCAATAAGGTATTATATCCAACTCATACTGTAGAAGAAGATTTAATGGTTGCTGAACTCATAGACCCGGATACAAGGTGGTGGGACAGAGAGTTTATCATGCAAAATTTTAACCGTGAAGATGGGGAAGCTATACTGCGTATGCCTCTAAGTAGAAGAGTTATATCCAATTCTCTATTTTGGACCTTCACCAAGTCAGGAGACTACACTGTGAGGTCAGGGTATCATATGGCTCGGCAATTGCAAAAGGAGGTGGATTGGGCAGAGAGTTCCAGTGGAGCTGTGGGAGGTGTTGTATGGAAGATTCTGTGGAAGCTGAAGGTGCCAAACAAAATCAAAGTGTTTGGCTAGCGAGCATGTCGCAAAATTCTGCCCATCTGAGTGAATTTGGTGCACAGGAGGATCATCCAAGATAATAGGTGTAAGGTGTGTAAGTTTGAAGCTGAAACGGGAATCCATGCTCTATGGAACTGTGGAGTGGCGCGGGACGTATGGGCAGGTTGCTTGGCATGTTTGCAGAAGTGTGTTGGAGACCAAGCTGACATGCTTCAACTTATGGAGGAGCTGATTGGCCGTTTGTCCTTTGATGAGCTCGAGCTTTTCCTTGTCCAAGGCTGGATTATTTAGAACCAGCGAAATGGCATATTACATGGGAAGCAGTTGCAACCACCTGAGGTATTAATCAAACGAGCACAAGATTTTATGGCGGAGTTTCGGCGAGCTAACGTTCAGCTATCCGCTTCAGCCACATTACCGAGTCCATCGAGATGGAGACCACCACTTGTAGATCATTTCAAGCTTAAATTTGACGCTTTGATCTTCCAAGAAGGTGGTGCCTCTAGTGTTGGAGCCATTATCCGCAATGATAGAGGGGAAGTCATGGCGGTTCTGTCAGCAAAGGGTCCACCAGTGACGTGCAGTGAAGAGGCTGAGATTTTAGCTTGTCGTAGTGCAGTGGAGTTTGCGGTGGAGTGCAGATTCTCAGAACTAGTTCTTGAAGGAGATAATCAAGCTCTCATGAATGCCTTGAGTTCGAGGAAAGGGCTGTCATCTCGGTTGGGCCATATTCTCCAAGATGTGATTTGCATGCTTAATAGACTTAGTTGGTCGGAGGTTGTTTTTGTCAAAAAGAAGCACTAACACTGTTGCCCATGTTCTAGCTAGATATGCTAAGGACGTACTAGAGGATGTTGTATGGATTGAAGATTCTCTCCCCCCCCAGCTGTGGAGGCTTTGTATTTTGATTCTACTTCTATTTAATGAATTTTGAGGATGTTTTCCTCTTCAAAAAAAAAAAAAAAAAAAATGTAATAAATATCAGAAGAATTTTTATTTTTATTTGGGTCTCTACCAAATCATTCATCAACTTAAAAAAGTAATGAAGAAATTAACAATCAAAATTGGAACCCATGAATCATGATCTAGAAAACTCAGTGGCATCGACACTAGGCACCACCAACAAGGACTGCTCCAATGACAAATAGGAAATCGATAGCCACCAGAGTCATTAGGAGTAGGACTCAGTGACTCACAATCACATCAACATCCAACACCATCAATTTACCTTTTATAGTTCGTTTGGATTGAGAGAAAGTAGAGTAGAGTTGACCGGAAATTAAACAAATACACACAAGAGGGAGTGAATGAGGTTCTAACACAAAAGCACACCACAAACACTACTCGAATGCTATGATAACTTTCAAAAAGAGGGTGTGGCAAGTTATACTACACATAAGCAATATGGGACAATTAACCTATATATATATATATATATATATATATATATAAAAGCAAACACATGCACATACATACAAAGAGAGAATAGGGTTCCAATGCAGTTAGATGATGTAATTTGTAAGTTAGCCAAAACTTTTCCACTTTCTTGCTCTCATATCATGCATTAAACATAATTATCAATACATTTGACCACCATTTTGTTTTAATATGTTATTAATATGTTCTTTTTTATCCACTTTATTTATTGAGTTCTATTTTACACTTTTTTGTGTGTTGTGGTTTCAGATTTAATTGGAGGAATCTCAAGGCTGTTACAAGAGCTAGACTTGCTATATCAAACGTGTCTCTCGCTTTAAATTGTGTTATTTGAGTTGTAATTTTAGGGATGCTGTGTTACTGATTTTATAATGTAGTATAATTGAGACTTAAGGTATACTGATTGGATCATTTCAAATCCAAAATTGATGTCATGGTTTTGAATTTTATATTAGATTATAATGGTTTCTCTTTTGTTTGGTTATATTATCTATTCTATTGACTTACAACCTCTACATATGCACTAGTGTAATTAAGAATATCTTTCTATTGAATGTATATTTTTACAAAACTATTATTGGATTATATTTTTTTACTTATACTTTCTATGATTGAAAAACGTGAATTTATTTTTCATTTTTATGTATCGTATCATATATTATAAGATATACAGTCATATTATAAAATCATGAAAATTTACAAAAGATATACTATAAATGATGTATGAGCCCAAAAAAGGCTAAGCCCACTTAGAATAGTAGTCAGTAGAGTTAGGTTTAAAAGGCCCAGTACAATTAATTTGTCAGAGTATGAGCTTTCGAGGGCAATTTTAATGCATTTTTATGGTCCAATTTCTAGGTTAATGGAGAAAGGGCTGAATGAATTATAAAAAGAGGAACTAAATCTAGAAATAACACTTCCTTGGGTCTGGCCGAGGAGCAAACATTCATAAAAAGTTTCAAGTCCTTAATATAGGATAGTTCTACATAGTTTTTATGTTCTCTTCTCAATCTTTTGTCCCCCCATTTGGAGGAGTTTCCTTTCCTTATATAGTCCATCAAATTGCATCTGAGCCCTCCACTTGTATAGCCAAAGGCCTTAGTTTGAATACTTTTCCCATCAAGGCTCTGTTAGAGGTGGTAGAGTGTGCTGTGAGCTATGAGATTACTGTTCCAAGGTCATTCTTTCATTAATGCGGCCAACTGAGTTGATACAGTGCATTAAATGCGGAGGTGATGGCTACATTACCTAGATATGTCCCCTTTTCTTTACTTGCACGTCTCTATTGTCTTCCTTGGTATCCTGTCCTTTGGTGCAAGTGGCTTGCTCAACGCTTCTCGAGATAGGCTTGCTCAAGAAGTTGGCCTCCTCATCCTTCCTCCTCGAACTCTCATCCATGGGTTAGGTTAGAACCTAAGCGTAGATGGGCCCTTCCATCCCTCGAGCCCTATTATGTGCTCGGATCTTATCCCCTCCCACAAATGATATATTTATTATAAAATTAGAATATATACAACTAATGACTACATTAATTATCTCTTATGCTATAATATTTGACAAAACTAACCAAATAAATCAAATGAAAATAATATAAATATTCAAATTTATCAAATGTAAAAGTGTTAATACATAATTTTTAAGTCAAAATAAATTTTTAATTATCATTTGTGGTCTTGTGGAATAAGTAAAAAAATAAAAATAAAAATAAAATAAAAAAACACTAAAACTTCTGAGTTATACTTGTGAAGGAATGAGAGACCCTAACCTGAAATCAAAATAAAGAGAGAGGGAGGGAGGGAGAGGGTTCTACGGAGAGTTGGAGAGCCAATGAGAGAAAAAAAAAAAAAAAAAAAAAAAAAAAAAAAAAAAAAAAAAAAAAAAAAAAAAAAAGTCTAAAAGTGGTCAAATGTGTGGTCTAAAATTTTAAAGAAAAAAAAAAAAAAAAAAAAAACTCATGCCAAGTTTTATATATATTAGTCTAAAGTACTGGTTGCCCAATAATTTTATTTAAAAACAATTAGAAATGCATTTGGCGTCAAGTCAAATCCCAAATTTTAGTACAAAAATTTGATTAAAATCATTTGTTCATGCATCGTCCGATATATACGATTCATATGACATACACCTACATATCATATGATTCATAAGCATTTCCAATACCCTCTTTCGATACATAACTTTTTGTATACAATACGATATATATTACATACCATACGATATTGACAACTATGGTATGCACTACTTGCTCTAACAATCATTTTTCACTCTATAGAATGAAATATCCTCATTCAGCGAAAGGGGAGATTTCTAGTCCCCTTGTCCTCTCTCCCTCACGTCTAAACACTCCCAAATACCTTTTAATTCAACACACACAGAAAAAACAAAAAAAAACAAAAAAACAAAAAATCTTCTTTTTTTTATAAGAAGAAACTTTTGAGTAATTATGAAATATTAGCCAAATAATGTGATGCATATTTTCAACATTTGGTGACACTTCTTTCATCTAGATTCCAGACTAACAAAAGATAAAATAGCACGCTTAGCAAAAGAATGAACAACATAATTTTCTTGATGATGCACATAAGAAAAAACCATACCGTGGAATTGAGAAGCTAACACCTTCTCATCTTGAATGATGTGTCCAACATGACAAATATGATTTTTTTACAACTTTGCCACTATAATTCATATTTCATAATTTGAAAACACCAAAAGTTTGCTTTCAGTTTTCATCATTCTAACTCAATTTTTTGAGTTTTGAGTGATGGAAACAACACTCAAAAAACTTCCCAAACAAACTTTTTTTATGGGTCCCATGTTTTTTGGATTATGGGTGATGAAACTGAGTTATATAACCCAATTTCCACCTAATTCAAACAACCTCTTAATCCTCAAATCCATCTCCCTACCCCATATAGGTAAAAATGTCTCCATGACATTATCTTATTGAGAATCTCAAATACGCCTATTCGACAAAAGACAAAAGAATAGTAAAAAACAAGGGCTAAAGTTATGGGTTGCCAAAAACAAAAATTTCAGTCCAATTATGTTTTAATTTATTTGAAAAGAAAAATAATTTTCTCAAGATCACCTTGAACACATATGATTTGGAAAACCCCATGTGGGGCCAGAGAATTCGTGGCCCAGGCCCACTCTACATCAAGGCCCAAGGCCTAGGCCGAGGAGAGCTATTGCCGAGGACGCATAATGAAAGCCCAAAAAAGGCCCAAGGATATGGCCGAGGACGATCTTACGCTCGGCACCTCACAAAACGCCTGAAGAAAAGGACAAACTCAGTACAGGGACAGGACAAAGGAAAAAGCTGCCAACATCATAGTACAGAATCCTGCATCTGACAGGCCCATACCCCAAACCAATTTAACTTTACCAACCACCCCCAACCACTCTAGGTATGGGTTGACAGGACAGGTCTGCACCCCAGAAAGTAAAACTTACACGTGGACGCTAAAAGGGAGGTGAACACTAGTATAAAAAGGAAGGAGAGCGAAGGAAAAAAGGGGAGACCCCCCGGAAGGAGGAAAAAATGCTACAAAAGGGAGAAGGGGAAGAAGACTATGCTCCTCGGATGCTGTCCGAGGACTTCAATCTGACTACCCGCATCAATGGAAGGCTTAGCTAGTAAAGCCAAGTCCACCCATGTATAAGCTTCCATAAGAATAACGTCCAAACCGCTCACCTGTGACCAAGGTCCTGCCTTTTAAGCCCACTCTCTACAAATTATATTGTTAGGGCCCTTTACATAACGAGCCCAATGTCATTCTTGGGTCGTTAAATAAATCGTGTCCCTACACCCCACTTTGCCCTTAATCGTTTTATTTTTTTTATTTTTTCACGTGTTCAAGGAAAAGGTAAAAACTTGTGCACAATTGATGATACTATCTCTTCCAAAAAGGAACAAATCTTCCTTACTAAAATTATCATTGGAAAAATATCCCGATCTTTTAAAATGAACAAATCGAACCCATTAAAATTCTCATTGGGAAAGATCTCCAATTCAACTAAATGAATTAATCTTCATCAAAATATTTCATTGGAAAATCCCCATCCTACTTAAGAAACAGATCTTACTCATTGAATATTCTCATCGAAAGTTTTCATCTCTTTAAGTAAATCTTTGCATCAATCTTCATTTCATGAGCATTTTTTGAATAGTTATTGTAAACGCCTCAAGGTTTGGCCCGTAAAGCTGTAAACACCCCCATATTTGCCATCAGAATGGCTCTCTTGGACGATGCATGGTGTGGATTCAACTTACACATGCATCCAGTACGTAATATACTACCAACTCATGGTTAGGGAGGAGGATGGAGTCGACACTTAATTTAGGTACAAGAATTGCTCTTTTGACCCCAATGTATAGGTCTGACTCAAGATATAATTCAATAATATCAAGATTAAAATAAATTGAAACAAAATTGCTTCTAAGACATTTAATTAATATATAATTAAATGATTACAAAATAAACAAAATTTAAATTGTCAAACAAACTTTAACTTAATTATGATTTAAACTCTATATATTTTAATATGAATTTTTTATCATATTTTTCAAACCAATATCTTTTTCCAAGCCTTCAAAATGAGTGCAATGATTTAAAAATTATGACCATTGGACCGTGGATTTTTACAGCTAATTGCTCTCCATATATTATATTTGATTCCTGTGAAAAGTTATATTTTAATATAAAAACTTTTACGAAACCTTGTGACCATAGTCAAAAAAAAAAAAAAAAAAAAAAAAAAAAAACCACTATGTGGAACCTTGTGACCGATGCCAAAAGATCTAAAAAGTAAAAACTACTATATCATAGCTAAAAACATTAATTCTCATATTTCCAAAATTCACAATTCTTAGACTATACTTCTTTGAACAAAAAGTTTTAAGAATAAATCAAATTATTTTTATTTCAAATATATCAAATCATGCAATTTTATATATGGCACTTCTACTTATTGTTCTGATATAGTCATTAAAAATGAGGGAAAATTTTGGATTGGGAGAGGATAATGGCTTGGAAATTTACGAGAAAACTAATGATGGTATTGAATCTATTGATATATTTTGTTAATTTTATTCTTGTGAAGATACATGCTAATGATCTTGTTTTTATGTATTTCCATCCCTTTTCACTTCAAATTTCGATTCCTCATCCCTCTTAACTTAATGAAGTGAAAAGCACATTTCATATTTACATGGCATATCTCACTGCCTCAAGAAACATAACAAACATGAGACACTAGAGGGAGTTTCTGATGTTGCAGTTGTTTACATACATGGTATGAGCGGGCATTAAAATTTCATCTACGCAAAGAATTCAAGAGCTACCTCCAATTTTCGATAATCTCTCTCTCTCCTAATCAAAAATTGAAGGTAGCTCTTGGATTCTTTGCATAGACGAAATTTTAAAATCTCCTTAGCATATAAAGGTAATGCAAGAGCCACATTATCTTCAGCAGAAACCAGGGGGAGCAGGCTACTAGCAGATGAAAGTAGAGGTGTCCATGGGTCGGGCCGAGTCGGGTTTGTGCCCAACCTGAACTCGACCCGACCTTCACGGGTGGGGAAGATTTCATCCCGCAACCGACCCGTCAGCCGTTCCAGATCAATCGGGTCGGGTCATATCGGATATCGGGTGTGAATCGGTCGGTTTCGGGTTTTTCGATTCGCCGGATTTTGGCCGAAATCTGGCCGGATCTCGTCAGATCTGGCCGAATCTAACGAGATTTGACCAATGTTCCTTCGTATCTATGGAAATATGGCCGAGATTTGGCTGAGTTAGAGCCGAGCTTACCGGAGTTTGGCCGAGTTTGAGTAGATCTGGGCTAGATTCGCCGGATTTAAGCTTATCGGAGTGAGGATTTGAGAGGATTTGAGTAAAGGAAGGCCAAACGTGGCCAGATCGGAGCTGAGAAGCCCAAACGTCGCCGGCTTTCGGCCTTCTTTTTGAGGTTTTGTCGTGCGGGTCGGGTAGATCGGGTTTTTGAGGACGGAAACCGCCACTCAACCCGCCGGGGTCAGGTTCTGAAGATTGGGACCCATCACCGACCCGTCAGAGGTGTCAGTCCGGCCGTGACGGGTCGGGTTAGTCGGTTCCGGCGGGTCATCGGGTACTCTGGACAGCCCTAGATGAAAGGACTAAATTAAAACAATTTGAAGTGAAATGATTGAAATGAAGAAAATGAGATTTTAAGGACAAAATTGAAAACATGCCAAACTTAGAGTTAGAGGGTGTAATTTGTAAGTTAGACAAAACTTTTCTATTTTCTTGCTCTCATATATCATGCATTAAACATAATTATTTTTATCAATACATTTGACCGCTAGCTTGTTTTACTATAAAAACTGAAAATCAAACCCTTTTCCAATTCTTTAGCCATTTCGGTTTTTACCATGCTCTCAACCCAAACTTGTCTTTTCCCATTTTTTAAATAAGCCAAATGGACCAAATTGGAGCAAAAAACTGAATTGGACCAAAAAGGACCAAAGTGGACCGAAATAAAACCAATGAACTGAAGTAGACAAAAATGAACCAAAGAGGACCAAAGTAGACTGAATAGATTGAAATGGATCAAATTGGACTAAAATAGACCGAATGGACGAAACTGGACCGAACAAACTAAAATGGATCAAATTGGACTAAAATAGACCCAATGGACCGAAGTAAACAAAAATGGACCAAAGTGGACTGAAATGGATCAAATTGACCAAAAATAGACCCAATAGACTGAAGTAAACAAAAATGGACCAAAGTGGACTGAAATGGATCAAATTGACCAAAAATAGACCCAATAGACTGAAGTGAACTAAAATAGATCAATGTAGACTGAATAGACCAAATTGGACCAATTCAGACTGAAATAGACCCAATGGACCAAATAGACTATATTGGACCAAAACTGTGCAACATATGGGACTACCATTAGTTTATTATAAAATTGGAATATATTCAACTTTTAACAACTTTAATTATCACTTATGCTATAATATTTGACAAAACTAACCAAATAAATCAAATGATAATATATTCAGAACATACCTATTCAAATCTATCCTGGCTTCGTCCCTATGGTGGAGGATCACCGGAGAAAAATTGCTAAACTTAAACAACTTAATTAAAAACTTCATAAGACTGTTACTTTCTGTTATTTAATAATACTCATTGACTGGTTTCTCAAAAAAAAAGGAAAGTTAATTTTTTTTTTTGGGGTGATTTTGTGAACAAGAACAAGAAACATAACATGCATGTTTAATGCATAAATAATTACAAACAATTAAATATACATAATTAATGCAAAACTAATCAAGGCTATTGTTTGACATTATCTTCTTAAGACACATTTCGCTTCTTACACTATTTCTTTGATGTTGCTTTGAGACTCATGGATTTCTGCCTTCAAAGATATAATGATCAACAACATGCAGAAGAAACACTATAATCTCCATACACAACAAACATAACCGTGGTTTCCTCTCTTTGAATTACTCTATGCATAAAAAAAAAAAAAATATATATATATATATATATATATATATATATATATATATATATATATTACTGAAATAACATAGTTGCACCTATTCAAAGAAGGTGCGATAATGAAATATTAATTAAATACAAAATGGGCCGGGCCCAACCCAATAGCCAATTTACTTATGCATATAGGATCATCCAAAGTCCAATTCATTTTCTGTGAAAATTAAGAATTTTCATCACTTTAGGAGTAAATTTTTTATTCTCTTTTTCGTTGTTTTTGAAAAAGGGATATTCTTATCGAGGGCCCACTCGAATATGACTTGTGCGACTCACATTTATTTTGGCTATAAAATATTAAAAAAAACACACACACACACACAAACACTTGCATAAAACCATTTTTCCAACACTTTGCAGCTCAAACAAAAATATCTTCTCTACACACACAAAAAAAAAAAAAAATATATATATATATATATATATATATATATATATATCAGTTAAAACAATCATTTAAAAAAAAAATTAAGGAACACAAAAAATCCAAAGTTGCAAAAAAGAGAGAGAAGATAATGATGAATAAAAAACAAAGATGGCACGCTCCATGAAGAAACGGAGAAAGCAATAATAATGGACTATATTCCGTCGTCACTTTACACAAAGTCGTGAAAGTAACCTCACCCTCTGTTGTCTTGTTTAGCTCAACTTGCAGCAAATAAAATCACACCACGTGTCAAAACCACATTAGCAAACCAAAACCAAACATACCATCTTTCTCGGAACTATATTTACACTTCAAAGTCCAAACATACGAGATATCTCACACTCACAGCACAGTGTTTGCTTACAACAACAATGGACCGCTCTATTCTCTTCACCCTCTTCCTCTTATTCTCTGTGGTCGCGTCCACCATATCCGCCGATGAAATCAACGGCGGTGGTGTTGGTGGTGATGATGATCTTTTGATTGAGCAAGTGGTGTCATCGGACGGTGATGACGATCTTCTCCTCCACGCTGAGCACCACTTCTCGAGCTTCAAGGCGAGGTTTGGGAAAAGCTACGGGAGCGCAGAGGAGCACGATTACAGGTTCGGTGTGTTCAAGGCGAACCTGCGCAGAGCCAAGATTCACCAGAAGCTGGACCCCAGCGCTGAACACGGTGTCACGAAGTTCTCGGATCTCACTCCGGCTGAGTTCCGGCGAAACTTTCTCGGGTTGAAGCGGCTTCGGTTGCCTGCCGATGCTCAGAAGGCTCCTATTCTTCCAACCAACGATCTCCCCACCGACTTTGACTGGCGTGATCACGGCGCCGTCACCGGCGTCAAAGACCAGGTTTTCAAACTATTCAATAATAATAATAATTTTGATTTCTACAATTTTGAATTGAGTTAAAATAAAGTGGAATCATTTAATATTTTGTTGGCTAAATTATAAATTACATCTTCTGACTTTAATCGGTTTTCAATTCAGGTTTTTTTTTTTTTTTATAAAGAAGATAAGTTTTCAATCATTTAGGGTCTGATTGGTTTTTTTGTCATCATTCATCACTCATCCCCAATTTTCCAAACCACCCGTTTGGCACCTTAACTCATCACCCATTTTTCAACTTCAAAAGTTGCGGCTGGGTTTCACCCAAAAAATAAAAATAAAAAATCAGTCCGTTTGTCAAACATTGCGGCTGGGTATGTGGATTTAATTACAGAAATGCCATTGAAAACTCAAAGCTGAGTTTTGGAAACTGAAAATGGATAATTGTGTGATGGAAACAAAAACTAGAAATAAATCTAAAATAAGTTTTTTTTTCGTGAGATCCACATATTTTGAGTTATGAGTGATGGAAACAGGATTATGAGTTATGAAAACAGCAAATCCAAACATCTCCTTAGTCTTTTAAAATTCATTCTTATCATTTGAGTAATTTCTGTTTAATTTATTTTCAATTTAGTTCTTTCGATTAGTTCTGTCCAATCTTTAATTTGTTGAACTTAATTGTGGGGATTGGATGGAAGGACTAGATTAGAAATGAATAGAAGTTAAATGATTGAATTGAAAAATAAATAAATAAATGAAAAGGAGTGAAACTTAAAAGGATTGAATTGAAAATCGATCAAAGTTCGTGTACTGTTTGTTCTGCAGTGAGTTTTAGTTAGTTCAACTGGAAAAGTCTTTTGTCATCCGATCAGGAATTTGGAGTTCAAACCTGCCTATACCATAATCATCCTGAACGGTTGAAATTCTAGTGTATCTATAAATAAAAAATAATAAAAAAGCTTGTTTTGGTGAACTTAATTTTGCTGATTGGATAGAAGGACATAGAATAGAAGTTGGATGACTGAATAAAACAAATGAAATTTAAAGGACTGAATTAAAAATAGATCGAATTTAAAAAAGGATATAAGTTGTAATTTAGTTTTTTTTTTTTTTTAATTGGTTATTGCTCTAAGTTATTGGCGAAGCAAATGAATGTCTACCCAAAAAATATACGTGGGCACTGATCCGAATTCATTTAGTTTAGTGGACAACTCTGTTACTAAATTTTTATTATGTTTTTATTTATTTTGTTTTTTAAATATAACAGGAGAATTTATGGACGAGATAGGAAATGAATTTGGAATGATATGAAATTTGGTTGGTGTGATCAGTATGAAGAGAGCATGCAATCTATTTGTGGGATGAGCAAATTTTTTTAATCTAATTTAATAAGTGGTGTAGCTTGGGATGAAGCATTATTTGTTATTATATTAATTTTAGTTTTAATTTATAAAGTTTGAGCTAAATGGATATGATATTTATATATATTGTTGGGAATCAGGGTGCTTGTGGATCGTGCTGGGCGTTTAGTACTACTGGGGCATTGGAAGGAGCTCATTTTTTGGAGACTGGGGAGCTAGTGAGCCTCAGTGAGCAACAGCTTGTGGATTGTGACCATGAGGTTTGGTTTGCATCTTTCTTCCTTTCTGTTTGTTTGTTCCTGTTTTTGGGGTTGTGGTAAATTTGTCCTTATATAGTTTTTACTCTCTTATTGTTAGGGAAATGGTTAAGATATTATAAATTTTTGTTATATAAAGTCTACAAATAATGTGATTTGTGTCACTTCAATACTAATAAATACTTATTTTAGAGCCTCAATTTACAAAAATCGGAACGTAGTTTTAGTAGTATGGATTTAGAACACAGTCAACACACCAATATTGAATTTTTTTTCTTCTTCTTTGGCTCGAAATTTGTTGTGCGGTCAGTAAAAGTTATAAATTGCAATAAAATAGAGTAATTTGGTCATAATATTTGAGTTCTCTTTGTCATGATGTTAGCGAGGAGTATGACTTTAAGAGCATGTCTGAATTGGTTCTTTTTTATTTTTAATAGATGAGTTGTTTGAATTGGTTCTATAACCAGACAAACCATATTAAATCTAAAGTTTTAAGCTTCCCATAAAAATTGCTACTTGACTTATGCATATATAGGCTAAGTTTCAAAAAAAATATAGGCTAAGTTTCAAATTGTCACTCATTGTTGATGGTAAATGTGCTTTAGACTCAATTCTTGTGCTTTTTATATTTGAACATGCTTCTAATTTTTAATGAAGATATCATGTGATACTCCAAAGCACGTGGTTCTTTTTAAGAGATGGTAAGCTAACTGGGGTCTTGCCCCAATTTCATCCAGCAACCAAAAAACATGCAAACAGTTTATCTCAAAATAGAGTAATGCAGCCTCCACAAACAGCACAGAAATGGAAGTCATCAAACCTGGAAAACAAACAAAACAAAAATTAAAGTTTGGGCATGTAGTTCATTATACCCTTGTCACACTCACAGATGACTAGCATATCTTGGCAAGACTAAAACTAAACCCATTGATCTTGTATATCCATGACTATTCTGAAGTTTGACAACCTAGCTAGCGTGAGAGAAAAACCAAAATATGACTATTTCTAAGCATCCATATTGTGTCACATTGATTGCTTCAGATGATTACTATCAGTATGGTCTTGTCTTAGATAACCCCTGTAATTTTTTTGCAGTGTGATCCTGAGGAATATGGTGCATGCGACTCAGGCTGCAATGGTGGGCTGATGACTTCTGCCTTTGAGTACACGCTCAAGGCTGGTGGACTTGAGAGAGAGAAGGATTATCCTTACACTGGAACCGATCGTGGCACCTGCAAATTTGACCAGGACAAAATTGTTGCTTCTGTAGCTAACTTCAGTGTCGTTTCGATTGATGAAGAACAAATTGCTGCGAATTTGGTGAAGAATGGCCCTCTTGCAAGTAATTACCAATTAACCTTCTTTGAAACCTAGTCAATTGTTTTCATTTCCATTTTATTTGTTTTCTTCTTTGGTTGTGTACACTGATGTTGAAATTATGATAGGCTGTGTAAACTGTTTTCATTGTTAATCTACCAGTTTTATTTGAACAATGGGGTTAAGAATGATAGAGTAAATCATTGATGGATGGGAAATAAATAATGATTCTTTTGCTCTGTATTGTGCAGTTGGCATCAATGCAGTATTCATGCAGACTTACATTGGAAAAGTTTCGTGCCCATACATCTGTGGGAGGCAATTGGATCATGGGGTGCTTCTAGTGGGGTATGGTTCTGCTGGTTATGCTCCTATCCGGCTCAAGGAAAAGCCATTCTGGATCATAAAGAACTCTTGGGGAGAAAACTGGGGAGAGAATGGATATTACAAGATCTGCAGGGGTCGTAACGTATGCGGAGTGGATTCAATGGTCTCAACTGTGGCTGCCATACATACCACCAGTGACTAGATTATGTAGTTCATTGGTGGGTACCGTGTTAGGCAAGTGAAACAGTTGTAAATATTAAGATGACTTCCCAGACTTGTAGCAGCTCTTGATGCTCCTATCAACTTGCCCAGAAAGTTGTCTTGCTCCTGGAGGTTCTTTGCTAGTTTGCGTCATAGTTGACTATTTTAAAAACTTAGTTATTATACATATTTTTTTTTATATGCCCCCCTTGGCTCAAAGCTCTGGAACTGTATGCTTCGGTGGGGATGGTGCATTGGTGAGTAAATGAAGCTTTGATGCCATGTAGTGGGAAGGTTAATTATGGTTTGCTACATCATGATTTGGATTGAAAAATAATGAGTGATGTATTATGTTTATAGCATGCCAACAGATGTTAGAATGTGATTGCTTTCAATATTTGATTTAATCTTGACTTGTGCAAAAAAGAATGAAAAAAAAAAAAGGCATATCATCAACTATCATATGGAACCATGGCTCAGATCCATTCAGGGGCTATCAGTGAACTGAAATCAATTAGCAAAAGGTAAATTATCCGTAAGGAAATATGAATATCTAATGTGAAAATTATTACAGGTTATTTGGCATTTGAAACAGCTCAATGACAGAGCCTCTTAAATATATGAAATGACAGTAATGGTAAGTCTTCAGAGTAAGACATGTCTATGCAGCGAAAAAAAGGGTAAGACATCTAGAACAAATTTACAAATTAGAGGAATTTCCAATTTTTCATAAACTTGTCAAAATCTACCTCATCCAATTTTTCAGTCATCGAGTGTAACAGAAATTTTAACAAACTAGTTTTATATATGGCAGCAATAGTTTAAAATCATTCATTAATTAAGTAATCATTAAAGACAATTACAGCTCCCTTATCTTCACAACAGCTCTACAGAAAAAGGCAGCAGACAATTGTACAAGAAGCTACAACAGACAAATATCGGCCTAGCAAATAATAATCAAGTAATTTTTTTAACTGTAATATGGGAGAAACGATTAGCATGTTCTCCAGTTGCATGTAGATTCCTAACAATATACATGAACAATGATTGGCAGCCTTATTGTCAAGGCTCTTTATTTAAAAGAATAAGCAACTGGAAGTGGGAAGTGAGCAGGAAATTGTGAGAAAGCTGCTTTCCCTGAACTAGCCAGCAATTGCTATGTTACCTTTCTAAATCTACTTCATATAAAAGAATTGATGAATTATATACTTAAGAAATTTTAATGCGATCAATATTGTCTCCTATCTTTTAGCTTATGAACCAACTCATAGCGCTGTATCATTCATCCTCCTCACCAAGTAACGCAAATGAAAATGGATGGAATTTATAACCGTCTCCCTGATAGAACTTGTTCTGGAACTCCACCCAATGAAGTCGTAATGCATGCAGGAATGCACTTAGTGTTTCCATCACTAGTAGCACACCAACAGTTGCAAATACAAAAACGATAATGCCAATAATAAGAACAATGACATTGTTGAACCTGCAATCATTTGCAAGACATTCAATACTGAATCATAAGAATTTTTTGTTTTTGCAACAAAAAGCATGAGTTAATAAACTTACCCCCAGGCTAGAAGTAGAACCTTGTCATAAAATACACTAGACAACTCTGAATGAGCTAGACTGAACAAAGAAAAAAGTTATACAAGTCAGAGGATGAAGACTTGATACTGAAATCTAGAATTAGGAACTGTTTAAAGAACATGATTGCAATCATGAAAAGATGCACCCAAAGGGCTAAAAAGGTTTTCATAATGAAGACATCAGAGGATGAAGACTTGATACTGAAAACTAGAATTAGGATCTGTTTAAAGAATGTGATTTCAATTATGAAAAGATGCACCCATAAGGGCTAAAAAGGTTTTCATAATGAAGACATGCAGCCTGTAGGCCAGAACAGGTCAGATCTTCATTGTCTCAAGGAATCACAGTTTTTCATATAAAGCATTATCCATTAGGCCTTGCTCATGTCAAACTCCCATGCATTGTACCCATTATACCGCATGCTTCACTACTTTTAAGTACCAGCACTATGTTTAATGAGGAAACATGCAAGAACAATGTATACTCATGCATGTTAGGATGCACACTTCAGTTGAATTCCATGAAATGATTTGAGGTTTTTGACTACTTACCTGAGGGCCCATAAACGTAGATATGAAGCTGTATTAGACACCGCTCCGAGCACAAACTCTATGGTATGTATAAGTTGGTGTACAAAGACCTCACTGAACTCAAATTCCTCATCCCCATGGGAATCATGATGAGATTCCATTTCAAGAGGGTCATCAATGCTGTGAAGTAATGCATAGGATTTGCCTTGGTGCCTCTGACAAAATGTGACATTGATGATAGAAGGTCAAAACAAGCGGAGAAAATAAAACAAAAGCTTCTGCGATAAAAATAATAATATGAAACTACATGGGTAGAAGTTTTCAGCATACTTCTTCGTTTTGTTTCTTCAAGAGAAAAGGCTTTGGAAACAGCATCCATGGTACAGCAACAAGGGCTGATAGTAGTAACAGAAGCTGGTAATGAAAAAATGGACATGTTAAGAATGAGTGGTCTTTGTCTTGTGCAGCATGGGAAAATTTCTACATAATCAATATTTAAAAATAAATAAAAATAACAATAAAAAAAAATTAAAAAATTAAAAAAAAAAAAAAAACCTGAAGGAATTTCTGACCAGCAAAAAGTTGATTTTCACCCAGATCATCAGTAGGACTCAGGAACATGTATATCATCACATGATACAGATCAGCTTGTGAACCGGTGCACCATTTCACAATAATGAGGAGCGAAAGGTAGCCAAACAGGCTGTTTAAGAATATCATCTGGGGAACAAATTGGTACCTAAAGCAAATACATGATTAATAATATAACACTTAACAATCATCATAATGATATCAAATAAAAACATATTCATCACAACCTAGAAATATAAATTTAAGAGAGAGAGAGAGAGAGAGAGTATGTTTGTGCAATCATGGATGTACATGCACATCCAGATATATGTTATCTTTAAAATTCTTTAGTAGCTTTACCAAAGAACAATACAGAAATAGACACTTCTAATAAATCTTACAAAGGTAGTGTGCTCCACACATGCATGAATGCATGCAAAGATCAACTTGAGCAATATAGCATACCGGATATTTATGTCATCTCCATAGAATTTTGCATTGAAGTAACTCAGTATAATTCCAAGATTCATCTGGGCTACTCCAAGTAGAATTGACATCTTCATCTTCAATGAGTTAAGAAATGGTAACTCACTACGGCTACCATGCCACTTAGGGTCCACGCCAAATGGATATGTGTTATGCACCTTTATTAAACCCACAGTATAAGCATCACTGTGACAAAAAGGACTAGTGTTACTAACTTAACAAGGAAAACATATTTACAAATATGTAATATTTCATACTAATTCAGTACCTGCAGGATGGGTCACGACATCCATAGGCAGAGGGCCCAAATAATTCAAATGGGACTGAAAAGAACTCGTTATATATCAATCCTGTGTAGATTGAGAACAACGCCATCATCAAGATAACATAACGGCCACCAAAAGTCATTTCTATGATGTCTCCAAGTTTCTGTTGTTAGCACAATCAAGTAAGCTCAAATGAAACACTTACAAGGAAAGAACAGAGTTTACAGACAACAAGAAAGACACGCAGCAATTACCTGAGAGGAAAATTTCTTTTCTCTGATTATGAAATATAATGTTGCCAGCAACAAGCATATACCATGGCCCCAATCACCAAACATAACAGCAAAAAGGAAAGGGAATGTGATAATTGTGTATACACCAGGATTTGCTTCCTGATACTTGGCAACCCTGCAAAAACATTGCACTAGCTAAGTACTCCAGCATGCAGCATATCTCTTTTTATATGAAGCTTGTTGACTGAGAAATGAACAATCTTTAGTGAAGAATAACATCATATTAACTCTTGATCATCAAATACTTAAATTCTTTTCTTTTAAAAAAAAAAAAAAAAAAACAGTCACACAACTTCGAGAATGGTTGTTAGGTAAATTCTTTTAAGCTTGAGCTTTTTTGTACATCAAGTTTTCACATAAATCAATTGTTTTCCTACAAATACAGAAGAGTAAAAATATACTACAGAGAGAAGAGAGAGACATTGGTTTAAAAGGAGAGAAATTAATGAGATTTTATGAGGAAAAAAATGGACAGGGGTCAAAAGCGGGAGAGTCCACTAGTAAGCCTTCGTTATACTTAAATGGCATATCATTTGGCAATGACAATAAACAAGTCCACAAAAATAGGTTAACCAAATTAGGCATAACCCAAGAAATCTCAAATAAAAAATCAATGTAAAAATCATTACAGTCTTCAATGCAGTTGAAAATAATTAAATGGATAAAATCAAATGTTGTTGGATGGTCTATGTGAAACTGCTAACAATATCATGTAATCAATATGTTATGACATAGGTATAATTCTTGTAAATATCTTGTGCACATGAGTTGCATCCCTTTTGCATTTCTTAATGAAATTACTAATTCAAAATATCAATTTGTTACGACTCGCAATACATGATCAGCTGTAAATCTCTCTCTCTCTCTCTCTCTCCCCACAAGTCAAATCATAGTTATTTCCTAAATACACTACTTTCCATTTTCAAATGTACAAAAAACAAATAGTACAGCATAACTTAAGAAAATAGAATTTCAAATGCATTTATTTTTTGGCAAGAAGATAGGAATTATAGAAAATAGCGTAAATACTGCAAGTACCATGCAAATTTTTCCAAACAATACTACAAGATATCAAGTCACTAATAGATTTATGAATTCAAGATTTCCAACCCCCAGCAGATGTTGCATTACACACTATAGCTGTGGACAGCATAAGCATGGCCTCCCAAAGTAACTCACCCATATGCATCTACAATTTCTTGAAATGAAGAAGTAAACTTGTTTGTGCGAAAATAGGTAGGTGGTGATTCCTTTGAATGCAAAACCTGGAAAATGGCCCCAATTTGTGAGTTGCCGTCAAAGGTTGCCCGCTGGAGTGCATTTTGAATCTGGCAAATATCAAGACTAAGCTAATTAAGCAATCACTTCAACAATATACTTCACATAAAGCTAATTCAGCAAAATTTATAAGTGAAATACACAGTGCAGTGTTAAATCAGTAAACAGATACAGGATAAAAGCACAAACCTGACTAGTTGCAAAAATAGGACACCAACCTTCTGCAACAAGACACTTCTTTGTCACATCAAAGCTCAGCATATTTAAAGTGTGGTAAATGGACTTTTCCTTCTTCACCTATTAAGTTAGGAACAAACTTAAGTGCCAGAACAAAATGCAAAATGCATATACTCAAAGATCAATGCCAACACACATGCAGATACATAAGCATGCACACACATGAAAGAAAAAAAGTAGATAAATTCATATTCGTTAGCAATAAATGAAGGGATTGGAATATCAAATAAAGCAACTCAAACAAACCTGAAGGTTCCACTGCTCATATTCATATCCAATAGTCTGTAGTAGATTGTTCCTATGCAGCAGCCCCACATCTATAGTAGTATTCAGCTCTGAAAGTCTTCCAGACACCTAGAAATCAAAGTAAATACCAAATTAAGATCTCACTGAGGCTGTGACCTATTAGTTATTCACAATTAGACAAACTGACTAAAGCTACTGCATTTCGTACAGTTTAACAAGTCATGAACAGCAGTGTTTACCAAATGGAACCCCCCTAAAGTCAAAACCCCAAAATAAGGGAGGTATTGAGATCAACCCATGTGCATCAAAGGAAGGCTAGCTCATGTTGTGTACCAACCATTACCATTTGACCAAGAAATAGGAGTTTTTGTCCAATTTTTCTGTCCTACTTGCTTCTAATTTAAAATTCACCCTACACAATCCCTTTCTTCTTCTTCTTCTTCTTTTTTCCTTTTTTTTTTTTTTAATTAAAAAAAATAAGCTTCCCACTTTTTTTGGGTGGGGGGGGTGGGTGGAGTGATGAGAACTTTATCCCTACTTCTAATGTTTTCAACATGGTTAGCAACTTTTTCCAGTTGCTTCAATCAAAGAGCTGTTTCTTATGTAAGCAAGTTGGGATAGATGACTCAGATATTAATTTGAAGATGTGGCTTTCAATTCTACCCCTAATAAAATGAAAATTTCACATTGTGTTACCCCTTAGACACAAAACGTTGCATTGTCTTACTCATTCTAAGTCTTGTGATCTTCAGGGCACTAAATCCATACCATTACGGACACCCATGAAATCAAACTAATTTCACGATCATGCTCAAAATGCAGAGTCTAAAGGAATGTGACCAATTGATGTGGTTTGAGCAATTAGGAAAATTTCATTATTTTGTAGCAAGTTATGAATGTGTTGTATGTGCCAACAAAAAAAATATACATAAAACTAAAAACATAAATAAAGGAAGGTCCTCAAGAATACATGTTTATCATTAGATAACACAATTGTATGATAGAGAATATAAAGAAATAATCATGCTGCATATCCTGAAGCTTCTTATTACTAATAAAAGACAGGCAAGAATCCCTTAAAGAAAATCATTCATACCTCTGTGATCATCTGAAGCTGTTTGCCTAAGTCATCCGCAAAGGGGTAACGGTTTGCTCCAAAAGCATCACATATTTTCAGAATCTTGTTCTTTGCTCTGTCTCCAGAATAGAAGATAACGAAAACATTTTTCTCAACCTGCCAATACGTATTTCCCAATTTAAAAGTCAATTCACAAAATCAGTAATCATGCATTGGGTACAACCTTTTTTTAGTAATCGTGAAGGAGATAAACCTTGATATTGGAAGAAAAATTTACTATAATGATAATATAAATATAGATATCATACGCCTATTATCAGATTATGTACAATTGAATTAAGAGCCATAAATTCCACTGCACAACTACACTTTTTAAATGGCAACACATTCAAAAAACAAAAACAAAAACAGACGCATCCATAGTAACATATGGAGCAACAAGCTGGATAGATCTCATCAAGTTGTCTTTTTTCCAACTATGAATTGACCAATATACCCTACTGGCGTGTTAAAATTAAGTAGAAAAATTTAACACAAATGAGAAAAGATTGACATTTAGCTGTGCTTGAATTGCCCCACCATGTGTGGAGTGCATTGTGGAGGGCTATAAAGAAACGCATGTACATGCCCCTCTAAAAGCTGACAATTTACAATTATAAGTTCTGGAATTAACCTTCTCTACCGAAACAGGATCAATGACAGGATCTTCCACCACAGCTTGCTTCAAAAACACATTACCCCTGGTTGAGCGAAATAAAATCCTTTCAAAAGCCATTGATTTTACTCTTGGAACAAGACCACTAACAAACCCCAGCTTAACTTGCTTCGATGGGTCTGTCATCATTTCCTACAAACACCAAATCCCTAACTATCATGCAAAGGAAAAACAAAAGATCTTTAGCTAATGTCAAAAAATGATGTATAGAGACTAGAAAGCTTTTACCTGTTCCAGTAATAAAGGACTGTCCATGGATCCTTCACCAATGTGCTGCACTTCAATTTCTCTCTGCTGAGCTGCAGCACTGCCTTGAGCTGAATGGAAAAACTCACCAGCCTGAAATGAGAAAAGAGCTCACAGTTCACTTCATAACTTTGGAAATATAAGAAGAAGAAAAAAAGAATACCATTCTAACTGAAATAAATCTCTTCTGCCTAACAGCCTAAAAAACAAATATTTTCAGCAACGAATCAGAGGTGAATGTGATCATATGACCTTAGCAATTTTCTTCTGCATAGAAGTATGCAACGGGGGGAGAGAGAGAGAGATCATAATTTAAAATAAGTAGAATAATTATGCACTATACAGCTACACATAAGCAGGGGTAACAGCAGGGTATTGCCAATAAGCTTTTAGATTCTGAGTACAATGAAGCTATTTTAGTTCAAATGCTCTTAAAACCTAGTTGGAAAGAAGAAAAGCATCCCAAACCTTCTGCAGAACAAGCTTATATTCTACTAGCTCATTATAAGACCGTTGTAACTTTTCATTGTTTCCAGTCATCTCTAACAGCTCAGCTTCAAGTTCTCCAAGTTTGACCTAACACCACACACAAAGACGTGCACACACAAAGATTTATTTCAATATAAGACATCAGAAGTTTTAGGGACATTTGAAAAAAAAAAATCAATATTACAATATATAGCAACCTCCAAGTTGTCCAGATCAATATCATTGCTTCTAGTAATTCTTGTTGAGGGTGACAAACCAGCTTTTGTCATTTGATCCTTGAATAAACGTAGCTTGCGAGCCATTTCCCCACATCTTTTAATCTGCATGGTAGAAAAACACACATTCATAGATGCATAACATAGATATAGAATGTTATTAATTAAAAAAATCATATTTAATCAAAATCATATGAGAACTCAAACCATATTTAAAAAAATAATGGCAGTTAATTTTGGATTGTCCAATATCCAAGGTGCAAAAAATCAATGAGAATCAACATAGCAAAGTTCACACTTCACAGATTGTATTAATAGAGAGATGGGAGAAAAATTGGCTCTTATCCTATGATTCACATTCTCTTCGATCTCTCCTTCTTTATAAAATATTGATTCAACATATTAAAAGTGCTCACTCTTTTGTATTTCATGACCATCGAGTCTTACTGCCATTTCATCTTTGTTTTTATTGTTACTTACATTCTAAGTATTCTATTTTAGTTCTACTTAATCGAAAGCATTTAGATTCTAGAGCGTCTAGCCATATTTCTAAACTTACCTTCCATATATAGTAAACACCAAGACTAAAAAATTTTACTCTTTCACAAATCGATGCTAATAATTCATAACTAAATTAATGATAAAATTATATTATTTGAGTTAATTAGATAGAACTTTTTAAAAATAGATTCAACAACCTTGTATTGTTAAAAATTACATATAATTTCAAATTTTCTACTACAAAATTGATTATATATCATCAATAAATTACAAATAATACAAACTTACACAATCTAATCTCAATAATCTCGAGTTTATATAGAAATATATATGTATAGTATACTTAAATTGAGACTTATTCTTACAACAATCTTGTTCACAAACATGTTATTATGTTTAAACTTGACTCGTTTAACGGTCAAGCCAAAATTTAAGCTTAAGCTTAGCTTATTTGTTAAATTAAACGAATATAAGCAACATTTTTCCGGACTCATTTCCCAAACTAAGACCAAGCTATTCATAAACAGCTCAGTTCATTCAAAACCCTATATATGAGACCAATTTTTTCATATACATTAAATTTTGATAGCATATATACGTGTTACTTTTTTGTTTACAACAAGTGAGAGAGGGGGATTCAAATCCATGATCTTTAAAGAAGAGCCGAACAATGCCACCAAATTGCAAGACTCTTGACACAAATACGAGGAACCTTGTCTTATGATAAAACAACACAATAAGAAACCTAGGCTTAGGAAGTATACCTGAGCGGCATATGTCCTCTGGAATGGGCTCTTCTCTGCATTGAGCTGAAAAAAAGAAATAGATACACAAAATGAATTATACTTTATTATTTTCTATTTAAAAAACAAAAGAGTTGGCCAATTAGAGAAAACATCACAAAATAGACTTATTGCCATGGTAGTAATTTAAAGATAAGTGATTCGCCCATAATATTTTCACAACACTTTCTCAACAAATCCTAGGTAGTAAGATAATATTGCTTCTAATTTGAATCTGTCATTAAAATTACTATTTTGCCCACTACAGCTAATAACAACCTGTCATTTAGGAGTTGTCGCGTTTCTTTAATTTAAAATATCATAAAAGAAAAGTTCAATCATGGATCAACCAAGAAATAAGTCCAGTCTGAGCAATGTACAATGAATTTCTCATTTCTCAAGCTTTCTCTTCCATGATATCATTTTAGCTTAACACATAGACATAGATATATATATATCCAAAACCAAAAAAGCAGGAATGGTACATGAAAATAAACGCAATTCTTGCAATCATGATCTTCAGCAATAACAAACATCCAATGAATATCAAATTCGAGGCATGGAATAGCGGATCACAATGGATTTAACAGAATCAAAAATAGAAAGTAGGACTTGTAAAAATGTGAAGAAGAGAAAGAAAGAAAAAGGTTATCTCCGGTGCTAACATCTTTGAACTGAAAGAGGGCAAGGTCGCCGAGATAGGAGATGGTGCGGTGAGCAGATTCGACGGGAATGATGAGTTGCGCCAATTGCATCGGCTCCGACCGTAGCAGATCCATACTCGCACTTGCCCAACCTCCTCCTCTTCTCTCTCCCATTTTCTAATCAACCAAATTCCTAAACTATAATATATACTATACAAAAAAAAACGCATATATACGTAATGATATAGAGTACCTACCTACCATTCTCTTTTTCTTTTTTACGAGGAGCGAGGGAGACCAGATTCTGAGATTGATTTAATTTATTGCTTTTATAAATGTGATTCGTTTTCGTTTACAATTTACAGCACTGAACGTTGAAGATGGCTGGGCCTAGCTAGGCCCATTTATAATATAACGTATATATATGATGGTTGGTCGGTGCTTGACTGCTTGTTACTAATGTTTCTTTTTCTGTCTGTCCAGTCAGCCGTCGTTTTTCACGCGCTTGTGAGGTAGCTTTTACCTTTCAAGAAGAAAGAAATTATTTCAACCAAATATTAAAATAATAATAATAATAATTAAATTCTTTCAAACGACGCTGTTTTTATAAGCGGCCCACTGTCGTCTTCGGCATTAGGTCCATGGAAAATTGTGGACTGCAGTGAATATTTCGAAGGGCAATGGGCTTTTGCATTTGGACCCAACGTATCAATTGTAAACCCCGTGAACTTCCGACTCCAATATAATTCACTGACCCAAAAATAAAATTATACTTGATCTGTTTGGATACGACTTATTTTGTTGAAATTGAAAACTTACTACTGAAAGTAATAAAGATAAAAATTAGTTGAAATAGTACAGCGGGACCCATGAATAGTAACAAAAAGTGCAGTGAGACCCATGAATAATAGCAAAAATAAGTTGAAAAGTAAAATAATTTTAATTTTTCAATGATTTCCAAACACACACTTATTTTCATTTTGGTTAAATTCCATGAGACCTCCAAAGTATAGTAAAATTAAATTCGTTATACTTGATTTTTAAGAATTGGCATTCCACCCCTTTAACCCCTTCTTATAACATATAAACAATCTTTCTATAAAATTAAATTTAAAAAAAAAAAAAAAACATATAAATATCAACATTATATATATAGTAGTATTTTTTTTTTTACTTAGGAATATTTCCAATAAAAAATTGTAAGAAAACATTTGTTATTATCTTTTCAACTCTGGTTAATCTCAGAGAAGAAATCAATAGTCATGATAGCCAAACAATACAATACACAACCCAAGTCCATGACTCAATTCAATACTGCTCTAAAGGCATATATGGTAGATACGAAAGTACTCGTGTTTTTTAGTCCAATAAAAGAGGTTTAACATAACATGCTTTTTATCTCATAAAAATTGTCAATGCAGTTTTGGGTTGTAATGTTGACCTCCGGATGGGTAAGGACTAATTAAGGAGATTCATGTGTACTGTGTAGCTAATAACCAAGGGGCACGGATGTAGAGGAAGGATGGGTCAGTGTGAAAGATGTAGCGGCAAAATGGATGGGGTTGTTCGGCTATAGGGATGAGATTTGTTTGCATTTCTTTGGAACTATTTGGTTATAGTTTCTTCTTATATTTCATTTTATATTAAACAAATATAATATAATCAGAGTTTAAAAGGTTTTAAAAAATCCTCTCTCTTTTTTTTTTTTTTTTTTGGTGAAAAGATAGGCATATATATGCATCAGCCGGAACGAACCGGGTCATTTTATATTAGGAATATTTCGTATTTATTGTTGACACCATTAGAAGGTGGGAAGAGTGTCAATTATTCTGATAATAGGGGACATAGTATTATTTCTTGAAAATCATATAAAACTAGTATAATTTCGTTGTACCAGGAGGTCTCAGTGTAAGTTACCCCTTTTTTTTGGGATTAAAGACAAAATTAAGACAAGCACTACTTCAAAATAACATAATTCATTAAAAAATTTAGGCCAATCCTTATCAAATTTAGTTTAAAACAAAAATAGTGAAGTCAAAGTCAAAGGGATTATAAAAAAAATAAAAAACTCAATCTCTAATCACCACGTTTATTGATCCAAATGGCTTCATTCAATACTATATAGCATGATTAAATTCAATGATGTGCTTTGGTGAGCATATTTACATATTTGTTATATTTATTGGCAATTTGCATGTGGTTAGAGATAGCAACAAGGCAAGGTAGGATCAAGGTAAATCAAGATGGGTGAAGGTATGGTTCCATCTTTAATATGGTGGCTCCAACAATGATAAGATAAAGATGAGAGAGAAATGGACATCGATGTTTGAGAGTTCAAAGAGAAAGGGGGAGAATAACAAAAATGGAAGCTAAGCTTATCAAGAGAGAATGGAGGAATCAAGATGAGGTTGTTATTGATTCATCGCTTGATAATCTAACAAAATGATTGCTCTATAGCTAATATACAAAAGCAAAGACTTAACATCCTATCTAACCTTTCTAATTGTACTATGGTTATATAATATATTTTAAACGTGGTTTAAAACACTAATATTACTATTTTTGTGTGTGTTCTAATTAGGGGTGTGCAAAATATCCACTTAACTTGCCAACCCGCCCGACCCGCCAGCCCCGTGTGGGTCATTAAGTTAGGCAGTTTGGGTTGGGCGAGTTAGACCCTCAAAATTGCAGATTGGATTGGGTTATGGATTAAAAAATTGCCAACCCGCTACAACCTGACCCGCCCGCTTAATTATACATACATAAAAAAAATATATTAGTTCAGATTGTTAAGTATTTAAAGTTAATCAATTCACCTAATAAATTTTTACAAGTAATCAATAATCAATTCCCTAAACAGAACTAGCCTTCAAAAAATTTCTTAAACAAAATCTAAAAGTCAACATTGAAACCCTAAACACCTCTACCTACCACCCATCCCATTTATACAGCTGTATGTACAGTATACACTTTGTGGCTCTAACGCTCTGTTTGTTTCAACATTAACGTTTTCTGGAAAATGGTTCATTTTTCAGAGAGCATTTTCTGAAATATTATCTCATTTTTTGGTGTTTGATAACAACCTTGAAAATGAGCTTGAGAACGTTTTCTAGTGTTTGGTATCCACAATTTTTATAACATTTTTTGTATAATTTAAAACATGTATAATATGTGTATTGTGTAAACTCACCTAATGTAATCAATATAAATAAATAATAAAAAAAATCAAGAATGAATTTGGTTTTCAAACTAAAATTTTAACAACGGATACAATCAAAATTAGTTGTCCAATTTTCATGATCTCAAATACTCATCTTGTTCATGTATATGAACAGTATTTTTTATAAGTAACGTAAGAAATTTTATTAGAAAAAAATCAACCAAGTACACTGGAAGTGTACTATAGTGACACAAATCAAGAGCTATATATATATATATATATATTAATCATACTTCTCATAATTCAAAATAACCATTATACCCATAAGTTCCATTTTAAAATTTAAATAGGTCAAAATGTCACATAGGCTAAATAGATTGATAAATACCAAAAATTGTTATAGAACTGTTGACAGATCTGTGAGGAGAAAAAAAAAAAAAAACCTTATTAAAAAATGGTGTTATAGAGGGGAGAAGAAATTGGGAGAAAAAATAGAAGAAAGGCAGATAGAGAGAGAAATCTGTGGGAAGAGAAGAGGCCAGAAGGGGTGATAGTGAGGGTGTGAGAAGAGAGAAAAAACAAAGGAAAGAGAAAAAATGAGAGAGTTTATTGTGAGAAAGGTTGAATGAGCAAAAGAAATTATTGTTTCCTAAGTCAGAAGAAGATAATATTTATAGGAATTATACGCCGTATGAGAAAGAGATTGTTTTCCAATTTTTTTTTTTTATTTTAAAACCTATAAAAAAATAAGCTTTATTTTTATAAGGGTTATTCGTTGACCAAAGATAGTTTTCCGTTAACCAATTTTATTTTTTTTTTTGTTACCAAACACTAGAAAATATGGAAAATTATCTTTATAGAAGATTTTCCAGTGAAACAAACAGAGCATAGGTCTCACTTTTTCTTCTCACCTTTTACTTTTGGCTTTCACCTTCAGCCACTATCTTTCCCTTCCTCTTTCTTCTTTAACCTTTTTGTAGCCTATTTCTTATCATTTCAATTCTTCACCGACAATCACAAAGGTACGTAATTGTATTATTGTCTTCTACTGTTTAAATTGTTTATTTATTTATTTCAGTTTATGTCATTTGATCCGTTTATATATTATAAAATGTGGTATAATATTACAAGTAAAGCCATTCTGGCAAGCAAGTTCATTGTATATTCAAGTTAAATATGTTATATATCACATAAGAATACAGTTCATCTAATTCTTTGTCTTTGTCTAATTTTTTTTTTTTAATCCTTGATGTGACTTTGGAAATGTTAAAACTTTGAGCTTGTTGATTTAATTTTCCTAAGTTATAAGGCATAGCCTACTGTTTTTAATTTTCTAAGTTGTAAGGCAGAGCCTACTTTTGCTAGAGATGATATATCTCTTTTTCATTGATCCTATGTTTATGTTAGAATTGAGACTATTCAATGAAATCTACCTTTATTTTTTTTTTTTTATGCATTAGTTATATTTTGAGATTATTCAATAAAAAATTGTAGTTTGTGATAATTTTTTTTTAAAAATGTTGTTAATGCCAACCCGTCCAACCTGCCTAACCCGCCGAGTTGAAACCACCAATATTTGTAACCAATCCACCGGATTTAAACTTTGGTGGGTTGGTAGCGAATTGGAATTTTTCCAACTCGCTAGTGGCGGATTGGATAGAAATATTGGCGTTTATCCGCCTAATCCGACTCACGCACACCTCAGTTCTAATAAATATTACTCTTTACTAAAAAATAAAGGTATGTTTATCTCATATTGGTTGTGTGTGTCTAGTGTCTGCTGTTTATAATCACAGTCTACAACTACAAAGGTTAAGTCATTTTGTAGTTGTACTTTGGTTATGTAATGTATTATAAACCTGGTTTAAAATACTAATATTATTATTTTCGTATGTGTTCTAATAAGTATTATTGTTTACTAAAAAAAAAAAATCCTATCTAACTAATTGTTACTATATTTCTAGACATTAACAGGAATTTGTTTTAATTAACTAACTACACTAACATTACTAACCTTCTTAAGTATTTATAACATTTATCTCTAAACTTAACAATACATGTCTTAAACTACATAATGTTGAACTATACATGACTTGTAGTTGTACTCTGGTTATGTAATATATTATAAATCTGGTTTAAAATACTAATATTACTATTTTCGTATGTGTTCTAATAAGTATTATTGTTTACTCAAAAAAAAAAAAATCCTATCTAACTAATTGTTACTATATTTCTGGACATTAACAGGAATTTGTTTTAATTAACTAACTACACTAACATTACTAACCTTCTTAAGTATTTATAACATTTATCTCTAAACTTAACAGTACATGTCTTAAACTACATAATGTTGAACTATACATGACTTGCAGTATTCCAAATGAAAAGAATTACTACATTACACAAAAAAGTGTATTACATGTCGCTCAACTTAAGAGACTGGTAATTTACAAATTGTTTTGTCTTCAAGGATGGGCATCTCTTCTCATTGTTCATCAGGAAGAGGGATATATAGGGTTTGGATTAAGTTAAAAGCTAAAGCTAATTAACTACACTAACAAATCTAACCACTCTATGTATGACACTTGTCTCTTAACACTACACATATATGACAATACTTAAACTACACGTGATGTTGCACACGACTGCAAGTCATTTTGTCTTCAAGCCTGGGCAACTCTTTTCGATGTAAACAATAAGGGGAGGAATATATAGGGTTAGAATAAAGTTATACATAATGTAACTCTTTGATATTTTGAGAATTCTATTATTAGCTTACATATTCACTTTGTTCTTAGTATACAAACTAAATTTTGTGTTAATCAAATTTATATATTATTTGATCTATAAGTTCATGTTTGGCATATAATTTTAAATATAAAAAATACTTAAAATTTAAACTTTTAATGATAAAATAGTTATTGATCTTCAATTACAAGTAAGGATATTATGTTAAAGGCAATATAATCAAACAGTTGAGTTGTCAAAATACTGTTCAAAAAAATTATGGAGTACAAATACTTTACACCAGGTATGTAAGGAGACTGGGTGAGTCAGGTAAAGCGAAGCATCTTTGCCATGGTTATTTATAAGTAGTATCCCTTTCAATGAGGCCCATATGCATATGCATGACAAAAAAGCTGAGCCTAATAAGATTTGATCCTATCCATATCTACCATTTGAGTAAAATCTGAGGCAATAAATATATATAAGTTGACTATTAGTCGCAAAAAATAAGTTGGAACTTGAAAGACCAGACACTTTTTTTTTTTCTTTGAGAAGAGAAAGACCCTAGTACTTTTCTCTTTGAGACAAACCGCAGGCCGCAGCAATACATAATTGAACTTATTGAAGGGAGCAGTCTTTTTAGGTGACATTTGGCGAAATTGGAAGCAATAAACCAGAAAGTGTATGATTGCAAATGCGAAGTTATGTCGGAACCAGAGTTGAGGGCCCAATTACATAAATGTCAATTATGGCCTTGGCGACCATGCTAAAACATTGTTGGTGGCTTAAAAGCTTTATAAGAAAGATCACAAAAATAAACAATCAAAATTCAAATATATGCAGGATAGAGCAGCAAAGCTACGTGAAAAAACTGATATTTTGGACCACAATATGTATATAGTCCAGCGACAAAGCCTAATAGAAGCGATAATAGTTTCGCATGCGTCTGGCCTCGACCTATCATGCTAATCAAATCACTACTCCACAGCCCTAGAGTACCTACAGTAGTGAGAAACCCTAGCTAGTCACTCTTATTGGATATGGTTTTGGCTTTTTCCCTACTTTGAAGGTTGAGCCACCAACCATTCCTGTCCAACTCAACTTGGTTGCCAAATTTTACAGATACAAAGAGTTAAATGTCTTTCAATGTATAATGTTGAAACATTAATGGTTATTGAATTGACCTAAGGTAAGGTGTCTAGCTCTTTTAAGAGTGGTGAGGTTTGCTGGGTTTGGTCCTATAAGGTATGAAATGGCCTTAGATGCATGCCCATTTTGAAATCATATTCTGTCACAAAGATTATATAGCCAAATATTTTCGATTACTGTTATTTGGAAAAGTAACTTTTTGAATCTTTTTTTTTTTTCAAAAAGAAAAAAAACTTTGGATCCTACTTATTCTAAGGTGATAGTTGGTACCCACCCTATACTAATAACTATAGCAACTGTGTAATAGCTCACACTTGATGTGAGACAAAGAGAGATGGCATACAGTTAGAGCCTAACTTTGTGGGGGCATATAAATTGTTCGTCATTCAAAGGATTAGGTGTCCAAATTTTCTGAGTACATTTAATTTAGATTGATGATAGTCAAGTTCAAGCCGATTTCTGACAAAGACAGGACAAGGTATATCACACAATCTTGACCATGACTCGTTTCTTGACCAAGATTTGTTCTCAGATACTTTAGGACTCACACATTTGAATTAAATACCCAAAAAATTTATAAAAAATAAAAAGTGTTTGTGATTCTGTTTATGTTTTCTTTTTCTCTCCGATGAATCCCTCTCTCCGGGACTACTGCGTGAGCAAAATCCAGACCACCTGAGGATTCCAGAAATATTAGTAGAATATTTCTTAGGATTTGTAAGTCTATGAAAGAAAAAAAAAAAATGAATTTCGCACTCAAAAATGTAAATAGTAGTACTATATATACACAATTAATGTGTGAATTACGTGTAATCTCTCATAAAGCAGCCTGGAGAGAAAGACTGAATTGGCGTTTAAAAGTCCATAAATTTGACCAATTAATAGTCAGTGAGACTTAGAGATGTATTAAGAAAGATATATTTGGTACCTTGTCATTTCCATTTTTCCACAGTGACATCACGTGAAATTGCGTGTGATATGTCTTATTAAATATAGAGATTAGAAGTTTCTCAAAAAAAAAATAATATATATATATATATATAGAGAGAGAGAGAGAGAGATTGGAAATTACAATAGAAATCAGAATTAGCATATATAGTACCTTAAAGTAACTTATGGGAAAACGGGGTTATTAGTACTTGATTACTCATGAGGCTAGTAACTATAGAATCATATATAGCACCCTCATACATTGACATTCTATTATACTTCGCATTATGATCATGATCATTTCATTATTAGCTTTTGAAACGAACAAATTAGAAAAGTCTGGTCACCATCGTTAAGTACCATCTTAATATGCTAAAATAGAGCTAACGCACTAGCTAGCCAACGAAAAAGAGGGAGAGTCATCCAAAGTGACCCCAAGTGACTATACAACCAGTAGACAAATTATGGATTTACTTGCAGACAAATACTAAACAAAATACTCATTTCAAATGTTTTCTGTTGCTTGATACAGTAAATTGACTTGCCAGTGAAAATCACAGGTAGTCATACAATCAACCAGTAGAGGACGAATTTACTTATAGACAAAAAAAAAATCAATGAACTCATTTTAGATGCTGTGAATATTGTGATAAAATGACTTGATTTCTATACTGGATGACCAGTTATTCAATGAGAAACACATATATTGAGTGATTTAAGAAGCTACAAGAGCAATCGCATAATTAACAACCATCTAGCCTATGTCTTATTTTGGTCATGAAGATACACCAACATTGAATTAAAGTAGTATACAATTGCTACTCACACTCTTGATTTTATGAGAAGATTTGAAACATAAACTTTTTTTTTTTGGGGTAAGTCAACTGAGTCATTATATATACCTATAGTGTAATTGTTTTGCTTTTTCTCCTGGTCCATTATTCATCATATACATTAGATATGACGATCTTCTCCATTTAAAATAGACTCTCTTTATTCCAAGTGAAACAAAGAGGATCTTGTTCGTGTCTATAAGGATCTTATCATTTCTAGAATTCAGAAACGATACATTATTAATAAATAATAGAACTTCAAGCAAAAGAAAGCCATATTATTCACAATAAAAAAAAAAAATTGTTCCACTTTTGTGTTCCATTTTATGATCCACTATTAACAACTTATCTTCTCTTATAAAATAATCAAAGTTTAAAATGAAAAATAATTATACACATGAAAAGTTGTGATTAATAGAGTATAAAATGGAACACAAAAAATGAGACTGTATTTATATTTATATTATTCATTGAATTTAACAATACAAAAGCAACCAAAATAATAACCCAATGCTTTGATGCTGGATTTCATAGCAATGCATTGTTCACCCATAAGATATATATATATATATATATATATATATATATATATATATATATATATGAGATGGAAAAGTTTAATCACCATTTTGTAACAGTTATAATGATTTCCTTCGTATCATTTGTTCATCAATAAAATCATGATTTTGTAATTTTATGAAAATTATGTGACTTCCTTTCTTCAGCATGATTTTGTTGTTATACCTGCAAAGGTTCTTGACCATTTTTCAGTATAACATAAATAAATGATCAATTTATGCAGTTGTGTCATGAGTGAATTTCATAGGCTGTTCAACAAACTGTTATATCCTTCAGTGTACATTAAGCTTAATCATGGGATAATACAATAATGATCCATAATATGTAGATTAAGAATCATCATCTTCTACAATCCATAAGTTCTGATTTAAGGTAATGTTGTGTCCTGAAGAACTAATTCATGAATTCAAAGAGTTATATTAACTCCTTCACAAAGCATAGAACAAGTGCTTTATATACATTAAAAATGAGGGTTGTCTCAATCAGTTTGAAGATGAGGTTGCACATGTTATGAGCCAGATATTACAAAGCTAAAGAAAATTTTCCATTACCTTTATGTTCTTTCATATGTACCAAATTTAGAAATCTATGATCATAGCATCATCAATCCTATTATTTCATATATGTACCTTGCCCTATATCACATGCACACAGACTTGCAGCAGCTTTAAACACTATCAGCTAATAAGCACTCCTTTTCTCTCCACCATGCATGTACATTCAAGGGCCAATGGTTCCAAAATTATTTTGCAGATAAGTAGTTGGTATATAGAAGTGTGTAATTATAGTAATTATGCAGTATTTAAGTTTATATATCAGCATGTTATGTAACATGTGTGTGTCTATGCAGTAAAAAAAAGAAAGAAAGGAAGGCTTCAAGGATTAACTTTTTGGACTGGAATGACAGCTTGCAAATAGCCAATGCATGAGTCAGACTCTGCAGAACGGGGCAGCCCATGCCCATCTTTTCTTTTGCTCCAGAAATCGTGTAAAGAAGTATAAAACTATAAAGAAGAAAGATTTGGGATTTTAAAATTTAAATTCTTTGCTTAGCCAAACACGGAAGCTAGCTAAATTCTCCGGCAAGCAAACGGATAAACTGGAAAAAGCGGCTTCGAGTGCAACACCAACTAGAAAGCGCATTGAACATCAACCCAGATAAGAAAAATACTACTAGTGTATAAAGAAATCAAAATGGAGTAACAAAAAATTATTATAAAAATGCACACATCCACATGTTCCCAACCAAAAAAAAAAAAAAACAAATGGTTTCTAATTAAAAATATATTAATTGGGTCATCGATAAGATCAACTAATAACCATGAAAATCTGAATTGAAATTCGAACAAGATTAAACATCCCCCATATCATCCTCGCTAGCTCACATCCTCCTCGTTCCTTTCTAATTCCTATGCCTTCTCTTCTCTTCTCTACTACTTCTACTAGCGGTTGTTACAAAGTAACTACTACATTAAAACTTTTTTACGAGAACAATGTAGATATGGTGACAAATTTCAAGATTTTTGCTTGCTAAAAGTAGTTAAAACAATGCTTCTATGACCTTGGGGGTGGGAAGAATTGCGTACCAGCCAAGAACGCATTGATTGGAGCTGGAAATAGAGATGAAGGGTCAAGCAACGTGGTAGTAGTTGTTGGGTTATTACTAGTGCTTGCTGTGGTCACATTGGTAGACGTGGTACCAGCCGTAATGAGATTACGCGGTTGAGTTCCACCACCACCACCGCCTCCGCCGCCGCCGCCGCCTGAGGAGCATTCACCACCTGTAGTGTAACGATCTTCTGGACCTTGATCATAAAGAATGCCCTTGAAAACATGCCCTCCAATGTTTACAGCCGTTTGATATGCGTACTGCTCGTCTGGATCTTCTATCGCGCTTACTCTTACACAGCGAAACACTGCTGGAGAGTTTACCTCAGCTGGGAATTGTCCAAGTTCCAACCCTAATATATAATCAACTCCCACAAAAATCAGTTCAAACCAAAAAAATAAAAATAAAAATAAAGTATATTTGATATTTCTCTTTTTTTTGTTTGCAAAAAAAAAGAAAAGTAAGGAAGAATGGAAAGTAGTCTAACTAATTTCATGGAACTTTTCGTCAGTTTTACTTAGCAACAGTGGAACAATAATATTGGAAAGAGAAAGAAAAGCAAACGAGTGGGTAAAGAGTGTGACTATGGATTGAGGTAGACTTAGTCACACGCAAACGATATGGATTTGTTGAGTACGGGATTCTTGATTATTTGTCTATAGAAATCAATTTCCACAAAACCTTTCTGTATAAACTTTGTTTTTCTTGAAGAAAAAATCCTTCATGTATAGTAGACCTTTCCAAGATCTTATTTTCAAGTCTAAATTTCCAATCTTTGTTTGTATTTGTAGCTGTAGACTATAAGTTATATAACTTTACCTGACGTGGTGTTGGGTATACGAATGCAAGCGAGTCCACGATTGTCTCTCTGTCTCTTAGGATTCTCTCCTCGAAACTGTTGCTGTTCTTGTTGTTGTTGTTGTTGTTGCTGCTGCTGCTGCTGCTGCTGTTCTTCTTGCTGTTCCTGTTGGTGTTGTAAAGCTGCAAGCTGTTGTTGCCGTTCGCGTCTTTTAGCAGCGGGGACCCAAGTGCTCTTAACGTGGGTGTGACAGTGAAACCCTCGGCTTTTGCAACAAGTTCTGCATCTGAGATGTGGGCAATCCTTCTTAGCTTGGTTACCACAATCTTGGCAATTCATGCTTCCACCACCGAGCCCACCTAGCCCTCCTTGCCTCATCAACGTGAACCCGGATCTTGACGATTCATGGTGATCAGACACGTCGTTAAGGTTATGGTTGCTAATTCTTCGACTACTAGGACCCACTCCAAACGAGTAAAAGTTGCTCAAGTTTTGCTGTGGCGGATAGTACTGTTGTTGAGGCCATAGCTCAAACCCTTTGTTGCTGCTGCTGCTGTTGTTGTTGTAGATCTCTTCGTTTCTGTACAAATACAAGCTGTTACCATTATTCTCCTCTTGCTTATCTTCCTCTTCCTCTTGCTTGTTGTGTGACCCTTCTCGTCCGCCTAGATAGAATAGCCCAGCCATTTCTTGCACCCAATACTACTCAATTTTGAGTAACAATCCATAGCCAGATTGATCGCACGTTAAATTTAGTAATAATATCCACTCAAAAATATTTTGTAACACACTTACCACACACAGCTGGTTTGTGATTTTGTGGTTCTTCAGGGTTCGAATTGTAAATGGAATTTGGTGTGTGGGTTTTTATGAGACTGTGAGTCTGTGAGTGTTGGTTGGCTTTGACCTGATTTTTTTTTTTTTTTTTTTTGGGTTGGGTTTCTGACTCTCTGACTCCTAGTGTGTTTTTGTAGTTGGGGGTGTTTTTGCAGCTTTATTTTTGGACAACAATTTTTTGGAATTTAATTGGGTAAAGGACTTAGGAAAGAAGGATTCCTTAACTTGGGTTTCAATTCTGTTGTTTTTCGAAGCAATAATGGCATATGGAATTAGAGCTCTCACTGCAACGCCGCCATGTAACTGCACCAAACTCTGCTTATTACACTAACCCCATTTAATTTATGACAACTAACTCAGACTCTCTCTCTCTCTCATAAAAATATACAACTGTGTTTTTGGGTTTCATTTGGGTTTGTGTTTGATAGAAAGAGAAAGAGAAAGAAAAATAGTAATAAATAAAAAATTTTAAAAAAATTTGTTTAAAAAAAAAAAGGGGAAAAAGAAAATACTACTATCATTATCACTGGACATTTTTCTCTACAGTTCTCTTCCAGTTACAATGAATCTCATATAAGAATGATTGAATCTGAGTCGTTGTGTGGAAGATCCAACGGTGGTTGTACACCCACGTGTCACGTCTCAGCTTTTGCTTATTCGTCCTTATACCGGAAAACCCGCTGGTACTTTTTCTGACCGTCCCATTTTTAATGCACAAAAAGCAATCTACCACAAGAGAGAAAATAAGGGAATGATAGAGTCACATTGTGTCTGCAACAATATTTATGACAGCTGTCAACTTGCTCTGACATATGTTACCTTTTTTTTTAATTTTACATCGGACGGTTCGTAGTAAAAAACGAGTTTACGAAATTGTCGGGGTGGATTTTTAGTTGTCTTACACTCTTACTCATATGATTTTTTTTTTTTTTTTATTCCACTCAAAATTCTTTGTGTGATCATTTTAACATTGACTAATTGTTACGAGGTAATTTTTTTTTAAAATAAAATAAAATAATAGTTAGTTTTGATTTTGAAAAATGGGTTTTTACTTAGAGGTCAACACCTGTGACATTATGTCTAACAGAACTAGTTTTAGAAGAAACCTCTTGCACGTAGGTTATTGTTGCCAGCCATTTACCAGCCCATGCATATATAGCTCAATTTTTAGAGTTTTTATATAGCATTTTTATTATTTTTATAATCAACTCAATTTCAAAATTTATTGAAACAAGTTTAAACAAATGGAAACTCGGTTACATGTGTTCCAAAACACTTATAACATAGTTTTCCTTGTAAATATTTTGCAATTTTAAAAAGATAAAATTGTTAAATTGCATTTTTATTTATTTTTATAATTTGATAATTAGATGTGTCAATTAATTGAATTACGATTATTGACAAGCATTTTAAATTAAATTAACAAAATAAGTTTCAAGTTCAAATTTTCCTCAAAATCTAATAATGAAATAAACAAATCAAACTCAAATATCATGATAGTCAATGGATATGACTTATTTCCTACTACTTGTCAACAAGATAAACAAATCAAACTCAAACACGTTAATAACTTTGATTGCCACCCATGTGCCACTATTTATTTTCTTGTGGTTTCAAAGGTAGCTTAATTAAAACACACTTATTATTTTAAACGTTTTCTTTGTGAGATTTGACAGAATATACATATGTTTCATGAACAACTAGGATAAGTTTCTAAGCAGTTGCAATGTGTTTTTCAATGTATATCACTCAAAAAGAATTTCTAATCGGCGCAGTTTCTCTCCTTAGTTTATTTTCATGGTTTTTCTGTCTCCGTTCAATAATTATATAATGTGAACATAAACATGGTCTGATAGTCAATATATTATATGAGTATAATTTCAACCAATCATGTCAACGTGCAAGCAGTGTCAAATTATTGACCCCTCAATATAAAAAGTTACGATTAACGCATAGATAGAGTCATACCTGGAATTCATATTTTTTTGTCATAATGGGATTCAAACCTTAGATCCATCTATTCTTTGACAAATGGATACAACTTTTTTTTTTTTTTTTTTTTTGAGCAGCGACAAATGGATACAACTTATTGCTTGTACATAGACCGAACTAGGTTCTTTGTGATTGGCTAATCTTTAAAGGGAATAAATGTCCTTGTAATGGACTCAACCACATTAGATCATGACCCATTATGACAAAGTCTTAGGGAGCATATATTAGAGTAGGCTAAGCCTCACAAAGCTAAGGGAAGATGCACCCTTTATATCAAACAATCACGTGAAGAGCCCAAAATTAGTGGCCACTTAATAATTGGGTTTCAACTATATATTTCAATACTACATAAACATCACAATTTTTGTCACGACTATCTTACATGACCAATTATAATTGATTGTTTATCACTTTTACATAAATTCGCATTTTTTTTTCCCATCACTTACAGTTTGCTGAGTGAATAGTTGCGGTAAAAATGGTGGAGTATACTGTATGAGATGGTACGGAGGTCCTGCCGCCTTGGCCGCGCCGTACACAAACGCAACTTGACAAATTTTGTTCGGCGTGCAAAAACAATAGGGTCTTTAATAATAATGCTAATTGTTTCAATTAATGACTTTAGAATAAGAGCACAGTATTAGGGGCCCGAGGCCATGACTCTTTCCTTAATTTTATTACTATTTGACTCTCTTTATAATATTTTTTTAATTAAAATAAATAAATAAAACCCAGATGCTGTTGTCACTTTCAGGCAAAATGTAACAATCAGAACATAAATGACACGGTGTGGACATTTCAAAAAAAAAGAAAAAGGAAAGGCAACTGAAAAGTAGTTGTAAATTAATTTGTAATATGACAATAACATTTGCTGAAATAAAATCATGTTTTTTGCTCAAAATTTTACTGAATAAAATCCTTGTCCTTCACAATCTTAGATTTATAATGGATTGTCATTTTCTCTTTCAAGTTTATTCACCTAAAGGCATGTGAATGTTGTCCGGTAGACCAGTACATACACACATACATATATAACACCATGTAAAAAAAGAAGGAAATCAATTAATATATTGTACCAGTACATATATATATAAAACACCATGTAAAAAAAGAAGGAAATCAATTAATATATTGTTCTCTTGCAAAATTAATATAATGTTCAGTGGTGGCTGACATGACCCCAGTTTTAATGAATTGAGCATCCCTAAATTGGTGATAGAAGCCAAAATCACCTTTGCGAATGACAAAAGGACTCCAAACAATGGATAATGAGCCAGCACATTCCTAAATTGGCATGTGTCCTAAAGTTTTTATAAAAATTTCAGGTCAAATAGTGTTCCTCAAATATTGAATAACAATGAAACAACTTCTGCATGTGTCATTGTATTTTGTTTCATTTGAATCATTGGATATTTCACATATTTGATTCCAACATTACAAAACAGAAGGAACAAAGTTTTAAGAATCTATTAATCCCAAAAGGATTTTTAAAAGAATATATTTGATTGCTCAAACCAAGTAATTTGAGTTTGGGTCTAATTTACATGAGTGGCTACATTGCTTCCAAAAAATATTCTAAAATTGTGTTCTTTGCTGTTTAGTTCTGAACCTAGCTACTTTATTTGGTACAGAATGATTAATGAATTTAAAGTTGGAACATTGATAATAGATCCTAGGGGCGCTGATTGGTTGGGAGGAAAAGTGGGGTGATTTGTGGGGAGAAGAAAAATTAGGAGAGAAAATTAATGGTGGGTTGATTTTGGGAGAGAGAATTATTTTCTCTCGGGACCAAATACAACTACCTTTCATTTCTTTCTTTTTTTTCTTTCTTTTTTTCTTTTTTTGATACAAGATAGAATTCTACTCTAACTTAATTTAAGTGTATATGTGTGTGAAACTCCCTTCTAGAGACTTGAACCCCGACTTTTACCCCTCACACTCCACAAGCATTTATACTTGTAGAGTGACCACCGCACCAAGAGTGCATGGTGGTAACTACCTTTCATTTCTACCTATATGATTGAGAGGGAAAGAAGTTAAGACAAATAAATGGAAAAAAATAAGGTAATTTCCTTATTTGGCTACCCAAAAATACAAATATTCTTCAATTCTGTTTGTTTAATTGGGAGGAAAGAAAATAAATTAAAACAGTTTTTTTTTTTTTTTTCCATTTACATGAATAAAATATTTATATTTGAAGTGGAGATTCTTAATCAAAATTTTTTTTTTAATACATATACTTGAGAGTAGGCAAATTAATAGCTCTTAATATAATTTATAATATTTGAAAAGTATAAGTACTCAAAGATGTTGACGTGTACTAATAAAAATGAAAAATGCTACATACACGAACTATTTTACAATATTTTTACAAATTGCTGATGTGACTTTAGTATTTTCCAAATAATTATTGGTAAGTAAAAATGTGATGTTAGTAGTGGCCCATATTAGAACTAATAAGAATTTGTCATATCAATAATTTGTAAAAGTGTTATAAAATAGTTTGTAACGGTAACATTATTCTATAAAAATTACAAAAATTTAAATTTCTACCAAACCAAACGAATGAATGGAATAAAAGAAACGGATTTCCTGAATTTGGCTAGAGGAAAGATGTAAGGTGTAGGCATGTAGGTTGAAATAGTGAAATACTTTTCATGGGATCCACGGTTTTCATCTTCTTGCTTTTCCCTTCAAACCGGATGGAAAGGGAGAAGAAAAAGTAATGGATGGCTACCCTTATCAAAAAATACCATAAAATATTATTGTGTTGGATCTGCATCTGTGGCTTTTTTTTTTCATTTGCTTCTTTTAGCTAAACAAGACATAAGAAAATCATCATCCTCTCTTTTTCCCCCATCTTTCATACCTTCATTCAAACATAGCAAAAGAATGACTATATCACTTCCCTTCTTTCTTTCTTTCTTTTTTCTCTCAAATTCTATCAACCTTTTCCTTTTCCTAATTCAATCAAATATGTTTACATTACGGCTTTACATAGAATCCCCTCTCCCACTTATTGCAAGAGGGAAAAAAAAGGAAGAAGAAAAAAATGAACAACCTCATCATATTCAGTCTTTTGTTAACTAATACCTTACGGGTAATAATTAAAGTGCATTGAATACTTTATTAAATAATGGCTTTATACATTTTTCAAAAAATAAAGTCATATTACACATAAACATTCGAAAATAAATACACACGATAATAGTGAATTTATACTTTTAAGTCAATGAATCATTAATAAATTTTTTAATTTGTATTATGACTCATAATTAAGAATTTATTAATTTATAACTTCTGTTCTTAGGGTATTTTTTAACTGTAACCTTGCATATATCCCAAAATTTTTGCATAATCAATCACGAGCTCCACAAACAAAATATATACTTATTGATCTCGATCAAACAACCTAAATCTATAATTTAATTAAATACAATAACCATTATCAAGTTAAAGAGAGAAAGTATAATTATCATTATTGTCATGTCAAATTTGTTGCGATACAACTGTGCACCAGTGCATCCTATAAAGGAAAGTAAACCAAGTAGTAATTATTCTTTCATGGTGATTTGTAAAATCAAATTATGTAGGGCACGCGGTTCAGAAATCGTAAGGTCTTGAATTTGAGGTTGTGTTATCGGGATTCATCATCAACTTTTATATAGAATCTGGGATTGTTTGTTTGTTTGTTTTTAAAAAATTAAAATAATGATAATTGGGTAAGTCACGTGAGAGAGAGAGAGGTGTTTAAGAATTAACCGTAATATAAATAGGGTATGGTATGGGATAAATGCCTTGCGAGTAGTCCCAATAATTGTGTCTGTCTCTTCACTCTCGAGCCCTGCGCTACCTTTCTTCTAAGTTGACTCCCTCAATTCCTCTTCGGCCGCGTATTAAAATCCTCTAATTTTTCAGTCGGTAAGGTTGAAAAAGAGAAAATTATTCTTCACAGTACATGTGATATTATTTATTTATGTATTGTAGGATCGATAAATTCATATCAAAATCTCTTTTCATGTAAGATTATTTATTGTCATCATCTAACATGAAATCGATGAATCCATACCAAAAATTCTATTTTTTTATTCAAAAAAAAATTTTGAAAATGAAATCATTCATTCTGGTTTTTTAAAAGAATGTTATAATTTTGATATGGCAAACAACGGGTGGTTATTTATCATTTTTGTATAGACTCATTATTTTTTTTTAGTACTCACAATTTATTACATCACACTTGTAGGCTTATAGCAAAGATGTGACAAGAAAAAAAAATGTGATACTAAATTTTTCAAGAGAAAAAGAACAAAAAATAATATAAAAAAATTGAAAACCAAAGGTGCAATCATGGGCTTATCCTAAGTCACGCGGTAAAAAGAAGAGAAAGAGAAAATTTTTTTGTTGCCCCTTTTAATATTTGTGTTGTCAAATGATGATTTTGTTTCTTTGGGTTCTTATTCCTATTTTCTCTGTCAAATGATAGGATTTCAGTTTCCAATTCATTGTGATTAGTGCCTATAAATAACCATAACGGCTAAGCCCTTGTGTTTCAAAGTTGAGGCTTGTAACCTAAGAGGATGCATGAATAAAAAAGTACCATCCCTCTGCCCCCTCTTTTTTTATTTCCAACCCAATTGAAAGAAAGGTAGCCTTTAACTATTGATTTTGAGGCACCTCCCATACTTTCAAAAGAGAGAGAACTAAAGAACTACTAATTTTTTGTCCCCCACCAAAAAAAAAAAATTTAATTAATTAATAATAACAAAAAAGTATCAAAGCACTCACGTGGCTTAAGCTACATAGCAGTACACTGCTGTGTAGCTAATTAGCATAGAGTAGCATAGTAGTTAGCACTTAGCACTTGGTAGTACACGTAGAGACCTTTAGCTGTGTTTCAATTTTAAGGTTCATCTACTTTGTGAGCTAAGCAAAATTAACATGTTTGTCCTGGCAGATTTATGCAATTTCTCTCTCTCCGTAAAAAATAAAAAAAAAAAAAAAAAAAAAAAAAAAAAAAAAAGAGTAATCCTATCCTTCAATTTTATCGAAGCAAAAGACTATATCATAATAGTAAGTTCTTGTAATCAAGAAAGGGCCAAAGGCATAGTATTAGACTCAGACCAACTTGGTCAATCGAATTGGTAACAATATAAACTAGTATCTAAACTGATTCGATTATTTAATTAGACTACTTATACAATTGAACCAGTATATAATATAGAAAGTTAAATAGATAATATTTAATTGAGCTTTAAATATTAAAAAACCTATTGAATTTATTGTCTTAGAATTCAAAATGTGTTGAGTTGGCCATGCCCAACTTCCAAGCATTCACACTAATTTGTCATAATAAACTCCAATAAAAAGTAAATAAAAAATTGTCATTATTTTACCCAATAAGAAGGCCCATACAATACATGCAAGTGAACTAATAAATGGACTAGAGTTTTTCTCACTCAAAAGTCAAAAGTCTACCTTTATATAGGTTGAAGCTTTAATACATGTATCACATTATTAAAGCTGATTTTTTTTTTTTTTTAATTACAATAAGTTGGGAGGAGGATTCAAACTGGGTGGAGTTTGTGTCTAGTGAACACGTTGCGATGTGGAATACCCTAACAAAGGGTATCAATTTCAGCAGGGCTAGAGGGCTCTTCTTACATTTATATATTAATAAGTCGTTGAAAATTACTTTGATTATGAATTGAAACTCTTGGGTTCTACATGGTACAAAGGGGTATATGATTGGTGAAACCTAACAGCAAGTTGTGTAACAGATAATATGACATGATTACGGATTACCATGCACAACTTGAGTGAGTTGATTATTCAAGCACAATGCTTTTATAATATATATATATCTCTAGATTTAAGTTTATATAAAAAGTACATCTAAAATTGTACAAACTCACAGTACAGGAGGAAAAGATAGCTACTGCTAATCAAATAGTTTTTAGCTTGAATCAATTGATGTGCAACACTGTTAAGTCAACTTGATGAGAATGACAGGAATGAATTTTAAGGGGGCAAGGGGCAGCTTCAGGAGCTTTATAGAAGTGGAAATCACTGTTGAGTTGAACTGATTCAATTGAATTGTTTTTGACAAAATATGAGGTTGCTTACATTGAGAACCACAGTTTAAAGTTGTTGGACCCATGAAATTGACACATATATTAACTGGGCTTTTACTATGCTCTCTAATGCAGACAATTACTACTGAGATTCTGGTTTTCTACTTGTAGAAGTTATAGCCTTTTAGTTTAAGGAGTTTAAAAGACTTCAAAATTTGAAGAAATGACTTGGAGATCCCTAGAAGTAATTGGACCCAAGGAAATCTAACTCAAAATTTCTAATGGAAAGTGGAGCTGATCGTAGAGAAATGGGCAAGTTTATACAACCACAACTACTCAGCTTATTATTTACAGCTTTTCACAGTTCCTCCAATTCATTCTTATGTCCAGTGACAAAAAATTTATGGCAACTTTTTTTTGTATACTACAAGTGTCAATGGCAAGATCATGTAAAAATGATATTGTTTTAATAATAATTTATCACTTTGACAAATTGTGAAAAAAGTTGTGCTCATAGTATTACTCCATACATATATAAAATCATTAGAATCTTTAAAAGTATTCATATTAAGAAAAAAAAAATAATAATAAAAAGATAGAAATGAAAAAGTAAAAAGAAAAAGAAGAGTTACTTGATTAGATAGAGTTACTTCTATAAGGGGTATTATGAAAAAAGAAAAAGAAAAAGGCTGTAAGCTACTAGCTAGTGACAACTTTCAACAATTATAAGGATTTAAAAAAAATAAAAAAAAGTAATGACATGTCATTTTATTATTAATAAAAAAAATTATGTATGTTCAAAAAATATAAATAAATATAAAAAATTATAAAGAATAAGCTATCATATCCAGAATTATAGTGACTCTTCAAAATCAACAATAAAATTGTTATTGGTAATGTGGGACCATTCGAACAAAACTCTAATCAATAATGTTTGCAATTGAGTTGTCAAACTTTCTGCATCTTCAAAAGTACGATGATTTTATTTTCACAAATTCACGTCAAATAAAGGTACTAGATTCCAAAAATTCAAAAATACTGCACAAACAAGTTACCGTAACCAAACAAGAGGTCCATGATCAATTTTTTATAACACCAATTGAATTATGAAAGATCTATACACATAACTCCACAAATCATGAGCTATAGAGCAATGTAACAATAAATGATTTATACACTTCCTGCTGCCTCTCAATCTCCCAACTCACAACCCTCACTCATAGGAATATTTGAGTAAATTTACAATATTAGAAAGGAATTTACTGACTTTAATTCCCAATCATTAGATTCTCTATAAAATCTAACATCCAAGCTCTGTGCCTCCCCATGTAGCAAACCAAACCAACAATGAGTGAATTGATGCATGACTATCTACCAAGCATAAAAAACAATTATGAAAAAAAACTCTTTCCAGACAATGGTTCCCAGTTCCCACACTAGTTGGCATGCCAAAACCGTACTCGAATGTCATCACCTACATCGAAGGACACATAACCATGTGTTCCTCTAGCAGATTTCAAAATCCATCCTCCCATTCCTTACCATACTTCGTAGGTATTAACCCTCTCTCTGTAGGTGTGTGTGCCAAAGTTATTTCCCCAATAAAGTTTGATTAAAGGTTACTAACTTCTGTACTCTCAACCCTCCATTAGCGGTAAGAGAAGTTGAGTGCATATGCAATCTTTTAAAGAAATAAAAATAAAAATCAAGCAGTTTCTGTATAGAAAATTGTCTGTTTATTTTTTGGAGAAGAAATACAGAAATTAGGTAGAAAATAGTTGAGTTCAAATTTTAGAAATTAGGTAGGTTATGATATTTTTTTGAAGGCTTACCAGAAGTAAACCTAATTGTGAATTCAAAAAGAAAAAGAGAGTTTAAATTATGGTAAAAAAAAAAAAAAAACCCACTTCTGGTCATGAAAGTAAAGCTGAACCAATTCTTTTCAAACGGTATGCAGTATGCTCTTGAACACCCTCGTCGCAATCCTGTTCGTTCCTTAGCCTATAATTTTGAATCATTTTACTGGCGCTTAACATGCAGAATGGTAACCAACCAACCATTCAAGTGACAAGTACATAATGTACTACTCTTCAATAGCTAGGAACGCAAATTCTCTTTGTTATGACACTTTGATATACACACAGAAAAATATATGAATATGATTTGTTCATAAAATGAAGATAAGCATATCATGTAGCATAAAAGATTATTATGCCCAGAAGTCCCATTGATTTATGTGATTACTGCATATGTATGGGTGAGTTGCATGTTATGCGCCTACACCTATAAAAGCGACCTTTATTGTTGCTATAAAAGTGATTGCTAATTCATGAACAAATTAGAAAAGGAAAGGTGATGAGGTTGGGATGTAAACATACAGACGGGTATAAGCAACCAGTGACGCCAGACCATCCTTGAAAGTGTACAAGAGTGGGAAGAATTTCCACTCTCTCACTATGAAATGGCATCACCAACCCTATTCAAGACCTTTGCTCCTATTTGAAAAATCCTGGTTTCGACAAGGCCATGGTCATGGGAAGCAAAAATTAAGACCCAGAATCTAAAACTAGAGACAAACCACGCACAAGGCAGCAACATCAGGATTTTGACAGGAGAGAACTCAGGCCACCCTTTGCATCCAATTCAACAATCAACGCAAATATGAGCTGAGAACATCACAGACCAACAATTCACATTGCCCAGTTCCCAAGGAGTTCAAGGCTGGTGGGGGGGTCGAAAGAGTTTTATTCTGGTAATTGAAATAAAAAAGACAACATAATCATGGAAGAATTATATAGGAGGACAGATGGTATGTGCTGGGCAGTGGGCATTGAGAGGAGCACCAAGACTGTGACAGCTTTTTGAATCGTTAAAATCCTTAGTAACAGGGTAAGTTTGACCTGCAGAACCCTCACAACACCATATCAATTCTGTCCAAACAAATCCGTCAAATTTGAGCTATTGGCTCCTAGGAGAAAAGAGAAATAGAAAGGTGTACTAGTAACAATTCTACCACTTCCAACCAATTGAAATTCACATTAATAAAATCTCAGGAAAAGCACCGAATATGCCCCCATCGACTTGGTTCACTAATTCTCACAAGTCATAAGAACACCTAGGCCAAAACGCTCAAGTAGTTTATTACAGTGAAAACAAAATTCATAATCAAGAATATTAAATTGTAAGGGAAATATAACCTGGCAATACAAATTGAACCAAAAATATAACAGAACCTGACAGAACCCAGTATTTAGTTTTAACATATGGACCCCCTGCTTGTGGAGAAAAAACAACTATCATAACCAAAGCTGCTACTGGAAGTTGAAAATAACTCTTAATTTTGCCTCTCTGATCATCTTATCTGCGAAGGAGAACAAAGTAACCCAGATGCATCTGATCCAATAACTGAAAGATCACAAACAGCACAAAGCTGCCCTTCCTGGTCTGGAACAAACCGTGAACTGCAGTAAGGGCATGATATGTCCTTCTGTCCACGGTATATAGGCACGTATGTTGCACCACAAACTACAAATGGGTTTCTGAAGTCATAATTCAGCTGGGTTGCATCTTGCATATTCCTCTCAGCAGCCTGTAGGACTTGACGGGCGGTTCTGGCTTGGTTATCAGCGGTTGGGTTGGTCTCCAACAAACGCCTGGCAAAGTTAGCTGCTGTGCTGAGATTACCAGCCTTATAGCAAACAGTCATGGCATTCAAAAGTGCAAGTCTCAAGTGAGGCATTTGAAGGTTACAGTGGGTGAAGTAGGCTGCAAGCTCCTGTTGGCGTACTGGGTTGTCTCTCATTTCCCTCCTCTTAAGTTCCATCTTCAAACCCAGAACATATTCCTTAACAATGATAATCAATTCCTTTACTTCATCAACCTCTCTCCTTGACTCAACAACAATCAGAGGAATGGTATGGAGAATACTGAGGAAAAGCCGTAAAGCCTCTGTAAACTTCCCAGATGTTGTGGCCCTGTAACCAGCCTTGAGCTTCTCTTCAAGCTGAGAGAAATGGAACACAAGAGTAGGGGGCCCCCTCACGTTAGGGCTAGCTGATTCACTCCATCCCCTCTCAATTGCCACTGAGATCACAGGAGCTGAAGAGAAGGCACGCAGATAAGAATGGCTGCCCATGTGCAAGTCAAGAAATGATGGTCTCAATGGAGCAAAGTTCCTTATACCCAGCTGTCGGCTCAACAAGCGCATTGCAGTATCAAAATTGCCAGCTGCAACATGTTCAGCAGCAAGAGAGGATTTTTGAATCCAAATTTGACTTACAGGCATACCAGGAGTTGGGGCAACAAATACTGAAGAACGGGCATTGCCAGCAATTTTGGGTGTATCAATCTCGGGTGGAAGCTCAAGATCTTCAAGATCCCATCCTCCGTTTTCGTTTTCTTCATGCACATCCTCATCCTCCAGCACTGCGCTAATGACTCCATTCTGCATGTTTTCCACATCAACGATATCCAAATCCTCGCCCCAATCAGCATCTGCAGCCTCTTCATATTCTTCTTCAGCATTCCTGCCCGCAGTCTCAAGACCACCCTCAAATATTCCTTTCATCACCCTCAACAAGGGCCAATCTCCACTACATGTGACTGGACTTGGAGGCATCAAAAGAGATGGTGATTTGCCCTCAGGTAAAGTAGGAACATTATCTCCAAGTTCAGCTGCAAGACGTTCAGCAGTATCATGGAGTCCGTGAACCCTAGCGGCAATATAAGCAAGGGGCAGATGGCCAGCATTCTCCAAGATCTTAACACGCTCTTTGATATCACCCAAATATAGGGCATTGTGGAACTGACCCATCACATCATTCTTGACTTCAGCAATTTTCAGCATTTTGGACAATTTGTCCAAATTCCCTGTTATAAGATAAAGGAATGATAGCCTCTCAAAGTTCTTTGTCCTCTGGTATGCATATTCTACAATGCCTGCATTACCCTGACGTAGGGCCTCCACTCCCAACCGGTACCAGTGATCTTTCTCATCAATTTCCTTAGCAGAAGCAACAGCAACCTGGATGTTGCCACTCTCTAGAGCCAAGTTGAAGCGAATCCTCTCATCCCTCACAAAATGAAGGGCAACCTCTGGGAAACCTTTCTGCTGCAGGTATGCAATCATGGCCTGCCCACAGAGATCAGAGTTCCTAATCATGCTCATAACCTGGTCATATCTCTTCTTCAGAAGGAACAACTTAAACACATATTCAGTTGCATCAATAACAATGGCACGGTTTTTCCCATCTCGATCCAAGCAATAAATTGTATTTCCAGAAACTTTCGTTATGTACACAGGGACATCAAGAGTCCGAATTATTCCAGTATCCCCATTAGGAAGGCAGTACTTGATGTGGTTCAGGGTAGTATATATAAAGACACCAGTTTCATCCCAAGCTCCACTCTTTACACGGATTGTCTCATGGAGAGTGCATTGATGCACGAGCTTCTTACTGGCAATTATAATAGAATGTTTGCTCAGCAAAGCAACGGTCTCCATGTCCTGAGACCAAACAACATACCTAATGAAGGGAGTTTGAAGCTCCCCAAGTATAATCCTCTGCTGGAGGTCAAAAATAACTACTCTATCCTCTGCCCTGCATAGCAAGTTTCCAGTTCCAGCATAAAATATTGCATCAACAATAACCGGAATTGCACTCTTCTTAACAATCTCATTTTTCAGGTTTTTAACCAACACTTGGTTGCTGCTCTTTTCAAGCACTGCAAATCTATTCCGAGCCACAAAAACAGCTGATCCTCCAGAACCTCTTTTTGCCTCCTGAACAGTCTCGCCCCTACCAAAGCTATCTTTGGGTATAATATATAGTTCATATGAACCCCCATCTACATCCGAACAGATAAGAACCGCATTTTCTGTAGGGCTATAAGAAAGTGTTTTTGCCCCTTGGTTCAAGGTGGAAGAACCAGGCCTTCGGATTGGGATTACCTGAGTGTCTCTCTGAGTTGCAAACTCAAAGAAGCGCAGAAAACGATCTTTAACATAGTACATAGAATCACCACTCACGGAGAAAGCAGGCCGCTCTCTCTCTAATTTGAAAACAATCATGCCACTATCATGACCAGCAGCCAGAAGGTTCATTTCAGGATGTGCTCCAAGAATCCAAAACCTGTCGTGCTCCCTGCGAAATGTCTGAAGACCAGTCCTCTTAGTAGCATCCCAAACACGGATACTCCTATCCTCTGAATTGGACACAATAATATCCTGCCTAGCATGGAATAGAACGCATGATACATTATTCATGTGCCCTCTCAAGGTGTCTACTTCCCAAGCCTTTGTATCTGAAATCAGAAAGGTGAGCTGGCAACCATTAGCTAGTTCAACTCTACAACTCATAAACCTGTACAACGTATGCTATTCACAGAAGGAACCCATTAAATCACTGGTCTAATTGATTCCCTCGGAGCTATCTCCCAGCAAAAAAAATTAATGTTAGATTTTTGCTATGTAATCATGCAGGCATATCGAATTGATCCAATAATAGCATGATAATCAGTCATTAACTTTTTCAAAAGGACAATAAGGAGAAAAATGTAAAGGTCATTTCTTCTCTGCAGCTAAGATTAGAGAAGCACGTGCAACAACAACAACAACAGACAACTGTTTATAATATAAGAGAGATTTTTTTTTTGGTATGATGTTTTCACTCAACCAAAAGATAAATTAAAAAAACTAACCAGGAAAAGAAAACAGATCTACATACATACCATTCATTCTCCAAATTTTCACTTGCCGATCATCTGCTCCTGAGACAATCAAAGGAAGAGTAGGATGGAATGATGCCCAATTAACTCCCCGATCATGACCTTCCAAAACATACTTCACGACAGCATCAACTCCACCAAAGAGATCTGTATTCATCTGACTCAACCTTAGGATGTCATCTGCAGGGGCAACTGTTTTCTTCCTCAGGGCACCAATATCCCAGACACGAACAGTTTGATCCAAGGATGCCGACACAACCAGGTCCTCCTTAGGATGGAACGAGGCACACATGACATAATGGTTATGTCCAGTTAGAACCGAAATACAAGTCCGGGACTGCCAGTTCCATATCCTGATAGTCTGATCATCACTCGCACTAACAATCCACGGGTATTCGTGATGGAATTGAACAGTGCGAATGTAATCAAGATGTCCCAGAAGGGTAAACAAACACCTATGCAACTTGTAATTCCACACCTTGATCTTGTAATCATCCCCTGCCAAAATGTTATAAACCCAGTATTATTTCCTCTAAAACCCACCATATCAGATCAACAAGCAAGCACGAAAACTACAAACCCATCTATAATTTTTGAAAACAGAATATGGGGCCATCATATATTGATTAACAACAACAATGTGATTCATCAGATTCGACAACACGAATAAAAAAGCTGCCCTAAATTGAAGATCACAACATATATAGCAATAGCAATATCAATGCAAATCAAATAAAATTCTAAAACAATGACATGACAGGTTGATATGATATACCCCCAGAGACAAACAATGGCTGAGACTTGTGGAAATGGACGCCACGGACGGGCCCATCGTGCTCGTCGAAGCGATCAATGAGAGTCCCCATCCTGTAATCCCAAAGCTGGATCACACCGCTGTGAAGACTCGCCAAGATCCATGGCCTCTTACTATGGAAACTCAGTCCCTTCACTCTATTACTCTTCGTCTCAAACTTCGTCAGCATCCTCACCCCTCAAAATTATCAAAAACCCTAACACGTCAAAAAGCATTCGCATTAAATCTCCGTTTGGATGCCGAGAAATCGACAATTAAGACCAATTCGAATTTCTAATTCGTTCTCATCGTTTCAAATTTTCCGATCCAGAAACCTAAAATTGAATTGAAATGCACGTAATTTTCCAAATCAAGGCGGAGAAAAGAGCGGTTCTTACCTTGGATCTGAGAATGAAGAAGGTCGGATCAAGGAGAAGAGAACGTTGCCGGCGACGGGAGGAGCGGAGATTGGAGATCGGCGGCGCGGCGGCGGTGGTGGTGGTGAGGTGGGCGTAGGATAAGCAGGGAGGTGGGTGAAGGTTAAGAAGGGATTGGCGCATAGATCTTCAGATTGGAGAAGCGTAGTGAAAGGAAAGGAAGGGAAAGAATGGAAATTGTAGTAAGTGATGGAAAGCGAGAGTCGTCTCGCGCTAGCAGATCTGGTTTCCTGCGTAATAACGTAAATTGTTTCTATACATGACTGTTAGCGCGTGCAGTTCAGACTCTACTTTTTTTCTTTTTCTTTTTTCTTTTTTTCTGTTATGAGTAAAAGTGAAAAACCACAATTTATTTATTTATATTGCAAATTTGATTCATGGTAAATGGGATATTATTATTATTTCTTATTTTAATTAATTATTACATTAGTTCATGAATTATGATGATGACGACTATGGATAAAGGAAAAATAAAAGAAAAATGATAATCAATTTTAAATATAGTTATATATGTAAATCCAATCCTAAAGTTAGGTTTAATATACCCCACAACTCTGATTGACAGGATAATTGTTTGTTGGATTAACCTTTTACCATATGATTTTGTTTTCTATTCTTATCCTATCATTAGATCTATTCCATCTATATCCTCTATAACGTATATTAGTAGTGGAATTTTAAATTTAGTTAATATATATATATATATATAGATATATATATATATATATATATATATATTAACTGTGATTTAGTTTCAAGTGTTATTACAGTTAAATTTTACATGTTCTAATTTTATGCTAAAGGTTCATTCAAATTAAAATTAAACTACACTTTTTGACACTCATATATGGGGATGTTTTGTTTTTTTAATGCTGTGAGAAACCGTGACCTCGATGACCCTGGGTGTATGGGTTGGCCATGAATAAATAGTTTATCAAAATTATGACTCAATTGGTAATATTGTTCTTCATAGATTAAATATTTTACATTTAAGTTACCACCTATTTAATTAAAGGAAAAAAATAAAAAAATAAAAAATACAACATTTACATTGATATAAAACATAAGATTGAAAACTACAACACATTGCTTCATAATTACAATTTAAGAAAAATAACAACTTTGATTCATAGTTACATTCTAAAATGTGAGAAAATACAATAAAAAGTTTGGTCTAGAACCAATAATCTAAGTTTAAAGGTTACATTACATAAATGGAAGGGATTAGACACCATACCAAAGTTAGTCTTCTCATAGATAAGTTTGAAGGCCTTGGATTCATGTCATACAAACACACACGAACATAATAAAGTTAATAGCGCGCAAAGCTTTCCAAAGTTGTCATAAATAGAAGTAGCGCATGTGATCATGAGAAAAATAAATTCAACTTGTTTGAGTTTACAAAATCTGAATTTCATATAAGTATATTTGAATATTATGTTTGAAACCCTAATTTGATGGTTGCATCGCATGTTCATGTTTGCATTCATGCCAAATCATCGAATAACACCAACTTTGAAGAAACTTAGTGCAAAAAATTAGAGTGTGCGAGAGACTATTTTGGTTTTAGGGTTTACCAACATGCATATAGCTCTTTGCAAAGACAGGTTGACAATGGTTACTCAAATGTCAGATTGGAAATCCTATGAATTATTTTTTAAGTGTTTGTAATTTGGGGATAGTTCGGTATTATTTCAAGTGTGTATGGAGGGCTTTAGGAACTTAGAAATGATGCAACTCTTGCAAATAGTGTTGTTGCTCTAACATAAAAGATGTGCTCCCCAGTTCGAGTCCTGCTATCTGCACTTTGAAAAGAATTTCCTGCGCTAGCGCTTTACCCCTTCGTGGACCTACTTGGCGCAAACGGTGATTAGTCTCTGGTTGAAAGTTTGAGGATATACTGTGAGAAACCAAAAAAAAAGGATTTGTAGTCAACCTATTGTGTTTATGAAATATTGTTCTAGAGCAACTCAATACTAAATAAATTATAATTAAATCATATCTCATATTTCCTTCATATTGTTTTGATTTCAAATTTTATTTTTATAATTAAACTACGCATTCGTTTGGGATGAGTTGAAAATTTTAGCTTATCTACATTTTTAGCTTATTTTTGCTACTATTCATGAGTCTCATTGCATTTTTTGATACTATTCATAGGTCCCACTATAATATTCAACTTATTTTTTAACTTATTTTCTACATTTTCAACAAAAAGTTTTCAGCTTTAACTAAATAAGTCATTCCCAAACGAACACTACATATAATATTTTCTACAATTTCTCAGATTGAATTTTTAATTATCAATGTTTTTAATTAAATATATATGTGGGGTCATGGGCCCAAATCATACAATTGGGTCTTGGGCCTTGGCCGAGAGCGCATGGGTCTTGGCTGAGAGCGTGAGTAGTCCGAGTCCGAGGAGGAACATCTCCTCGAATAAGCTAAACACAGATCGGGTAGAGATCCTAATGATCAAAGTGATCTTCCAAGAAGTTCTAATGATAGGGACAAACATCATGAACGTACAAGAAGGATAGGAACTCAAAAATATCTAAGGAAAAACTGCTACCACCGCATTAAAATGCCCTGCAGCTAACTTCCTAACCGCATTTATGTGGACAAGACCCCTGAACAATGCTGCCTCGGCTACCGCAACTCACAGAACGCCAGAGAGGGTGTCTGATGGGACAGGCACTCAAGCATAGGCTTGGATGATCAACATGTGGAAGGCCAAGATCGTTTAAAGGGGACTATATAATAGGAGAAACCCATTATGGAAAGGGGATCCGGAAATTAACAGAGAAAACACTGTAGCAATTTGAACTATTCTTGTAACCATTGTCATCCAATATACACTAGAACAGAGCTCCTCGGATTGTGCCGAGGATAAACTTTCTTGTACAAACCTGGTTCATTTCTGTTTGATTGTCTTGGAAACTCATTATAACTGTTATCCCATTCACTTATGCTTAGTTCTTCTACCCACTCTTTACAAATTTATTGTTTTGAACATTTTGGGCTTAAGTCCATTCGTTTTGGGCTTAGCTACAAATCTAGTCCTTACAATATATATCATATTTAAATATGTTTCACTAAAAATTTGTTTGCCCATCATACTGGTTAGTGGTTAGGGACGTTGATTGAAAATGTTGTGTTATGTTAGTTATATTAGGATGTTTTGTACCGAAGTCTTACCAGTTTTTCACAAAGGAATTTAAATCAATGGAAAAGTATTTTTCCCCAGTTTAACTTCTAATAAACGTGGTCCACTTCTTGAGTTAAATTTGACGCAACAGGTTGTCACATGATGTTTAAATTATTGCTGGCATGTGTTGCAATATTATTTATCCTCAACATAAACATGATGCCAAATATTAAAGTCATTTTGATCAGACTAGCAATTTGGAATTTTAGGAATGCATATTGGACCGGTTAACGTTTGTTTGTTTGTTTGTTCAGACTTGCATATGGTGTTTGACAATACTCAGATTCATAATTTAGTTCCTGGTATATGAGCAGAATTCAGTTTGAGTTGCGCCCATCTAGAATTATAGAAGGCCTATAGAGTGCTACAAGAGCCCAAAATAGTTTTTAACAGAAACTTTAGCCCATTTAGCAAAATTAGCATAGAGTTTTTAAGAGGTTGCTAAAAACATTTGATCATTTACATTGTTCTAAATATTACTCTAAAATTGTTTTTGAGATTGAAATTAAAAACTTGTTTTTATGATTTTTTTTTCAAAATAAAAATGTGTTTGGAAAAGATTTGTTTAAAAACAATTTTTAGAAAGCAAAAATATGAAAACAATGGTAAAAATAATAAATAATAAATAATTAAAAAAAAATCAAAAACATTTTTCTCTTTATTATCAATGCCTAACAAAAAGCTTATCCCATCAACACTTATTAGTAACATTTTTTTCCAATTTTTTTTAATAGGACTAACATATAGTCATTTTAGGACATGTGTCATGTTCATGTTGCATCTACTGAATATAAACACTTTGCAATCAATAAAAAGCTTCTTCGATCAACACCTATTAGTAACAATTTTGCCATATATTGCGTCAAGTGCACATAAGCTAGCACTCTACAATCACTACTTTTATGGTCCTCACATAGAAATAGGTGTACTATATCCCACATATATCAAGATTAGAAGTAATGAAGATTACAAGATAGAAGATACTAGAGTTAAACGGTGTAAACTTTGTGTCACGATTGAACTTGAATGTGATTTATAATCCACATCTTTTGGTCACACTGCTCTTGGTAAATGATTAAGCAGAGTAACAATTGGATCGTTATCAGATAAGAGCATCTTAGGGTACGTTTGGTACACTGAATGTGGATTACAATAGGAATGGTAATCTTTATTACCAGGAATAAAATGTGTTGTAATGGAATAACTAAACCTATTCATTAGTTTGGTTGTGAGTTGTAACATTAGAATAAAACTTATGATCTATTTTAGGAAATATCTCATTCATACAAATATATTTTTTAGAAAATAATATATTTTAAATGTTAGAGAGATGAGTTATTTTTTGATATTTTTTATTTCCATAATTGTTAGGTGGATATGGAAAGTTTATTTATTTGGAAATAAATTAATGTTAGAAATTATTACATCTACTAAGGAATAGCTATTACAACCCTTTTAGAGAGGAATAGTTATTCCTCATTTTAAAGAATAGCTATTCATAAGGAATGACTATTCCCTGAGGTAAAAACATAATCAAACTATTGAATAGCTAAACCATAGGAATAACTATTACATTACAGTGTCTATTACAGTCTACCAAACGTGCCCTTAGTGTTGAACAAAGTGAATACCATAAGACCAAGTAAAACTAAAACAGATATTGCCAATAGAAGAAGCATCAGGATGTGTGCAATGCTCCCTTTCACTTCTTGTGCATATTCTGTGGAAGCTAGAGCAAGGACAGTCAACGGGAATGAGTAAGCCCACCATGCCACATTGAATCTTCTCATTGATCTGTTGAAAAGGTTGGGCCTGAAGACCTGAAACCACATAACCTCTACTTCACTTGTTACACTGAAAAAGAATGCAACTTACGAGTAGCTCCCAATATTGGACTACTTGGGATTTCGCACAAAAGAAAGAAAGTGATTTTGAAGCTTAAGATTGAAAGTAAGTCCTAATTATTCTAGAAGTACTTTCCAAAATGTGTTTCTAAACCCATGAACGGACGAAGCAGGTTTGGGCTAGTCATAAAATTAAAAAGTCATCTGATATCAAGGCAGATTTTATTTTCATCAAACACTTTCAACAAGACCATATATGAGTGATGTTAGAAATATATACTACAAATTTTACTAACTGATTTTTACAAATTGATATGTTTCTAATCACAAATATATATATATATATATATATATATATATATATCATTCATTAATTTATTATTTTATTAAAATCCACTAATCACATTTGTAGCATCGATCAATTTATAAATTTTAAGTTATAAAATTTGTATTAACTTTCTCTTTATTTTATATCTATAATTAATATGGCAGATATTATAATTTCTAAATTTAAAAATCTTTTTTGAGTTAAAGCTTGCATATGATCTTTGATAAATCTGATTCCGATTCCAAAAGCAGCTTATGAATAATGATCTAATTAATTTGGTCAAACTAGCTAGTTGGATGGTTTATCATAGGATTTGATTTGATAATAAAAAACAATCATTAAAAGTGGATGTCATAATTAAGTTAAAAAATATCTCTAAACAAAATTTATATATCTTGGGGTTGAGATCTATCTAAAGTGATTCATCCAAACTACTTGACTACTGTCATGACCGTAATTTTCAATGCAACCAATACATACCAGAGACGTAAAGAGGAAGAGCGAGAGGAAGAATAGCATCTTTGAAACAATATCAAAAGCCCCAGCTATGGACTCCCAAGCCAAGCTCGCCACACTCGGTGCTGCAAAGTACAAAAAGAAGACCGGACTCAACATCCCTGGCAGCTGAATCCCACCCGAAAATCGCTGATAAAGAGTCACAAAAAGCACTAAATAGTGCACTATGCCTAAGGAAAACAAGAAAATAGAGGTTTCTTGCCACCCCATGTACGCAGCAGCTTGAGCTCCAACCAAGTTTCCGATGACTGATAATTGGCTAGTTGGATTTGCCACGGTTGATAAGAACTTCTTGCCCTTTGTGAACCATTGGCCATAGATTTTTACATCAAGCACCACCAGAGGAATCACAAAAACCCACCAAAGGACTAAATAGGGGAAGGTTTTGGGAGCTATGAATGGTGCAGATTGAAGCAAAAGAAGCCAAGAAATCCATGGAGTGAATAGGTAGTTGACCCCTACGTTGTGCAAGAACTCTGTCTTCACTGTGTTAAAGTGAAACAAGCATTTCAAGAGGTAAAGCAGAGATAGTAAAACGAGTATAAACAGAGCCAGAGACCATAGTACGAGAAAAGGCGTTGGATGAAGGATGTGATGACGTAGAATACTTGTGTCATTGCTTGGTCCATTTAGTGTCTTCCATAACAAAACTTGGCTGCCTAGAGATAAGCTTATTCTGAAATGTAGTGCATGGGCTAGGTCAATGGGCATTGATATAAGAGGTATTCTCGGCTGTGATGGTTGGACCCAGGGACGGAACTAACTAGGGGCTGAGGGGGCCATGGCCCCCCTCAGCCTTTGAAAAAAAATTCCCTAGTTATGTATTAGCATAAACAATTTACTTTTGGTTTTAAAATTAATATACTTGGCCCCCCTCTCCCAAACAATTTACAAGCTGACCCATGAAACCAAAAATGAAAAAAAAATTCAAATCATTCCTTTTCTGGTTGTCCCAAGAATATCAAGAAAAACATTTAGCTAAACATTCGGACAATTTACAAATCCGGACAACAAGGAAAATCCACAAAACAATTCACATATTCGAATAATTAAAAAAAAAAAATTTGGACACAGTCTAAGTAAAAAAAAAAACAAATTATAACAAATCAATTATAAATCCTAACAAAACAAATCAGAAAAACCCAATAATTTTTACCCAATTTTTACCTCTCATTTTGAGAGCTCTTTGTCCCTCTCAAATTACTCCACCCCATAGTCATAGAGATAACTCTTATGCTACTAATCACTCCATCCACACACCAATTAGTGCCACCAGCAACTTGGATCAGTTGGTATCTTTAACTCAATCCATGAAGAAAATTTATTTTTTTAAAAAGCTACTACTCTTTAACACAACCTGTGTAAATTTTTTTTTTGAATGATAGAATTTTATTAATTTTTAATGTTTTATTAACTTTGGGATACACTTGGCATGCATGCATAAATGTAATACACGTGTGAAATAACAATCTACTGTTTTGTGTGCCTTACCTAAACTGCCTCCAGAGCATGTGTGTGATTAGTCTATTGGTAATAAACTTTGTGCCTTAGCTAAATTAATGTAGTGATGGGAAAAGTTTTATTATTTACATTATTGAAAACTCAAAGTTACCGTTCATTATCATGCGATTGTTTAACAGATTTCTTTTTCTTTTCTTTTTTTACTACTTTTTCAAAATGGAAAACTTTAAAAGGAAAAGATCTCACATCTTTATGCTACCTCAACCTTAACCAAGTAATTATAAATAAAAAATTCCTTAACCAAGGCAACAATAATTGTCTCACCCTTTTTTTCGCTGAATATTAGTGCATGATGTTGATTAACCATTATTTTAGTTGTTTTATTAATGTAATACTAGACATGGATTTGAACTTTTAACTATAGTTTTTTTTTTTTTTTTAGAATCTTTTATATATAGCATTATGAAGTTATTAGGTATAGAATTATGTGAAAAGAATAAATAGATTTAAAAAAAAAAATTATAATGTGGATAGAATAAAGAATTGGTCTAATCTTAGTCAGACCTTGAAAATATCAAGACGTGCCAATTGACTTACTGAACTCTTGATTATAAATATCTATTACTGATTTAAAAAAATACAAAAAAAAATTAAAAAATTAATATTAATAATACATCGTTGTCAACCTCTAGTATTAATATTCCAACTTTCTAAAATTCTTGAAAAAAGAACTTTGGCCCCTCCTAAGTTTGAATCTTGGTTCCGTCCCTAGTTGGACTAGCTCAGTTTCTATCCGTCAAGCCTTTGACAGAGCCTTAGTGCTTGGTGCTTGATGCTTGTGAGTTGTGACTCATGATGTTCCTTCTGGTGCTCTGTAACGACCTTTTCAAGCCAAAAAAAAAGAAGAAAGAACTTTTCCAAATGGAGTTTTTTATATTTTTATTCTGATTGGAGAATAGACGTTTATTAGATACTTTTTTTTGTTGTAAATTATCAAATATAAACTAACAAATATTTTGATTAATTGAAACTACTACCACATACTATTTATTTATTAATTGAAATATATTTTGATCAACGTAATAGTCTCAATTTGTGGGTGCTAATTAATAGAGAAAAAGAAAGAGAGAGGAACAATTAAATGTAGGTACATACTACTAGGCTTCTTAAAGGTTTTTTTTTTTTTTTTTTTTGAGTGAAGGTTGAGCATAGAGTGGTGTTGTTATTGCTTGATTGTGTGTGAAAGTTAGAAACAAAGTTGTCTTTCGGGAGAGTTATAAAAGACCAAGCTTGTCCAATGAATTAGTATGAAGACACCTTTGGGCGTATTGACATTTGAGTCGGTTTATATTTAAGAGTTTTTGGTGAGAGTTGATGTGTGGTTGTAATTCCTATTATTAATAGAGAAATCTAGTTTGTATTGCCCATGTATTATGATGCTAACTATTTTATTATTTTGTGTGTATTTCACAACAATTGATACAAGAACTTCTATCACAAAGCCAAACAAGATGGTATTAGCCTAAGAGGACAGTGATAATATTCAGGAAAATTGCAGTTAGGTAAGTTGTCTGTCTTTAGTGTCTTCTGATATTTTTGATACATGAATGACTTTTTACACACAAAAAACAAGTGATTAGATTACGAATGTACAATAGTACATAAATGAAATTATAAGAAAAATAAGTCTTCATCTTCTTTTTTTTTCTCTGAGACTATATATGTTTACACGTGGGCGCACATCAAAGAACTCCCCGGCCCCAACCTGGAAAGCTGCTGAAGATTGAATATAATTTAATTACAAGGTCATTAAATTACGAAGGTAGGCAAATTAAATCAATTATTATCTTTATATACATCATCAACAAATAAAAAATAGAAGCTTAAGTAATGCATGCTTGAATTAAGAAAAGATCAAATGCACGTAGCACATGCAATCGTAGAAAAATTATCATTATTTAATGAAATGACGGGCAAAGAAACCAAAATAAATTTAAACCAGTTAAAGAGAGTAGGTACTCATGAATTCTTAATTGGATAAACATAAACTCCAGTTTTTAATTGGACCGTATATGTCAAGATCAAATCTCAAAAAAAAAAGAAAAAAAAAGAAGGTATATGTCAAGATCAAATGTTATTTGCTAGAATTGAAATCCCTTGAATCTTGGCTAGATTTCCAAAAGTCAGACCAAATGGTTTGTATATTAATAACGATTGGCTCACTCCTCGCCAAATTTCAAACATATATATATATATATATATATATTTGACAATTCCGACGAGTCTAACAAGTTTTCTGTGGTGACATGACAATTCCGCAGCGGTAGATTTAGTTAGCTTTATCAAAACAGGGAAAGATTGGTGAGAAAATGAACGTATTCTTATTAAAGAAAAGATTTGTACAAGTCTTTTTTTTTTTTCTTTTTTTTTTTTTTAAATTCTAGAAAATAGAGCGTTGGTGCCAAAAAGAAGAAACATAAAACTAGCTGAAATGGCACCTGTTGCCTGTTGCACAGAATAATTTGAATATCAAACAAAGAATCTGTAAGCCTTGGGCGCGCTTTTATTGTGAAAGTTTACGGTTGGAGTGTGGGGCTTAACTTCATTCAAGCTAGGCTCTTGCCTCTATGGAAACCGGCAGGGAGGTTAGATTGTGTGGATTTGGGTCATGGTTTCTTCCTCACAAGGTTGTCTTTAGGCGAAGACTATGAAAATGTTTTGAGGAAAGGACCGTGGTTTATCGGAGACCACTTTCTTTCTATTAGACCATGGGAACCGGATTTTAAGCCTGCTCTAGCAAGTGTATCCTCCATTGCTGTTTGGATTAGACTAAATGAGCTCCCCATTGAATACTACAATGCAGAGGCGCTGCAGCTCATTGGGAAAGCCATTGGAAATGTCCTTCGAGTAGACACTTTTACGGCGTCAGAAACTAGAGGGAGGTTTGCAAGGTTGTGTGTGCAAGTGGCTGTGGAGAAACCTGTAGCTACTGCAATTATGATAGGGAAGCTTGAACAGCAGATTTGTTATGAAGGAATTCAAGAAATGTGCTTTGAGTGTGGCCGTTTAGGACATAGAAAGGAGCATTGCCCTCACCTTGTCCGGCAAGGACCGTCGAACTCGGAGGCCAGATTGAAGGAGGCGGGTGAGACGTGCTTTAGTTCACGGTCTACTCATGTCCCTGACGAAGCAAGGTGCGAGGAGGGGACCAGTGGTGTGATACGTGATTCTAAGCAAAGTACTGAGCAGGCGGATGTGTGTGAGGACGTGTACGGGCCTTGGATTGTAGTAGCGCGCAGAAAAAATGGTACTAAACCGTTGAGGAGTGGTGGGACCTTGCCTCGACAAAGCAGTGGGATGAGTATCAGAACTAATGAATACGTGGAAAAGGGAAGCTCGGATCGGGCTGCTGTGTTGGATGGGTTAAATAGAGAGTCTAAAAGAAAGTTATCTCCACAAAAATTTGTAGATAAGGCCCGGTTTGCCTCTATGGTCCAAAGCATTAGGCAGGAGGTAAGTCCCAGGCCCAACAAAGCCCATCTTTGATATTGATTAGTAGTGATTCAAGCCACACTTTAGATCGATCCAAATCACCTCCAAACTCTTTGAGGCTTACATCGGTTAAAGGGAAGAAAGGGGCAGCTCGTAAGAAAGCCATCAATGGAGATCAAGGTAGCGCCGTTGGGGTGCAGAGCTTAAAACGCACCAGCTTCAATCAACCTTAGGTGAGTACCGATTTGGTTGGGGATGATGGGCAACGTAGCAGCGGTGATGGGCAATTCCGATTCGGTGGTGTTGGTGGTGTTGATGGTGTTTGTTTCACTGCCGACGCGGGGTCATCGATGGGTGAATCGGGAGAGTTGGGTTTTTGTCCTGGCCAAGGTGCGAGTAAGGCTGAACAAAATCTTGGGGTTTCTTCAGCTCTCTCTACTCAAGGAAGCATGGTGGGTGAGCAGATCGGTGTGGGAGTAAACGCTGAACACAGGGAGGTGCTTCCTGGAGGAGATACCATAGTCAATGGTGGCATACAAGCGGTTGGGGGAGCTTCTGCTTCAGATATCTCAAGCCACTGTGCTATGGAAGATTGTGAGACGGAGGGGATGGAGCTGGAAGCAAGAGGTGGTCTTGAGAATCCTCAGTGTTAAATTGCTCCTTTCTTTATCAATAGTTTTTTTTTTTTTTTTATGAATGTTATCATCTGGAATTGCAGAGGTGCTTTAAAGCCCTCTTTTAAGAAACGTGTGGGTGAGCTGGTGCAAAGTCATAGTCCAACTATTCTGGTTGTTATGGAAACTCGTGTTGGGGGAGTTAGAGCTAGGGAGATCACAGATTCGTTGCCTTTTGATGGAGCCTTCCATACCGAAACTATTGGTTATGCAGGGGGTTTGTGGATTTTGTTGAATGCTGATAGGGTTGAATTGTTTGTGCTCTCAAGTACTGAACATGAAATTCATGTGGAGGTAAAGGTACGTTTTACAAACAATAGCTGGTTATTATCTACTGTGTATGCTAGTCCTAGATGTGCCGAAAGGAAAATTTTGTGGAAAAATCTGATGGTGGTTGCTGAATTGCACAATTTGCCCAGGGTGATAGCAGGAGATTTTAATGAACCCCTCCTTGGTGGGGACAAATTTGGGGGCAGGTCTGTGAGTGTCAATAGGTCTTTACTTTTTAAGGAGTGTTTGGATAGGTGTAATATGATGGATATTGGGTTTGTGGGACCTCGGTTCACTTGGACTAATAGAAGGGAGATCCAAGCTTTGATTCAAGAGAGAATTGATAGATTTTTTGTGAACCCGAGTTGGTGTGTGGTTTACCCTGATGCTAGAGTTACTTATTTGACTTGATGCCACTCGGACCATTGTCCAGTGCTCTTGGAGATGCAGCCGAGAACCCAAAATGGGAGGATTATACCTTTTCGGTTTCAAACGGGTTGGTTGTTGGATCCTTCCTTTTTTCCTATTGTGTGTCAAGCGTGGGAGACAAATAATAGGCTAGTTGATGCTATTAATGTTTTTACTCAGAAAGCGAAGGAGTGGAACAAAAATCAATTTGGGAATATTTTCACTAAAAAAAAGAATTTGATGTCGAGGCTGAATGGTATTCAAAAAACTCTTGCCTTTAGGCCATCAGATTTTCTTGTGAAGTTGGAAAATGAGCTTTTAAGGGAGCTGGATCTTGTGTTGAATCAGGAGGAGGAGTTGTGGGCTTTGAAGTCGAGGGTGAATTGGATGATTCAGGGTGACCATAATACAAACTTTTACCATGTTTCGACTTTGATTAGAAGGAAGAGGAACCAAATCTTGGCTATAAAAAATACAGTGGGGGATTGGATTCAAGAGGAGGGAGAGATAAAGGACTTTATTTGGTGTGGTTTTGATCGGGTCTTCTTGTCTTCTCTTTCTTGTGTGCCTAGAGCGGACTCCACTATTTCTCATTGGCAATCTAGGCTCTCGGATTCGAAGAAGGAAAGTATCAGTGGGGGAGCTTCTGAAGTAGAGATTAAGGTAGCCCTGTGGTCTTTGAAACCATTTAAAGCCGCGGGGTCGGATGGGCTTCATGCGGGTTTCTTCCAAAAGTTTTGGCACACTGTGGGGAATTCTGTGATTGAAGAGGTTCAAAATATTTTTGCAAATAGAAGAGTGTCGCAGGTTCTGAATTATACTCACATTGCCTTGATTCCAAAAATTCAGGGTCTTGAAACTTTGGGTAATTATAGACCTATTAGTTTGTGTAATACTGTGCATAAGGTGGTTACAAAAATTATTCTGGCAAGATTACGACCTTACTTGGATAAACTCATCTCTCCAATGAAAACGACTTTTGTCCCGGGAAGGAAAGGGATTGATAATATTATTATTGCTCAAGAGATCATTCATGGCCTTGGAAAGAAGAAGGGGAGAACCGGCTATATGGCTCTTAAGATAGATTTGGAGAAAGCTTGTGATAAGCTAGAGTGGAATTTCATTAGAGATATGCTTATTCGGGTTAATCTCCCGATGGATATTATTGATCTCATAATGAGTTCTGTGTCAACAATGTCTACTTCTATTTTATTTAATGGAGAATCCCTTGATCCGATATTCCCTTCTAGAGGTATAAGGCAAGGAGACCCGATCTCTTCGTACTTGTTCATCCTTTGTATGGACTATCTTGGGCAGCTTATTGAAGAGAAGTGTAATGGGAAACTTTGGCATGCAGTGAAGGCATCTCAGAGTGGCCCTGCTTTCTCGCATCTGTTCTTTGCAGATGATTTGATCCTCTTTGCCAAAGCTGATGGGGTGAACAGTGCAGCCATTAGAGATGTTTTGGATACTTTCTGTAGCATTTCTGGGCAAACAGTGAGTGAAGCTAAGTCGAGGGTGTACTTTTCTCCTAATGTGGATAGGGATACTAGAGAGTCACTTTGTGATATATTGGGTTTTGCTTCAACTCCTTTTCTTAGGAAGTACCTTGATTTTCCGCTAAAACAGCTCGGTTCCTCCTCATATGATTATGACTTTATTTTGGATAGAGCGAAGCAGAAATTATCCGAGTGGAAGGCAAACATTTTATCCTTGGTTGGCCGTGTGGGTGCTCATCCAATCTTCTTTGGCTGTGATCCCTTCGTACATCATGCAATGCTCTTACCTTCCGGGAAGGGTTTTGGATGGGCTAGATAGAGTTAATAGAAATTTCCTTTGGGGGTCTACAAATTTAGCCAAGAAGATTCATTGGGTTGGTTGGGAGAAGGTGACTAAGCCTAAGGAGGAAGGGGGTTTGGGGTTACAAACAGCCAAAGGGAGGAATGTGGCTCTTCTTTCCAAACTTAATTGGAGGCTTCACATGGAAGGGGAGGCTTCGTGGGTGAGAGTTTTGAAGATGAAATATTGCAGTGAAAGAAGAAGAGAAGCAGCAAATGCGGATACTCTTCCTTGCTCTTTAGTTTGGATAGCTATGAAGAAAGAGATGGGAATCTTTAATAAGGGAAGTAGATGGTTGGTGACAAAAAATAGTAACCTGAATATTTGGCACAACAATTGGACGAATGGGGGTCCTCTTAGGAAGTTGATTCAAGGGCCTATTTCCCAAGAAGTCAATGGGTTGGAAGTTAAAGATATTATGCTTGATGTGGGTTGGGATTGGGAGAAACTTACTTTTGATTTAACTGACGAAGTCAAGGGGATGATGAGTGCAATTGACCTTAGGTGGTGGCTCGAACAAACTGATTTGGGCCAAATCTCCTAAGGGGGTTTTTGATGTCAAAAGTGCTTATGGGATTATTATGGAGTCTACTAATTCTAGTACCTTTTCGGCTAGTTGGATTTGGAAGGCAGATTTGCTTCCAAAGATTAAAATGTTTCTTTGGTTGTGTGCCCATAATAGTATTGGTGTCAAATATTGTCTAAAGAAAAGAGGAGTGGTTCAGGATGAGGTTTGTCCTCTTTGCTGCAATGGTGTTGAAACCATTCTTCATGCCTTGAGAGATTGCATCCACCTGAAGCAAGTGTGGTATCAACTAGGGGTAAATGCTTCTAATTTTGACTTTTGGCACTATAACTTGATTGATTGGTTGTCACTTATTACAAGATCCAATGTTAAGATGCATGATATAGATCTTCCTTGGAAAGTTATTTTTCCTTTTGCTATTTGGAATATTTGGAAGAGTAGGAATGCTTTTATTTTTAATGGGAAAGCTAGGAGTCCTAATCTGGTTGTGGATATTGTGTACCAAGCAACGAAATTTCTTCACTGTGTGGCAACTCCAAGGTTGGGAAATCGCAAAATTACTAGATGTATTCAGTGGGAGAGACCTGAACAAGGTTGGAAGAAATTGAACACGGATGGGGCATGCATGGGGCTCCACGAGCTGGCTGGTTGTGGGGGTTTGGTAAGGAGTGCAAATGGGCAGTGGGTTGTTGGGTTCAGCAAGCAGATTGGGGTCACTTCTAGTTTTTCAGCTGAGTTGTGGAGGTTGCATGAAGGCCTTCAGCTTTGTTGCAACTTAAATATTAGTTGTCTTGAAGTTGAGATGGATGCCAAGTCCATTGTTGATGTTGTAGGGAATCTAGATTATGTTAATAACATTATCTCCCCTATCTTGGATGACTGCAGACTTTTGATAACCAGATTCTGCCAAGTCCGTATCAAGCATTGCTTCTGACAAGCAAATCAATGTGCTGATGGTTTAGCTAAGAAGAGCTTAAGGATGGCTGCTGATTTACTTATTTATGATAGTCCTTTTATGGACATTTTAGATGTTTTTGAGGGAGACCTTAATGGGATGTATTCCTTTAGGATATGTCCTAATCCTTTCTTTGTTGTTTAGTTTTTTAATGTTATCGTCTTCCACCAAAAAAAAAAAAAATGAATAATTGTCATAAGTGAATATAGCATGAATTTTTGCTTTAGAGATGTGGATACCAGATATTCAAATTAATAGGTAGAACTAAAATAATCTTTTTAAAACACGACTTATGTATAGCATGATGTCTGATATCCAAATTGATATATAAAACTGAAATCGTGTTTCTATAAAACGCATGAATTCTATTGAATTTTTTCCTTAAAGATATTCAAACCTTAAAAGTTTGATTGTCTAATATTTAAACTGATACGTAAAATTGAAATAGTCTTTCTAAGACATGATTTCTATATAGCATGAATACTATTAAATCTTTGTCAAAGAGATCCAAACTAATATGTAAAACTAAAATAGTGTTTTTAAAACACAATTTCTATATAGTAAGAATTCTATTGAATTTTTTCTTTAGAGTAGATGACTAATATCCAAACTGATATATATGTAGAACTGAAAATGTGTTTTTAAGATACAATTTTTAATTAAAATGAATAAGTTTGAATTTGTTTTTGTCACGCCCCAAACCCGATACTCGGATTTGTGACCATGACCGGCATGCTAATATCAAGCCTAAACCTGATATAAACAAGAACCAACTTAACTTTTACAAAACTTTTACCAAAAGCTTCCCTCCTACTTTTCATTCTTGTTTCCTTACTTAAATGATATAATTTTTCACTTGATATTCAGAGAATCTACATTGTACTTAAAGATTGACATAATCCACCAATTGCTCAAATTCAGAATTTCACATAATACATCTCTTAATACTTTAAGGTATACACTTTCATTAGATCCTAAAATACACAATGTTACAAATCTAAACATCATATTGCTAATTTAGGATCTATACATATAAAACTAAAACCGGCTCCTTCCAAACTCGACTAAGGCTTCCTCTGCTCCAAAATAAAACCTGCTAACTGAAAGAGTGGAAGGGGTGAGCTACATAGCTCAATAAAGGTAAGATATATGAGAATTCAATAAGGATGCATATAAATCAAATCATTTCATTCTATGAATATTCGAACAGGAGAACATTTTCCCATGCATAGTATTTTATACTATTCATAATAATAGCTTATACGCTCTTCATAGAAAATAATTGTTCTCTTTTTTCTTATCAAGTTAATATTACCAAAACCTTTCGGATTAAGCTTATTTCATTTCCTACAAAGTCACCATATGTATATTCTCATTACAAAATAATCATTTTAACTTAAATCAGATAATCAGCAACTTTGTATTAAACTAGAGACATCTTGACCTAATAAGAAAATCTTTCTTTATAAACATTTTCCCGAAAAATATTATAACTTTCATAGTCATAAAACTTAACATTTCATAAAGAACAGGTATCTGATAACTTTTAAACATAACTTGTACTTTCATCAGAAGTTTTATCTTTATAGCACAATAGAACTTCAGAAACTTTTATCTTTAATGAACAACTTTTCTTTTCATCAGAAACTTCTTCTTGCCATGAGAGCTTTTACTTTTCACAATGCATTTAAACAAAATAATTCTCTCATGATTAATAACATAACATAGCTGTTCATAAATAACTTATTGGTTAGTCCATATCTGATAAGTCTGTACAGAGAAGGCCTTATCACATTTGGGTGACCTCGTGTGCACGATATTGTCCTCTTTGAGAGGCCTGATGGCACATCTCCTCAAGGTTTTATTCCTCCCCGCCGTCCGTACACATTGGGGAGAAGGCCTTATTCAGATTAGAGTTACGGGCAACCCCATTTCCTCTACTTTAAATGGCCTAGAGTTACGGGCAGCCCTATTTCCTCTACTTTAAATGGCCAAACAGATAACATATATTTTTCCATGGAAAGCCAGTAATTAAGCCATACTGGCTGAGTTCAGATCACCAGAGGACATAACCTGAAAACATTTCATGCTTTACATCATACTGAAATTTCTTATTTTGCATAGCATTTCATAATAATAGCATTTCCATTCTTTTCTTTAAACATCATGTTCGTGGAATCGGTAATAGCATCAAGATGCTTAAATCATATACATAAGTTTTCGAAAGCTCACGAACATATCTTTGTCAGAATAATGATTACATGCCGTATCTCTAATCAAAAACATTTTAATGCATAATATACTTTAAAATAATCTCATGACTTACCAAATACCCATATAACTTATCCCTTACTTGAAAGCAGAGGAACCGAGAGCCTACAGTCGAAGGAGCATAGACTTGGATACTGATAACACCTAAACCAAATATCAAAGCTTATTACTATCCATAATTCCTTATCATAAACTTCACATTCATCTCAAAGCCTATCTCTTAGAATCAAGGAAATCCTAATCCCACCTCAATGAGCTTCCCACAAATACAAAGTACATTCATCAGACAACATGATGTACTAAATCACAGAGAAACCAATTCATAAAATTTATATATACTCCAAACATACCAAAGGATGAGTGTATTAAATTATAGCTCAAAACATTCAACCTAACTTGAGAATTAAATCCACAAACTCAGGTGTAGCATATGTTGTTCACTGCTCATTTCAGCAGCATATGCTCCATTTGTAAAATACAAACGGGCTGTCCACACAAATTCAATTATTATGAAATTTTATATAACTACTCCCCTGTATGTCCAGTATAAATCATAAACCAGCATACTCAAATTTTACTAAAAATCATGCAAGACAGCATACTCAAATCTGTCCTGACAGAATTTCATGCAACTTATAAATTAAACCATTATTTTTATATTAATCCAAATTCTGTGAGACCACTTCCATAACAACCATGTGTATCTTACAATTCATAAAAACTACTCCTCGCTTCCAAATTCACTATATAAAATTTAATACATAATTTACCATGCATGAACACAGAATCTGTCACAGTGACAGCTTTGCAACGTTTTTCTCATAAATTCACAAACAATTATCAAAGAATGGTATTTTCATATGGGGATTTTAATACACTCATTAGACCTGTTATAAAACACTTATACATAGTCATTTAACCATTTAAAGCAAAAATACACACAACAAAAATCCCAGCAGCAGCATCAAAAATACTCATCCTAAATTTTTCTCACTTCCTTAATCATATAAAATCATTAATTAGTAAAAACCCTAATCTACCTTCAACAAACCATCAACACAATTTCAAAACTTCTTAAAACAGCATATATATATATATAAAAATATATGTAGACTTACATGAAAGGATTTTCATTTCCTAGTGGCTGGAACAGAAAGTATGAGAGGTAGAGAGCTTGAGAGAGTTGAAAGAAGCTTCCTTCTTGCTGCTGGACTTTCTGTCTGGGCAGCCAAGAAAATGAGATAAGGGGAAGACTTTTGGGTGGGGTTTTGTCTTTCTTTTGGTGTGTGAACCGGTGGACTTGAGAGGAAGACTCAAGGAAGCTTCCTAGCACTTTCCTTAAGAGAAAAAGAGACAAAAATGAAGTGAGAATTCAGATTTTTGCATGGACCCGTGGGAAATGAGAGGTTCTTGGATGTTCTATTTGTTTGAGAAAGTCAAGGAAGAGGTGAGGTGGAGCTTGGTGATTGCATGTCCAAGTCTTGGTCTTTGGGTTTGTTCACATGCATGAAAATTTGGCTTTACATGTGTTGAATTTCAATTGATCGCATGTGGGTGGAATTTCCACTATAATATCTCATGCATCATGCATAGTTAAAACACCAACAACTATATATATATCTCATAACTTAACCACTTAATATATTTTTGTACATACTAAGTATATATTTATAATACAAATAGCCATTTCAATTATTTATACTCTACAATTCTTATTCAATGGCATTATAAAATAATATGTTTATTAAATACTCTTATATTAATTTTTGAAAGTAAGTGGCTTAAAATATTAATAATACTTAACCACTTAAACACATAGTTTAATTATAAAAATTGGGTCGGGGTGTTACAGTTTTCCTATGTTTGATATCCAAAATCATATGTGAACTAAAATTGTGCTTCAAAGACACAATTTCTATATAAAATGAATACCATTTAATTTTTTCGTTAAAGATGTCCATTGATATCCAAATTGATATGTAGAATTGAAATAATGTTTCTAAATCGCGATTTCTTTATAACATGAATTATATTGAATTTTTTTCTTAGAAATATCCAAATCTTAAAGGTATGGATGCCTGATATCCAAATTGATATGTAGAACTGAAATAGTATTTCTAATCCACATTTTTTGTATATATAACATGATTATTATTGAATTTTTGCGTTAAAGAAATTCAAACCTTAAAGGTTTGGATGCATGATATCTAAAACTAAAATAGTCTTTCTAAAACACGATTTTCTATAGAACATGAATTACATTGAATTTTTTCCTTAGAGGTTTGGATGTCTGATATCCAAACCCTGGTATCCAAATATGTAGAACATAGATAGTATTTTTAAGACAAACTTTCTATACAGCATGAATTCTATTGAATTTTTGCCTTAGAGATTTCTATATAGCAAGAATTCTATTGAATAATCTAAACCTTAAAGTTTTGGATGTTTGATATTCGAACTTATATGTAGAACTAAGATTGAATTTTTGCCTTTGATTTTTGTTCTCATTGTTTCAAATTTTCAAATCCAGAAACCTAAAATTGAATTGAAATGCACGTAATTTTCCAAATCAAGGCGGAGAAAAGAGCGGATCTTACCTCGGATTTGAGAATGAGGAAGATCGGAGATTGGAGATCAACGGTAGTGGTGGTGGGGGTAAGGTGGGCGTAGGATAAGCATGGAGGTGGGTGAAGGTTAAGAAGGGAAGGACCCCACCACAACTTGATTGACAGGATAAGTTTCTAAAAAAAAAAAAACTTGATTGACAGTATAATTGTTTGTTGGATTAATCATTTACCATATTGTTTTGTTTTCTATTATTGATCTTATCATTAAATATTTACCATCTATATCCGATATAATATATATTAGCAGTGGAATTTCAAATTTAGTTAAAATTAAAATTTTGTTTTTAACTGTGATTTTGTGCCAAGTGTTATTGCAGTTAAATTTTACACATTCTAATTTTATGCTAAGGATTCATTCAAATTAAATTAAACTACACTTATGGCACTTTAAGTTCAGGGATGTTTTGTTTTTTAATGTTGAGAGAAATCATGATCTCGAGGATACCTTGGGTGTACGGATAGGCCATGAACAAATAGTTTATCAAAATTATGGCTCAATTGGTAATATTGTTCCTCATATATTGAGGTTTTTACATTTATGTTACCACTTATTTAATGAAAATAAAAAAATAAAAACGAAAAAAATACAACATGTACATTGATGTAAAACATAAGATTGAAAACTACAACACATTGCTTCATAAATTCAACTTGTTTGAGTTTACAAAATCTGTTAGTATATTTGAATATTATGTTTGAATCCCTAATTTGATGCTTGCATCACATGTTCATTTTTGCATTCATGCCAAATCAACGAATAATTCCAATTTTGAAGAAACTTAGTGCAAAAAATTAGAGTGTGCAAGAGACTATTTTGGTTTTAGGGTTTACCAACATGCATAGCTCTTTTGCAAAGATAGGTTGACAATGGTTACTCAAATGTTGGATTGGAAATCCTATGAATTAGTTTTTAAGTGTTTGTAATTTGGAGATAGTTCGGTATTATTTCAAGTGGGTGTGGAGGGCCTTAGGAACTTATAAATGATGTAACTCTTGTAGATAGTGTTGTTGCTCTGACATAAAGGATCTGTAGTCAACCTATTGTGTTTATGAAATATTGTTCTAGATCAACTCAATACTAAATAAATTATAATTAAATCATATCTCATATTTCCTTCATATTCTTTTGATTTCAATTTTTATTTTTATAATTAAACTACGCATCTGTTTTGGATGAGTTGAAAAATTCAGCTTATCTATATTTTTAGCTTATTTTTGCTACTACTCATGAGTTCCACTGCACTTTTTGATACTATTCAAGGATCTTACTGTACTATTCAGCTTATTTTTAACCAGTTTTCTATATTTTCAGAAAAAGTTTTTAGTTTGAACTAAGTAAGCTGTTCCCAAACGGATAAGTACATATAATATTTTCTACAATTTCTCATATTGAATTTTTAACTATCAATGTTTTTAATTAAATATTTATCATATTTAAATATGTTTCACTAAAAATTTGTTTGCCCATCATACTGGTTAGTGGTTAGGGACGTTGATTGAAAATGTTGTGTTATACTGTTATGTCAGTTATATTAGGATGTTTTGTACCGACGTCTTACCAGTTTTTCACAAAGAAATTTTAAATCAATGGAAAGTATTTTTCCCCAGTTTAACTTCTAATTAAAATGGTCCACTTCTTGAGTTAAATTTGACGCAACAGGTTGTCACATGATGTTTAAATTATTGCTGGGCATGTGTTGCAATTATTTATCCCCAACATAAACATGATGCCAAATATTAAAGTCATTTTGATCAGATGTGCAATTTTGGAGTTTTAGTAATGCATATTGGACCGGTTAACGTTTGTTTGTTCAGACTCGCATATGGTGTTTGACTAGACATGGCAAAACGGGCGGGGCGAGTCGGGTTCGGGTTGGGTCAATCGGGTCGCGGGTCAAAACGGGTCATTTTTAAAACAGGTCAAATGGGTCGCGGGTTGAGTCGGGTCGAGTTGACCCGTATTTTTCAAACAATTTTTTTTTTTTTTTTGAAATAGATGCAATCTGTCAATTGTTTATGAGTTCCTTAATTGTGATTAGATTCTCACTAGTGATATTGTTACCAATTACCACTAAACACTTGAATTGATACCCAAATTTGGTGCAACTCTTGTTCCAGCTTTCTAGAAACTAATCTTGGTATAATCTTCAATCTATTTAAAGTAGGAAGAGAAAATGAAAGTGGCAAGTAAAGAATGACAAACTATAATGGAGTACATAACATATTAAGCAAAAAAGAATAAGTAAATATTTTATAAAAATTACACCTTAATCTCAATCTACTCAACGTTGGTAGACGTGGCAAAACGGGCGGGTCGGGTTCGGATCGGGTCAATCGGGTCGCGGGTCAAAACGGATCATTTTTAAACGGGTCAAACAGGTCTAACCCGTTTTGCCATGTCTATGTTTGACAATACTCAGATTCATAATTTAGTTCCTGGTATATGTGTAGAATTCAGTTTGAGTTTCGCCCTTCTAGAATTATAGAAGGCCCATAGAGCGCTACAAGAGCCCGAAAGAGTTTTTAACAGAAATATCAGCCCATTTAGCAAAACTAGCATAGAGTTTGTAAGAGGTTGCCAAAAACATTTGACTATTTACGCTGTTCCAAATATTACTCTAAAATTGTTTTTGAGATTGAAATTAAAAACTTGTTTTTATGATTTTTTTTCAAAATAAAAATGTGTTTGGAAAAGATTTGTTTAAAAACAATTATTAGAAAACAAAAATATGAAAACAATGGTAAAAATAATAAATAATAAATAATTAAAAAAAAATCAAAAACATTTTTCTCTTTATCATCAATACCTAACAAAAAGCTTATCCCATCAACAATTATTAGTAACATTTTTTTCCAAATTTTTTTTTAATAGGACTAACATATAGCCATTTTAGGACATGTGTCATGTTCATGTTGCATCTAGTAAATATAAACACTTTGCAATCAATAAAAAGCTTCTTCGATCAACACCTATTAGTAACAATTTTGCAATAGGACCAACACATGGTTATTTTAGAACATATATTATGTGAAGTGCACGTAAGCTAGCACTCTACAACAGTGGCGGAGCCAGGAATTTAGATCAGGGGGGGCAAGATTAAAAGACAAGATTGGAAGTAAAAAATTAATCAATATTAATAACAAAATAAGTAAACAACTATATGATAATGTAATTGTCATACATAATCTAACATAAAATGTAAACTTTAATTTATTTTTTCACACCTAGCTTATTTTACTCAATTGCCCTCGACGATTTTTCATATTTTGAAACCGCTGCATGATTTCTTCACATTCAATAGTTTTGAATATATCTTTCTCAATATATGTGACTAAGCAATCATTCATCCACTGATCTCCTATTCGATTGCGTAATCGATTTTTAATTATGTTCATTGCTGAAAAAGCTCTTTCAACAGTAGCTGTTGCAACTGGTAAGATCAATGCCAAAGTCACTAATGAGTAAACCAATGGATATGAAACATTCTTTTTCATTTCTATCATCTTTTCTGCAAGCTGTCCAATTCCTTTAAGTGCTGAAAACTCTTCAGTGGACCGCATGTCATGGATGTATGTCTCAAGTTGGTTATCCAAGAAAGAAACTTGAACTGTTGAAAAATCACTTGGATAAAACTGAGCAAGCCGAATCAATTTCTCCTTGTTGAATGCTGAAAATAAGTTATCTGGGTTCAAACACGCAACACAAAGTAATAATTCAGAATTTTCAAAACGACTATTAAGTTCCTGAAGTTGCATATCTATAACAGTATAAAAAAGCTCCACTTGATAATGATGTGAATTTTTCATGTTTTGAGCTTTTCGTCGTGGCCGAGGTTGATATAAATCATCCATATCAGGAACATCAATATTATTTTTTGCACAAAATGTAGAAACCTCCTCTAGCAAAGTGTTCCACCCATCATCTCTCATGGCTTGTAAACGTTGCTTTGAAATGTCAACCAACTTCATAGCATTCACAATATCTTGATCTTTTCGTTGTAATGCCTGTGACAACTCATTACTTATGCCAAGCACACCTTTCATCAAATGTAAATCAAACACGAATTCAAATGTCTGGAGTAAACCAATTAAGATATTTGCTTCTGCTCTCTGATCAGAATCTAAACCATCTTCTATAATAGTTTCAATCACATCAATTACAGAAGAAAACATGTGAATAAGATTTACAAGTGCACCATAATGAGAACTCCAACGTGTATCTCCAGGTCTTTTTAGACTCATTTCTTGATTCAAGCCACGACCAGTTGAAATTTCATTATTTTTTAGTGCTTCTATAACTTCAGCATTACGTTTTTCACGAAGAATATCACGACGTTTACATGATGCTCCAACAATATTGAATACCTTTGCAACCAAGTTAAAAAAGGTTGCAATTTGGATGTGATTTTTTGCTACTGCAACTAATGTTAGTTGAAGCTGATGTGCAAAGCAATGGACATAATAGGCAGAAGGATTATCTTTCAAAATAAGAGTTTTTAGTCCATTTAACTCACCTCGCATGTTGCTTGCCCCGTCGTAGCCTTGTCCCCGCAATCTACTAATGCTTAAGCTATGTTTATTAAATACTTCCTCAATTGCACTCTTTAGTGTTACTGCTGATGTATTATTAACATGTGTAATGCCTAAAAAGCGCTCATTCACATGTCCCAATTTGTCCACATAGCGCAAAGCAATTGCCATTTGTTCTTTAGTAGATGTATCACGTGATTCATCAACTATAATAGCAAATAATGAGTCTCCAATATCTTTAATAATAGCATTTATTGTCTCAACGGCTGCAGCATTTGCTATTTCTTTTTGGATATCAGGAGAGGTCATTTGATGATTTTCAGGAGCGTTTTCAAGAACTGCCTTATCAATCTCTTCATTGTGATTTGCAAGAAACCGTAATAATTCAAGAAAATTTCCTTGATTATTGGAGTCTTTAGATTCATCATGGCCACGAAATGCTAATCCTTGTCGTTGTAGAAAACAAATACAATCCACTGATGCATTCAAACGAGTCCGATATTCCCTTTTCTCAACATCTGATTGCTTGTTTATAACTGTTTGAATACTTTGTCTCTGGTTTAACAAAGCTTCACATTTTCTTTGAGCTATATTATGTGCACTGTTGTGCTCCCCAACGTGATTCTGTAATTTCTCCTTTTTTTTCCAATTTCTGAATCCTTCAGTAACAAATGAGTCTCCCCCTCCTTGATCACCAGTATCAGGTCGAAATAGATAACAATATAGACAATATGCAGCATCTTTGGTAATGCTATATTCCAACCAACCTTGAAATTCTTTGAACCACACTGGATTAAATCGACGCTTTGTTTTGCCAAATTGACTTTGTGGAAAATCATGGTTAACTGGTTGACAAGCTTTATTTTGTAGATAATGCCTTCTAATTTGATCTCTTTCATTAGGATGATAGTTAGAAATTTTTATTCTTAAACCAGGATCCGTGGGAAGATTTGCAACATCCACTTCGATACGAGTTCGTTTAGGATTTGATCCGGACTCATTATTATGATCAGGATTCTCCATAATCTCAATTAACTACAAATATATATGTCATATCATTAAAATAAAGAAAAAAAAATTACAATTTATGATTAAGAATAATCAAATTAAGAGATCATTATAAATACAAATAGTTTAAATATATAATTTGAATTATAAATTTATGGTTAAAAATAGTCAAATCAATTCATCTAAATATATACAGTTTAAACATATAATTTAATTCTTTAAAAAATTAAATAAACAAATAAATTAAAGCAAAAGTATTAAGAATATACATACCTATGAATATTTGAATGTGTGACTTAAAACCCAACTTGAATGCTTTTAAAAACTGCACAAAAACTCTTAGATCCAAAGAAAGAGACTGGTTTGAAAAGAAATTTTTTTTCTTTTGATGGGAGGCCGTGCTCTGTTTGCATTATATATAATTTTTTTTTTTTTAAGAGTTCTATGCTAGTTCTGATTCCTATTCCGTGTAGGGGTATCAAAGTTGTTATTTTTTTTATTTTTTTAATCAATACCAAGTGGGACCCACGGTTTTATTGAATAAGGTGAATTCATTTAATAATAGACTTCTACAGGCGGCTTGGTAGAGCATAAAAAAAATTCTACAGGCAGCTTGGTCTAGTCTATCAAGTTTACTAAGTAGGGCCCATTGATTTTATATATAGAATTGTACCACCATTAGGAGTAGAAGTCAACTGCTACTAGGAAAGTTGGAAAGGTAACGTGAATTTACTTGATTGAGATTTTTTTTTTTTTTTTGGTCTTTTGTGTAGGGGGGGCAAAGATGGTATTTCAGGTCATATTAGTTAAAAAAATTTGAAAGTTCAGGGGGGGCAGGTGCCCCCCCTCGCCCCCCCCTCCCTCCGCCCCTGCTCTACAATCACTACTTTTACGGTCCTCACATAGAAATAGGTGTACTATATCCCACATATATCAAGAAAATGAGTTAAAAGTAATAATGAAGTTTACAAGATACTAGAGTTAAACTGTGTAAACTTTATGTCACGATTAAGCTTGAATGTGATTTATAATCCACATCTTTTGGTCACACTGCCCTTGGTAAATGATTAAGTAGAGCAACAATTGGATCGTTGTCAGATAAGAGCATCTTAGTGTTGAACAAAGTGAATACCATAAGACCAAGTAAAACTAAAACAGATATTGCCAATAGAAGAAGCATCAGGATGTGTGCAATGCTCCCTTTCACTTCTTGTGCATATTCTGTGGAAGCTAGAGCAAGGACAGTCAACGGGAATGAGTAAGCCCACCATGCCACGTTGAATTTTCTCATTGATCTCTTGAAAAGGTTGGGCCTGAAGACCTGAAACCACATAACCTCTACGTCACTTGTTACACTGAAAAAGAATGCAACTTACGAGTAGCTCCCAATATTGGACTACTTGGGATTTCGCACGAAAGAGAGAAAGTGATTTTGAAGCTTAGGATTGAAAGTAAGTCCTAATCATTCTAGAAGTACTTTCCAAAATGTATCTCTAAACCCATGAAGGGGTGGAGCAGGTTCGGGCTAGTCATAAGATTAAAGAGTCATCTGATATCAATGCAGATTTTATTTTCATCAAACACTTTCAATAAGACCATATATGAGTGATGTTAGAAATATATACTACAAATTTTACTAACTGATTTTTACAAATTGATGTTTTTCTAATCACAAAAAAAAAAGAAAAAAGAAATTATAACATTCATTAATTTATTATTTTATTAAAAGCCACTAATCACATTTGTAGCATCGATCAATTTATAAATTTTAAGTTATAAAATTTGTATTAACTTTCTCTTTATTTTATATCTATAATTAATATAGCAGATATTATAATTTCTAAGTTTAAAAATCTTTTTTGAGTTAAAAACTTGCATATGATCTTTGCTAAATCTGATTCCAATTCCACAAGCAGCTTATGAATTATGATCTAATTAATTTGGTCAAACTAGCTAGTTGGATGGTTTATCATAGGATTTGATTTGATAATAAAAAACAATCATTAAAAGGGATGTCATAATTAAGTTAAAAAATATCTCTAAACAAAATTTATATATCTAGGGGTTGAGTTCTATCTAAAGTGATTCATCCAAACTACCTGACTACTGTCATGACCGTAATTTTCAATGCAACCAGTACATACCAGAGACGTAAAGAGGAAGAGCGAGAGGAAGAATAGCATCTTTGAAACAATATCAAAAGCCCCAGCTATGGACTCCCAAGCCAAGCTCGCCACACTCGGTGCTGCAAAGTACAAAAAGAAGACCGGACTCAACATCCCTGGCAGCTGAATCCCACCCGTAAATCGCTGATAAAGAGTCACAAAAAGCACTAAATAGTGCACTATGCCTAAGGAAAACAAGAAAATAGAGGTTTCTTGCCACCCCATGTACGCAGCAGCTTGAGCTCCAACCAAGTTTCCGATGACTGATAATTGGCTAGTTGGGTTTGCCACGGTTGGTAAGAACTTCTTGCCCTTTGTGAACCACTGGCCATAGATTTTTACATCAAGCACCACCAGAGGAATCACAAAAACCCACCAAAGGACTAAATAGGGGAAGGTTTTTGGAGCTATGAATGGTGCAGATTGAAGCAAAAGAAGCCAAGAAATCCATGGAGCGAATAGGTAGTTGACCCCTACGTTGTGCAAGAACTCTGTCTTCACTGTGTTAAAGTGAAACAAGCATTTCAAGAGGTAAAGCAGAGATAGTAAAACAAGTATAAACAGAGCCAGAGACCATAGTACGAGAAAAGGCGTTGGATGAAGGATGTGAAGCGCGTGACGTAGAATACTTGTGTCATTGCTTGGTCCATTTAGTGTCTTCCATAACAAAACTTGGCTACCTAGAGATAAGCTTATTCTGAAATACCCTGCATGAAATTTGGCTAGTATTGAGTTTATTGTGTTTAGCACTCGTTTCAGTATTATGATTGAGTGTACTGTTTGTTGATTATGGTTTGTGAAGGTTGTGGATGCCTCAACCACTACTTCAATCTCAGATTGAGATCCTTGGGTTGCCATAGGAGGATATTAGAGACTTAGAGTCATTGGAAACTTTAGTGAATGGTTTTAGTGTGTGGGAGTTTATGCACACTAGGCTATTTTATATTTCATAAACTATATAGTAAGCGAGGAGGAGAGAAAAGAACATGTAAAAAATAATAAGAAATGTAGTGGTTAATATGACTCAAATGATGCAGTGCATGGGCTAGGTCAATGGGCATTGATATGAAGAGGTATTTTTGGCTGTGATGGTTGGACCCAGGGACGGAACTACCTAGGGCCCGGGTTGAGGGGCCCATGGCCCCCCTCATCCTTTGAAAAAAAGTTCCCTAGTATATATATTAGTTTAAAAAATTTACGTTTGGCTTTAAAATTAATATACTTGGCCCCCTCTCCCAAACAATTTACAAGCTTACCCATGAAACCAAAAATGAAAAAAAATTTCAAATCATTCATTGTTTGGTTGTCCCAAGAATATCAAGAAAAACATTTTGCTAAACATTTGGACAATTTACAAATCCGGACAACAAGAAAAATCCACAAAAAAATTCACATATTCAGATAATTAAAAAAAAAAAAAATCTTTGGACACAATATAAGTAAAAAAAAAATTATAACAAATCAATTATAAATCCTAACAAACCAAATCACAAAAATCCAATAATTTTTACCCAATTTTTACCTCTTATTTTCAGAGCTCTTTGTCCCTCACAAATTACTCCACCCCATAGTCATAGAGACAACTCTTATGCTGCTAATCACTCCATCCATACAGCAATTAGTGTCACCAGCAACTTGGATCAGTTGGTGTCTTTAACTCAACCCATGAAGAAAATTTATGTTTTTAAAAAGTTGCTGCTCTTTAAGACAACTTGTGGGAATTTTTTTTTTTTTTTGAATGATAGAATTTTATTAATTTTTAATGTTTTATTAACTTTGGGACACACTTGACATGCATGCATAAATGTAATACACATGTGAAATAACGATCTACTATTTTGTGCCTTACCTAAACTGCCCCCAGAGATATGTGTGTGATTAGTCTATTGGTAATAAACTTTGTGCCTCAGCTAAATTAATGTAGTGAAGGAAAAAGCTTTATTATTTACATTGTTGAAGACTTAAAGTTATTGTTCATTATCACGTGATTGTTTAACAGATCTCTTTTTCTTTTCTTTTTTTTACTACTTTTTCAAAGTGAAAATTTTTAAAATGAAAAGATCTGACATCTTTATGCTACCTCAACCTTAACCAAGTAATTATAAATAAAAAATTTCTTAACCAAGGCATCAATAATTGTCTCACCCTTTTTTCGTTGAATATTAGTGCATGATGTTGATTAACAATTATTTTAGTTGTTTTATTAATGTAATACTAGACATGGATTTGAACTTTTAACTATAGTCTTTTTTTTTTTTTTAAGAATCTTTTATATATAGCATTATGAAGTTATTAGGTATAGAATTATGTGAAAAGAATAAATAGATTTTTTTTCAAAAAAAAAATTTATAATGTGGATAGAATAAAGAATTGGTTTAATCTCAGTTAGATTTTGAAAATATCAAGACGTGCCAATTGACTTACTGAATTCTTGATTATAAATATCTATTATTGATTTAAAAAAATATAAAAAAATTAATGTTCATAATACATCGTTGTCAACCTCTAGTATTAATATTCCAACTATCTAAAATTCTTGAAAAAAGAACGCCCCCCAAGTTTGAATCTTGGTTTCATTCCTGGTTGGACCAGCTCAGTTTCTATCCGCAGAGCCTTTGATTGAGCCTTCGTGCTTGGTGCTTGGTGCTTGGTGCTTGATGCTTGGGAGTTGTGACTTGTGATGTTTCTTCTAGTGCACTGTAATGATGACCTTTTCAAGCCAAAAATAAAAGAAAGAACTTTTCCAAGTAGAGTTTTTTGTATTTTTATTCTGATTAGAGAATAGACGTTTATTAGATACTTTTTTGTTGTAAATTATCAAATATAAACTAACAAATATTTCGATTAATTGAAACTACTACCACATACTATTTATTTATTAATTGAAATATATTTTGATCAACGTAATAGTCTCAATTTGTGGGCGCTAATTAACAGAGAAAAAGAAAGAGAGAGGAACAATTAAATGTAGGTACGTACTAGATTATCAAAAAATGTAGGCGGATCGGGCTGCGCCTTGCAGTTAGGTAAGTTGTCTGTCTTTAGTGTCTTCTGATATTTTTGATACATGAATGACTTTTTACACAAAAAACAAGTGATTAGATTACGAATGTACAATTGTACATAAATGAAATTATTAGAAAAATAATTCTTCATCTTCTTTTTTTTCTCTGAGACTATATATGTTTACACGTGGTCGCACATCAAAGAACTCCCCGGCCCCAACCTGGAAAGCTGCTGAAGATTGAATATAATTTAATTACATGGTCATTAAATTACGAAGGTAGGCAAATTAAATCAATTATTATCTTTATGTACATCATCAACAAATAAAAAATAGAAGCTTAAGTAATGCATGCTTGAATTAAGAAAAGATCAAATGCACGTAGCACATGCAATCGTAGAAAAATTATCATTATTTAATGAAATAACGGGCAAAGAAACCAAAATAAATTTAAACCAGTTAAAGGGAGTAGGTAATCATGATTTTTTAATTGATAAACATAAACTCCAGTTTTTAATTGGACCGTATATGTCAAGATCAAATCTCAAAAAGAAAAAGAAAAAAGAAGGTATATGTCAAGATCAAATGTTATTTTGCTAGAATTGAAATCCCTTGAATCTTGGCTAGATTTCCAGAAGTCAGACCAAATGGTTTGTATATTAATAACGATTGGCTCACTCCTCGCCAAATTTCAAACACATATATATATATTTGACAATTCCGACGAGTCTAACAAGTTTTCTGCGGTGACATGACAATTCCGCAGCGGTAGATTTAGTTAGCTTTATCAAAACAAGGAAAAACTGGTGAGAAAATGAACGTATTCTTATTAAAGAAAAGATTTGTACAAGTCTTTTTTCTTTTTTTCTTTTTTTCTTTTTTTAATTCTAGAAAATAGAGCAATGGTGCCAAAAAGAAGAAACAGAAAACTAGCTGAAATGGCACCTGTTGCCTGTTGCACAGAATAATTTGAATATCAAACAAAGAATCCGTAAGCCTTGGGTAAGCGCTTTTATCGTGAAAGTTTACGATCGGAGTGTGGGGCTTAACTTCATTCAAGCTAGGCTCCTGGCTCTATGGAAACCGGCAGGGAGGTTAGATTGTGTGGATTTGGGTCATGGTTTCTTCCTCACAAGGTTGTCTTTAGGCGAAGACTATGAAAATGTTTTGAGGAAAGGACCGTGGTTTATCGGAGACCACTTTCTTTCTATTAGACCATGGGAACCGGATTTTAAGCCTGCTCTAGCAAGTGTATCCTCCATTGCTGTTTGGATTAGACTAAATGAGCTCCCCATTGAATACTACAATGCAGAGGCGCTGCAGCTCATTGGGAAAGCCATTGGAAATGTCCTTCGAGTAGACACTTTTACGGCGTCGGAAACTAGAGGGAGGTTTGCAAGGTTGTGTGTGCAAGTGGATGTGGAAAAACCTCTAGCTACTGCGATTATGATAGGGAAGCTTGAACAGCAGATTTGTTATGAAGGAATTCAAAAAATGTGCTTTGAGTGTGGCCGTTTAGGACATAGAAAGGAGCATTGCCCTCATGTTGTCCGACAAGGACCGTCAAACTCGGAGGTCGGATTAAAGGAGGCGGGTGAGACGTGCTTTAGTTCACGATCTACTCATGTCCCCGACGAAGCAAGGTGCAGGGAGGGGACCAGTGGTGTGATACGTGATTCTAAGAAAAGTATTGAGCAGGCGGATATGTGTGAGGACGTGTATGGGCCTTGGATTGTAGTAGCGTGCAGAAAAAATGGTACTAAACCGTTGAGGAGTGGTGGGACCTTGCCTCGACAAAGCAGTGGGATGAGTATCAGAACCAATGAATACATGGAAAAGGGAAGCTCAGATCGGGCCGCTGTGTTGGATGGGTTAAATAGAGAATCTAAAAGAAAGTTATCTCCACAAAAATTTGTAGATAAGGCCCAGTCTGCCTCTGTGGTCCAAAGCATTAGGCGGGAGGGTAAGTCCCAGGCCCAACAAAGCCCATCTTTGATGTTGATTAGTAGTGATTCAAGCCACACTTTAGATCGGTCCAAATCACCTCCAAACTCTCTGAGGCTTACATCGGTTAAAGGGAAGAAAGGGGCAGCTCATAAGAAAGCCATCAATGGAGATCAAGGTAGCGTCGTTGGGGTGCAGAGCTTAAAACGCACCAGCTTCAATCAACCTTAGGTGAGTACCGATTTGGTTGGGGATGATGGGCAACGTAGCAGCGGTGATGGGCAATTTCGATTCGGTGGTGTTGGTGGTGTTGATGGTGTTTGTTTCACTGCTAGCGCGGGGTCATCGAGGGGTGAATCGGGAGAGCTGGGTTTTTGTCCTGGCCAAGGTGCGAGTAAGGCTGAACAGAATCTTGGGGTTTCTTCAGCTCTCTCTACTCAAGGAAGCATGGTGGGTGAGCAGATCGATGTGGGAGTAAACGCTGAACACAGGGAGGTGCTTCCTGGCAGAGATACCATAGTCAATGGAGGCATACAAGCGGTTGGGGGAGCTTCTTCTTCAGATATCTTAAGCCACTGTGCTATGGAAGATTGTGAGATGGAGGGGATGGAGCTTGAAGCAAGAGGCAGTCTTGAGAATCCTCAGTGTTAAATTGCTCCTTTCTTTATCAATAGTTTTTTATTTTATTTTATGAATGTTATCATCTGGAATTGCAAAGGTGCTTTGAAGCCCTTTTTTAAGAAACGTGTGGGTGAGCTGGTGCAGAGTCATAGTCTAGCTATTCTGGTTGTTATAGAAACTCGTGTTGGGGGAGTTAGAACTAGGGAGATCACAGATTCGTTGCCTTTTGATGGAGCCTTCCATACCAAAACTATTGGTTATGCAAGGGGTTTGTGGATTTTGTGGAATGCTGATAGGGTTGAATTGGTTGTGCTTTCAAGTACTGAACAAGAAATTCATGTGGAGGTAAAGGTACGTTTTACAAACGATAGCTGGTTATTATCTGCTATGTATGCTAGTCCTAGATGTGCCGAAAGGAAAATTTTGTGGAAAAATTTGAAGGGTGTTGCTGAATTGCACAATTTGCCCTGGGTGATAGTAGGAGATTTTAATGAACCCCTCCTTGGCAAGGACAAATTTGGGGGCAGGTCTGTGAGTGTCAATAGGTCTTTACATTTTAAGGAGTGTTTGGATAGGTGTAATATGATGGATATTGGGTTTGTGGGACCTCGGTTCACTTGGACTAATAGAAGGGAGATCCAAGCTTTGATTCAAGAGAGAATTGATAGATTTTTTGTGAACCCGAGTTGGTGTGTGGTTTACCCTGATGTTAGAGTTACTCATTTGACTCGATGCCACTCAGACCAATGTCCAGTGCTCTTAGAGATGCAGCCGAGAACCCAAAATGGGAGGATTAGACCTTTTCGGTTTCAGACGGGTTGGTTGTTGGATCCTTCATTTTTTCCTATTGTGCGTCAAGCGTGGGAGACAAATAATAGGCTGGTTGATGCTATTAATGTTTTTACTCAGAAAGCGAAGGAGTGGAACAAAAATCAATTTGGGAATATTTTCACTAAAAAAAAGAATTTGATGTTGAGGCTGAATGGTATTCAAAAAACTCTTGCCCTTAGGTCATCAGATTTTCTTGTGAAGTTGGAAAATGAGCTTCTAAGGGAGCTGGATCTTGTGCTGAATCAGGAGGAGGAGTTGTGGGCTTTGAAGTCGAGGGTGAATTGGATGATTCAGGGTGACCGTAATACAAACTTTTACCATGTTTCAACTTTGATTCGAAGGAAGAGGAACCAAATCTTGGCTATAAAAAATACAGTGGGGGATTGGATTCAAGAGGAGGGGGAGATAAAGGACTTTATTAGGTGTGGTTTTGATCGGGCCTTCTTGTCTTCTCTTTCTTGTGTGCCTAAAACAGACTCCACTATTTCTCAGTGGCAATCTAGGCTCTCGGATTCGGAGAAGGAAAGTATCAGTGGGGGAGCTTCTGAAGTAGAGATTAAGGCAGCCCTGTGGTCTTTGAAACCTTTTAAAGCCGCGGGGCCGGATGGGCTTCATGATGGTTTCTTCCAAAAGTTTAGGCACACTGTGAGGAATTCCGTGATTAAAGAGGTTCAAAAGATTTTTGCAGATAGAAGAGTGTCGCAGGTTCTGAATTATACTCACATTGCCTTGATTCCAAAAATTCAAGGTCTTGAAACTTTGGGTAATTATAGACCTATTAGTTTGTGTAATACGTTGTATAAGGTGGTTACAAAAATTATTGTGGCAAGATTACGGCCTTACTTGGATAAACTCATCTCTCCAATGCAAATGGCTTTTGTCCCAGGAAGGAAAGGGATTGATAATATTATTATTGCTCAAGAGATCATTCATGGCCTTGGAAAGAAGAAGGGGAGAACCGGCTATATGGCTCTTAAGATAGATTTGGAGAAAGCTTATGATAAGCTAGAGTGGAGTTTCATTAGAGATATGCTTATTCGGGTTAATCTCCCGATGGATATTATTGATCTCATAATGAGTTGTGTGTCAACAGTGTCTACCTCTATTTTATTTAATGGAGAATCCCTTGATCCGATATTCCCCTCTAGAGGTATAAGGCAAGGAGACCCGATCTCTCCGTACTTGTTCATCCTTTGTATGGACTATCTTGGGCAGCTTATTGAAGAGAAGTGTAGTGGAAAACTTTGGCATCCAGTGAAGGCATCTCAGAGTGGCCTTGCTTTCTCGCATCTGTTCTTTGCAGATGATTTGATCCTCTTTGCCAAAGCTGATGGGGTGAACAGTGCAGCCATTAGAGATGTTTTGGATACTTTCTGTAGCATTTATGGGCAAACGGTGAGTGAAGCTAAGTCGAGGGTGTACTTTTCGCCCAATGTGGATAGGGATACTAGAGAGTCACTTTGTGATATATTGGGTTTTGCTTCAACTCCTTTTCTTGGGAAGTACCTTGATTTTCCGCTAAAACAGCCCGGTTCCTCCTCATATGATTATGACTTTATTTTGGATAGAGCAAAGCAGAAATTATCCGGGTTGAAGGCGAACATTTTATCCTTGGCTGGCCGTAGGGTGCTCATCCAATCTTCTTTGGCTGCGATCCCTTCGTACGTCATGCAGTGCTCTTACCTTCCGTGAAGGGTTTTGGATGGGCTAGATAGAGTTAATAGAAATTTCCTTTGGGGGTCTACAGATTCAGCCAAGAAGATTCATTGGGTTGGTTGGGAGAAGGTGACTAAGCCTAAGGAGGAAGGGGGTTTGGGGTTACAAACAGCCAAAGGGAGGAATGTGGCTCTTCTTTCCAAACTTAATTGGAGGTTTCACATGGAAGGGGAGGCTCCGTGGGTGAGAGTTTTGAAGATGACATATTGCAGCCAAAGAAGAAGAGAAGCAGCAAATGCGGGTACTCTTCCTTGCTCTTCAGTTTGGACAGCTATGAAGAAAGGGATGGGAACCTTTAATAAGGGAAGTAGATGGTTGGTGACAAAAAATAGTAACTTGAATATTTGGCACAACAATTGGATGAATGGGGTCCCCTTAGGAAGTTGATTCAAGGGCCTATTTCCCAAGAAGTCAATGGGTTGGAAGTTAAAGATATTATGCTTGATGTGGGCTGGGATTGGGAGAAACTTACTTTTGATTTAACTAACGAAGTCAAGGGGATGATGAGTGCAATTCCTATGTTGACCTTAGGTGGTGGCTCGGACAAACTGATTTTGGTCGGATCTCCTAAGGGGGTTTTTGATGTCAAAAGTGCTTATGGGATTATTATGGAGTCTACTAATACTAGTACCTTTTCGGCTAGTTGGATTTGGAAGGCAGATTTGCTTCCAAAGATTAAAATGTTTCTTTGGTTGTGTGCCCATAATAGTATTGGTGTCAAATATTTTCTAGGGAAAAGAGGAGTGGTTCAGGATGAGGTTTGTCCTCTTTGCTGCAATGGTGTTGAAACCATCTTCATGCCTTGAGAGATTGCATCCACCTGAAGCAAGTGTGGTATCAACTAGGGGTAAATGCTTCTAATTTTGACTTTTGGCACTATAACTTGATTGATTGGTTGTCACTTATTACAAGATCCAATGTTAAGATGCATGATACAGATCTTCCTTGGAAAGTTGTTTTTCCTTTTGCTATTTGGAATATTTGGAAGAGTAGGAATGCTTTTATTTTTAATGGGAAAGCTAGGAGTCCTAATCTGGTTGTGGATATTGTGTACCAAGCAAGGGAATTTCTTCACTGTGTGGCAACTCCAAGGCTGGGAAATCGCAGAATTACTAGATGTATTCGGTGAGAGAGACCTGAACAAGGTTGGAAGAAATTGAACACGGATGGGGCATGCATGGGGCTCCACGGGCTGGCTGGTTGTGGGGGTTTGGTAAGGAGTGCAAATGGGCAGTGGGTTGTTGGGTTCAACAAGCGAATTAGGGTCACTTCCAGTTTTGCAGCTGAGTTGTGGGGGTTGCGTGAAGGCCTTTAGCTTTGTTGCAACTTAAATATTAGTTGTCTTGAAGTTGAGATGGATGCCAAGTCCATTGTTGATGTTGTAGGGAATCCAAATTATGTTAATAACATTATCTCCCCTATCTTGGATGACTGCAGACTTTTGATAACCAGATTCCACCAAGTCCGTATCAAGCATTGCTTCCAGCAAGCAAATTAGTGTGCTAATGGTTTAGCTAAGAAGAGCTTAAGGATGGATGCTGATTTACTTATTTCTGATAGTCCTCATGTGGACATTTTAGATGTTTTTTGAAGGAGACCTCAATGGGATGTATTCCTTTAGGATATGTCCTGATCCTTCCTTTGTTGTTTAGTTTTTTAATGTTATCGTCTTCCACCAAAAAAAAAAAAGAATAATTGTCATAAGTGAATATAGCATGAATTTTTTCTTTAGAGATGTGGATACTAGATATTCAAATTAATACATAGAACTAAAATAATCTTTTTAAAACACAAGTTATGTATAGCATGATGTCTGATATCCAAATTGATATATAAAACTGAAATCGTGTTTCTATAAAACACATGAATTCTATTGAATTTTTGCCTTAAAGATATTCAAACCTTAAACATTTGAATGTCCAATATTTAAACTGATATGTAAAATTGAATTAGTCTTTCTAAGACATGATTTCTATATAGCATGAATACTATTAAATCTTTGTCAAAGAGATCCAAACTAATATGTAAAACTAAAATAGTGTTTTTAAAACACAATTTCTATATAGTAAGAATTCTGTTGAATTTTTTCTTTAGGTAGATGACTAATATCCAAACTGATATATATGTAGAACTGAAAATGTGTTTTTAAGATACAATTTTTAATTAAAATGAATAAGTTTGAATTTTTTTTCCTATGTTTGATATCCAAAATCATATGTGAACTGAAATTGTGCTTCAGAGACACAATTTCTATATAAAATTAATACCATTTAATTTTTTCGTTAAAGATGTCCATTGATATCCAAATTGATATGTAGAATTGAAATAATGTTTCTAAGTCGCGATTTCTTTATAACATGAATTATATTGAATTTTTTTCTTAGAAATATCCAAATCTTAAAGGTATGGATGCCTGATATCCAAATTGATATGTCGAACTGAAATAGTATTTCTAATCCACATTTTTTGTATATATAACATGATTATTATTGAATTTTTGCATTAAAGAAATTCAAACCTTAAAGGTTTGGATGTATGATATCTAAAACTAAAATAGTCTTTCTAAAACACGATTTTCTATAGAACATGAATTACATTGAATTTTTTCCTTAGAGGTTTGGATGTCTGATATCCAAACCCTGGTATCCAAATATGTAGAACATAGATAGTATTTTTAAGACAAACTTTCTATACAGCATGAATTCTATTGAATTTTTGCCTTAGAGATTTCTATATAGCAAGAATTCTATTGAATAATCTAAACCTTAAAGTTTTGGATGTTTGATATTCGAACTTATATGTAGAACTAAGATTGAATTTTTGCCTTTGATTTTTGTTCTCATTGTTTCAAATTTTCAAATCCAGAAACCTAAAATTGAATTGAAATGCATGTAATTTTCCAAATCAAGGCGGAGAAAAGAGCGGATCTTACCTCGGATCTGAGAATGAGGAAGGTCCGATCAAGGAGAAGAAAATGTTGCTAGCAGTAGGAAGATCGGAGATTGGAGATCAACGGTAGTGGTGGTGGTGGTAAGGTGGGCGTAGGATAAGCAGGGAGGTGGGTGAAGGTTAAGAAGGGAAGGACCCCACCACAACTTGATTGATAGGATAAGTTTCCAAAAAAACAAAAATTGATTGACAGTATAATTGTTTGTTGGATTAATCATTTACCATATGGTTTTGTTTTCTATTCTTGATCTTATCATTAAATATTTACCATCTATATCCGATATAATATATATTAGCAGTGAAATTTCAAATTTAGTTAAAATTAAAATTTTGTTTTTAACTGTGATTTTGTGCCAAGTGTTATTGCAGTTAAATTTTACACATTCTAATTTTATGCTAAGGATTCATTCAAATTAAATTAAACTACACTTATGGCACTTTAAGTTCAGGGATGTTTTGTTTTTTAATGTTGTGAGAAATCATGATCTCGATGATACCTTGGGTGTGTTGGATATTTTTATAAAAAAAATATTATATTTATTTTAATACTCATTTATGTGTATCAATTATCCCTTAATGTCAGATACGTTGATTGCTAAATTTTGAAATTCAATTTAATTCAAAATTTGAATAGCTTTTATGAATGGTTTTAATCAGGAAATTTATGAACATTAACGTAATATTAATATCATAATTGCCAGCATATTTGGTTTTATTACAAATATGTACTTTCCATTCTAAAGGTTTTATATTTAAATGTTCTTATTTGAATATGACATAATAACGTCATATATGGAAGATTTTTCAGCACTTAAATGTATAGTTATTGCTGAATTATTTTATGTTACCATATATAAACAAGTGTTTACTATTTGGTTTAAGGAAAGTCAAAAACAAATGGCAATATTTATGCATATTTGAAAATTGTATTATAGGGTTGGCTTTTAGTCTTCAGCGACTTTATGAGACATTAAATGCATAGATCATGATTCTTTCTTTTCTTGTTCTCAACGTACAAAAGGCTGGCAAAGACTTGATATCCGGTCTATATAATATTATATATATATATATTAAGAAAGCCATTGAATATATTATTAATTTCAATAACTTTATGACCATTTAATTGATATCAAACCCTTTTGATTCTTTGACTAAAGATAAGTTATAGGTCCGGCTATCTATATATATGGAAAGAAATAAAAGTTTCAGGTACACACATTTTTATTTTTGAATTAAAAAGCTGTAGACTTTTCAAAAACAATTTTTTTTGTCTTAAACACTTCCCATCTATTGTTTCTTACTACTCACAAAAATATTCTATCTTTTACAAAAATTTCGAGGAAAAGAAAGTACTATAGAGAGCTTATATCCTACGAGCAGTGTAGGCTCGCAAGGATAATTAGGAAAGGTGGCTGGGCTGTTGTATCCTGGGGACAACGTGCAGAAACTATTTGTCTAACTACATCGGATATACCGTAGACGGCACGATTTGTCTCAAGACAGTGACTTGGTCCACGCCTCATCTCTGCCACCTTTTTTGTTAAAATCAAATCGTGTAATTTCCAAGGAAAATTCAGGTATAATCTCTCCTTTATTTCCAACAATTTGAGACAAATCGATATGGAGAACACAAAATCATTCTTGGAAAATGGTAATGTTATGTCTAATTCCTCTGGAGCGAGTGATCTTAATAAGCCATTCTGCTTCCGTGGTGTTAACTTTAAGAGGTGGAGACAAAAGACTTTGTTTTATCTTACTCTCTTGAATGTGGCTTATGTGTTAACTGAGAAAAAACCAAAGAAAAAGAAATCTGAACAATTGACTGAAGAAGAACTTTCTCAACATGAAAAAGATGTTAAGAAATGGGATAAGGATCATCTTTACTGTAGAAATTATTTACTTAATTGTCTTTCTGATGATTTGTATGATTATTATGATCAAGCTTACAAATCAGCTAAAAAGATATGGAAGGCATTGAATCAAAAATATGATACAGAGGAAGCTGGATCCAAGAAATATGCATGTAGCCGATTTTTCAGGTTTTAGATGGTTGAAGGCAAGTCCGTGGTGGAACAATCCTATGAACTCCAAATGATTTCACAAGATGTTCGATCTGAAGGCATTCGAGTAGATGAACAGATGCAAGTTTCAGCCATCATTGACAAGCTGCCTGAATCTTGGAAGGAGTTTGCCAAAGTCCTAAGACACAAGCAAAAGGAACTCTCCATTGAATCCCTTATCACCTATTTGAGAGTGGAGGAAGAGGCAAGGAACCAAGACAAAGCTGCTGAATTCCATGGAGCAAATGGTCCTAAGGTAAATTTCATCTCCTCAAATGAAAACATGTCAAAAGCCAATGCAAAAAATAATGACTATGTAAGGCCTAAGAAAAGAAACTTCAAACGTAGGCCAAATGGAAATCAGCCTCAACATAAGACCCACTCTAATCAAAGAAAGAACCAAACACACCATCCTAAGCATGCTCCAAATAATGGCAGCCACACTAATAATAGCAATTATGCATGTTTTGTATGTGGAAAGCCTGGACATTCGGCTAGAAATTGTCGTTTTCGAAAACATGGGCCTATGGCTCAAGCCAATGTCATTGAAGAGCCTCTTATGGCTATGGTTATCAAGATTAATATTCTCGAAGGCTTAGGAGGGTGGTGGATTGATTCTGGGGCAACCAGACATGTTTGTTATGATAAAAATTGGTTCAAGACCTACACCATCTTGGATGAGAAAAAGAAAATTATGCTTGGTGATTCTCATACCATTGAAGTTGTAGGTATTGGAGAGGTTCTTCTCAAATTTACTTCTGGAAGAGAAGTCACTCTCAAAGATGTCTTTCATGTTCCTAACATTAGAAAGAATCTAGTTTCTGGTTTTTTGTTGAATAAGGCTGGTTTCAAACAAGTCTTTGAGGCTGATCAATATGTACTCTCTAAAAATGGCATGTTTGTTGGCAAAGGCTATGCTTGTGATGACATGTTTAAACTTAATGTTGAGATGAATGAAAATTCAAGTTTTGCTTATATTGTTTCTTGTGTGAATGTTTGGCATGGTAGATTATGTCATATTAATAATAAATATATGAAAAATATGAGTGGTTTAGGTTTAATTCCTAAACTTGAAAAATGTGAAATTTGTAGCATGACTAAAATTACTCAAAAGCCTCATAAATCAATTGAAAGAAATACTGAATTACTAGAGCTTATCCATAGTGATATTTGTGAATTTGAAGGACATTTGACACGTGGAGGTAATCGGTATTTTATAACCTTTATAGATGATTTTTCAAAATATTCATATGTCTATCTCATGAAAAATAAAAGTGATGCTTTTGAAAAATTATCAATTTTCTTAAAAGAAGTTGAGAATACTTTTGATAAAAAGGTTAAAAGGTTTAGAACTGATAGAGGAAAAGAATATGATACTCTTGGTCTTAATAATTATATTCAATCTCTTGGTGTTGTTCGTGAGACTACTGCCCCTTATTCTCCATCTTCTAATGGAGTAGCTGAACATAAAAATAGGACTCTTATAAATTTAACTAATGCTATGCTTGTTAGTTCTGGGGCTCCTAAATATTTTTGGGGTGAAGCTGTTTTAACTGCAAATTTTGTTTTGAATAGAGTACCTCATAAAAAGACTTTTTTAACTCCTTTTGAATTATGGAAAAAATATAAACCAAATCTGAATTTTTTCAAAGTTTGGGGTTGCTTAGCATATGTGAGGCTACCTGATCCCAAAAGACCTAAACTTGGGGTAAAGGCTTCTACATGTGTATTTTTTGGGTTATTCTTTATATAGTACAACTTATAGATTTTTTGATATTGATAATAATACAATAATTGAATCTAGAGATGCAATTTTTCATGAAAATAAATTTCCATTTAAATATAAAAATAGTGGGGGTTTTGAACAACAAGAGAAATTTGAATGTTCAACATCTAAGTCAAAAGATGTTAATGAATATGAGATTGAACCTAGGAGGAGTAAAAGACCTAGAATTGAAAAGGATTTTGGTCCTGAATATTATGTGTATAATTTACAAGGTGACCCTACTTCTTTAGAAGAAGCTTTATCTTCTCCTGATTCAGGTTTTTGGAAAGAAGCCATCAATGATGAGATGGATTCTATTATATCTAATAATACTTGGAAACTTGTAGATTTACCTCCAGGTTGTAAAACAATTGGATGTAAATGGGTACTTAGGAGAAAATTAAAACTTGATGGTTCTATTGAAAAATTCAAAGCAAGGCTTGTAGCTAAAGGTTTTAAACAAAAAGAAGATATTGATTTTTTCGATACTTTTTCTCCTGTTACTAAAGTTACGTCTATTAGATTATTGATTGTTATAGCAGCTATTCATAATTTGATGATACATCAAATGGATGTAAAGACGGCATTTCTAAATGGAGATTTAGAAGAAGAAATCTACATGGACCAACCAGAAGGTTTTACAATGCCAGGTAATGAGCACAAGGTGTGTAAATTATTAAAATCTTTATATGGTTTAAAACAGGCACCTAGACAGTGGCATGAGAAATTTGATCAATGTTTGCTTTCTAATGGTTTTAAAACAAATGAAAGTGACAAATGTATATATTATAAAACATTTGATGATGCTCATGTTATAATTTGTTTATATGTTGATGATCTTCTAATTTTTGGTCCTAATATGGATATTATAAATGCTGCCAAAATGCTTCTTAAAAATAACTTTGATATGAAAGACTTAGGAGAAACTAATGTGATTCTTGGCATGAAAATCTCTAGAACTTCAAATGGCATATTTGTAGATCAATCTCATTATATAGAAAAAATTTTGAAAAAATATAATTACTTTGATTGTAAGCCTGCAAGTATTCCTTTTGACTCTAGTGTGCATCTTTTTCCTACTAAAGATGAAAATGATATTTACAATCAAAAGGAATATGCTAGTATTATTGGTAGCCTTAGATATGCTACTGATTGTACTAGACCTGATATTGCTTATGCCGTAGGAGTTCTAGCAAGATTTACTAGCAAACCTAATTTTGAGCATTGGAATGCCATGACTCAATTAATGAGATATTTAAAAAGAACTGTTCACTATGGTTTGCTATATCAAAGATATCCTGTTGTTCTTGAAGGATATAGTGATGCTAGTTGGAACACCTTATCAGGTGATTCTTTGTCTACCACTGGCTATGTATTTACAATAGGTGGTGGAGCAATAAGTTGGAAATCTAAAAAACAACAGATTATTGCTAAATCCACCATGGAGGCAGAATTAATTGCCTTATCTTCAGCTAGTGAAGAAGCGGGTTGGTTACGAGATTTATTATCTGAAATTCCCATGTGGGAGAAACCTATTTCACCCGTCTTAATTCATTGTGATAGTACTGCCACTATTGGTAGAGTGCGCAATAAATACTATAATGGTAAATCCAGATCTATTAGAAGAAAACACAGTACTGTGAGATCATACATAAACAATGGTACCATAAATGTTGATTATATTAGTACAAATGATAATATTGCGGATCCATTAACTAAAGCTCTAGCTAGAGAAAAGATCTGGATAGCATCGAGGGGGATGGGACTTAAGCCCAAAGAAGAATAAACTACCTATGAGGATATCCTACCTAGGGACTGGAGATCCCAAGAACTAGGTTCAAAGGGAAAAACTAATCATAGAGTAGTTTGATTAACATGCACTAGATATATGTATGAGTAATAATACTCATGTCCCTCCCTATGGTGTGCGTGCATGTATCTTGTAACGTTATATAGGATGAGTTTTTATTTATTACAAAAAACTCTTAATGTGGACTATAGCTCTTATGAGTTGGATGTTAGAGTTACAAGAACATCCTTGATAGCCACACCTAAGTGAGCATGGAAGTGAGGCCGCTTCCTTTGAGAATGGGGCTAGTTCTCTAAATAGCTCATGGATGCTGGGATAAAGCACAAGGCCGTAATGTGCTAGCTTAGAAGCTCGTAGTAGAGTACTGGAATATTATGTGTGTGATGTAATGCTTTGTATCCATAGAAAAAGTTATAGTTCAAGACTTATATCACTATTAACTTTGGAACAATGTTGCTGAAACACTAAATGACGTTCAAGCCATTGGCACTCCCATTATGCATAATGTTCTACTTAACCCAGAAAGTTGTTATTATATATATTTACCTATTTATTTTTTATAAAAATAAGTGGGGGATTGTTGGATATTTTTATAAAAAAAAATATTATATTTATTTTAATACTCATTTATGTGTATCAATTATCCCTTAATGTCAGATACGTTGATTGCTAAATTTTGAAATTCAAATTTAATTCAAAATTTGAATAGCTTTTGTGAATGGTTTTAATCAGGAAATTTATGAACATTAACGTAATATTAATATCATAATTGCCAGCATATTTGGTTTTATTACAAATATGTACTTTCCATTCTAAAGGTTTTATATTTAAATGTTCTTATTTGAATATGACATAATAACGTCATATATGAAAGATTTTTCAGCACTTAAATGTATAGTTATTGCTGAATTATTTTATGTTACCATATATAAACAAGTGTTTACTATTTGGTTTAAGGAAAGTCAAAAACAAATGGCAATATTTATGCATATTTGAAAATTGTATTACAGGATTGGCTTTTAGTCTTCAGCCACTTTATGAGACATTAAATGCATAGATCATGATTCTTTCTTTTCTTGTTCTCAACGTACAAAAGGCCAGCAAAGACTTGATATCCGGTCTATATAATATTATATATATATTAAGAAAGCCATTGAATATATTATTAATTTCAATCACTTTATGACCATTTAATTGATATCAAACCCTTTTGATTCTTTGACTAAAGATAAGTTATAGGTCCGGCTATCTATATATATGGAAAGAAATAAAAGTTTCAGGTACACACATTTTTATTTTTGAATTAAAAAGCTGTAGACTTTTCAAAAACAATTTTTTTTGTCTTAAACACTTACCATTTATTGTTTCTTACTACTCACAAAAATATTCTATCTTTTACAAGAATTTCTGGGAAAAGAAAGTACTATAGAGAGCTTATATCCTACGAGCAGTGTAGGCTCGCAAAGATAATCAGCAAAGGTGGCTGGGCTGTTGTATCTTGGGGACAATGTGCAGAAACTATTTGTTTAACTACATCGGATATACCGTAGACGGCACGATTTGTCTCAAGACAGTGACTTGGTCCACGCCTCATCTCTGCCACCTTTTTTGGTAAAATCAAATCGTGTAATTTCCAAGGAAAATTCAGGTATTATCTCTCCTTTATTTCCAATAGGGTGTACGGATAGGCCATGAACAAATAGTTTATCAAAATTGTGGCTCAATTGGTAATATTGTTCCTCATATATTGAGGTTTTTACATTTATGTTACCACTTATTTAATGAAAATAAAAAAATAAAAACGAAAAAAATACAACATTTACATTGATGTAAAACATAAGATTGAAAACTACAACACATTGCTTCATAAATTCAACTTGTTTGAGTTTACAAAATCTGTTAGTATATTTGAATATTATGTTTGAATCCCTAATTTGATGCTTGCATCACATGTTCATTTTTGCATTCATGCCAAATCATCGAATAATTCCAATTTTGAAGAAACTTAGTGCAAAAAATTAGAGTGTGCAAGAGACTATTTTGGTTTTAGGGTTTACCAACATGCATAGCTCTTTTGCAAAGATAGGTTGACAATGGTTACTCAAATGTTGGATTGGAAAACCTATGAATTAGTTTTTAAGTGTTTGTAATTTGGGGATAGTTCGGTATTATTTCAAGTGGGTGTGGAGGGCCTTAGGAACTTATAAATGATGTAACTCTTGTAGATAGTGTTGTTGCTCTGACATAAAGGATCTGTAGTCAACCTATTGTGTTTATGAAATATTGTTCTAGATCAACTCAATACTAAATAAATTATAATTAAATCATATCTCATATTTCCTTCATATTCTTTTGATTTCAATTTTTATTTTTATAATTAAACTACGCATCTGTTTGGGATGAGTTGAAAAATTCAGTTTATCTATATTTGTAGCTTATTTTTGCTACTATTCATGACTCCCACTGTACTTTTTGATACTATTCAAGGATCATACTGTACTATTCAGCTTATTTTTAACCAGTTTTCTACATTTTCAGCAAAAAGTTTTTAGTTTGAACTAAATAAGTTGTTCCCAAACGGATAAGTACATATAATATTTTCTACAATTTCTCATATTGAATTTTTAACTATCAATGTTTTTAATTAAATATATATTATATTTAAATATGTTTCACTAAAAATTTGTTTGCCCATCATATATACTGGTTAGTGGTTAGGGACGTTGATTGAAAATGTTGTGTTATACTGTTATGTCAGTTATATTAGGATGTTTTGTACCGACGTCTTACCAGCTTTTCACTAAGAAATTTTAAATCGATGGAAAGTATTTTTCCCCAGTTTAACTTCTAATTAAAATGGTCCACTTCTTGAGTTAAATTTGACGCAACAGGTTGTCACATGATGTTTAAATTATTGTTGGGCATGTGTTGCAATTATTTATCCTCAACATAAACATGCCAAATAGTGTGTGGGAGTTTATGCACACTAGGCTATTTTATATTTCATAAACTATATAGTAAGCGAGGAGGAGAGAAAAGAACATGCAAAAAATAATAAGAAATGTAGTGGTTAATATGACTCAAATGACGCAGTGCATGGGCTAGGTCAATGGGCATTAATATAAAGAGGTATTCTTAGTTGTGATGGTTGGACCCAGGGACGGAACTACCTAGGGCTGTGTTGTAAAATTTTAAAATACTCGCAAGTGTACGAACCGTACCGAAGTATAGTTGGACAAGAACGAGGTTGAACCCACAAGGACTTGTATGAATGTAGGAAAATTAATTAAACCTTAACCAAATTAGTCCTAATCTAGTTTAATAAAAATTGGTTTTTTTTGCAATTAAATATACTAAACAAATAATAAAATTAAGCAAATAGTTAAACTAAGCAAAAGATATAAAGCAATAAAAAGATGTAAACAATCAAGGGAAAGGAATTAAGGTTTTGGAATCCACCTTGTAAGTCATATTAGCATATATTTATGATCATTAATTTTTCCCAACTCACTACATGATAATCTAGAAATCAATCTTGCTATCATGGAAAATATCATCATTTAAACCCTTATTTTAAAAATCAAAAGCATGTTCTTCTTCGCTTCTTAAGTATAAAACCAAATCATCAATTGTATCCGTAGCCAAACAAATCACAAGACATATCCAATTCTAAAAATCAAATCATAAATTGTATCCATTGACAAACAAATCACAAACGATATCCAATTTTATAATCAAGAATTAATAAACCAAGCATTCAATTAATTAAGACAAATCCTAAATCATGAGAAAAACATGATTGAACTCATATCTAGAATCCCATCTTAGTCAATTGATATGAAGCAAGAACAATTTAAATCATTAAAGAACAACTATTGTGGGAAAAATCAAATCACATAAATATTACTAATAATCCTTAACAAGGTTTCATCCTCAACCCTAATTATAAATTTAGCTACTCATAGTAATTGAAAGAAAACACAAAAATAAAATACTAAACATTAAACTAGACAAATAAAATAAAACTAACTGTCATGGAAGAAAACCAAAGAAGTAGCCGCACTCTCTATGTACAGCCCCCAGCCCTAGCACTAGCCTCCGCCTCCCTGAATTTTGCCCTAAAGAGCCCTTAAATAGGTCAAGGAATCCTATTACAAGTTGAATTCTCGTTTGGAGAAAATCCCAGATTTTTAGGCTTCACTTAACCGACTATTTTGGCCCATTTAACGTCAGAATTTGGACTTTTGCTAAACTAAAAAGTTGTAGCCCTTTAAGTCAACGTTCCAGCCCAACTTGAATCATCTTGATTGGACATCTGAACCGAAAGTTATGCCAAAAACACTAACTGATGTGCAGGCTGGAATCCTAATCCGAATTGGACTTGGACTTGGTGCAAATTTCCTTTGATTCCTTACTCCAATTGGACTTAAATTTAATTGGGTTGGTCTTTTCTTGAATTCATGCCTGGCTGGATGTAAGTTGGCTTGATTCAATTGGCCTAGCCCCACTTTGCATGTAAAACCCTTGTTACCTACAACACAAAAATATTATATAATCAGTCACAAAATAACATAAAAGTAAGATTAAATATGTAGATATGTGAGTACTTTATTGTATATATTTCATGCACATCGGCCGGGGCTGAGGGGGCCATGGCCACCCTCAGCCTTTGAAAAAAAATTCCCTAGTATATATATAAGCTTAAAAAATTTACTTTTGGCTTTAAAATTAATATACTTGGCCCCCCTCTCCCAAACAATTTACAAGCTGACCCATGAAACCAAAAATGAAAAAAAAAAAATATCAAATCATTCATTGTCTGGTTGTCCCAAGAATATCAAGAAAAACATTTTGCTAAACATTTGGCCAATTTACAAATCCGGACAACAAGAAAAATCCATAAAAAAATTCACATATTCAGATAACTAAAAAAAAAAAATTTATAACAAATCAATTATAAATCCTAACAAAACAAATCACAAAAATCCAATAATTTTTACCCAATTTTTACCTCTCATTTTGAGAGCTCTTTGTCCCTCTTAAATTACTCCACCCCATAGTCATAGAGACAACTCCTATGCTGCTAATCACTCCATCCATACAGCAATTAGTGTCACCAGAAACTTGGATCAGTTGGTGTCTTTAACTCAACCCATGAAGAAAATTTATGTTTTTAAAAAGTTGCTGCTCTTTAACACAACTTGTGGAATTTTTTTTTTTTTTTTTGAATGATAGAATTTTATTAATTTTTAATGTTTTATTAACTTTGGGACACACTTGGCATGCATGCATAAATGTAATACACATGTGAAATAACGATCTACTGTTTTGTGCCTTACCTAAACTGCCCCCAGAGCATGTGTGTGATTAGTCTATTGGTAATAAACTTTGTGCCTCAGCTAAATTAATGTAGTGAAGGAAAAAGCTTTATTATTTACATTGTTGAAGACTCAAAGTTACCGTTCATTATCACGTGATTGTTTAACGGATCTCTTTTTCTTTTCTTTTTTTTTACTACTTTTTCAAAATGAAAATTTTTAAAAGGAAAAGATCTCACATCTTTATGCTACCTCAACCTTAACCAAGTAATTATAAATAAAAAATTCCTTAACCAAGGCACCAATAATTGTCTCGCCCTTTTTTCGCTGAATATTAGTGCATGATGTTGATTAACAATTATTTTAGTTGTTTTATTAATGTAATACTAGACATGGATTTGAACTTTTAACTATAGTTTTTTTTTTTTTTTTAAAGAATCTTTTATATATAGAATTATGAAGTTATTAGGTATAGAATTATGTGAAAAGAATAAATAGATTTAAAAAAAAAATTATAATGTGGATAGAATAAAGAATTGGTCTAATCTCGGTTAGACCTTGAAAATATCAAGACGTGTCAATTGACTTACTGAACTCTTGATTATAAATATCTATTATTGATTTAAAAAAAATACAAAAAAATTAATGTTAATAATACATCGTTGTCAACCTCTAGTATTAATATTCCAACTATCTAAAATTCTTGAAAAAAGAACTTTGACCCCCCCGAAGTTTGAATCTTGGTTTCGTTCCTGGTTGGACCAGCTCCGTTTCTGTCCGCAGAGCCTATGACTAAGCCTTCGTGCTTGGTGCTTGATGCTTGTGAGTCGTGACTTGTGATGTTTCTTCTAGTGCACTGTAACGACCTTTTCAAGCCAAAAATAATAGAAAGAACTTTTCCAAATGGAGTTTTTTATATTTTTATTCTGATTAGAGAATAGACGTTTATTAGATACTTTTTTTTGTTGTAAATTATCAAATATAAACTAACAAATATTTCGATTAATTGAAACTACTACCACATACTAATAACGATTGGCTCACCCCTCGCCAAATTTCAAACATATATATATATTTTACAATTCCGACGTGTCTAACAAGTTTTCTGCGGTGGCATGACTGTAACATCCCAGTCAGACCCCAAAAAAAAAAAAAAAAAAAAAAAGGTTGGCAGATATTTTTTGGTTCCCACGTGCCTCCCAACTACCCTACCTAACCCATCCTCCCCCACCACATATCTCACAATTCCCTCTTTTCTCTCTTTGGCCGGTCACTCTCATTCTTATTCTCCTTTTCTTTTTCTTTTTCAGTCAACACAACTAGGGATGGCCATGGGTATGGTATGGATCGAGTATACCATACCCTACCCGAAATGTTTGCCCATGGATACCCAAATACTAATACCCATTAATATCCATACCCAATCTTTACCCGAATGTATTATCCATGGATATCCATGCCCTACCCAAAACCCATTCAAAAAAATGCATTGAAAATCATAAACCTACCAATCAATAAAGCAAAAAAAATTAAAAATTAACCAATTCAAATTATTTACAGATAAAAAGAAAAGCTACCATTATTATCGAGTGGTAAAGGAAAATCAGTCCAGAGCTCGGGTCCCGTGGAAATCTCCGAAATGAAATCGAGAACATCATCCGTGACTCCAGGAACATCATCGTCGTCCTCGTCTTGTCGAAAAGCTTCTTTGTCTTCCTCGTTGTTTTCGAACTGTAACAAGTTGGAAGCGAGCTTCGAGATCTCACTCACGGCTTTGGTACTGGACAGAAGGGACAACCTACTCTTCAAGCTCCCAGCGATTTCAACAAGATCATTGCGGATTCCAACGAAAGCTTGAGATTGTGATTGCGATTGTGATTCTGATGATAATGAGGGATCAACGGCTGCAATTGAAGAAGGTGGTGACGATGGTGGTGGTGGTGGGGCTAGGAAGTTGGCAACGCCATGGAATTGGCGGCCGAGGGTTTGGCAGTTAATTTTTAATTTTTTTTGAATGGGTTTGATCTGATTGTGTTTGTGTGTTTGAGGAGAGGCAGAGAGCTTTGAGAGAGAAAGAAATTTAGGTTTTTTGAGTACGGGTTGGGTTTGGGTAATATCCATACCCTACCCGCAAAATTTGGGTAATATCCAAACCCTACCCGATTACCTTCTACCCATAAAGAACCGGGTATTACCCGAAACATTTGGATCGGGTAGGGTTGGATATCCATTACCCAATGGGTATGGCCATCCCTAAACACAACACACATACACACACTCCTCTCCCTCACCCTCCCACCGGTACATTCCTCATCATCACCTCTACCATTTTTTCCGGCAAAATCACTGGAAAATCCTCAAGAACATCACACCTTCACATAAGTTATTTGAGGTAAAAGTTCTAATCTCTTTTGATGGGTATTATGTTCTTGTTTGAGGTTATTTTACCCAAGCTTTAATAATGATTTTCATGTGATTTAAGAGCTTTGGAAATGATATTCATGTATTTATATGTATGGGTTTTGGTCTTGGTGGATGTATTTGATGAGTGAGTTCATGATTTTTACAATGATGGCTATCCAAGGCTTGTTATGGTGAAAATTTAGAGGTTTTGAGTTATAACATGTGATAGATGGTGAATATAATTTTTATTGATTATTTGGAGCTAGCTAAAGTTTTAAATTGTTTGTCTTGGAGAAAATTATGATTTTGGTGTCATGGGTCACTTGATGATGTTATATAAATCTTGTGGGAAGTACTTATAAAGTGTGGAGGTTTTGATGTTAGATATGACACCTTGAATGATTTATGAGTATAAATGGGAGTCTATGCCTTGCAAATTAAATTGTTTTGAGAAATTTTGGAAGTGGAATACATTACATGTGAGGTTGAATACTAGACTTGCCTAATTAAGTTCTTACTCGGCAATTCCTAACTTGTAGTTAGATACAATTTCAAGCTTTGTGCTCATTGTGATAAGTTTGCTTGATATTGTTTAGGTTCTAGCCAATCTCCCTTGGAGCTTGGAGAGTTAGGCTTTTTGCAAGTTGCAAGGTAAGTAGCTTTTTAATGGAATTTTAAAAAAATAACCACGTTGTATAAATGTTGTTTTTGGGTTAGACTTATGGAAACTATATTTTCCTAAAAACTATTGTGTCGTAACCTAATATATATATATATATATATATATATATATATATGAAAATGCATCATATTTGGTATTGCATTTGGGGAAATGCATGAATTGTTGATATGGAAAAATGAGCATCTTTTATTTAATCTTTGATAAAGAAATCTTGGATGTTATGGTATATTAGAAAATTTAAAGATGCTTATCTTGTCTTGTATTATTTGGGAAATTGATAGAAAATCTCTTGACAAGAATGAAGTTGAAAACCTTACAAACTTTGTGAAAGTTAGATTATTTAAGGTTTTTCTGAAACTACCTGGTTATAAACTATATATTTGAAAGGAAATGTATACCTGTGAGCTTTATGTGGTTTTGACACCATGTCATGTGTGATTTCTCAGTGATCACCCGATTTGGTCTCCGTAGTCTTTGTGACAACGGAATCAAATCCAGGTCAGTGTCCTTTTGCTTTGGATGACGCGTTCTTCCCTGTTGTCCATGGGGGGAAGAGGTTCATTGATTGTGTGTGGGTGAGGCTTCTGCCCATGGGGCTAAGAGACCACATGCAAGAGAGGTCCTATTTGACACGCTCTCTCTGCTGCCCATGGGGGGAAAGAAAAACCTTGAGCGTATGGGTGAGGCTGCTGTCCATGGGGCCAAGAGTCTGCATACCAGAGAAGACAATATCATGCCAGTTGTGAATGGGTGGATCTCCTGACCAGTCTATGTGGTAGTGTGGTATATTTGTGATAAATTACCATATGTCAGATTTTATGGCTTTGGAAATTATATTGCTAGTGCTCACAGATCATAATATATAGTTTCAAGGTATTTACTTTGAGAAACTTTGTGTTTCATTATTCAATCATTCTTGTCATATCATATTATTATTATTGAGAATGAAACTTGCATTTCCCCCACCCCCATTAATTATGCTACTTACTGGGCTTTAGCTCATCCCAATCTTTTACAGTCTTACAGATTAATTAGCTATATCATGGGAATGGAGCTTGCCTTGTCGGTAGTGATTGGAATTTTATGCTGAATTAGGAGACATACATTACTAATGGTTGGTGATTCGATCTAGTTGTTTTTAAGGGAGCTAGCAGTAGTTAATTTATTAGAAGTTGGGCTCTTGAGGTTTGTTAGCCCAAGAATTTTGTTGGGATTGCATATTTTAGAGAACATTGGGACTTTCTGTTTAAATCATTTAGAGTTTTGTAATATATTTATGTATCATGTGGAGACACAAAATTTTTAGTTATTGTTTGTAAATATGTTATAGGGCTCTGACTTGTAATGTGGAGATTTTAGTGTGGTTATATATTCTTATCCTGTGGAAAAAGAAAGGAGCTTAAAGAGAGATCTCTTATAGTTCGTGTTAGGTTCTAAAGACTTAGGTTTTATGTATTTAGAACTCTAATATGTATTGTTGGCAAACCATGATCAAAACAATGTGTTTAGTAGTGTTTAATCTTGCTCAAAGTTGTATGTTTTATATAAAGTTGGAATCGAGCTGATGCAAAAGTTATTATGCATTTCGGTCTGGCTCGATCGATCGAAACTTAGGCTCGATCGATCGAATCTCGGGCAGAATGTGTTTTTCTACAGATTTCCAACTCAGCCCTAGTTTGTTTAAAATGTTTAGGGTTTTCTAATTTGTCCTAAGTATAAAAGGCAAACCCTAGCCACGTTTTAGTGTTGCTCATATTGCTATTTGTGTAAATCTCTTGTGAGATCTAAAGGAGCTTTCCTTTACACAAACTTAGGGTTTTCAAGGAGGAGATATTTTCTACACCTTGATGATCAACTCAGTTGCTGCCATTGGAGTTTAAAGAAAACACAAGCAGGTGTGCTTGTATCTGGTGGTGAATCCAAGAAAGAAGGAGTCCGTGATTTCAGAGCTTACACGTGGTCGTGTCAGTAAGTTCTACTGGTGGATAGCAATAAGAAATCGAGCGTGAGGGCTTGTAAGTCTTATTGTATGAACTTCATTTCTTTCTAGTGGATTTGCTTTTTACCTTGAGGATAGCTAGGTTAAATCCTCCCCAGGTTTTTTTACCGGTTTGGTTTTCCTGGGTTATCATATCGTTGTGTTTTTTATTTTCCGCTGCTATACATTGATATGATATATTTGTGTTAACCTAGATTTGTTAATTTGACTAAGTAATCACTTGGCTAATTACCTAGGTTAATCTGATTGTGGTTTTAAGGGGTCTAAAAACTATCAGTTTGAATTGTCAAAAAATAAAAAGGAGAAATCTACAGGTATCTTTGAGATGATTTCTCATGCTGTGGACCCCTTTTGGGTTTGGGGCATGACAATGACAATTCCGCAACGGTAGATTTAGTAGCTTTATCAAAACAGGGAAAGACTGGTGAGAAAATGAACGTATTCTTATTAAAGAAAAGATTTGTGCAAGTCTTTTTTTTTTCTTTTTTCTTTTTTAATTCTAGAAAATAGAGCAATGGTGCCAAAAAGAAGAAAAAAAAAAAACTAGCTGAAATGGCAACTGTTGCCTGTTGCACAGAATAATTGTCATAAGTGAATATAGCATGAATTTTTGCTTTAGAGACGTGGATACCAGATATTCAAATTAATACGTAGAACTAAAATAATCTTTTTAAAACACGACTTACGTATAGCATGATGTCTGATATCCAAATTGATATATAAAACTGAAATCATGTTTCTATATATAAAACGCATGAATTCTATTGAATTTTTGCCTTAAAGATATTCAAACCTTAAAAGTTTGAATATCCAATATTTAAACTAATACGTAAAATTGAAATAGTCTTTCTAAGACATGATTTCTATATAGCATGAATACTATTAAATCTTTGTCAAAGAGATCCAAACTAATATGTAAAACTAAAATAGTGTTTTTAAAACACAATTTCTATATAGTAAGAATTCTATTGAATTTTTTCTTTAGAGGAGATGACTAATATCCAAACTGATATATATGTAAATTGAAAATGTGTTCTTAAGATACAATTTTTAATTAAAATGAATAAGTTTGAATTTTTTTTCCTATGTTTGATATCCAAATTCATATGTGAACTGAAATTGTGCTTCAAAGACACCATTTCTGTATAAAATGAATACTATAATTTATTCGTTAAAGATGTCCATTGATATCCAAATTGATATGTAGAATTGAAATAATGTTTCTAAGTCGCGATTTCTTTATAACATGAATTATATTGAATTTTTTTCTTAGAAATATCCAAATCTTAAAGGTATGGATGCCTGATATCCAAATTGATATGTAGAACTGAAATAGTATTTCTAATCCACATTTTTGGTACATATAACATGATTATTATTGAATTTTTGCGTTAAAGAAATTCAAACCTTAAAGGTTTGGATGTATGATATCTAGAACTAAAATAGTCTTTCTAAAACACGATTTTCTATAGAACATGAATTCCATTGAATTTTGTCCTTAGAGGTTTGGATGTCTGATATCCAAACCCTGGTATCCAAATATGTAGAACATAAATAGTATTTTTAAGACAAACTTTCTATACAACATGAATTCTATTGAATTTTTGCCTTAGAGATTTCTATATAGCAAGAATTCTATTGAATAATCTAAACCTTAAAGTTTTGGATGTTTGATATTCGAACTTATATGTAGAATTAAGATTGAATTTTTGCCTTTGATTTTTGTTCTCATTGTTTCAAATTTTCAAATCCAGAAACCTAAAATTGAATTGAATTGCACGTAATTTTCCAAATCAAGGCGGAGAAAAGAGCGGATCTTACCTGCTTGGATCTGAGAATAAGGAAGGTCGAATCAAGGAGAAGAAAATGTTGCCAGCAGTAGGAAGATCAGAGATTGGAGATCAACGGTAGTGGTGGTGGTGGTAAGGTGGGCGTAGGATAAGCAGGGAGGTGGGTGAAGGTTAAGAAGGGAAGTACCCCACCACAACTTGATTGACAGGATAAGTTTCCACAAAAAAAAAAAAAAAAACTTGATTGACAGTATAATTGTTTGTTGGATTAATCATTTACCATATGGTTTTGTTTTCTATTCTTGATCTTATCATTAAATATTTACCATCTATATCCGATATAATATACATTAGCAGTGGAATTTCAAATTTAGTTAAGATTAAAATTTTGTTTTTAACTGTGATTTTGTGCCAAGTGTTATTGCAGTTAAATTTTACACATTCTAATTTTATGCTAAGGATTCATTCAAATTAAATTAAACTACACTTATGGCACTTTAAGTTCAGGGATGTTTTGTTTTTTAATGTCGTGAGAAATCATGATCTCGATGATACCTTGGGTGAACGGATAGGCCATGAATAAATAGTTTATCAAAATTATGGCTCAATTGGTAATATTGTTCCTCTTATATTGAGGATTTTACATTTATGTTACCACTTATTTAATGAAAATAAAATTTTAAAAAAACGAAAAAAATACAACATTTACATTGATGTAAAACATAAGATTGAAAACTACAACACATTGCTTCATAAATTCAACTTGTTTGAGTTTACAAAATTTGTAAGTATATTTGAATATTATGTTTGAATCCCTAATTTGATGCTTGCATCACATGTTCATTTTTGCATTCGTGCCAAATCATCGAATAATTCCAATTTTGAAGAAACTTAGTGCAAAAAATTAGAGTGTGCAAGAGACTATTTTGGTTTTAGGGTTTACCAACATGCATAGCTCTTTTGCAAAGATAGGTTGACAATGGTTACTCAAATGTCAGATTGGAATTCCTATGAATTAGTTTTTAAGTGTTTGTAATTTGGGGATAGTTCGGTATTATTTCAAGTGGGTGTGGAGGGCCTTAGGAACTTATAAATGATGTAACTCTTGTAGATAGTGTTGTTGCTCTGACATAAAGGATCTGTAGTCAACCTATTGTGTTTATGAAATATTGTTCTAGATCAACTCAATACTAAATAAATTATAATTAAATCATTTCTCATATTTCCTTCATATTCTTTTGATTTCAATTTTTATTTTTTAATTAAACTACGCATCTGTTTGGAATGAGTTGAAAGATTCAGCTTATCTATATTTTTAGCTTATTTTTGCTACTATTCATAAGTCCCACTGCACTTTTTGATACTATTCAAGGATCCTACTGTACTATTCAGCTTATTTTTTAACCAGTTTTCTACATTTTCAGCAAAAAGTTTTTAGTTTCAACTAAATAAGCTGTTCCTAAACGGACAAGTACATATAATATTTTCTACAATTTCTCAAATTAAATTTTTAACTATCAATGTTTTTAATTAAATATATATCATATTTAAATATTTTTCACTAAAAATTTGTTTGCCCATCATACTGGTTAGTGGTTAGGGACGTTGATTGAAAATGTTGTGTTATACGTACTGTTATGTCAGTTATATTAGGATGTTTTGTACCGACGTCTTACCAGTTTTTCACAAAGAAATTTTAAATCAATGGAAAGTATTTTTCCCCAGTTTTACTTCTAATTAAAATGGTCCACTTCTTGAGTTAAATTTGACGCAACAGGTTGTCACATGATGTTTAAATTATTGCTGGGCATGTGTTGCAATTATTTATCCTCAACATAAACATGATACCAAATATTAAAGTCATTTTGATCAGACGTGCAATTTTGGAGTTTTAGGAATGCATATTGGACCGGTTAAGGTTTGTTTGTTCAGACTTGCATATGGTGTTTGACAATACTCAGATTCATAATTTAGTTCCTGGTATATGTGTAGAATTCAGTTTGAGTTGCGCCCATGTAGAATTATAGATGGCCCATAGAGTGCTACAAGAGCCCAAAAAAGTTTTTAACAGAAATTTCAGCCCATTTAGCAAAACTAGCATAGAGTTTTTAAGAGGTTGCCAAAAACATTTTTCTATTTACATTGTTCTAAATATTACTCTAAAATTGTTTTTGAGATTGAAATTAAAAGCTTGTTTTTATGATTTTTTTTTTTCAAAATAAAAATGTGTTTGGAAAAGATTTGTTTAAAAACAATTTTTAGAAAACAAAAATACAAAAACAATGGTAAAAATAATAAATAATAAATAATAAAAAACTCAAAAACATTTTCCTCTTTACCATCAATACCTAACAAAAAGCTTATCCCATCAACACCTATTAGTAACATTTTTTTTCCAAATTTTTTTTAATATTTTTTTTCCAAATTTTTTTTAATAGGACTAACATATAACCATTTTAGGACATGTGTCATATTCGTGTTCCATCTAGTGAATATAAACACTCTGCAATCAATAAAAAGCTTCTTAAATCAACACTTATTAGTAACAATTTTGCCATAGAACCGACACATGGTTATTTTAGAACATGTGTTGTGTCAAGTGCACATAAGCACTCTACAATCACTACTTTTACGGTCCTCACATAGAAATAGGTGTACTATATCCCACATATATCAAGGAAATGAGTTAGAAGTAAAGAAGTTTACAAGATACTAAAGTTAAACTGTGTAAATTTTTTTCACGATTGAGCTTGAATGTGATTTATAATCCACATCTTTTGGTCACACTGCTCTTGGTAAATGATTAAGCAGAGTAACAATTGGATTGTTGTCAAATAAGAGCATCTTAGTGTTGAACAAAGTGAATACCATAAGACCAAGTGAAACTAAAACAGATGTATGTTTTTAGACCCCTTAAAACACAACTGAATTAACCTAGTAAATTAGCCAAGTGATTACTTAGTCCAAATTTCAGATCTAGGTTAACACAATCATATAATCATATCAATGTAAAGTGCGGAATATAAAGAACACAAAGATATGATGACCTAGGAAACCACACCGGTAAAAACCTGGGGAGGATTTAACCTAGCTATCCTCAAGGTAAACCTGAATCCACTATGAAAGAATCGAAATTTTACAATAGCGACTTAGACCACTAACATCTTATTACTACCCACCAGTAGAAACTTACTAACACGACCACGTGCAAGCTCCGAGACCACAGACTCCTTCTTTCTTGGATTCTCCAGCAAATACAAGCAAACCCGCTTGTGTTTCTTTAAGCTCTTTAGTGCAGCAACTAAATGATCATCAAGCTTTCAATGAAATCTCCTTCTTGATAATCCTAAGCATGTGTGAAGGCAACCACCTCTAGATCTCACAATAAATTCACACACCCAGCAAATAGAGCAACTCAAAAACGTGGCTAGGGTTTCCCTTTTATACCTAGGGCAAAACTTAAAACCCTACATGCCATATGAGCTTAGGGCTGAGTTGGAAAATTCTGCAGAAAAACATTTTGCCCGACTTTCGACCGATCGAGTCTAATTCTCGATCGATCGAGCCAAATCGAATTGTACAATGAATTCTACAACAGCTCGATTCCAACTTTACACAAAAAACCTATACTTTGAGCAAGTCTAAACAAGACAAAAAACCTGTTTTGATCATGGTTTGCCAACAATACAAATTAGAGTTCTAATACATAAGTTCCTAAGTAGTTAAAACCTAACAACAGATATTGCCAATAGAACAAGCATCAGGATGTGTGTAATGCTCCCTTTCACTTCTTGTGCATATTCTGTGGATGCCAGAGCAAGGACAGTCAACGGGAATGAGTAAGCCCACCATGCCACATTGAATCTTCTCATTGATTTCTTGAAAAGATTTGGCCTGAAAACCTAAAACCACATAACCTCTATTTCTTTTTTTACACTGAAAAAGAATGCAACTCACAAGTAGCTTCCAATTTATATGTACGCAGAGAGAGTGATTTTGAAGCTTGAGACTGATAGTAAGTCCTAATAATTCTAGGAGTACTTTCCAAAGCGTGTTTCTAAAGTCTAAACCCATGAACGGATATGGGGCAGATTCGGGCGCTAGTCATAAAAGAGTCATATCATATCAAACACTTTCAACAAGGCTAATATATATATATATCTAAATTGAGGATCCCCTATTTGGGATCCTCAATTTAGATGCCCAAAATACCCTCAAATCTATCCATTTTTAAGACTTAAATCATAGAGTTAGATATGTAAAATTAGTAATTTAAAAACTCCTAATTTTTAACTAAATAATAAAATAAATAAAAATAAATAAATAAAAAAACTGTTTTTCCTCCCACCTCCACATTTCTCTCTCATGTTATTTGTCAAGTACTAATACAACTTCTTTTTTTTTGAATAAATAAATAAAACTACTTTTTTTTTCCCACAAATGTACCATTTTTTTATCACTAAACTTTTTTTTTCTACTTTCACATTTCTCTCTCACGTTAGTAGTCAAGTACTAATACATTTTCTTCTTAAAATAAAAAATAAAATAAAACTGCCATGAGTAAAATGTGTAAAGCCAAAAAATAAAAATAAAAAGCCTCATCGTACGTGGGAAGATGAGGCTAGTGTGTGTGTCTATATATATATATATATATATATATCTCTCTCTCTCTCTCTCTCTCTCTCTCTCTCTCTCTCTCTCTCTCTCTCTCTCTTTTTAAGTAATGCTATGAATATTACAAAATTTACTAACTAAATTTTATAAACTAAAATGTCACTAATCACCAAAAGAAAAAAATTATGACATTTATTAATCATATTCATTGCCACATCAATTTATAAATTTTATGTTGTATTAGCTTTCTTATATATATATATATATATATATATATATATATGTATGTATATTTGATGATGAATATTGCTGATGTTATAAATTCTAAAATCTAAGGGCCCATTTGGTATATGTGTTTAAGATTCAATTTTTTTTTTAAATGAATAAGTTTGAATTTTTTCCTATGTTTGATATCTAAATTCATATGTGAACTGAAATTGTGCTTCAAAGACACAATTTTTGTAAAAAATGAATATTATTTGATTTTTTCCTTAAAGATGTCCATTGATATCCAAACTAATATGTAAAACTAAAATAGTGTTTCTAAGACGTGATTTATTTATAACATGAATTATATTGAATTTTTTTCTTAGAAATATCCAAATCTTAAAGGTTTGGATGCTTGATATTCAAATTGATATGTAGAAATGAAATAGTCTTTTTAATGCACAATTTTTGTATAGCATGATTATTATTGAATTTTTGCATTAGATATATTCAAACCTAGCTTAAAGGTTTGGATGTATGATATCTAAAACTAAAATAGTCTTTCTAAGATACAATTTTCTATATAACATGAATTCCATTAAATTTTTGCCTTAGAGGTTTAGATGTCTGATATCCAAACCCTGCTATCCAATTAACTAATATGTAGAACATAAATAGTATTTTTAAGACACAATTTCTATATAGCATGAATTCTATTGAATTTTTGCCTTAGAGATTTCTATATAGCATGAACTCTATTGAATTATTTAAACCTTAAAGGTTTGGATGTTTGATATTTGAACTGATATGTAGAACTAAAATTGGATTTTTAAGACACGATTTATATATAGTATGAATTTTATTGAATTTTTGCCTTAGAGATATCCAAACCAATAAGTAGAACTTTAAGATGCAATTTCTAAATAACATGAATAATATTGAATTTGTGCCTTAAAGGTGGATGTTTGATATCCAAACTCATATATGAATTGAAATTGTGTTTCTTAGAGACATGATTTTGGTACAAATGAGTACAATCAAATTTTTTGTCTTAAAGCTATCCAAACTTTAAAGGTTTTGATGTCTGATATGTAGAGTTGAAATAGTGTTTCTAAAACATGATTTCTATATAGCATGATTATTATTGAATTTTTTCCACTTATCCACATGTAGGCTTCAATGCACTAGAGTACTGAAGCTAACTCTTACCCTTGAAGCTATCTATTCTTCAATTTTTCTTTTTCCTTCAGCTTTTCAAAATGTTATTTAAAACACTGATGAAATGTCATGGGTGTTTGGGTTACATTATTGTTAAGGTCATGTTAATAGACCATTTTACTTTTATAGGAAATATAAATGGAAAATGTTAACTAATGCCTAAGGCATTGGTTTAGAAATTATTTTTAGAAATATTTTATTGAGAGGTGATAAAACAATAAATGCTACTGATAGTTTTTTATATTTCCCATAAAAGTACGTCAAAACTTTCCTATTGTAATTTATTAACAAGGCATTTGTTACCGTGTGCCCTTAGGGCACACAGTAATGCCAATGATAGTTGTGGCCTTTTACCTAGGAAATTGAAATAAGCTATACAAAGAGTACTTTTTTGGTCTAACAAAGCAAATGACAAATATGGCCTCCAATTTTTTTGAACAAACCGGATCTGTCCTCCAATTTTTTGCTGTCAACCGGATATGTACTCCAATTTTTTTAACAAGCCGGATCAGACCAAACAAAATGACCAATGTTGTCCTCCAATTTTTTTAACAAGACAAAAATGTTCTTTTTGCAATTTCCCTCCATTTTCTATTTCATCTCCCACCAATACTTACTTTTACCAACATTTACTTTTTCCTTTCCTCCACTTTACCAATATCATCGAAAAAACTAAAAGAAGAGTTCAATGTTCAACAAAAAGACAAGAAAGAAAGAAGAGTTCAATGAATGATCAAAGAATGTCTACAAAAATATAGTGTTCAAGAAATTATAAATAAGGTACATATATTTCTTTTATTCTTAATTTATATTTCAAATATATTGAAATATGATGTTAATATTTATTTATCATTTTTGTTACATTATTGTAGAATCAATGGATGAGATTTTTGTTGAGAAGAGTTCAATGAATGATCAAAGAATGTCTACAAGAATATAGTGTTCAAGAAATTATAAATAAGGTACATATATTTCTTTTGTTCTTAATTTATTTTTCAAATATATTGAAATATGATGTTAATATTTATTTATCATTTTTGTTAAATTATTGTAGAATCAATGGATGAGAATTTTGTTGCAAGTAAGATTCACGAATTAGTTCCAATGAGTTGTTTTGACTTAAATGAATTACCTCAAGAAGGTATACTATTTTATTCTATTTTTTATTTATTTATAGTTTATATTTCATTTATAATTGAATATGATGTTGATTTTTTTTTTTTTTTTTTTACAACATAGAACAAATGAATGATATTGTAATTGCAAGTGAGATTTATCAAAGTATTTCAAGGAATTGAGTTGACTTAAATGAGCTTCCAAATGATGGAGAAAATAATGACATTTGTGGGGAGGAATTAGTGGTTTGGAATGAATATCCAATGGAAGAAATAGGAGTTATTGAAGAAAATGAAGATATTAATTCAATAGAAAATGAGTTTGAACCTTTTGTTGGTCAATGTTTTCTTAGTCAAGAAGAGGCTTTCATTTTCTATAAAAATTATGCAAATCGATATGGTTTTACAATTCGAAAAGGTCGTTTTGTCACAAAAAATGGAGAAAATGTAAGACGTGATTTCTTTTGTCACCGAGAAGGTAGACAACAATTAAAAAGAGTGGATTCATCTAAGGATCAACGAAATAGGATATCTACAAGATGTGAATGCAAAGCTCATCTAAGAATCACATTGCGAAAGTCATTTGACATTTTTCCACGAGAATGGCATGTCACTAAGTTTGTTATAGATCACAATCATGAATTGTTGTCCCCTTCGGAAGTAAGATTTCTTCCGGCCAATCGAGTTATCACTAAAGAAGATAAAGATCGCATTCTCTTGTTGAAAAAGGGTGGACTTTCGGTTAGGCAAATAATACGTGTTATGGAGCTTGAGAAATGTGTGAAGCATGGAGATCTTCGATTTTTTAAAAGAGATATCCATAACTTTTATGTGAAAATGAGAAGGATTCATGCAATGAATGATGTTATGGGTCTTTTACAATTGTGCAAAGTTGCTAAGGAAAAGAATTCTAAATTTCAATATGCATATACAACTGATGAAGAGAGTAGGTTGGAGCATATTTTTTGGGTGCCTACTCCTTGTTTTGATTGGTACCAAAAATATGGAGTTGTGGTTGTCTTTTATACTACTTACAAAGTAAATGCATATGACATGCCTTTTGGTATTTTTGTTGGTATCAATAATCATGGAAAGACAATTCTCTTTGGTTGTGCACTTCTTCGAAATGAAACAACTAGTGCATTTTAATGGTTAATGAAGGTACGTAAATTATTTAATTATCTTGTAAGCTTGTGCAATTATTTTTCGATTTTATTTGATTAATTAGTAGTTTAATAGTATATATCCTACTATATTTTTTCATGTGCTAATAACTTTGTATTTGATTAATAGACTTTTGCAAATTTAATGAAGAAGTCACCTAAGGCAATTTTAACAAACCAAGATCCATGGATTACAGAGGCAATATCAAAAGAATTGCCATCCACAAAACATGCTTTTTGTATATGGCACATTACTGCTAAATTTAGGGGTTGGTTTACAGCAATTCTTCATAGTCAGTATTCAAATTGGTGCATGGATTTCTACAAGCTATATAAGTTAGACTCATGTGAAGAATTTGAGCATCAATGGTCTCAAGTAATGGCAAAATATGACATGCTTACTAACAAGCCTGTAAGTGGTTTATATCAAATCAAGCATTTTTGGGTACCATGTTACCTTCGTGGCTATTTTTTTGGGGGAATGACAACAACCAGAAGATCCGAAAATATAAATGCATTTATCAAACGATTTGTTAGTTCCCACATAAACTTGACGCAATTTATTGAACAAGTAAGTCATTATTTATCGTTGCTTCCTTTTATTGTAGATTTTGATTTATTTTTTTATTTGTTAATATTTGTAGTCTTTATGTGTCTTTAAATTATTTATAATTTGTAATTTTAGGTTGACCTTGCCATTGAAGATATTGAGCAAACACAATCACATGATACAATGTTGGAGAAATATAGAGGTTCTTCTTTAAGAACATTGTCACCGATAGAAGAACAAGCACATAGTGTGTTGACACCCTATGCTTTCAAAACTTTTCAAGAGGAGTTTGGAAGAGCCACACAATATTCGGTGCTTCAAGAAAACGGTATTGAATTTGTGTTGCAATATTATGAAGAAAAAACTAGTCAAAAGCACTTGGTCTTATGGGATGGTGAGATGACTAGTTGTAGTTGCAAGAATTTTGAATTTTGGGGTATACTTTGTCGTCACACACTTAGTGTATTCATTCACAAAGATTGTTACCAAATTCCATCTTTGTATCTTCCACCATGTTGGTGTCGCGAAACATCATTAGGTGGAAAAGAATTGATAGTGTTGAGTGATGAAAATCTAGTGGACAAGGAAAATATGGTTGATGCTAATGCTAATGATGCTATTGTGGAGATTGTTTTGTTCATTGTCCTCCGCCCTCAAAGACAAAAGGTCGCCCAAAGCAAAAAAGAATGAAAGGTGGAAAAGAATTGGGAAAGCAAAAGAGAACTTGTGGGTTTTGTAAGCATGTTGGCCATAACATCTCTACATGTCCGGAGAAGGAGAAGGAGAAGGAAAACTCAACTTCCTCAAATCGTGCAAAGAAAATGAAAAATTGTACTTCAATAGATATGGGATTGAACCCAATATTTTATTTGAAATGTTAGGTCTTTTGCTTAAAAAATCACCAATATGATGTTTGTCAACTTTTTATTTTTGTCGGTGTTATATTATCATTCTGACGATATTATGCCAATGAATATCATGCATTCTTGAAAAAATAGAAATTTTTTCCATAGAAATAATAGTGTTTCACTAAAATTGAAATCTAATGTCCCATATAATATCATGTATCATGACGCTTTTTCAATCCAAAGCAAACCGGTCTTCTTACCACATTTGAAACACAAAATAGCGAGATACTATTTTTAAACTTAAAATAATTTTAAAAATTACCATTTATGTTTTATTGTCTTAGGACACTAAATCTCTAACACTTCTAACCCACTACTAATCAATAAAATATTTTTATTTCTTTCATTTTGGATTTTATTATTTTTACTATTTAAATAAAACAAATGTCAACTCCATGTAAGACCCTAAATCTATGGGGAAATATAACGGGGCACCAACACAACACCACCAATTCACTCGGGTTTGTCCCAACAAAAATTTAGTGGACTGAGGGTGGGGCCTCTCACATACTTACTATGATAAGGCTAGTGGTATAGGACCAGGAAAAAAAATGCAATGACTCAAGCTCGTGCCATCAGATATACAAATAGAAATTGTAGACTCAAAAGGAATTGGTCATTGTTGCAAGAAACAAGATTTTATTGTCTTGATACTTATTGACCTCATTTCATCTTGAAAGGTTACAAGCATAGAGGTTATAAGAAGAAAATGTAGTGCGAATGTGTATTTGTCAAAATTCACACTCAATAAAAACTTGAAATTTAAATATTTTATTGATGTGATCTTTATTTTTCGTAGAGTTTTAAAATTTTGATTTTACCTCTTGAAGATGTATATTGTTTACATCAGTAGCCTCTTCATTTATACTTTTCCACTAAGGACATGTTTGGTAGACTGTAATAGGTGCTGTAATGTAATAGTTATTCCTATGATTTAGTTATTCTTTAGTTTGATTATGTTTTTATTACAAGGAATAGTCATTCCTTATGAATAGCTATTCTTCTAAATGAGGAATAACTATTCCTCTTTAAAAGGTTGTATTAGCTATGAGAAATGATATTTTTACAACAAATCCTAAGTGGCAAATTGTTACTGGTTGTTATTGTTGGAGCAAAAACGTAATCTTAGTGTTAGTTTCAAATTTGAACCAATATTAGTTTGATTATGTTTTTATTACAAGGAATAGTCATTCCTTATGAATAGCTATTCTTCTAAATGAGGAATAACTATTCCTCTTTAAAAGGTTGTATTAGTTATGAGAAATTATATTTTTACAAAATTTTTACAACAAATCCTAAGTGACAAATTGTTACTGGTTGTTTTTGTTGGGGCAAAAACGTAATCTTAGTGTTAGTTTCAAATTTGAACCAATAACAACTAACGACCTGTGATTTGTTGTAAAAATGTTGTGGACGTAGCATTTCTTATTAGCTATTCCTTAGTAAGTGCAATAATTTCAAAACTTAATATATTTCCAAATAAACAAACTTTCCATATACATCTAACAATTATAAAAATAAAAAATAATAAAAAATAACACATTTCTCTTTTAAATTTAAAATAACAATTTTTAAGGAGATATAATTGTATGAGTAAGATATTTCCTAAAATAAATGTTAAGTTTCATTCTAATATTATAACTCACAACCAAACTAATGAATATGTTTAGTTATTACATTACAATACACTTATTACTAGTAATAAAAATTACAATTCTTGTCGTAATCCCTATTCAATGTACCAAACATACTTTAAATATCACAAAATAATGTTACATGTGTTTAGTTTGTCCAATAAAATAATGTCACATGATAGACTAAAAATGACGTGAATAATAGACACAATTGATACTTATAATAAATTTCACAATAAATTTAATTTTTCATAAATACTTATAATAAATTTCATTATAGTTAAAATAATTAATTGTGATATAAATACTTAAATAATTTCACAAATACTTATAAAAAGTTGCATTGTTACCATTATTTAATCATTAAACTTAGACAATTGTTTGTAGCAAGCAGCCAAAGATTCAATTTAACAAAAAAAAAGCAGCCAAGGAGTCAAAAAAAGTTATTCACTGTACTGTGTAAGCCTTTACGAAAAAAGAAAAAGAAAAATGTTGTGTGGCTCTTTTTTTACCACGTATCCATGTGAGGACAACATTACTTTTCAGAAATTGTTGTGTAAGGGAACTTGTTTCAGCCAAGGTAGAACTTGTTTCAGAAAGTCTTGTTTCAACCAAGGTAGAACTTGGTCTTCAATGGTAAATGTTTCTTCTCTTTCAGTTTCACTACATTTTTTTTTCTTTCTTTCCTTCATTTTCTCTCAGATCCCATCTCTTTCTCTTTATTTTTTCTTTTTTTCTTTCATTCCCTCAACAGACAGAGACCACTGAAATCAAAGAGAACTCAAGCACGAAATGGGGATGGCTTCAAGGAACACCCGATCATGAACCACGCCTGGCTGACGCACCCATTTCAAGGCCCCTCCTGTCGTCGGCAACAGATAGTTGTTCAACTTTGAAGTTCCGGCGTCGAGATTCACAAGTATTTAAAACACATATTGATTTCTTTTTTAAAAATATTTAAGTCATAATTTTCTTTTTATTGATTATATGTTCTGGTTTTGTTCTAGTAACATCTGAAATTTGTATGAGGTGTAATTTTTGTAAGAGGATTTTTTTTTAATGAGAATTTTTGTAAGAAGTTGTTTGGTGGTAGAGTGTTGTTTTCGGTTAGCTTGTTTCAGGTGTGTAACTTGTGTTTCAACTTTCGAGGAGGAGGGGGAGGAAAAATGAGTGAAGGGTAGTTTAGTCTTTTTAGGAAAATATAATTTGTCAGATGCTTTGCTCTTGTTCCCATAAAAGTCTTTGCTGTCTTGTGAAAAAGCAAAACAAAACCAATAAAATATTCCCTTATATGTACGGTTAATGTGTGCCCTTAGCCGGACCCTATTAACAATTATCCTAAAAACATTCGTTAACACATTGAATATAAGAGGCTGTTTGGCCAAGGAAATTTCATCACTCAATTTCCGTAACTCAATTTCCATCGCTCATCACTCATCACTCATCACTCATAACTCATCACTCATCACTCAATTTTTCACACCCGTTTGGCATCATCACCCGATTTCTATCACTCAATATTTTTCACACTATTTATGGGCCCCACACCTGTCACTGTGTCAGAGCACTTCTGTTTTGTTACCCGCGGAACATTTTCATCCCATCAAAATTTCTCTTTTCTCATTTCCCCTTCCCCTTCAGCCCTGTCACTCTCCCAAAGTAGAAACCCAAACCCATAAAAATTTCTTAAGCTCCCTCGCCTCGTCAGGACCATCATCACCAGTGAACAACACCCAACTCTCCGACGTGTACAGCGGCGCGATCTCCTCCGTCGTGACCCATTTCCCAGTGGCACCGACGAGGAAACCCAAACTCATAAAAATTTCTCAAGCTCCCTCGCCTCGTCAGGACCATCACCAGTGAACAACACCCAACTCTCCGACGTGTATAGCGACGCGATCTCCTCCGTCGTGACCCATTTCCCAGTGGCGCCGATGAGCAACAACAACAACGTCACCCATTTCCCCATTTTGTCACGGACGATCTCCTCTGACCCAAGACGGTGCTACTTCATCCCTTGAACATACTCTCTCACCTTTTTTATTTATCTAATTTGTGTGATTTGCATTTGGGTTTTGAGAAAAATGAACGGAAATAGCTTGAACTCTATTTGCCTTTGTTTTTCCCCGTTGTTTGGTTGGTGAGAAAATAATAAAGGGACATGCTTTTTTGGTTTTTTTTTTTTTTTTTTTTTGTTTATATGATATTATTGTGCTTACCCATTGCCGGTTTGCTTCAATGGTTTGAAGTATGCAAATGGGTTTTACTCTAAATAACCCATTTTCCCATTGTTTGAAGTATGCCGGTTTGCTTCAATGGTTTGATCTACTGAACTCCCGTGGTTATGGGTTTATCTTATTTATTTTTTAAATAATTTATGGAACTAATTTATGGTGCTTCTCTGTTTGATTTTTTTTTTTTTCAATTAAGCTGCTTGTTCTTGTTACCAACCAATTGCTCTGTAGATATTGATGGTGCTTCTTTGTTTGATTTTGTTTGCTATGAATTATGAATCTTAATGTAGTAAGTTTACTAGCATTCTCCTAAGTGGAAACGGCAATGCATTTTTTGTTTTAAAAAAATTATAAATGTATCTTGATTTTAGAATATGCTTCTAGTTTGGTAATGGCCTGTAACAGTTGTACAATGAGCTACCTGGCTTCGACTCAATCAGAAGATATTCATGACCATAAAAAAAAATTTCTCTTTTCTTTTTTGGAAGAATAAACAAAAATATTATTAAGATATATTTTCGAATTATAGAAGTCGTTAAATTAACCGTTGAGAACTTGAAAAGATCAAGATCATTTAAAAAGTAAAAAGATTTGTGTCCAATCAATTTAAGTTTGGACTTAGTATTTGCCTATTAAATCAATTTAACTTATTTTTGTGCATGTAATGTAAGCCTCAATTTAGTGGGCAACTTGCAAAAACGAATCTAATTTTTGAAAGTACATCTTCCAAAGTAGTTTATATAGTTTTTTAATACAAGAATGAGCCAACAAATTTGAGACCTGGTATGAACCAATTGGGGTGCTTCAAATGCACATTGGCAACTATGACCAACATCGGCTACTATTGCCGATAATATAAAGGTCCATTGGGATTGAAGTATTGGAAATGGTAAAAACTTGTTGAGGTAAAGGCTAAAAAACAAAGATATAAGAAAGGATAAGTTAGGATCGATGGAAAAATAGTTTGGAAATTATGTTCTCAACCATGAGAAACAAAGAAAAATGGGAATCATATGAGGTTCGAAATTTTCATCACTTTTATGATAGACATGTATGATTCAGGGCCTTGTTTGGTATTTTGAAGGAGGCATAATGAAACTGATTATGTTGTGGTTAAAGGTGTAGAAGCAATAAGTAAATAACGTAGTAAAAAAAAAAGCAACAATCTGTAAAACAAATGGCATTGTATTTTTAACTAGAAGTTTGTTTATCACCAATTGTTAACATCTCTAGTACTTATCATGTATGTGAGGCAGTGAGATATATAGGGGGTGAAACAATCTCTTGTTTTCAAGTTATGGGTTTTAGAAAGTGAAAAAAAGTCAATGTTGTTTTGGGGTCTTGGAAGCTCAATTCTGTTTGGAGACTCACACTTTTTATGTACTGCCATATGTTAATGCAAAATTTTATTATTATATTTTTTGTATAGTAGCTATCAATCCTTTTCACTTTGTTCCACTAATTCTCACAAGTTTTCATTTTTTTTTTTTTTTTTTACTACTATTTTCATACATGTGAATTCAAAAAATGACTTGGGCTTCTAGTGATTGTTCTCTAATTTTGGATTTTTAGACTAATGATTGAATTCTGGCTCTTATCATGATCATGATTATGCTGTTAATACCGTACTAGACAACATCTGAGTTTGTACATTAGAATGGGGTGTCTTGTTACAGTTTATATTATTATGCACAAAGCAGTTGTAAATGCCTTCTTTTTGAGAGAAACTTTTGTTACAAAATACTTTGCCTACTTGAACTTACATAGGAATAGGATGATTAGTGACAATTACGGTTTAGATGTGTACTTTGGAAATTATAAATAATCATAGTTATCAAAACCAAATTTCACCAGTTTTTGACTGGTAGGATTGTACCAACTATAGGATTTGTTTTGAAACTGACATAGTGCCTGACTCAAGTACATTATAGCATATTTTGTAGAGTGCAACTGTATTCTAATTTGTGTTTTCAGGAATGTACCAAGCTAACATACATTGCCAACACACAACACTAGCACATACCAAAGCTCAGACCCCTATCATGTCCAAATCACAGAACCCATTGACCACTAGACCCAACTCACACCAAGCTGAAGCCCACATAAACCCAGAACTCAAAACTCCCTCCCTCCCTTTCACCGACTCTCAACCCCATCATCTGTTTCCAAGGAATAATCGTAGCATGTCCTAATATATCTTAGAAGCACAATTTATATAAAAAGTGCATTCCATTAAAATATAAAACTGAAGTAAAAAAATTAGAAGGAAAATAAATTGGAGAAGAGGGAAAACAATTTGTTGTGGATATTTTATTTCAAGGAGTCTGATTTGTCCACACACACAAACAGAGTCTGATTTAGTCCCCTGCTTGTGACAATTACAACACTCACTCACTGACTGTGACATGATCCTCTCCACGACCATCTGAGAACACCCATTTCCAAGCACCAAAAATCAATCAACCCACCGACACAATCATACCCAAAGACCCACATTAAATCCCATATCTAACACAATCATACCCAAAACGCTTAATACTTATAGATAGAGATAATGTTCAAAATACATGGAACTCAAAACTCAAAAACAAAACTTACAAAGTTTGGGGAGATGATTAATAATTTAATTTTCCCTCATCTTCAATGCCCTTTTTGAACTTTTTATTAAGTTAAAGAACCTTTGAGCTTTATAGGCACCTCTAGCTCACGAGAAATAGGGTGGTTGAGTATAATTTTTTATCCTAGTGTGTTATTATTGGACTTATTGCATGAGTTTCATTTTCTCAGCCTGTAATATGTCTTCTGCCACTACTTATGAGTCCACTTCTAGTGGCCATATGTGCGATATGGATCGGTGTGTGGAAAGGACCTCCCTATCTATCCGTAATTTCAGTAGGAGGTTCTATGGATGTCAGCAGTGGTCACCGGTTAGTATTACATAATTTTATTGTCGTTACATATTTGACTTGTCATATTCTTACTGTCTTTGCTGACCATCTTTTATATGCCTTCAATGTTGTATGTAGGACTCCTATCAAGCATATAAGTTCTTCAAATGGTTGGACAAGAACACATGCCCACGTGGCCGTGCAACATCAAAGGTTTACCCGATATAAGGCCAAGGCCGTAGCTGCAAGAAATGAAAGGGATGAGGCTCATGCAAGGGAAGCAGAAGCACGGGAGCTCCTAAGGATAGCAAAGCGCAAGGCTGAAAAAACTAAGCTCGCACTCCGGATTGTTGAAGACAAGGTCTACAAGTATATGCTAGCTTTATTTTTCTCTTGGACTATACTTGGCATTTATTTTGTATTCTCTACTGCTTTTGGGGGCCATGGCCATACGCAACTACGTCTGCCATGACCCATTGACGATCACGTGTGTAATGTAAATATCTTTCATATTTAAGCTTCCTTTTTTGGTTGGATCATCTTTTTTTTTTCTTTTTTCAAAGAAGAGTTTGATCATCTATCTAGTTGTTGTGATCCAAAATTTTGCAATAGTGTATCCTGCTATATTTCTAGATTACTCAGTCCAAACCACAGTTTCAAATATATTTTTTATTTGAAATACAAACTCAATTTGTCTTGGCCGGGAGAAGATTAAGAGTTGTTTGGCTGAGTCCGGGGTTTGTGGGAGTCTTGGTAAAGGCAATAAGCTGATGAACGTTGCAGATTTTTACAAACTCCTATACAGGTTGGTATTCACAATTTTGTTACCTTATTTGACAGACCTAGATTCAGTTTCTTAGGTTGTCAATGACCCTTTATCATAATATGGTATTATATGCTATAAAAGATGTTACTTTAATTTATTACTGTTTGATTCCCAAAAAATTAAAAAACAAAATCTTACTGTTTTACTGGTGTCAAATTATATGTTAATTGTTATACATATAATTTTGACAAGGCCATGATTTGGTGTTTACAGTAGCTTTTTATTTGTTGAATATTTAATGAATGATTCTCTCCTAGAATATTTGTTTTCGTTCCTAGTCTGGGGGGTATATATCAAGCCTATAATAAGAATATATCAAGGCAACTTACTATATACTTGTTAAATGATGTAGGGAATGATGAGGTGATCTTGGGGAAAGTTGGATGAAACAAATGTAAAGCAGTTTGACGAATAGGTTAAATGTATCCTGGGTTTGTACTTGAAAAAGATTGTTTTGGTTTCATAGCGGCTTTAATCAAATATTTATAAAAGATAAATAGAATATCAGCAAGAAATGCAGCGTGCTTTGTGCAGATGTGTTCAGTTTTGTGGGGCAAATTTATGGCTGATGCGTATACTCAAAAAGTGCAATCATATTTCTTTGTATAAGGGTTCGGCTCGTAAAACTTGCAGCCTGAAAGGAATTATGTACTATTAGTATTCAATTCAATTGTGGTTATACTGGTTGGCATATTGAGCCACTTCGAAGTGGATGCCAAGGGGGGGCGGGCTCTGAAGAAAGCTAGTTGCAACCCATTATGTTGTATTTGGGGACTGAGGATCAAGTTAAAGTGCAACAAATAGTACAAATACAAATCCAAATCAACGAATAATACAAATACAAATACAAATCACAAAAAATGCATTATAAAAAAAAAATCCCTGCAACCTACATGCCTTTTGACAAGGGTCCAACTCAATTGTCTTATCGAATTTCGCTACAGAACCAAGAACATCACCCTTAACAATAACAAAGCATTCCAAATTACACATACCCAAAATACTTATAAACCAAAAGTACATAATATTCCAAATTACACAGACCCAAAATAGTGCAATAAAATTACATGTTAGGTTGAAAACCCATAGCATCTACATTGCAGCGAAGTAAATGGTCAATTTCCATTTTCAATATATAATCATCTCACATTGCCACGAGCAACATAATCATCTCACATTGTGTTAGTGATATTGTCCCTAACTTGGCCCATCGCTCTCTTTGATGCACTTGACATTTCTAGCCTTTGGGTCGCTGAGCTTGTTGATGCTCCAACATCTCCACTGCCTTCGCCATTGGTCACACTACCTTCGCCATCACTCTCCCCTATTGTTCTGAACAATTCATCACTCCGATTGTTCATGCGTATGAAATTGTGTAGAGCACAACACACAATAACCACGTACCGCTGCCTAATTGGCTTGAAGTTTGGCACTAAATTCAGAATGGGAAAACGGGCCTTCAGCACTCCAAAGGACCGCTCAATAACCATCTGTAAGGACGAGTGCTTGTAGTTGTACAACTCTTTCTTTGATGTTATCCGTCTACCACCTGAGTTGAATTCCTGCGCATGGTACCTAGTTGACTTGTGAGGGGGGAGAAAACTAGTGCCAATTGGTAGACCCGAATCCACCAAGTAGTACGACCCTACACACACACACAACCAGCAAGCACGTAATTAAGTTGTTCATAAACATACTACTTAGATATGGAGGATAAAATAAATTTAGTTAAAGTCACAGTAATGTATAGTACCTGTTGGTGGCCATGGGAATCCATGCTTCCGATCACTGATCGCTTCCTCGAAAACCCTTGAGTCATTCGCATTGCCCTCCCACCCACCATGGACAAATGTGAACTGCATGTCCATGTTACACACACACAGCACATTAGTTGTTATAAGGCACTTGCGGTCCCTGTGTGCTTGAGTCTCATTTGCAGGAGGTTGGGCACTCACGTGTGTTTCATCAATTGCTCCTATACATCTCTACACATGAAAGTTTTCATTAATCTTAGCAAGCATATATCAAATATCATATTATTTTACTATTATGTCCAGTTAGTTAAGTAAGAGAATGTTTTGTACCTCAAACCATGGCCAGTACTTGTTTTGTACCTCAAACCATGGCCAGTACTTGTTCACTTGAAGATGTTCGGAGAGGCCTGTGACATTCTGATCAGGTTTAATTAAATGCTTCGCGTAGTGGTGGACAGCTCGCAGTGCCTTACGAAAATGCCGGCACACGGCTTCTGTTGAGTGTTGAAACCTGTCGGCAACACATCTAAAGCGAGTGTTATGTCCAAGTATGTACAATAACATGGCCAGGGCCTGAGTGGCATTCACCTCACCACGTCTGTCCCTCAAGTAACCATGTTGAGCCAACTCATCCACTAAATGTAACAGTAATTCAGGTGTCATGCGGAACATCTCGTAACAGTTCATAGCATTACCTTCAGTGACCTCGTCCATATACGCCTTGCCGGTCAACGCACTAGCATGCATTGGTTGTTTATCATAATGCCGCTACATATACGCATACATCTCCCCGACTATAGGATTCACTAAATTAAACTCTGCCTCTTCTTCACATTCGAAATCCGAATCGGTCCAATCACCATCATCAAGTTCACAGTCATTGCTGGAACCAACGTTGTTGAAGTATGCATCATCAAAGTCATACTCTTGGAGCGCCCGCCACCAGTCATTTCTGAACGCCATAAGTCACCTATACATTATCACAAACACACTATTCAAGTATGTTATGTAAAGAGAGATATAAAAGTAAATATGTTATTCTTAACAATCTACACCTCAGCATGTAATTCAACAAAGTGATGAGACCACTAACATAGGAAATAGAAACCTATCAAATAGTCCTACTAATAACATCAACCATAGATTATAATAACACAAAAAAAAAAAAAAAAAAAAACAAGTACATCGCATAATATATTAGTATAATATAAACACCTAATTCAACCGTCACCATAATAAACACCTAAAAATCAACAAACCCAAAATCCAAATCCGTCACATAATATAACACAAACCATACAAACATCCCAAATTCATAAATAACATAAACCTTCGTATTATCCATACGAAACACAAACCATACAAACATCCCAAGTTCATAAATATCATAAACCTTCGTATTATCCATACGAAACATAATATAAATGTAAATAGAACAACCTGAATCCATAGTACATAAAAACCAAATAGCTTAGACATAGGAGATACAATGCATCATCAATCCTCTTTCGGGTTTAGAATGTCCTCAATCCAAGACTTCCTCCTATGCTCTGGCATACACATAAACACTACCCTATTATCCTTTTGCTGCAAAACCTTTAACATCTTGATGTAGGCCTTGTTACTCAGATCCGTATACGTGTTCAGCATGTCCATTGCCTTGGAAAGTGAACAAGGATCACCCCCTACAACGGATTGAGCGAATTGGTCGGATGAACCGCTAGACTTGCCGAGTTTACCACTATACCTATGTTTGGACATTGCGTTGTACTCCTTTAGGGCCGCAGTCATTTCACTTACCCTATCCGACTTCTTCGAGGCCTTCTTACCCTTGCCACTTGCATCTTGCACATGACGTTTTTCCGCCTTCTGGGTTACCTCCTCAACCTCAGCATCCTCCACAGTTTGTGGGAAACTATCAAAGTTAGGGGTGTAACAGTCATTGTCCAGATGAGTGGGTGCACTTGCATTGGCATCGGCATTGGCATTGGCAAGCTCTTCTTCTAGGGCACGCTCCTCATCACTATTCAGGCGAGGAGTGTTTAAGGAGATCTGGAGGTTCCCAGTCGCAGTACTAGTGGTGAACAACTACTGCAGTGATGGGTAGTTTGGGCATCCCTGTTTCCTTAAGTTAGCTGCACCACGATTGGCCTGCAATATCCTTGGAAACATTAGCACACTGAACACAACAGTTCATATATTACCAACTTGGAGGCAAATTGCATAAATAAATAATTGCAATAGGTTTATAATTAATAAACAACAGTAAACATACCGCAATCACATTCTGCCACACCTCGTCAGAACAAGTCACTGTTTGGGTCTGCTCGTCCCACCCCAACCCCGTGTGTCTTAGCAATTGGCTCCACTTGCGTTGTTTGAGTCGAAGCCTATTGTGCTTCTGTTGAACTTGCTTAAAGACAAAGTCTTTCCCGGTCCTTCGGTTAAGTTCAGTTGTAATTGATGCCCATGTAAGACCCTTGAACACACCGCTTGGCATGTTACCCTTAAGTTGTTCTTCCAACATGATCTCAATAAAAATATGTTCTACATGTGGAGGCCACTTTTTCTCATCTGTCTCTTGTGATTCATGTGCCATCTATTTGAAATATCTCACGTGGTAAGCTCATGATAGATAATAATTTTAAGAATTGATTAATAGGACTATAGGATTCATGTACCATGTAGATTTAAAGAGTCCAAAAAATAAATAAAAAATTCCACAGTTAAATCAACATGGATAAGAAAAAGCATGCACGGAATGTAAGAAATAGTGGCAATATATAAGAAACAGTGGTAATATATAAATACTTCATCGAGGTTTACCACATATATTGTGTGACCAGATATACAAAAGATGGAAGATCGAAACAATGAGTTAGTAAACAGTTGTAAGTGGCCACAAATACAACTAGGTTAGTGCATGGTTAAGTACATGGTAACCCATAACAAAGTACGCTACTGAACATAATGGGAACAAAATATGTCAGCAGTATATCAAAAGGGACATGCACTACATTAGTTCGACTACGCGTCCACCTCTTACTGAGGCGGGTCATCGAACAATCGATCTGGAGAGGCCACGGGGGAAACATTGGGCCCAAGAGCTCTGGTACGAACCCCCATTGATCTTTGATAATTCCGTCGAATATGCTTCCACCTCCTCATTACCCGCCTCACAGTAAAGGCCTTCCCCAAGCGGGCATTAATAAAGTTTGTGATCTCCTCCCACACGTGTGCATTGGCATGATAAGGACGCAAATTCCCACAAACAAAGTGTCCAAGTATGGAGTCACACAACAGATCCTCACAATTGGCATCCCATGTTCTCAACTCCGCAGCCATCTTAAAGAACAACACACACATCTCATACACAATCATATCACAAGTACAATAAAGATATCCCAGTATTTTTAAAGGAACAAATATTGAGCATAGGATCCATATTAATATGTCTATATGACTGCAATGACATGTACTGACTTATTTTGTTTGAAATTCATAAATAGTATTAAAGATATAAGACAAAAAAGAAGACACAAATCATCGTATCAGTTGTTAATAAATTCAAACCAAACAGTGTGTAGTGCTGGAACTAAATTAATGTGATTTACAAAGGCCACCATAACTAAAAAACAAGACTTTCCCCTCTGTCTAAGCAAGACTTTTTTTGTTTTTGTTTTTGTTTTTTTGCTATGTACTTTGTAGGAATTTCCTAGTACATGAAATTAATGTGATTTACAAAGGCCACCATAACTAAAAAACAAACATCAGAGACCAAACATTGTGTATTAAGTAGCATAAAAAAGGCAAGCACCAAAGTTTCCAACCTAGACCACAAGGTGCGGATGGATTAAGAAAAAAAAATGCAATATTTTCTATAGTGTTTTTCAATTATAATTGTTTGTTATGTCAAGAAATGCCAAAGTGCCAATTCTTACATCAGAGACCCCAACACACACATGCGCACCCGGGAAAAAAAAAATCCTTAATTCAGAAAAGGAAAGAAAGGCAAGAAGCTGTTGAATAAAGCAAAAATAGATAATCAGATAAAAACTAGCAGATTTCAGAAATTCATTTTTATTAAAAAAATAAAAATTTTGTTAGCATTTTTTTTAATATCATACACGAGATAGCATATAATGGCCTTTGCTAAAAAAGTATCATCTGTTCATAATATGGTAAGCTGGGTTTGAAGCCCTACAATCTCAAACAGAACAATGGGCTAGAACCCTAATGATACAAACTCCTTTTTCTCTAATAGACAATGGGGGGTGCCATGTCTAAAATAGTTCAATGAAAGCCATTGCTAACATGATTTCTATGTGATGGCCAATAAAAGAGAATGAAACAGAAAACAATTAGCAGGAGGTAGACAGGAGGTAGAATCATTCAGTGCTTGTCAGTAAGGCATAGCCTGCTTGTGCTTTATATACCTCTGCCAAAATTTTCAAATTATCTTTATCCTTATGATGAACTAAAGCTCATACCAATTTTATGCATTTCCACATAGCTAGAATATTACTCAAAACACCTAGCCACATTAACCTAGCATTTTTTTTTTTTAATCTCATTTGAGAAAACACACACAAGAATCCAAGCCTAACTAAGTATTTTACAGAACAATCAACTTGTCAAATTAAGGTTGTCTTCAAACTTAAATTTAAAACTAGTGTAGAAATCAAACATACAAGACCAATCAATTTCAAGTCACTAAGACAAGCCGGAGCCCAGCCAAAGCATGGTCTAACAAGCCTTTCAATCTTAATTAAAGGGCTCAAAAAACTAGGAGGGACAAAATCAAGTTTGCAAGATTTGCAAGACTATCGCATCAAAATATTTTTGTTTATTCATCCAAAAAAGAAAAGAGAAAAAAATTTGTATGGTCATGAATATCTTCTGATTGAGTCGAAGCCAGGTAGCTCATTGTACAACTGTTACAGGCCATTACCAAACTAGAAGCATATTCTAAAATCAAGATACATTTATAATTTTTTTTAAAACAAAAAATGCATTGTCGTTTCCACTTAGGAGAATGCTAAACTTACTACATTAAGATTCATAATTCATAGCAAACAAAATCAAACAAAGAAGCACCATGAATATCTACAGAGCAATTGGTTGGTAACAAGAACAAGCAGCTTTATTGAAACAAAAAATCAAACAAAGAAGCACCCATAAATTAGTTCCATAAATTATTTTAAAAAAATAAAATAAACCCATAACCACGGGAATCCAGTAGATCAAACCATTGAAACAAACCCAAACATCAAACAAAGAAAAAAAAAAGAAAAAACTGCAAACAAATAAGCACAGGTTCACCGTGGTTGAAAACCCATAACCACGGGTTTCAATAAATCAAATAAAATGCTTACCCAAACATCAAACAAAGAAAAAAAAAACAGATTCGCAAACTTACATCACCATGGGTTGAAAACCCATCATCATGGGTTAATACCATCAAACATCAGAAGCGAAAACCCAAACATCAAACAAAGGAAAAAAAGGTAAAAAAAAAAAAAAAAAAAAAAAAAAAACAGAGAAGCACTGCGTTACCGTGACACGGCGGCGTAGTTGGCTGAGCTCGGAGCGGTGAAATAGTGGGTGAGGAGGTGAGGGCAGTGAGAGCTTCTTCTAGGAGTACTGGAATGGAGATGAAGCTCTGCTTTACTGAAGTGAAGAGAGAAGTCTGAGATGACTGAAGAGAGCCGTTGAAGAGAGCATTAAAAGGAGCGCACCACGTGAATTTGTTCTAACTGTGGGACCAGGTAAGTAGTTTTATTTACGAAAATACCATTGAGTTATGAGTTATGAAAACTGAAAACAGCCAAAATGTGTTTTCAATTTCCATAACTCATAACTCAAAAATCAGAGAATTGAGTGATGGAAACAGAGTTATGGAAACAGAGTTATCATTTGCCAAAACGAATATTGAGTTATGGGTCCCACCATTTTTGAATTATGAGTTATGAAAACTGAGAATTGAGTTACCAAAATTGGCAATCCAAACAGGCTCTAAATAACTCTCAAAACAGTTAAATTTTTTTTTTTTTTTTTTTACTTTTACTGTAAAAAAAAATTCCTAAAGGAATTCCCTAATCCCTAAACCCTTAGACACGACACCAAAAAATAAAAAAATAAATAAAAACCCCTTAGACATCCATTAAGAGAAGTAATTAAGCTGCACACCGCCAGCGTTTCAAAGTTGTGAATAGACAGGTGAGAGAAATGAAATGACATTACTTTCGATGCTGAACAACGTTAATATCTTCAAAATATTCGTACGAGTAAGCGTTGTAGCCGAAGCATTAGAACCCCCATTTATGCCTCAAGTCAAGAAACGAGCCCTCTGCGTGCAATGAAAAAACCAGAGGATATTACGGCTGACAACCATGAGCTAGGGGCCTTCACAAATCATGTCTTGAATAGAATAGAGATATCAGATATGTCACATATATTGGGCAATCAACCCCTACCTACGTACGGTGCCCTATTCCCGTGCCTCGAGCTATGATTTTTATTACAGACTTATTATGAGTCTGGCGTAATCATGTGAATTATCAAAAGGATGAAACTTCTAATAATTATTGATGTGGAAAAAACATTTATTTTTCTCACTTAATTTGTGTTAGAAATATATACTAATTAGTGGTATTAAAAATATTATTATATAAGTCTTATAAAAATCATATTTATTATATATTGAAATGGTACAAATCATAATAAAATTTATAGTAACTTAAAAAATATTATGGTTATAGCAATGATTCAATTAAATCAAACTTGATAGTAATTAATGGATTATGATGCATTACTTCCAAATTATGAATATCCTAGAACCTGAAACACTTTGTTGTCCCATGGCATCATATATATCATGTACTGAAACCTAAAGGGTTAGGGTTGTGATACTTGATCTAAATTTGCTTAGAAAGAAAAATAAATAGTGGTAAAGGAAGAAATAAGCAAATGTGATGCATAAAGAACCTACTCATCTCCCATAAAAAAAAAGAAAAGAAAAAAGAACCTACTCATCCAAAGCAAAAGAGAAAGGCTAAAGTGCAAAACCCACATTTTAAGTTTCTTCAAAATTCATTTCAGTCATTTAACTTTTTTTTTCTTTTTTTCTTCCAGTATTCTAAATTTCAGATTTATTTAGTTAAGTTCTTTACATAAACTTTTGTTAAATTTTTTGAAAAAAAAAACTAGAAAATATTTTTCAATCATTAATTGAATTTTTCTATCTAAAAATTTTGGAAAATTAACCACAAAATATATATATATATATATATATATATATATATATATATATATATATTTATATTACATATTTAGGTACAAGTTTATCTTTAGAAATTTTTTTATAAAAAATGAAAAAGTGGCTAACTTTTTTGACAATTATTTTCAAATTTTCATAAATTGTCTCTTAAAATGAATAATTAATGTATGCTCATATTAGGGTATACATTAATTAACCGAATCATGTTTTAAATTTGTTTAATCTATTTTTGAAAGGAAGAAGAGAAAGAGAAAAGGTTTGTTAATTTCGATTCCCTGCTTTTTATTTTTCTCAACACAAGGTTGGGTCATAGTTGCATGTGAATTGTAAAGTTGGGAATATTAAACTCCAAACAAAAAGGCAGGTTAAATGAATGGAACAACTGAACAAGAACATGTTCCGCCATGTACATATCCCCGCTGGTCTTGTCAGTGGTCACATTCAAAACACAACTGAATCAATCAAAAACCAAACCAAAGTACGAAGTCTCAAAACGGGGAACCATGGTTCCGTGACGGATCGAAATTAATGATGGTCCCACATCGGAATGCGGGTTCCTAAGTCCAAACCAAACTGGAAAGACATTACCTAGTTTTATCAACTCCTTCTAAAGCTTTTCACAAATTTGGCAATAAAGTTTATCTTCTTTTTTCATTTTCACCAATGCCCTTCATTCACACACTTTCTTTTCCTTTCTTCTTGTTCATTATTTCTTCACATCTTGAAACTTAAGAGAAAGGAAAAGAAGCAACACAGAGAGAAATGGCAAGGGGAAAGATTCAGATCAAGAGGATAGAGAACACAACGAACAGGCAGGTCACGTACTCAAAAAGAAGGAACGGTTTGTTCAAGAAGGCCAACGAGCTCACTGTTCTGTGTGATGCTAAGGTTTCGATTATTATGATCTCTAGCACTGGCAAGGTCCAAGAATATGTTAGCCCTTCCACCACGTACGTTGTCTCTTTTCTCTATAATACTATTATTTGTCTTTAATTATTTTTTTTCTACTTGTTAAATTAAACCTGGATTTCTCCAAACAAGTTTTCGATCCTGAATTATTTTTCTTTCTTTCTTTCTTTTATGGTTGCAAAAATTTGGGGTTTAGAACGAAGCAATTGATTGATGAGTACCAGAAGGCCAAGGAGACAGACATTTGGAGCTCGCACTATGAGGTTCTCTCTCAAACTTTTTTTTTTTTTTTTTTGAGAAACTATATATTTTAATGTACTTATACATACAGTAACAAAACATAAATAAACTAAGATTAAGATTAAAGATTAAATTAATATAAATAAAAAAATAAAACTAACAGCTATATGCAGTTTTAACAGAACATAAATAAAAGAAAATATATAATATATTTTTTCTTAATATATTTCAACTAAATCGTGTGTATATTTTCTGTTAAATTACTTAGCATTTTCATTTTCAATATAAAAAATAATCTCCTACTTTGTTACATAGCTGAATTTTAATATGAAAATGCCTATTATATGCAACAAGGCCGGTTTAATATATACCGATAATTTCAAATGGGGAAATATTAAATTAAATTATAAATTTTGCATCATAGTATTTAAATGCATCTCACTTTTCCGCAAAAAATAGTAAATGCATCTCACTTTTTTGAGATACAAAATTATTAACTAATTTTTTGTATTTAAATTTTGTTAATATGTCATTTTTGATTACTAATTTAATCAATCTAAAATAGCATTTTATCACTTTTGATTTTTTTTTGAAAAATTGTTTATATCAAGACAATTATTGGGATAGGGCCTTTTTTTTGGTATGTAACTTTTTCTTTTTAAAAAATGATTATTCACTCACAAGATGGGCCTTTATTTTTACTAGGATATGACCTTTTTAATTGGGTGCCTTGGCCCTAGGCCAGCCACCCATTTTCTACAATTATAGTAGAAGTTAGAAGAGTAAGCAGAAATGCAATCCCTCCATGAACAAGTTGACAACCTAGTTGTCGATGCTTTTTTTTTTTTTTTAATGAATAGATCCTTTGGTCCTTACTAACCATTGGCACATGAAGTATTTGACAATTTTTTGAGGCAAAAATGATGATGAAAAGAATAAAAACATATTGTGTGCTCGAAATCTACCACAATTTCTATCAAAATTTTGAAAGTAATTAATATGATATATATATATTGATTAAAAAAATAAATACACATGCATATTCAAGAGCCAGGAACCATATTAGAATACCTTAAAACAGAAATAAAAACAGTAATTGTAGAGTTTTAGGTGGATCTTTCACCTCCTTACGCGACTAAACCAAAAAGAGAAGCAATTAAGACAAAGAAAACCATATATATATATATATATATATATATATATATATATAGTTATGCCTAGTTTTGACTTGGTTTTCTACATAATAGGAAAATATTTTTTTGTTGTTAAAGGTTTTTAGTTGTATAAAACATTGAAAACATAGAAAACAAATCGTGAAGATGTTTTATCTTCAAAAGTTTTTTTTTTTTTTTTTTTTTTTTTTTGGGCTTAACTTGGTTTTGGGATTGAGATCTTACGCAATGGTTTAAATGTGATGCAATAACTATGCACAACTGAAACAAAATGTTAAAGAGTTAACTTTTCTCTGTAGCCATTAGATCAGGAAAAAAATAGTAACTTTTTTTACAGCCTAAGGCTGTGAAGAAAAATGAACTTTTTAACTTTTGCTCTCAACCATCAATAAGATATTGGATCTTGTTCAATAACCTAGTTCTTGCACATGTTTAGATCCTTGGTTCTGGGAGGAGGATCACAATACAAGTCAACGTTCTATTTGGTCTTTAGGCCAACTAAACTTTTGGATTGCCCAAGCTTTTTTTATATATATTATATATATGTGTGTCTTAGTTAATGGTTTGTTGAAGTATGGTAATGGATGCAGAGAATGCAAAGAGAGTTGAAGAAGCTGAAGGAGGTGAATAGGAGTCTTCGAACGGAGATAAGGTATATATGTAATAGATTATGAGTGAGGCGTTATATATTGTGAGCTGCATGTGACAATTGCTTGGACTTTTATAGAAGTACTTGCCAAATAAATGAAAATGTTTTCATAGGGATAATGTGTTAGTAAAATTTTGAATTTAATTGGAGGATTTTTATTTTTGAAATGCTGATTGATAGGCAGAGGATAGGTGAATCTGCGAATAACCTGAGCTTGGAAAAAATGCATATTCTTGAGCAAGACATGGAGAATGCTGTCAAGGTTATTCGTGAACGCAAGGTTGGATCTATGACCACCAATAATTAAAAAAAATTGCTAAATTTCTACCATCTTTATTGTTATGGTTATGATTTTTATTATTTTACATATTCATTTGATTTCATTAGGTGCATGTTTTGGCTGTGATGAAATTTAAATTTGTGAAACTTTAAGCTTTTTGCTATAGACCTTGTGGGGTACTAACTACCATGGATATGTATAAACCTTGTACTTGTACTTGAAAGGACTTGAGCCCAAAATGTGATGAATATGCATACCTTTTGCTACTTATTCAAAAAAAAAAAAAAAAAAAAGAAGAAGAAGAAATGCACTCCCTTTGCTGTTTTATTTGATGAATATGCATACCTTTTGTTCAAATATCTTTTCTCCCTCTCCTTGGGGGTGGAAACTCACTTTTAAAAAAATAGGAAAAAAAAAATGGAGGAATAAGCTACACATGTTTTGATTTATTGTAAGATCTTTCTATTTTATCAATGGTTTTCATTCTTAGCTATAAACCCGTTTAATAGAGTTGTGAATTCAGTATTCAACATATTTTTTATAAACTTCTTTTTCTTTATTAGAGTCAAATTTTTTTAGCTTATTTTATTTATTTGATTAGGTTAAACTTTTTAAACCCTACTTTAACATAACTTATCTTTTAAACGTAATAAACCATTGAACATAATAAACTCAGCCAAAGTTCCAAATAGGCCCTAGTCATAATTCATGTTGTGGAATTTCTTAATTTTATACCCCATCTTGTATCTATAATCTACTTGGAAATACTTTGCCGCCAGCAGCATAAGGGATGTTTGTTTGTGGGTTTTTGTGTGTGTGTTTGTTGTGCTTAACAGATAAGCTAGGGTTTTTCTAAGGCTTTTTAAATTATCTTGTAAGCTTATTAATGAACTTGGTTTTTATGTTTTCCACAGTACCGGGTGATTAGTAACCAAACTGAAACTTTCAAGAAAAAGGTAAAACCCAGTGGGCAATATATATGGTTACTTGTCTATTTCATTGAACCTTAATTGTATTTTTGAGTTTTGCTTGATAAAGGATTTCTTCTTTCCCCTATTTCACTTTATTGCAGTTAAGGAATGCTGAAGCAATACATAGAAATATTCTACATGAAATTGTAAGCATCATGCTACACACACATATACATATTTATGGAATTTAAAATTTGAGAAACAAATTGGAACTAATAGAAGGATCTTTTTTACTTTTATTAAGGATGCTGGAAATGAAGACCCACAATATGGATTAGTTGATAATGGAGGAGATTATGGTGCTGTTATTGGACGCTCAAATGGAGATCCTCACATATTTGCTTTACGCCTGAGACCTAGGCAGCCTAATTTTCATAGTGGAGCAGGGTCAGATCTCACCACTTACACCTTGCTTGAGTAGCACCTGGGGTCACAGGCATTCAGCTACCAATTAATGCATTCCAAGAATGCGAATTATGAGTATTAGCAGCATCTAAACTATGCACTCAACTATATGTAACTACAAACATTTATCGTTTTTCTACTAGAATATTCCGTTGACTCTTATTTGCTTTACTGAATAATAGTATGATGAAGTTAGACTCTCATTTAGTTCTTTATTTTGTTTGCATACTAGTTCTGCCAAATGTTTTATGCTTGGTAGTTGGTACATCTAGAGGAATCTAATTAAAGAAGATTATGTGGCAATTCTAAATTATCCCTGTAGTGGGTTAAAAGTCACTCGATACAATTTTTATAGGACTTGGGATGTACCATACTTGAAACTCATGAATTACAATCCCGACTCAGAGTAGCATAAAAAATGGAACTCTTTAGATTGCTCTACTTGCTCGGTACGTGGTTGCTCAGTGCTCAGAGTCTCTCTCCCTTCTCTAGGCTTGGGGAAGGGGTATTTATAGAGAATTCAGATCTCTACTCCCCAAGAAAGAGAGACTGAGCGGAGGTTTTTTTTTGTCCCATTCCTCCCCTTTTTGTCAAGGTGAGAGGATGGGTTAGGGTATGATTTGCCGCTCCATATTGTATAGACGGTCATTCAGCATTTAATACTGAGTAGTTGTTAGTACTTTAAACTGTAAATGATATTTAATGCTGAGATGGTGCTTGCTTTATTATTATTATTATTTTTCTAGTAAAAGAAGATTCATTACAAAAACTAAGAAACTATATAACAGAGCCTGTTAGAGTACATGCTATTAAGGTTATTCTCGAAAGTATTAGCAATGTACATAGGTGGACTTTCAAAATAAGTGAACTCAAAATTCTTACTAGAGCTCATCCTAGCAAGGCTATTTGCACACTGATTTGTTTGCCTTTAATAGTGTTTAAACTGAATCCGCTGAAAACAGAAAGTCAGCAGCCTGCAATCATCCAAAATAGGAGAAATAACATTATTCACATAGTAAGAGTTGCCCAAAACATCCACAATAGCTTTGGCATCAAGCTCAACTATTAGAGATGAAATATTTAAATTGCAGCATATCATTAATCCATCCCTAAGCCCCCATAACCCCGTCACAAAACTGCTTGTTAGCCCGATGCTCTTGGTAAATTCTCCACCCATCTGCCACCATCATCTCTAGCTACACCCCCACAACAGCAGCTCCCGGATTGCCAATAGACAACCCATCCATGTTGAGTTTTATCCAACCCTCAGGAGGCCTTTCCCAACGGATTCTTTCAACTCTTTTGCAGGATGGCAATCTTGGAGATGGTGCTTGCTTCTCATGTACATCAACTGTGAAACAGATGAAAATGAATTTGGACTATTTATGGGGTGCTTTTCAGTATTGATCCATCTTTGGCCCGTGGTGGCATTAGGAGCCCCACGTGGTTTGACCATTCAACCCAACTGTATTCCACACATATTGATCGGGCCATGCCTATCCGAGGAGTCCTTGATCTTTCCTTAATTGGGCTTGGGCTTTCCTTTCCCTATAGACATTAAATACACTTCCTATACAGAAACTATGGAGGAGTTAGGTTCTAGTGCGAATTGGGCTTGAAGCCCATTTTCCACTTTAATCTTTTCTTTCTCTCCACCTTGAATAAAAAGAGAATTTAAAATTTTGTTCTTTTGGTCTTTCCCTAATGGTTGAAGCCTTGAAGGCACAAACTTTATGTGATTAGTATGGAACCATTAAAGAAAACATTGTCAGACAGGAAATGTATTGTTTTTTCAGGAGTTCTTAAGGTATCCATATTTTTGGGTTGAGCAATAATTATAATAAACTCAATTGTATACAGCTTGAAAACACGATGGACTCCAATATTGCAATGGTCCCATAAATTACCAATTTGTGCTTTTCCCTTTTCTCTGAGATTCAATTGCAACTTTATTACTTCATGCTTCTTTATGAGATTTGTGTTGAATGTTTAAGGCTTGGCCCCATCACCCATTTTCAAACCCTTTAAAACTTAAAAAGGTGTTTTGAGATTTTTACAATGTTGCCTTGTTCCATTTTGTGAGACAACAGGAATTTATTGGTCTTGTAGCATGTAAATTAAAATTTCTTACTTATCTTTCTTCATGGATAGCTGAGACCTTAGTTGAATCTCTCGGAATATTGTGTGTTCCAATTAGTTTAATTGGTAAAGTCTCTAATGGTTGAATAAGAAATTTAAGGTTAAATCTCTGCTTATACTAAAAACCGATTGATGTCTTAGTCTGATGATAAAGAACACAATCATTAGAAACAGACTTCATAGATTAAAACTCCATAAAAATAAAAATAAAAATAAAATATCCCCGAGCATTAAAAAGAAAATTCTCACTCGGCTCGTGTAACTAAAGCTAAATGTCCCTCTCATTGGATTCTTAATTAAAGCCAAAAGTAGGCCGCTTTGTTTGATTAATACAATTTTTTTTGGTTGTCCCCATCAGATTCTCTCTAGTCAGCTGCAATCAGTGTCATGTTGATCTTCCCCATCACTTTCTCTTTCTCCCATTCTTTTCATGTAATAATAATTTTTTTGTCTAATGTCATAATCAACAATTCTCATACGTACGGCATGTATTATTTCTAACAGAAAACAACTAAGTTTAAACTAATCCGATTTACAAAGAACCATAATCCTAGGATTGGTTAATCCGGCAGACATGCTTCCATGCTTTTCACTTGTAAATGATAACCTGTAAGTATGTTGTTTGATTCAATTGTTTTACATAAGATGCTTAGGAAAACAACCTAAATAAACATATTATAAAGTGAACTTAGATTATTTTTTTCTAGGTAGTTATATTTAAAATGATATTATTCTAAAAGGTCATGAACTGCTTACTTGGATGTCACTAAAGAGCGAGAGAGATGACTCGGACTGTTGGAAATTTATGCTGAGGGGTGACTTACCAAATGGGAAAAAAACAAAGCTACTGAAAAGAAAGAAAGGTTTTAATATCATGTGAGACAGAAACAACATGAAGATTGAGGAAAATAATTGAATCCATGGTTTTGATAATCTGACGCCAATTTTCTCTAGTCTGCCAATAAGTTTTTTTTTTTTTTTTTTTTTGGGAGTACATTTTTTAGAGAGAAAGAGATGCATACTTATTTATTTGTATAGAAATCCTATTATTTTAAAAAATAAAATTAATAATACGGATACAGGATACTATAACAAGCTAAATGTATAATCAGTTGGTTTCAAATAATCAAAATGTAACGCCCAAGTCATTCCCAAATTCTTACATGTTTAAAACTCTTAACCCGAATCCATCCATATCCCCTAATAATTCAATATTAATAATAATATAAAACAGTCTCAAACTCTTACATTCTACTACTAGAGTTGCGTCAACTGTCAAGTAGTCCTCTTCAAAAAAGAATTGGGCCAAGTTAAAAAAAAAAAAAAAACCCACTAAAACCAATCATTGTCATCCTTTTCAAGTGGGATAAGACTTTTTTTTTTTCTTTTTCTTTTTCGAATAGGTTTTGAATTTACGGTGGACGGTTTCATAATGAATGCTTATTGGCCAACACACCAATAATTGTTTTCCTTAATAAGAATTGTGGGGCCAGAGAATTCGCGGTCCAGGCCCACTCTACATCAAGGCCCAAGACCTAGGCCGAGGAGAGTTATGGCCGAGGACGCATAATGAAAGCCTAAAAAAGGCCCAAGGATATGGCCGAGGACGATCTTATGCTCGGCACCTCACAAAACGCCTGAAGAAAAGAACAAACTCAGTACAGGAGCAGGACAAAGGAAAAAGCTGCCAACGTCATAGTACAGAATCCTGCATCTGACAGGCCCATACCCCAAACCATGCTATTTAACTTTACCAACCACTCTAGGTATGGGTTGACAGGACAGGTCTGCACCCCAGAAAGTAAAACTTACACGTGGACGCTAAAAGGGAGGTGAACACTAGTATAAAAAGGAAAATAGAGCGAAGAAAAGGGGGGGACCTCTCGGAAGGAAAAAGAATCCTACAAAAGGGAGAAGGAGAAGAAGACTATGCTCCTCGGATGCTGTCCGAGGACTTCAATCTTACTACCCGCACCAATGGAAGGCTTAGCTAGTAAAGCCAAATCCACCCATGTATAAGCTTCCATAAGAACAACGTCCAAACCGCTCACCTGTGACCAAGGTCCTGCCTGTTAAGCCCACTCTCTATAAATCATATTGTTAGGGCCCTTTACATAACGAGCCCAATGTCATTCTTGGGTCGTTAAACAAAATCGTGTCCCTACAAGAATGATTTGTAAAGTAGTTTGTGTCTATAACATTTCCTTTTGCTAATTAAACATAATAAATTTGTATTTTCTTTACTTATATATCTATAATTTATAATTTGTATAATATTGTGACACATGACATGAGTTTTTGAGGTTTTACAATTTTATACATCATTATTTTAATATATATATATGTATATTTATTTATAGTTCCATAAATGTGATGAAAGAATTTATAGTTTCATATATAAATACAATTATAATAAATGTCTAGTATTTATAATAGAATGGAATAAAATAATACATATGACCACTAATTTGTTGAGGCTTTAATGTTTTTGTTGTGGCAAATTGTATAAGAGATTAAATTCAATTAGGATGTGGTGTGAAACCCAAGTTTACTCGTCCAATCCTAACATGCCATATCATCAAATTACATATTAATTTTTTTTTTTTTTGTGAAAACATATTAAAGAATTGGCATAACCACACTCAATCAATTATAATATCCATTTGAAAATTCAACTTTAACTGTGAGTTTATTGAGATGTTATTATGTGTGATAGGATGTATTCAGTTTTAAATAAAAAGCTGATGTAACAATATCTAATTGGATGATGTAAAACATAAGTTTTACACCTCATACTTATCAAATTATAACTCTTTGTATAAATGCCTAATGTTAGAATATATATTTTTGTTTCAATATATATACACTCATAATAAATACTATTTATTAACAACTACTATAAATTGTCAAATTTCATATTTAAACAGCCAAATGAAGAAAATTGTTATTGTAAAATTTTCCTGAATATTAGACTCGTGTGCATGCATAGTACTATACGTATCAAGATGATGACACTAAACAAAAAAATGAACACATAACTAAGCCATAATTATCCATGTGACAAATTATAAATGATAAAAGGAAAAATAATAAATTCATATAAAAGTAACCAACAATAAAATAATGTGACAAATTATAAACGATAAAAGGGAAAATAATAAATTCATATAAAAGTAACCAACAATAAAATAATTGGGGCAAAAATTATGCAATCAATCATTCAGATACAGTCAACCCGAGTAGGCAGGAGGGGCCGCGGCGACCGAAGTCGCATAAACAACTATAAAAGGATCTACCGAGATACGCAAACAAGGACTGTTACACGTGTCACCGCCTAACCTCAATTTCACAGAAATTCCATGAACTAGTGGGTAACCTGAGACCACCGAATAACAAATTTGTCCACGTTTCAAAACCCCACCCACCTTTCTCTTTAGGTTTTTTCGCTTTCTCTTAAACCCTTCCACTTTTTTATTTTTTTTTTTAATTTTTAATTTTTTTCCATTCCCTCTCTACAAAGCTTTTACCTCCATAGCCAACTACTCTCTCAAATAAACAAGCTCGCTCGCTTCTAGAGAGAGAAAGAGAGAGGTTTTAAATATGGGAGCTCTTGCTCCGGTGTCTACATGGAACCCTGAAGATGACCTTCTGCTCAAGAACGCTGTTGAGGTAAAAGTTTATATAACCCACCATTCATGTTCTTTTATTTTTCAAGCTTTTATAAAGATTGGCTTTTTGCGTTGTGCTCCTAGTTGTGGAATAAACTATGTACTTGTGTTTGAATTTTTTTTTTTGTTCTTGGACAACAGTTGAAGTTTCTGTCTCTTTTTTATTTATATGATTTTTCTGGTTCTATTTTATTCAATTTTTTTTTTTTTTGGAGTTATTAGGTAGTGTAGCAGTCTAATTATTATTTTTTTTGGTATTTTTTTTTATAGTAGACATTGTGTGTATTATGGGATTTGAAATATTGGGTTTATTGTGTTGAAGGCTTGAAGCATGAATTGAATTGTTTGAAACTGAGGAATTTTGGGCTTGCTTGTATACCACATTGGATACTTTTAACTCTTGACATTGGAAGATTTCTGACACTTTTGGTTTAAAAACAAAGAATTCAAACCATTTTAGATAGGGATAGGCGATTACTGTAGGAGAATATGGTTAGAATAGGTGATGTGAAGATACATTCTGACTACTAGCTGTGCCTGTCCCCCTTATATGCCGTAGGTGGTATGGTGGTTCTATTCATCTCTTAGCTGTGTATTAAGAGTGCAGTTGGAATCGAATTGTCAGGGTGCATATTTAGAAATTAATTAGTATTATAGTTGGAAATACATTTAGGTAGTGTCGATATTGAATGTCTCCATCAATTTAAGTTTCTGTGTGTGATGATTATGTTTTTGAAGCCTGAGAAACATATTGAGTATTATGTTTAACCAATCCATAAACCTTAGACATTTGCTGATGATCTGTGAAAATGGACCCAGCTGTTACCTTTGGAAGTTCCTGTAGTCATAGGGTGTTGAAAATATCAAATCCCTGAAATCTAGTTCTTTGAGATGGTGTCATGTTTTTTTGAATCATCTATGTTAAAATTGTGGGTGTATATATGTGCTTGAGATTCAGAAGCATATTTGATACAAGAGGCTGTCCAACTTTTTAGTATCTCTGGGACCCTCTGTTGGCATTTTAATGAGTAAAATTATCTAATGTTAACTGCCTGTCACAAAATGCTCTAGATATTTGCATCACACATCACATGTCATAGGTTTGTTTTCTGGGCTTCACTAAATAGATTTGACAACTTGAAAATCTTTATTTTACTCTGTTTAAAATGGAAAATTTGTGATGTGGTTCATTGAGACCTCTAAATATGATAAGTGAGTGAGCCTGGAGGAATGTTTGTAAAGCATCTCGATTCTTCAAATTTATACGGTTGCTGATCAAGGAGAAAAGGGAAAGATGAGAGTGGATGAAATAATTTTATTGGCTCTGGATTAATTGGTAGACAGTCATGAAAGCACGTGCTTATGCTAATAGATGGTGCTGCTCTCTTTGTAATTGAATCATTGCTTAGTTACTCTGGTATTGATGAATAATTCACAGAACATCACTTGAATGAAGCTGATATCTGTTTTATTAATTGAGACATGGAATTCTTCATTTCAAAACAGTGGAGGATCAATAGTGCTTTTCAACTAAGCAATTAGTTGTGTTGCAATTTTTTTTTTTTTTTTTAATTAGGTTCCCAAATGTCTGATACAATCTCCATGGAGGGGAGCACAATGCTTTGCACTTTCAAATGTGGTAATACAAACTTTTTATAGGATCTCCCTGGAAATAAAATGTGGGGGTGGTGGTGGGGGGGGGGGGGGGGGGGGAGGGGAGATAAATATCCAAGTTGTAATATGATGGTGAGTATTTCTGCTTGTCATGTGGGTGATCTGTATTCGATCCTAAGCAATTGTGTCATGTTTTTCTATTTACCAGTCAAAATTTTTTTAGTTTTGGGATGAGGAAAGAGGGAGGGGGCTGGGACATGGATAGGCTATTAGAAAATTAAAATTAAAACTAAAATCTTTTTTAAACTAACTTTTCCAAGTCAAACCCTATCCTTGGTCTTTGTTTGGGTTTCAAGCAAGATAGATTTTACGGGTATCTGTGCAATAAGTTTCCAATTAAACCCCTTTTGTTCATTGGATTCTATTTCATCTATAATTATAGTGTAGTTAATATCCATAAAAAAGCAAGCAATTAGCTTCCACCTTACGAACCTGTCACTGAGAAACACAGCACTTATATAATGAATATCCTCCTAGACTTCTATGTCTCTCATGGTCTCACTTCCATCTTCTTCAAAGTTGATGGACGCAGTCTAGTATTTGTACGATCCCATCAAATTGATGGGGTTTCAGCTTTAGCTTGGGATGGCATAAGGCTTTTATAGATACCATAGAATTTCAACATATGACATTTGTTCCATGACAATTGCTCTTTATCATCAAGCCAAGACACCGATTGGTTTTTGGTGTAGGCAGGAGCAGGATTCAAAATTCAAATCTCTTATTTGACAACAAGTGAAGTGACTCTACCAGCTAAGCTAACTGGGATGGCTAGGCTTGTTTGGAGAGTACAGATTGCATCACACTTACGACTTACTACTTACATGCCAACCAAAACAGCTTGTTGGGATGGATTGAAATTATCTACCTTATACTATCTAGGATTGTCTTCATTTAGTTTCTTATAAAATATTAAGAAAGTGCGAATGACAAGGAAATCACTTGTGAAATGCTCATTGTGCAAATAGTTTTCCTTTTGTTTTATTACTAAATATTGTCATCATCATCATCAGAAAAGAACCATGTAGAGAGTGATCATGGATGTGCTTAGGGGAAATGTAAAAAATAGGTTGTATATATATATGTGGTGCTCGTTAACAACAACTTCTTTGAAATTTTTGACAATTTTTTTTGTCTTTTTTATAGTTTTATCTTATTTTTTCAGCTTTATAAGTACTGCTTGGTGTCTTTTTTTTACTTTTTTCTAACATTTTTTTTTTTTGGTCGTTTTTGCACCTTAACAAGCAATTAGCTTCCACCTTACGAACCTGTCACTGAGAAATACAGCACTTATATAATGAATATCCTCCTAGACTTCTATGTCTCTCATGGCCTCACTTCCATCTTCTTCAAAGTTGATGGAAACAGTCTAGTATTTGTACAATCCCATCAAATTGATGGGGTTTCAGCTTTAGCTTGAGATGGCATAAGGCTTTTATAGATACCATAGAATTTCAACATATGGCATTTGTTCCATGACAATTGCTCTTTATTATCAAGCCAAGACACCAATTGGTTTTTGGTGTAGGCAGGCCAAACCTCAAATCTCTTATTCAACACAAGTGAAGTAACTCTACCAGCTAAGCTAACTGGGATGGCTAGGCTTTTTTGGAGAGTACAGATTGCATCACGCTTATGACTTACTACTTACATTCCAACCAAAATAGCCCGTTGGGATGGATTGAAATTATCAACCTTATACTATCTAGGATTGTCTTCATTTAGTTTCTTATAAAATATTAAGAAAGTGCAAATGACAAGGAAATCACTTGTGAAATGCTCATTGAGCAAATAGTTTTCCTTTTGTTTTATTTCTAAATATTGTTATCATCATCATTAGAAAAGAACCATGTAGAGAGTGATCATGGATGTGCTTAGGGGAAATGTAAAAAACTAGGTTGTATATATATATATATATATATATATATGCGGTGCTTGTTAACAACTTTTTTGAAATTTTTGACAATTTTTTTTGTCTTTTTTACAGCTTTTTCTCATTTTTTTCAGCTTTATAAGTACTGCTTGGTGTCTTTTTTTACTTTTTTCTGACATTTTTTTTTGTCTTTTTGCACCTTAACAAGCACCGGTCAGTGCTTGTTAACATTTCCCTATATATATATATATATATATATATTGATAGGTAAGAAAAAGTTTTTATTAAAGAAGGTCTACTTTATGTAAGAAAAACATAAAGCAGCCAAAAAATACAACAAATAAAAAAAGAAAAAGAAAAGAAAAGAACCAAAAGCTATGCACAAGAAAGAAGAGAATCTACAAACATCAGGAGTGATTAAGTAGATGTGAGTCCCCAAACCCAAGACCAATCAAACAAAGTGCCAACAAAGTAGGCTAGAAGCTGATCCTTCAATTTCTCCACCTTCAAAAGTATGAATATTGTGTTCCTTCCAAGTACACCACATCAAGTATATTCATATATATGTTCCTAAATAATACATATGTACATACATATGCATAAAACGAACATGAAATTGTTGACTACAATGTTGTAGTTCAAATGGCAGTTGATGCCTGCCGGGAAGTTTATGCATGAGCATCCCATTATTTGGAATTATTGCACCTAATAGGGAAAAGCAGATAGCTTGACTAGCAACGATTCAAATGTTATCTTTCATGTGGCATTGCCATTGCAGGTTTTGATTGCTTACTACCTTTTAATCTGTATCTACTGTGATATGGAAAAAATGGTCACATAAAGATGGGTGTTAGCAAATGCTCCAGTTGTTTATTAATTGGAGCTTTCCAATATTTGTGCACATTAGTAAATATTTTTCTAAGGGGGATTGCGGTTGTGAACCTGTGTATTGACTAAAGCATATAGGTTTTTGGCACAGTATGATTATTATTATTATTATTATTTTTCCTCCTGTTTGTAGGCTGGTGCTTCTTTGGAATCACTTGCTAAAGGTGCAGTGCAATTTTCTCGAAGATTTACTGTTCGAGAACTGCAAGATCGGTGGCATTCTCTCCTTTATGATCCAGTTATTTCTGCAGAAGCTTCCCCTCACATGATTGCGATTGAGCGTTCTGGTTCAACTCTTCCATCAAAATTCAATAGATTTGGCAACTCAAAAGAAAACAAATCTGTTTGTGGGAAGAGAAAGGCTGACAGTGTCCGTAGTTATTACTATGCTCTGCTCAAAAGATTATGCAATGATCCACTTAATTCCATGGATCTAAGTTTTTTTGTTGCACCTGGTGATTGCAATTACATTGCGAATGGAAATGAGCCTTTACCTGGAGATTGCATGCCTGGTGATACCATGCCAAATCATTGTGGACTTGAAGGGTCAAATATGGATATTATGCATCATGTTTTTCCACAAAATCTGATGGATGGTGGCGCTGCTACTGCCGATACTGCTGCTAATGGCCATGACTTTCATCCAGGACTCCAACTACCAGGTGAAGAAGATTTTTATATTGAGCAAGATAACATACACAATGAAATTCCTCATCTTTTTGAAGAAAATCTACCTTTTACTGTGAATGGCTCTGTGTTTGAGGAATACGTTCAACCAAAACAATTGCTGGCACACAGCATGTTAGAAGCTGATGATTTAGGTTTGGAACCCTCATCTACATTTGATCAAATTAATAATGATCCAGGACATATCTGCTCGGAATTTGAAGGTAATCAGGTGTTCAGTTCACCTATGTCAGAGTGTGGTGCATCATTTCACAACTTGGAATTTTCATCTCCACTTCATGAAATGTCTATATGGGGACCAGTTGAGGGCCTTGCAGCATCATCTATGCCTGATGTTGGCCTTGGAGAAAAAGATCTGCACACTGGAGATACGTTTGAACTTCCTGATGATGATTTTGGTAAGAATGCAACAACATCAGGGTATGATGTTCACTCAGATTTCAAGTCGGGAAGTGAAATTCCTTGTGATGGCTTGAGAAGTCCAACTGCTAGTGCAGAAGGATATTTGGCAGAACTGTCTAATTCTCTATTGAATTTTACAAATGAGGAAGAACTCTTGGCCATGGGTGATGGAAAAGAAGCTATTGATAAATCTTACTATGATGGCCTTAGTTCACTTTTGTCGAATTCCCTGAATGATGTATGTCAAAATCACATACCCAGTATAACTGAACCAGAGACATCAGTAGCTCTAGATACAGATATCAAGAAACCACCTATTGCATGTTCTGGAGAGCTAGAGGAGAACAGGGGGCCTCACTATGATGATGGCTGTATAGCTCATGTTTCAGGGACCCAAATGCTATCATCTTTATCACATTCAAATCCTCAGTTTCCTGATCTGTGTGACAAAGTTATTTGCTGTACATTGAACACTGAGGATCCAGATATTCCATGCAATGATGATTTTATCCCACCAAAACAATTTTCCCCATCGTCTGTTTCCTTTGTATCACAACATAAATTTCAAGCTAATAATCCAAATTCTTCAACTATTAATGATATCTCAGTTAATCAAAGAGCTCGAGAAAGAGGCGTTCTGATGAAGAGAGAAGGAAAAAACCTTGGAGAGTGTCATGTGTCTTCTAAGAACATAGGCCCACATGTGTTGCCTGAACCCAGTGTGAACCATCCAATTGGTGGCTCTGGGGTTAAGTTTGAGTTACCGAATAGTGATTCCCCACTTGTGGCGTCTAAGGGTGTAGGTATTGCTTATGGTGGTTCAGATCAACTTAATTCAGCTAGTTTGAGCACTGATGCTTTGAAGGAAGAGACTAAAGGAGTTTCACCAGTAAAACATCTCAGTCATAACCAAATGGATTCATTTATAAAGAAGCCAGCTCTTGTTTGTGATAGCTTTAAAGGCTGTACCCAGACAAATGCTAGTGGCATTAAACAGAAACTAGATGTACCAGCTACGATTCAAGATTATCAATCAACACATGCAGAAGTAGCATCTGTAGATATTGTTATGTCAGAACCTGTAGTAAAACCTACGACATCAGATCAGGAAGAGGCACCTGTTGAGAGTGATGATGATGTACCTCATTATTCAGATATTGAGGCAATGGTAAATGCTAATTACTAGCCTTAGAGTTCATTGGTGGATATTTTGTTTCTCATATTTAACTAGATTGTTACAGTATTCATTGATCTTTTTCCCCTTGCAGATACTTGATATGGACTTGGATCCGGAGGACCAGGATCTATTTTCTAATGAGGAAGGTATTTTTCAGTCTAGCAAGAATTTATATAATGATTCATTACTTTTCTGCCTATTCACTGGGATGGTTTGCACTTGTAGTTTGGCAATCCTCTTGCCACCGGTATACCTTTACATTGTGTTTCTTCTTCTTTTTTTAAAGAAATTTAATGGCTGGGAATTTTTGTAATCTACCTTTTATTTAGATGTATACTATGCTTGCTTCCCAAGTTGATCGATGTTATGGGGAATTCACGTATATATAACATAGATAATGTGGATTCCTGTTCATGAATTGGGTTATTTCAGAATTTGATTTTTAATTAATTTTCCATAGACAGACAATGTGTGCTCTGTATTTCAGTATACATTCACATGTTTTTGGTTTAATTATGAATTGCTATTTTGAGATCTGTCTTCAATGTCATCAAAATATAATGACTACATGATTACAACTTCTATGTTTACAGTACTTCTCTCTCATTGTATGTGTAAATTTGCTTGTCTAGGAGGTATTCTTGTTTTCTTTAATAAAATATTTGATTTTTCATCTGTAAGACTATATCGTTGAGATCAAACTTTGTTTACTGGAGCTATGCATTACATCTGTAATGCAATGCTCCCTCCCTCTCTCTCCCCCCCCCCCCCCCCCCCCCCTTTCTTCCCCACCCTCCCCCAATCCCAAAAAATAAACTTTTTATTTTATTTTAATGCGGAGAGAATTAACATCTTTATTTTTTGTGTTTATATCATACGTAGGCATGATATGATATAATATGATATAGCATTTGATTATATTTTGTTCTCTATATGTAGTTTTAAGATATCAGAATGAGGAAACTAAAAGGGCAATCATACGGCTGGAGCAGGGTGCTCATTCTTATATGCAAAGAGCCATTGCATCTCATGGAGCATTTGCCGTTTTGTATGGCCGCGATTCAAAGCATTATATTAAAAAATCTGAGGTATTTCAATGCTACAAATCCTTCCCCAACCTATACTGGGTTGGCTTTATATTCTCTTTTGGCAGACCTCTCTTTCTGGTGTTTCCTTTTAAGAAGCAATTTCTGAATAAATCTTCTAAATTTTACCACATAATTTTGTAAATACTATTGCAGTAATTTTTTGATCAAAATTTTACCTTGAAAATCTAAAAACATTATCAGTTAAAAAATGGTATAATTCTGCATAATATGCTTTATTGCTGCAGTGGGTTCTGCACCCAGAAACCATGTCCAGACAAATGAATTTTGTGGCAAGAACTTTGAGTTTGGATTTAACTCTCATCTATATTGCCAAAGTAATCTGTGTGGATTTTCTGATGATAAACATGAAATATATCTTGCAAAGAATCAAGCTGATAAATTTTTCTTGTTTGTCTTAAATGTGAAACTTACAATATAAATAAGTAAGGAGTTTTTTGGACTTAATTCCTAAAGTGATGTAGGTCTTGATGTGTTATAAATCAGGCTAACCAATGGAAATGCATGGTGCAAATCATTGTTAGGTAAGCATACATGTGACAATGCTATCAATGTTACATCATTTGTTTCTGTAGGTTTTACTTGGTAGAGCAACTGAAGACATCATTGTCGACATTGACTTGGGAAGGGAAGGGCGTGCTAATAAAATATCTCGACGGCAGGTGAGCTTTTTTGTGGTCGCCTTGTTAGTTATAGTAATGACATTTTTGCTTTGATCTTTCTCTCCTTAACTGTCAAAGTGCTGATTTTACTCATATTTTCTGCTCTTGATCTGTTTCTGTGGTTATATATTGTGTTTATTCCTAGAGTTGTCTAGGTAAGACTTATAAAAGGGAAATAAATGCCAAAATCATACATGTCACTAAATATTAGACCAGGTTAAATGCAGCAAGCTGGCATAAACTGATTCAAATCCCACCTTTCTCACCTTATCTGAGGACAGTGAGGTGTCCTAGGCTGGCTTATTTCAAAGCCTAAACCATTGCAGGTAGTGATAGATAAGGAGGGTACTTGCATGGCTTTTGTGGCCAACCAGAATAAAAATTTTGTGGCCTGTTGGGTCAAATTACATTACCATTTTGTAATGCTTCTAATATCGATATGGCAACTCAAATGCAATTGAATGGGGCAGGAGAGAATCCAATAGGCTCCAAGCCAAAAGGCAAAAACTCTATTGATACAGTTGAGGCAGAATCTGACTTAACCCTTTAAGGGGCAATCGGATCGAAACAAATGGTAGAGTTGAATAAGAAGATGGTTTGAATGGATCAGATGGAATCTTGAATGTCAAGGAAGTGTTCATTGGGAACAAAGAAGTTAGAGGTGGTTGGAGTTAAGGAGGCGACATCATGACATTTGGTAGTGCCAACTGTAGTAAGGGACATTGATGCGACTTTAGCAAAGGAGTTTTGGCAGGGTAACCATGCTATCTCATTGGAGACATGAGGCTTGGGTCACCTGTTGTATAACTGGATTTGGTACAGGACCGAGCTGAGACACAGCTTGCCAGAGGGGTTTGCACTTCCTTGGAGTTCCATAGAATTGTTGGGTCTGTCATCAAACTTTGATTTCTTTTTGGGATGGAAATTTTGTTTGTGAGTGGTTCAACCTATGTACTGGATATTGATATAAAAGTATTGGATACAACTTAGCCTTTGCCAGTGAGATACGAGGTGACTTCCTGCGAGAGTGATATTAGGGATAATTTAAGCCCAATAGTTTGTGAACCGCTTGATTGAATTGATCCAGATACAAGTGAGGAAATCAACCTAGTTGTTGGGGAGATTGATGCTTCCGAGTGGGTTTTGAGAAAAAAGTAAGGAGCTTTAGTAAGTACCTGGGTCTTCCCATTACAGGCACGGCATCTGTTCCCTTGCTGATTGCCATTAGGAAAGACAAGGAGGAAATCAGCAGGGGTTGGTAACAAACATGCAGCAAACTTAGTCCCACAGTGATGGAGTCATGGAAGATTAATATGCTATTACTTTGCAAATTTGTCTATTCAAGAATTATTTTATTGGGTCCTCGTGTGAAGTCCAATTGAAGTGAAAGTCATGCCCTTTTAATGGTCCAATTATGAGTCTTTTAGGGTTAAAACAATTTTTAAGTTGGGTTTTTATTTTATTAGTTATAGTCAGTTTTATATTGAGGGGCAAATCTGTAATTTCCGCAATTCCTGCAAATTGAGGGTATTTTGGTAATTTAGTTGAGTCTAGAATCTTTTAAGGTATTCTTTTTTTTTTTTTTTTAATATATTTATAAATAACGAAATATCATTAATCAAAAGTCCCAGGCACACCGGGAGTGTACATGGAAAGGATTACATCAAGATTGAAAATTACAATGATCAAGCATAATAAAAAGATTAGAACAAGAAAAAACAGAACACCAAGCAAACAAAGAGTGGAGGAAGAGAGATTTAATCTCAAGAATTGACCGTTCCGTTCCCTCAAAGCATCTAGTGTTCCTTTCCTGCCAAAGACACCATAACACACAATGTGGGACAGCCCTCCACAAGTCTATATTGCGCTGTCTACTTCTATGGTATTCTAAGTATCTTTGGTTTATTTACTTTGCGTCCAAATTAGTTTTTATTAGGTTTTATTAGTAGTCCTAATACTAATAGGAATCCTATTACTACTAGTGCAAATAAGATTCTTTATGTATATTGTACTCAATGTATTCAAAGTAAATAAAATGAGTTGATTAATAAAATTGGGTGTTTTGAGCAATAGGCACGTTGGCCTTAGTTGTTTCTTTCTCCTCCTTTCTTTCTAAGGTTACTGTTCACACAGCCCCTAAACAGCCCTAACTTCTCTCTAATTCTTCTTTTTCCTTACCCTAAATGGCTAAACCCACCACAACTAAACGTAGGCAAATCCGTAATTTGTCCTGCATCACACAGAGTACGAGGGAGCTTAAAATTTTGATATGTGCAGTGAATTATGAAGGAAGATCAGTAAATAGTAGGAGAGTGGAGTCAGTGATAGGGCTACTGACATATCATCAATAATGAGATTATGCCTACTTACCTGGAAAGTTAGGGGTTTGAACAACCCACAGAAATGGACAATGGTGAGGAACATGTTGAAAGAATGGAAGTGTGATGTGGTATGCTTGCAGGAGACCTAAATTGATGATACGAATAACAGCATCATTAGTTAGGAACCTGTGGTGGAATCCGTATGTAGATTGGGTGGTCATCACTTTGCAATGCAGTTCATACAGCTAGTGGTACCATTCTGGTGTGGAATTGAAGGATTGTGGAGAAAGTTGATTCAAAATCAGATAGATTTTCTTTATTACAACAACAATAAAGTCTTAGTCCCAACCTTTTGGGGTTGGCCACTTGTATTCTTTTCCTCCATTCTATTCTATCCAAAGCCATTTTCTCTGTTACATGTATTTTCTTCGTTATGTTTGCTAAAAAATAGCGAAGCTGGCTTCTTATGGACTTGCAGTGGGGTTTTTGTCCCAAATGATAGTGATCCCAACATGTTATGGGAGGAGCAGAGAGATGTGAGGTAGAGATGGGAGGTTGCCTGGTGCATAGCTGTGGATTTTAATGTATTAGATTCCCTAGCAAAAGGTTAGGGTGTGATAGATTTAGGGCCTGTTTGATAAGTGAAAATGTATTTCAGTTTTTGTTTGCTAGGTGTTTTGTAAAATTGTTTTCAAAATGTGTGTATGTTTTTTTTTGATAGGTAATAAAAGTTTTATTGATAGCAAAAGTGCAATGTGTTTACAATTGTAAACTCATAGCAATGAAAAAAATATATTCAAATCAAAAGGAAAATCTAACAGAAATAATGAAATCAGACAAGGAAATACAATGTGTGAGACCCCAAATACGAGACCACTCAAATAATTTCCTAGCTAGCGAATCTTCAACAGAGCAATAGGTCTCTCAATGTACTCAAAAGTTCGGGCATTGCGTTCCTTCCATACTAACCACATAAGACATGCTAGTACCATATTCCAAAATGTGTGTTCTCAAACTAAAACACAACTCCATCTTGTTTGGCATGATTTTTCACCCCAAAACTAGTCCCAATTTTCTGTATTTGAAAACAGAAAACTGTATTTAAATTCTGCTACCAAACAAACCCTTAGTTCATAATACTGGAGAGTTCAGATTTCATTACATATTTAAATCTTATAGATTTACCATATTTAAATCTTATAGATTTACCTCTCAATGGGGTTTGTGGCCAAATAACAGTGGCTAACCATCCATGTCACAAATAGATTGTTCTTTAGTATCTGCAGGGTGGAAGAACATTTAATGGATGTTACTCAAAGATTGATGCCACAACTAGTTTTGATCATAGTCCCATTTTGTAGTGGTGGGAGGTATACTGCAGGGAGAATGTGTATTTAAATCTGAAATATATGGTTGAAGAAGTAGAATGATTTGTTGACAATGTTTTAGTGGAATCGTTGTGACTTTCATGGGCTTCCTAGTCACTTGCTGGCCAGAAGATTTAGAACTCTAAAAGAAGATTTGAAAACTTCGAAGAGGTGCAGGTCTAGGGACGTGGGTGTGAATAAAAGGAGATTGCTTAATGAAATATTGTGCATGGATGAGAAAGAGGGACAAAATGGATTGACTTCGGAAGAGAGAAATTGAAGGGAGGAGTTGAAATCTGAAGTGGAGAAATTAGCAACCTTGGAAGAAATTTCTTGGCTAAAGGAAGGAGATAGCAAAACCAGATTTTTTCACAATTTGGCGAATTCTCATAGGTGATCTAATCATATTGGGCATTGGAGTTGGATGGAATGGTGTATGAAGAGGACTTAAGAGGTTAGCAATATTATCAATTTCTATGGCTCCCTTTACAAAGAAACAAAGAAGAGACCATGTGTGGATGGGCTGGTGTTTTCATCCATAGATGAGGAAGATAACAGTTTGATGGAAACAGAATTTGAAAAGGATAAGGTAGTACAAGCTCTAAAGGAATTGAGGAAAGATAAAGCCCCTGGACCAAATGGTTTTACTGTGACCTTTTTTCAACATTGTTGGCAAGTGGTGGAATGCCATGTGAATGTGATGGCTTTCCTTAAGGAGTTTTATGAAAGTTTGAAAAATCTCTTGATGCCTCTTTTATTGCATTAATCCCTAAGAAAGCTAATGCTATAAATATAAGAGATTTAAGGCCTATTAGTTTGGTTGGAAGCATTTGTAAGATATTAGCAAAGTTGTTGCTGAATAAATTAGTATCTGGGTCCCTAAACACATTTGTGGGCTGGAGGTAGATTCTAGATTTCATACTAATTGCAAATGAATGTTTGGATAGTCAATGCCCTGTGTCCCAAGAATGATCAGCAAGTTTGATATTGAAAAGGCTTATGATCATTTTAATTGGGAAGTTTTAGTTTATTTGCTAGGTAGAATGGGCTTGTTGATAATTGGAGACTATGGATATACTCTTGCGTATTAATTGTACACTTCTAGGGGCTAGTGAATAGCCCACCCTTAGGTTTCTTTAATACCTCTGGGGATTTACGGCAAGGAGATCCGCTTTTATCATTGCGAATTATCTTAGTTATGGAGGTGTTGAGTAGAATGTTGAAAACTGAGGAGGAGGTTTGATTTCAGGCTTCAAGGTTGGGGATGGATCTAACACCAGTATGATAATTTCTCATCTTCTATTTGCTGATAATACCATTTTATTAGCAATGCTAGTGATGCATGACAAAGACAAAACTTATGCAACATGGAAATTAAAGTACATAAAATATAAATAACCCAAAAATCAGAACCTAGGCTTGCTCGGAATTAGCACCAAACAAAAAGAAACAAAACCTAGGAATTAAAAAAACTCCAACAACAATTTTTATTATTCAAGCAAACTGTCTAACTATATTCATTGGAGTACAATAGAGTGCTTATCTAGACGACTAGGGCTAAACTAAAAATTCTAATTGACTTAAGAAAGCCTAATTCTTGAATTACAAAAATACCATAGACCATAGGAAATTAAATAAAAAACTAATAATCTAATTAACTAATAAGACCTAAAATAAATTTATCAAAAAAAAAAAAAAGACCTAAAATAAAATACAATTGACCTCCAAAATTAAATAATACTAAATTGAAATAAAATTGTCTTCACTCTTAGTGCATCACTTTTTCTTTTATATTGTTTTAACACCATCATTTTGTAAAGTCTAAACAGGAACTGAATCCATTCTTAAGAAGGTACAAGTGGCAACATTTGGGGGTAAGATGTGCAACAAGGGCCAATGAATATGCTACTCCAAACGAGTAATTTGCTTTAAGCTGATGGTGAAGAAAGTAAAATAGTAGGTCAAAAAGTATGGGGGTAGAAAAAGCAGGAAAAGACATGATTCTCGAGGATTAGGAGGATAGGATTATGTTAAAACTTTTAGGAATAAACTATTTCTAGTCATATGAATAATATGAAGTGCACCACTTTTCATAGCCTACTATTGCCATTTGACCAAAAAAAATAGCAGTAAAATTAAGTACCATGGTTCACATGATGGCCACAGCACCTGTCGTTGAGGGTAGAGATTTTCTTCTGCCAAGTAAAATATTGATGATTTGTGATTTGTCTATGTTATTTGCATGATCTTTCTTATATATAAAAGCAGGTTTCTTTTTTATTTACTAAAGTCTACTTGTTTGTTTAATTTGTTTTGTGTGTTTTTGTGTCTGTATGTGTGTTTTAGTTAAGAAACATGAACATTTTATCTTTATCAGGGATGCCACTGATCTCAGCCAGGACATATTTAGATTCTCTTGACACCCTCTTTGCTAACCCACCAGAGGGTAGTTATTCTTCTTTGACTTGAACTTTTGAAGTGAGAACTTTCCTCTTTTCCTTGTATGTTAGGCTATTATAGAGATGGACAAAGGTGGATCGTTCTGTCTGAAAAATCTTGGCAAGTGTTCAATTTCAGTGAACAACAAGGAAGTAGGCCCTGGTCAGAGTCTAAGCCTTATTTCTAGCTGTTTGATTGAGGTATGTTCCTATAGCTTCTTAAACATGAATATAATAAAATGGTATAATAAGTTCTATTGTGGATTTCTTGGAAAACCTTGCCTCTCCAACTTTGCAATGCTTGCCTTACCTTCATTTGGAAGTTTATAAAGGAATGAAATGGAATAAGTAAATCATAAAAAAATGGAAAAAAATGGATTGTATTTAAGTAATGGAATAGAATTAAGTAATCTTATTTGGATATTTTAAAATAAAGGAATGGAAATGATTGGAATCCAAGTACCCTTTTTAGAAGTAACATTAAAAGGAATGAAAATGAATCATTTTAATACCCTTTTTTTAAAAGGTTAAATGTGTAGAGGTATTTTGGGAGTTTTAGTGAAAATTTCATTAATTTATTTTATTTTCTTCCCTCCAATTCCTCCCAATTTTGGAGGGAATGAAAATTTGAGGTTTCGAAGGAAAATTGAGGAATGAGTGTTCTCTCTTACACATTCCATTCCCTCCAACTTCAACTTGCAAACAAGAGAATGGAAGAAATATACCAAAGTAATTCTTGGACAAAGTTTTACTACAAAATTAGTTGTAGTTTTAAGCTACAACCTTACTTAATATTTTTTTATTGGAGGTGAATTTTGACAAATCCACACAATTGGATTTATCGTTTTCTTATATCCTCTATACTTGTAAAATTTCTAAAAAATTAAAAATTAATAGCTATGTTATCAATAAATTGTTTAAATTGTACATTTTTGTAGTTTAAAATTATGTATAAAATATAAGTTTATAGATCATATAGTAAAAAATATTCAATTGACACAAAATTTGACATATGTATTAAGAACGTAAAAAACATGTAATTCAACGGTTAGATTTTCAAAATATATAGTAATTTTTATTTTATTGCTTAAGGTTGTATTGTTTAAGGTTGTAGCCTTTGGCTACAATTAATTTTGTAACTAAACTTTGTCCATAATTCTTTTCATTCCATTTCTTTCCCTTCCTCCTTTCCCTCCTCCCAAACGGGGTTTAGTATCTTTCATGTTTAGCACCGCCCAGTCTTGGTGGTGATAATCACCGTCTGTTTCATCATTTAATTAGGCGAATTCTGATCTGTTACCTACGGTAACATTCTAAAATTGCTATTTTTATTTAATTACTGCTTAGGATCTTGAGTCTTCTGTAAAACCTGACCCTTTATTAGGCGTCATTAGTATTTCTCTCTCTCTCTCTCTCCTTTATCTTGTTTATCAATTCATCTCTCTAAATTCTTTCTTGTACATGATCAAAATTCTCTGTTCAGAATCCTGCACCTAATTGGGTAGTAGGTACATTTGGGATTGTGACTCTAATATTCTTAGTTTCTTACACTTATTTCCACACATACTCTGTTCTCATCAACTGGCCCATCAGGTTCGTATGATATCATGAAGAAATTTCGCAATGCCTATATTTTGGGTACAAAATTTAGACCCATAACAGCAGACAATGGTCTCTAGCGGCCTGTGGCTAATCTTCTATTTTTATAATTCAATCCTCTATTTTTATAGTGCTGTGTGTGTTTAAATCACTGGATCTATTATTGTAGGGGTATCCTAGTACAAATTATGCCTTACCTTTAAGATTTTATTACATTTTCATATAGTCACAAGGGGAATGCCGTTGGATAAAAATTAATGAACTATATATTGAAATTTGAGACGATTTGTCATGAAAAAATATGCAGATACGAGGAATGCCATTCGTATTTGAGACGAACCAAACTTGTGTGAAGCAGTATTTGGATAACATCACCAAGAACAACCAAATGTAGAAGCACCTAAAGTGAATTGTAGCTGAGGTGCTATGACCAAAAATCGCATCAGAAGGTGCTCATTTTTGCCGCGCTTTCTGGGTTCCTTGGGGAAGCTATATCAAGTCTGTTGTATGTAACTAATTACTGTGAAGTGAACTGTCTTGTTTTTATTTTTAGGTTACAAAGCATTTTCAAAATGTTTTTAATCTGTATGTAGCACTCCCCAAAAACAAACAAAAACAAAAAATCATAGGGTATAGTGGTAATTATGGCTTCATCCACAATATATTTTTGGCGAAAATACACTTTTGGTCTCTACATTTTGGACCGATTCCCATTTTGATCCCTATTTTGATTTTGCTACTATTATAGTCCCTAAAAACAAAAAATCAATTCTATTTTGGTCCCTGCCGTCAACCCACTAACGAAAAATTCTTACATGGCAGACAGAGCGCCCTGCTTGCTGACGTGGCGCTAACGTGGCCATTAAAATATTATTAAAAAAGTTATTTAGCATTTTTAAATGCCACGTCAGATTTAAATTAATAAAAATTAATTTTTAAAAAAGCCAAGTCAGAAAATTAAAATAAACATTAATCTTCTTTTTTTCTTTTTTCTTTTTTTACTTTTCATTCTAATTAAATTAGTTTTCTTGATGCAGTAAGAGTTTCATTATTAAATGTTTAAAACATTTTTTTCATTAGAGAATTTTCGGAATATCATGTTCTTCTTCTTCCTCTCTCTTCACATAGACTCAGAGCCCTCCATGAACAACCACATTAAGCTCTAGGTATTTGTTGATTCTCACTCTCCCTCTCTTTGATCTCTCTCTCTCCCAGCCGATTGAGTGCTCTGGAATGGGGCTTGGTCTAAATCAAGTTCTCAAGCTCGACCATGGAGCTTTTATGGTTGAGTGAAGGTGGCAGGATCGGTTTGGATGGTGGGTCAGTTGGATTCGTGGGTTATGTATTAGTTGTTGGTGGGTGTTGTGTGTTGTTGTGAAACCCCAGATCAATTGTGGTTGTGGATTGGTTTGGATTCATGGGTTGCGATTGGTTATTGGAGGGTGTTGTGAAACACGGATCAGTTGTTGGTGAGTGTTGTGAAACACAGATAGGTGGTTGGTAGCTGGGTGAGTCATGGAAACGAGAGAATTAGAGAGGGAGGTGTTGGTGAACGGCGGCTTGTATTGATTTGGTTGTTGTCACAGCATGGCTAGCAGCGGTCGAGTTCTGGGTTTCAAAGTGAGTTTGGTGATTGAAGAATTGCGGGTTGTTCTATGTGGGTTTGGTGATGCATAACTTGTTAAAGGACCCAACTTTGTGTTCATTATTTGGGTTTTTGCTGTGTGTTCACTTTTTGGGTTTATGTTAATAGAGAGATGGAGAGTTTTAATAACATTGTGATTTCAGTTGCAAAGTTTGTTGTCGATTTTTTTTTTTTTTTTCTTCCTATTTCTACTCAATCTAGGTTTTTGCTATCATCTTAAGCTCAAATTTTAATACCGGTGTGTGTGTGTTTGAGTTTGAGACTGCAGTTGTCTGTGTGTGTTTGAATCTATGAATGTTTTAGTATTGGTGCTTTTGATTTTGTTTTCTCTTCTTACTTATGTGTTCTTTATTTAGATTAAGAAATAATTAATTAAGATCAAAGGATTCCAAAGTCCACCCAGATGTGAATTTTTATGGTTTTGAACTTTTCTGAGCTTGTGGATGTATGTTCTTACGGAAAAAAATGAAAAGTAAAAAAAAAAAAAAAATTAATTAGATTAATGTTTATTTAATTTTTTTTTTTTTGACATAGCTTTTTTAAAATTAATTTTTTATTAATTTAAATCTGACATGAAATTTTAAAAATGCAAAATATTTTTTTAATAATATTTTAATGGTTACATCAGCGCTATATCAGCAAACAGGACACTCCATCTGCCACATAAGAGTTTTCCATTAGTGGGTTGACAGAAAGGACCAAAATATAATCGATTTTCTATTTTTAGGGACTACATTAGTAGCAAAATCAATTTAGAGACCAAAATGAGAATTGACCCAAAATGCAGGGACCAAAAGTGTATTTTTGCCTATATTTTTTTTAAAAAAAATAATTTAATGGTTACAACAATTGGGAGCGGAGATTTAAATTCTAGATCTCTCTGTAAAAAAAAATTAGGAAATGTCAACTGAACTATAAGGCTCTTGACCACATCAACTAAAAAGATAACATTAGGAGGCTGTTCTCCAAAGTTCTAAATGTCAGAGTATGAAGTTCTGTACAGAAGCTATTTGATTAATGAGTTAGAATTAAATGCAGATATTTTGGTATATTCTTATAACATTAAGAATAAATTCTATAAGAATCCGATGGATAAAGGTTCTCATATTATGTTATACACAAGGACCAAGGTCAACTCTCAATTCAGATTTTGTATGATCTGGACCAAATTTGATGTGTTCACAGCCCTAAGAAAATTCAAATTGTTAAATTCTGGTCTTATATGCCATTCCTCTCATGATGGAACTGGAAGTGAAGGTATTGGAGAGCGATAGCAATTCTCCCACCCGATCTTGCAATGCAAAATTGCAGACTCAAGAATGAGTTAGATGGCGAATTGTTTTTGTTGGGATTTTAAGACCAATATTTAACTTTTGAGGGAGCCAAATTTAGTTATTTTAGCTTTAGATCTTTAAAATATTATAACAAATTTTAAAATTGGGGGATGGTCCCATTAGTCTCTTGTTAGTTCCGTCATTGATTTGAAATATGTGTGAACAATTTCTCAAAATATGTGTGTGTGTATATATATATATATATATGTGTGTGTGGACACTTGGAATTTTTACACTAATCAAAAGAAATAAGAACATCCATTGATATTTTGATAGTATAAGAAAAAATCATCAACCTAAATGCACCTACATAGTCATTGGATGTGAAAGGAAATTATAAGGACCAGATTTGAATACCTAGCCCAATAGATGGATGGACTTAGGTCCAAAAAACTCAAAACAATGAATTTGTAAAGGGTGGGTTCAAAAACTGGGTTTTAATGAATTAGACAACAAGTTAAGCAGGTTTGATGACAAGAAAATGAAGATAGACAAGTTTAAACTAAAGAAAATCGTCCTCAGTTCAATCTGAGGAGATCAGTTCTTATATTTTTATACTCCAATGTGGTTACAAGTGCATCTCTTGATTGCTACAGTGTTTTTCTCTTGATTTTTCGACCTCCATTACATTAGGGGTCTCTTACATTATATATTCCCTTCTTAATGATCTGACCCTCCATTTGTCGGTCATCCAAGCCACTACTTGAGTGGTTGTCCCATCGGACGCCCTCACAGGCCCTCTGTGAGTTGGGGCGACTAAGGCAGCACTGTTCAAGGGTCTTCTCCATATAAATGCGACTAGAATGTTAACTGCAAAACATTCAATGCGGTAGTAGCAGTTTTTTCCTAGATATTTCCCAGCTCCCATACTGTCCCGTACGTTCACAGTGTATCCTTATCAACAGAACTTCCTGAAAAGTCACTCTGGATAATAGAACTCACCTTCTGGCCCCTTCTTTGTTTAGCCGAGAAGATACTCCTCCTTAGCTTACCTCTCCCAGCTTTTACAGCCATAGCTTGCTCATGAAGTTTTTGGTCTTACTCCTTCCTCATTGTTGATTTATTCTCGGACCATTGTGTCTCCTCGGACAAGGCAAAAGACCCAATATATATTTGGACCTGCGTCCCCACAGAAATGAAGATATAGAAAGCAAACAATTTTTTTGTAAATATTGTTTTTTTTTTTTTTCAAATTATAAATTTTGGTTTCGCTTTTAGTACTTCTTGTGAGTTTTGAACTATAATAAAGTTAGAGTTTTAATTATAAATTTGGTCTTCAACTTTGGTTTTATATTTTAAATGGTTTCTGTTTAATTTTTAATCTTTTAAATTTGTGTCAAAATTTCTACTCTTATGAACGAAACAATTATGATGTGATAAATAGAAATGCTAAGATCAAGTATGATTACAAATTCAAATCAACCATATATGTTAACTTAAAGTCGTGAATTCTATATTTTACATTGAAATCGTAAGTGATTTCAAATTTTCCTTTCATATGCCATCCTAAAATCATAAGTTCAAATTCAAACTCACAATTTTTAGATCTTGAAAATATGAATCGAGGTAGTGTCTTTAAAAATGTTACCCTTTTTATATTATTTCAAAAATACAATATTGTCTTTACCAAAAAAAAAAAATTAACATAAAAAACTTCTGCCAAAATCACTCACCCTTCGTCACTACACTTGGATCAAGTCCCAAGCGCACGTGAGGTTCAGTCATACATTTAAGCAACCCGACATCTTTTTATCAAATCTCATGGCATCTCAGATTCTCAATGATCTCATGTCATATCATGTTCATGTGGGTCCCTTCTCTCATAACTTCGACTATATCCTGAAAAATCTATGAACCTCACCGTACAAATACAATCAATCTCAATCTCTCTTCCTTTGTACTCCTCTTTCTCTCTTCTTCAACACTCAGATCTGCCATCACCTTCAAAGCTCAGAAAAGCTATGGCCAAGTACAATGGTGCTTTCTATGATCTCTCATTATTGCTTCTAATGTTAGCATTTTCCCAACGTTTCTTCCTTGTAGATTCAACAACCGACCCAGCAGATATTAAGGTTCTCAAAGATCTGAAAAATGGTCTCAACCCAAAGTCCATCGTACCTGGTTCTTGTCTAAGTTCATGGGACTTCACGTTGGACCCATGTGACCACGTCTTTAGCAACCACTTCACGTGCGGTTTCAGATGCGACCGAGTTGTCTCCGGCTCATTCCGAGTCACCGAGATCACTCTCGACCCGGCGGGTTACTCAGGTTCACTCACTTCCACTACTTGGTCCCTCCCTTATTTACAAACCCTCGAAATTTCAGACAACTCGTTCTCGAGCTCAATCCCAGACTCACTCTCCAACTTGACTCGCCTCCGCCGACTCAGTCTCTCCAGAAACTCGCTCTCTGGTCCAATCCCCGACTCGCTCAGCTCACTCTCTCAGCTCCACGAGCTCTACCTCGACAACAACGAACTAAACGGTCCCATTCCTTTAACCTTAAACAAACTGGTTCACCTGAAAAGACTCGAAGTCCAAAGAAACAACCTCAGTGGCAAGATTCCCAATCTGGGTTCTCTCAGAAACCTCTATTTCTTCGATGCCAGCGATAATGAACTCTCTGGTGAAGTCCCATTAACATTGCCAAAGTCCCTCGTCGAGGTCTCTGTTCGAAACAATAACTTACAAGGAAACCTCCCAGAAAGTTTAGCCAATTTGGGTTATTTACAAGTACTCGATTTGAGCCATAACGAGCTCAGTGGGCCTGTGATTTCAGTTCTTTTCGACCATCTTTCACTTCAACAACTCACACTCTCTCACAACAATTTCACATCTTTGGAAGTGCCTAGTAACTATGTTAATAGCAGATTGATAGCCATTGATCTGAGCTATAACGAGCTTAGAGGATTGTTGCCAGTGTTTATTGGATTAATGCCAAAGCTATCGGCCTTGTCTTTGGAGCACAACAAGTTTACAGGGATGATACCAATGGCGTATGCTATGAAAGCTGCTGTTCCTGCAGGAGCTGGAACAACGGCGTCGTTTCAGAGACTGTTGCTTGGTGGGAATTACTTGTTCGGGTTGATACCAGATGCTTTGATGGGTTTGAAACCGGGTTCGGTTAATGTGAGCCTTGTGGATAACTGTTTGTACATGTGCCCTGAAAAGTTTTTCTTCTGTCAAGGTGGGGATCAGAAGTCTTTAGTGGATTGTAAGAATTTTGGGCCTGTGATTCCTTGAGATTGACATGTATAATGTATCTTCAATTGTTTAACATTGTACACTTTCTTTGTCACAATAAATATATATATATATATATATATATATATATATATATATATATTTTGTATGATATGTTATAATTGTTGCACAAAAATATTATCACTCCTAAATGTGATAATGCAACAATTTTAATTTAGTATAACAAAGTGTAAAACATATTATGAAAATTTTTTTTGTGACTTTTGACATTACTCAAGTTTTAAGGGTTGTAAAGGCAGCAATAGGTGGATGTATTACTTTTTTTCTTTCAATATTTGAAATATGGGTTTGAATATAGTGACATTCAAGTTGCTATAGAGTGATCGATATCGAGATCTGTGGAATGAGTCAATCATCTTCTTAAGCCGGCATGTAGGTAGACTAATAATAGTTGATATCTTCACTAGAAGTCTAGAACTCACAAAATCAAGATGCAATTTCTCTTTACAGATATGGACAATTTTATCCATTTGTATTATTGCTAACTCCGCACAAACTTTGCATCTTTAAAATGGGATTCCACTTGAAAGTTGAATCTTTTATATAAAAGCTCCAAAAGAGCAATATTTTTACAAAATGTTTCAACGAACCCAACTATGTTAACATACTATTTCCCAACTAAGTTTTTGATTGCCACACTTTTTTATTTTAGTTTATTTTGCTTAGATACACTTTTTTAAAATCTCACATTTGCAAGGTAATCCAATTTCAACAGAAAAAAGCAATTCAAGAAAAAGCCAAATAAGCTGTCCAAGTGATATTTTAATTTTATGGGATTGGTTAAGAACTTCTTAGGTGATTTTCTTCCTATTATAGTTGATGTGAAAGAAAATTGAAACTCTTTTTTTCTTTTTTGAGCTTTTGCTGAATACAAAAAGGCAAAATTATACATATTTCAAGTGGTGATTAGATTACTTTTTATCAAGTATCAGTGATAGAACCATGTATAAGTAATGTAATCTAATTATAAGTTGACATATGTCATATATGCGAGTTTAATCCATCCCTTACATGGCATGTTAGAATAAATTAAAGACAAATGAATTCTTAAATTATATCATTTGTATCGTTAGATGACCGATTAGAGCATAATTTGCAACTCTGGACTTCTCAGTTGCAAGTGTAACTGTTATGTTCTGTGTGTCAGTCTCCGTACAAGATCCTATGTATCGAACCTATTTCTATAAAGTCTAGATCTTGGACTCATATAGTAAACTGTATTGCCATTTATTAACTGCAATGCTTTCAAGCTTGTCATTTTCGTGATACGTATCCTTCATTTTATATGTTAACAACTTAAACATATTGGCATATTATATAGTTTCAACATGTAATATATCATATATGTAAGGTAAAAAAAAAATCAAATATGTTTAACTAATTCTAATAGATGGTTAAAATATTGCGTAGTTTAGTATTTAAAATTGAAGAGGCTGCCCTGTTTTCGTGCACAGCCTCCACGTGCAGTTCATTTAAAAACCTCATGGCCTTGGCATTATATAAATCTAAGTTCCAACGGTACAAAGACAAGATCATTTCCTTTAGATTCTAGAGGGACTTCTGTTGATCTCATGTCTATTACATTATTAGATGTCGTTTCTATTTTGTCTGCTTATAACACGAACATACTGAAACTCTTTCAATGTTCATTTAGAAAATAATATTAGCTTGTTTTTATATGGATTCCTTTTTCTACTTTAATATAGAAAGATTAGGTACTTTTATTCATCATGAAGGAAATTTACATTTGTATATTAATGCATGGGGGAGGAAGCTAGGAAATTTACAATAGTCCTTGCAAAGCTACTAGCTTGCTAGGCAATACAACAGACCACCTTACTTATAACAGTAGAGGGGGATTAAGTTATAAGGCTCATGCCGTGTAAGGACCAACTTGATCCCTAAAAATATACAATTAATTTGGGGACAATTTTCAATGACAGCCTCCTTAGGATTTAATTGGAATGACCTCTTATGAGTGTGGGATGCTTCAATTAATTTATTTATTTATTTATAGATATGATATATATATATTTTTGGTAATATGGATACATATTAAACAAGATATATGTTTATTTCATGATGATTACTTTTTATTATCAGGTTAAAACACAAAATCATTCTCAAATATAAAAAAAAAAAAAGTTAAAGACAAAATAAGTTTAGGTGTAACTAAAATATTTTCTTTTTTCATTTTAAAAAAATATTCTTTTCCATCTTTGTCAATTGCAGGTAAGGTAAACACAAAAAATTTACGAATCTTCAGAGGAAAAAAAAAATGCCAGATTCTTTTTTTTTAAAGCTGAATAAAGAAAAAGGCCGGATTCATGGGCCAAGGGCATTATTCTGACCCAAAAGAAAAGTTGTGGATTTAGAATGACAAAATGCCCACTACTTTTCACTTGGGACCATAAGAATTATGACAGATCTGGGCCATAATTCTGAGCTTGAGCGGGGCTTGCCGCTCACCTCCAGTTGAAAAATAAATCTCACAAATTTTTTGGGAAATCGAATAGTATATACTCCACTTGCATATTAATGATATTATGAGCAACAAGCCCCGGGAATATTGTCATGCACAAACCAAGATTTGTTTTTCAGTCATAGCATGAATAAATAAATTCACCAATTAGGGTCATAAAAATATATGAAGATTTAAAATTATATTAATAAATTATAAAAAACAAAACTAATATATATGAAATATTAATAAAATAACAAATAATTATGTTTTAACGCATTTCAACTCAATCATCAATCAAAATAGAACTTTTATTTTTTTATTAACATGAGTGTCCAAGTCTTTTTCCAAACTTAACTAATTCTTCGAGCGAGTGTAGTTCCTTTGTACTACTACTCACAACGAGTAATTCAATGCTATCAAATTTTAAAAAAAAAAAACAAATACACAAACAAAAAATAAATGTTGTTATCTCAACACTCTATCAAAACTACTAAGAATTATGTTCTCCTTATTAAACAATACAAAATAAATAGATAAATGATGATTTCCAAAACATAATTTGTTCTCTATTCTCTTAGTTATATCAGAACCAAAGCACACATACATAGTTAAACTTCATTTATTTTTTTATAACTAAAATTAGTAAATCAATTGAGGTTAAATAAAGAAAAAATAATACACTTTTCCAATCCCAAAGTCTAAGCATTTTCCAACCCAATGGTTTGAGGTGTAAACAAGGTGCCAGCACTTCTAGTTCTAGAGATGGTAGATATTTTCGATACAATAACACTGCTTGATTTTAGAGATTTGTTAACTTAAAAGTTTTGTTTTATTTTATATTTTATTAGAGGGGTCACAGATATGAGCCAAATGGCCAATTCTTTTATAATTTTTGGGGGATTTCTTTGACCCAATTAAATAATTGGGGAGAACGAGTATAATACGGATACACAAGAATTAATCTCTTATGTTATTATATACAGTATGTCATAAAAATACTATAAATAAGAAGAAAAAAAAGACCCTGCATATTACCAATTCCTAGATTGGACTTTAATTATATTATGGTCCAAGTAGCCCAAACTGGTGTCAAATATATTATGGTCCAAATAGCTCAAACAAATTTAAGCACATGTACTTGTAGAACAAACACATTAACATTATGTTAGTCTATGGTTAGTCTAGAATTAGTCAAGTATTCTCTGGTATACAAACTTTAAATTGGATTCATTGTAACACAAGTGCTTAATATGATATGTAGTCGTCAAAACTGTGGATATAGGATGTTAGGCCGAACCACATAAATTTTTGTATGTACTCTCTCTTTCATACTTCCACTCATCGTTCAATCATTACACACAACAACTTTCATCGACAATGCAGGCTGGCTCATTTATAAGAACTAGTACCAGTAAGACGACAATTTCAATTTTCAACTACTCAAGCAAGCTCAAAATAATGTTTTGGGTTCTTTTTCTTTGATGTTCCTACTTCCTAGTGGCATCTTATGTGCAAGAAGCAAAACTAGCTACCGTTTAATCCCGACAAATGTGACCATCATTTTCATACTTTCACAGACTCACAGAAGCTAATTAGCTACCATTTAGTCCCCACAAATGTGACCATCATGTTTAGTAATCAATACTGGTACGTCTCTCTCTCTCTCTCAAGCCCAGTTGCTTACACAGAGAGCAGTATCTTTCAATTTTCATGTACTCTCTTTCTTTAGTTCTACTTAAAAATTTGAGGCAGTGGTCCAAGAATTGGATTTGTCCACCCGAATCCAGCTTGCTAGATGCACTAAAAGTCTAAAGTTCACCAAACATGAATTGCGGATTATGGCTTCTTTATTATCACGATTCTATTTCTATTTGATACAGAAAATAACGGTTGTTAAAGTTATTAAAATGGTCTTCTTGATGCTGTTATTTTTGTATCACACATTTTACCAATAATTCCTAATGGATAGAGGAATGGCGTGACATGTTCAAGCTTGATCCCACTCTTCAACTCGATCTAGGAGAACCCAAATTCGATAGTATCAACAAATCATATGAACTTAGTTGGCTAAATTACAAATTGCACACTTCCACTTTGTTTAAATTTCAATACAGTCTTGTAACTTCTGATTTATTCATTTCATTCCTATAACTTTCATCCGTTTTTAATATAGCCCTTTTCGTCACTTTCGTTAAAGGGCAACTAATGGCATAATGGGACGGAATTAGATAGAAGGGCCACATTAAATAAAAGTAAAAGTTATAGGATTGAAATGAATAGACTAAAAGTTACATGACTAAATTGAATTTTGAGTAAAGATAGAGGGTGCAATTTGTAATTTAGTCAGCTTAGTTTCATGCCTTTATTTCAATTGTTAGATTGGAGTAAGCTTGATGTAAAAAAACCCTCAATCCGATCACTCGCCTAAAATTAAAATTCACATGACTATGCAAGCAGGAAAATGGAAAATTGATGGTTGTCATCTTGAGTTAATCACATCAAATGAGATCATTTCTTAGGTTTTTGCACTTCCATTGACATATCAAAAAACTTTCCCTAGGATATCCTCTTGGTATGAGAGAGAGAGAGAGAGAGAGAGAGAGAGAGAGAGAGAGAGAGAGAGAGAGAGAGAGAGAGAGAGAGAGAGAGAGAGAGAGAGAGAGAGAGAGCATAACTTACTTTTTTGTCTTAAACCTACAAGTGAAACTATTCCCTGAACTTTATAATTAATATACTAGCCTCATCACACGTGCTTTGCTCGTGTGATGAGGCTTTTTTGTTTGTTTAGTTTCATAATGTTTAAATGTGATATAAAGATAGTGTCATAATTTTTAGAATCTTTCTCTATATGATTAAAAAAAAAAAAAGTTATTTGTGCGTGGGTTTAAATTTGAAATTTTGAACTTTAAAAAAGAAGAAGTGGTAATTCAGATAAAGAAGAGAAAGAAAAAAGCCTAAAACTTAGGAACAATAAATTACTCTTTTAACAAGTTTGTGTTTTTTAATTTAAAATTATTTAACTAAAAAAAATGGGTGTTTTAGAGAGTTTAAAAATTTGTGTGAGGATATTTTAGTACGCAAAATGATAAAACCCAAACAAAGAATCCTGTTATTAGTAGTATAGATATAGATAAAAATATATGTGAGTTGAAAGTTTTGACCCAAAAAAATTTACATCTACCTCCACTCAAAAATAAAAAATGAAAGTCAGTCTCATAAATTAAAAGCTGGCTTAAAGAATTAAAAAAATTAAAATGGCTACCTAAGCTATATTTGTATTTAGCACGATACTTTTGTTATATTTTATTTAAAGCGCAAAGTAAAAAGTTTGAAACTAAAGATTTGGGGTGTTGTTTTATTTTTTTGGCTCCACAAATATTTTTTTACAAAAAACCTGAAAGCATTAATTGGATTTTTTTTAGTTAGAAGAATATTATTGGTCATAGAATAAGATTTTTTAAAAATGACTTTCTTCCTATAATGGTTCATGTTATTTCCTTCATGGGTTGAATATTCGCCTGATAAAGATGCAAATTTTTATTTTCTATGCATTATCTTTAATAAGCCATTTGAGATTCTTAGGCATAATACATTCACTATCGATGGATTTAATTTTTTTTTTTTTAAATTTAGGGATAGAAAAGGATGAAAGGACTAAATTGGTACATTTTAAAAATTCAAAGGACCAAAATTGAGGGACAAAAATACAATCTACCCTATATTAATTCACCATTGAATTTTAGTATATTTCTTATATTAGAAATTTTTTTTATATAAAAAAGTTCATTCGTTGGCCTTCTAAAGATAAAAATTCAGTTCTATTTGAGCTTGAACCAGAACCCAACATACCAGCAAGCTAAACAAGTTCACCGAGTTTTGAAATGGTTGCACTTGCATTATTGTACTTGCGTTCAAAACATGTGCATTGTGCAAAAACAAACAAGTCAGTTTTTTTGGCTTTTGAAGCTTATTTTGACGGATCCCACGTGGCAAAAAAGGGCGAAAGTACAATAAAGTTAGAATTAACTCAAATCATCTTTTCTATATACGTGAGTTGGAATCCATTTCTGAGCTGAACATTAAACTCGAATAACATTATATAAGTTAGCATAAATTCTGTCTTACTAAAAATATATTAGTAAGGTAAGAGGTTTTAGTAATATATATGGCCTGTTTGGTACATGTGTTTAAACACATGTTTTCAATTTTTAAATAACATTATACGTATTTTTACACTTTTTCACCCACACGTATTTTCAAAAAAACAGAAAACTGTTATTTAAATATACGTACCAAAAGGGCCCTAAGTTCCATATTAAGACCACATTAACATATGGGAAAAACCACTAATTTTTTCTTGTTTCATTAATTAAATTATAATCATGATAAAGGGATTTCAGTTAACTCAACTAGTAAAATATTTTGTAGTTAAATTATTGGGTTCCAAACTATATTATCACAATATTAGCAATCTAAAATAGAAATCACACACAAAACACAAATATTTACGTGGATAACCTTTTCTTTTTTAAGTAAAAAACCATAGGACAAACTCCGAATCAATTCATTATTATCAAATTAATTACTACAATTCTTATGTATGTCTCACGGTTAAAGAAAAATCTCTTTATTTTTCTTTGCTCTCATACACACAAATTATCTCTCTAAAAGATGACAACACTTTGCACTCTCCTTTCTATTTTCTTCTCCACGCACAGCTCTCTCTCTCTCTTGGCTGTCTTTTTTTTCCTCTAAGCGGCTCCCTCTTGGCTGCTCTCTATTTTCTCTTTGTGCGGCTTTCTCTTTCTTTTGTTTCTCTGTTTTCTTCAATATGCAGCAATCCTCCTTGTTGTTGTTCTCACCTTCCTCTTGCATTTCTCCCAAATGAAAATTCCTTTTTTCTCCCTTGGGCCACAGCCATCAAATTCTTTGTAGAATTATTTATTTATAAGACTTTTTTCATATTCCCTCTTGAACTAGGAATACATTATTTCTTTAACAAAGAATAGACTTTTCTTCCATACCAAGAAATAGTTTTTCCTTCCACAACAAGGAAACCCAAATTAATTTTTCTTTCTTCAACTAGGAATTAAACCTAATTGACTTTCCAAGTTACAATTAGAATTTGAGGCAATTTCCCAACAAAAATAAGAGATTTGGGATTAAATTCTCATTTACACTAAAAACAAATTGATGTCATGATTTGATGATAAAAAATAATTATAAAAAAGGAGCATACGCCATAAATTGAAATTACCTCTTTTAAGAAACCTGTGATAAAATATTTCGTTATTATCATATTAAAATATACCAAAGTACAGCACTTGGCCGGAGACATATTAATATATTATGTATGAAGACAGACAACACTGTTAAATATGTATCCAAACGACCCCTGGGATAGACAAAGAGGCAGCAAGTGGAAGTGGCAAGTAGGGGGGAACCTCTTTGGCTTTAGAAGAATCGAGGACATGACCCCGTTCTATCATAAATGTAAAGCCTTATCCAGCAGATCCCCCATTGTTTATTTTTGTTATTATTGAAGATGGTGAAGAACCTTTCCTGCCTTCATGGGCATCTTCCCCATACCTTGGCAGTCAGTCCCACAATATTTTTATTTCTATTATCTCCACATTTCTCTCTCTTTCTCCATTCTTAGTCAATCATTCCTTCCTTATCGCCTGTTCGGAAGGAAAGAAATGAAATGAGAAGAGCGTTTTAAGAATATTTTTCCCGTACCTCGGTGTGCTTCTTTCAACATTTCCAAACGAACGAAAAAAAATCTAAACTCCATGCAAGTTGAAACACCATCTTGACTCTTGGATCAATTTATTCTCATTTTGTTTATTGGATAAAAGGTAATTTTTGATCAATTATTATCATAAGAAGTAATAAGGAAGATTTGAATATGATTCTCCTTGTCGAGGATATTAATCAATGTTACTTAACTATACAAAGGTGTTAGGCTCTTTGTATAGTTAAGTATAGGTCCTAAATAACGATAGTTAAAAATTTAATGTGTGTAATTTCCCTATCATAATATGTAGATTCGTCCGCTGTTTATAACTTCAATTTACAACTACTAAGGTTAAGTCCTTTTATAGTTATACTCTGATTATGTAATGTATTATAAACCGGATTTATAATACTAGTATTACTATTTTTATGTGTGTTCTAATAAGTATTACTCTTTATTTTTTTTAAAAAAAAATTTCACCTTTTTTTTCCTGAATAAAACTTATCATTAAAAGAAGCAAAGGAAATTACAAGGGAGAAATAGTTTCAGCCAGCTCAATCAATAGGTTCTAAATAGTAAATACCTAACCCTTTTTTTTTTTTTTTTTTGAGAATAATACCTAACCTTTTTAACTGTATGTGGAGTCTGCATGCCTATGCTCTAGTTATCTATGAAGCTAGAATTTAGGGATATGCTTTAATATAGTAATATATCTATATCTTATCATGTCGGTATCAATTGCGTTTCAAAAAAAAAAAAAACGATTACAATCAAACTAAGACTATTATTGAAAGTTTGAAACTTGCAAAGCAAAGTATCTGATTAAAGAAAAAACAATTATAGACAATGTTCAATCCGTGACCTCTAACGCTATAAACAGGTGTGACGCAAATTAAATCTTAAAAAACCTTAATATAATGTAAGTAAGAGGTACATGGAAAATTTCTTACTGTGACGAAGTGAATAAAAATATGACTTCAAATATGAATGAAATCCTAAATAACTTGTTCTTCTGGATGATTGTTAATATAAGCACAAGTCATGTGATTGTTTTTTTTTTTTTTTTTTGCTTAGTGTGTGTTCTTTTGTTGTTATTTCATGAATCACTCACAACTATTTTCCTCCAAGTGAATGAGTGGAATTCTAAAAAATGTTTAGAATGTCAGGCTCTAAGCACTAATGAAAGAAAATGACACATGCCTTATTTTGTGCATTAATTCACTTGGTTAGTCAAATTAAGCTAGTTATATGCATTGCACACAACAAGTATAAATATCATATTCTTATAAATAGTTAGAGCCAAAAGCTTTGGAGCCAAACTCTGTACTATTTAAATCGACAATCAACAAAAATATTCGTTTATTATCACTGTCAGTTCACACTCACAGTGTGATGCCGACAACTCCTAGTTCCAGTTAAGAATTGTTGTTTCTTCAAGATTCCTGTAGGGAAAGAATATTACAACATCAGTCATATGATTATGCCTCTGAGCGAGAAAAAAAAGAAAGTGTAATTTGTTTTCTACTGGTAAGCAGAATTTCTCTTCCTCTCCCATCATTCCTTGTAAACCAACAGCAAAATATATAATTGGGTTTCAATTATATAATAAATTAATAATCGTAATTAATTCTTCATCTAGTCACCATTAAGGAAGATTTAAGATTCAAGGGAGCAATGAGATTGACTAGAAAGGAGTGCTAATTCTTTTGATTTTTAATTTTTTTGATTTTTGATTTTATTTTATGAAATCGACCATATAGACCAATTGGTTTGAGAACACTTACTAATAAATGTGTTCTTTACAATTGTGAGTCAAAAGATCAAAGAGACTTCTGAGCTGCCACTATCCATCGAGTCCAAATCTTCTGTCTCACTCCTTCTGCTCCACTATATACTCCACAAATAAAAACATGCCACATGTCCATCTAATTTATTAAATGCTAAATTTATGCCTTCTATTATTTCAATTTCCTAAAATAAATAAATAAATAACTCATCATATTTAGGTAATTGAAATAATAGAAGGTATAGATTTAGCATTTAATAAATTAGATGGACATGTGGTATATTTTTATTTGTGTAGTATATAGTGAAGTAGGAAGAGTGGGATAGAAGATTTGGACTCCCATCCTAATGATAGAAAAATGCCACACAGATCTTCACTATGGTAAAAGGAAAGTGTCCGATCTTCTATCTTTGTTCAGGATTATGAGGTAAACAATGAAAAGAAAACAATAATTGAAAGGCTTAGAGCCACAAATGTATAGTTATTTTAAGGTAAAATTTACTTCCACTCAAAGAGTTTGCTAATGGGTTGCAAGAGAATCTATTTCCAGGATACAATTCAATAAAAAAGTTGTGAATTTTGTGAATTTCTCTGTCATGGTGTAAAATTTATGAAGGGAAAAAGAATACTATAGAAGCCTCATTAATAAACAACAAAAGTTGGTTTTGAAAAACACAATTGAAATGTCACTTTGATTGATACAAATCTTGTAAAACATGCATCGGCTATTACTGGGAGTGACCTTTGGGTGAGCCTTTTGAGGTTCCAATAATAACACTATTTTAGAATTTTAGTATATAATTAAAATAACTCTAATGTTTCATATATTAGAATTTTAGTATGTTTCAAAATTGAGTTCACTCTTCTCTCTCCTTTTCCTCCAAGAAAATTGAGGGGCCAATGGAAAAACAATCCCTCCATTTCTCCTTTCCCTCACTTCATTTCTTGCCTACCAAACAATGAAAATCCTATCTTTCTCATCACTTCTTTTCTTTTTCTCCATCGTCTCACAAACCAAATAAAATGTGAAAACAAAAAGCATTTCTGTGACTTTATGATCTCCTCTACTTATAGCTGTTCTAGCAATTCTTTTCTTCGAATCTACTTTCCTCAAGAGAGTTAACAAAAATTCTACACACGACAAGAAAAGTAAAGGGAAGAGCCCGGAGGGGAGAGCATCCACAGCAGATGTGGCAAAAATTATGCCATTTTACAACATCAAAGACCTACTTTATTATTTTACCACACTATTTTACAACATCCCATTTATCAGATGTTTTATCATACAATTCTATACATTAAAATAATATTTCCTATACATTAAAATAATATTTCCTACATAATAAAATAATATTTCCTACGCATTAAACACAATCTACAGCCACTGCAAACAACCAACAGCCACCACTACACAGCCACCTATTCCTCCACAACCCAAAACACAATTCAAAACAAACCCACCACAGCCGTTAATCTTTGCCATTATTGAAAAATTTTAAGGTTTCGGATGTTTTTCTTGCTCTGTTTTGGTTTGGAGGCAGAGAGAGATCTTTGATTGATCAACACCCAGCCACAACCACGGCCCCACGCCGCCACTGCACCACCACGACCCAAACAATCAACGACACAAACCCATTACAAAATCACCCCAAACAACCACGGCCCCACGCCGGACCCATTACAAATCATCCCAACAATCAACGACACCAACCCAGGCACGATCGCCGCCTTGGCCCTGTCAGTCCACCCAATCGTGTTGAAAGCGAGTGCGAAGAAGAAAGCGAGCGCGATGAACTGGGCGAAGAAAAAAGCGAGAGCGATCGGATCTCCGAAGGCGGAGAACGCGGCGGCGAAAGTCAGCGTCTTGGTGAGCAGGAAGGCGCCGAGGTCGAGCAGGGCGACTGCGCCGAGAGAAACAGGGAGTTCGACAGAGAGACAGAGTGAGGTTTGAGAGGAGAGGATTGGGGGTTTGAGGGAGAAGAGAGGGAACCGGAGAGTGAGAGAGAAGAGAAAAGAAAAAAATGAAAGGAGAGGAGAGAGAAAACGAATATAAAACAATAAAAAAATTTACCACATTAGTCCGTACCGTTGCAAATTTGCAACGGTACTGTAGCTATGTGGTATAATTTTTGAGATTTAGCACATCTCATAAAGCATCATTTTTGTGCTTGGTGTGGTAAATGTGCCAAATATTTGGCATTTGGCACATTTACCACACCTGCTGTGGGTGCTCTTATAATCATAGTTTTAAAAAACAAACAAAATCGGTCAATTTAATCGGTTCAACTCATAACCGGACACCAACTCAGCCGGTTAAAAACCTCCAATACTAGTCAAGAATGTTTTTTGTTCTTTGACTGTACTAGTTTTTAAAACCATGCTTATAATAGGCATATCAAGGCAACCATGTAAGGCCTTTTTGGATATATACTACTGTAAGTTTCTTTAAAAAACCTTTTCCTCTCTCCCCGTATGTGTGTTAAAATACTTAGTATTCTCAATAAAAAAAAAAGAAAAAAAAAAGAAAAAAAAAAGAAAAAGAAAAAAAAAGGCAACCATGTAGAAAGCCAAATAAGTGAATACCAATGTTGAAGGTTGGTAGGACCGACTTTGAAAAAAGAATAAAATTGAATTATATGACATACACTTATTGGCTTGCTACATGGTTGACGGTATGTTTGTCCCAAAAGATACTTTTTACAAGGAGGGAATATATTCTTTTGGTTTCATGTTAATTAAAATAAAATAGGTCCTCATAGTAATCCATTCTATGACAAGGGAGATCCATTTAAGTAGTGAAATTAAGTAATGAATGGCTTATATACACACACACTAACATAATAATGTAATTCCGTCATCAAACTGCCCAAGAGATGACTGGACATAATGTCAATGATCTTTAAGTCAATTGATATGTTCACCGCAGTAATGAGGCATGTTTGTGAGAAATTATAAGATTCTCATGATGTACAAGTAATGTGGTCCATCATTCTAGTAAAAGACTTCCACTTGTTTAAAATTGTGAAGTTTTAAATAAAAACTAAATACTGACTCAACAATTTTAAATAGTAGGAGTCTTTTACTTGAATGGTGGACAAATGACGTGGTCCACCCTAAGGACCGTATAATTTCTCCATGTTTGGTAACTGGATCTCCAAAAAAACATTTATCTTGAGAGAAAAATAAAGGTCAAAAATTAAAATGCATTTCACCTCTTCCAAAATGTGGTGTCACCTCAACTTTTAAAAATTGTAATTTACACACTCAATTTTCAAAACTTGTAATTTACATTTACACCCTCAACTATTACCTCTTACCATTAATAACTCACCCAAAAATGATAGTATCAATATTTTGGACCAAAAAACTGACATTATTGTAAATTTGTAATAGAGTTGAGACTTAAAAGTGATATAACAACGATAGCTATGAGGTAAAACTGTAATATCACAACGATCACAAAGCTGGGATTGTTATATACACAAGCTTAAAACTGTTGAACTCCAATGAATCATTTGGCTGCAATCATGTCAACTGAATAAAAAATAGTTTGAATTATTATATTCTATCTTTTAACAAGCTATGGTCATAAAATGATCATTTGAATTATTAAAGCACCACTTCAACTGTAACAGAAATATTTAATACATTCTTTTTTCTTAGTGATGACTGATGTCAACCAATAGAGCCATAAAGAGAATTACTGTCCAAGATTGGGTTGTTCACTAGTTCTATCAATCTGCATTACATATGGCTAAGAAGATGATTCCCTTATAAGCTGGCTATTCACTTTCATTTCTACACTTTTTCATACAAAATAGATCCGTATTCTTTAAAGTGTTTTACTGAAATGTGTGATTACAAGTTTAGAACCATTGAATATTTGTTAAAAGGTTGAGAATATTGGCTAATCTCCATACTTAAGAGTTTCTAGAGGAATATCAAAGACTTAATAAGTCATTGATAAGAGTATTAGGAGTCTTAAATCTTGTTATATAAATAGACCCAACTGGGGAAAGTTTTATTCTCTTTAGTTTCCCTTTCCCAACCTAAAATATCCATTGGGTAACCATGACACAATTCTCTATATTATACTATATTCAAAGCAAACTTATGCCAACAAGAAAGGTATGAGGGACTTCTTGGAGAATATGGATTTGCCATCTCTAGAAATAGAGTATTCAATTAACCCTCAATAAATGTATAAAGGTGCAAAATTTACTGACAGTACTTAGTCACTCCTCGTAAAAGGGACGAGATAGCAATATTGCCCATTACCTGACAACTTTCCATGATGCCCCAGCCATCTAGACAGCCAAGACTCTTCGGCTATTTGCTCCTATTCCTTATTCTATCAAAAAGAATTGCTTGGATTCATAAATGTGCTCTTTTAAAAGCGTCGCATGCTCCCCATTCGCACATAAAGAGAGAGGTCCCATAATCCCCAATTGCGGAGAGAATGACAGAGAAACTGATCATCACACCACCCCATCCGAAAGAGGTCAAAAACACATTAACAACATTTGCATCTTTATCTTTACAGGAAATACTAAAGATATATTACAAATTTGATTATATAACTTTTGCAAATTGATATTGTTGGGTTTAGACTCACACTGTATTTAATTAATTTTAAGGTCAACTTGATACTTAGGTTACCTATGGAAGCATTAGGTCAAATATATAATCATCAATATCATGAAACTGCGGAAATATAAATGAGATAAGATATGATGACCTAGGAAATCAATGAAACAAATCGTTTCATAAGAAAAACCTAGGGGGACTTGACCTTATCAATCCCAAGGTAAACAGATTCACTATAAGATAGAGATTTATAGTTAGAATAACCATATTTGTTATAAATCTAAGTACAGTTGACCTAAGTTATGAATCCCACGTATGTTTCTGATAGTAATCTGCTACAACGTGAATCTCCAGCCCATGACTTCAATGTCTCCTTGAAGATTTGAATCTAGTACGCTTGATATCTAGAGATTAGCAACTTGAATCCACCGGTTTAAAGATTATGTGAGTGATGATCGATAGAGACTTGAAAGAGTAGTAGGCACAAATTTTTTAGATCTCAAACTGAGTTGCTCCAAAGTCTTGAAAAACATGCCTTAGGGTTTTCTTTAAATACTTAGAGAAGTAAATTTGAAAGCCTAATCATCTGATGGGCTGATGATGCAAAATGGATTATGAAAATACGCAGTTTGATCGGTTGAACTTAAGTTCCAATAGGTCGAAACTGTTAAAACTTATGTTCCTTGAATCAAATGATTTCTTGTTCTTACACACTAAAGCAGTACCTTGAGCATTGTCTAACCATTCCAATAGAGTGTATGAGATATAACTAGATAAGTTTGTGTTCACGTGTTTGCCAATAAAACTATACAAATTTAAAACCTAATAGATATGACAATGAAGATTATTGGTGGATTTCAAAAGATTAATAAGTGAATTTTAGAAATTTGTGTGTGTGTAATGACACATCGATTTATGAAGATTATGTAGTAAAGTTTGCAGTATACCTATACCATCACTCACTTTATAGTCTTCGTGATCATAACTCTAATAGACGATTAAATTATTTGTGATAGTTGCAAGCTTTCTACTTTGGTGCTAATATTGTCCTTCAAATTATGATGCATAACCTCTTTTATCTTAGGCTATTGTTGGTTGGTATGATGGAAAATACATAAAATATAGAAAACTAGAAAAAGTGAAAATTGTTATTTTTTTTCAGGAGTGTTTCGTAGAAGAGATAGAAATGTTAGAATATAGGAAATGTATGTAACTCCCTTTTCAGTGGATCTTTAGGTTAAGTAATGTGTTAGACTTGGTGAGAGAGTATAACTAAGTGTGTGTGTGTGTGAATGTCAATTTTTCCTCGCTTCGCTTGACCCGCCCCTCCCTGCTTCGTCCCATACAGGTTTTCCCTGCCTCGAAAAGGTGGTGGGGTAGGAATGGGGTGAGATTTTAGCCCTGCACCACGAGGCGGAGCGGAGATGGGTTTATACTTTTTAGACCCAACCCAACCAACCTCGCATTGATAAGGGTTAAATTGAAAAATTTTCATACCCTAAAACCCTACTATCTAAACAAACATATTATTAGCTTATTTTATTTTACACAAAAGGCTTTTTGCCTCTCTTTTTTCTTTTTCTTTTTTCTTTTTTTTCTCTAGCAAGGTTGGAAATAAGGTACCAATTTTAACATTTTCTTTTGTCTTTATTATAAAAAAATTTATATACTATTGAATCATTGATTTTGTATTATGAGATTTTTGTTTTTGTTGTGATATTGTCATGTTAAACACTTTCATAATATTATCCAATTTTTGCTAAAAACTAGTCTAATTTGATGGGATAAATTTATTTGTAATTTCGAGTATATTAAAAATAATTGTAATAATTGTGGGCAAATTAACAAGAAGTGGTGTTTTATGGAATGGGGCAGGGCTTCGCGAGGCTCCAAGGGGTGGGGATGGGGCAAGAAAATTTTTCTCGTCATGTGAGATGGGGCCAGAATAGGGTAAGACAAAACCATGCAGGGCGGAGGTGAAGACCCCATTCTTCAGACCCATCCCGCCCCATTGTCATCTTTATGTGTGCGTTTAGCAGTTAGTTTGTTTTTCAAAGAAAAAAAAAAAATTGTAACTTTCTTATGTTTGGTTGCGAGGAAAAAATGAAGGAAAGAAATAACAATTTTGTATTAATTTCTATTCTATCACTATTATAAAAAATATATAAAAATTTCTTATAGTAATTAAAATTTTATTACAATATATGTTATATTAAAATGTTGTGTTAAAACATAAATATTAGGATGACATGAGAGGGGCAAAATCGTAGTTGTTCACATCTCACCGCTTTCCCTTATCTTTTTTGTCCTATTTGGGGGATTAAATTGTGGGCCCGGATGGAAAAGGAAAAATACCATTCATCCCTTTTTACCTTCCTCCCAATTTTCATTCTTGCAAAAGAGATGAAGGCAATAGTTCAATTTCTTTCCCATATCTATAATACCCTTAACCAAAGCAATAGTTTAATAATTTTTTATTCCAACTTGTGTTAATTTATTTCAAAGAGCGAGAGATTTTTATTTTATTTTTTCTAAGGTCCAACGTCCAATAATTAGTGGTAACGGAAATTATCTTATACAGTGTCACATGTTTGTGATGTGCCTGTTTTATGGAGTAAGTTTAGGTGATACTTTCTATAATAATAATAATAGACCAAACCGCAAATTTTTTTGATGATATATAATTATAACTTTACACGTGTCATCATAAAATCAATTGTTCTGTAATCTATTGGTATTATAAAATGGGTTCAGTTAATGAATACCTTTAGGGTGTTTATTAGTAGACCATTTTTAAAAAGTTTTAATATCACTTTTATGATAAATATAAAAAGTTGTCAGAAAATTTAGTTTTTTTTTTTCCTATAAAAAAGTTTCTAAAAATGATCCACTAACAAATATCGTTATGACATCCGCTAACTCTTTTTTTGAAAAACTGCTTCACAAAAGTACATTAAAAATTACTTTATGCTTTTTATAGGAAGGTCACAATGAAGAATTTTTTTTTTAAAAAAAAAAAATCACATTGGAGCTCTCTCTTTTTCCATTTTAGCTCACCAAAAGCAGAAAGGGATTTTAGATTTTATTATTATTATTATTCATAGGAAAATAAATTGTATTTCATGAATAAACTAAATGAAAAGTAGCCGCCGAAATTATCCTTTTGATTGAGTTGTCACCTCTTTATGTATCCAAGTGTAATGTAGTAGGGAAAAATAAATAAGTAAATAAATAAAGCAGCAATTACAGCTAGAAATTCTTAACAAAGAACAGGATAGTGCAGTAGCACTCAACTTGCAGTCTCCATCTGCTACACTCCAGTGTTCTCCACTCATTGTTGTTATCATTATTTTAACATTACAAATCAATAATTTTTCATGGATTAACTAAATGTGGACCAATTGAAACGTCTTGGAAGGTAGCTATTTTAGAATTTTAAACATGGATAATGGAAAGAACGTACGAACAAAAATGAGTCATCAACAAAAAGTGATTCACTCGGTAGGGTAAATGGGCCATGCCATTTTCTATTATCCAGTTTTTAATAATATAATAGATTAGATATTGTTTCAAATTCTTAATCAGGTCTAGGATATTTCTTAACGTCAAATAGACGGTTTTTCTTTGATGTGGAGGACAATTATTCTCCTCAATATGAAGTGAGTTTCTTCAAAAAGTAATTAGATAGATTTTGAGGTTAAAAGATAGTAGAGATTTGAAAAAACTTTTGGTGAATAAACAGGTTTTGTTCGAATCAAAAGAAAGAGGGCAGGGGCATGTGTGTGGTATAAATAAGACCTAAGTTTAGGCTAGGCCGCATATCTTAACATATCAAAAGAGATTTACAACGGCTTATTAACACAAAGAGTTTATGGCAAACCAATGTAAGATTCACAATAAAGACTGAAGTGTTTTGAACAGACTCACACCAACATGCTCAATGTGTTATTATGAGAGACCATTTAGACGAGGGATATGTAAGATACGTTCTCAATTTTTTCAATGGGATGAAATTTACCCAAAGAGAGAAAATAGTGCTAAACTTGATGAAAGTTAGGCACTCATAAGACGTAAAATTTGAAACTAAGACATAAACTTCACTGTAAAACCTATTTAGGATACTAGGACTGCAAAATATTCACCAAATCACTTAAAAAACAACCAATTAACCACAATACATTTACTGCAATTGCATTCAATTCTCTAAAAATTAACTTGTAGATGGGGAAAGGGACAAGAGCTTGAGATTTGATCCCTTAATTTCGCAAATATCCTTTTCAATAGTTTATAATTCTATTAAACTATATACGCTATATTATTCTCTTCTTTAACTTCCTTCTCTTCCTTCTCTACAAGCTTTCGTTCCACTCCTCTCTGTCTTTCTCAACATTACCTTTCCTCTTGCTTTAGCTACCTCAAACTCACTGTGACAAACAGATGAAGATCCAGTGTGATGTCTGTAACAAAGATGAGGCCTCTGTGTTCTGCACCGCTGATGAGGCAGCCCTCTGTGATGCTTGCGACCACGGCGTCCACCACGCCAACAAGCTCGCCTCCAAGCATCAACGCTTCTCGCTTCTCCACCCATCTTCCAAAGAATTCCCTATCTGCGATATTTGCCAGGTAATACCCACAAAACCCTTTGAATAGTTACAGCGGGGGACGTGGATTTGAATCCTGAACGTCTCAAACAGGAAGAGATGCCAGTTGAGCTTCTTGAGTATTAGTTGGGTTTTTATTCATGAATACGTTTGAGTAATGGGTTTGTTTGTTTGTTTGTATTAACATAGGAGAGGCGAGCTTTCTTGTTCTGTCAGCAAGACAGAGCTATTCTATGCAGAGAGTGTGACTTTCCTATCCACACAGCCAACGAGCACACCCAGAAGCACAATAGGTTTCTTCTTACTGGGGTTAAGCTCTCTGCTACCTCAGCTCAGTATACACCCTCTACAGCTGCTTTAACCAAAGCTTGTGATTCTGTTCCTGATCATCATAAATCTCAGCCCTTGATCAAGAACTCTGTTGCTGCTGCTGCTGCTGCTCCTCTAGCAATTCCACAACCACCTATTCTGACCAAAACTACACCACCAACTATCACTACTAACAACAAGAGTGCTGGTGAAAATTTTGTAGCAGACCAAACAAGTAGCATATCAGAGTACTTAATAGAGACCCTTCCTGGCTGGCATGTTGAGGACTTTCTTGATTCAACTTGTGCACCCTTAGGTTTCTGTAAGGTTTGCATTGATTCCCTTTATCTTTGGTTTCAGGTTCTTGAAAAAAATATATATGAATTACCCAAATATTCACTGATGATTTTGTACTGGATCTCTAGACTGGTGATGGTGTAATGCCGTTTCTGGATGCTGATCTTGAGAGCAATATGGAATCTTTCTCATCAGCTGATATGAGCTTTGGAGTTTGGGTCCCACAAGCACCAGTTCCTGCTGTGTGTGCTCCACAAATGGCTGCAGGACAAGCTGGATTCAAAGAGATCATGAAGGATGGTACAAACATTAAAGCCAGCAAAAGGTGGTTGGATGATGGATTCACCGTTCCACAAATTAGTCCTTCATTCACTGGCTCTAATAACAGATCTAGGAGGACCTTCTGTTAGAATCAATCAAAAACCTCCAAATCTTATCTTTTCAACAACATCCAATTAATTTTCCTGATTTGGCTTGAATGTTGTTTTTGTTTTTGTTTTCATCACTAGTTTTAGTTTCTTCTCCACTTTGAGTATGTCCTGTAACCCAACCCAGGTTCAGCTTTCATCGTTTTTGTCTCTCTAGCTTCCACCTTGTGCTTGTGAATGCAAGCTTCATTGTAAATTACCATAGAGATCTTTTAGCTCTTTGTTTATCTTTCAATTTGCTGGCATGTAAAGAGTGGCAGATATTTTTGATTCTCATGATGAATTTGTGGCAAAATTATGATTGAATATCTCTACAAAGTACAACCTATTACAGAATTTCAGATAAAGGACAATTTGTCTTCGAGATAGACCAACGCTGGGCACGCTTTTTGTTTTTTTGCACAATCTTTTTTAACAAATTATTAAGGTGGTAATTTTGATCAGAGTAACATACTAATATTACTATAGTTTCATAACCTACTTCACTCTTATCTATTATGTACTAATCATTTTAACCACTAAAAATATTATGGAATTTTTTTGTTTCATAAACTTATTCATTCTTTTGATAATTACTAAAGGGCAGAATTTATACATGTTTTCTTAGATATTATACATTAGATACAACACCTATGGAATTGGGTCTATATAAATTTATCCATTTCCAATTAGAATTTAGTATAAGAAAAAGTTTATAACACAAAAGTTATGTACTTTGTTTAAATTTGATTGAAAAATCTAAAATACAGTGACAAATAACTTTGGGGAAAGTGACATTAGATTAGAGGCAACACTCATTTGCACTTTTGGCCGGTTGAAGTACTGCATATATGTCTTTGAGATTTGAAATTGTAACATGGGATGGAAGAAGATGACGACGAACGGTGGTGGTGAGAACTTATCTGATGAGGAAGACAGGAAGAAAGGGATTCAGCTGAGCAAAAAGGCATGGTCTCCTTTTGTCTTAATGCAGATTTTTTTTTCTCTTCTGCGGGGGCTGGGACTAGTGCAGCATCGTTTTCGGTTCCAAAATTGAGATTTTTGTTGGGTCTTGTTAGTTTACTAGGGTCCAGCTAACGCTTTCAACCGCTAAACTCAAAACCAATAAGTCATATATGACCTTGCAAGTATGGAGATGGTATTAGGTGTTTCGGATGCATGCATCTTCACACTCACATGAGGGTGGGCTCCACAAGTGTGGGACTCACCTTCATGTGAGTAGGAGGATGCATGCATCTGAAACACCTTGTATTTTCTCGCAAGTATGAGGATATGGATTCAAATAGTAACAAGCTTCACTATTACACAAGTTATTTCACCTTATTCATGAATAGGGTTTAAGTGGGTCGGGAACAATTATAACTACACTTGCAAGCTGCAAATTCTGTCATAACTTAATGTAGACCTTAAACCGATTACTTGGTGTCTTGACTCTTGACTAGTTGCTTTATAAATAGGGGTCATGTTTTGAGTTATACTTAAGACACCGGATTGATTTTTTTTTTTAAGAAATAAAGACACCGAAATTAATATGGGTAGAATTGAAAATTTTGGTGTCACAATCTCACATTAATGTATCGATTTGTTCACAACTATCTCATTAAGAGTAACCACCGTTGATTTTAAAACATTATTTATTGCGGACGAAATTGAAATCGGGAGCAAAGAATTATAGGTAAGTTTTGTATCAGATTCACATAATTGTTTGTTTCTCTTGGCTGGTCTATTAACATCGCAGTGAACGTGATTGAGAGAGTGACGCCCAAATTCTAAAAAGGGTATAGTAGTGATGGTACTTCTTGTAGGGTCGAGTATGAGAAACTAAGAATAAAAGCCGTGCTTAATTGGATTCACCCTAGCCTCATGTTCATTGTTTAGGAACTCGAATGGTTCATTCTCACCCTAGTCCACCGCACCAACGTGAATTGGGTTGGGACCAGACGTGGTCATGGTCATGGGTCTGGCTTGGTCTCTACCTATATATATCTTTTTAGGCAAAATTTATTTAAATTTTAAAATTTTGTTTACAAACATTTCAGGCTTACTAGCTACTATCACTTTTTTTGTGTCTATTCATTGATTATGTCTTTTGCTTTCGCAACTATTTTAAATAATCATAATTCTGTCCATAGATATCTATCCCTCTTGCGTTTCAGTCTAGTACTTTTTTGCATCATATTTCTATATAGAGTCTATTAGAGAGAGTTAAACGTAAACTTCGGTTAATTTTTCAGGCACAAAGGTTACAATATTTCTTATGTGTAATAGATCATTATATCGGGAAAGGCAAGCGTCCAAGTTATTGTGAAGGACAAAATTTGTCTTAAGAAGTAAGGACATAATGTCAAACACTAGCTAGCCTTGATAAATTTCTTTTTCTATGTTCTGAATTCGATTGACTTTAATTAATTTATTCAATTTTACTCAATTTTGATTCATGCAGTAATATAGAATTCTAGTTTACTGAATGTATACTATTTATAGATTTACAAATAGTAGTTTAATATATTTAACAATAATATCTTATTAGTTTTTTGTTTAGAGGTGGGTTTTATTTGGTTCAACTAGTAAGTCACTTGTCGTTAAATAAAAAATTTGAATTCAAACTTCGTCTGCACCTAAAATCAATTGGTGTCTTAATTTAATGATAAAGAGCAACTATCATAAAACTGACACCATAAATTAAAATTCTACCGTAAAGACTTTTCTTAAATAAGACTCGTTAAAAAGAAAAGTCTCTATCCAAAGGGGAAAAAGACCCAAAAGAGGATAAAGGAGATGGGCAAAGACCGAGTTCGAGGCCGCCCAAACCGACAAGATTATAATCAAAGGAAATACTCCCTCCGTCCCACTTTGTTTGTCCTCTATTCCATTTTGGGATGTCCCAAAATATTGTCCTGTTTCTAAAAATAAAAGTTATTAATTTACTAATGTTCCTATTATACCCCTATTAATTTACTAATTCAGTTTTTTGATAAATTTATTTAAGGATAGTTTTGGAAACTTATACATTTTTAAAAGGTAGACAAAACAATAAATGATGTTCCCTTAAAAAGTTTGACTTTTCAAACAGGACAAACAAAGTGGGACGGAGGGAGTAAGAAGATTTAGGGTATGGGAGGCTACCCAATTTACAAAAGACGTCATAGCTAGAAAAGACTTACTATCAAATACAATATTTACAAGTTCCCAAGCAAAAACAACCTCAGGCTAAAGAAGAGCCAAGATAACAGTAAAAAAGTTGCCTTTGAATTCCACCTAACAAAAACAAGACATCCAAGCTTTAGTGATAAATAAATCTAAAGACAACTTATTAAGTTTAACGATTATGAATGGTGGACACTTTTTGCCCACTACCCACTAAATTTTGTCAGTCACTCACAAATCATAATAGCACAAGACAGCAAATCATGAAATTAAGTGCCAAAATGATTGTGTTGGTAATATTGTTGTTTAATGATTGCAGCTCACAGCCAAACCAACAGAAAATCTTTTTGGGCCTCACCGAAAGGATGCTTCTAATGTCATCTCTACCAACAGCAGTGGTAAAGATTCCATGAGCTTATGCTCCTATATATTTTCCACTTTCTGAATGTCCTACAGGCTATAAGCCTATAACCCAACCCAGGTTCAGTTTTCGTCGTCTTGTTTCTCTTCCTGGAAATTACGGAGCTATTTGCTTTTCATTCAATTTGGTGGCATGTAAAGTAAAGATAGGCAGAAACTTTGAGCATCGCGTTGAATTTTTTGCAAAATTATTTCAATCTTTTTTGATTTGATTGAATAATATTTTTACAAAAGTACATCCTTGTGCACCACTTATTTGCACCTTTTGTCGGGTGATGTATTGCACGTGTTTCAGATTTGAGATTATTTAGTCAAAGAAAAAAAAAAAGATTTGAGACTGTCAAACATGGTGAAAGTGTGAAAGGTTGGAAGAATATGATGACAATGGTGGTGGTGGTAGTTAAAACTTACCGTATGACTGTATCAGACAAGGGAAGAGACTGTGAGATAGAGAGAGATCCAGATGGGCCAAAAGGGATGGTCTCCTTTTGTCTTAATGCTTAATATTTCTTTCGTGGGGACTGGGGACTAGTGCACCATCGTTTTCCTTTTCCTTTGCGATTCCAAAATGGAAACTCTGTTGGCTTTTATTGTATAGTATTATATTTATGGGTCCAACTAGTAGCTTTTATTGCTTGTAAAAAACACTATTTTGTTAGGGATATACTGTAATTCATTCCACAATTATTTTTTAAAGTTGTTAAGAACTTAAAACGATAGACAATCTCTTTTATTTAAACTTAAGAGAATGATAGACAATCTCTTTTATTTAAACTTACTACTCACACAATTATATCTATCACCAATCCCAATTTGCAGTTCAACAAGTTGTAGTCATGAAATAAGCTGTGAAACTTGACTTTTTGGAAAAATATACTGATATGTCCTCACAGCTCATTCATCATAGTCCTACATTCCTAATAAGGTTACCACCTGGCACTCCCCTTCTTTTTCTTAGGTCCGTGGGATTTGTGCAAAGAGGATTAGGCATATTACATATTTCTACTCAAAAGAGAGTTTTTTTTCCCCTTACAATATATGACAGAGAGAAATTGAACCTGTCTTTTTCATCAAGAGAATATAACAATGCAACTGAGTTACATGACTCCTGCTATCACCACACCGATATCTCTATAATCGTCTTTTTTTTTGCAGACGTCCATTGTCAAGGATGGAGCTATCATTGGACCAGGGGGGGCAATCCCCCCCCCCCCCCCCCCTCCCCCCTTCTCCCCCCAATTTTTAAAAAAAATATTATTATATATGTGTACTAATTTTAGCAATTTTATTCTATAAAATCACATTTTGTTTCCCTTAAACAATATCATTTATTCTTTTTAAGCGTAATGCTATATTCACAAACTTAAAAAAAAAAAAAAATTTAAAAACTATTTTGGTAGCAAATTCTTATTGGTTCGCATAATGGGTCTATCACTCACATCATTTTTTTATTTACCAGTAAACACTTATCATATCAGTAATTTATAATAATAAAAAAAAAGCTTGTGTCTCTAGCATTTTCCTCATTTTAGTGACCGTAAAAAAATATATAGATCTAAAATCTAAAACAAAATATACAAGCCCAAAAAAAAATGACTCAACAACAAAAACAATCCTGCCCTTTAAAAAATTCTAAGCAAAAATAATTTTGTTCTCATCCACAAAATATATATATATATATATATATTCAGCAGCTAAGTAGTAGCAAAGTAAGAGATTGAAACTGTAGCACACAGCCAACAATAAAGTCAACCCCCTAACCCTAAATTCTGGCTCCATCCCTGTCCGTTGTACAAGTCAGTCATGCAATCAATTAATTATTATTATTATTTATTTAAAAAAAAAAGAATTTAGTTGTTATTGTGGTTCCATTTTTATTTAATTATACAACAAATCGTTAAAAGTATTTTAATAATTAAATTTGGGCCAAAAAAAAAAAAGTTAAGGGAAGATATACAAAACCTCCTGTGGTTCTTCCTTAAAACAAAGAATCTACTTAAGGTTTTTTGTGTAACACTTAATCCATTTATAGTATTATTTTATAAGCAAGCAATTAATTGTGTAATACAGTCCTCTGGTAGACCACGTCACTTGTCTACCATTCTACTAAAAAATTCTCACTTGTTTAAAATTGCTGAGTCAGTAATTAGTTTTTGTTTAAAAAAATTTCTAACTTGGCAATTTTAAACAAGTGGGAGTCTTTTAGTGGAATGGTGGACCACGTCACTTGTCCATCATGAGGATCTTATAATTTCTCCCTCTCCACATGTATTGTTTTATGTGTATATACAACTCTAAATATGGACATGTCATTACACAAGCAACTCACCGTTTATTTTCACAAATGTTTAACAGTTTATACATAAAAAACAATATGAGACAAAGGTCAAGTGTTATATTCAAAACCTAGGCGTTTTACATGGAAACCACATGGGTTTTCTAAACTTTCCCCCAAAAAAAAAATTAAAAGAAAAAAAAAAACTAGAGTGAGTAATAGTTTTTGGTAAATTTTTAAATTTATTTTCCATTTATTACCCTTTCTTCAATTAAAAAATAAAGACACATTTAACAACAGGGGTTCTCTTAACATAACATTATTTCAAATCTATATCTATATAATAATATCTAAAAGTTGAAGTGCAGAATTTATTATTACCATGCTCTTGTTGAGCCACATCAGTGTAACATTTCGGTCTATTCAGTCCACTTTAGTGCATTTCATTTGTAAAATCTATTAGTAAATAATTAAATGAGTTAATTTAATTATTTTGTCCAAATCTATTAGAACATGAAGTCACTTAAGCTTTTTTTTTAAAATTAATATTAATCTAACAATAAGTTCTTTTAAATAATGCATCTTATGAATGTTTGGTTTTAAATTTTAAATAGTAAAAAGAACATTTAAATGATAACGTTTACTAACTAAAACATTTACAAACTGACATGATTAGTTAGTAACACATCAACAACATAATAAACAAATTCCTAATTATTTTGTAGTGATATAATATCTAAAAACTAAAGAGTAGCATTTATTGTCATTACACTTCTTTTGAGCCAGATCAGCATAGTATTTCAGTCCATTAAATATAATTCGGTTCAATCTGCTCCATTTGGTCCACTTCTGTCCAATTTGGTCCGTTCAGTCCATACAGTCCACTTAGGCTCATATGGTCCAGTTCAGTCTGTTCAGTCCAATGCATCTCAATTCTGTCTGTTTGGTCCACTTAAGTCCATTCGGTCCATTCAATACAATTTGGTCTATTTCGGACTAATTGGGCCTTAAATTTATTCTTTTTGTAGGTTTTCTTTTCAATTTTGAGTTCAAAAATTTATTTTTTTGAACTCAAATTTTTGGGTTGAAAAGTATGAAATTTTATTCTATTTGGGTCAAAATCTTTAGTTTTAGGCTTAAAAATACAAACAAAATAGGCATTATAATTTAGAGATACGAGCCTTAAAAAAGTAATAAAAAAGATAAATATTCAAAAGAATACCTAAAAATTCAAGTTTCAATAATATAGACATTATACTATTATTTGGAAAGAAAAAATATATTACAATTCAAAATAATTTAAATTTAATGTAACATGTTACCTGTGTTTCATGGGATGAGAGAGTACATTTAAAAAAAAAAAAAAAAAATTGGACGTGTTTAAATTAGTCAACCGATTATGGTATATTTAAATAAATAAATAAAAAAGTCTTTTTAATAGCATCTTATCCATTTATATAAAACAATCATATTTAGAAGTGTGCATGGATCAAGTTAAATCAGAGTTGAGGTAATTCCAAACTAACAAGATCTTTGTGAGGAGAAATCTCCAAACCAACTCAACTTAGCTAGCTTGTAGGGGTATTGGGTTTGGTTGGGTAGTCAGGTTGTGCTTATTTAATCAATCCTAATAAAAAAATTAATTAAGTTTTCATTCAACCATTTAAAGTCATTATTCAATATAAATTATCATTATTTACACAATTGCCAGGTTTTAAAGAACTGGTACAGTAAAAGAACCGAAAAAACACCCGATTCCCACTTTTTATCGATTCTTGATCTGTTTTATCTTTTAAACATTTAGGCCCCATTTGGTACACCCATTTAAACACATGTTTACAATTTTTAAATAACATTACACGTATTTCTATACATTTTTTCACCAACACGTATTTCCATACATGTTTTCAAATACATATTTTCAGTTTTCAAGTGTATGTACCAAACACCTCCTTAATAGCGTGGTCGGGTCACTTGGTTGAAAATTTTGTCAACCCAACCCAACCCAAGCTTCAAAAAAAATACTTAGAACTCAACCTGAGACGTTAAGTCAAGTTGGGTTAATCTACGTGAGTTCGTCGTATTAGTAGATTGAGTGCATGCCCTTAAATTCCTAATCTAGTTCTCATCTTCCAACAGAATCAAAATTTTCTTTGAAATACAATCAATCGCCATACTCACTAAAAAGAATATAAAGTTGGAACGGACCAAGCACGACTTTGTAGACATAAAATATAAGCCTAGAGTCTCCACATGACATGCATGAACAATATGCACGTTTTTTCCCATCAAGAAAATCCATGGAGACAAAAAATAAAATATAAAATCAAGCATACAAACAAACCCATTTATTTATTTTTTTTTTAAATATCTGAAATCCAAATCATCCCCAAGGACCACAACCCAAGATTCTTGGAATGGAAAGAAAAACACTACTCGTCATAGTATGCTTCAGTAATATTTGAAGAACTCAACTACGAGAAATAGTTCAGAATTGGAGAGGTAGCAAGCAAATCAGGACCGTCGACAATGAGCCTTGCACATATGTTGGCAATCATAAAAGCAAGGTCCACCACAGTGAAGTGGGCAATCCAATCTCATGCCTCTACACCTTCCTCTACCCATGCATTGGGCAAACTCTCCTAGCTTATATTCTTCCTTCTTGTTCATGCCTCTCACACCGCCTCCTCCTCCTCCCCTTCCCTTTCTTTTACCATGTTTTGGTTGTCCTCCACAACCCCATTTATACCAACCACCCCCTCCACCCCCCCCCCCCCCCCCCATCCCCATCCACCTCCTCCACCTCCACCTCCACCTCCTCCCCCTCCCCCTCCCGCTCCACCTCCTCCCCCTCCTCCTCCCCCTCCCCCTCCTCCACCACCACCCCATCCCCATCTATAACTTCCGCCGCTGCCGCCTCTTCCACCCCCACCCCCAACCCCACCTCCACCACCACCATCACCTCCACCTCTTCTATAATATGCACCATTATATCTATTCTTCTTGTTGATTTCAACTTCATTGTAGGTTTTGTTCCATCCTCCTGTATCTTCATTTCCTTGAAGAGCTAAAGAAGTAGTGTTGCTTTGAGAATTGGCCGTGCCATTTCCTATCTCATCACCTTTCATCCCAATAACACCAATGGCAATAAACAGGACAACCCATGTAAACCTTATTGTATGATTTGTATCCATACTTTTGGACGTCCAAATATGCAACTATGAAGTAATCGCCATATATAACAGCTTATATATATGTTAAGTGTAGTGGCATTGCCAGCTAGACATTTAGTCCACTTAATCCAGAGATCACAAATATAAAACAAAGAGATGCCTTACGTCTCACTTTGTCCCCCACTTGTACAGTTGCATTAATTAACTCAAGTTGCAACCAGCAAGAAGCCTAAAAAAAAATTGCTCATTCTAAACTACTTGGGAGCACCGATCCTTGCCCACTCATGCGCACGCACCCTTTTATCTTTGTCTCAGCTGCTCTTACAAGTTTTCTTTGTCTCCTAGGGACCACGTAATTCGTCTTAAGTTTGGCTTAGAAAATTATTTGAGTAAACAATATGGTGAATCACATTGTTTTTATCAAAGAAGTTATATAATGGAAAAGTAGCATAAGTCGAATTGTTAAGACTTTTTTTTTTTTTTTTTACAAGATAGAATTTTTACTTTAATCTAATTTAAGTATATATGTGTGTGAAGTTTCCTCCTAGAGACTTGAACTCTAACATTTGCCTCCTATACCCTATAAGTACTTATACTTATCAAGTGACCAGAGTACCAAAGGTATGTGGTGGCCGAATTGTTAAGACTTAAGACCTCTCTCTCATGTGAAACCCATTCTGTGGAAATGACCTAAATTTTAAAAGCGTCATGTACCCTATAATGATAAAGATTTATAAAAAAAAGCCCTCCCATCTCCCAAAGAACTGACAGTTTATCATTAATGATTCAATAAGCAACAGAATAATGTTGCAAATAACATGGCAACCATTAACCCTGACCCTTTTAGAAGTCCCATAGTCTGTTAACTCTAATCCCATTTCATTTGTCATACACATACCATGTGTGACGGGCTTGAAAATTGCACATAAACTGGCTGATTATCCAAAATGTCATCATTTTTATCCAAAAAAAAACAAAAATGTAATAAATCATTTCCGTACCAATTTAGAAAGTAAACAAACTAGGCAACTACGTATAATAATGTAGGTCAGCCAATGATATCAGTATCACTAAGTCTAAGGAGGATGTCTTTTGCTTGGCCTTGAAGTCTGTGAATCAATTGAGGAAGCTACGTTACAGCAAGCAAGCAGTGCTTAAAGATGGTGGGGGCAGTGTGGTTAAAGTAATAATGCATTTCATTCCAATTTACCAAATAGGTAACTGATCAGTAAGTCTGGTACCAATGTACCACAACCATTTTCACAACTTTAGGCATGTTTGGTACATGTGTTTAAACACATGTTTTCAGTTTTTAAATAAAATTACACGTATTTTCAAACACTTTTTCACCCACACGTATTTCCAAAAAATACAAACAATATTATCAAACGGACCCTAATTGTCAACTTGTCACTTTCTAAAAAAAAAATTGTCAATTTGTCTACGTGCAACTTGTGAGTGGTGGAATTGTGAACCTATATAGACCCATTAATTTTTTTCTACCACGTTACAACTAGCTACTTAGGCAAATTGTGGCCAAAATTATAAAAATGATCGTGATAGTAGACATACTCTTTGCAAATGGCCCAGGAATTGGTTGCAAGACATGGTCAGGCCTGGCCATCATGCATGTTCCCAACTACTCCATGTGGATCGTATAATTGAAGATTTGTACATACGGAGATTATTTTACAAGCAATATTTTTAAAATCGGTGCTTTCACCTGTACCTGTATATATGTAGGCGTAGTTACTGACTGCTAGAGTACTGTATCAGTTGGTGTGATTGAATATTCAAGAAAAGGTAGTTGATGTATTGTTTGAACTTTAAAAAAATATTAAAATACACTAAAGAGAAATGAAAGAAGAACGAATTAGAGTTTAGAACAAGGTTATGCATGGGAGAACATTTCAAATAGCCATAAGAGGTGCCTTTTGCCTTAGAGACGAGCCGGAACAGACAAATTACATAAATTAAGGGTTCAAAAAGCTTCATCAACAATAAATCAAAGAATATAGAAAATCTCCACAACTTCTTTCATTCTCATTGACATTAATTTACCTATTGTGAGTGCTTTATATTATCGGTTACATTACACTGAAAGAAAAACATGACCAACATGCACAAAGATCATGTACTCTCCCTTCCCAACATTTTTTTTCTCATGCTTAATACTTAGCAGTAACTCACTGATCTTGCCCTTTTCAAGCGTTGAGCCCATGTGTTGTTATTTCAATTCTTACTTCTTAGGGCTTTCTAGGGCTATAAATGAGCCAAACTTTGTCGAGTAGTGCATGTTTGAGCTTATCTCATCAATAAAAATTAAATGCTCAAACTTGGTTTGAGCTTGAGACAAGCCTAAAAACAATGTTTGAACTCAAGCTTGTGAGAATGCCAAAAAGTTTGAGCTCGTCTTGAATTGGCTTGATTAATTAGTCAAGCCAAGCTTGAGCTCAAATTCGAGCTCAAGTCAAGCTTTTTAGCTTGGGATCCAAAAAAATTGCATCATCAAATGCTTATATCACCAAAAATCAAGTAAACAAAAAACAATAATATACTCATTTTATCATGCTTCTAATTCCACTCGTGATTAGAAATTGTTCAAATTACAACTTTACATAATTAAATCCATCCATTCATCATTCATTGTCTATAGCTTGAGTAATTGTTCAAAATACAATTTTTACATTCACATTTGTCATTCATGCAACTATAATCTTCACAAATCTAAATAAATTAACATTCCAAAACATATATGAATAAACAAGCTATAAATTAACATTCTAAAACATATGTGTAATGTCATAATAATGAGTTTATTTAGTAAACATATATCAAGCTATAAACGAGCCTAAGTTCGGTATGTTTTTATAGAGCCTTATTGTTCATGAGCTTGTTCACAAACAATTTTTTTTTTTGTTTGGGCTCGGCTTGTTTATCAAACAAGCCTAAAACTAAGGCTCAAGCTTGGCTTATTTATAAACAAACGAACATAAATGAGCTTTTTATCGAGCCGACCTCGAGTTGTTCATGAACGACATGGTTTGTTTACAGCCCTAGGACTTTGACTTGCTCAAAGCCTATGCTGATTCAATTTTTAGATTTTTGATGGCTGGCTCAATCCCTATGCTGATTCAGTTATTCAAACTTTGATGACTATTTTCATTGCTCCATTGTTTTACTTTTCTGGCCTTGGATGACTTGTTTTACTGAGTTGCTGATTTAGTTTTTGAGGCTTTTAATAAATTGCCCAAAATCTATTGATTCAATTTTTTCACCAAGAGCCTTGTTACTCAACAGGCTCAAGGCATGGTGAGTAAAGTGAGACAAGGCATTTTTCTCATCCCTACACAGATAGTAGTTGAGACTTGAGAGGATTCCCCCCCAGGGCCAGCCCTAGGCCTAGGCCATTTAGGCCATGGCCTAAGGCCCCCCGACATAAAAAGGCCCCCAAATATTGGGCGGTAAGTTTTTTTTTTAATTAAAGAAAAAGTGTGAGTTAGGTGTATATTTTATCCCAATTTTCAGAAGACCTAATATATTAGAGTTATGCTATTATATTACAAGTTTTATTATATAGGTTGGACAAGTTGATATGTCACCAATGAAGTAATTCAATACTAATTTATTATTTTGTTGAAGTGCCACCTCATTGTTACATCAGTATGTAAGTTTTTTGTAGTAAATTTTGTATTAAGTTTAGCATTTTCTCCACACACATACCAAAAAAAAAAAAAAAAACTGTGTATGAAAAATGCTAAAGCTAATACAAATTTTAGGAAAAAAAATTTATAAACTAATGTGACAGGAATATAATCAGTGTTACTTAAATAATATAATAAAATGAATGTTTTAATAACTTTTCTTTTATTGATGATATGCCAATTTGTAAAACCTATATAGTAATTATCATTAGCTCACTTTGGGTGAATCATATTAATAAGTAAGAATTAATAATGAAGTTGAAATTAAATAAAAATAAATTATTATTATTTAAGTGATATTTAGATGTAAAAAGACCCCTATAAAATTCTCACCTTAGGCCTCAAACAATATTAGGCCGACCCTGATCCACCCTCACATCAATACCTCTTTAGGCAAAGGAAGATAACCTGTGTAGGACAAAGCATTTTTGTCATCTATACACCAATAGCAATTGAGAGGAAGCCCTTTTAGCAATGAGTTTTGGACTCTTCTTTTAGCAATAGTTATAATAGTGGGAATGTGGGATTCGAACCTTTGTCTCCTCATAAAGGGGAACAAGAAGAAAATGCCACTAACTTATAAGGCTTTTGGCCACTCCCAAACAAGAACTTGGATCTAAAAGCCTTCCAATCCCAATTTGACACATAACAAGGTAAAGGAAAACAAATCCACAACTGTGTTAACAAGCATAGTATGTATGGGCGGCCAAAACAAATACAAATTACATTTTAAGCCACATTGTTTGTGGGTGGCTTCAAAATTCCCACAAAAAAAATTTAGATTAAAACCTATACTTCAAAAAAAAAAAAAAAAATTAATCCATACATTTATGGTACCTAGTTAAGGAAAAAACATTTAAACAAAATCCCTTGAAAGTGGCCCTCAGATGGAGAATAAAAAGTTTTGAATCCAAGATATCATGGATCTCGTGAGGCTTTGGTAACCATTAAACCAACCCCTTGGGATTCAGCATTTGTGTGTCTACATATTAATAATGTAGCAACAAAATCATATAAATAACAAAAGTTAGAAAGAAGTGGATTCGTGCAATCTTACCATTTTCTTTAATTTTCCAAACTAAAACCAAAAGCGGTCACTTTGCAAGCAACTAAAAGTTGGAGCATCTCATCTCATTTTTCCCATGATAATTCAAACTGGCCATAGGGAGAAGGAAAGGATCATGAATGGAGGTATCAAAACTTGAGCAAGTTCTGACTCTTTGGCCAAAATCACACACTAACAGGAGCATTATGGAGCGAGGATTATAAAGGTTCTTAGTTCTTACTCATGCTTTTAATCACCTTTTTGTGTCGCATCATGTCATTCTTGATGTTTCACCAATATTTGCCCTACTACTGCACTTCTTTTCTGCAGCCTCAAATAAGTGCAAATTAAGGCATCAATTAATATATCAGAGATAATTGGCCTTGATACCTTTGAAGCTAATTACTGAAAAAGAAGATAGATTACATATAACAAGGAAGGAAAAGAAAGAAAGGTTTATTAATAAATAATAACAAAAAAGAAGAAGAAGAGGAAATGCAGTAATGTGTAAGACCAAAGCAAAGAAGCGAGACCTAAATTAAAGAGCTTTTTCTTCCTGGGGTTTGGAAAATGTGCTTCTAAAATAGGGGTAGTAATAATCTAGTTCAAGCTGCTCTAGGATGTGTTTTATGGCCCAGAGATATGAATAGTGGCCTTCTATGATTTCTGTTACATCAACCTGCAAAACCAATGGAGGAATCATCAGTATTGAATAAAGCAAAATATGAGCATGAATTACAATACTCAATGAGAAAGATAGGAAATAAAGTACATACATTCTCAATCCCAAGTACAACAACAGGTTGAATACCAGCTAATCCTTGAGAAAGTAAACTGTACATGTAAAACCTCTTAGTTCTATATAAGTATTGAATTCAAAGATAGTGCTAATTAAAAGAGGTAGAGGAGGCAAATAGCAGTGCGTCAGATGCAGTAATTCAGGGTATAACATAACTTGAAAATAATAATAATAGGTCACAATTATAAATGGTGGGAGTTCCTCGCCTAACAATAAACCATAGGGTTTAAGAAATTCCTAGCAGATATATATTAATTATGTTGGCAATCTATTTCATATTACTAAGATTCAAGTACACTTTTGGGCCCTTAAAGTTTGGGGTTATTTTCATTTTAGCCCTTGCGTTCCAAAATTTTTATTTTAACTCTTCATATTTGATTCTGTTTTCATATTGGCCTACCATCCAAATCTGTTAGTAATCTAAACGTTAAGTACCAAATAAATGGTGTCCATTAAGCCACATCACCTCATATATTGTCAAGTATCACTAGATTATTAATAGAAATGGATAATATGGCCAATATGATAACAAAATCAAACATAAAGGGCCAAAATGAAAATTTTGAAACGTAAAGAGCTAAAATGAAAACAACCCTAGAATTTTAAGGGCCAAAAGTGTACTTTTGTCTATAATTAACAAATCATCTCCCAAGTAGTAATAACTAGGTGAGGCATAATTCATAATTTTATTGTAAAAACAATGGGCAGTATTTAAGATATCAAGGAACAAGGAAAATTGTAGTGAAGGCCCAAGTCCAACCCTACTTGGTGTACAAGGAAAAAAAAATCCTAGTCCAATCATACTTGGTGTGCAAGCAAAGAAATCTTGATTCTACTTGTATTGCAAGTCTTTTAACTCTAATTAGTCTAGAACATCAATCTAGACCACATTTATTTTCGTCTTTCTATTTGAACAAGCAATATATAAGCATAATATTTTCTTCTCATGTTTATTGATAATATAAGAGCTACTAAAATATCCTCCTTCACAAAAACAATATCCAAATTTACATGTGAACGACCTATATACCTTGCACGGAAAATAATGCCAAGTGTCCAGTCAGTTGTGGAATAAGCATTCACAAATCTGCCAACAACCATCTGCAAACCACTACCAAGCTCTAGTACAACGGATCACTACTAACCTCTTGAAAAAAAACTGCAGTATAGAAAATCTTGTACAATGAACCAATCAAGAAATCACAAATGCAGCCAACTACCTTTCTAGCCTCCTCCCAATTTTCATCTTTAATTGAAACTAGTGCTCCAAGAAGAACAACCTGTTTTATAAGTCCAGCTACAAAAATATAACGAAAAAGAACTTCACTCAAATAACAATCCCATCTGTCAACAAATTTGAAAAAACAATCCCATCTATCAACAAACATGAAGCAGAGTGAACACTACCGTTATCTCCTTTTGCATCGGCCAAACAATGGAGACATTTAAAAATTACTCGCGCCCCCAGTGACTCAGTGAGAAACCTATGAGTGTTACAAGCCTGGACCATGCATGGAGAAGCTAGGGATGAAACCAACAATCTCACAAATATATTTTTAAATTAACGTGAAATTTTCCTACCTGTTTACTTGCAATCCCTTCAACAACACTTCAGCAAACAACTTCCCAGCTTTATCTGACCTAAACAAAAAGAAAGGAGAGGCTATAATTAAATTGAGAGGGAAACCAGGATTTTTAGTAATCACTCATGCTCATTACTAATATTTCAAATTTGTGTTCCTGATAGTGAGAATGCTAAAATTTAAGAGATTGATTCAATGCACACATGCAAAGACCATGAAGAATGTTGCCAGATTTGAAGACTAACTAAAAAAACAACTGCCATATAATGTGCACTTCTCTGATAGCAAGTACGTCTAATTTTTTCCTGAATTACCAGGAGCATTTTGCAACTTGTGGATGACCCTGTTCACACTGGATTGGGATGTCATGTGTAACGAATGTCGTCCAATTATATCACACCCCCCCCCCCCCCACAAAAAAATACTACTTGCATTTGGTTACTTAATGAAAAAATCATGTACAGTCCAGAGCATCATGGTACAGTGGGAAAATCGTCCCTTCTTGGAAGAAACAGGTATTCCAAATTCATTATTTTTGGCCAAGCAAACCAGCGTATCAGTGAAATTCCTATGTTGTGCACATAAATGAAGTTCACCACTCAACACACTATTGCCTGTGTGTATAATATGCATATATTGAAACTCAAGACAACTTTCCTATATCTTCCATCTTGATAAGTAGGTCTTCCCTAGGCCAAAAAAAAACAAAAAAAAAAACAAAACAAAAGATAACTAACCTGTCCAAAGCAATTGCCCATTCACTGTCTATAAGATCAGATGTTGTGATTTATGTAGCAAAGCCAATGCCGCCACAAGTGTGCTTAGTACGGTCATCATGGCACCTTGTTTCATTAACTGCAATGCAGCTCCTGCAAAAGGAGAAAATGTTGTCAGTCATTAAAATGCAACCTATAGACAGTCATCAGTAATGAGTGTTATAAGGTTCAGGAAAATACTTGAAGTAAGCTAATCCCGAATTGCAGTGCTCAGTGCAATCAAATTCTTAGATTCCCACTAGAGAGCATACCTATATATTGCACTCCTTTAATATGAATTACTAAGTAGAAAGACGTGAGGATCTGTTTTCTAGGCAATGGAAGTCTCTAGTGGAAAAACCACTTGTGAAGAACCAAAAGATCTTTTAAAAGTTAGATTAAGAATAAATTATGATGCATCATATGAACCATATAAAATCAATTGATCATAAGTGGCAAATCCTTGGTCATGAAACCAGAGGATATAAAATGGAAAGATCAGAGATTTTGACAGAAACCAAAGATAAGAGACCAAGAAAAGGAGGAGTGGCTGGTGGAGGGGTGCAAATACATATGAAACTGCCAGCCTACATCAAATTTTGGAAATACAAATTTCCAACCTTAGTAAAGAATACAGGTTCTATTTTTCAGATAATGTGGTAATAATGTGTTTCATACCTCTCCAAGTTATCATAATGACCCTCCCAAGGTCTTATAAAATCTTCTACATCAATAACCAATCCTGAAACCAAAATTCCAACTGCTAGTCGCTGGGGGAAAAAAGTTATGTTAATAATTGTGAGCAATGAGCATAGACAACATTCAATACTTGAAAAAGTATTGGCTATATCATCATTCCAATGAGGGACCTGCTTGAAATAGGCTTAAAACACTCTCCCCCTAGGGAAAAAAATACATATAACATCATAAAGGGACTCACGCCTTGGTTATGATTTCCTCCAACTACTTTGAACTCAAATTCTTCAATGCATCCAATTCTTCTAGCCATTTTAGTCCCTGAAAGGCCAACTCAAGTGGCTGTGATGCAAAAAGTATGAGTGGCTTTATCCTTGTACACTGTTTTTTCTCTTTCAATTTTAAGATATAGAAGCAATGCTTGAGGATGTTCCTAAACTTGCTTTTCAGCAATCGCATACACATTATACTCCAGACAAAGCACTGGTTTAAGTTGTAGAATCCTTTGAAGTCTCTGTCCTTAACTAACATAGTGCATAGATTGGTTTTTTATAGGGTTATGATTCTGCAAGATTGTATGCAAACTTCACAACATCAAGATTAAGCCATTGCATAGATTACCACAATTAAAAATATCAAGGCCCAAACTCGATTATAACTTTAATCTAGGTTTACTATATCTAATTCTACTTTGAGTGCAAGAAAAGTAATCATAGTCTTACTTGGCGTATGAACAAAGTAATACTAATTCTATTTGTATTTCAAGTATTGTTAGTCTCTAGGAAGTCTACTATAAATACCCATCAATGAGCCATTTTCTATTGGCCTATAAGGCCAAACCATGTTGATTTCATACATTCTCTCTCTTTCTCTTTCTGCCATCTCTTTCTTCTTTATTTTCTTATTTATATTTTCCCACACTTTATCATGGTGTCAAAATTAGGTCTTGCCTTTTCTATTGTATTTATTAAAAGTTATGTTTTATCTTTTCTAACAACCACTATTGCCGTGTAAATTGATATTATTTAGGACTATGACCCTTACCAGGCTGTTTGCAAACATCACAGAATCAAACTAAATCCCTCTCTCTCTCTCTCTCTCATACATACACACACACATGCAAACACATACATTCGGTGGAAAATTTTTTGTAAACTGATAGTCTCAAAAAACATGTATAGCTAGATTGGGCACTTTGTAATTTTCTTACTTCGTATTTTGGATCAGTTACAACAGCAGTTAAAACATTATACAAATAAACAAATGCAGATAGCATCCTATATAAGATTGTCATTAAATTTCTGATCACAACATATTTTCCGTTTAAATGGAAAAAGCCAAAAGCAAAAACTATCTAAAGAAGAAATTTGTTTCCTCTTATCCTATAGCACTTCATAGTTAATCACAAATTTTAAAAAAGAAATTCCATTTTACATACCTCCAAATAATGCAGCAACAGCAGCAGAACCAGCTACAGATCCAATGGCACTTGCTACAGCAGCAAATCCACTCACTACAAGAAAACTGGGCTATTGCGGCGGGCTAAAAGCGCCGCTATAGCCCAAAAAAGCGCCGCTAAAGGTACACTTGACCTATAGCGGCGGGTGCTATTGCGGCGGACGCTCCCGCCAGTGATGCAATGCCGCTATAGGTCAATTGCGGCGGTCGCGAGAAACACCGCAATAGATCTGCCATTTAGCGGCGCTTTTTGGTCTATTGCGGCGGGCTAAAAACCGCCGCCATATGAATTTGCCATTCAGGTCAAGTGGCCTTTAGCGACAGGATAAGCCCGCCGCCATAGGTTGTCACCTATAGCGGCGGTAAATAAGCGCCGCTATAGGGCTTAATGAACGACATACCCTATGTACCTTTTAGCGGCGGGTGAACCCGCCGCTATATGTTTGAAGCTTTAGCAGCAGGCTATAAACGCCACTATAAGTCTTCAATTATTTCATAATTTTAGTCTTTCAACGGCAGTTTTTACCCGCCTCTATAAGTTAATTTTTTTTTTCTTCCCACGTGGGTTCTAAAACCACATTTCTGTTACAAATAACCTATAATAATTTTGGCTCCACTAAGACATTACCACAAATGCCTCCAAACTAACATTATATTAACATAAAAATATATTATCAAATACATAACATTGTCAATAACCATTATCATAAGATTTACAAAAAAAAAAATGTGGTACTTTGAATAAAACAACCGCTTAAATTAAGCTAATACTATAATCAAAGTATTTAAAAATATCCTCCAATACTTGCAAAAAAGGCGGTTGTTCAAATGTAGTTCTTTGTATACAAAAAGTCCTCAAACACCAACATAAAACTTATAAACTGCTTGGTTGATGGGATGCAGCTAATGACTTTTGGAGAGCTGGATTGTTTGACCAGAGGAACATCCTACATACAAACCAAGATTACTCAATAAGTGCATATAAATGGATCGAATAGAATGACAAGAAAATCTTAGAGATTTAGGACTTTTTATCTTAACTCATTCAATAAGTGCATACAAACCAAGATTACTAAACAAGTGCATATAAATATTAGCTCATCAAGCCTGTTAGGACTTTTCCATGATTTTGTTTGGAACTTGACATGGTTCTATGTATTTAGTTGGGCTTTTTCATTTAATTTTATCAGTTATTTCTCCACTGCAACACCATTAGCATGTAGCATGACATAGGCTCTTCATGTCCCAAACAAGTGTCTTGGTTCTAAAGACACAATTATTAATGAAAAGTAAAAAGTTCAAGTCTTCATAAAATGCCATTCATCCTATATTAGAGATTAGATAACTTTTTATGAGAATCTTGTTTGCTTCTTTAAAAAATGTGAAAATAGTTAGAGAAAATGGCAAAGTAGAAGATACAATAGATACGTGGTACCCTAGGCAAACCAAATACTAAAAAGAATAACTTGGAAACTCAAGGTGTTAAAACACCTCCTAACCCAGAAAAATCTAATCCAATCACTGCTCCCAGAAGCCGCAAGCTCTCTAGAGTCTTGGCTTATTTGCATAATATTCCAATTGGAAATGGTAGAAAGATTTTAAAGGACAGGTAAATATCCCAAACTTTTTCCAAGTTACAAGTTCCTAAAACTTATTCCTAAATAAAATTTCCAAATTTGTTTTCCTCACTAAGCTCAGCTCCAAGCAAAAATAAGTTGTGAACAACTCAAGTTAGGTGATGAAATGAACCTAGGAGCACAACAATGAACAAAATGCAACATAATACAGCAAAAAATAAATAAATAAATTTGATACATATGGTCCTACATGTATGGTTAATTGGTTATCTATAATGATTTGTTTGCAATAATATGCAAATTGCATTTCACATTATCTATTCAAAATGTTTTTATTTCTTATTTTAATAAGTGGAACTCACAAAATTTTGAGAGTTTTGCACATTATTTCTAAGTTATTCTATGATCATAATTTTTATCTTATTCTTTCTGGCAATTATATACAGATTGTTGTAACTTCCAAATTGATCTACTTTTTTTTTTCCACTACTCACAAACCAATGAGATTCAAACACACGGAAAAAAAAGTGCATGCAATTATTCTTATCACTTTTTCTCTCTATAAAACCAGTATAGTTTTTCTTTACACAATTTTTTTTGGCTAACACACTATACTCCAAGATTATATTATTATGAATTTGTAGGCCCAGTGGATGAATCCCTGTATAGGCCTATAAAGTCCAACCCAAGGCTGTAGTCTTTGGACAACACCTCAGAAAAATTTCAAGATTAAGACCACTAGGCCGACCTAGGTCTCAATCGCTTCCCTTTGATTAGGATGATGAGCCATGACCAATCAAAGCCTAGAAACGGCTGAACCTAAGACCAACCACTCCCTTTCAAGATTAAGGCCACTAGAGGGAAGCAACCACTCCCTGTGGCTTGATGGTAGGAGTCTTCTCCTTACTTTACTTGGTGAGCGATTTAATTGATATATGTGTTTTTAGCTAATACTATCACATAACGTGAGATCAACGAGTCCATACCAAAGATAACTTTTTTAGTCCGTCAACAAAAAAAAGTAGAGAGAAGCATAAGAAAGGATTATTTGAGGAGACTAATGACAAAATAGATCATGTTTCAGTCCGTATTATTTTATTTTTTGGGGCCGGGGGAGACACTGCACTAGGTCATTTTAAACTACATAAAATTATGGAAAATCTGTGACATTTATTTTCTGGGGGTATAGTTTACATACTGCTAGCTTTTAACTAGTTTTGACAGTGACCCATATTGGGGTACGCAATATGCATATAATTATTCAGCCCACCTTGTTCTTTTTTTTTTTTCTTTTTTGTTCTTTTTTTGTGAGGGGTGAGGCTGGCCTGTCACGGTAGCTTGAGTTTCTTTTAATAAATTTTTCTAGCCATTAAAAAAAAATGCATATTATTCACTATCTTATGGCCTTATTGACAAAATCAAGTCCAGAAACAATCAATTTTACAATTCTTGTTCTACTATAAATGTATAATCAATAGTTTTGAATGGTATATGCACTGAACACATAGCTCAGCTTTCAGTTTTTATTGAAACTTAATTTGTATCGGAAGCATTATCACTTGGCTGGGTTGCGTTGAATCTTTAATGCTTTTATATATTTAATTATTACCAAGCCCCAAAAAGTCTAGAGAGAGTCCAAATTTTCTTTGCTGCTGATGTTCTTTCAATCTAAGTAAGGAGGCATTGTAAGGAAAGACCTACACTCATGAGATTTAGAAATTGCTTAGGAGTGGAGTGGGATTACGTGTAGAAAATGGACTGCCTTTTCTCATTAATTTATTTGATTTATGAACAATTTTTTAAACTTTACATTTTTAACAATTATATATTTCTAACTTAATTGTTAAGTCAAATAAATCTATGAAAATAAGTTATCTAAAACCAGTGGACACGTCTCGACAAGTATGCTAGCAACAAACACACTTCAATATTGTCAAGGCTCTTGCGGACAGCCTTACATGATACTTGACCAATAAATAAATAAAGCAAGTAGTTTAAATGATGGTTGAGGTAGACATGCATGATTCAACATATTTAACAATTTTTTAACAAAGGTGTACCAGCATAATATATTTAACAATTTTTTAATACCATTTTGAGTTTATATAAATTCTAGGCTAACCTTATTTTTGTGACTTTGACAGATACAGGGGAAAATATGCTGAACATAAGAAAAAGTGAAAGCATGAGAATTATCAACAGGACTTACCCCTTCAAGTGAAGCTTCTCAAGAATTGATATAGCCTCCACTGCAATGCAGGCAGCCATATTTGGTGACATCCTGTTGCAGATAGTAACAAATTAAAAGTAAAATTTTTGTAAAAGTTAACAATATATATATATATATATAGAATAAATGAAATATATTCTTGTTTAGTTCCACTTATTATTTTCCAGCCTATTTGACTAAGTGCATCTTTTTTCTAATTACAGTTCTACTTTTATCCAGTTCATTTATTTGTAAGCTAAGTAAGACATCCAAGCAAACACACGCGTTCATTGGTAGGTAAGAGAGAGTTTATATCTTACGATTGACCAAAAGAATTCCAAACATCCCAGAGACTAGGCCCAAATATAGCCTTGATAAGCATATCCAAATGATAAAGACACAACTTACTTATACACTTGCCACTCATAAGGAGGGCCATAATTGCAGCCTTTACTATTTCGGTGCTCAAACTTCAATGCAACTTGTGAAAAATACCTTTAAGCCATCACGTCTCATGTGATTCACTTGTTAAAATCCTATAAATAAAACATAAAATCTTATTACACTCCCTATTGCACACTCTATACACACTGCCTGTTGAAATCGTATTTTTAAAACACGATTTTAGTCAAAACTGTGAAATCCTGTTTTAAAAACACAATTTCAGTGATGGCAGCAGGCAAGGTCCTACATCCCCTCAAGTTAAAGTTAAGACTCTTCTCCACCACCACAATCACAGTGCCAAAGTGCAACCAAAGATGTACAAACAACAAAAACTCTCATCAATAAAAATTCCCCCAAGCCCAAAAAGCCATTTTCCAACCCTCAAAATATGCGGTAGCAAAAGTGGAAAACCCATTTAAAAACTCTAAAATTTAACATCACCTAAAGCAGCTCATCACCCCAAATTCAAAACACCATTCATACTTATTTATGATACACCACCAAGTAAAAAAAAAAAAAAAAACCTGTCTAGAAAAATAGCAATTTTTCTAGACAGGACCCATCTCACACACAGTCATCCTGAAACTCTCACCAACTTAACAGTAGTCCATTTGAGAAAAAAAAAAAAAAAACACAGAAAATATGATCTTAACAGGTACATCAAGGTTCATAAGCTACACCGTCAAAAAAATTAAAGTTTAATTTTTTAAAAAAAAATAAAAAAAAAAAGGGTTCATACACATCTTTCTTTGAACATTGTGTATTGATGCCTTAAGGACAATAAAAGTGCATATTATATCAAATTGTCAGAATGGAAAAAATTGTAATCTTACACGATTGTGACAAATTTTTTTAGTGACACTCTAGAGTATTGTTCTGTCCAAATACCAAAGAATTTTACCATATGAACAAAGGCAAAAGCAGGAATACCGTGGAGTGAATTGAATTAAGGCAGTACGATTTTTTTAGCTAATAAGAATTACTATTAATAATAAAATAATAAACACCCAGAATCAATACCAGCACAGCAATCATCGTATCTCAAAGCCCAGCTCCTCGTACTTCTTACTAGCTTTAATCAGATTTCAAACAAATCAAACTAAAAAAAAAAAAAAAAAGAGTTCAAGAATGTGCTATGAAAGCTTAAATGGGTTTTCTCTTTCTATAAAACCAAAAGGCAAATCTAAAAGAACTCACTGTTAATTGAAATTTAAATGGGTTTTTGTTTGGTACCCAACAGCTGCAGGTAGTAACCAAATTTATTGGCTAAGATTGAACTTGGTCGATAAAAAAAAAATTAATAAAAAAAAAAGAAGATTGAACCTAGGTGATGCATTCCGAGGCACCTTTAAACCAAAGAGTCACTTGATCCAACCCCTCAAGGTTGTGTGCAACGAATTTCAACTAAACAAAGCATTATCCCAAGCTCCAACTGCTTAAATTAAAACAATAAAGGTTTAACTGAAGTTTTCATTTTGGTTTTGCTCTGAATTGAAGCCCTTTATAATCTGACTCTTTATAATATGTTTTTCCATCTAGAACAATGAAATTACTACATTCCACAACTTTTTAGAGTTAGCATATTATGAAATAGGAGTAATTAAATATAAAGGGCACTCAACCCAACCAGGCATTATAATTCATACCCATCATCGCTTCATCATAAAACTTAAAATAAGTTATGGTGAAAAAAATTTATACCTCAGTCAGCAGTCAGATACAGCCAGCAGTTAGTCACAATCTCCCACAGATTCACCTTCTCTTCTTGTTTTGAAAATGCAAACAACTGAAATTAGAAACAGAATCACAATATACCATCCATAAAGCTTTAAATCAATGTCAAAATAATAACCCCAATAAACACGAAATTCACAAAACGATGTGATTGAAGTAGATCTAACCTTAGATTTTGAAAGGCTTCAGCTTTTCCCAACTCTTTTCCTCTTCCTAAGAACCCAATCCAAAAATATGTACATACTCAAAAAATAAATTATCAAGCATAACATAGTAACCAAAAAAGGAGAGGGCAAAAGAAATAAACCTGAACAAGATGGAGATGGTGAGAGTCTGAGAGATTGGAGACTCGAGAGATGAAGAGAAAAAAATGACTCAGTGAGGCTGTGAGATCGGCGCACGGCAGTACATTGGATGCAGTGAGTGTACTGAGTGTATACCAACCTACAACACAAACAACCACCACCAACACAACCTTCCCCTTCCTCTTCCAACACAGCCACCACTAACACAAACCCACAGCCACCACAAAACAAACCCATAGCAACCCAAAACTGAAACCCACCACGCCGATACACCGAAACCCACCACGTCGATACGCCCCAACACCGAAACCCACTCCGACACACGAGCAAGAAAGACCCACTCCGGTCCACACCAATATGCCCCAACGCCGAAACCCACTCCTATCTACAAGCAGCACAACCACGAGCGATAACCACTCCGATCCACGAGCAAGCACTCTGATCCAAGGAAAGCCACTTGGATCCACGAGGCCGGAGCACAACCACGACCCAGAGAGAGAAGAGAGAATGCTTAGAGAGAGAACAGAGAACAGAGAAGTGTGAGAGAGTAGAGAGAAATCAGAGATTGAGAAATATACCTTTTTTTTTTTTTTTTAATAACACCTTTGCTGGAGCGCTTTTTTGTGTGATGAGAAGCTAAGTGAAACACGTCAGGAGGGAAACAAATTTTTGGGAAATTTTGGGTGGGAAAAATAAAGAAGACATATTTATTTTGAGGAAAAAAATAAAAATAAAAGAAGATAATTTTAATTAATTACCATTTTTGACTGGCAATTACCATTTTGTCATGCATTTTGTAATTGTACATAGGAAAATTATTAGGTACTTTCAGAGTACCATAAATGCGTATTCTCCCTCTCACATAAATGATAGGTCCCATCATAAATTTAATTAGTGAGACTCACTATTCATGTGAGAGGAGAAAGTATGCATTTATGGTACTCCAAGAGTACACAATAATTTTCCTTGTACATGAATCAAACACATCTATATATCTAAGTGAGTTAATGAGTGCAAAATATAAAGAATCTAATATTAATGAGCTATGAAATAAAATTTAAGAACAAAACACAATCACATATACTCAATAAAAATCACCACACAACTTTCTCAAAAAATTAAAAAAAAAAAAAAAAAAATTATCACACGTTCTATGTTATTAAAAAAATTTTAAAAAAATGATCATAGTTATTATTAAATTTATGTAAAAATTTTAATATGTGACTAACAACGTTTACTTAAAAAAAAAAATAATATGACTAATTGGATGGTCAGATTGAGAGAACATAACCATACAAGTACACAACACATTTCCATCACGCACCATACTTAGATTTGAAATCTAACCGTTGGATTTGAATAGTGTAATGAAAGGTTAATTCTGGTAAATTATGGTCATAATTAAACGGTTGGATTTAGAGAAAGGCGCGGTCAAAATTTAGTCAAAGTTTGTTAAACTTGATCAAATAATAGATGGTTCCGATACCACTGGACTTGGTGAAATTCATATTCAAATTTTAATCATTAGGATTGAAGAGTATAGTGACATATTGGTGTTGGTAAAATTTGAGACCAATTGAATGGTCAGATTGAGAGAATATATACAAGGTTAAACCCGGACCGGACCATACGGTCCGACCAGGAAACCCTCGAACCATTCAGATTTACGGTCGGTTTAGGGTGAAGAACCATTCCATGCAAAAAAAGCATGGAACCGTGTGAACCGCAGTCCGATCGCCTGGTTCTGTGAACCATGACCGGTTCAGCCGGTTCACACGACTCCTGTGTTTAAAGCCTTAAACGGCACCGTTGGACTCTTTTTCCTTTTTTTTTCCTATACGGCGTCGTTTGGGCTTATGGGCATACGCGTTCCTCAATTAGAAACCCTGAAACCCTCAAATCTCAATCACTCTTTCAAATCTCAGATTCTCAATCACTCTCTGCCTCTCCCTCACTGCTCACTTTCATCTCTCATCTCTGCCTCTCTCCCTCGTCGCCATTGGCCATCACTCTCTGCCTTTCCCTCACTCAATCACCCTCTCAATAACTCTCTACCTCTCTCTCACTCTACCTCGTTGCCATCGGCCACCACAAGCTACCCAGATCGCAGCTCACTCTCTCAATCACTCTCTGCCTCTCTCTCACTCTACCTCGTTGCCATCGGCCACCACGAGCTGCCCAAATCGCAGCTCACTCTCTGCCTGTCTTTCACTCTCGTTGCTATCGGCCACCACGAGCTGCCTAGATTGCAGCTCACTCTCTCAATCACTCTCTACCTTTCTCTCACTCTGCCTCGTCGCCATCGGCCACCACAAGTTGCCCAAATCACAGCTCACTCTCTCAATCACTCTCTGCCTCTCTCTCACTCTGCCTCGTCACTGTTGCTCCAAGTCCCATTCTCTGCCATTCTTCAACTTCAACTCATTTCGACTCTGCTCTTGCAAGGTACTTTATCCTTTTTAATTCTTCTTTCTTTTATGTCAATTTATATTTTTTAGCCAATCTAACGGTAGGTTTGTCAAAATTCACATTGAATTAAGAAATATAGGGTTGTGTTCAAGTTACATCTGATGTAACTCTAAAAAAGTTACACCAACCAATAACTTATTGTTGAATTAATATTTTGAAAATCTAACCGTTGGATCACATTTTCTATATGTTCTTAACGTGCATGCCAATTTTCATACCAATCGGATGTAATTTACCATTTGATCTTTAAACTCTTTTTATGCGTTATTTTAAACTACAAAAACTTGAATTTAAACAATTGATTGATGACATGGCTATTAATTTTTGATCACCTTGAAATTTTGTAAGCAAGAAAAATATATGAAGATAATGTAATCCAACGGTAGATTTGTCAAAATTCACATTGAATTAAGAAATATAGGGTTGAGTTCAAGTTACACCTGATGTAACTCAAAAAATTTTACACCAACCAATAACTTATTGTTGAATTCATATTTTGAAAATCCAACCACTGGATCACATTTTCTATATATTCTTAACGTGCATGCCAATTTTCATGCCAATCAGATGTAATTTACCATTTGATCTTTAAACTCTTTTTATGCGTTGTTTTAAACTACAAAAACTTGAATTTAAACAATTGATTGATGACATGGCTATTAATCTTTGATCACCTTGAAATTTTGTAAGCAAGAAAAATATATGAAGATAATGTAATCCAACAGTAAATTTGTCAAAATTCACATTGAATTAAGAAATATAGGGTTGGGTTCAAGTTACACTTGTTGTAACTCTAAAAAATGTTACACCAACCAATAACTTATTGTTGAATTCATATTTTGAAAATCCAACCGCTGGATCACATTTTCTATATGTTCTTAACGTGCATGCCAATTTTCATGCCAATCGGATGTAATTTACCATTTGATCTTTAAACTCTTTTTATGCATTATTTTAAACTACAAAAACTTGAATTTAAATAACTGATTGATGACATGGCTATTAATCTTTGATCACCTTGAAATTTTTTAAGTATGAAAAATATATGAAGATAATGTAATCTAACGGTAGATTTGTCAAAATTTACATCAAATTAAGAAATATAAGGTCAGGTTCAAGTTACACTTGATGTAACTCTAAAAAATGTCACACGAACCAATAACTTATTGTTGAATTCATATTTTGAAAATCCAACTGTTGGATCACATTTTATATTTGCTCTTAACATGCATGCCAATTTTCATGTTAATCGGGTGTAATTTACCATTTGATCTTTAAACTCATATTTTATGCGTTATTTTAAACTACAAAAACTTGAATTTAAACAATTGATTGATGACATGACTATAAATCTCTGATCACATTGAAATTTTGTAAGCATGAAAAATATATGAAGATAATATAATCTAACGGTAGATTTATCAAAATTTACATCGAATTAAGAAATATAGGGTTGGGTTCAAGTTACACTTGATGTAACTCTAAAAAATGTCACACCAACCAATAACTTATTGTTGAATTCATATTTTGAAAATCCAACCGTTGGATCACATTTTCTATATGTTTTTAACATGCATGCCAATTTTCTTGCCAATCGGATGTAATTTACCCTTTAATCTTTAAACTCATCTTTTATGCGTTATTTTAAATTACGAAAACTTGAATTTAAACAATTGATTGATGACATGGCTATTAATCTTTGATCACCTTGAAATTTTTTAAGCATGAAAAATATATGAAGATAATGTAATCTAACGGTAGATTTGTCAAAATTCATATCAAATTAAGAAATATAAGATTGGGTTCAAGTTACACTTGATGTAATTCTAAAAAAATGTTACACCAACCAATAACTTATTGTTGAATTCACATTTTGAAAATCTAACCGTTGGATCACATTTTCTATTTTTTCTTAACATGCATGCCAATTTTCATGCCAATCGGGTGTAATTTATCATTTGATCTTTAAACTCATCTTTTATGCGTTATTTTAAATTACAAAAACTTGAATTTAAATAATTGATTGATGACATGACTATTAATCTTTGATCACCTTGAAATTTTGTATGCTTGAAAAATATATGAAGATAATATAATCTAACGGTAGATTTGTCAAAATTCACATTGAATTAAGAAATAAAGGGTTGGGTTCAAGTTACACTTGATGTAACTTTAAAAAAATATTACATCTACCAATAACTTATTGTTGAATTCATATTTTTAAAATCCAACCATTGGATCATATTTTATATTTGTTCTTAACATGCATGCCAATTTTCTTGCCAAACGGGTGTAATTTACCATTTGATATTTAAACTAATCTTTTATACGTTATTTTAAATTACAAAAACTTGAATTTAAACAATTGATTGATGACATAACTATTAATCTTTGATCACCTTGAAATTTTGTATGCGTAAAAAATATATGTAGATAATGTAATCTAACGGTAGATTTGTCAAAATTCACATCGAATTAAGAAATATAGGGTTGGGTTCAAGTTACACTTGATGTAACTCTAAAAAATGTTACATCAACCAATAAGTTATTGTTGAATTCATATTTTGAAAATCCAACTGTTGGATCACATTTTCTATATGTTCTTAACATGCATGCCAATTTTCATGTCAATCGGGTGTAATTTACCATTTGATCTTTAAACTCATCTTTTATGCGTTATTTTAAATTACAAAAACTTGAATTTAAACAATTGATTGATAACATGACTATTAATTTTTGATCACTTTGAAATTTTGTATGCTTGAAAAATAAATTTTGTATGCTTGAAAAATATATGGAGATAATGTAATCTAATGGTAGATTTGTCAAAATTCACATCGAATTAAAAAAATATAGCGTTGGGTTCAAGTTACACTTGATGTAACTCTAAAAAATGTTACACCAACCAATAACTTATTGTTGAATTTATATTTTGAAAATCCAACTGTTGGATCACATTTTCTATTTGTTTTTAACATGCATGCCAATTTTCATGCCTATCGGGTGTAATTTACCATTTGATATTTAAACTCATCTTTTATGCGTTATTTTAAATTACAAAAACATGAATTTAAATATTTGATTGATGACATGACTATTAATCTCTGATCACCTTGAAATTTTGTATGCATGAAAAATATATGAAGATAATGTAATCTAACGGTAAATTTGTCAAAATTCACATCGAATTAAGAAATATATCGTTGGGTTCTAGTTACACTTGATGTAACTCTAAAAAATGTTACATCAACCAATAACTTATTGTTGAATTTAAATTTTAAAAATCCAACCGTTGGATCATATTTTCTATTTGCTCTTAACATGCATGCCAATTTTTTAAGCATGAAAAATATATAAAGATAATGTAATCCAATGGTAGATTTGTCAAAATTCACATCAAATTAAGAAATATAGGGTTGGGTTCAAGTTACACTTGATGTAACTCTAAAAAATGTCACACCAACCAATAACTTATTGTTGAATTCATATTTTGAAAATCCAACCGTTGGATCACATTTTCTATTTGCTCTTAACATGCATGCCAATTTTCATGCCAATCGGGTGTAATTTACCATTTGATTTTTAAACTCATATTTTATGCGTTATTTTAAATTACAAAAACTTGAATTTAAACAATTGATTGATGACATGACTATTAATTTTTGATCACCTTGAAATTTTGTATGCATGAAAAATATATGAAGATAATGTAATCTAACGGTACATTTGTCAAAATTTACATCGAATTAAGAAATATATCGTGGAGTTCTAGTTACACTTGATGTAACTCTAAAAAATGTTACACCAACTAATAACTTATTGTTGAATTTAAATTTTGAAAATCCAACCGTTGGATCACATTTTCTATATGTTCTTAACATGCATGCCAATTTTCATGCCAATCGGGTGTAATTTACTATTTGATCTTTAAATGGGAAGATGAAAAAATAGAGGGAAATTTAAATGTCTATTGCGGCGGTCCAACCCACCGCAAAAAGGAGTACATATTGCGGGACCCGCCGCTATATCTAAGAATAATGCCGCTAAAACAGGTCTATTGCGGCGGGTCATTCACCCGCCGCTGTAGTCTGCCGCAAAATACTTGAGTTATTGCGACAGTTCATTGACCCGCCGCTATATCTAAGTTGAGTGCCGCTAAAACAGGTCTATTGCGGCGGGTCATTAGCCCGCCGCTGTAGTACGCCGCAAAATACTAGAGCTATTGCGGCGGGCATATGGAACGCCGCAATAGATCTCATATACAGCGGCGGGCCAAAAAAGCGTCGCAATAGGCGACATATAGCGGCGTTTTTTGCACCCGCCGCAATAGGCCCGCCGCAATTGCTCAGTTTTCTTGCAGTGACTAGCACCAATCGCAGGGACAACATTGCCCAATGTAGGAGCCAGAGCACCCAAACCCTGTGCTATAGCTGGTGCAGCTAGTTGGGGTGTCCACGGGTCGGTCCGGGTCGGGTTTGTGCCCAACCCGGAACCGACCCGCTCACATCGGGTGGGACGTTGAACGACCCGCCGCCGACCGCCGGCAACCTCGGGTCGAGTCGGATCGGGATCCGGTGCACAACGTTCAGGTCGGTCGAAGTCGGAGTGAGTTTTACCCTCCAGATCTTCGCCGAATCTTCGTCGAAAATCGCCAAATTTTCGCCGGATCTCGCCGAATCTTCTCTGGATCTTCGCCGGATCTGTTGATTTTTCTTCGGATCTGTGCGACAACCACGGGATCGAAGCAGGAAAGACCACCTCAAGCCCAGATTTGAATGAAAACTTCCATCTCATCGCCGTTCTTCACGGATCTTCGCCGTTCTTCACTGGATCTTCGCCGAATTTGTTGATTTTTCTTCGGATTTGTGTGACAACCACGGGATCGAAGCCAAAAACACCACCTCAAGCCCAGATTTGAGCGAAAACTTCCATCAAATCGCCGGATCTAACCAAAAACTACCAAATCTTCACCGGATCTGAGTGGTTCTAAGTAGATTCGGTCTTCTTTCACAGGATTCGGCGGTCGGATCGGGTTCATCGGGTTTTGGAGAAGAAAACCCGTCATCCGACCCGCCTGAATCTGTTCTTCGTGGCGAAGACCCGCCGCCGACCGTCACCGGCGTCGGATCGGCCGGTTTTCGGGTCTGTCCGGACGGTTTGAACGGGTGGGTCGGTTTTCTGTTTCTGATGGACAGCCCTAGCAGCTAGGCCTGTGATAAAATAAAATAATGTCAATGATAAATAACAATTGCTCATATTAGCATAAATTTTTTGAAGAAAAGATGTCCATTCTAGTAAAACCAACAGTTCCCATACCACCAGTGATGGCCATCAAGGTTCCTCCAGTCAAAGCAGCAGCACCAATGATACTTCCCCGCTTCCATGTATCCCAAGAGCTCTCTGGGGTATCTGATTTTTTTTCCTCTGCTCCTTCATCTTTCTTAGAAGCCATTAGAGAGGAAGTAGCTATTATCTCCATGGCTTCCTGTTAAAGACCAAAGTTTTCATAAATGGCACATGGAAAAACTTCTGAAATCGAATGACTAATATTGTAGGTCTGCTCATAAGTAATCCAAAACATTATTAATGCACTCATGCACGCACATTCTTGTTTGAAGTATAAGAGGCTAGTTTGTCATGAAAGAGCAGAAACGACCTAGAAGTTTAACCAATTAAATGGAGGTTACAGTAAAAAAATAGTTCAAGTAGACTAACCATTTTTATCCATTTGACACCAAGCCATGTTGCCAGCAACCTTAAAGCCACACCATGCCAAGCATCATAGCCTTTTCCTAATTGAGAACATTTCTTTTCATCTTCAGTATTCTTTGCAACACAAGCTAAAAGTAGCATGTAAAGAATTGTCACTTTCCTCTGATAACTGATCAGTGTTCCCTCTTCCACAGGTTTCTCACAAGCTTCACCTATAGATTCATTAGAAGTTTTTTCTCCAGAAGAAGTCTGGGACCTTGTCTCTTGTGTGTTTTCATAAGGCTCTCCAGCCACATCAGAGATTGATTCTGTCTCAGAATTGGAATATTTCTCGCGGCATTTGATTTCATATTCACGACTCCCATTGTTTTCCTCATTGGAAGGTGGAAGGCTCTCCATACTAAGCACCATAGCATCAACAGCTTTTGTCAAAGCTAGTTCCTTATCAGATTTTTCTGTAATTCATTCCACAATTATTTTTTAAGGTCGTTAAGAACTGAAGAGAATGATAGACAATCTCTTTTATTTGAACTTACTACTCACACAACTTATATCTATCGCCAATCCCAATTTGCAGTTCAACAAGTTGTAGTCATGAAATAAGCTGTGATACTTGACTTTTTGGAAAAATATACTGATATGTCCTCACAGCTCATACATCATAGTCCTACATTCCTAATAAGGTTACCACCTGGCACTCCCCTTCTTTTTCTTAGGTTCGTGGGATCTGTGCAAAGAGGATTAGGCATATTACATATTTCTACTCAAAAAAGAGTTTTTTTTTTTTTTTTTTTCCTTACAATATATGACTGAGAGAGAAATTGAAGCTGTCTTTTTTAATCAAGAGAATATAATAATGCAACGGACTTATAAGACTCCTAGCTATCACCAAACCGATATCTTTATTGATGATGTCGAAAATATCACCAATAGGTCACACAACACTCACGACTTCGAAGCAAACCTGCACAACGAAAACAATCGAAAGAAGACCTTAGAGAGCACCGGTGTGGTGCCGGCCAACTACTCTCCGAAGGTCAAGTTAGAATTATTTTCACAACTCTAGAGTGCTAGAGAGGGTAAATAACGCGTACCTTAATTTGTGAGGGTATTAGGGCTTTTATAGTAGTAGAGAGTCGGCTTTTCCTTCTTGGTGTCCAAGTCTTTTCCATGTAGGACTCTACTTCGAGTCTTTTTGAGCGTGGTGAGCAAGGTTTTCCTCATAGAGGAAATTTATTTCAACTCGTATCTAGACAATGAGCGATAAAGATCTCGGAACATGGGCTCTTACTGTGCCCTTCGGCGATGGGCCTTCGAAGAGCGTTGGATCATCTTCACCCCGGCCCAACAGTTCCTATCCGTCAGGCCCATTACCATAGGCCCGTCAGGCCCATATTTTATCCTCTTCATTTATAATCATCTTTTTTTTGTAGATGTCCATTGTCAAGGACGGAGCTATCATTGGACTAGGGGGCAATCCCCCCCCCCCCCCCCCCGCCCCCTCTCCCCCCCCCCCCCCAATTTTTTAAAATATTATTATATATATATATACTAATTTTAGCAATTTTATTCTATAAAATTATATTTTGTTTCCCTTAAACAATATCATTTATTCTTTTTAAGTGTAATGCTATATTCACAAACTTTAAAAAAATATTTACATATTTACAAACTATTTGGTAGCAAATTTTTATTGGTTCACATAATGAGTCTATCACTCACATCATTTTTTTTATTTACCAGTAAACACTTATCATATCAGTAATTTATTAAATAAAAAAAAAAAAGCTTGTATCTCTAGCATTTTCCTCATTTTAGTGACCATAAAAAAAAAAAAAAAAAAAAAAAATATATATATATATATATATATATATATATATAGATCTAAAATGTAAAACAAAATATACAAGCCCAAAAAAAATAGCTCAACAACAAAAACAACCCTGCCCTTTAAAAAATTATAAGCAAAAATAATTTTGTTCTTATACACAAAATATATATATATTCAACAGCTAAATTGTAGCAAAGTAAGAGATTGAAACTATAGCACACAGCCAACAATAAAGTCACCCCCCTAACTCAAAGTTCTGGCTCCGTCCCTGTTCATTGTACAAGTCAGTCGTGCAATCAATTAGTTATTATTATTATTTATTTAAAAAAAAAAGGATTTAGTTGTTATTGTGGTTCCATTTTTATTTAATTATACAACAATACTGACTTTAGGTTCAATCTAAATCGTTAAAAGTATTTTAATAATAAATTTGGGCCCAAAAAAAATAAAAATTAGGGGAAGATATACAAAACCTCCGTGGTTCTTCCTTAAAACAAAGAACCTACTTAGGGTTTTTTGTGTAACACTTAACCAATTTACAATATTATTTTATAAGTAAGCAATTAATTGTGTAATACTAACTTCTTGGGGGGTTTTTCGAATGCAACACCCCCTCTCCACATGTATTGTTTTATGTGAATATACAACTCTAAATATGGACATGTCATTACACAAGCAACTCACCATTTATTTTCACAAATGTTTAACGGTTTATACATAAAAGCAATATGAGACAAAGGTCAAGTGTTATATTCAAAACCTAGGTGTTTTACACGGAAACTACATGGGTTTTCTAAACTTTCCTCCCCCCCCCCCAAAAAAAAAAAAAAAAAAAAAAAAAAAACTAGAGTGGGTAAGTCTTTGGTGAACTTTTTAATTTATTTTCCATTTATTACCCTTTCTTCAATTAAAAAATAAAGACACATTTAACAACAGGAGTTCTCTTAACATATCATTGATTTCAAATCTATATCTATATAATAATATCTAAAAGTTAAAGTATAGAATTTATTATTACCATGCTCTTGTTGAGCCACATCAGTGTAACATTTCGGTCCATTCAGTCCACTTTAGTGCATTTCATTTGTAAAATCTATTAGTAAATAATTAAATGAGTTAATTTAATTATTTTGTCCAATTCTATTGGTACATGAAGTTACTTAAGCTTTTTTTTAAATTAATATTAATCAAACAATAAGATTTTAAATAATGCATCTTATGAATGTTTGGGTTTAAATTTTAAATAGTAAAAAGAACATTTAAACAATAATGTTTACTAACTAAAAAATTTACAAACTGACATGATTAGTTAGTTTCACATCAACAACATAATAAACAAATTCCTAATTATTTTGTAGTGATATAATATCTAAAAACTAAAGTGTAGCATTTATTGTTACTGCATTCTTTTTGAGTCATATCAGCATAGTATTTCGGTCCATTAAATATAATTCAGCTCAATCTGATCCGTTTGGTCCACTTCTGTCCAATTTAGTCCGTTCGGTCCAAACACTTAGGCTCATATGGTGCAGTTCGGTTTGTTCAGTCCAATGCATTTCAATTGAGTCTGTTTGGTCCACTTGACTCCATTCGGTCCATTCAATTCAATTTGGTCCATTTGGTCTATTTCAGACTAATTGGGCCTTAAATTTATTCTTTTTGTAGGTTTTCTTTTCAATTTTGAGTTCAAATTTTTATTTTTTTGAACTCAAATTTTTTGGGTTGAAAAGTATGAAATTTTATTCTATTTGGACCAAAATCTTTAGTTTTAGGTTTAAAAATACAAACAAAATAGGCATTATAATTTAGAGATATGAGCCTTAAAAAAGTAATAAAAATGATAATGTAAGGACCTGGTTTAGACTTCTAGCCCAACGGGTATATGGACTTAAGCCCAAAACAGCTCAAAACAATAAATTTGTAGAGAATGGGTTGGAAAACTAGACTCTCGTGAATCAGATAACAGAAAAATAAGTTTTGATGCTAAAAAGAGAAAGATAACAAAAGTTTATTAAGGAATAACGTTCTCGAATTGGTCTGAGGACACTGATTCTTAAATATTTACTCTTAAAGTTTTATTACAGATTTGTTTACAATTTTTCCTCCCCCTTTCCATGGAGGGCCTTTCACGTTATATAGCCATCTTTAGACCATCTTGATCCTACATTTGCTGATCATCTAAGCCGTTACTTGAGTACCTATCCCATCAGACACCTTCTTTGGCTTTCTGTGAGTTATGTTTGCTAATGCAGCACTGTTCAGAGGTCTTCTCCACATAAATGCGACCAGAAAAGTAGCTGTAGTGCATTTAATGCGGTGGTAGCAGCTTTCCTTAGATATTTCTGAGTTTCCTTCCTTCTTGCACGTTCATGAGACACGTTCCTATCGTTGGAGCTTCTTGGAGGGTTACCTTAGTTGCTAGAATACATGCTTGAGCTGCATTCATCATGATCCGAGGAGGAGCTCCTCCTCGGATCACCTTTCGTTCGTTCCTCACTTATAAGACTTTCACTGGGGACCCCTGATAACTACTTGCTCCTCCTCGGACAATTCAGCGTTCCCGGACAAAAGCCCAAGGCCCAACATGTCATTCTAGGCCTTTATCACTATAAATAATATTCAAAAGATTACCTTAAAATTCAAGTTTCAATAATATAGACATTATACTATTATTTGGAAAGAAAAAATATATTACAATTCTAAATAATTTAAATTTAATGTAACATGTTACATGTGTTTTATGGGATGAGAGAGTATATTTAAAAAAAATATTCTTGGACGTGTTCAAATTAGTCAACCGATTATGGTATTTTTTTTTTATAAAAAGTCTTTTTAATAACATCTTATCCATTTATATAAAACAATCATATTTAGAAGTGTGCATGGATCAAGTTGAATCAAAGTTGAGGTAATTCCAAACTAAAAAGATCATTGTGAGGAGAAATCTCCAAACCAACTCAACTTAGCTAGCTTGTAGGGGTATTGGGTTTGGTTGGGTAGTCAGGCGGTGCTTATTTAATCAATCATAATAAAATAAAATAAAATAAAAATTAATTAAGTTTTCATTCAACCATTTAAAGTCATTATTCAATATAAATTATCATTATTTACACAATTGTATGGTTTTAAAAAACTGGTACAGTCAAAGAATCGAAAAAAAACACCTGATTCCAAGTCAAGTTGGGTTAATCTGTGTGGGTTCATCGTATTGGTAAATTGAATTCCTGCCCTTAAATTCCTAATCTAGTTCTCATCTTCCAACAGAATCAAAATTTTCTTTGAAATACAATCAATCGCCACACTCACTAAAAAGAATATAAAGTTGGAACGGACCAAGCACGACTTTGTAGACATAAAATATAACTAAGCCTAGAGTCTCCACGTGACATGCATGAACAATATGCACGTTTATTCCCATCAAGAAAATCCATGGAGACAAAAAATAAAAATATAAAATCAAGCATACAAACAAACCCATTTTTTTAATAAAAAAAAGCCGCTAATATCTGAAATCCAAATCATCCCCAGGGACCACAACCCAAGATTCTTGGAATGGAAAGAAAAACAATACTCGTCATAATATTCTTCTGTAATACTATTTGAAGAACTCAACTACGAGAAATAGTTCAGAATTGGAGAGGTAGCAAGCAAATCAGGACCGTCGACAGTGAGCCTTGCACATATGTTGGCAATCATAAAAGCAAGGTCCACCACAGTGAAGTGGGCAATCCAATCTCATGCCTCTACACCTTCCTCGACCCATGCATTGGGCAAACTCTCCTAGCTTATATTCTTCCTTCTTGTTCATGCCTCCTCTTCCCTTTCTTTTACCATGTTTTGGTTGTCCTCCACAACCCCATTTATACCAACCACCCCCTCCACCCCCACCCCCCCATCCCCATCCACCACCACCACCTCTTCCACCTCCACCTCCTCCCCCTCCCCCTCCCCCTCCCCCACCACCACCCCATCCCCATCTATAACTACCGCCGCTGCCGCCTCCTCCTCCACCGCCTCTTCCACCCCCACCCCCAACCCCACCTCCACCTCCGCCACCACCACCACCACCTCCACTTCCACCTCCACCTCCACCTCTTCTATAATATGCACCATTATATCTATTCTTCTTGTTGATTTCAACTTCATTGTAGGTTTTGTTCCTTCCTCCTGTATCTTCATTTCCTTGAAGAGCTAAAGTAGTGTTGCTTTGAGAATTGGCCGTGCCATTTCCTATCTCATCACCTTTCATCCCAACAACACCAATGGCAATAAACAAGACAACCCATGTAAACCTTATTGTATGATTTTTATCCATACTTTGGACGACCAAATATGCAACTATGAAGTAACTGCTTTCGCCATATATAACAGCTTATATATATGTTAAGTGTAGTGGCATTGCCAGCTAGACATTTAGCCCGCGTAATCCAGAGATCACAAATATAAAACAAAGAGAAGCCTTAGGTCTCACTTTGTCCCCACTTGTACAATTGTATTGATTAACTCAAGTTGCAACCAGCAAGAAGCCTCGAAAAAATTGCTCATTCTAAACTACTTGGGAGCACCGATCCTTGCCCACTAGCATGCGCACACACCCTTTTCTCTTTGTCTCAGCTGCTCTTACAAGTTTTCTTTGTCTCCAGGGACCACCTAATTCGTCTTAAGTATGGCTTAGAAAATTATTTGAGTAAACAATATGGTGAATCACATTGTTTTTATCAAAGAAGTTATATAATGGAAAAGTAGCATAAGTCGAATTGTTAAGACTTAAGACCTCTCTCTCATGTGAAACCCATTCTGTGGTAATGACCTAAATTTTAAAGGCATCATGTGCCCTATAATGATAAAGATTTATAACAAAAGCCCTCCAATCTCGAAAAGAACTGACAGTTTATCATTAATGATTCAATAGGCAATAGAATAATGTTGCAAATAACATGGCAACCGTTAACCCTGACCCTTTAAGAAGTCCCATAGTCTGTTAACTCTAATCCCATTTCATTTGTCATACACATACCATGTGTGACGGGCTTGAAAATTGCACATAAACTGGCTGATTATCCAAAATGTCATCATTTTTTTCCAAAAAAACAAAAAAGTAATAAATCATTTCCGTACCAATTTAGAAAGTAAACAAACTAGGCAACTACGTATAATGATGTAGGTCAGCCAATGATATCAGTATCACTAAGTCTACGGAGGATGTCTTTTGCTTGGCCTTGAAGTCTGGGAATCAATTGAGGAAGCTACGTTACAGCAAGCAAGCAGTGCTTAAAGATGGTGGGGGCAGTGTGGTGAAAGTAATAATGCATTTCATTCCAATTTTCCAAATGGGTAACTGATCAGTAAGTCTGGTACCAATGTTACACAACCATTTTCACAACTTTAATTGTCAACTTGTCACTTTCTAAAAACAAAACAACAACAAAAAAAATTGTCAATTTACCTACGTGTAACTTGTGAGTGGTGGAGTTGTGAAACTATATAGACCCATCATTTTTTTCTTACCACATTACAACTTATTATATAAGCAAATTGTGGCCAAAATTGTGAAAATTATCGTGGTAGTAGACAAACTCTTTGCAAATGGCCCAGGAATTGGTTGCAAGCTAGACATGGTCAGGCCTGGCCATCATGTTCCCAACTACTCCATGTGGATTGTATAATTGAAGATTTATACATACGGAGATTATTTTACAAGCAATATTTTTAAAATCGGTGCTTTCACCTGTACCTGTATATATATATATATATATATATGTAGGAGTAGTTACTGACTGCTAGACTGTATCAGTTGGTGTGATTGAATATTCAAGAAAAGGTAGTTGAGGTATTGTTAGAACTTTAAAAAAATATTAAAAAACACTAAAGAGAAATGAAAGAAGAACGAATTAGAGTTTAGAACAAGGTTATGGGAGAACATTTCAAATAGCCATAAAAGGTGCCTTTTAGAGAAGAGCCGGAACAGACAAATTACATAAATTAAGGTTCAAAAAGCTTCATCAACAATAAATCAAAGAATATAGAAAATCTCGATTCTCGACAACTTCTTTCATTCTCATTGACATTACCTATTGTGAGTGCTTTATATTATCGGTCCCATTACACTGAAAGAAAAACATGATTCAAGCCTTGAGCCCATGTGCTGTTAGTTCAATTCTTACTTCTTAGGACTTTGACTTGCTCGAAGCCTATGCTAATTCAATTTTTAGATTTTTGATGGCTGGCTCAACCCCAATGCTGATTCAGTTTTTCAAACTTTGATGACTATTTTCATTGCTCCATTGTTTTACTTTTCTGGCCTTGGATGACTTGTTTTACTGATTTGCTGATTCAGTTTTCGAGGCATTTAATAAATTGCCCAAAAATCTACTGATTCAATTTTTTCACCAAGAGCCTTATTACTCAACAGGCTCAGGGCATGGTGAGTAAAGTGAGGCAAGGCATTTTTGCCATCCCTACACAGATAGTAGTTGAGACTTGAGAGGAATCCACCCTCACATCATTACCTCTTCAGGCAAGGGAAGATAACCGGCATAGGACGGAGCATTTTTGTCATCTATACACCAATAGCAATTGAGAGGAAGCCCTTTTAGCAAGGAGTTTTAGACTCTTCTTTTTTATAATCTAATAGTTATAACAGTGGGAATGGAGGATTCGAACCTTTGTCTCCTCAAAAAGGGGAACAAGAAGGAAATGCCACTAATTTATAAGCCTTTTGGCCACTCCCAAACAAGAACTTGGATCCAAAAGCCTTCCAATCCCAGTTTGACACACAACAAGGTAAAGGAAAACAAATCCACAAGTGTGTTAACAAGCATAGTATGTATGGACAGCCAAAACAAATGCAAATTACATTTTAAGCCTCATTGTTTGTGGGTGGCTTCAAAATTCCCACATATTTAAAAATTTTATATTAAAACCTATACTTAAAAAAAAATTTAATACATACATTTATGGTACCTAGTTAAGGGAAAAAAAAAATTAAACAAAATTCCTTGAAAGAGATCCTAAGATGGAGAGTAAAAAGTTTTGAACCCAAGATACCATGGATCTCGTGAGACTTTGGTAACCATTAAACAAACCCCTTGGGATTCAACATTTGTGTGTCTACATATTAATAATGTAGCAACAAAATCATATAAATAACAAAAGTTAGAAAGAAGTGGATTGGTGCAATCTTACCATTTTCTTTAGTTTAGGGAGTTAATTTTCCAAACTAAAACCAAAAGCGGTCACTTTGCAAGCAACTCAGAGTTGGAGCATCTCATCTCATTTTTCCCATGATAATTCAAACTGGCCATAGGGAGAAGGAAAGGATCATGAATGGAGGTATCAAAACTTGAGCAAGTCGTGACTCTTTGGCCAAAAGCACACACTAACAGGAGCATTATGGAGCGAGGATTATAAAGGTTCTTAGTTCTTACTCATGCTTTTAATCACCTTTTTGTGTCGCATCATGTCATTCTTGATGTTTCACCAATATTTGCCCTACTACTGCACTTCTTTTCTACAGCCTCAAATAAGTGCAAATTAAGGCATCAATTAATATATCTAAGATAATTGGCCTAGATACCTTTGAAGCTAATTACTGAAAAAGAAGATAGATTACATATAAAAAGGAAGGAAAAGAAAGAAAGGTTTATTGATAAATAATAACAAAAAAGAAGAAGAGGAAAAGCAGTAAAGTGTAAGACCAATGCAAAGAAGCAAGACCTAAATTAAAGAGCTTTTTCTTCCTGGGGTTTGGAAAATGTGCTTCTGAAATAGGGGTAGTAATAATCTAGTTCAAGCTGCTCTAGGATGTGTTTTGTGGCCCAGAGATAAGAATTGTGGCCTTCAATGATTTCTGTTACATCAACCTGCAAAACCAATGGAAGAATCATCAGTATTGAATAAAACAAAATATGAGCATGAATTACAATACTCAATGAGAAAGATAGGAAATAAAGTACATACATTCTCAATCCCAGGTACATCAACAGGTTGAATACCAGCTAATCCTTGAGAAAGTAAACTGTACATGTAAAACCTCTTAGTTCTATATAAGTATTGAATTCAAAGATAGTGCTAATTAAAAGAGGTAGAGGAGGCAAATAGCAGTGCATCAAATGTAGTAATTCAGGGTATCACATAACTTGAAAATAAAAATAATAGGTCACCATTATAAATGGTGGGAGTTCCTCGTCTAACAATAAATCATAGGGTTTAAGAAATTCCTAACAAATATATATTAATTATGTTGGCAATCTATTTCATATAATTAAGATTCAAGTACACTTTTGGGCCCTTAAAGTTTGGGGTTATTTTCATTTAAGCCCTTGCGTTCCAAAATTTTAATTTTAACTCTTCATATTTGATTCCGTTTTCAAATTGGCCTACCATCCAATTTTGTTAGTAATCTGAACGTTAAGTAACAAATAAATGATGTCCATTAAGCCACATCACCCCATATATTGTCAGGTATCACCAGATTAATAACAGAAATGGATAATATGGCCAATATGATAACAAAATCAAACATAGAGGGCCAAAATGAAAATTTTGAAATGTAAAGAGACAAAATGAAAACAACCCTAGAATTTTAAGGGCCAATAGTGTACTTTTGTCTATAATTAACTAATCATCTCCCACGTAGTAATAACTAGGTGAGGCATAATTCATAATTTTATTGTAAAAACAATGGGCAATATTTAAGATATCAAGGAACAAGGAAAATTTCTAGTCAAGGCCCAAGTCCAACCCTACTTGGTGTACAAGGAAAAAAAATTCCTAGTCCAATCATACTTGGTGTGCAAGCAAAGAAAACCTAATTCTACTTGTATTGCAAGTCTTTCAACTCTAATTAGTCTAGAACATCAATCTAAACCACATTTGTTTTCGTCTTTCTATTTTCACAAGCAATAGATAAGCATCTGAAACAAGCACAATATTTTCTTCTCATGTTTGCTGATAATATAAGAGCTACTAAAATATCCTCCTTCACAAAAACAATATCCAAATTTACATGTGAATGACCTATATACCTTGCACGGAAAATAATGCCAAGTGTCCAGTCAATTGTGGAATAAGCATTCACAAATCTGCCAGCAACCATCTGCAAACCACTACCAAGCTCTAGTACAACAGACCACTACCAACCTCTTGAAAAAAAAAACAATAGTATAGAAAAGCTTGTACAATGAACCAATCAAGAAATCACAAACGCAGCCAACTACCTTTCTAGCCTCCTCCCAATTTTCATCTTTAATTGAAACTGGTGCTCCAAGAAGAACAACCCGTTCTACAAGTCCAGCTACAAAATATAACAAAAAAGAACTTCACTCAAATAACAATCCCATCTATCAACAAATTTGAAACAACAATCCCATCTATCAACAAACATGAAGCAGAGTGAACACTACCGTTATCTCCTTCTGCATCGGCCAAACAATGGAGACATTTAAAAATTACTCGTGCCCCCAGTGAGAAACCTATGAGTGTTACAGGCCTGGACCATGCATGGAGAAGCTAGGGATGATACCAACAATCTCACAAATATATTTTTAAATTAATATGAAATTTTCCTACCTGTTTCCTTGCAATCCCTTCAACAACACTTCAGCAAGCAACTTCCCAGCTTTATCTGACCTAAACAAAAAGAAAGGAGAGGCTAGAATTAAATTGAGAGGGAAACCAGGATTCTCAGTAATCACTCATGCTCAATACTAATATTTCAAATTTGTGTTCCTGACAGTGAGAATGCTAAAAATTTAAGAGACTAATTCAATGCACACATGCAAAGAGCATGAAGAATGTTGTCGGATTTGAAGACTAAGGGTCCATTTGGATACAATTTATTTTTGCTGAAATTGAAAACTGAAAACACTGTAGCAAAATAATTTTTAAATGTGTGAATAGTGCCGTGGGACCTTGTCCCCTAAAGCAAAACGCGTGAAAAAAAAAAAGAAAAAGAAGAAGAAGCAGAAAACACAAAACACAAACGCAGGAACAATTCCTATCCAAACACTCACTAACTAAAAAAACAACTGCAGTATAATGTGCACGATAGCAAGTACGTCTAGTTTTTTCCAGAATTACTAGGAGCATTTTGCAACTTCTATTCACTGGATTGGGATGTCATGTGTAACAAATGTCATCCAACTATATCTCCCCCCCCCCCCCCCCCCCCCCCAAAAAAATACTACTTGCGTTAGGCTACTTGATGAAAAAATCATGTACAATCCAGAGCATCATGGTACAGTGGGAAAATCATCCCTTCTTGGAAGAAATAGGTATTCCAAATTCATTATTTTTGGCCAAGCAAACTAGCGTATCAGTGAAATTCCTATGTTGTGCACATAAATGAAGGTCACCACTCAACACACTATTGCATGTGTGTATAATATGCATATATTGAAACTCAAGAATACTTTCCTATATCTTCCATCTTGATAAGTAGGTCTTCCCTAGGCCAAAAAAAAAAAAAAAAAACAAAAGATAACTAACCTGTCCACAGCAATTGCCCATTTGTTATCTATAAGATCAGATGCTGTGATTAATGTAGCTGGCAAAGCCAATGCCGCCACAAGTGTGCTTAGTACGGTCATCATGGCACCTTGTTTCATTAACTGCAATGCGACTCCTGCAAAAGGAGAAAATGTTGTCAGCCATTAAAATGCAACCTATAAACAGTCATCAGTAGTGAGAGTTATAAGGTTCAGCAAAATACTTGAAGTAAGCCAATCCCGAATTGCAGTGCTCAATGCAATCAAATTCTTAGATTCCCACCAGAGAGCATACCTATATATTGCACTCCTTTAATATGAATTACTAAGTAGAAAAACATGAGGATCTGTTTTCTAGACAATGGAAGTCTCTAGTGGAAAAACCACTTGTGAAGAACCGAGAGATCTTTTAAAAGTTAGATTAAGAACAAATTGATGATGCATCATATAAACCATATAAAATCAATTGATCATAAGTGGAAAATCCTTGGTCATGAAACTAGAGGATATAAAATGGAAAGATCAGAGATTTTGACAGAAACCAAAGGTAAGAGACCAAGAAAAGGAAGGGTGGCGGGTGAGGGGTGAGGGGTGCAAATACATATGAAACTGCCAGCCTACATCAAATTCTGGAAATACAAATTTACACTTTACTAAAGAATACAGGTTCTATTTTTCAGATAATTTGGTAATAATGTGTTTCATACCTCTCCAAGTTATCATAATGACCCTCCCAAGGTCTTATAAAATCTTCTACATCAATAACCAGTCCTGAAACCAAAATTCCAACTGCTAGTCGCTGGGGGAAAAAAGTTATGTTAATAATTGTGAGCAGTGAGCATAGACAACATTCACTACTCAAAAAAGTATTGGCTGTATCATCATTCTGATGAGGGACCTGCTTGAAATAGGCTTAAAACACTCTCCCCCTAGGGAAAAAAATACATATAAAATGATAAAGGGACTCACGCCTTGGTTATGATTTCCTCCAACTACTTTGAACTCAAATTCTTCAATGCATCCAATTCTTCTAGCCATTTTAGTCCCTGAAAGGCCAGCTCCAACGGCTGTGATGCAAAAAGTATGAGTGGCTTTATCCTTGTACACTGTTTTTTCTCTTTCAATTTTAAGATATAGAAGCAATGCTTGAGGATGTTCCTAAACTTGCTTTTCAGCAGTCGTATACACATTATACTCCAGACAAAGCACTGGTTTAAGTTGTAGAATCCTTTGAAGTCTCTGTCCTTAACTAACATAGTGCATAGATTGGTTTTGTATAGGGTTATGATTCTGCAAGATTGTGTGCAAACTACACAACATCAAGATTAAGTCATTGCATAGATTACCACAGTTAAAAATATGAAGGCCCAAACTCGATTATAACTTTAATCTAGGTTCACTATATCTAATTCTACTTTGAGTGCAAAAAAAGTAAGCATAGTCTTACTTGGCGTACAAACAAAGTAATACTAATTCTATTTGTATTTCAAGTATTGTTAGTCTCTAGGAAGTCTACTATAAATACCCATCAATGAGCCTTTCGCTGTCGGCCTATAAGGCCGAACCATGTTGATTTCATACATTCTCTCTCTTTCTCTTTCTACCACCACTTTCTTCTTTATTTTCTTATTTATATTTTCCCACACTTTATCATGGTGTCAAAATTAGGTCTTGCCTTTTCTATTGTATTAATTAAAAGTTATGTTTTATCTTTTCTAACAACCAGTATAACCGTGTAAATTGGTATTATTTAGGACTGTGACCCTTACCAGGCTATTTGCAAACATCACAGAATCAAACTAAGTCCTCTCTCTCTCTCTCTCTCTCTCTCTCTCTCTCTCTCTCTCTCTCTCTCTCTCTCTCTCTCTCTCTCTCTCTCTCTCTCTCTCTCTCTCTCTCTCTCTCATACATACACACACACACATGCAAATACATACATTCAGTGGCAAATTTTTTGTAAACTAACAGTCTTAAAAAACATGAAAAGCTAGATTGGGCACTTCATAATTTTCTTACTTCATATTTTGGATCAGTTACAACTTACAACAACAGTACATTATACAAATAAACAAATGAAGATGGCATCCTATATAAGATTTTCATTAAATTTCTGATCACAACACATTTTCTGTTTAAACGGAAAAAGCCAAAAGCAAAAACTATCTAAAAAAGAAATTTGTTTCCTCTTATCCTTTAGCACTTCATAGTTAATCACAAATTTTAGAAAAGAAATTCCATTTTACATACCTCCAAATGATGCAGCAACAGCAGCAGAACCAGCTACAGATCCTGTGGCACTTGCTGCAACAGCAAATCCACTAGCTCCAATTGTAGGGACAACACTGCCCAATGTAGGAGCTAGAGCAACCAAACCCTGTGCAACAGCTGGGGCAGCTAAGCCTGTGATAAAATAAAATAATGTCAATGATAAATAACAATTGCTCATATTAGCATAAATTTTTGAAGAAAATATATCCATTCTAGTAAAACCAATAGTTCCCATACCACCAGTGATGGCCATCACGGTTCCTCCTGTCAAAGCAGCAGCACCAATGATACTTCCCCGCTTCCATGTATCCCAAGAGCTCTCTGGGGTATCTGATTTTTTTTCCTTTGCTCCTTCATCTTTCTCAGAAGCCATTAGAGAGGAAGTAGCTATTATCTCCATGGCTTCCTTTTAAAGACCAAAGTTTTCATAAATGGCACATGGAAAAACTTCTAAAATCAAATGACTAATATTGTAGGTCAGCTCTTAAGTAATTCAAAACATTATTAATGCACACATGCACGCACATTCTTGTTTGAAGTATAAGAGGCTAGTTTGTCATGAAAGAGCAGAAACTACCTAGAAGTTTAACCAATTAAAGGGAGGTTACAGTAAATAAATAGTTCAAGTAAACTAACCATTTTTATCCATTTGACACCAAGCCATGTTGCCAGCAACCTTAAAGCCACACGATGCCGAGCATCATAGCCCTTTCCTAATTGAGAACATCTCTTTTCATCTTTAGTATTCTTTGCAACACAAGCTGAAAGTAGCATGTAAAGAACTGTCACTTTCCTCTGATAGCTGATCAGTGTTCCCTCTTCCACAGGTTTCTCACAAGCTTCACCTGTAGATTCATTAGAAGCTTTTTCTCCAGAAGAAGTCTGGGACCTTGTCTTCTGTGTGTTTTCATAAGGCTCTCCAGCCACATTAGAGATTGATTCTATCTCAGAATTGGAATATTTCTCGCGGCATTTGATTTCATATTCACGACTCCCATTGTTTTCCTCGTAGGAAGGAGGAAGGCTCTCCATACTAAGCACCATAGCATCAACAGCTTTTGTCAAAGCTAGTTCCTTATCAGATTTTTCTAAAGAAGGTCCATCACTTGCTTCTGAGAGTAACGTCAAGAACTGAAAATAAAATGAACGTCGTATTCAACAAAAACGAGATATAGCAAGCCAAAAACATGATGAAAAATAAATAAATTTGATAAAATGATTTATTTGTAGGTCAATAAGACATAATTTTCTTTACTAGAGGAGCTATGAAGTATACCAAGCCACTGGCTTGCTCTCTGCTAATTGTAAATTGAACAAGCAACGAGGAAAGAACTCATAATCCACAATGAATCATAGTGTCATGAAGTTTCTGGTGACATACTTCTTTAATTTCTCTAATTAATTGATAACCATCAAATCAAGCACAATTCTAATTGACATAAATAGTAATAAACTCCAATTTGTCTTTGTTTGCTAGGACACCTCTTTCACATAATAAAAAATTCAAATAAATGCTCATTATACTGTAATCAGGAGCCATAACATTAACATCAATAAAAGAAAGTTGAACTAAGGATAAGCACATATCCACATTGGAGAACAAGTGCTAGGATGTCAATGCTTCAGCCAAGGGCATAAGCTCCTCAAGATTTATGAGCAAGCATGATAGAGAATACCACACACACACACTATTATTGGAAACCAATCCACTTTAATACCGATTATCATTAATCGACAGAATTGAAGTAGCCAACAGTCAAAGAGCCATTTCTCTTATAACAAGTCAAGCATTCATTGCCTTAGAAGAAATAAAAACCTACTTTTCTTCCTTTTTTATGTTAATATTTTATTTTAGTCAGAAAACTTTCTTTAATTCTTAAATAGTTCACAGAAGAGACATACAGCTCCAACGTGATGCCGGACTTGTGAAGAAGTTCCTGCAGTTTCCTTTAACCCTTGCCAGGCTTGGTCATCCACTTCAAGAAACCTATTCATGTTCATACAAAAATTCCCAACTATCCTTAGAATTACAAACTCCTAAGAATTTAAAATATATGTATATAATTGAATACATACATATATATTGTCTTGGTGTATGCTTTTTGCAAATTATATAGTTTCAGTGGATGAAAGTTGAAACTAGAAGTAGAGTTAATGCCAAGTTAGAAATTTGACAAGACGCTCTAAAATCTAAAGGCTTTTAATTAAGTATTACTAAAACAGAGTACATAGAATGTAAGTTTAGTAAAAGTAGAAACAAAAAGGAAGGGGCGGTAAGACTTGGCGGTCAAGAGATAAAAAAGAGCAACAACTTTTCATATCTTGGATTAATAATTTATAAAGATGGAGAGATTGAAGAGGATGTGAATCATAGGATAAGATTAGGGTAGATGAAGTGGAGAAGCAAATTAAGAGTATTGTTCAATCATAGAATACCTGTTAAGGCTTTGTTGTTGTTGTATATATCATAGAATCTTATTAACCTAACAATCTTTAAAACTAGTTAAATGATTAAATTTACCAGAAGATCCTGATTTTGAACTTGTCTACACTCTACCTCCCAGTTTTTTAAATCTCACATATTAACAATTGTTAATTTATTCACAAAAAATAACAAAATGCATAGATATATGGTAAAAGAAAGAAACAACAAAAAGAGTACCTGAAAACAGGCCAAAGCAAGCCAGATTTCTCGTGGACCCAAAGATGAGGATCTTCGGAAACCGAAGCGTTTTTTCCTTCGCTTACAATTACACCTTCTTCAATCGGCTCCTCATCCAGAGTGACCAAACTATTCAGAGGCTGAGTTTGGTGGAGCTGAGACTGGTGAATTGCAAGTGCAAACAGAGCTGCCGCAGCGTATCGCTGTGAAGGCATCAATACCGAAATCTCCATTTCCATGACTCTTCAATAATATTGAAACCTTAATCAACCAGTAATTTGTTTCGGTTTGAACTTCAGAGTTAGAATGTGAATATCACAGTATTTAATAGTGAAAATTGGAAGGAAGTGACTGATTCAAATATATGTACTTAACGAGAAATTATAAGATCCACACGGTGGACAAGAGATGTGGTCCACCATTCCACTAAAAAACTTCCACTTGTTTAAAATTGTTAGTTAGAAAAAAATTTTAAACATAAATTAATTACTGACTCAACAATTTTAAACAAGTGGAAGTTTTTTAGTGGAATGGTAGACAAATGATGTGGTCCACCAGAGGACTCTATAATTTCTCGTACTTAACCGAACCGCCTTTTACTTTTTCAAAATTGCATTCGCACCAACTTCGCTGAATGAGTGAATTATGAAATGGGAATGGCTATTTATCCGTGCGCACGCGGGAGCTTTGACACGTGACATCGCGTGATGTAACTTCCTATGTGGAAAATGAAAATCTTCTGTACACCTGGAGTTGGCGTGGCATCCTCCAATTTTGCATTACACTTGTTTACCATTTCATTAAAAGACTCTCACCTATTTAAAATTATTGAGTCAAAAAAATTTTCAAACATAAACTAACTATTAATTTAGCAATTTTAATTAAGTGAGAATTTTTTTTATTGGAATGAGTTCCTTTGCTTAACCGATGGGACACTTTCAAGAAGACACGTCTTGGCTGCAAGTAGATGACAATATTAATCGCAATAAATGTGATTGAAAGTAGGTGAGAAATACTAAATGTTTATGTAAGATAGGATGGATCAATCTGAGTGATGACCAAGTGGACAAGGTGGATGGGACTAGGTACCCATCCGATTAGGGGCCGATTGTAGAGTACTTTACACCTAATGTGATGTCTTTCACAAGATCGGAGAGGACCATTGGCCTGATGATTTGGAAGTTTTTTTTTCTAAGGTTTGAGAAGCCCAAGCACGGGGATTGCAATTATAAACAAACCTTTTTGTTTGTCTCTTTGCACAACAACTCATCAGCTTAGATTCAATTTACTTATATAACTTATAGTAAATGTGAAGTTTGTTAAGGCTTGATATTGTATATGTAAGCTATCGAGTTGAATCACGCTAATATTTATTTTAGGTCTCAATTTTGCTCTCACATTCTTAATCACATAAAAATTATAATATGGTATCAAAGACAATCCTCACAAGGGTATATGAAACCCTTGAACCAATTGTTGAACAATCACAACCAATGTCATTATTCCGATTATGGGTGTCACTTTCATTCGGCCACCCACAACGCTTTCATTTGCTGATTTCATCATTATGGTCATTGGTACAACCATTAGTTGACCATAATAACCATCCTCCAATTGATTGTCACCAGCCAATACCATAAAGTGTCATCAACATCTATTTTACACATTACATTCCACATCTTGCATTTCAAACTCAAGTTGTCTTTAAGCTTACATGGGCACTTTGAGTTTGAGGGGGATAAAAAATATCAATTTATATTCAATATACTTATATGACTTTATACAACTTGTATTTTTGTAGTACATGTAATACATATTATAACTTGTACAAAGTCTTATGGTTAGTTTACAATTAGCCTATGATCCAACGTAGTCTCTAACCATATCCCTAATATGTCATGAATCTAGGCTGTTAGGTTAAACCATAATAGTTAGTTATCATACAAGTATTGTGTAAAATTTATTATAAGGTCAACTAGCTTAGAAATAGAGTAAAGTTTACGTTTGGCAGCGTATTTGAGTTCAGACCGACTACGTATATATATCATGTTTTTATAATTAGCTTTCAGCACTCCGTTGTAGTCTAGTTGGTTAGGATACTCGGCTCTCACCCGAGAGACCCGGGTTCAAGTCCCGGCAACGGAAACTTTTTTATTTCTTTATCTTTTTAACAAAACGACAATTTTTACATCACCACCACCGGCGGTGCTCTCCGATGTGACCCTCTCCTCTCTTAAGGTTCTCTTATCTCACTATCTAGCTCTCTGCTCTTCCTTTCTTTGCTTTCTGGCCAAGCTTCTCCTTGCACTGACACTACATGTGACCTTTATCATTATATATGTCCTTTTGATGCATATCGATTTTTCTTTCCAGTTAGTTTTTTTTTTTTTTTTTTTTTTTTAATTTTTATATAAGAACCATTCTTACCCTAAGTTATCTTTGCAAATGGACCTTACTTTTATTGCTACCTTGTTGTTGGTGAGGGCAAAATTTTATAGATTTCTAGCTACATATGACTTGATCGTCCCTTTTACTACTCAGAAATGCTTAGGTACTTTTTATTTATTTATTTTCCATTTTCCTTGATTTCTTTGTCAAAGATCATACCTTCTAATTGTAATTTAACCATTTGGTTTGGGTTTAAAATTTTATAAAACCTTTGGTCAGGAAGCTTAGAAACAATGAATTTAACCTTTGGTTTTGTTTTTTAAGCTTCAACTATTATCCATTCCTAAATCAATCACGTAGGGAAACAAATAAATTAAAAATCAGAATTTAAAATGCTTCATTGAAATCAATCTGGGCCTGCACAGGGATGAGAAGTTGTTACTATTGTGGTTTGGGTTTGGCAATTGGCAGTAGGTCATTGTTATGTTTTATTTTAAAGTTGATTTTGAAAATGCACAGAAGATGTTTGTGAAAATATGTGTTAGAAAAATTGAAATGATGTTAAGCTATTTCTATCTATGCATGTTGTGCAGTCTTGAGGAAGATTCATCAAATTGAGAAATACATCAGGCTACTCTCCAAATTGGCTGATTTCCTTCACTTCCTACTTACAGAAGAAAAGGAAGCTGATATTGGGGAACAAAGTGCAGAGGCTCTCCCAAGTTTATCACGCCATCAAGGAGGTCCTTGGAATGACAAGTCAGAGAGGTCTTTCAAAGGATTTTGCGCCACTGTCCATGGAGTCGATCTTTTTATCTTTCTTTTTTTCTCTAGTTGTTGCTATTGTATAATTGAATTGTTGACCAAGTTGTTGAATTTTTCATGTTGTAGCTGATTTTGTGTTCGTGAGTAATGAGTATATGCAATGTATACAGACACATTTATACAACTCATGGTACACACTATTTTGTTGTATTTTTTTTTACTTTACATTGGAAAGTCATTTTACATGATTAGTTGTATTTCTCTTATTATTAGGGATTGCTTTTTCTATGGCATCTCATTACAGTTTCCACTCACGTTCACCTCTTATTTATTTTGGCTAACTCATGTTCTCTTATTGAATGCTTCACACTAGTCTTTTGTTGCTCATTCTTCTGTAAGATTTCAAATGCGTCCACTGGAGAAAAGGAAACTCTGCATGCAATTTCTTAAGTTTTATCTACATGGTCAAGCTTCTACTTGTCCTAAATGAAGTTTGCATGATGCCTATTTCTATTCTTTTTCTGTTTATCAAAAAATTCTTTTTCTAGGCTTTATGTGTTCTAATCCTTGGTAAATTTAAGATAAATTACTTTGAAATTTATATTCAAGCTCCGACTGGCAATAAAGGAGGTTTGATTCTAACTTGGTCATTTGTGAAGTTTGAAAAGATAATTGTATTGTATTTGAAACCTTGATAATAGTTCTTGCAACATAATATTAGTGCTTTACTTCTTGGTCAGTTTACAACTTCTTGATCAAGTTCAATATATGCCCCTGAGAACTTGAAAACAAGGTTTACATATCAAATTTATCCACAAAAAAATGATTACATATCAAATATCACAAGTCTTCCAAGAATGCTTGGCCTGTTTTACAATCAATTGATGCAAGAGAGAAGTAGACAAGAAAATAATTTAATTCAAAATAAACAAAATTTTATTAAAATGTACACTTTGATCTTAATAACAAGAGTTCCATTGAGATATTCTCTTTGATTACAAGGTCATAATAACATCATTACATGATAGTTGCAATAAATAATTTTCCACCATCATAATTCATAATTCTCACATAATAAGGAGAGAAAAAGTCTTGCATGCTTCAAGTCTCCAACCTCAGTTGCAATTTCTAATACAAATCGTGCAATTTTTGCTATGAATTTTGACTTGGTCATTTATAACACTTTCTTTTGCTCTTCATTGCTAAGATCCAATGCTTTTGCTACCAACCAAGAGTACTTAAAATCTTCAATGTATGATCCTATCTAAAAGCATAAAGAACAGAAGTAAAGACACTTATTAGATATTTGCTAAAACAATAGCAAAGAGCAACCAGCATATCACTTTCTGCAGTTCACAAGTAAATGTTTTTTCATTTTTGTGCTATTCTAGATACTAAATCATAGCTTTTGACAATAATCAAGGTGTTACAAAAACTATCCAAAAAGCAGTTACAAGCTTCAGTATCAACAAAATTGTTTCAAACCAAATGGAGAGCAAAATCCAAATGTGGCACAAAAATCAGTCCAAGAAAATCCCATATTCTTTAATTTTTTTGATAAGTAGAAAATCCCATATTCTTTAATAAACTAACCAAAAGCATCTTCCCACATCATTTTTTTTACAACAAATGAAAGAAATTATCAAATTAAACATAAACTAACTACTAAAAATGGTATTGCATCAACAAAATTATCTTTATTTGACAATAAGCAACTGTAAAGAACAAAACATAATAACTAGACAAAGAAGAAATGAAAGAGCAGAATCCCACCTCAATTAAAGCAAACCAAACCCAAATAGCAAAATTTAGAATCTTAATCCCACAAGAATCTAGAGACTTAGTAATATAAACAATAAAAAGAATAATCAGCAAACACACAATAAGATAGAGGCAAGAAATTAGAGTTAGAACCGAGTCTTTAGGAGGGGTCCGCAAAACCAAAACAACCTGTTAAATTGTCAGCACTTCTCATTCAATCAATACACATTAGGCCATGCCAAAAACCCCCAATTTTCAAACCCAAGCAAAATTATCAAGCTTTAGACTCAACAAGAAAACTCAGCCATCAAACTAACAAAATGAGACCCAAATTCGGTCATCTCTAAAAAGCATATAAAAAGAGAAACAAAATATATATATATAAGAGAAAAGACAATAGAGAGAAAGAAAGGGGGCCAGCGATGGTGTGGGTGCAATGAGAAGCTCCATCACGAGTGGGCTTTAGAGAACAAGAAAACAGAGAGAGAAAGTGCTAGAGAGTGAGATGAGAGAATCTTAAGAGAGGACAGGGTCACATCGGAAAGCACCGCCGGTGGTGGTGATGTGGGACTCGGTGGCTAGCAGCAGTGATGGAGATTCGGCCATGGGTGTGCCAGAGAAACATCAAGAAATTTGGACAAACTGAAGACAAAAAAGAATAGAGAAGGGAAAGGCAAAAGTGAATCACGCGGATCGCCAGGGTGTCTTATACTAGGTGTCAAATTTATAAGCGTTAGATTAAATCGACGGTTTATATTAATAGAATTGCACACCGTGCAATACCTAGATCTCAATCCATAATTTTTACTCTTTGGACAGACCAGCGGCTAGGGTTTATTCAATTCATTCTCAAACTTTTCGCAGCTTCCATTCTCACCCACCTGCTTTCAATTTACCAAATTTCACTTAAAAAAAAAAATGGGCAGGAAAAAGAAATTCATCGACAAAAAGAAATCCGCAACGTTCCAATTAATCGCCCGCGACTCGTCCGATCCCATTTACGACGACTCACCTGGTAATGACCGAGTCTTCGTCCGCATCGACAATAACCCCGTCTCCGTCTTTGCCGGCTCCGGCGAGTACGAACACGAAGGCGAAGGCGATTCCGATTCGATATTCGCGGATGCGCCGGAGGATAAAAATGATTACGAGGCCGATGATCGGGTTTTCGGGACTCCGGCGGCGGGGCCGTCGAGGAAACCGTTGCCGGAGAACGTGAGGAAGGAGATTTTGGAGCTAGGGTTTCCGGATGACGGTTACAATTATCTGACGCACTTGCGGGAGATTAAGAACACTGGTGGTGGCTCCGCGTATTATCAGAATCCGAAGGCGAAGCTTGAGGAGCTTCCTCGTGACGTCAAGGTCGGATTAGGTTTTGTTTTTTCTTTCTACTCTGTTTGGATGCTGAGAAATTTTTTTTGGAATAAGCTTGATGTGAATTTGTGTTGTTGTTTTGTTTAGGCATATGATGCTTCGAGAGTACGAATTTCTGGAGGGGATGGTGATTCCAATGAGAAATCGATTTTTAGTGTTGCGTCTAAGACCGTTGGTGTGAGGCTTCAGAAAGCTGTTGATCCAGATGTTGCTGCATTACTTGATGATAGCGATTTGTCGCGGTTTGCTTCCGATGATGAGGACTTGGAAGAGGATTTTGTTGTTCAGGCAAACCTTGCTGAAGAAGAAGAAGAGGAAGAGGCGGATAATAGATCGAATATAGTTGAGGAAATTGAGGAAAAACACGAAAATGAGGTTGATAAAGCCGGTGCTTCAGGCCAACAAGAAGTTGTGGATACCCTTGTGTTTCAGAATGGAGTTGGAAATCAGATGGTGAAAGAAGGAGATGAAATTGTTGGCGACAAGCCACGTGCCCCTCGTCTTTTGGATGAGCAATTTGATCTAGTGAGTTTCTTTTCCTGTTTTTCATTGTAATTTTTACTTTTTCTTGTTTTGTTCTTTATTTTTCTAGATGATTGCATATTTGGGTCGCGTTAAAATGTTGAATTTCTCAATTGTTATATTAGACTTGAGGATGCATGATCAGTGTAAGCTAAGTCTAAAACTAAGTTTGCCAAAGAAGAGATAAATAGTAGTGCGCATCATACATATCATAATATATGACATACTAAAACAAGATGGTCCAATATGTATATTGAATAAAAGGAAAAACTGAAGAAGATGGTACAATAAGATAGCATAACGCATATCACAAACTGCTCTGATCATTTGATCCGTTGCTCGACCCAATGGCATTCCAATTGTGACGTCTTCTCTGATAATGGACTTTATGTATCACATGGTACAATTAAGAAGCCCTTCCATGTAGCCCCAGGAAAAAAACAGTATCAAAATTAACTATTTAAGTTTCCCAACCCTAAAAGATAGTTTCTAGGCTCGATTCACTAAATGCCAGTTGGATCACTTTATTTCTGGACGCATTCCAATGTGCTATGTTGTTTTAATTCCTATTCTTTCCTCTGATTTATAAAATTGTTTGTTTTCTAAATTTCTCTGTAAGCACATTTTTATAAATCTATGTTTGGAACTTCTTTTTGGCTTTTCTACATAATTCTTCTCATCAACAACTTGAAAGTTTAAATTTTCTTTAGCCTTAGATTGTAAAGCATTTAATAACATAGTGATTCCTGATTCTGATTGTCTGAGGTGGTGCGCATACATTATGTGACTTTGCTGATAATATTGATTCGACCACCACTAGTCATATTGTACGTTCAAAGTCTTTAGGTGTGTGCTAATTCATTGCATAATTTCAAATATTAACGTCTTGTGCCTTATAGTTGTTCAATAGAAAAGAAGAAAAGAAGCAATCAATTCCAGGAAAAAAAAAAAATCATCTGTTTAAGGTTTAGCTTTAATCTTTAAGGAAGAAGGTGCTAAAAAAATTGACAAGTATATTTGCAGGTCATCTTAGATAGGTATATAACAGTTTGTCTGTGTGTGTGTTGAGAGGAGTTGAGGAAGGTGGATGAGCTGATGCTGAGATATATGAGGCAGTTCACATACAGTATGGGAGCTGAGCCCAATTTGTTGGTGTTAGTAATCATGCACTCCCTTTGTACACATTATATTAAGTGTGTTTACACCTTGATTATTATGTGAGTTAGATGACATCCATGCAGTTAATTTGCTTCCTGCGGGATTTGAAGCTTTATCATATCACTAGCTCATTTATGTTATTTCATACATGGGTTCCAACGACCTGTAATTTTTCTTTTCATGAAGAGTTTTGATTTCCCCCCTTATTCTGTTATTCTACATGGCTGCAAAGGAATTTGCTATTACTGGGTATTTTGTATCCATTGTCTACCTTGATCATCCAGTTAATTTTCTTCCTGGGGTATTTGAAGCATTATCATATCACTAGCTCATTTATGTTATATTAAAAATGTGTTCCAACTACCTGAATTTTTCTTTTCATGAACAGTTTTGATTTCCCCTTTCCCCTTAGTCTACATGTCTGCAGAGGAATTTGCTATTACTGGGTAATTTGTATCCATTGTCTACCTTGATCATGAACCACAAGTATCAGGGAATTTTAGTAGGTCTTGAGGCATTTACCACAGATTTTTTTTGTAAATAAAAGGAAAACTTTTTATCCTCTTTACTTATCAAAAATAAACTTTTTACCCTTTTAGCTTAAATTATACGGTGGAATCACTATCTTCCTTTGTTTGATGGACTTTCTCTTGTCCTATTAGATTTCTTTTTCTCACAGTGTCTTGTCTTTTCCAGCTTGAACGTCAAGAATATGGTACTGATGATGCTGATGATGATGATTTTGGTTATGTAGCTGAAGAAGATGAGTTCCTAGCGGAGAAGCTCAAACATACTCTAGGTGACAATTTGATTGATGACTTGGAGCTTGATGGCAAATATAGGGCTCCTGCAGATTTATTGCGTGATACTAAGGGACTAAAAAGTAAAGAGCTATTAGAGACTGCTGCTGATGTGATTCATCGCATTGTGGAATATGCTGAGAAGTATGAAAACGAGAGTGAAAATGGAGACAAAGATATGATTCTTGAACAAGAAAGTAGTGATGAATCAGAAATGTGGGATTGTGAAACCATAGTTTCCACGTATACAAATTGTGATAACCACCCTGTTAAGATTGGGGCTCCAATAACTAGGAAAAAGAAGTTGGCTGAAACTGTATCCAGTGCCAGGGGTGCCACAAGTCATGTAATATCCCTTCAAGGAAAACAGAAGCTTCCGGTGGATTTTCTACCTCCTAGTAGAAAACCTGCTGCAGAAAAAGTGAAGGATGTGGGTAGCAACAAAGTGGAGCAGCAGAAGAGGAAACTTAATGGTCAGGAATCAAAGGAGGAGAAGAAAGAACGGAAGGTATTTCCTTGCTGCTTGTTTCATCTTATGTGATTTCTTGAATAGACAGTGCCAACATTGAATTATCTATCAATATTGACTGATATAATAAATTTTGGTCCTTTGCCTGTCTGCAAACTGCCATTACGAAATATGTTTCAGAAGGAAATAAGTTGCAGACAGTACTTTGTCTATTCAAGCATCTATTGCTTTAAGAAATCATGCCTGGGTTTACATTATTTTGATGGTATATTCTAATTTCTACTCTTTCTACTATAATGGCATTGGATTTTTCTGCTTGCAGGCTGCTGTAAAGGAGGAACGCCGTGAAGCAAGGCGTGTGAAAAAAGAAATGAAGGAGCTTTATAGGAGCGAAGCACAGCGTGCTCAGAAAGTTGCTGCTGTTGCTTGCCCATCTTCCATACATCTTATGTGAGTGGTAATTGTTGAATTATTGAGTAAATGGAATTGCTGGATCACTTAAGGAAAAAGAGAAATAGATAATAACATAAGGTTTGCTAATATTAGTTATAAAAAATTTATAGAGTTTCTTTCTTCTTTTAGAATAGTCTCTTGATTTCTTTGTTTCTATGTTTTTGGTTGTTGTTCTTTCCTTGTTCATCATTGTGAACACCATGTTATCTCCTTTTTTATCCTTTATCAATAATATTACTCTTATTACTTATCAAAAAAAAATATATTAGTTATAAAAAAAAAAAAAAGATAATACCATTAGACTAAGAGGAAGAATTAAAAAACTAGATGAGCATAGACCTCAACTAGGACTGATATTGGGTCGGGTTGGGTCGGGTTTACTGTGACCCGAAACCCGACCCGATAGAAATCGGGTTTGGCTGCTTGAAACCTGACCCGACCCGAAAAATCGGGTCTGTAATCGGGTCGGTTTTCCCGGTCTCGGGTTGGACTTTTTTTTTTTTTTAACTGCTGCTTGTTAAACGGGAAGTAAGGGCTGCTATTGGGTCATCTCTAGTTCAGCTCTTGGATACTTTGTTTGACTGTTTAGATTTTCCTATCCTTGCCTAAAGTGGGTCATTTCTTTTGAATGAATTTGCTCATTCATCAAAAAATAAATAAATAAATAATCATTCCTGGGTTTTAAGATTAGTATTGTCCTAAGCAAATTGGCAACAACAAAAAACGAAATTTACATATCAATAAAATTGCATGGTCCATCTCCAATTACCCATCAAGGAAATTGAAGTGTGACTTAGCACATAACACTTCATTCAGTGTTCTTGCAAAATGCATCCTCTATATCAACTACTATGAATGAAAAACCTTGAAGTTCACCAAAATTCACGAAAACAAAGAACAAGTCTTACATTAACAATTATACACACACACCTAAAATAAACAATGTCAACTACAATGCCCTACTTATTTTTATCAAAGTTCCAACTTTTGACATAAACTCCAAACTATCCAAATTTGTAAATATGGGTAATTGATTTTTCAAGCAAACTATCTATTGATAAAAAGTCAGTGCACATCAAGAATGTGATTGTGACCGAACAAAATCTTCTAGTTTTTCCCACACATCCAACGCTGTAGTTCTATCTTGGTGTCGCTTATTCTTGCTAATCTGCACATTTGCCATATACATTCACATCAAATCCTAATAATAAATGGCCGCAGACATCAATATACTCATATCCCATTCAACATAACTAAGATCAAAACAACCAACCAGATCAAGAAAAACAATACTCACTGAGATAATCTTTACATTCCACTGCTTCACAGTCTTTGCAAACGCCAAACTGTCATCCTCAAACTGCATAAAAAATCCAACTCTGTAGGACATGAAACCATGTGCAGGGGTTAACGAGGGTAGGAACCCAACTCTGTAGGACATTGTTAGGATCCTGTAAATTGGTCCTTAGGCTGTGCAAAGCATCACCTGTTTCAAGATGTAAGTGAACACCATTACATGCTGATAATAAATGATCATGAACTTGAAAAGATACAGTGAGAAAGTATACTCATCTCCAATCACCAGAAACACCTCTAAATCTCTAAAAAAATCAGAAGAAAGCTAAATGTTGCTCAAAGTAAGACACTTCAATAACAGATTCAAGGATATTGAAAGGCAATTAATATTGAATCTAAAGAAAATGTATGTCAGACCCCTTTAAACTAGCGGATCCCTCATTGATCATAAAGAATGGAAAAGTGGTAAAAAAATGATACTTTTGTATCAAATAGCTTGGTTTTATGGCCATCTTGAGAAGGGTAAACTAAAAGCTATTCAAATTTTCTAAAACTGCCGGTATTTTCACAAATCATCCACTCATTATTTTAATGTACACTAATCTAAGCGCCCAGCTTGAACCATATCTGAAGCATCTCATAAGGGCATCCAGAAAAGAAAGAATTGTCTTTAGAAATTCTTTCAAACTCTTGACCATAACCATAAAAAAGCTGTGCTGAGTACCCATCTACTCAAAATTATTACTTTGAATACAAACACAGTAACAGTAGCCAATCAACAAAAGACAAGGAAACTATTAAGAAATACAATAATCACATAAGTAATTCAATTAACTTAAACATACCCATTTCCACTACCAACACAAAAAACAAATTTTTTTTTTCTTTTTTTTTCTTAGTTTGCCCCAAAAAAAAAAAAAAAAAAAACCCATATCCAGAAATTAAGAAACAAAGATCAAAGCAAAAGAAAAACACTAAAAGAATAAGAGCAAGTTTATGAATATCAAAACAAACCTTCCATGTTAGCTGAAATCAAGCATAATGGAGAAAGCAGGAAGATCAGGAAGAGTGAAAGAAAAGCCATAACAAAGTTCCCTTCCATTACTCTCCCTTTCTCTTTCAGTAAATCTCTCTCAGATCCAAATGGTATTCCACACCCACCATCACAAACAACCTCCTACACAAAACCCAGCTCCCAAATCTCACATAACAACAACCAAAAACCCGATCTGATAAAAAAATATTATCTTTAGCAAAACCCAGAACACCCATTGGAGTGAAAAGCATAGAGAAAACAAGAACTACACGTACCTAGCACTGTAGAACAGATCTGGCGGTTTGAAACTACAAAACTCCAACTGGGTTTTTTTTCTTGTTCAAAGAGAGAACAAAAAACTGCAGGAAAATCCAATACCGTGTATAATGAGTGAAGAGAGAGTAAACCCAGAAAGCAAAAAAAAAAATTGAAACTTGAAGGCTTTAGCCACAAACCCAGATAGAATATATGAAAAAAAATTGAAACTTGAAGGCACTCAGAATGAACTCATCCATAAGTACATAAACCCATTATTGAATCGGGTTCAGACTATCACACACACAAACACAACAACACTATCCAAAATCTAAAACCAAACACAAAATGAGAAGGATGACTTACACAGATAACTGAGGCCCTGAGGGAGGCGGAGAGAACAACAACAGAGTAGGGTTTTTTTCAAAAGAAAAAATCGGGTTTAGACTAGTGTACTTATATGACCCGACACCGACCCAAAACCTGACCCGAATGTTCCCGCCCAATACTTGTTGGGTCGGGTCGGGTTGGGTTTTCGGGTGGGCCGGGTCCTTGCTCAGTCCTAACCTCAACTATGGCAAAGAAATCCAGTTTTGATGTATTCTGATGTTTAATAGTCATAAAACATTTTCAGCTTTTTTGTGGATTCTAGTTAGCTCAATTGGTAAAGTTTCTTGTCTTAGAATAAGAGATTTGGGGTTCGAATTCCCACTTACACGTAAAACCGATTGATGTCTTGACTTGATGATACAAAGCAATCATTATAAAGTGGATGTCATAGGTTGAAATTCTATCTTATCTATTACGACCTAAAACTGATTGATGTCTTAGCCTGATAATACTGAGCAATCATTATAGAATGAATGTCATATGTTGAAATTCTATCTTATTTATTATGACCTAAAATTGATTAATGTTTTGGCTTGATAATAAAGAGCAATCATCATAGAGAGGATACTATAGGTTGAAATTCTATCTTATTTATTATCAGTTCTCACACAAACAATGACCGCCCCCACCCCACTGTTGTCTGCCAAACCCAGCCATCATCCGCTAGCTCAGCTGTTCAAATCATCTATGAATGCAGCCGCTGTAAACCCCACTGCAAGCCACCTAATGCTAGTGCGAAACTAACTCAATCCACCGCTGCACCCAGCCCAATCACCACCCATTATGCTGCTGGTGCAGAGAAAATTGAGGGAAAATTGAAACATTTTTCTATAGAAAAAAATTCTGTAAGCAATCAAATGGAGCTTAAAGCATCAAAATCAAAACTATTATTTTCGATGGGTTTGCTTTAAATGTATTTTGGGAAAATAAGCAAGTCTTTTGCTGAAAATATTTTTTGAGAAAATATTTTACAACAAAACAAATGGAACCTTAGTTTCCTTCATACAAGATAAGATATAATTAGGGAAAATAAGAGAGAAGAATAGCAGATTTATTTTTCCTTATTTAGTTATGAAGAGAAAGTGAAAGTAATCAAAAGAAAGTTTTGATACCTCTCCTTCCTCAGGCCCTATTTTCTCTAAATCTTTCCCATCAGTATTTCTTTGTGGGTTAGAATGCAAAATCATTGCACTCTCCTCACTTTTGCCTTTTACTTTCTCTACTAATTTATACAGAAATACCTAATAGCATAATGTTCTCATCTTAAATTTTGCTAACAATTCAATGAATTCCTTCAACTGCCATTGGGCATGCAGGCATCCCTTCTTTCCTTCTATTAGTTATGCTTAACCTTGTTGTCCCAGAACTGATTCTGTTTTTTCTTTTGTCAAATAGGTAAGTTATTGCCAGATTTTTGCCCAAGACAGTGTGGTCTTCCGTTGGGGTGCTTCTGTTATTCCAAATTCCAATGAAGAACAATGCTGTTGCTGTTATACTGTCATATTCCACCAAGTAAAGGAGCCTGTATGCTCAGCTAATCCTTGATTGCCACGTGAATTCAGGCCACATGGTTCATGAGAAGTTCATTATTTATGGTGGTTTTATTCTTGTTCCGAGGGTTGGGTTGGGTTGGGTTGGGTTTTTGCTACTAATATAACGTCTTTCTTGTTGAAACATGCTCATCTTACTTATGCAATAAATTTAGATTTTATGTCATTATTTCTCTGTACTTGCAAAACAAAGAAACTTGAAAATCTTTGGGATATACTGAACGCAATTGTTGTTTACCTTCACTTTTTGTACGTGCTAACAATCATGATCTGTTTATCCATACTTGAAGACGTTCATTTTAGTTAGCACTTAGTAGATTCCTATTGCTATTTTCAATTGCGAATGATAAAAGGGGTCCCCTTCACGTCTCAAAAAAATTCCATTTATGTGGAACAACTTTGTCTAGATTGAGGAAGGATGAATTTATTATCTTGTGTATCGGTTGCATACAACATTCCTATCACATGGGCGTAGACCTCACAATTGGGAAACTCACACCTACGTTAGAGCACCCACAGTAGATGTGGGATATGTGCCAAATGCTAAATATTTGGCACATATCCCACATCAAACCCAATTTAAGCCCATTTATCAGATGTGGTATATGTTAAATTTTTTACAACTTGCTACAGTAAAATCACAAATATACAACTGTACGGACCGGCTGTGGTATATTGGTTTATTATTTTTTATTTCTCTTTCAACCCTCATTTCCTTTCGTTTCTCCTTTAGCCCACCGCCTCCATCTCCATCTCCACTCTCCCATTCTTTTTCTTCTTCCCTCTTCCCCGTTGCTCCATCTCCTTCAGCTCACCATCAGTTTTGTTTCTACCATCACTGATCTAACCACATAAATCCGGTTTTTTTTCCCCCCTTTTGGTTCGCTCTGTCCTCTGTTCTACCGGCGTCGATCTGGTTCTGAGTCTCCATTTTGGTTGTGATTACTCGCAAATCTGAAAGGGATGTTTGTGCTTCCGCCGAAGATTCCAGTAGCACATTGATCTCGAAGGAACTTTCAGTCCAGCTGGAGCTTGATGAAAAACGACTCAAAAGCGAAACGGAGCCAAAAGGTTGCATCGTTAGGTTGATTCCAATGGAGCCAAAACAGAGCTTGATTCCAAGGACTCGCCCATCGTTAGGTTGTGGGTCTGATTTTATTTTCCGATTGTGATCGGCGTGGGCGTAGGCCTTTGGGTTGTGGGTCTGGTTTTTTTTTCCCCCTTTTGGTTCGCATCCTCTCTATTCTATCGGCGTCCTCTAGTTGTTTTTGTCTCCGTTTTGGTTGCGATTTCTGATTGTGGGTCTGGTTGTCGGTCTGTTCTTTGAATCAATTCTTGGCGCAAGAACTTTGTGAGTGGACTTCCGGTTTCGTGAAAGAGGCCCTAGTGAAATCTGTGCACGAGAAACACGACAGGAATAGCTCACTGTACAGGTCTTTCATCCGTCTTCTCTGTGATTCTCTCGGTATTTCAATGTCTAGTTTTGATTCTCTCTATATTCTGTTCATATGTGCTGTTTGGTGTGTTATGAATTTGTTCTGCCTAAAGTTTAGTAATGATATATGAAATTGTTTATATGAATTTGTTTGCTATATGAAATTCCTAATCCCCATTATCATCAATTTCACCATCATTTTTGTTGTTGTTGAGGCTTTGCCTGTTTGATTTACCTTGTCTAAAATTTTAGCAACTTAGCATGTGTTAAAACACAGCAGAAATGAAGTAATTTACCATATAATCCCTAAAACCATGAAAATATGAAGGATGTACAGAAATGAATTCTTTAGGCATGCAAAGAACAAAATCAAATTACAAGCTTAATGGCCTTTTTTTTTTTCAATATAAATGATGATATATATGTTAAATTATTTGTAAAGTAATATTGGTTTATTTGTTTCATTTTGTTTTTATGAAGCTACCATTAAAACTCATTGGCTATGTTGTTTTGTTATGTTAAGTTTAGTATTAGCCAATTGTTTTGTTGTGTTAAATTTAAGTACTATTTGTCATCAAAGAAGTGGCAAGCTCAACTATGTTTAATTCAATGGGTTTTGTGTGAGTTAATGTTATTGGATATGAGTTATTTGTGTAAGTTATTTGTGTGAGTTAATGTTATTAGATATGAGTTATTTGAGTTATTGGATATGACAGGTTCTAAGTATTTGAGTTAAAATGTTATTGGATATGAGTTATTTGAGTTGTTGGATATGACAGGTTCTGAGTTATTTGAATTATTGGATATGACAGGTTCTAAGTATTTGAGTTAAAAATATGATAGTTGAATTAAGAGTATTTTCAGTTTTCAGGATTTTGTTATGCATGTAATACTGTGGCTGATGCTCACAATTGGCCAAACTTTGTACAGGGCAGTAGGTGTGGCTGGATTACATCCCAGCTAACATTGTGCCTCTAGTTTCATTTGATGCCCATTGAGGTTCCCTCAATAAAGCCCAGGCTGGCTGGTTTCTAAAAGAAAAAAAATATTTAAGAGTATTGTTTCAAGCCCAGCAGGCTGGCCGGTTTCTTAAAAAAAAAAAAATAAAATAAAATAAAATAAAATTGAAGAGTAGTGTTTGAAGCCCAGGCAGGCTGGCCGGTTTCTTTAAAAAAAAAAAAAAAAAACAGTGTTGTTTGAAGCCCAGGCAGGCTGGCCAGATTCTTAAAAAAAAAAAAAAAAAAAAAAAAAAAAAAAAAAAAAAAAAAATTGAAGAGTATTGTTTGGAGCCCAGGCAGGCTGGGCGGTTTCTTAAAAAATAAAAAAAATAAACAGTATTATTTGAAGCCCAGGGCAGGCAGGCCGGTTTCTACCCAAAAAAAAAAAAAAAAATCCTGAATGCATGAGTTTTGTTTGAAATGTTACCGTTGGGATTTGAAAGAGAAGGAAATGTTACCGTTGGAACAAGTAATAAAGAAATGATAAAATAAGAATTAAAATATAATATTTAAATGAAGTGGTAAAAATATAGAACATCTGATAAATGAGATATTGTAAAATGATGTGATAAAATAATAAAGTAGGCTTTTGATGCGGTAAAATGACATAATATTTACAACGGCTGCTACGGATGCTCTTAGGGGTGTTGTACTTGTATCCAACTTTGACACAAGAAACCAATGGCCTTCATTCTAGTATGCTTTATCTGTCCTAGATTTGTGCAACGGTCAGGTCAGCTCAAAGAGCAATTTGTTCTGAACTTGTGGCCGAAAAAGAAACATTTGGTACATTGTATTATGAATAAGTATGAATAAGTAATACAAGAAGTTGGAATAGCATATCTATTCCTATTCATTTGTTTGATGATAATACTGTGATGAAAGTTTGAATCTATGTTAAGATAGTGGAATGTTATTATTGTCAAATTTCCTAAAATACCATTTTAAAAAAGATATATGTTTTACAGTATGGTTTAATATCTATCATTTTATAAATTAAAAGAATATATATATAATTAATTGATTAGTATTATTTTTATTAATTAATCTGAATAAATATACAAAATTGATAACATCATATCATAGTAATATAGTTATTTTTATCACAACATATAGTATAGATACCAATTTATAAATACAAACAATATAAAACTAAATACAATTTATAATTTTCAAAATTTTAATACCAAATCATAACAAAGAACATGCTAGGATAGTGGGTTTTTTTTTACTCTTTTCACATCATTGAGAAAAATAGTAGAAAAAAAAAATTAACATGGAGAATAATGAAGCTAAAAAATAGTAAAAAATTTATGAATTGATTCTTGAGAGAGAGAGAGAGAGTTATTAGTGTTGGGGTCTTTTAATAATTTTTATTTTTGTATTTATTATGCAGGTTAAGAAATAATTATTACAACCATTTTGGTAAGGAATAATAATTCTTCATTTTAACCACCGCATACCTTTGGTGCGATGGTCATTCCATAAGTATAAGTGCTTGTGGGGTGTAGGGGTCAAGGGTCGGGGTTCAAGTCTCCAAGAGGGAACTTTCACACACATATACACTTAGATTAGAATAGAGTAGAATTTCTATCTTGTAAAAAAAAAAAATCTTCATTTTAAAGAATAGCTAATCTTAAGGAATGACTATTATTTGTAATAAAACTCAAGGGTCGACTGAGTTGGTTGGGCTCTTGGTCTCAAGGTGCTTGTACCGGGTTCGACTAAGTGTGCTCCCTAGTTCGAGTCCGGCTACCTGCACTTTGAAAAAAATTTCCTGGGCCAGCGATTTATCTCACTATGGGTTCACCCGTCGCGCGAATAGTGATTAGTCTCTAGTTGAAAGTTTTGAGAATACACTAAGCAAAAGCAAAAAAAAAGACTTACTTTTTATAAAAACACAACCAAATAGTTATTTCTAAAGAATAGTTACTACATTACAGAGTTTAAAACACAACCAAATAGTTATTTCTAAAAAATAGTTACTACATTACAGAGTTTATTATAGCGTACCAAACGTACTTGAAACGTTTTTTTTTTTTTTTTTTTTTTTTTTTTAAGAGGGGGGGGGGGGGGGGGGGGGTTGTTTCATGGGTTTGGAATGACTCAAATACATGGGAGATATAAAATTTACTGCAAGAGAAGTAGAGAACATGATATAACAAATGTTTTATTAAATTAATGGAAACTGCGTACCAACAAGAAACTTATACAAATGTGGCACCACCATGTAAGATAGTATATCATCATATTCAGGTTCTTGTTGGGTTACAAATTGAAACCTGGGAAGTAGAACAACATCAAAATTCTTAGTGTAGAATAGGAGCGTGGGCTCCTTTACCAATGTTGGGTGTGGGAGTGGGATCATAGACGCCATAGTCTTCTGGAAGAATCTCTGGTTGAACCTGGTGCTGTTCCTCTCCTCTGTGCATCTCCTGTTGTGGGCGAAGCGAAGTAGGTGCCATTGATGGTGCTGATAATAATGGCGACTTTGACGATGATGCCGTCGCTATCATGGGCATCATAATAACCATCATCATGCATGACAAGAGCATGACTAACCTTAAAGTTCCAGTCATGATGTTTGCCTGCATATCCAACCTCATCTTCTTGGTTAAGCTTATTTTAACCTCAAGAAAAGCATTTAATCAACTACTTATCTGGAGTTAATAGTTGATTTATGATAATTTAGAGTTCTTATGGAGATGATTTATAAACTTAAAAGCAGTGTTTAAATTAAATTGATCACTCTTTTCACACAAAGTGAATGACACCGCATGTTTCTTGCATGTGTTTAGAATGCTTACTGGTGTTATTTTCATAGTGGAAAACCTATACGCAACCATGCATTGAGAGCAGAAGGAACTGTTATATAGCTTCTCCTTAATGCAGCCGCAAAAAAAAACAATCTTTTACTAGTAAGGTGTGGTTTGGTTTGCTATAATATGTCTTTGATGTGATGTACATTACAATGATATGATATTAAAATTTTTGGTTTATTTTATTGTTTCTAACATTAATATAATTTAAAATTATAAAATATATCATATCATCTTTATCTCATCACGTTCTTAAACAATGTAAAGTTGTATTCTTGTGTTGAGATTACATTAATATAAAATTATAATAACGTAATATTACAGCATAATGTAACATCACGGTGAACCTCCTAAGTAATTTCCTTGCCTCCATTTTTTTTTTTTTATTTATTTTATATTACTAATCAAGAGCAAATTAAAAAATTGGTGAATTACCACACTTTTAACCCCAAACTTTGTCCCAGACGAAATGGTGATTGAAAGTCATGGTTTTTTGTGCTCCATTTGGGAAGAGTTCACTTGCAACAACGAATTACCTAAATTTAAATTTAACTGGAATTCGTTTAACTCGACGATTTATGTGTTTCATATCAAAATAAAGTAAATCGGAATACAGTTTCATATATTTGGTATAAATATAAACTATATAATTCAAATTCAAATGTATATATTTGAATTCCAACAAACATATATTTAATTGAATTAAATTAATGCGATTCATATCAAAATAAAGTGAATCGGAATACAGTTTCATATGGTTGGTATAAACATAGACTATAATTCAAATTCAAATGTATATGTTTGATATCCAACTAACATATATTTAATTGAATTAAATTAATAATCATTTAAATTAGTTAAAACAAAACTCTTTTGACGAAATATTAAAATATTCTTAATTTCCATTTTCTATCCAAGCATACCATTTGCATTTGTTTCAGCATTAATGTTTTCTAGAAAATGGTTCATGTTCTAAAGAGCATTTTCTAATATTTAGTATGCAATTTTTTTTATATATATTTCTTGTATAATTTAAAAACATGTGTATTATATAAACCAACTAATGTAATCAATATAAATAAATAAAAAACCAAGAATGAATTTGGTTTTCATACTAAAATTTTGACAATATATAAATACAATCAAAATTAGTTGTCAAATTTTCATAATCACTACTACTCATCTTACTCATATATATGGACAATAACGTACATACGTACGTACGTACGTACATACATACATCTTCAATAAATACAAATAACAATAACTTTTAATTATCTACTCTTTTTGCCGGTACACTAATTGTCTAGTATGATCAACCACAAGTCTTCAATATTACTCTAAATTATGTATTTACATAATGTATCTGCATAATATATTATCACTGCATAGTATCTGTATAATGTATTAGCCAACAAATGCAATTCCCCTAAACAATTATTATTCATTATATAACAATGTTATTAATTTACCGTAAAGATTGTCTTATGTAAAAATAATTTAGAGCCGTATAGGCACTATGTTTAAAATTTTCATCTTTTACTTCATTCATTCTTTCTTCTTATTTTTTATTTTTATTTTTTGCATTTTTATGTGCGAAAAAGAAGTAACCTCTGCCTGGAATCCATCAAACCAAAAATTTTTTAGAGAAAAAAGAAAATCAAGTTTGAAATTCAAAGTAAAGAATTGGGATTTTGGTAGAGATGAATGAAATAATTACCGTTGCAAATCTGTTTTCCTTCGCAAGTCGAAGCTATTGACTGATCAGTGAAGGGGAGAAAAAAAAATCTAACCAAAGAACTATGTTACAAGGGGAAAAACCATTGAGTGAGAGAGAGAGAGAGAGAGAGAGAGAGATATATATAGGAAGAGGAGAGACTAGAGTTGATGACAGTGAGGGTGTGAGGAGAGAAAAGTCAAAAGAAATAGAGAAAAAGTGGGAGAGCTTAACGTGAGAGAGAGAGAGAGGGTGCCAAAAAAATTATGTTTTCCATGGCTACAGATGAAGATAATATTTGCAGGAGATGCGACGCATGAGAGAGAGAGAGAGAGTGTTTTCCAAAAAAAGAATTTGAAAAACAACCTATAAAAAAATAAGCCTTATTTTTATTAGGGTTTTCCGTTGACTAAAGATAATTTTCTGTTGACATGTTTTTTTTGAGCTATTGTTGGATTGTACAGCAAAGACCCGACAAGATAGTTGGCCGAAAAAAATAATTTCCCGTTGCCAGGACTTGAACCCGGGTCTGTTGGCCGAAAAAAATAAGTTTTTTTTGAGCTATTGTTGGATTGTACAGCAAAGACCCGACAAGATAGTTGGCCGAAAAAAATAATTTCCCGTTGCCGGGACTTGAACCCGGGTCTGTTGGCCGAAAAAAATAAGTTTTTTTTGAGCTATTGTTGGATTGTACAGCAAAGACCCGACAAGATAGTTGGCCGAAAAAAATAATTTCCCGTTGCCGGGACTTGAACCCGAGTCTGTTGGCCGAAAAAAATAATTTCCCGTTGCCGGGACTTGAACCCGGGTCTATTGGGTGAGAGCCAATTATCCTAACCAACTAGACTACAACGGATTTGCTATTTTATCTCTAAATTTATATATATGATTCTTTAAAACCCATAAAAAAGAGAAAAAAAGAATAATATTTGTTGTCAAGACTGTCTATTGGGTGAGAGCTGATTATCCTGACCAACTAGACTCCAACGGATTCAATATTTATTTCCAACATTTATTTATATGACTCTTTAAAACCATAGAAAAGAGGAAAATAAATAATTTCCGTTGCCGGGACTTGAACCCGGGTCTATCGGGTGAGAGCCGATTATCCTGACCAACTAGACTACAACGGATTTGTTGGTTTATCTCTAAATACTTATACGTGACTTTTTCAAGCCTCCACTGTAATTGACTAATTGTGCATTCCGTTCTCTTTTTGCCCCAAAAGAGAAATTTAGATAAATCAGAGCAGATGATAGTTTGACTGTGAATCTGTGATAGCCCAATTAGTCATAGACGCATGGCTAAACTTATTGTTGGTTTGGCTACTAAAAGTTTTTTAATAATGATTTCCATTATATGAATGTAGCATAGCATAATTATAGCACATGCATCAATGACGACTCCATTCTGAGTAAAAATAAAAGAAGGAAACTTTGAAATTATTAGGGTGGACATGGCTTAATGATTAATATATATGGGGGAAAAAATAAAAAATTGAATCCCATAAACGAAACCAAATTGCCTGTCATCCCTAATCCCCACCAAACCAGCCTAAATGAGCCAAATAAAAATGAATAATGTCATAGATATAAACTATTTTACAAACTGCTGATGTGGTGAGTGATTACTGGTAATTAAAAAAGTGATATTAATAGTGAGTCTAGATGAAAATCAATAAGAGATTAGCCACATCAAGATTTTATAAAAATATTATAAAATAATTTGTAACGATAACATTACTCAATAAAATAGTACAAATTTTAGAGAGAATGACACAAACAATCTAGTTGGTCCCTACTAACTGCCCTACTGGTATAACTATTAATTTGTGCACTAATTAAGGCTTTTAAAACTGCATTCAATTGCCCCATGACAGTTAGGCTTTTTCAGTTTTTCAACTCAAGCATCATTATCAGTAGCTTTTGATGTTTCTAACTTTTCAATCACGACAATGTTGTTCGCACCCGGCTATACTAAAGCATGAAGTATTTTCATATTTTCCAACAAAATAAGCTCTGACTTAAGGCTCAGTCAACTTCTCTCTGTATGCTCTTTTTTTTCTTTTTTTTTTTAATTTTTTTTTTATATTAATAAACTCTTTCTGAATGATAATGTAAACACCTCCTTTCCTCTCTTTTTATTTTCTTTATCTTTATTAATTTGATACAAATCTATCAAGAATCTTATAACTCAACTAATTGGCACTTTTCGGTGTGTTAATAACATCCAGAATTCAAATCTCCCATCTCCTATTATAATAATTGAATTATTAAAAAAAATATAAATACAAATTTAGGTGGCGGGTAGTGATGCGAATAGACAAATATAACTATATTTTTTTCCAGGCCGGTTTCCTTGTTACAACCATTTTACATGATTATAGTTTCGTTGCCATAGATGTTACTAATTGGAAGTTGGAAAGGGTCAACTATGCCAGAAATTGCAAGAAGGCAACTAAAACACAGTTAATCGTAGGCAAATAATAAGCAATGAGAGCAGATTCTAAACAAGAAAAAGCAATGAGAGCCTATAAAAATTCGAGGATTTACTTGTACAACAGAACTCAGTTCATTACCCAAATGCCCCACTGTTTTAATACCTCTCAAAAACAAAGCAATTGCTTGTCCATAACTGCACTCGAAGTCACTGCTTCAAATTTGTCCTTTATGGTTGCTTTTTCAGTTTATAGAGACCATAATTGCCATTAAATCCTCTTCTAGATGATGAGAAAGTTAGAAACAAACAAACGCCGTATTTGACCTTTTAGTTAACAAGATGTTAACATTTTGTAAAATCCTCTACACGACCAAGTCTAGCATTTACTGGAAGCTAAACCCGTTTGAGAAGTTTCAACATGTGGCACGTCTAATTCTTGGTGTAGTTATAGTACAGAGACTTATTGTGCATGTTAAAGACAAAAGTAAGTGCACCACAATGCCGTTTTGGTATTGAATTATTGATCGTGCCAGTAACTATATTGACCCTTTCAAAAAGGTTGACAAATGGCAAAGTTTAAATCAGAAAATTATGGAGAAGTATAGGTAAGGACCCTCTAGCTAATCACCCTCCAACAGGACCACACTACACGAGCTCATTAATTGACCACTTCCTTACCAAGAATGATCTCTAACCTGTACTCTACTTCCTCAGTTATACAGTTAAATTCAATTATATAACTGCATTGATCAATGCAACATAAAAGTTGTTCCCTCTGTTAAAGAAAATTAAATTCAGCTATGTGGCTGTATCTAAGTTTTGTTCATCGCGCAAATGCACATACCTAAGTTTTGCCCCTCCCCCTTGTGTGACTGACTGACTGGAAAAAGCGTTCCTATGGAACTATGGTCTAAATACCTGTCTAAGGAATCCAAGTAGTCAGGTCACAGGTCGAATGATGATCATGTAAGAACTTTACAGACATGGTGCACAAACATTCGAGATGGACTCCAGCAATTAGCATACAACCTATAAAAATCGGCTTGAAAGGGAAAAATATGAGACAAATTACAATAAGGAATCCATAATTTTGGTTATTATATTTACTAAAGCAGAACTGGCCGTCTAGCATCAACATAGTACCACAATTCTGCAATGGAACAAGATTTAAAACCTTGATTTAACATTCCAAAGACCTCTATTACAGAGCACAATCATCAATCTACAGACTGCTGATTCATGAGTTCTTGTCATTTTTTTAAGGGAAAAAAAAATCTTTCATAACTTCCATCATTATTGATGATGTCCAGTGTTATTCTTCTTAAGCACTAATTTGATTCTAACACATCTACAGATAAAATCTCAGTGTCATTCCAGTTATGTCAAGTTATTGTCAAATGCAAGCAAAAGAAAAAAAAAAATTCATTATCACTGAAAATTATATTCTTAGGACTCAAAAGACGAAAAACAGAAAATTGTCTCCATTTGATGCCTCAATTAAAATTTAAACTCAATTATAATATTCTAAATAGAAAGCCACTGACCCCTAATGCAAATATGGACTCATCAGTTAAAATAAATTCTACACAAAGAATCAGAAATCATTAAGGTAATATACACCACGAGTGTTGGGAGAAGAAAAAAAGGGAAAGGGAGAGGGATCCTACAGTTGCTATTAGATAACAACAATTGAGAGCAACCACGTGAAACATTTTATTATACAAGGGCATGATGCTTGCTGAACACATTGATGAACTATATATCTCACACTTAACAACTAGAATAACATGATGAGATAATACAGAAAAACTTTTAAATTCTTCTAGCTATGGACCATTATGCGATTGCACATTAAAGCACATGCACTTATCTTTCATCGCTTCAGCCTCACTTCCATACTCTTTGAATCTGTACTCTTCCAGCTTGTAGGTAGAAGGCACCTTTCCCTCACTGTAACATTGATTGCAGAGACTAAAATGAGATTTCATCTCCTTGAAGCGGGACCCGATAATTGGGTAGCGGCAAACAGAGCAAACATGTTGGCCATGTCGGTTCCTATCTCCGGTTTCAAGCTTCAACAGAGTGGGCATGATACCGAAACCCCAATCAGGATCATCAAACATGACAAGAAATTCAGTGTAAGACATCAGTGAAGCATCTGTTTCTCCATGGATTTCCATCATCTCACTAACCCCTTGAGAAGGGACAAAGATAGCTCTCAATAATTTGACGTATCTGACAGCATCAACCCTTTTAATCTGCGAGATGCCTTCATTCACAGGACGCCACAAAAGAGCATCAAAAGCCACACGCTTGCGTTTCTCAGGAGGGCCACTACAAATGGGTGCAAGGACAGCAAAAAACATGCCCAAATCCACCCTGCCTGAACCCGCTTCATCCAAGACAGAGAGTATCCTCTCGTTTATGGCTTTGACAGCTCCTTGGAAAGTCTCAGGCTTCAGGAAATTAAGTAAACGGCGGAGAATTTCTTCCAAGATAGGTTTACGTATAGATTTCTCCGGAATGCCACTACCAGAATAAGACACCGGCACATCACCTTCAATCATTTCCTTCTTCAGAACCTCCAAATCACAACGACCCAACCTAGTGATCCTTTGAAAGGCCCTAATTTGAAGAGCACATGCCAAGTCCTGTCTCAACATGGTTTTCTCCCCCACAGTCTTAAATTTTAAGGGTTCCACAATGACAAATGATCCTTCCCCATTGGCACCCCCATTATTTGACTTCACCTTCTTTTTCTGCAGCTGTTTCAAATGTGATATTGCATCATGCAACTCAACCCTGTTCGTCATTTTCAATGCTTCCTTCAAAGCTTTCTTAGCATCCTCAGTTTCCCCAGCCCCCAACAAAGACACAGCCTTATTAAGCTGTGCCCGCCAATGATTCGGCCACACAGCCAAAACCCTAGTATACATCTCCGAAGCTCTCTGAAACCTACCCAAGTCCATATAAAGCCCACCCAAATTGTACAAAGCATCCACATGACCGGGTTTCAAATCAATAGCCTTCTGAAAAACCTCAATTGCCCTCTCATCCTCACCCATACCATGTAAAGCCGACGCCAAATCACAATGTGCATCAGCATAATCCGGTTTCATAAATATAGCCTCTTCTAAAGCCTTAACAGCTGCCCTATACTCCCCTACCCCAAACAAAGCACTACCCAACAATTTCAAAGCTCTAAAATGTGTAGGACAAAGTATAGCAGCTTCTCTATAATACTCACAAGCACTTAAAACCATACCTTCACCTTCCAGCGCAATGCCGAGATTGACATAAATCTGTGGGAGCAAATAACCCCATTGATTCCCACCGTTTTCCGCGGCCTCTAACGCCAACAAAAACTCCTCTTTCGCCTCCTTATGATTCCCAAGCACATAATGACAATTCCCAGCTCTGAAATGTGGCCTCACATCCACAGGTTGCAATTCACAAGCCCTTTTGAAACTCACCAATGCTTCTTTAAACAATTGGTGTTCATACAAAACTCTACCAATTGCCATGTGCCCATCAAATGCTTCCTCTCTAGACCTCGCCCCATCGGCCCGGCTTCTCAAAACCCCTAACTCCTTCACAAACAGTGCGTAGTCAGCTCCAGACTCTTCCCAAAACACCCTTTTGTCTGAAATCTCAGTCGAAGGTCCTAGCTCCCTTGACCAACCAGCATCTGAATACGCATCGAAATTCTCGCCTCTCAATTTCCCATCTTTCGCTTGCTTCGATTTCAACCTCTTTATCAAAATCTCCATGTCCTCGACTATCTTCCACGTGTCGTCGAATACGATCCCGTGGTTCGGCGAGATCGCCCAGGCTGCGATTCTCTGCTTCTTCTGACTCTCGAGGCCGAGTGCTCTCTCATCGGCTATCGAAGACGACGAAGCTTCCGAAATGCCTTTGGCTTCATCCAAATTGAGCTCCAACCCCAGCGCGTCGAAGTCACGGTCCACGTCACCAGCACCGTCGTCGTAGGTCCGCAAAAGCCCTTCGTAGGTTAAACCGTTCTCGCCGTCGATGAACTCGCCGTAGGTCCGGAAAACCTCGTCGAGAATCGCGTTGATTTGCTCGTCGCTGAACTTGACTCTAGGGTTCACCGCCACCACTAGCGCCGCCATTTCCTCTCGGTTGAGACCTCCGTCGCGGTTCACATCGAATTGTTGGAAAATTCTCTTCACCTTCTCTGATCTGCTCCCTCTAGTCGCCATTTTTAGGTTTTCAACAGTTTCAGACACAAAATCTGAGTTCAAAAAAAATAGTATATATTTTTGAGTATATATATTAGAGGCTAATTCATGAGGTGGGGTTAGTTAAATGTGTGATTGAGAGCATGATTTTGGGTTAGTAGTGGAGAGAGAGAGTGATTTGTTTTTGTTTTTTGTTCTCTGTCATTGGATCTGTAAAGGTGACCAAAAGCGAAGGAGAAAAGGAAAGAGAGAGAGAGAGAGAGAGGAACTCTCTCTTTTTTGGTTTTTCTGTATTTCTCTCTCTCTCTCTATGTTATCTTTCTTTCTCTCTCTATAGTTATCAATGGCTGTGATGATGATATGAGTTTTTGTTTTTGCAACAAACTGCACTTTCATTCAAAAACAAGAATTAGTTAAATTATGATTGGTTTTAAATTTTAAATTTTAGTTTGGTTATTGGTGAGGAGTGAGGAGAGTCGGGTACGGCATGTATATAATGGCTGGTTTAGGAAAAAAGATAAAAAGAGAGAGATGTTTGGTTGGCCAGCTGGATGGTGGGGCCATTATTTTCCAGTTTGGGTCGTAATTCACTTAACAGGATGTCGTGTTGTGGACCCCTTTTTGTTTTCTTTTTTTTTTTTGGATGGGAATCGTGTTGTGGACTTGACAATGAAAATTTTATATCATTCAACCGTCACTTATAATAGCTGGACCATTAGTTTCCTTGAATTTTAAGACTTTCTTGATTCTCAAAAGAAATAGTCTTTCTTTTTTTCTTTTTAGAAATAAAAGTCTTTCTTCTTCTTTTTTCTCCATAAGGAAAAAAATTTATATGTGTGGAAAATAAGCACATCAACATTTCACTATCATTCTCGTTGGTGATGAATTTTATTTTGCTAAAATATTTTTAGTTATTGAATTTTGATATAATTGAAATGGTATCATTTGATATCTAATCTTTTCTAAAAAATAAAAAATAAAATATTATTTTGGTTTTTAAATAGTTCAAGGATGAGAAATGATCTTTATTAAAGTTTAAGGATAGTGAGAAATGATCTTTATTAGAGTTTAAGGATAGAAAGTCAAATATTTTTTAATGCAGGAACAAAATACAAACTTTTCAATAATTTAGAGAAAAAAAATATTTTTCAAATTTTAAGAACAGAACATAAATTTTTAGTAAACTTTAGAGATCAAAGTTATCCAAAAAAAAAATATTTAGTCTATTTCAATGCTATAGTACTATGCATCATCATGGGTAATTTTACAAACATAATCATAGTGGGAGGCTGGAGGCTGGAGCCCACACTCCCTGTATATGTGTTGGTGTTGGCGTTGGTGGATGAGGATGGCAAATGTGATCCAATACCAACCCGTGGAGATGAATAAAATGACAAATCACACAAAATCCAAATCTAACACATGTTAAAAAAAAATCCAAATTTCTTTCCGCCTTTATTATCTTTGTTTTTTGGTAAACGACGCTTGGATTAAAATTAAAAAACAATAAATCTGTTACAATAAGTAATTTCAGCTTTCTCTCTAGCCAGTAAATCAACCACCACATCCGGTGAGTTATATAAAAGATGAACATCAAAATCATGGTTGAGATCTGCTTCCATACGAGCAAGGCAGTCAGCACAACCATTAGCTTCTTTGAACGCATGTGCCACCGTGTGATTAGGGAAGGCCTTTATCAGGTTCCTGCAATCAGTTAAAAGAGGTTCAAGCATTAGATTGACTACTGAGGGACTTGAAACAAGGTGTACAATAAATTCAGCATCCACTTCAATACAAATATTTTCAATCCCCAGCTGCTTGGCCACAATAAGTCCATCCTTCAATGCCCACAGTTCAGCAACAGTGCTTAGCATGTTTCTGAGTTTGTGAGTGAATCTAGCTACCCAGTCACCATTACTGCACCTCAGGATGCCACCCCCACCTGCCTTCATCGGGCTCCCAAACACTGACCCATCTATGTTAAGCTTTGTCCATCCTCTAGGGGGTTTAAGCCATCTCACTTGGACTTACATTCTCCTTGGTTTGTTCGGGCTATTAGGGACTATGACATAGAACTCCACTCCTTTTTTTTACGCAGCAAGCACCTGCGGCCTCTTCAATTTTCCCAATTTGAAAAATAGCCTTGTTCCTATGCAGCCATAAAGTTCACATCGCTTGGGGGAATAGGATTTTCCAAGGCACACGGGGTCTTGGATACATGCTAGTCTTCCCACAGTTATTTTTCAGCCAAACTTCCAGATTCAACCCAAAGAACTCCAGATTACCTTCCTCAATTCTCAAGTCTTTCCACGCAAATTTTGCCACCTTACAATCTCCGAAAGTGTGAAGGATTGATTCGGGACTTCCTCCACACAACTCACAAGTTGGGTCAAGATTTAACCCTCTTGAACAAAGAACTTCTTTCGCAGGAACACTGCGATAAGTGCACAACCAAAGAAAAAACTTTATTCTGGGTGAAGTGCTTGCTTTCCACACCCATTGATGATGACTAGTTTCAAGGTTCAAGATGTTAAACCCTTTAGCAATGAGGTAGGCAAATTTGAGGGAAAAGGAACCATCCTTAGAGAAAGCCCAAACTAGGATGTCCTCTTGGTTCGGGTTTGCCGCAACAGGTATGCCTTTGATTTCTTGCACAATCGTGTGAGGAAGATTAAAAGAGATGCTCTCCATATTAGCTAAAAAGCTCTTGACTGATAGCCTATTCTCCCCATCAGCAAAGGCCCTTCAATTTGATTTCTAAGAGGTCTAGATGGGAGCCAAAAGTCATCCCATACACATACCTTATCCCCATTAGCAATGGACCATTTCAGACCCTTATTAAAAACAATACCTCCATCCTTACAAGCTTTCCAAATGCAAGAGGCAGTCTGATTTCTTGTTTCACCCCTTAGGCATGCCGGAGTAAGATACTTGTTTGTAAGCATTTGAGCCCAAGGCATATCCGGGCTAGAGGCAATTCTCCAACAGAGCTTAGCCAAGATGGCAGAGTTTCTGGCTTTCATTTCAAAAATTCCAAGACCCCCCATGTTAATCAGAGTGCTAACCTTGTTCCATCCAACCAGGTGGAGCTTCTTTTTTTCCGTCATAGATCCCCAAAGAAAGTCCCCAGTCAGTTTGTTAACATCCTCACAAACCTTGGCCGAAAGCTTGTAGCACTGCATATTATATTCAAGTATTGAGGATTTGTTGCCTTTATGAGTACCAACCTTCCCGCTAGTAAAAGGCACTTCGATTTCCAGCCAACCAATTTGGCTTGAATTCTCTCCACAACAAATTGGAATTCATTTTGTCTCCTCCCCTTTATGAATGATAGGGAACCCAAGGTATTTCCCAAGGTTGTGAGTTTCACCAATGCTTGTCTGATTCACTATCTCCCTCATTTTCTCCGTTGCAACATTAGGCAAGAAAAGAAATTGTTATTTTGCTTTGCTAATTTTTAGACCTGCGAGTTGGCAAAATTTGTCTAGCACTTCAACTATAGCCTCAATATTGCTCTTATTAGTTTTGGCAAAGAGTAAGAGGTCATTAGCAAAGAAAATATGTGAGAAGCCAGGTCCACTGCGAGAAGCTTTAATCTTTTTCCAACTTCCCTCCTCACACTTCAGGTTGATAAGGGTGTTCAAGAATTCCATACATAGAATAAATATGTATGGGGAGATCGGGTCTCCTTGCCTCAAGCCGCGTGAAGGAAAAATCTCCCCAATCTGACTCCCATTGAAGAGTAAGGAAGCCGAAGTAGAGGAAATGCAGCTAAGGATTAAATCCACAATATCATAATGAAACCCCAAGCTCACCAACATACTTCTCACAAAGCTCCATTCCAGTCGATCATACGCCTTCTCCAAGTCGATTTTTAATATCATGAATATGCCTTTTTTTCTTTTGTTTCCACCTTTATTATCATGTCTGAATAAATCTCACAATTTAAATACAAAATACAAATTCCATGCTATTTTTCTTTCTGAACTATATGATTATTCACTCTAAAAAAAAAAAAAAAAAAAAAACTATATGATTATTGAACTATCATGCAAAATAATATTGTGTGTGGATGGTTGATTTTGATGTATTAAAGTGATCAACATGGGTTTAATTAATGGAGAGAATAGGGTTTTTTTATTTATTTTTTTTTTTATTAAAGAGAATTTCGTGGCTACAATGTTTGGTGAATGAAAAATTAAATAGAACTAATGGAAGGTTGTTGCGTTACACAATTTTGTTTTTGAACTTATTCCATAATTTTAATGTGAAACAATAAGTCAATAAATGAATAATTATTACAAAATGCTATGTTTACAATATTTTTACAACACTTTCTCAACAAATCATAAGTGGTATGTTGTTATGGGTAAGTAAAAAAGTAATTTAAGTTGTGAATTTTAAATTAAACCCAATAACAACTTACCACCTACGATTTGTTGTGAAAATATTGTGGACATAACACTCCTTATATTCACGTAAATTATGTTTACATGCTAATTCATGTGTACAATCTATTATCTGACTATCAGGTGTGTGTGTATATATATATAAAAAATACCTAGTTGAAATTGGCAATGCTATTGTCGATTTCAATGCAATTTGTCTTTTAATAAATGCATAAAATTGAAAAGCCCACTTTGCAATATCTTTTATTTTTTCATATATTTTTGCAGGAAGTGTAAAAGTCAAAAACTTAATCGAAAGGGATCCAAACAAAAATCTTCTAAATATAACAAATTTTACAACTTTTTTCATAACGTTTGGCTTTTTTCATAACATTTGATATTGTCAATTATAATTAATGCAACGTCATTTTTATATACACTTAAATTAGATTATAGTATAATTTTTATTTTGTATTAAAAAAACAATTATTGCAAAAATTGTGAAATTTATTGTCTCTTTAGACTTATTGATATAAAAACCTCACTCCCAACTTAAGGCAAGCAGAATTTGGCGACCTTTGTGGTTAGGGTGATGTAAAGCTAAACATTTATGCCTCTAGAGCAATAAAAGGGTATAACGTGGCAGGATAATTATATGGGGCTTTAATTCGATTGGATAGCCAGGTGCTTTCTGTGTGCTGTGAGTCTGTGACAAGGTCACAGGGTGGCTTTGCATGAAGATGGGATGAGACTTTCGGCGACCTGAGTTGTTGAGGAGAGTAAAGTTGTTGTAACTTCAAAGCCAATGAGAGAAGAGCTGCTAACACCACCGAGGATAACTCACCCATATTATCTCTCTTGGTACAATTTATTAGGAAAAATGAAATTAAAAAAAATATTTTTTATGTAATGGGTTGAACAAGTTATAAATCCAAATAATTAGGAGTTTTTATTTTTTGTTTTTGAATGAACTTTTGTTAAATATTTTGTTCATTTATTATTGTTTGACCTAATTTTGTTGTTGTTTGGGCTATGTTTGCTGTTATTTGGGTCAAATTTTTTTTTTTGTTATATGAGTTTTTAATTTTTTGTTTAAGGGGTTAAGAATTATGTTTGGTAAGCCAAGATTATTATTGTGATTATGCTAGGGACACAACAATTTTACAATATTCTTTAATTAGCATACCAAAGTATTTAAGTTAAATTAAAGATTGTGGTGGGCCCATGTATGAATTAGCATACTAATTTAAGAATGTTAAGGACACAACAATTTTACAATATTCCTAAATTAGCATACCAAAATATTTAATTTAAATTAAGGATTGTGATGGAACCATGTGTGAGTTAGCATACTAATTCAAGAATGTTGTGAAATTATTGTGACATTTTGTTGTGTTTCTAGTATTACTCTTACTTTTGTTGAACCCAAATTCTTAAATTTTTAAGTCAACGTGCTTAATATTTTTTTTTTTTAAGGTTGACAAAATAAGTGTAATTATGTATAATTTTTTTTGTAAGTATAATTTCTTTTATTGACAATTCAGGGTGTTATTATGAACACCTTAGCTCTGTGTAGAGCCACCACTACCCTTGGTTACGGCTGGATATCAAGCCTTTGTCTACATAGGCTTGCTTCTAGAGTTTAGGTGGTATTAGAAATCTTGTTTTTTTCCTTGCATAAGGAGGTCTTCCAATGTATTCACAAAAACAACAACAAAGCTAGCTTTGCATTACCTGATGAGGCTCTAAATTAAAGGGTAGTGATTGTTATACACAATGTGTAACAACTGAAATCGTGACTTGCAACAGGAATTACCATAAAGTAAATAATTATACTGTTTGGATTGAGGAACGTTCTCCTTTTATATATTACTCCCATTATGCACATTGATTTTTAGTCTTGTTTTGTTATAAACTATCACCTTTGATTAATAAAAAACACTTTAAGAGTCCGATTGGTTATAGTGAAAATAGGAAGGATAGAAAAGGAGAGAGAAAAGAGAGAAGAAGGGTCGGATTTATTAGAGTGAAAATAGAAAGGATAAAAAAGAAAAGAAAAAATAGGAGAGAAAATTGTGAAAATGAGTTTTGGTTGGAAATGGAGGGGGCAGAAAATAGTTGAATTGACTTCAAATATTATTGTTGAATTTTTTTTTTTTTTTTTGAGAAACTTATTATTTAAATTAGGAAAGTCAAACGATTATGGTACCCAACTACTAGTAGTCATAAATTAAAAACAATTTTGTTCGTCAGAAGAGAATTTAGGTTAGGTAGTTCTAGAATAATATTGGAGTTAGGGGATTATAGGGAAAAAAAAAAGTGGTATGGAAAAAATGTGCTAAACGTTTTTTTATTTATTTATTTTTTTCTAGTGAAAAACGTTGATAACTTACATACCGGACTTTTGATTTTATTTTATTTTAAATTGATAGTTAGAAAAATGAGAGAAATGATACACAGTGTTACTAAATTATAAAACTCCGTGTTGAATTTTTTCATTTTCTCATTATCTTAAGAAGAAAAGAATATTTTATGGTAAAAATTTAATTTTTTGAAAATTCATATATATAATATTACCTTCTTTTTTTTTTTGGAGGAAAGTTATATATATATTAAGGGAATTATTTATATATTTTTTTAGTAAAAGTTAAAAAGAATCTTACATTGTTTAAAACGTCAATAACATCATTCACAATTTGTTTCGAAATTACCAACATATGAACTATAATTTACTAAAAAAAGAAAAATAAGTGAACTATATTTACTAAATAAAATATATATATATATATATGTTCACAAAAAAAAAAAAAGGATGGACGGTGATTATAAATCACTTATTTCCGTTAATTAAAAGTGGTGGCAGTTATATTTCAAAGGTCAGCACTGATCCTTGTGTCAAAGACTAAGGAACGTAAGAACCAATTCTTTCTAATTTCCATCTCTGTCTTCTTAAAGCCAAATTCCGCTACACACACAACGTGACTCATTTTACAGCTTTTCATTTTCCTTGGGTTTTTTTTTTTTTTTTTTGTCCCAACATTTTTGGCTCATCTCTCTCTCTCTCTCTCTCTCTTCCTTTTATTCATTTTTTTTGCTGGTAAAACCATCCTCTGTTTCTATCTCCATTGCCTTCTTTTTTCTGATGTTTGGAGCTATCAACTTTGGGAGTTAAGAGTTTTGAATAAATTGAGAGAGAATGAGTAGTGAGGAGCTAACAATGCAAGGGGACATGGAGGGTGGGATTGGCTCAAGCCCACAAGAGGAGAAAATATTTGTTTCGATTAGAGTGAGACCTTTGAATGAAAAGGAGATATCAAGGAACGATGTTTCTGATTGGGAATGCATCAATAACACCAGCATCATATTCAAGCATACCCTGCCCGACCGCGCCATGTTTCCTACGGCCTATACATTTGGTATGCATATGTTTCTTTGATCATAATAAAAGACGACATATAAACTGACGTGACAATGAATATGATAAATGTTACGTCAATGATGTTTTGTTTTTAAAAACTAACACGTATAAGGTTGTTAGGCTTATGTAGGAAAATCTGTTGTCTTGGTTATAGTTTGTTAAAGTCAATCATCTCTTGTGTTTGTAAATGTCATATTGAAGGTGCCTTAATGAAATGGTATGTGTAATGTATGTCAAAATTTTTCTACCATCTCCTGTGTCTTTTAAATGCCGGCCAATTCAATAGCTTAGAAGGTGTTTGAGCTCAAGCGTGAAATACTGAAATTGAAAGCATGTACGTGGTAGTGGTATGATATGAACCCCAAGAAAATTTAGGCTTTTCTAGGAACATTTAGTTTTTATTTCAGATAGAATTTCTTGCAAGAACTTACTTTCTTTTTCCTTTTTATTTTGCCTTTGGCAACCAATGCATTGGAAACAGATAGAGTATTTGGGGCTGACACCCCTACAAAGCAGGTGTATGAAGAAGGAGCCAGAGCTGTTGCTCTTTCAGCAGTCGGTGGTATTAACTGTGAGTATTTTTCTTGACCTTATCTTCTTCCTGATATTCTAATACATTTGCAGACTATTGATGATGATGTATATGTACAGCAAGCATTTTCGCATATGGGCAAACCAGCAGTGGAAAGACGTACACCATGACCGGAATTACAGAATGTGCAGTAGCAGATATGTACAACTACATTGATATGGTATGTATAAAATTTTAGCATCACATGCATACAACTTATCCATATTCCTTGGCAAATTAGCATAAGTTTGACTTGTTTTATCGTCTTTTAGCATAAAGAAAGACAATATTTGTTAAAGTTCTCTGCTATGGAGATCTATAATGAAGCCGTTAGAGACCTCCTCAGCTCCGACAGTGGTCCACTTAGACTTCTAGATGATCCAGAGGTAAATGGTGTTTTTTTTACCCCCTCTTTTTGTACCATTGTTCTTTAAAGGTAGTTTTACGTGAATCATCTTTCATAATTCTATGTCGCTTTTAACAGAAAGGTACTGTTGTTGAGAGACTTACAGAGGTCACTTTGAAGGATTGGAGCCATCTGAAGGAGCTCCTTTCCATCTGCGAAGGTAAGGGAACTTGTATTAGATTATTGCACAAAATGATTTCATATTCATGTTACAGTTGTTTCACTATATGGATATTATATTGGTATCTGTGCAATGCATGCTTGCAGCTGAAAGGAAGATAGGAGAGACTTCTCTAAATGAGACTAGCTCCAGATCTCATCAAATTATGCGACTGGTATGCACATCAAATTACAAATGATTTATTATATAAGACACGTTTTACTTTTATTATAAATTTATGGATTCTATATCTATTCCACAGACAATTGAAAGTACTGCTCGTGAATATAGAGGAATGGAAAATTCAAGCACTCTTGCAGCTCAAGTGGTATGAAATAGTTATTATCCATGAGTGACTAATAATAGGTTTATTCCCAAGGTTCAGTTGGAATGGTTGTGCTTCAAATGATAAATTACTTAAGTTGGCTTCCTTGTACAGAATTTTGTTGATCTTGCTGGTAGTGAGCGCGCTTCTCAGACATTATCAGTTGGTACAAGATTGAAAGAAGGTTCCCACATAAATCGCAGTTTACTAACCCTAGGAACTGTAATCCGCAAATTAAGGTCTGCTTATCTTTCTTTTTCAGCAGTTAAATTTTCAATTTGTCTGTCAAATGGTAGCTAGAATATGCAAAGTGAGGATAATTGCATGACATTGAATATGACTGTATTGCTTTGGTAATTGGGTATTCTTAGATGACCTTCAGATTTAAGTCCAACTTGATTGTCTGCTTGCCTTGAAAAGAATGAAAGAGATTGATATGATGCTTTCAAGCCAGTACAGTACATAACTTTTGCTAGTGAATTCCATCCTTGATGAACGCTACCGAGTGTACATGGAGGGAAGGTGTATCATTTTGCATCATGTAATACAAGCAACCTAGGGAAGGGGTAAAGTCCTGAAGGAAGCTAGAAGTCAATTAGTCTTTCCTCCCGTGTTCATGGTTGATCCATGTTTATTACCAGCTTGCCAAACTGAGCTTTCTTTACAGGACACCCTTATGGAAATCGTGTTTGCAGACTCTAGTCACTGCTCTAAGATTTTGACTCGCACCTTCTGTTTGTGATTGAGTCTATCAAGCAGTATTCCTGAAATTCTGTATACAGATCAATGTTTTTTTCTTTTCCTTTTGCCTTATTGGCCAGGACTAGTTACTTTTTGAAGAAAACATATTGTTAAAAATTTTTGAGGTCACTGAGCTGGGGCTAGAGCATGTAAGTCTTTTATATGCAACATATAGTAATGTCTTAATTGCTATCCTGGCCAAGTTAGCTTTCATTCCCTTGTTATGTTGTGCAGACTGTAGCTTTGTTTGTTTCTTTTCCTCACAATTCTAATGTAATATTTGTGTTTGATCCTGCTTCAACTTTGAGCAAAAGACCAGGTCATGTTATATAGGATCTTGAAGATAGATGTGATTCTGTTCAATTAATTGGAGGGACTATGAATGTTTCCATAGCAGTATTTATTCCTTTAGATTTTTCTGGCTTTTATGTCTGCTGCCTATTTAATATCTTCTCTCTTGTTTGGGGGCTTGGGACTGGAAGATTCAAATTTCTTATTTTTCCCCCCAGTTCATTTGAACTTGTTGCCTTCTTTATTGTGAACATAGCTTAATTATTTGTTCGTTGTTGATCTACTGCTATGACTGGTGCAGCAAGGGAAGAAATGGGCATGTTCCTTACAGAGACTCTAAGCTGACACGAATTCTGCAGAACTCCCTGGGAGGCAATGCCAGAACAGCCATTATTTGCACCATGAGTCCTGCACGCAGTCACGTTGAGCAATCAAGAAACACCCTCTTGTTTGCGAGTTGTGCTAAGGAGGTGACTACTAATGCACAGGTCAATGTGATGATGTCAGATAAGGCTATGGTAAAGCAATTGCAGAGAGAATTGGCTAGGCTGGAGAATGAGTTGAAGAGCTTAGTATCAGGTTCCATCACATATGATTTTGCTGCCTTACTGAAGGAGAAAGATCTTCTGATTGAAAAGGTATGAGATGAATGTCTACCACTCAGCTTCTACAAATAACCTTGCTATTTGGCAAGCAGACAAAACAAAGGTTAAACAATGACATTTTCTGTTACCTTGAGCTTTTTCACTCCGTAATTTCTTTTTCTTTTCTTTTTTTGAAATATTTTTTATTTCTTTGGTCATGTATACATAGTTTGGGCCCCCTTGGCTCTTTCCGAGACAACTTAGAGAAAACATAAAAGATTGTTTGAAAAATCAGTAACAGTTACAGTCTGCTTTACCCTTTTTTTTTTCTTTTTTCTTTTTTTTGGGTTCAAAGCAATTACTTTATTCTTGTAAGATCAAGCAAACTTGTCTACTTAGAAAAGGCATATATTTTAAGGAAGATTAATTGCTATTCACCTACTAATCAAAAATTAATATTCCAAATATAATCCTAACAATTATATCAAAGAATTAAGAAGGTACATCAAATTTGATGACAAGGGACAAATACTGGACATCCATTTGCACATAAATTCTTTTTGAAACTTATCCTAACAAAAAACAGATATTATGGAACATCCATGAAAGGAAATGTGTTTGTAATATTTGGAAGAGCTAGGTTATTATGCAGGACAAGAATTCTTCACTACTAGGAGATTAAACATAGGAATTGACATCAATCACCTTGTAATTTGTTCACTTCCTGCCCCATATCTTGGATGAGGCGAAAGACCCATTAAGAAGCTCCTTTATTCAGATGCATCTTGATTTTAAAAAACTTCTTCAGTGAAATGTGTATATTTTTAACATGGTTGAACTTTTACTTGATTTAGAACTGAAAACTAGTTGAGTTTGCCAAAGTTGTTGTAGTATGGCGTTTGGTGCTTGGAATTTGAAAAGGAGGGTTGTGTTAGCTGTTTAAGTTGGAACATGGTCTATATAAAATAATATTATTTTCCTCTTACACAAATTTTGCTCACATGTTCAAGTGTGGCTCACATTGCCTTTTTATGCAGATGGATCAAGAGGTTAACGAATTGAAACAGCAACTTGATCTTGCTCAGTCTCAGGTCGAGAATAGACAGCAATCAGATGGAGAAGATAGAATTCTAAGAATTCATGATTATTCTGTATTAGAATCATTGAATCTAGTCAATCCTCCTCATCTCAATTTAAGTCCCAGAACAAGCAATATGCCTAGAGATTTTGACGAGCCTAACACGCTTAATTCCAGCCAGAATTACCAAAAGATTCCTGAAGACAACTTCCTGCTGGATAGTACTCCTAAGTTTGTTGGCCCTAATCCATATAAGGTTTGGGAGGAGATTGCTCAAAGGGCTGACGCAGAATCTGAAGATAGCTGCAAAGAAGTGAGATGCATTGAAGTGGAGGAATCACAAATGGATGAAAAAATAGAAGCCACTCCTTCCTTACATGGTCCTAAAGAAATAGCTGGACAATTACCCTTGCAAGAGGTAATGAAAGAAGACGCTGTAACATCTCCACAGAAGGGAGTTAAGGAGGCTATGAGTGAAGATGCTATAACATCCCCACAGAAGGGAACTAAGGAGGCTATGAGTGAAGACGCTATAACATCCCCACAGAAGGGACCTAAGAAGGCTATGAATGAAGATGAAATATTGTCTCCATATAAGCAATATAAGAAGGTTATGAATGAACGCGCATTATCATCCTTAGAAAAGGAAGCTAAAGAGTTGAGTAATGCCAATGTAGATTGCACTTACGATGATCTGAAGCAAAAAATTCAGAGCATGCAAAAGGCCATCAGCTGTCTTATCAGTTTCTGTCCTTCAGAGCTATCTCCAAGTTCATCTGAAGCATTTATGACTAAATCTGGAAGCTTGAAATTAACTAGAAGCAGAAGTTGCAAGCCAAGTCTCTCACCCATGCCATCTTATAACTTCGAGAAGGCAGAACGGAATGAGAACTCACTACCTGTTTTGCTTCCAAAGGTCTTCCATGAAAGACCAGAAGACAATCAACAAAAGATTGCTGCATCAAAGTTTAGTTCCAATGTTGGAAAATTGTCTAGAAAAAGTTCCCAAAGTTCTTTTAAGAGTGATTGGACTGAATCTCAATACAGTGACAAGTCTGATTCAGAGGATACTAGAAGCATTCTCAGTTTTGCTACAGAATCGAGTGAAGCAGCCAGACGTCAGTCCAAGAAACAATATGATGAAATGGTGAGAAAGCAAAATCTCTCTCTCTCTCTCTCAATTCTTTTGGTTCTCATGCAAGTCATCTCTTGTAGGTTGACAATTATTATATTGTTGGGTAAAACTTAGGCACAATATTATACCTAAAGAATTGTACCTAAGTTTTGTCTTATATCATTTATTTGGAGTACCTCATATCATCCTTTAGACGTCACTTGAACCTCATCATTTTAGTCAACAACTAGTAAACATATAATAAAGAAATTATCGGTTATGATATCCATTTCAGCATTTACTATATATTGTGCTCAAGTTTTAATAATTCCTGTATGTTATTTACAAGACTGCAGGGAGATTGATTTTTACATTTTGGCAATAGCACAATTAATCTCATTTATATCCTGGTGCTATGATACATAAAACAATTATGGATGCATGTTTTTATGAAAAATTTTGTTTGTATAAGGCCAATAGTGCTGTCATCATGTTGCCCTATAACAATGACTCTAATAAGCGGTCTGTCTAGTTTTCTTTTGCTTCCTTTGGGGGTTTGTAGTTTTGTAAATCGAATTCTTATTATGTGCTCCCGCTCTATGGGGCCTTTCTTTTTGCTCAAAATGAAGCTGTCCAGTGCCTTGTGGGGATTTCTCTTAGTGCTCTCATAGGCTTGATTACTCCTACTCTTAGATATGACCGTTCACCATTTCTTTTTGGAGCGTTCATTTTAGAAGTAATGCCTTATGGGTTTTTACACCTAGACTTTGTTGTTGGAGGAAATTATATTGAGAACAAACCAGCTTGATTTGTTTATAGATACAAACACTAGAACTACTGTACGGTGTTGGTTTCAGAGATCAGTTAGATAAGCTAGATAATGGATATTTCTTTTGGAAATTTTAGGCAGTTTGACTTCCTCCATAATCTTTATCATGTGCCCTGTAGCCAAGTGGTACTGCTTGGTTCTTCCCAGAGAGAGAATTTAGTTTGAATCTCCCTCCCTCGCCTGTCCTTTTTTTTAGAAAGACTATTTTTTTTTTTTTTTGGGGTCAAAATATGTCCTTTATTATGTCATTTTTATGTGTGATAGGTACAAAGGGCCAGAGCCATGACCTATGAATCCAGAGACAATGTAAAAGATGCTGGCCTGGATGCTTTGCAGCCTGGCTTTGATTGGTCCATCGAGTTTGAGAGGAAGCGGAGAGTCATAATTGAACTTTGGGATGCATGCAATGTACCACTGATCCACAGAACCTATTTCTTCCTTCTCTTTAAAGGTGAACCTTCAGACTCTGTGTACATGGAAGTAGAGTACAGAAGGTTGTCCTTTCTCAAGGACACATTTTCACATGGAACTAGCAGAACTAAAGAGAGTGATCCAGCTTTAAGGTATAGAATTTCTCTTCTTTCTGGGGATCCATATTAGACACAATCACACAAGCACAAACATACATATGCACCCCCAAATGTAGATTATTAAGATAGTATTATAAAATTTAAAATTTTGATACCACGAGCTCAAAATTAAAAAAAAAAAAAAAAGGTGATGAAAATAAGAGACCCTTGTGATTCTTTTGAAGAAATGTTTCTAAAAATGTATAAAAGCAATGTAAACTTTTATTGTTTTGCAATTGATCATATTCGTATGAAATCTCTCTTATAGTATTCTTAGCATGATATTAATAAGGAAACTCATTACATTTACTGAGTCATGCAAGAAACTTATACTTGCATATTCATCCATAGGTATTGGATATGTCTCATTTGTTAGAAAGTATGAGGTGTAGATACTGATGCATATATAAAACTGCACAAGTAATCCTTAAACGATTTCCTTTTTAGTTCCAACAAGCAATCTCTAATATCATTGTTTTTGGTGGGGGGACAGTGCAAAGGCTCTCAAACAAGAGAGGGTAATGTTGTGCAGGAAAATGCAGAAGAAGTTCTCGAAAAAGGAACGAGTACTCCTTTACCAGAAGTGGGGTATTAAGTTGAACACAAAGCAAAGGTGCCTACAATTGACATACCTCTTATGGAAGGACACAAAAGACATGAACCTTATAAAGGAGAGTGCTTCCCTTATTGCAAATTTGATGGGGTTTGTGGAACCAGGACAAGCCCCCAAGGAGATATTTGGACTCAGTGTCATACCTCGACCAGTAAACCAGAGAGCGTTTAAGTGGAAACACAGTTTGTCTAGTTTGTCTTCTGTATCATAAGTTTGTTGGAATTAGGGAGGTACATTTGTTGATATTTGGTCCTGCTTTGCTGTTCACTGGTTCAAATGAGCTTATAGGGTGTTCAGTTTTATCTCCAATTCTAAAAGTAATGTTTCTTCTATTTCGAAAGAATACTAATTGAAAGGCTTGTAAGGGAGTCTGATTGCATTTAAACGTTATTCTTTTTTTCGTTTAGGAATGCATATCTTTTCAAACTTCTTGGCTGCATTTGCTTTTAACGAACTTACTTGTTTTTGCAGTTAACTGGTAGTTCTGCCACTATCATCATTGGTTATTATAAGCCTAAAAATAATCCATATCCGTTAGTTAAAGAATATTGTACAACCAAACTCATTTAACATCGTGTTGATATTGTTTCTAAGAGTGTTCATATCCCTTAGCAACACTAGCTAGGAGGCAAACCCAAAGAGCAGAGGCAGTATATGGTGTTTTACTTTCAACCTTCAACATAGAGCATCACACTCACATTGTGGGTCCTACAAGGTGAAAAATTATACCCATATTCAGGTATATATATCATCTCTCACACAACAAGTGGGCCCACTGGTGTGTGGGACCCACCTACTGTGAGGGAGATATTGCATATACCTGATACAAGGTATACTTTCTCCTACAAAGTGAGTGTATTTCAGCTTGCATGTAATGAAAAGACAATATACTTATCTTGCCTTGCAAGTTGACCTTTTTATGGCTTGCCAAACCACAATAACAGAAATCCATCCATATGATTTTTCACTATCCTATCTCAATCAGCCTATTGGGCAACAATTCTGACTATCTTCCCCACCCCCCCGCCCCCCCCCCCCCCCAAAATATAAGTATGATGTTTATATTATTGCAAAATTATTATGTAAGGTAATCATTTGAATATTTATCATTTTATTACTTTTTTAGGACCTATATTTCTAATTTCTAATGCCTATTTTGTTTATATTTTTTAGCTCAAAACTAAAGAGTTTGGCCTAAATAAAATAAAATTTCATACATTTCAACCGAAAATTTAAGAAACAAAAATGAATTTTTGAGGCTCAAAACTAAAAAAAGACAACTTACAAAAAGAATCAATTTAAAGCCCAACTAGTCCAAAATGGACCAAAATTGACAAAACTGGACTGAACTGAACAGACTGAAGTAGGCTAAATGGCCTAATGGACCGAAGTTGTTTATAGATTTATAAGACATACAACAAAATTTGTGATAACTATAGTATCACTAAAAAAGAATTACACATTTATTTATTATGTTGTTGATGTGAAATTAACCAATCATGTCACTTTGTGAATTTTTTAGTTAGTAAATAATATCGTTTAAATGTTTCTTTTTACTATTAATAATTAAATGAAAACATTCATAAAATGCATTATTTAAAAAATTTAATTGTTTGATTAATATTAATTTAAAAAAAAAAAAAAAAACTTAGATTGACTTTATGTACTAATTGATTTGGGAAAAATAATTAAATTAACTTATTTAATTATTTACTAATAGATTTTACAATTGAAATAGACCGCAGTGAACTGAATGGACCAACTAAACTGAAATGCTACACTGGTGTGGCTCAACAAAATCATAATAACAACAAATGCCACACTTAAACTTTAACAACCCAACCCTACGTGCGGCACAAAACCTTCAAAGATGCGAAGTTAAATAAGAACTTAACCAGCAACAAAACTGCCACCAATGTGATCACCAAAAAGAAAAATAATACTATATACACTAATTATGATTCGAGGACAGCTCCTTCAGTAATTTTCCATCCTGACCTGGAACTAGACATTTCGTATCTCGTTGTGTAGATTCTGCTGTTGAAGGCATTCTGCTCTGGATGGTCCACAACAGTTAGATGGGCTGATTCTTCAAGGGTTGCTTCCACCACAGCACGCCTCCCATCTAGTGAGACGGTGATGCTGTCAATAGTGAGGTTCAACAGATTATAGTCATAGAACCAACCGAGCTGGGCAATTTCAGATGCACGATCTGTCCATATCTTCAACATCTCTCCGTCCAAAACCTGCCAATCCTCAATATCAGTGAAATGTTCAGAAAGATATTAACTAATATTTGGTAACTAACTAGATATTCTAAAGATAAAATGCATCAAAAAAGACCTTCATTAGCTGTCACAGACAATCTACTGACAAACTCCAGTTTATGCATAGCTTAAACAATTTACTGCCTACCTTGATGCAATATAAACTCAATATACTGCACTGTAGTACAATGTTGGCATTCAAACAACAAAAATTGCCCAAAACAAAAGACAGAACAGGTCAAGAATATACTATATTGAAAAGCGGCTTAACACTGGCATAGACAAGTAAAGCTGTAACAAAGAAAAAAGTCATCTTTGATTGTATATGTGTGACAGAAAAGTAAGCAAAAGGGTTTCAGTATGCTCAAGTAAAATTCAAACTTTTGGTGCAGAATTTTGCCCGGAATTAACTTTAAGCACGTCTAACATGAATAATGAGTAATATCTTTCTGTAATCCTTTCACACACACACACAGCATTATAATAAGGAAGAGAAAAGAAGAAATCCATACTGGATTTTTGCCATTCACAGGAGGAACCAACCCCCACCCCCGTCTCTCTCTCTCTCTCTCTCTCTCTCTCTATATATATATATATATATTATAAGGATTTTTTAATTATGTACCGTTCACATCTGGTGGCTAGCTCATGGAAATGATCCCTACTAATTACCAGAGACTCCGGGCAACAAACTTACCTCTGGCAGTCTTTCTATGTAATGATCTGGTCCAAAGGCTTGAGATTTAATATTCTGCCATTTGCGAACTAGATCCTCTGCAATCCTTGCATCCATTTTGGGTAATTCCTCTCCAGCTTTTTCATCATCTAGGCCTGAAATTTAAGGCATGATGTGATCAAAATGCCTGATTCAACATTTATATGCATCTTGTGAAGTCGAATATTCATTACATCAAGTGTTACATATCAAATCTAAACATGCAAAACCAATTGCAGTCAAGGAATTTGGAAGTTAATCTAATACACATCTCAAAAGAAAAATAATTTCTAAGGAATGTCTAATTTGATCAGATCTCGTAAATTGAAGGAAATGGTAGTCAAGAAGTGAAATGACATTTATTTGTAGAGATGTTGCTTTAGATCGAGTCAAATGGCCTGAAGAATTCATGTAGCTGAGTATATGTATCATTGTGTCATACCTACACTGATGACATCAGATGCTGCTGCAGTACCAACTTCTTTACGTAAAACAGACGAACCATGCTTAGCTGGTAAATACCTCAAGCCAACCAAAGTCATTAGTCCAATGACCACACCAGCACACATGATCTTCACACTTGAATCTTTAATTTTGTCAATAATCAATTCTTCTTCATGGATTTCAACAGAGCCATTGCTTCCAGAAATCTCAGCTAAATTGGCAGAATCACCTCGATCAGATTCTCCAAGAGGCTCTTCACTTTCCACACTGGGAACAGAGTAATTCATGTCACCATCTTCTTGATGCCCTGCCCTCTGATCCCTGTGACTAAGAGGAAACACCTTCTGCAACGCCTGTATTGCACTAGCCTTTACATGATCAAGAACTGCAGTAGCCTCAGCGCCAATCCTCACTATGGCTGCTGCTGCAGCTAAGGGTGAACCACCAACTCCCTCCAGCCGTTCTAAATACCTTAGGACTTTAGGATCATCATAGTAATCCCCAAGCTTGAACCATATATTTTTAGTATCTCTAAATCTGGGAAAAACCACCTCCATCAACCATGTCTCCAACAGTTTACAAAGCCCAGGAAGATCCTTGTCATAATCATCCTTTGAGTTCTCCAAGATAAATTCTACAACAGATGGATTTCTGAAAGGTGAATTATCACTATCTAAGCCCAACCATGAGCGACACTCATCAAGCTCCCCTACAAGTAGTGAACAAAGGCCCCTCTCCAATGCAAAGTCTACCTCAAGGTTTCCTCTGGGAGTATCAGCAAGGACAGCATTATCAAGAGCTGTTACTTGAGTTTGCTGAAGTTTTTGGAACAGGCTATCAGCGTCTTTTATGAGATGAGGTTTTTTACCAACAAAGGCTTGTGCAACAAGTGCAAGTGCCACTCCATAAACTTCAAAACATTCTGCGGGCACGGTTGGTGGTGTAGCTACATATAAATCGACCTTTCAAGGAAAAAAAAGTCAAAATAGATATTAATAAAATTGAGTTTAAAACAAAAACTTTCACGGGAAAGAATTGAAAAGATAATTGATGATAATACCTGCTCAGCTGTTGTCATACGCAAGAATGCTTCATTCAGGAAATCCTCACGTGTGAATCCTCCAGCGATAACAGCAGCTCCTCCTCCCCCAACTGCCCACAAAATGTTACGCACACCAAGGAGGCCCTCTTCCCTTCTTGAGCGGTATTCATCACCTAGGGGTAGGGCTAGAAGTTCCAGAACACAACGTGGGGTAATTTCTTCCAATGTCTCATCAATCTGTGCTTCTAAATCTGGTGAAAGACTACTAGCCCCTTCTTCCTATAAGCCCAAGATAAATATATCACTTTTCTACAAAAAAAAGATTCTTAGCAAGCTACTAAAGATTGAAATTCAGAATTCATCACACTGACACCTGATATTTTCCATTCTTCTCTCTCTCCCTTTTACTTTATTTTTTTTTTTTTATAACATGAAACCTCATTAAGGCGGCCCTTTGAGAGATACACGACCCCACCCACCAGAACTGTGTATTAGGTAATCTCCTAGTTTGTATTTCAGGCACGATTAATGCAGCATTTGTAATCTCTTTGATTGGCAACCTAAATGGCATGCTAATACACGGCTTTCTATCCAAAAAAAATTCTATAAGCAAATCTCCTTATTATTGATCAGCATGTAATGCATTGCCAAAACCACTATAGAGGTGAGAATTAACATTCAAAAAAGAATGAAAAGCATTTAACTCAGAGATATAGTAAACCTGCAAGAGCTTCAAAGCCCTCCCGAGGACCTCGCAACCCCGAATAAAATCCGGGGGAGACAATGCCATTGCGTCCCTCGACATGTCGACATAAGCAAGTGCCAACACCAACACAACATCTTGCTTGAACGATTTGGGCAGCCTCTCTCTAAGCAAACTCTCTCCAATTTGAATAACAAGCTCAGTCTCTCCAGCCTCTTGCAACACGCACAAAGCACCAGGAACCTACAAAAAAAATGCATTAAATTTTTGTATAAGCAACCAAACAGGGCATGAGAGAATTGGCAATTGGCAAAATTACTACCTTGTCCCAGGGGACTTGGGTGAGAATGGTGTCGAGATGATCTTCACTGAGGCCTTGATTGTAGTCTCTTCGTGAAGAAGGGTTCGTGAGGGTTTCGCAAGCGGCTTGGAGGATTTGGCGGCGGCTAATCAAGGCGTCGTCGGTGAAACCGTACTGTGGAGGCTTGGAAACCCTAGCTTCGTAAGCGCGCCTAATGCCATCGCCGAGGAAATGCGTTTCGGCGCCGAGGACACGGTAGAAGTCGATAGGGATGGACACGTGGCGTTCCGGAGGAGCTAGCGGAGGAAGAAGAGTGGCGGTGGAGGAAGAATGGTCGGAGGAGGAGGAGGAAGGTTCGGCGAGGAATTGGAAGTCGGCGATGAGGCGGTCGGCCCATTTGCTGGCGGAGCAGGTGGTTGAGAGGCTGAGCTTGTTGTGGGATTTTGAAGAGTAAGGCGGTGGGAGTGGGAGTAATAAAAGTCTTGGAGTGCTACAGAGCCCAATGCTGAGGCCCAGGGGTCTCGAGGCTAAGGTTTCCATTGAAATTGAAGCGCCAGACTGCTGCCTTCAAAGTTATTATTAGAGTTCTTTTGCTTTTGTTTTTTTTTGTTTCTTTCTACGAGGGTAGTGACGCTCGCTCTGCAGAGTTCACTATCCCTGAACAAGTGTGATCCAGTTGTAGATTTTAATTATCGTTATATTTTCATATGGTACCGATATAATCGCAAATCCGTTGTAGTCTAGTTGGTCAGGATATTCGGCTCTCACCCGAAAGACCCGGGTTCAAGTCCCGGCAACGGAAATGGTTTTTTTTTTTTTTTTTAAATCAGAATTTTAAAGACAACATGACTCACATCTGAATGAACTGCCTCAAATGATCAAGGGTGTTTCTTATTAACTGAAGCCAAAGCTACTCCAGTGAAAGTCTTTGAAACCTCCATTAAAGGCACCCAATTCCTCGTTTTTTAAAGGTAGCTCCAGTGGTAGTTTCATCCATCCTTGAAGACTCCTTTTATATTCACTAATAAATACAGTTGTTGGTATTACAAAAGATATTCCACTCTGGCTAATTATGGTTATTGGTGAAACCTTTACTAAGCAACTGGTCAATAAATTTATATTTACATATTATATTTATAAATCGAAAAATTGGAGATTTGTTTTGAAATAGAAATTTAAAGTGATTATTACTAATATTGTTGGGGAGATAATATATGGTAATGCTAGGACTACGAAAAAACACATAACTTGTCTACGTGGCAAGTTATGAATGGTGAAATTGTAGCAAAAGTTATTAGTTTTGTTGTGGTCTTAGCATTTTTGGGTAACATATAAGATATCATTTAACCCAATAGCTTAAATCAATGAATTTGGGCACAACTATTTTATCTTGGGAGAAGTTTACGGAAAGTTTAAGAGTATTGGTTTAAGTAATATTTTAAGAAATTTTTTATAAGAAAAGAATAAAAAAACAATTAACTTTTTTTTTACAAATTTTTTATTTTTATCATAAAAGTAGTATTAAAACTTTTCTAAAATAACCCATTAACAAATGCCCTAAGAGCATCCGTTAACATGACCCTATTATATTAATCAAAACCACTTATTCTTTTCATTATTATTAAATGACATTATGATTTTTAGTTTGTACACATCATCCTTTCATTAGAGAAACTTAACGGATATTAACAGAATTTGATTGATTTGTAAATAATTAGTAATATAACTCCTTTTGATAAAGCCATACCATTTTTTGCGTTAATAAAAAGGCTTATGATCTATCTTTCAATATTATACACACTTAATTACACAAAGTAAATTTGTATTGGACCATTTGCAACAGCTAATATTTATAAAATTTGATGAAATCCATGAGCACTATTGTTTATTCAAAGTACCATTATGACCAGAATAGTTTAAGAAACCATTTTAAGCATCAAACACTTTAAAATTATTAGACAATTCACATCCCTCAGGTCACATTGCATTGGACCAGATGAGATGGCCAATCCCTCGTGATAGTAGTTCACAAGAGTTAATGATTCTCTCCCCCAATGACCAAATTTAAAGAGCGCAGAAAGAGACCCACCCCCACCACTGTTGAACCTTTTGGGGAAGAGGGTAGGAAAGCCCAAGAGACTAAAAAGTAGAAATAGAAAAGAGAAAACACAAAAAAACATATGCACTTATAGCATCATGGCACATATAAGTCACATATACAACTACCACTACTACTACTATACTAGTGGATCTCTCTGCATATGGCGTTGTTTCTGTCAATCACTCTTTCCAGTCCATCTCTGCTAGCATTAGCTATTTCACACGCTCCCAAGTACACCCATAACCCATCTTAAGTCTCAAACACCCACACTCTCTTTCTCAAAAAAATAACCCAAACCCCACAAACAGTTTCATCAGCTCCTCACCACTATAATGGCTGCAACGGCTACTTTCTTCTTCTTCTTCTTCCTTTTCCACTTCACGGCGATCTCAACCTTTGCACAACACAGTGCCGAAACTTTGTCAGAGATCCAAGCATTGATGTCCTTTAAGGCCAATCTCCACGACCCACTTGGCGTTTTAGACGGCTGGGATTCTTCCACGCCGTCTGCACCTTGTGACTGGCGTGGCATTGTTTGTTTCAACAACCGAGTCCGCGAGCTCCGTTTACCTCGTCTCCAACTCGGTGGTCGACTCACTGACCAACTCGCTAACCTACGTGAGCTGCGAAAACTCAGCCTCCACTCCAACCACCTCAACGGTTCTATACCTTCCTCTCTGTCCCAATGCGCTCTCCTACGTGTCGTTTACCTTCACTACAACTCACTCTCCGGGACTCTCCCTCCTTCCATTGTTTCCAACCTCACAAACCTTCAAATCCTCAGCCTCAGTCACAACCTCCTCTCCGGTAAACTCTCCAACGACATGTCGTTTAGCCTCAGGTTCCTCGATTTATCCTCCAACTCTTTCTCCGGCGAAATACCCACAAACTTCACCGTGAAATCTCAGCTCCGACTCATCAATTTCTCTTACAACTCTTTCTCTGGTCAAGTACCAGCAAGTCTCGGAGAGCTTCAACAGCTTGAGTATCTCAGCCTCGACTCGAACCAGTTGTACGGTACTCTACCTTCGGCTGTTACAAACTGTTCCTCATTGATTCATCTGAGCGCCGAAGACAACGCGCTTAAGGGTCTAATCCCAGCGACTATCGGAGCGATACCAAAGCTTCAAGTGCTATCATTATCACACAATGAACTCTCAGGTTCGGTCCCCACAATTCTGCTTTGTAATAATAACTACTCGTTTTCACTTAGAATGGTTCAGCTTGGGTTTAATGCGCTCACGAGCATGGTTAAGCCGCCAAACAATGGAACATGTTTTAGTGTTTTGGAGGTCTTTGACGTTAAAGAAAATCACGTACGAGGTGTGTTTCCGACGTGGTTGACTAATGTGACCACGTTGAAGGTTCTAGATCTTTCTGGAAACTTCTTTTCCGGTATGTTACCTTTTGAGGTTGGAGGACTTTTGAGGTTACAGGAGCTTAGAGTTTCGAATAATTCACTTACTGGTGTGATTCCTAGTGAGATTGTCAAATGTAGTACTTTACGGGTACTTGATCTTGAAGGGAACAAGTTTTCGGGTTCGGTTCCTGGGTTTTTGGGAGGTCTAAGGAGCTTAAAGGTGTTATCTTTGGGAAGTAATATGTTGTCTGGTTCGATTCCAATGGAACTTGGAACTTTGTTCGAGCTTGAAATGTTGAATTTGAGTGATAATAATCTCACTGGGAATGTACCGGAAGAGATAATGAAACTCAGTAATTTGAGTTCTTTGAATCTTAGTAATAACAGGTTATCGGGTGGTGGTGAAGTTTTGTTGAATATTGGGGGCTTAAAAAACTTGCAGGTTCTGAATTTGAGTCATTGTGGGATTTCAGGAAGAGTTCCTGCGAGTGTTGGGAGTTTGTTGGAGCTAGCAGTTCTTGATTTGAGTAAGCAAAACCTTTCTGGTGAGTTGCCGATTGAGCTTTTTGGGTTACCGAGTTTGCAAGTTGTTGCTCTTGAAGATAACCACTTGTCTGGGAATTTTCCTGAAGGTTTTAGCAGCTTGGTTAGTCTACAATATTTGAACCTCAGTTCCAATGCTTTCACCGGTGAGATTCCAACAACCTACGGATTTCTTCAATCATTACTCGTTCTCTCCGCATCACACAATCGAATTTCGGGTATAATTCCTGCAGAGCTTGGTAATTGTTCTGATCTTCAAGTACTTGAGCTTCGCTCTAATCGTTTGGAGGGACAAATACCAAGTGCTATTTCTCAGTTATCTCGTTTAAAGGGGCTTGATTTGGGTCAAAATAATTTTACAGGTGAAATCCCAGATGAGCTCTCCAAGTGCTCGTCTCTGACTTCTCTGTTATTGGATTCAAATAACATTTCAGGCCACATACCAGATTCGTTGTCGAAGCTATCAAACCTATCAATGTTGAATCTTTCCTCAAACAGATTGAGCGGAGCCATTCCTTCAAGTCTTTCACGTATTTCTGGTTTGAAATACTTGAATTTGTCTAGTAATGATCTTGAAGGTGAAATTCCGAAAACGTTGAGTTCTCAGTTCAATGATCCTGCTGTGTTTGCAATGAATAGGAAACTATGTGGAAAGCCCTTGGGTAGAGAGTGTGCAAATGTAAGGAGGAGAAAGAGGAAGAGGCTAATTCTATTTATTGGTGTGGCTATAGCTGGAGCATTCCTCTTGACATTATGTTGTTGTGGCTATATCTACAGCCTCTTACGTTGGCGCAAGAAGCTTAGAGAAGGAGCAGCTGGGGAGAAGAAGCGAAGCCCAGTGTCTGCAGGATCAGGAGGCGAAAGGGGAAGTCGTGGAAGTCGAGGAAGTCGTGGAAGTGGTGAAAATGGAGGACCAAAATTGGTGATGTTCAATAACAAGATTACAGTTGCAGAGACATTGGAAGCAACAAGACAATTTGATGAGGAAAATGTCCTGAGCCGGGGAAGATATGGACTTATATTCAAAGCAACATTCCAAGATGGAATGGTGCTAGCAATTCGTCGCCTTCCTGATGGTTCAATCGATGAAGGCACATTTCGTAAAGAAGCAGAATCATTAGGCAAAGTAAAGCATCGAAACCTAACAGTTCTTCGAGGCTACTATGCAGGAGCACCCGATGTAAGGCTTCTTGTTTACGACTACATGCCTAATGGAAACCTTGCCACTCTCCTCCAAGAGGCTTCTCACCAAGAAGGCCATGTGCTCAATTGGCCAATGCGTCACCTCATTGCACTTGGCATTGCTCGCGGGCTAGCATTCCTGCACTCAGTCTCAATGGTTCACGGCGATATCAAGCCACTAAATGTCCTCTTTGATGCTGATTTCGAAGCCCATTTATCCGAATTCGGGCTAGACAAACTAACCATAGCAACACCAGCGGAGGCATCCACATCATCTACCCCAATTGGTTCCTTAGGCTATGTATCACCAGAAGCAGCATTAACAGGACAAGCAACAAGAGAAGCAGACGTGTACAGTTTCGGGATCATATTGTTGGAAATACTCACAGGAAGGAAGCCAGTTATGTTCACACAAGATGAAGACATTGTGAAATGGGTGAAAAGGCAATTGCAAAGAGGCCAAATCTCAGAACTACTTGAGCCAGGCTTGCTTGAGCTAGACCCAGAGTCATCAGAATGGGAAGAATTCTTGTTGGGTGTGAAAGTAGCATTGCTTTGCACAGCACCTGATCCACTTGATAGGCCATCCATGGCTGACATTGTATTCATGCTTGAAGGCTGTAGGGTAGGACCAGAAATCCCTTCCTCAGCTGATCCCACCACAGTTCATTCACCAGTTGGAGAATCTTAATTTGTGTCCAATTTCTCTAAATCACCATTATTTGAAATTGTTTCATGATTTATGTTTTGTAACCATGTAATTTTAATTCCTTATTAATCTCTGATTGGGTTTTTTTTCACTCATTTTCTATAACTATTTTATGTATGTACATTTTTTTTTTTTTTTGTGTCCCCACGGCGCCGTTTAGGAAGCGTCGGCGGGGTCCATGGTCACAAGTCACAACTGGTTAAAATAGAATTCTATGTTTATTATTCTGAAAAGTCTTATTCCCGCCAAAAAAGGAACTAAGACACGTGGCGGAATCAGAAGGGAGGTGAAAGTAGCCGTTAATGTGACCTGGGAAAAGACCCAAGCGTTTCTTATCGGTAAAAGGGGAACGAAGTTTGTCAGGAATCGTGAAAGTGTCGGAGTCCAAGAAAAGAAAAAAACAAAACAAAATCTCTTTTAGATTCTTTCGGGGGGGTTGCCACGTCGGATTTACTAGTCTGTTGACTAGCACGTGGTCACTGACTGACTTTTTTACCCTATTAAGGCTTAGGCAATTTTTTTTTCACTCGTGAGTTGTTGTGATGTAATAATACAGTGGCAATGGATTTGGGTCCTACATTGTTATGAAAAAAGTTATGGGTCCACACTGTAATGTATAGCATTGGGTTGGGACCTACATTTTTAAATTCTGAAAAGAGCACACAGAGGGAGAGTGATGCTAATGTAATGTTATACGTGTCAGTTGCAGTGTACCCTACCTAGTTGAACAGTGTGTTTTAATGGCGCAATTTTGTTCTTGTGAGTTTTTTTTTTGACTTCTTGTTCTTGTGAGTTGAGAGAGACTGCAAACCCACAATTAATAGAGTCATGGCAATGGCAGGCACAAAGCAACAACATTCAACTGGTAGACGAGTCTCTTTCAGAGTTTTCATTGATGTTATGACTGCCCTTTCCCTATCTACTTTTTACCTCGCTGTTAAATCTTGTAAAAGTTTAGGTACGTTTGTCAACGACACCTTTCTAATCGAGTGAAATAGCTTGTGTCTTTTTCCGAAAATGTTTCAAATTCTCCTTCTCTCTCTAATTGTAATTAACTAATTATAGAATTACTTTTAAAAAATACTTAATTTTTTTATGAACAAAAATAGAAAAAAAAAAAAAAACTTTAGTTCAGGTTTTAAAGTGTTGTATCTTATCATGTGCAAAAGTTTTCATATATTTCTATTTTCTATAATGGCAAATGTTAACAAGCAGGTATGGATATTTATTAAGATGGTACAAAAATGGGGCCTATTAAATAAAAAATTAAATAAATAAAAGAAAATGACATAAAACTAGTCTCTTTGATTATTTTAATTTTTTTCTCTCTATAAAGTTAGTCCTATATTGAAAAATATGACATAAAGTTGTAGAAAAAGACAAAAAATTGTACCCAAAAAAAGTCAAAAGTTGGGTGCCCGCTAACGCAACCCTTTTATAATTTATAAAACATCTCATATCAAATTATTTATGTGGGGGCCAGTTAATCAAGAAATGCTACCAAGGCCATGCCAGCTGAGCCTAAAACCCAATCCGAGAACGTTAGACTATCCGAGGAGGCCCAAATAGGACTGTGAAACGAGCAAGGTTAGGAGAGGAATAAAGACAACATGAGGTGGGTCCAATAAGTGTCCGAGGATAAAAGTGTTCTTGGCAGCCTGTAACCGAGGTGAATTTGAGTGTCATACCATCACCGACTTACTTCAGAGTTGCACCACAGCAAATGAAGGGATATTGGACCAGTGGAAAGACGGGGGAGGCAAACAAATATCTGTAAAGCTGCTACCTCCGCATTAAATGCCTTCCAACCAACTCTCTGGCCACATTAATGTGGAGGTGATGCCTGAACAGTGATAAAGCAGCCTTACAGCTATTGGTTGAGGTTTCCAGGAAGTGTTGGATGGGATAGGAAGGGATCCCCCAAATTCAACCTACACGTGTGTGGCGAAGATGAGACCAAGATGGCAGTATATAACATGGAAGAATGCATTGAGAGAGCGATCGGAACTTCAAAACAAGTAGGACTAAGAAGAAAACCTTGTAAGAAAAACTAAGAACGAAAAACTTATTTTTAAGAAGAAATTGATCGTTATATTAGTGCGAATACATCTATAAATGTGGAATTTGATCGTTTTTCCTTTGAGGTTAATCTAGTTTTTTGATATCTACGCTCTACAAATTTATTGTTTGGGCCTTTAACGTCCGAACACATTTACGAATTTGGGGTCGTTACAAATCGAGTCCTTACAATTGGCGCCGTCTGTGGGAAGAGCTTGATCTAGGCCAAAGGAAATTCGGTTGCAACGTTTACAATGAAGGAAGCAGGTCCACACCAGATAGCAGCTAGGCCGCACTAGATAAATGCTAACCCGCACCAAGCAGAATCAAGGGGCTCCCAGCATGGCAATCCACGCCGAAGCCTCGAAAGGAGAGAGGGTCGTGAGGGAAGTGTACGCACGACTCATACTAGCAAGAGTCAGACTCGAGGGAAGAGTCATGTCTCCCATGCAAAGAACGATAGAGACATGCAACGTGAAATTGACGAATTGAGAAGAAAGTTGCGTCATGCTCGACGAAGGTGTTCGCCGCCCAGCTCCAAGTCTTCCTCCGAGGAGACGGACGGTGCTAGTTATAGACGAAGATCCAGAACCCCGCCCAGTGAGACTTTTACCTATGAAGAGGAGTACCACCGCCAACGTAAGTGTAAAAGCCCGCCGAGTAAGGGCTTGGGGAATAACGCCATGAACAAAGCTCTGAGCCAAGTTTCCAAGTCACCCTTCACAAGGAATATTGAGGATGCGAATCTTCCCCGGCGATTTCATCAGCCTACGTTCACCCCATACAATGGCCGGACTGACCCGATAGAACACGTTAGCCATTTCAGCCAAAAGATGGCTATCTATTCCAGAGATGAAGCTCTGATGTGTAAGGTCTTTCCATCAAGCTTGGGCCCGGTTGCGATGAGGTGGTTTAACGGTTTAAAGGCTAATTCTATAGATTCCTTCAAGAAACTTACCCGAGCTTTTGGCGCTCGCTTTATTACCTGCAGCAGGGTTCCTCGACCTTTGGGGTCTTTGCTGTCTATGTCCATGCGAGAGGGTGAGACTCTTAAAGCTTATTCGGACAGGTACTGGGAGATGTTTAATGAGATAGAGGAAGAGCATGACGATGTAGCTATAAGTACTTTCAAGGCTGGTCTTCCAGCCGAGCATGATTTGAGGAAATCTCTAACTCGTAAACCTATCACCAGTGTGCATCAACTGATGGATAGGATTGACAAGTACAAAAGAGTTGAAAAAGACCAACTGCAGGGGAAATGAAAGGCTAAGGTAATCCCTCAGGAGAAGAGGGATTTCAGGTCGGACCGATACAACAATAACAGGCCGCGAAGGGACTTTGTTGGGCAGTCAGGTTTAGCCAACATCCAGGAGGTTCATGCGGTTTTTCGGGAACCTGCGCAGCAGGTATTGGAGAAGATCAGGAATGAACCATTTTTTAAGTGGCCCAATAAGATGGCAGGAGATCTTGCGAGACGTAACCAGAATCTTTATTGTCACTACCACCAAGACCACGGACACACAACTGAGAACTGTAAGAATTTATGGGACCATCTGGAGCAATTAGTCCGAGAGGGAAAGTTGAAACATCTACTGCACAACTCCAGTGGCCGAGCTGGCCAGGCAGGTTCGGAGATGCGGGGCGATGCTTCCTCGAGGCTCCCCCTTGGAACAATCAATGTCATTTTTGCTGCCCCGGGAAGGACTGGGTCATGCCCTTCTAGGATACTATCGGTATCCCGATCTCCAGCTGGAGAGTGTAGCTCAACGTCTAAAAGAGCCAAGATGGACACTCCATTGGTGTTAGGCTTTTCAGACGAGGACAAAGTGGGAACCATCCAGCCACATGACGATGCTCTAGTGGTCACGCTGAGAATAGGCATGTACAATGTGAGAAGGGTAATGATTGACCAGGGCAGTACTGCTGATGTAATGTACCCTGACTTATACAACGGGCTAGGTTTGAAATCTGAACACTTGACGACTTACAATTCGCCTCTGATGAGCTTTAAGGGAAGAATGGTCGCCCCAAAGGGTCAAATAAGGCTACCTGTGCAGGCCGGTACGGATGTGGTGGAAGTGGATTTCATCATTGTAGACGTCTTCTCGCCATACACGGCTATTTTGGGCCGACCTTGGCTCCATACCCTGGATGCGGTCTCCTCTACCCTGCACCAGAAGGTAAAGTACCCATCTGGGGGTCGAGTCTTAGAGATAGTGGGAAGCCAGGTTGCAGCTCGGCAATGCCTAGTAGCCGCTATCCAGCATCGGCCGGAGGCAGAGACCTCGGCTGCTACCAGTAATGGTTTATAGCAGTTAACAGCCCCAGCATTACCCACAAATGGACTGGCCGACGAGGCAAAGTGCGAAGATTTGGAGAGGGTGATTGTTTCTGATGATCTGGATAAGTTTTTCCAGCTAGGGGCTAAATTGCCTTCTCAAGAGAAGGAACAGCTGGTCAAGTTCCTCAGAGAGAATATCGACGTGTTTGCTTGGAGTCCATATGAAGCACCGGGTATAGATCAGAGCTTCATCTGTCATCACCTCAACGTGAATCCTACCAGTGTTCCGAAGAGACAACCTCCTCGGCGACCATCAAAGGAGCACGCCGAAGCTGTCAGAAGTGAAATGGCCAAGCTAAAGCAGGCCGGTGCTATAAAAGAAGTGTTTTATCCTCAATGGCTAGCTAATACCGTGGTGGTGAAAAAGAAGACGGGGAAATGGCGAGTGTGTGTGGACTTCATGGACCTCAATAAGGCTTGTCCTAAGGATCCTTTTCCTATGCCAAAGATAGACCAGTTGGTAGATGCGACGGTCGGCCATCCTCGGATGAGTTTTTTGGACGCATTCCAAGGGTATCATCAGATACTGTTAGCAGTGGACGACCAAGAAAAGACAGCTTTCGTCACACCTATTGGAAACTATCATTATAAAGTAATGCCCTTTGGATTGAAAAATGCGGGGTCTACTTACCAGCGGATGATGACTAAAATGTTCGAACCACAGTTGGGCAGGAACATTGAAGTCTACATCGATGATATAGTGGTAAAGAGTAAGGTGGTGTCCGGGCATGTAGAAGATTTTACGAATATTTTTGAAATCCTGAGAAAGCATAAGCTATGCTTGAATGCCTCAAAGTGTTCCTTTGGTGTGAGTTCTGGAAAGTTCTTGGGGTATATGGTGACTCATAAGGGAATTAAGGTGAACCTAGACCAAATAAAGGCCATTCACGATTTACAAGCACCTCGGAATCCGAAGGAGGTGCAGAAACTAACAGGAATAACTGCTGCTTTAAACAGATTTATCTCCAGGTCAGCTGATAGGTGCAGAACTTTCTTTCACTTATTGCACAAGTGGAAAGGATTTGAGTGGACCGAGGAATGCGCTGTAGCATTTCAGCAGTTGAAAGAGTATCTATCTCGGCCGCCTATTATGTCCAGCCCTGAGGTAGACGAAGTTCTGTTTGCCTACCTGGCGGTGGCCCCTCATGCTGTGAGTTTTGTTCTGATACGAGAAGACAGTGACATCCAAAGACCCGTTTATTATGTAAGTAAGTCACTTCACGAAGCCGAGGTGCGGTACTTATCGTTAGAAAAGGCCATCTTGGCAGTAGTCCATGCCACTCGCAAGCTCCCGCATTACTTTCAGGCGCACACTGTAGTAGTCCTAACTCAGCTTCCACTCAAGTCCATACTGAGAAGCGCAGACTATACAGGAAGGATTGCTAAGTGGGGCACGGTCCTAGGAGCTTTCGACATCAAGTATATGCCCCGCACTTCCGTGAAAGGCTAGGTCCTCGCCGATTTAGTGGCGGAATTCACCGAGCTCCCAAAAGAAGTTGAGATGAAGCAATGTGACATGGATGAAAAGTCGGTTGGCATGATTTCAACGCAGGATAGGTCATCCTGGAAAGTATATGTGGATGGTGCTGCAAATCAACGGGGAGCAGGAGTAGGGCTAGTTCTGGTATCCCCCGAAAAGATCATCATTTAGAAGTCTTTGAGACTGGGATTCTTAGCTACGAACAACGAAGCAGAATATGAAGCCTTGTTGATGGGGATGAGTATGGTCTAGAAAATGGGAGGAAAAGTAGTGGAAGTGTTCTCGAATTTAAGACTGATAGTTGGCCAGGTGAGAGGAGAATTGGAGGCCCGAGATGCAAGAATGCAAGGATATTTGAGCCGGGTTAAGCGCGTACAAACAGAATTTCAATCTTTTGATTTGTCGCATATCCCCCGAGGTGAAAATACCCACGCTAATTCCTTGGCAACCCTCGCCACCTCTTCGGCACGGAATTTTCCTAGGGCGATAATCGTTGAGGATTTGTGCACTCCCACGCCTGCAGAGAAGGACATGCTTCAGGTAAATCAAGTCAACCTAGTGCCGAGCTGGATGGACCCCATAATGAAATTCCTCGAGAGTGATACCTTGCCTGAAGAGAAAGTAGAAGCCGAGAAAATACGGAGGAAAGCTCCTCGGTTTTGGTTATCCGAGGACAAAAAGTTGTATAAACGTTCTTTTTCTAGGCCGTATCTGCTTTGTATACACCCCGAGTTGTCAGAGTCACTTTTAGAGGAGCTGCATGAAGGAATTTGTGGTAGCCACACGGGGGGAAGATCCCTGTCTCACAGGGCCTTAACTCAAGGATACTGGTGGCCGAACATGCAGAAGGAAGCGCAGGAGTACGTCAGAAAGTGTGACCAGTGTCAAAGATTCGCTCCTAGCATCCATCAACCGGGACGAATTCTTAATCCCCTCTCTAGCCCTTGGCCATTCGCTCAGTGGGGCTTTGATATCGTAGGTCCTTTTCCTAAGGCGTCAGGAAACAAAAGGTATCTGCTGGTCGGCACAGATTATTTCACTAAGTGGGTCGAGGCTGAGTCTTTGGCTAACATCAAAGATGTTGATGTCAAAAGGTTCGTCTGGAAGAACATCGTGACGCGGTTTGGAACTCCACAGACACTTATCTCGGATAATGGCCTGCAATTTGATAGTAAAGCCTTCAAGCAATACTGTTCAAACTTGGGTATTAAGAATAGATATTCCACTCCGACTTATCCTCAAGGGAACGGGCAAGCTGAAGCCGTTAACAAAGTTATCGTAAATGGATTTAAAAAGAGGTTGGATGATGCGAAAGGGAAATGGGTGGAGGAATTGCCGCACGTCCTTTGGACGTATCGAACAACGCCTCGAAAGTCAACCGGAGAGACTCCTTTTTCAATGACATATGGAGCTGAGGCCGTCATCCTTCTGGAAACCGGTTTCCCAACGTTAAGGACTAGTACATTCACCTCGGATGGTAATGATAGGCTGTTAGAAAAAAGTTTAGATCTGATAGAAGAGCGAAGGGAGAGTGCAATGGTCCAATTGGCTTGTTACCAGCATAAACTCAAGCAAGGTTATGATACTAATGTAAAGTTGAGGCCGTCAGCTATAGGAGACCTGGTGCTGAGGAAAGTTCTGGGAAATACTAAGAATCCAGCTTGGGGAAAATTGGGGCCTAATTGGGAAGGACCTTATCGAATTACTTCAGTAGCTGGGATAGGGGCCTATTACCTGGAAGACCTAGATGAGAGAGCTGTGCTTCACCCTTGGAAAGTAAACAATCTCAGGAGGTATTATTATTAATGAAAGTGATCTAGTTTGAATTCTTTTTAATTCATGCCAACCATATACAATGTGTTTCCATATCTAATGAAGTATTAAACAGAAACTAAGTTATGTCAGGTCCTCGGACCACAAATTTAATGGAAATTAATACCCCATGACATCTATGAAGTATTAAACAGAAACTAAGTTATGTCAGATCCTCGGACCACAAACTTAGTGGAAATTAATACCCTATGACATCTATGAAGTATTGAACAGAAACTAAGTTATGTCAGGTCCTCGGACCACAAACTTAGTGGAAATTAATACCCTATGACATCTATGAAGTATTAAACAGAAACTAAGTTATGTGAGGTCCTCGGACCACAAACTTAGTGGAAATTAATACCCCTTGACATCTATGAAGTATTAAACAGAAACTAAGTTATGTCAAGTCCTCAAACCACAAACTTACAAATTTAGTGGAAATTAATACCCTGTGACATCTATGAAGTATTAAACAGAAACTAAGTTATGTTAGGTCTTCGGACCACAAACTTAGTGGAAATTAATATCCTGTGACATCTATGAAGTATTAAACAGAAACTAAGTTATGTCAGGTCCTCAGACCACAAACTTAGTGGAAATTAATATCCTGTGACATCTATGAAGTATTAAACAGAAACTAAGTTATGTCAGGTCCTCGGACCACAAACTTAGTGGAAATTAATACCCTGTGACATCTATGAAGTATTAAACAGAAACTAAGTTATGTCAGGTCCTCAGACCACAAACTTAGTGGAAATTAATACCCTATGACATCTATGAAGTATTTAACAGAAACTAAGTTTTGTCAGGTCCTCGGACTACAAACTTAGTGGAAATTAATACTCGTTGCCCTATGATATTCACTGAAGTATTAAGCAAAAGACTTTGAACACCATCTAATGTGCATTTGAAGTACTGTGGATCCAACTTTATCCAACTCTTGAACATTCTCTAAGGTTTTAATTGATTAGAAAGAATACGTATGAATCCAAAACGACTCACTGAGACCTGATAGTATTAATGTTTATCACCCATTTTTAATCGCCAATTGTCAATATTTATAAGTTATTTTCTCTCTTACAAACAAAAGATAGTCAAAATGAGCCCATTCAAATTAAGATAACATAGTAAACAAGTACAAAAATAAGATAAAACCGCAACAACAATAAGCAAGTAAACATAAATAGTCTCACAAAAGCCCTAACCAAATTACAAAGTAAGTCCTATTTTTTCAACTTAATTTGGAGCTTTGGAGCTTGGTTGGCAAATTTGTCTTCCTCCGAGGTGGTGATTCCCTCTTTATCCATAGTAACTCCACCAGCAGGCATGATTGTGGAAGCCAAATCCTGTTGAAAGCCCTGAAAGGTCGTCTCTACCTCAGAGGCAGCTGTAGTCTTGTCCAAGGAGGCTTCTGGAGGGTCATTACTCTCTTTAGCCGTTTCTGGCTGGCCAGGAGGAGGAAGATTTGGAGGCAAAACATCCTCAATAAGATTGGTGGTTGAGGGAATGTCTTCAGCTTGACTGGATAGAGGAGATGAGGCGCGGATCGCTTCAGGGTAAAACACGTTCTCTGGCCTCCTTAACTCGGATGAAGCCTCAACCCCAGCTCAGTTAAGGGCTTCATCCCAAGTTTGGGCACAGTAGATACGGCACACCATTGGCACCTCTGCCCTTAGTGTCTCCTCTGTCTCAGCCACACCGAGGTCATAGCCTTTCTGCTCGGCTTCATTCATTGCCTGTTCGGCCTCGGCTTTAGCTACCTCAGCTTCCTCCCTGGACTTTTCAACTCGCTCCCTCAGCTTTTGGGTTTCCTCCAAATGCTTCTTAAGGACTGCAATTTGCTCCTAGGCAGCTTTCAGTTCTGCATTTGTCTCTCGCAAGCGCTTTCCCTGGTCCTTGGCTTGCTTTTGATAGCTCTCCAAGGCCGAGTCAATGCTCTTGCGAGCTTGCTCCTCAGCAAGTAGTTTCTTCTTCGCAGCCGTCAAGTCTTGCTCGGAAGCTTTCATAGTCTGTACAGCCGACACCCATTTCTTCTTTTCATCGTCTAGCTGACTGAAGCAGATATTGAGCATCTCATCCAGCTTAAACGTATTTTGGATAACCTGAAAAGGAAGAGAATAACACTATAGTCAGTAAAAAAGTATATATCAGTGAGGAATGATCACAAAAAGAAAAAGAAAGAAGTTTGCACTATACCATGGCCAAATATCTTTTATTATTGACGATGAGCTCATTCTTCCTCGCGTTCTTTATTTCGGCCATATCTTTTGGGAGCAACAAAGCCTCCTCTATAGCCGAGGCTATGTGACACCCAATGCCACCGTTGAAATTCCTAATAGATGCATCATCTCGTAGGGGCTCCCCACCGTGCATAGGTGCTGGCAACCATGCTTGTGGCTCAGGAAGTTGAATATCAGACATCTCCTGGTCTCGCTGAGTCAGGTGGCTAGTTTTTTGCTGCTTTGCAGCTCGCTGGGCATCCTCTTCGCGGGTCGGACGGGACTTGCCCGCATCCACCACATCCTTCCCCTTCTGCTCCCTACGCCTTTTTAACTCGGCAGCATCGGATTTGGTTGGCTGGGGAGGTTGACGAGAAGGTTGGTGAGGAGCAGGAAGAGGAGACTTGGTGGGAAGAGAAGGACCCTGGGATTGCGTTGATTTTGCCGGTGCATTCTTCCCTGGCTGATTCTCAATCAACTCCTGCAAACTTCTTTGGGGCTTCCTTTGTACTCCCATCTCGTCAAGATCCTCCTCGGAGTGTATAGGTTGTTCAAAAATCCCAAAATCTTCCGAGGAGTCTGAGAGTTCTACAACTCCTTCCCCTTCTTCCTCTTCTCCTTCGTCTTCCTCTTTCTTTTCTGCTTCCCCTTCTCTGAGGGCAGGCTGGGATGAAGAGGCTCCTGATGAGATGGCGGCCACAAAAAGGGGCTCGGTACCAGCTGTATCCTTGGGAAGTGGAATACCTTTTGGGATGATGAACCCCTGGTAGGCAACGCTAATGCGTTGAAGCCGACGATCTCCGGCTCTGATCACGCACTTCGGCGCTTGGAAAGCAAACGAGAGGGGGGTGTAGCCGAGGATTAAATGGGCTGCTCGGAGTTGGCCGTCAGCTTCGTTCACGTATATCTCGGCTTTCAGTATCCTATCCAAGCTCGCTTGGTTTACTAATTTGAGGTTGGGCTTGGTGAAACGCCTATCTGCAAAACCATTGAATTGAAATGAAGCGTCAATAGGGATAAGAATACTAAGACTCAAAAAAAAAAAAAAAAAAAAAAAAAAGAAAAGAAAAGAAAAACACATATGAACTGAACATCATAAATCTAAGACTGCATTCCCACCTGGTGTTCCTTCCTCCACAGGGCATGGCAAGCCATCATGCCATTCCCCGGAGAAGATAAGGAAATCCTCCTTTAGGTTCTTGTTTGAGGTGGGTAAGCACTGAATCAACCTCACCTCAGGATATCTCGACTTGAGATAATACCCCTGCCCCTTCAAGTTGTGAAGATTGTACACCCAATTCACGTCATGATGGGTCAGGTTTAGGTCCATTCTCTCGTTCAAAACTTCTATACTTCCTAGGACCCTAAACATATTTAGGGCACACTGAGTTGGGGATAACCTAAAGAACCTAAGGTAGTTCCTAGTAATCTTACCCATAGGAATGGTCATCCCGCCCTCTATGAAGGCAATCATGGGAATAACCATTTCCCTAGTTCTTCTAGCATCGAACCATTCCCCTTGGGCTGCATACCTCATACCCACTGTTGAGGGAATCTTATACTTAGAGCGGAAATTTCTTATACCTTCCTCGGACTCAACTAGACTACGAAACTTACCCTCCTTTTTCCCCATTTTCCTAAAGGATTTTAATAGAGAAATTAGCGAGTTTAAGATGAAAGTGGTAAAGGTTTTGAGAAAACTTACAGGTTTGGAAGAGGGTCCTCGGACGAATTTCTAGTATTTGTAGATGCACGAAGAGAAGAAAGATAAAGAGTCAGGTTCGATGTACGAGCTCTAGAATTATTAGATTGCAAAAAGTAAGCAAGAGAGAGATGATTTGAAAAGCTATTTATAGCGACCCATAAATTGCAGGCGAGAAAACTCCCGCTCGTGAAACGAGGGAAACCCTCCACCGTTGGATTCACATCGTACCGTTGAACATGGGGGACAAGGGCGTTACCAAAATTTAATGCTGGCACACTCAGGACGCCTAAGCGTCAGGAACGTGCCTTGGGCAGGTGAAGAGACATATGAAAAGTCAAAAATACAGGATAGGGTCCCAAGCAAAATCAGCCGAGGATATCAAAATCATCCTTCCTCCCGAGGAGTCGAAAGGCAAGATTTTGAGGGACTATTGTGGGGGCCAGTTAATCAAGAAATGCTACCAAGGCCATGCTAGCTGAGCCTAAAGCCCAATTCGAGGACGTTAGACCATCCGAGGAGGCCCAAATAGGACTGTGAAACGAGCAAGGCTAGGAGAGGAATAAAGACAACATGAGGTGGGTCCAATAAGTGTCCGAGGATAAAAGTGTTCTCGGCAGCCTGTAGCCGAGGTGAATTTGAGTATCATACCATCACCGACTTACTTCAGAGTTGCACCACAACAAAGGAAGGGATATTGGACTAGGGGAAAGACGGGGGAGGCAAACAAATATCTGTAAAGCTGCTACCTCCGCATTAAATGTTTTCCAACCAACTCTTTGGCCGCATTAATGTGGAGGTGATGCTTGAACAGTGATAAAGCAGCTTTACAGCTACTGGTTGAGGTTTCCAGGAAATGTTGGATGGGACAGGAAGGGATCCCCCAAATTCAACCTACACGTGTGTGGCGAAGATGAGACTAAGATGGCAGTATATAACATGAAAGAATGCATTAAGAGAGAGATCGGAACTTCAAAACAAGTAGGACTAAGAAGAAAACCTTGTAAGAAAAACTAAGAATGAAAAACCTATTTTTAAGAAGAAATTGATCGTTATATTAGTGCGAATACATCTATAAATGTGGAATTTGATCGTTTTTCCTTTGAGGTTAATCTAGTTCTTTGATATCCACGCTCTACAAATTTATTGTTTGGGCCTTTAACGTCTGAACCCATTTAAGGATTTGGGGTCGTTACAAATCGAGTCCTTACAATTTATTTTACATTGTATTTCATTAAAATATTAATTTTTCTTGATTTTTTAAATTGTTTCTCTTTTTTCACCTACAACAAATATCATCTACTTTCTTATTTAATCATCGAAATACTTAAAGAAAGAATAAACAACTAAATACAAAATAAATAGTGTTAGTGCAAATTTACTCAATTATTGTAAAAACTTGTAAATTTAAAAAATTATACAAACTTACGTGCCTCAATTTTAGTCAAAACTGTGTAAATTCTACACTTTCTTCTATTATACATGGATTGATTTGAATGCTTTGTATCTTATTAACTTCTTTCAACAAAATTTATTCAATGTGAACAATAATATTTGTTAAAAACTTTGAAATTTAATGACATTATCTTTTTCTTTTTTCTTTTTTCTTTTTTTTCTATAAAGAAAACTATAGTCTATAGCTAAGTTTCATCCAAAAAGCTAGACCTTTATAACCATCCTGGTGAATCTGTGGAAACACAAAATGGAAATTACCCACCGAAAGTTTGCTGTATTTAATTCTACTAAATGATAGGGTGCAAATGGAGTGAATCGGGTTTCTCTTCTATGAAATTTTTTGTATTTTTAATTTTTTAACGACTTTGCAATTTAATTCTTTCATCCGTTGTGACCAAATATGATAGTTGTCTATGATGTACTAATCAATTAATTTGAAGATGTGATAGTATGTGGTGTGTGACATACAAAGCAGCTGCCGACGTGTATAATGTTGATGTGACGAATTGAATGCTTGCTCCCACTGTAACCATGGTCCATGACAAGAAAAAAAGGAATGATGTTAGTATAAGACGGAACTTTAAAATAGTATTAAAGATGTAGGCACAGATTTGGTCCCCAATTGTTACACATCCAACTTCATAGTTTTTAGTGAGAAACTTAAATAAATGCAGATGTTAAAATTTGGTGGTTTTCATTAACAAATACTAATTATTGTCTACTTCCGTAAATTCTATGAAGATGGAACGCATAGAGGATTTACTTCTTAATTATGTATCATTTCATCCACGGAAGGTAAGCATGTGGTGTGGGCTTGCTAGTATACGTGACATGACATGAATTTGAAGGTTTTAGATTCAATTCAACGTATTGTTGTTTTATGGGATTTTTGAAGTGCCTTAATAAAATACAAACATTTTTATTCATAAACTTTTTCAAATCACCGCATATCTTTTGTGCGATGGTCACTTCAGTAGTGTGGAGGGTAAGGGACAAGGTTCAAGTTCCCAGGAGAGATCTTCACCCCAGGGCCAAGACCCCCCCCCCCCCCCCCAAATTTTGAATTATATATATAATTATTTTAATGTTTTCGAAATTTAGTATACAAAAATTAAAGTTAGCCCCTCCAAATATTTGAATTAATTCAATGATGCTCTTAAAAAAATAATTGGTCTAATAGTTATAGAGATATAACTTTATTTTTCGCAATTCTAGTTTTTTTTTATTGTAAAATGTGCTCTTATATTTGTTAAATATTTGATAAAGTTTGACACCAGACATATTTGAATTTATCTTTTTCAACCCATTATGTGGCGATTAACAAGTTACTGACTCATTAAAAAAATCTTGTCACTAAAACTACACATGAAATTTCTCTTTAATTGCCACATAATTAGTTAAAGCAAGATAGCTTCAAATTTGTCTAGAGCTTAATTTATTCCTCCAAGTTTTGAATCATTCATATTTTTGAAAATTTCATTAGTTCAATTGAAAGATTTTTTTACAATTTGACAATTTGTATTGAAAATAAAACTTTTTAAGAATTTCACTATGAAAATGGTAAAAATGAATTTTATTTTATGAAAGATCGCCATCAAACATAATTTTGATTGAAAATACTAAATTTTTTTTGTTGGGTGTGTGCATATATATAGCTTATCAAATAAAAAAAGTGTGTTTATATATGTGTATATATAATAAAAAAGCGTGTGTGTATATGTGTATAGGAGTTGTCTTGATAAATATATTAGTGCTACAACTTGCCCCCCTTCTAAACAAAAATTTCTAACTCTGCCCTTGCTTCACACACATATACATTTAGATTAGAGTAGAGTAGAATTTCTATCTGTATTAAAAAAGAAAAACTTAAAAAATTAAAAAAAACAATTCAAATCCTAACAAAAAAATGGTTTTTTTTTTCTTTCTTTTTTTGCCTTTTAAGCTAATTTTACAAACATATTAGTTATGTGACCACTTTTGGAACTTGTGTCTTTGAAACACGAATTCTACTAAAAACTTAATATGTCATGATTTTTTTTCATAGATAATTAAGATCTAAAAGTAATCACATAACTAACGTGTTTACAAAATTAACTTAACAAGCAAAAAACATTCAAATACAGAATTATACACAAACACTTTCAATTACATGATTTATTCAATAGCCATATTACTTATTTGAATAATTTAATAAACTTATAAGTGTAAATTACAAAGTTAGTCCCTATCCTTTACACCGAATTTTAATTTAGTCCTTAACCTTTTAATTGTGTCAATTTGGTCCCTAACATTTTTAGTGTTGTGTCAATTTAATCCTTGTTACTATCTCTTGGATGGAAAAAGCTGATTTGTCAAACGGAATAATAAAAAATTATTTTCTATGCCACATCAAATGCAACTATACCACCACATAGTTAAAAAAAAAATTTTAAATCTGCACACGTGAGATAAATTTAGGAAACTAATAAGAAAAATCAAAGCGTCTGGAAGTTCCAGCTAATCTGCAGTTACAATCATAGTTAGTAAATCGATAGGAAAAATTACTCGATTGATTATGACTATTTGGTTGGATAGCAAATACTCTCTCCATCCTAGTTTGTCTGTCCTCTATTCCATTTTGGGATGTCCCAAAATATTGTCCTATTTCTAAAAATAAAAGTTATTAATTTACTAATATTCCTATTATACCCCTACTTCATTTTCAAAACTATTTGAAAAGAAAACTAACAAATATTTAAAAAATCAATCTAATTGGGACACCTTTTTAGTTGTCTCATTAAGAATAAGTGAATAACTTTTTTTTTTTTTTTTAAATTGATAAATTTATTTAAGGGTAGTTTTGTAAACTTATACATTTTTATAAGGGAGACAAGACAATAAATAATATTCTCTTAAAAAATTTGACTTTTCAAATAGGACAAATAAATTGGGACGGAAGAAGTATTATGCTAGTAGTGATAGCAAATGAATGTTGATGAATGTTTTGGGCACAACAAAAGATGCGTAGGAAGGTGCGCAAATGGAAAATGAGATTCTTTTATATTCCCACTAAATGAAGATGGGAAGGTAAGAGTTTCAGCCAGACAATTCCAAGCAAGATTCACATAGATTGCATTATTTAAAAGCATCAAAGCTTAAACATGATAAATCAACAGTGATTGAGAAATGTCGTGGGAAAAAAAAGGCGCAACACAACAGCGACGAAAGTGAAACATTTGAAATGTATAACTCATAAATAAAACATTTGAAAGTGAAAAAGAGGAACCATCTTGACATCCACAACCTCAGAGGCCATGACAACCACTTTGATCTGCAACTTCAGGGATTTTAATGGAGATGAGGGAGAAGAAATGGATTTTAGGGATTTTAGAACCTATTAGTTCCCCCCAAACTTATCTCACGTGTGTAGATTTTAATTTGGTTATTTATTTATTTTTTAATTGACGTGACGGTACAGTTGGCAATTGATGTGGTATAAATTTTTTCTTTTATTGTTCTATTTGACACATCAACTTTTCCAATCCAAAAATAACGGCAGAGACTAAATTGACACAACACTGAAAATATTAGGAACTAAATTGATACAATTGAAATGTTATGAACTAAATTGAAATATGATGTAAATGATAAGGTTAATTTTGTAATTTACCCAACTTATAATTTTATACTGACGTCATCAAAATCTCATCCCCGCGTAGACATCATCATTTATTATTTATTATTCACTGCCGTAACAAGAAATAGTACTGTGCCTAATTTGACCCATCAAACTCCAGCTGTGTTCCTCATTTTGTGCATGATTCATGATACAAGGCAATTAATTAGTTTCCACTGCTTAAACATAACATTAATTATGTTACAATAAATTCCCTAACTTCCATGTGCAATTAGCACTAACGGAAGTAGATGGAGGACTTTGGACAATGGACATGGGCCCTCCAAAAAAATTGTTATTAATTTATCCTAATATTTTTAGAAATTAGGGATCTGTTTGGTACATGCACTTAAACAATAGTTTTTAATTTTTAAACAATATTACACGTATTTCTATACATTTTTTCACCCACACATATTTTTTAAAAATACAAACAAAATTACTAGAATAATATTACCAAACGGGCCCTAGGTTTTTGTGCATTGCCTTTCCAAAAATTTGCCTCCACTAATAAAAATTTAAATCTCTAAAGTCCAATTTTTCATAAATTTGGAATTTTTAATGCAAACAAAATTATCTCATAAAATAAGAATATAGACATATATGTATATAAACAATAAAAATATTTAAAGTTCACATTCAATATTTTAAAAAGAAAATTTAAATTCGAGCTTTTAAAGTAATTAATATTCAATAAAAACCTTCATTTAAATTTATATAGTCTTACACGAAAAATGAATGAATTTATGGGTGATGTGGCGGGTATGAACATGGGTGATGGTTATTTGTTATTAAGACATTTGTTTACTATTGTTAGAATGACACCAATTACATTTATTATCACACATTAATTTATAACCTTTTTGTAATAAAATTAATAGTGATTTTAGCATTTTCCTTATAAATAACACCATTTGTTAAAGCAACTACATAATTAAATTTAATAAAGAAATCAGGTTCACACCACCTAAGAATTGTACTTCGATTTTGATACTTAGAATCTGTTTGAATACTGCTTATTGCTGAAAATTGAAAACATTGTAGCAAAATAATTTTTAAATGTGTGAATAATGCTGTGGGACTCAATTTTAAAGTTTTTTTTTTTTGAAAAAAATACATGCAGGTCCCATGAACAGTACACAGGAAGTTTTCAGCGTTATCCATACGTGCACTTAAAGGGAGTGTTAACGATGAAGTAAAACTGCCTCATCGTTTTTCTTTACTTTTACTGTACAAAACACATACACTACCCATAGGCAGAGATATGTCCACAAGATTTTGATCAGATACACTTCAAAGAATCAAAAGATTTTTAGCAATGAAATATGAAAGTTCTATATATAACTATAAGAAGAATTTATATTTATACAACGGAATAACATTACAACTATCTTTCCTCTAGGCTGATGTCAAACCTTCAGGCAATGAACCAAAATCAGAATCAGGATCAGGTGAGAGAAATTTGCGGCAAGCATGCAAAACAGCTGAATGGAAACCGTTTGGGTTGTCTATGAACACAAAGTGTCCAGCCTGCATTTAAACAAAAATAAAATTCTCTCAAGATTCAGGTAAATGTTTTTAAAAATATACACACAAATGAGCAAGTGAGTGAATGCGCTCACACGCAAAGGCAACAAGACAGACAAGTAATGGTGGAGAGAGAGAAACCTGCGGAACCCGAATGATTTCACAAGGGACCTTCATCTGCTTGCGAGCTTCCATTGCCCCTTCATAATTCATCCAATCTTGGAAGCCATAAATGAAAGTAGTTGGCACTTTCCACTCCGAGGCACTGCACACAAGATAAGAAAGAATAGAACATCACTTTCGGCATATGTAAGTGTGAATGTGTGTTTCATGAATTTCTTTAATAAAAATACATCCATAGTTTATTTAGACAGAATTTTGAATCGCGTCTTGACAAGTTCAACTTCAAATGACCAACATGAATGAAAAGAAGGAAAAGACTGCACATTTGATGCTTCATGCCTAGCAGATGTGACAAACTTTCACCCATTCTTGGTGGCAGAGCAGGACACAATCCTTCTTGATTTGGATGGATTGAGATCCGTATTGCACCGTTCACCTTTTTTATCTTCTTTTTAACTTTTATTCTCAGCCTTCAAAGGTATTGGTTGCAACGTTCACTTTTTTATCTTCTTAACACCACGTGCAATAACTTTGAAGGCTGAGAATACAACAAGAAGTATACAACAGAGTATGTATGTTCACTTTTGGCATAGAAACCGTACATATTCTCAACCGTACAAAGAAACTCTGTTGTATACTACTTGTTTGCTAAGGCTACATCATTATATATATATATAAATAAAATGGGTCTTGAATGAATTTTATTACTTATAAAAGTAATGCATTACAATAGAAAGAGTAGCAACAGATTGTGGTTTCAGTGTTTCACACATTTAAGCCTCAAAGACTGGAGTCAGATTTATGAGCTTTAACATTGTCCAACTCCACCAAATATTATAAACTGAGTTAAAATTAAAACAGGAAAATCTACAATACTAATTCAAAGCACACAATAAAAGTAAGAAATTTGATATAAATAATTTTTTTTTTTTAAAGCACAAGTTAATTCTGTGACAAATTTAAGAACTTTAAAATGATTAGGATAACCAGACCTGTTTAGGAGGGGCATCCGAGTAAATGCGCCAAAGGAAAATATGTATTTTAAGCACAGTTCTCCACTACCTTTGGCCGCTAAAGTGTGGTACACATAATCTTCAATTGAAAAGGCAACCATTAGCAAACTAGTGATACTGTTTTATATACTATTAAGCCAACATATATATATATATATATATCTCTTATACTACCTGTCAGCAATCTGGATTCATCTTCAGTTAGTGTGTCGCCAGTTGCATATGTACCAAATCTAGCACTTGTGTACCTGCGAACAATATTTGGACCCCAAGGGCCTAAACCTCTGCAAAAAATAAAATATATATGAAATTAAAGAAAATACAAAATACTAGGGAAAATTGTACAATCTAATATTTGGTACAAATGAGAGAGAAACTTTCTGAATGACGGGCGAAGGGATTAACTCTCATTTTCGAAGCAACTCACGATTCAATTAATTCAACCCATTATAATGAAATAGATTGAAATTCATATTTATAATTCGAGATCAGTAATGAAGTTCATAGAATAAATTACATAGTAGAATTCATTTGTTTAGAATAGTGATAATATACACGATTTAAAAATCTCAGTGGGAAAAATGACACCTCAGTAACCAAGATTGTACGCTTGGAATCCATTCATTATACCATTAAGCGATATTAAAGGTACTTGTCAAAAGAGAAATATTAATGGTAATGAGGGAAATTATGCTAACATCAAGGGATTGATAAGAATGAACTACTGCTAAAACCTAACCTTAATCCTATTTTAAAGGGATTTTTGCAACAATTCTTTGTTAAGCATGAATAAAAATCCTCTAAATCATAGTATATACTAGACTCATATCATTGCAAGTTTTCGAGCATATAGACAAGATTAATGCCGCAATCCACGGATAGTCCTCAGAAAGGCAAAGCCAATGGACAGCTCGGAGTGTTAAGACCACATCATGCACAAAGTATAAACATACCAAAAACCATTCAAATATAAGAATGGACAAGGCTCTTGTTTATAGTATGGTCTCAAAGAACATATTCAATAAAAAAAGCACATAAAATATTTACCTAACAATTTTCATAGGAGTAAAATTAGATTCCCACAAATGGTTCAGAATTGCTCCTTTCCATGTTGCTCTGAACCGGGAGAGTGTCTCATACTTGGGATCAGAATCTGATGAAAAACCAGCAGGTCCAACTAGAATCAGGTGTTGAACATGCTCTGGATGCTATACATGAAACAAAAAAATTGACATCATAAATGGAACTGGTAATAATAATATTACTCCTAGAATTCAAACATTGATGTGGGATGTTTATCACCTTAAGAGCATATTTAGCTGCAACATAGCCTCCAAATGAATGCCCGAGTAGTATAAAGTTGCTGAGGTTTTTGGCTTTCCGCCATTCCTCAAAGGAGTCAATGAACCATGTCTCAGTTTCTGCATTACCAATTGCAAGTTTAACATAATCCATATATATATATATATATATATAGTATCACTTCACTGCTGTAGTATCTTATCTAATCTTTATAAATAAGCAGTACACAAAGACTTAAGCATTCAATATATTGAACGAAAAAACCTTTTTCTCCATAAGAAAGATTTTTACTTATTAAAAAAAATACTTCTCCATTAGTCCATTCAAAGTGAAATAAAGCAGTCTCAATGTAAAACTACCTTCAGTGCTTTTACATGTAAAGTCAGGCCTGCTTGATCCACCCCATCTGCAAACAAAATAGGAATATGTACAAATACAATTAAGCTAAGCAACAAGGTACAGAAATATGTCTCCCATCAAAGACAGATCCCCTATCCCCCTCCCCCCCAATCTTCCCCAAAAAAAGGGATTAAAAGGGGAATAAAGGTAAGTTAATAATATGTAGAATAAGAAGCAAAATATACAATAAATGCTTTTAAAGCAGAATCTAGAAAGCACTTTGAGGACCAAAGGCCTTAACAAGAAAAATCTGTGCAGCACTCAACATCAGATGTACAAAACATTTTTTCAAAAAATCCAAAAAGGGTGATATAATTTTTATTTTGCTAAATAATACATTGCCAAAGCACAAATTTTCTTCTCTTTCTTGCGCCTACCATGTTCTAAGGTTGCTGCCACCTTCTTCATTTAGATTAATTCATTTACTTACATAAAAAAAACATATAGACACTCACATTGTCTGTCTCTCTAGCAACACTGCTATTCTGATTGATTATCATAACTTCCCACTTAATAAATCCAGAATGCCATCCTATTTCAAACTAGGATTACAAAACCATGTTGAACTCCAACAGCAACAGCGAATTGATGCACATGCAATTGTCCAACAATCAAACAACATAACGAAGAGCATAGCATTTGATCTCAACACTATTAAAAGCATTCTGCCTATGCAGGATTATTGCTCATTATGGTCTCTGTGATTTATGACTGCAAAGTATATACATTAAACAAACTTCCAAACTAAGGTTAGTGTCTTTGGCATCTAAAATACCACATATGTTAAAATAGCTATGCTCCAAGAGCCCCCCTAAAAATGCCTCTATGATTTTAAAACGGAACCATCTCATGGTTCGGATTAAATATTACAAATAAATGTGTATCCAGATTCTAGTGGCATATCATTAATTGCGTGACACCATGTACACTGTTAGCTAGAAGAAATAGCATCTTAACCATAAAATGGACTCTCTACAGGACGATACATCTTTCTCATTCCATGACTGAGAGAAACTCTTTGTTACCATATGCACAATTATTTATGTCAGAAAAGTTTCCTAAGAGCAAGCACTCTACTCAAAATTTCTTGCAATTACCTAAAACATGAATCGAAAACATACAAATTTAAGCCATAGGCCCAAAACAACAATGTAGATTCAAGATAAGAAAAAGCTCACCCAAGCTGATCAATAGCAATGACCCGAAAACGTTTGGCAAGAGCATCAAAATTCCTGAAGAAGAAACCTTGAGAAGCTCCATAACCATGAACCATTACAAGAGTGGGTGAACCCTCCTTGGCATCAAATGTAACCGTGTTGATAAACCTCGATTCATTGCTTTTAGAACGAAACCACCTGATTTTCGAGCCAGGTGGGCCAGAACCTATATCAACCTTTTCCTGAACATACGGAGTCCTAAAAATTCAAGCAAATTCACCCACCATTTCAAAATCAGACAAAACACCACCAATAATTACCATTATCAAACCCTATACTAAAATTATTAAGAACATGTAAAAAGGAACTAAAATATCAGAATTTCCAACAATGAACACCAATTTATATTTCAACCAAAAAAAATTAAGAGTTTTACAACCAATTTTTTCAGACAATGGAAATTAGGGTTTATAGTTTCAAAATTGGGGGGAAATTTTAATATTCATAGTATGAGAGTATTGATTAATACTTTACGAGAGAGAGAAGACGCTTCTCGGCGGCGATGATGTGATCGGTGGAGGTGGGGATCCAACAGAGAACAGAGGGCCACAGAGAGCTTGATTTTGCGGTGGCGGTGGCGGTGGCGGTGGCGGCGGCAGCGGATCCCATCTCGGTGTTTCTGATTTCCTCCGCCATTTTTGAGCAACGAATTCGTGCTGGGTTCATAAAGATTCCGTAGAGCTTTTACTATAACTTAGCTTTTACAATTTGGAGATTCCACGCTTTCTCTATTTATAGGACCGTTGCGCGCGCCACGGGACTTGTACACAAAAAATGAAAATAAAACCAATTATTTTAGTACTTCAGACCTTTATAGAAGTTTGAAACTAGAACGTGACCCATTACCCACGTGTTGAAAAATTGAGCCTCGGTTTAATTAGAAATAAAATTTGTGGTAAAATTTGTATTGTTTTGTGAGTTGTAGAAGAAAAAAAAAGTGACGGAAAATTGCGGTAAAAATTGTATAAATAGTTGTGTTGTTAACGTTATTTTTTTTAATTATTTGAAGAGAATAACGCATGAATTTGTATTTATTCCTTTATTAATTTGTGTATATGCACGGTGTAAGGACTCGATTTGTAACGACCCCAAATCCGTAAATAGGTTCGGACGTTAAAGGTCCAAACAATAAATTTGTAGAGAGTGGGCTAAAAGGCTAGGTCATGGTGAACGGACAGCCGTTAGTCATGGTGTTTGTGATGATCGCACAAAGGTGAACTGTGTTTGCCCAAGAAGATTTTCTCCTCGGCACAGCTTGGGAGGCTCTTGTTCTTGGCCTTGGTCCCAGCCCCTTTTCTGGATTCCTTCCCTCCCCTTTTATACTAGCCTTTACCCTTCCCCTAACGTCCACGTGTAGGCTCAGCTTTCTGGGGCTGATACTTGTCCTATCAGCCCATACCCAAAGTGGTTGGGGGTGGTTGTAAAAGTTGAAAAGTATTGCTCTGTCAGGCGTAGAGTACTTAATTGCAGTAATGGCAGCCTTTCCCTTGTCCCTTGTCGCCACACTGTTCAAGGGTCCTTTCCCCATCAATACGGAGGTGTTTAGCTTTTCCATGAACTGTTCCTATACCGTACTTGCCGTTTCTTCCAGGAGCGCTTTAGGATGTCAAGGACAGAATCGTCCTCGGCTATATCCCTAGGCCATTTGGACTCTCATTGTATGTCCTCGGCAATATCCTTCCTTGGCTCGGGCCTTGGGCCCTAACATAAAGTGGGCCGGGGTCACAAGTTCTCTGGCCCTACACACGGTATAATTAAAAACAACACAATTACACATAAGACAAAATTTAGGTATAGTACCTTATGTGTTTTTCCTTAGATTCCCCTTTTAAAATTTAACCATGTAACTATTTAACTAAAAAATATACTTCCATCTCATAAGAAAAAATCCACATTGCAGAATCTTAAAAAGGGAATCTAAAAAACAGAACCTAAATACTGTACCTAAGTCTTGCTCTTACACATATATGGATTCAAATTATACCTTATTTAAGTCATAGATATATACATGATTTTTTTATTCTTTTTTTTTAATTTTATATTTAGGATATACATATGAGTTTACTCTTTTTTATTGGGTTTTTTTTTTTTTATAATTTATTTATATTAGACTCTTCGTTTTCTACACAACATTAACTCACCTAGAAATTAAAAATATATATAGATGCAATAAGACACAGGGTATAAAATTAGACTACAATTAAAATCCAATTTGAAATCTAATTGAACTTTATATATTTTCTTAAGAGGATAATACGTGCATATATATTAGAATTTCAATTTATGGTTTCCGCTTATGATGATTATGTTTTTTTTTTTTATCAGACCAAAATACGAATTAGTTTTTTGTGTATGTGAAATTGAATTCCAATTTCTTTTTCAACTATCCTCTTCTCACATGTACATTTGTACTTAGTTGATCAAAAACAAATGTTATTCTTTTTTATTGAGGTTCAAACTTAATACTCTAATTTTAGAGTATCTAAAATTTTATTATTTATTTTAAAATGAGTCAGTTTAATTTTTTATGTTTGTTAAAAAAAAAAAAAAAGAGTTTTGACTATGATTAATTAATTTTCTGAAGTTCTATATTTTAATATTAAAAAAATTACTTTTTTTAAGACATTAATAACGTGCTAAAAAATGTATATATCCTACCTACGTCATCGTTGACGAGTACATGGAGACAGGGAGAGATCACTTGACGTCCGCCGTGACGTACTTACAGGAATCAGGGTGCAGTGCACTAACCTTAGCTTGGGGTTCAAGTTCAGTCAAACTAAGAAACAGCAAACCAAATGGTCAAACCCGAAGGGACTTTTGAATTTTTGTCACTTATTCTTGGCCGTTTATTTTGTAGACTTTTAGGGCTTTGACCATTTCAAAATTTAACCAGCATGAACTTGCAAGGTTTTTGAAAATGTGACTGTTATTTGCCAAGCCCTACTTGGTCCTATCCTATCCAAAGTAAAAAAAAAGTCTCATGTGCTTCAAACATTTTAGATCACATTAAAATATAATTCTGCAATAACGGTTGCAGGTGAAAGATTATAAAAGTATAGTAAATCCTGACTAGTCATTAAATAAATCTTTAAAGTTAAGTAATTAATTTGATGATTAGTTAAACTAGTGGATCATTGGTTGAACTGTAAAGTCCAATAAAAAAATTGAGTAAAATATTATTTTCATCATTGAAGTATGCATAAGTTTCATTTTTCATTCTTAATCTTTAAAAAGTTATGTCGAGCAAGAATAAGAAAATGAAAATGTTACTTGGCATTTCCCTTACATATAATCATGATAGTATATACAAATATATGAAGTTGTGATGCTTCCAACTATATGTAGACAAGATATATTGTATATGATATTTCTTTTCTATTGTATATTTCGTTGATCAAATAAGTTTGACACTAAAAGTTTTGCAATTCAATTGATACTTTTTTATATTTCTAACGCTTTCCATTCTTAAGCTTTAAAAAATTATGTCAAGCAAGAAGAAGAAAATGAAAATGTTACTTGGCATCTCCCTTACATATAATCATGTTTGTATATACAAATATATGAAGTTGTGATGCTTCCAACTATATGTATAAAAGATATATAGGAAGTGAAATGATATTTCCATTATATATTTTGTTGATTTAATAAGTTTGATACAAAAAGTTTTGCAATTCAATTTTTTTTTTTTTTTTTTGGTATTTCTAATGGCCTCTACTAATAATAATAATAATAATAATAATAAGTTTGACCACCTAAACCAAATCTAAGCCCAAAAAATCATTCAGGGAATAAAATGTTATTACCATTTTTTTTCCATATCTTTAAAATTTGAGAAATTATTATTTTTATTTGTTTTCAATCTAAATGCTGATGTGACATTTTTAAATATTTATTAAAATTTTATTCGCCATGTCAACGTTACATGTGCCAACGATGCACAACATGCGCCATGTATGCATTTTCAGTTAGTGAGTTAATAGTAAAGACCAAATTGATTGCTACCAAAATATAGGAATCAAATTATCTGTGAACCTGAAAATGGTATTTTTGCCTAAAATAAATATGTAAATTGAAAAAATAGGCATGCTTAAATACTAATTAAAATTATGTCTAAGAAACTACCCCTAATATACTTCAAAATCAAGGTTTCACAAATAATAACACTAGAAAACATAAATAAATAAAGGATATCATTATCATAGAATTTCAACCAAGTCTGTACTAAAAACTAAATAAAATAAATCTTTACTAATTAAAATCTTATTATTTGTCTTAAAATTATAGAAACAAAAGCATATTTCAATTTCCAAAGTCACATTCTTTGTATATTAAATATCTCACTAGTTGCTTGAATCCCACGGATCTAAACTAAAACTTGAAATCCCTTTTTCGTTGAAAACTCTACCATCAGCCTCATTATAAAACTCTCAGTTTTCATTACGCTCTTCATTCAAAAATCAAATAGTTTGTTTTCCCTATTTCAGAACTTGCCACACCGCTACCATGTTCTTCTCGCTCCTCAAATAAATAAATATCTCCATACCATCGTGTGTGAGTGTTGGTAATACAAGCCAAACACTATACCACCTGCCATCTATTGTGGTCTTTGTTATGATTTTTTTTTTAAAATATTTATTTATCTAGGGCAACACGAAAGGATATGGGCACCACGCGGGATCAAGGGGACCCAAACCTAAGACCTAAGTATTGTTGGATCAAGACTTAGCCACTAGACCACCTATCACCTTGGTGGTGTTATTATTATTGTTCTTTTAAAAAAAAAAATTATTATTATTATAGTAGGTCTTTGAACCCACAACTTTATTCTCCACCAAACACTTATAAATTGAACAATTGAGTTAAAACTCATTTGGGGAGCTAAATATATGACCTCTAAAGTTGATCATAATATAAATTGAACAATATTAATTACTCAATTTCATACAAGATTTTACTGAACATGTTCTCTACCAAATACCAAATCATAACTATCTAATATTATACCAAACATCAAATGGGATTTTGTAATATTAAGGACTAAGGATGAGAAAAGGATAGAGATGGTAGGTAAGACCAAAAATAAATAAAATAAATAAAAACCCAAAAATTTTGTTAAAAAAATTAGGCTAATATATAAATTGCACCCATTAAATTTGAATAAAATTCATTTTAGTTTTTTAGCTTTACTTTCATTCAATTGAATCCTTTAAGTTTCAAATTTATTCAATTTAGACCTTTATTCAAATTACGTTAAAAAAACTGTCATTAAGTATGCAATCAACTAATGAAAAAAAAAAAATCTCACATAAAAAATTTATAAATTTTTTTATTAATTTGAAAATTTTATATTTTACTACCCTAAACTATACCCTCAATTATACTTTACACCCTAAATTTTTTGAATACACATTTTACTCCATAAACTATAATCATTGTTACACTTTGCACCCCAACACCAAGTTTGCTATTAACTTGAATGAAAAAATATGGTATCATGTGAAAAGAGCTAATTGTCTATCTTCTCAAACCTTTAAAAATAAAGAAAAAATTACACTTTACCACCCTAAATTATACTCTTGATTACACTTTGCACCTTAAATTTTGAATTTTCGTCCAAGTTAACAACAAACTTAATATCGGGGTGCAAAATGTAACAAAGGTTATGATTTAGGGTGCAAAACGTGCATTCGAAAAGTTTAGAATATAAAGTGTAATATATGATACAATTTAAGGTGGTAAAGTGTAATTTCTCTTATTAATTTTAAAGATATTTGTTTTCATGTGAATATAATATTTTTTTTAAAAGGAAAATTTTCAACAAAATTAGATAGAATACCTGAATTAAATAAATTTGAAACTTGGAGGACTCAATTGAGCGAAAGTAAAGTTAGAAGACTGAAACAAATTCCAGCTAAACTTAAAAGGGTTTAAATTGCATTTTAGCCACACAAATATATATATATATATATATATATATCAGTATAAAATATTACTTAGTAATTACCTCATTGATTTGGTCGGTTATGGGTCAACAAGTCCTAAAGACTCTCGAACCTCAGGGGGGTTTTTAAATTAGAGCCCAAATTTGTCTCAAGAATTTCTAAAAATTTTATGCCAACCCATTTCAACATATTAAAAAAATTACAGCAAATTACATATTTGGTAAGTAATCTTTTAGGTTGTGTGTCAAACCTCAGCGGGTTTTAAAATTGGAGTCCAAATTTGTCTCAGGCCTTTCTAAATATTCATACCAATACAACATTTTAAAAAAATATCATAAAATTACCTTTTTGATCCCTAAGCTTTTAGGTTATGTGTCATTTGATTTGTGCCACCCAAAATAAAACTCAATGCGACAAGTTCTCTTGGCCAAATAACCCTCCAGGATTATACTATAGTGTCAACCTACGTAATGAACGCACTTCCACTCACAGAGATTCAAAAACAACCTTCTAATATTGCCATTCCTTAAAAAAAAAATATGTGGGAGAGAAAGAGAATAGAAATTGCATATTTGGAAATATCGAGTAAAAAAATGACCTCTGTGAAAGGGTGTTATGATGGGTATCATATCAGCTACTTACGACAATAATGGTCTATAGTTATTGGTAACTAACAACCCATAAAAGCCCAACGGCTAGTTTACCCATTATTGGCCAACGGCTAGTTTACTCATAAATTTTCAAAGGCTAGAAAATAAAGGCGGAAATACTATTTTCGTTTCTACATTTTCACCCCATTTTCACTTTGGTCCCTATTTTTTTATTTTACCGCTTTTAGTCCCTAAAATGAAAAAAAAAAAAAAAAAAAAAAAAAAAAAAAAAAAACGTTTTATTTTAATCCTTACCGTCATCTCACTAACAGAAATTGTCTACATGGCAAACAGAGTGCACTGTTGGCACACTAAATGCCGATGTGGGCATTAAAATAATAATAATAATTTTTATTTGGCATTAAAAAAGGACATGTCAGCATCTAAATTAAAAATAATAATTTATCAATTTTATCTATAAAAAAAAATTATAAACAGAATTAAAAACCAAAAATCACATGAATTGAGATCTAAGTGCATCTTGAACAAGAACACCAACCCAGATTGAAGAACACAAAATTAAAAACCAAAAATCACAAACCCATAAAATAAGAACACAAAATTAAACTTCAGATTCACATCAGTTTAAACATCAACAAGAAATTAAACATCAACACAAAATTTAAAACCCATAAAATTTGAACCTTAGAGCCGAAACCTAGAATTAGAATTCATGCCAACATTCTTGACAAACCCAGATAAAATTGATAAATTAAACATGAACACATTAAAGATTTGAACAAGAACACAAACCCAAAAAATTTAAAACTCAAAAAATTAAATTCAAATCCAGATGCAAAAAATTAAATTCAAACCCATATTTCAAATCCCACACCACCAAAGCATCAAAAACAAAAATCAAACCCAGATTTTCGGCCCCCAAACACAACTCAAAACCCAAATTTTCTTATACTTTCTGACAAACCAAACACAAACCTCAAATCCAAACCCTCGATCTCCATTTTGATTCAAGCCCTTGATCTCTACTTAGATGCGTGATTAATTGGGTATCTTGTAGCCATGAGTCAATTTTTCCTAATCGATCTTGTTTTACTTCTAGTGTTGTTAGTGAGCAAGAATGGGAAAATGATATTGTGATGTTTTGGGGGTAATGGTGCTAAGTTGCTGTATTTGCGTGTTGTGTTGCAAATGATTGACGATTAGACATCAGCTTCTTTGCCAATTTCCTTGGAGTGTTCATTTTTTCGTACAAGTGATAGCATATCATTACATACTGGCTGACCCAAAATATGAAGGCAACTTAGGTTTTTTGTCTGTTTTTGATGTGTTTGCAATAGAGATGTGGTGTTCTAGTTTTGTAGACTTTGAGCTGTTTCCCAAAATGGATGAAACTTGATGTAACCAAAATGTTCTAGGATTGTGTTCTTTTTGCTTTTGTTCAAGATAAACTTAGATCTTAATACATATAATTTTTTATTTTTAATTATGTTTTTAATTTTTTTATTTAGTTAAAATTGATAAATTAATTTTTTAAATTTAGATACTGACATGGCATTTTTTTAATACCAAATAAATTTTATTATTATTATTTTAATGGTCACGTCAGCATTTAATGTGTCAACAGGACACTCCATCTGCCATGTAGACAATTTCTGTTAGTGAGATGACGGTGAGAACTAAAATAAAACGCGTTTTTCATTTTAGGGACTAAAAGCGGTACAATAAAAAAGTAGGGACCAAAATGGAAATGGAGTGAAAATGTAGGGACGAAAATAGTATTTCCGCTGTAAATAAATAATAATAAAAGTGTTTGGAACACACACCCACACCAACACGCTTTGCCAGCAGATGTGGAGTGCCAGTGAGCTTTATCTTTCTCTCTTTGAATTTCCACCTTTGGATTTATGAAATTTGAACATTTTTTTGTAGGCCTCTATGAACGACCTTGGAAGTTCATCTCTGGATAGGATTTTCCCTCGACCTTCTAGCAATGTAGAGAGTCCAAGTGCTCCTTTCCAAGATAAATATCCTCACTTCCCGCAATGGAAACACCAAGTGACAAATCTTGATGGAACTATTAGGGTCATGGTGCTTGCACAACCTGACCAAGCTCTGAATGTTCCTTAGTTTGACCCAGTATATTTTGAATAATTGTCATTCCTTTTTTCTTTTTTGGTATAAAATTCTTTATTTCTTTGAAATGAGTTTGAAAATCATCCTTTAGATTGGTATTAAACTTGTGGAGGAAAGCATAAGAACGATCAAGAGTTTTCAACATACACATTCATATTAATGTTAATGTTTACATTTATGTTTATGTTTATTATTTTTTAATAAAAATGATATATTTAAATATAATAATTATTACAAGATTTGCGGCGTGGTTACGGTGGCAACCACAATTGGTGCGAGAGCCACCATGGTGGCTACCATGGACAACATAACTCAAATAGAGTCCTTTTCATTGAGTACCAATGCATCAACATCAAATACGATCCTTGTCTTGGTTGTATACATGACAATGTTCTTCAGTAAATTTTCCATGAAGATGTTGGAAATATGCATATACGTAGCGGAAAGTTAAACGGATCTACTTCATTCACAATCTATAACATGCACTATGTAAATTTCAGAATTCAAGTATAAGAGAGCATACCTTGAAGCGGTGAATTTCAAAAACAAAGATCGAAGCACTTGGGAATACTTTTAATCTTCACTCCAATTCCACTAACGCCCAAGAAGTGTGGACTCTCAATTGGTTACAAAGGAAGAATTTGAGAGTGACATATACTCACATACACCATTTCACAATGATGTTTCTCATGCACAAAATTCTGTACGTTTTTCCCTTTGTATCTAACCAATTATCTAATTGGGCTAGCCTTTTGGGCCTTTCCAATTGGACTTAAGTGTGTGGCTTGGAGTGGGACCAAAATGGATCAATAAGACACTAGCTCCAATGGGCCTTGGGCTTTTCTGTCAACTCTTGACAAGTCCAAAGTTACCATTAACTATATTTAATACCACTATATAAATATAGTTGCACTCTAGGCCTTATCTATGAATTATATCCCAAGACTTTATTGTACATGCAACCCCTTCATAAAATATTCGTAGTAATACAAAGTCATTAATGTAGACTGTCACTTTGTAAATTACTACATCTTAATCCTTGAGTACCTGGTTTAATCTTTTTAAGTTATTCACTATATATTTATGAAATTCGATTTCATAAATATATACTCTAGTAATTTCTTACTAAAGTGGTTAGGCCTAACTCTCTGAATAACTAAACCCATTAAACTTATCTCAAGGGAATATTTTATATCTTCGTTAAAAGACTATGAATTCCATCTTGAGAATATATGTTCCATCAACACTAAATGTGGCTGCTCAATATACTGAGGTTTTGACCGTTACTTTAGATCTCACTCCTGATATATCAAAGTAACCTACACTTCATGATCAAGTCCATTATTCTCTCAAGATTAAGAGTTCATGCAAATATAGGTCGTGAGATTTATTATTCAATTGACAGTCTTTACAAGAATAATAAATCTCACAGTGGTCCAGTTCTATATGTCTTAACTCTTAAAACATATCAACATATCAACTAGAAGTCACCACTTCCATGATCAAGACAAATCATCTTAGTTGATACGTTATAGTCTTCGCAGATGAAACGCCAAATTTCATCACCGACTACAAACTAAATTCTGAGTTTACAAAGAACTTGTGATTTATATCTTCTGTAACTTTTCACATAAATCACATACTATGCATCTCATGGACTATATGATAATGTCCAAATATTCATGTTACCATTATTTCAGATAATAATAAAACAAATTTATTAATTACAATATTAAGTCATACATCATGTCATACATAATGTCACACATAATATCATACATAGCATCATACAATAGGATTTAAGGGCACTAATCCTAACAGAAGATTGTTTCTAATTTCTTAAAACACAAACAGATTCTAATGTCTACTTTAGGACTCATCTAGGCTGGCACTCTAACTTTGACCCATTTGTCCCTCTCTTCTCCTATATCCTTAGGAAAAAGCCTATAAATATTTGATGAACACAAGGAAATCAGTAAGGCTGAATGTCTCGAGCGTTGATGATCTCTGTGTTACTTGGAATATCCTGAAAAGATGAACACAAAATCAGAGGAGACCGGGGAAGACCGGCCAAGAATCCTCCGATGGTAAAGTTAGTATTTTCGGAATTCCAATTTGTATGGAAATGTCTGAATGCCTTACCTTCCTGTAGAAGAGCCTTTACATAGTGTTTGTCTGAGGCAGTTACTTCTCCTACCATTGTGGAGTTCGGAAGATTCGGAAGTAACTTCCATAACTGGCATGGAAGTTACATTATTTGGGGTCCGTTGACTACAAACCATTTATTAGGGGAACGGTTTGAAGTCTGACAGGAAAACAGTACTTGCTTCGAGGAATATGTTCAGGATGCAAGGTGCTCGTCCAACCAACTTCATGGACGAACGAGCTTTCTCCTTGGACGAACATGCTCTGACAATTAACCTTATCCTTAGGACGAGCCATATGGACGAGTTCAAAAGTTGGGTTTTTTATAACAGCATCAGTATTTTCTAATTAAGTACAAATGCATCAACATCAAACTTGATTGTTGTCTTAGTTGCATACATGATAGCGTTCGTTCTGGAAACATTTATCAGCATGTTTATTCATACTAGTTTGCTTTTTATAGGGCGACTACAGTTGGCATCCATGTCTTCAACAAATTGCTTTTATGATAACTCTATAACCTTATTCCAAATTTTGAATCCATCCCTTTTATTTTTTATTTTTTTCTATATAAAGTGTCTATTATTTCTCCACATTACTAAAAAGAAATGGAACGGTCCAAATCAACTGATTCGCTAGTGTGCATCTAGTACAAATATTTTAATTTTTATTTTCAGATCATGACGATGTTCTCGGTAATTCCTATACTATTTTGGGGTCCTTGTACAAAAGTGACAATAAAAGGAGTGTTGTGTGCCAAGGACACATGGAAGTTGATGTTGTTGCCTCACATTGAGATTGATGGATTGCATTGAATTTTTATTTTGATTTTTCTACCCAATGATAACATATATTTGTTGTATATTTGAATGTATATACATGTGCTTTGAAAAGCACTATTTCATAATGTCAAGTAGATATGATGTCTAAAACTAAATTAAAGGGAATCTATAATGTAACTCAATTTTTTTTTTAAAAAAAATTTCTCCCCTGTTACTTTTATACCCTCATTTATATATTTGTTTAAAGTAATGTTAGGTAAAGATTAATGGTAACTTAGAGAATTGAGAGATTAGGTAACTAACTTTCCAAATCCTTTTAATATATAGACATTTTGATTTTTTTTTTAAATTTTGAATAATGAAAAATAACATACATGCTCATGTTAATGTTATAAAAAATTATGTTTATGTTTATTAAGCTTTATTAAAAATGTTATATTTAAAATTATTATTATTATTTTGATGTATTTTATCTTGTTCATAATTTTTGAATTATATTTATAAAAATAAATAATAAATTAGAATTCAAAGGAATAGAATAAATAATAAGTTTGGCCGCTTGAACCAAATATAAGCCCAAAAAATCATTCAGGAAATAAAATGTCATTACCACTTTTTTCATATCTTTAAAATTTGAGAATTTTTTATTTTTTATTTGTTTTCAATCTAAATGTTGATGTGATATTTTTTAAATATTTATTTAAATTTTATTCACCACGTCCACATTACATGTGTCAACGATGCACACCATGTGCCACGTATGCATTTTTAGTTAGTGAGTTAATAATAGAGACCAAATTGATTGCTATCAAAATATAGGAACCAAATTGATTGCGAGCTCGAAAATGGTATTTTTGCCTAAAATAAATATGTAAATTGAAAAAATAGGCATGCTTAAATACTAATTAAAATTATGTCTACGAAATTACCCCAATATACTTCAAAATCAATGTTTCACAAATAATAACACTAGAAAACATAAATAAATAAAGGATATTATTATCATAGAATTTCAACCAAGTCTGTACTAAAACCTAAATAAAATAAATCTTCACCATATAAAATCTTATTATTTGTCTTAAAATTATAGAAACAAAAGCACATTTCAAATTCCAAAGCCACATTCTTTGTGTATTAAATATCTCACTAGTTGCTCGAATCCCACGAATCCAAACTAAAACTTGAAATCCCTTCTTCGTTAAAAACTCTACCATCAGCCTCATTATAAAACTCTCAGTTTTCATTACGCTCTTCATTCAAAAATCAAATAGTTTGTTTTCTCTATTTCAGAACTTGCCACACCGCTACCATGTTCTTCTCACTCCTCAAATAAATAAATAAATAAATATCTCCATATGATCATGTGTGAGTGTTTGGTAATACAAGTCAAACACTATACCACCTGCCTTATATTGTGGTCGTTGTTATGATTTTTTAAAAATATATTTATTTATCTAGGTCAACACGAAAGGATATGGGCACCATTCGGGATTAAGGGGACTCAAACCAAAGACCTAAGTATTGTTGGCTCAAGACTTAGCCACTGGACCACCTGCCACCTTGGTGGTGTTATTATTATTGTTCTTTCCAATATAAATATATATATATATAAATAAATAAATAAATAAATAAATAAATAAATAAATAAATAAATAAATATATATATATATATATATATATATATATATATATATATATATTGTTATTATAGCAGGTCTCTGAACCCCTAACTTTATCCTCCACCAAACACTTATAAATTGAACAATTGAGTTAAAACTCATTAGGGGAGCTAAATATACGACCTCGAAAGTTGATCAAAATATAAATTGAACAATATTAATTACTCAATTCATGCAAGATTTTACTGAACATGTTGTGTACCAAAGATCAAATCATAACTATCTAATATTACACAAAACATCAAATGGGATTCTGTAATATTAAGGACTAAGGATGAGAAAATGATAGAGATGGTAGGTAAGACCAAAAATAAAAATAAAAACCCAAAAATTTTGTTTAAAAAATTAGGCTAAAATATAAATTGCACCCATTAAATTTGACTAAAATTTATTTCAATTTTCTAATTTTACTTTCATTCAATTGAATCTTTTAAGTTTTAAATTTATTCAATTTAGACCTTTATTCAAATTATGTTAAAAAAAATTGTCATTAAGTATGCAATTAACTAATAAAAAAAAATCTCGATCACATAAAAAATTTATAAAATATATTTATTAATTTGAAAATTTTACACTTTATCACCCTAAACCATACCCCCAATTATACTTTACATCCTGAATTTTTCAAATGCACGTTCTACATCATAAACTCTAATCATTGTAACACTTTGCACCCCAACACCAAGTTTGCTGTTAACTTGAACGGAAAAATATGGTATCACGTGAAAAGAGCTAATTGCCCATCTTCTTAATCCTTTAAAAATAAAGGAAAAATTATACTTTACCACCCTAAATTACACTCCTTGCACCCTAAATTTTGAATTTCCATTCAAGTTAACAACAAACTTAATATCAGGGTGCAAAATGTAACAAGAGTTATAGTTTAAGGGTGCAAAACGTGCATTTGAAAAGTTTAGAATGTAAAGTGTAATATGGGATATAGCTTAAGGTGGTAAAGTGTAATTTCTTTTATTAATTTTAAAGATATTTGTTTTCATGTGAAAATAATTCATTTTTTTAAAAGGAAAATTTTCAACAAAATTAGATAGAATACCTGAATTCAATAAATTTGAAACTTGGAGGACTCAATTAAACGAAAGTAAAGTTAAAGGATTGAAATGAATTTCAGCTAAACTTAAAAGGGTTCAAATTGCATTTTAACCACACACACACACACACACACAAAACTATTAGTATAAAATACTATTTAGTAATTACCTCATCGATTTGGTCGGTTATGGTTCAACAAGTCCTAAAGACTCCTGAACCTCAGCGAGTTTTAAAATTAGAGCCCAAATTTGTCTTAGGAATTTCAAAAAAATTTATACCAACCCAATACAAGTTTACAACATTAAAAAAATTACAGTAAATTACATATTTGGTCTCTACTCTTTTAGGTTGTGTCAAATCTCAGCGAGTTTTAAAATTGAAGTCCAAATTTGTTTCAGGCCTTTCTAAATATACCAATACAAATTTTTTTTTTTTTAAAAAAAAAAATCATAAAATTACCTTTTTGATCCCTAACCTTTTAGGTTATGTGTCATTTGATTCGTGCTACCCAAAATAAAACTTAGTGCGACTGGTTTTCTTGGCCAAATATCCCTCCAGGATTATACTATAGTGTCAACCTAGGTAATGAATGCACTTCCACTCACGAAGGTTCAAGAACAACCTTTTGATATTGTCATTCCTTAAAAAAAATATGTGGGAGAGAGAGAATAGAAATTGCATATTTGGAAATATAGAGTAAAAAAATGACCTCTGTGAAAGGGTGTTATGATAGGTATTATATAGGCTACTTATGACAATAATCGTCTATAGTTATTGGTTATTAACAACCCATAAAATCCCAACAGCTAGTTTACCCATTATTGGACAACGGCTAGTTTACTCATAAA